>JACVBY030000635.1:117604-2519512 GCA_017589505.3 Metroxylon sagu | reverse complement strand
TTCATATATTATGATGATTGATTAATTTTTGCATCAAAATGACGGTGAACTTTTAAGTTTTGGTTTGGTTGTATTGTTGGCCATTAATATATATATATATATATTTCCGCATCAAAGTCCGTCAAAGGAGCTCTCTTTAATTTTATAAGGATCCATGTCATCAACTACATTGGGTTAACTATTTCGTTGGGTGCGTCATTAATCTGATTCATTTCTTGAAATAGAAACATAATTGTGTGCGCTTTCGACGGACTCGTAACTTCTGCTAGTCGGGCAACATACAACCCGTTGAGTCTCAGTTATAGAATATCAATTCTATAAAGAGATTTTTAATAGTATTATTTTTTAGTTATATGGCATCAAGATTAAATTAGTTAGTTAGTCACCAAAGTGGCCAAACTAGTTTATATTCAATTATATAATTTATGAAATTTTATAGTTATATGGCATTAAGATTAAATTAGTTAGTTAATCACTAAAGCGGCCAAACTAGTTTATATTCAGTCATATAATTTATGAAATTTTATCAAAATGCTATTGTTTAAATCATAAAGATTTGTTGGGTGTTAGAAATTTAGAAGTTGCCCAAAGGTGAATTGATATTCTATAGCTAACAAACATAAAGGAAGAAATCTAATATTCTCTTATCAAATATAATGTGGATATCCAAAGATACTATATATATATTTGATAAGGTTTACGATGATGATGTATATATATATTGTTGTGTTTACCCAAAGGAAATCTACAATATATTTTATGTGTTATCTGAATTTGTGAGCATTTATATTTTTTTGTAGTTGTTTCTCTGCATTCACATGCTTCTGTCATTGCTATTTTTAATGGTTTAAACTTCTCTGAGTGACGTGAGCAAGTTTATTTCCATTTAGGTGTCTTGGATCTTGACTTGGCACTATTAGAAGAAAAGCCTACTGACATTACTGATACGAGCAGTGAGACAGAGAAGTTAAAACGTAAAGCATGTGACAAATCTAATAGATTATGTCTTAGTTTCATGCGAATAATAATTGCCAATAACATTAAGTCTACTCTTCCAGAAAGTGTAACTGCTAAAGAATATCTCAAGCTTATGGAAGAGCGCTTTCGTTCCGTTGATAAGTCACTTGCAGGGACACTAATGGCTGAACTCATGACCATGAAGTATGATGGGTCACGAATTATGCAACAATATGTCCTTGATATGACTAATATTGCAGCAAGACTTAAGACCCTAGGAATGACTGTGGATGACTCCTTTCTGGTACAATTCATTATGAACTCATTACCTCAAGAGTATGGGCCTTTTCAAATTAACTATAATACTATTAAGGATAAGTGGGATGTTAATGAATTGGCCAGTAAGCTTACTCAAGAGGAAACGAGATTAAAAGCACAAGGGGTTCATTTAATAAACCTAGTGGGTCAAGGAGCTAATAAAGTTATCAAACCAAAATCCAAGAACTTTAAGAAGAAAGCATCCAATAAAGTAACACAGGTTGCTGATAATGATAAGAAGGAAAGGAAGAAAGATAAATGTCACTTCTGTAAGAAAGAAGGACATTATCAGAAAGATTGTCTGAAACGAAAAGCTTGATTCGAAAAAAAATGTATCTTTCATTATGCTTCTCCAATTTTTGAATCAAACTTATCTGAAGTTCCTTCTAATACTTAGTGGTTGGATTCTGGTGCCACTACTTATGTTTCTAATGTAATGCAGGGATTCCTTATAATCCAGAGCATAAACCCAAATGAGAACTTCCTGTTCATGGGGAACCGAGAGAAGGCCCCAATTGAAGGCATAGGGACTTATCGTCTTACTTTAGATACCGGGCATCACCTGAATCTACTGCAAACTCTCTATGTCCCTTCACTTTCTAGAAATTTGGTTTCTATATCGAAACTTGATGTTAATGGGTTTAGTTTTAAGATTGAAAAAGGATGTTTCAATTTATTTAATAAAGATGGTTCCTTTATTAGTTCTGGAATTATTATGGATGATTTATATAAATTGAAACTTGATGATAATTTTTCTGCATCCCTGATGTGTGTTCATCAAAATATTAGAATTAAACGTAGTATGGCAAATGACAACTCTGCTTACTTATGGCATAAACGTTTGGGTCATGTATCCAAAGAAAGACTACAAAGATTAGTAAAGAATGAAATTCTACCAAATCTAGATTTTACTGATCTTGGATTATATGTGGATTGTATTAAGGGAAAGCAAACCAAACATAACAAGAAAGGAGCTACAAGAAGTACTCAGCTTCTTGAGATTATACACACTGATATATGTGGACCTTTTGATACTCCATCTTTTGGTGGAGAAAAGTTTTTTATCACCTTTATAGATGATTTTTCATGTTATGGATATGTCTATTTGCTTAAAGAAAAATCTCAAGCTATAAATGCCCTTGAGGTATTTACTAAAGAGGTTGAAAGGCAACAAGACATAAAAGTGTAAATAGTAAGATCTGACAGAGGTGGTGAGTATTATGGAAAGTATGATGAATCAGGGCAAAATCCAGGTCCATTTGCAAAGTTCACATGGCATATGTACACAGTATACTATGCCAGGCACACCTCAACAAAATGGTGTGGCAGAATAGCGAAATAAAACATTAATGGATATGGTTAGGAGTATGATAAGTAATTCCTCATTACCCAAATCCTTGTGGACATATGCCCTTAGAACTGCAGTATATTTACTAAATAGGATTCCTAGTAAGGCAGTTTCTAAAACTCCTTTTGGGTTATGAACTGGAAGGAAACTTAGTTTAAGACACCTGCATGTTTGGGGTTGTCCAGCAGAAGCACGAGTATATAATCCACATGAAAAGAAATTGGATTCTCGAAATGTTTGGAGTTGTCCAGCAGAAGCACGAGTGTATAATCCACATGAAAAGAAATTGGATTCTCGAACTGTCAGTGGTTACTTTATTGGTTACCCAGAGAAATCCAAAAGGTATAGGTTTTATTGTCCAAACCATAATTTTAGAATTATTGAGACAGGCAATGCCAAATTCATTGAGAATGATGAAGTTAGTGAGAGTGCTAACAAAGATATTGTGGATATCAATGAAGAAAGGGTTAATGTTTTATTACCCATAAATGTTCCTACATCCACAATTATTCCATACATTGTTCTAGAATTGCAAGAACAAAACAATAATGAACAATGTTTGAATGAAGAAGTACCCCATGAAGAGCCTAACCTACTAGTAGCTGACAGAAATGAACCATGTGGAATAGCTTTAAGTAAACATGTAAGGATAAGAAAATCAGCTATTTCAGATGATTATTTGGTTTATTTCCAGGAGTCAGATTTTGATTATGGCATTGATGAAGATCCTGTTTCATTTGCACAAGCCATTAACAATGACAAGCCTGATAAATAGATTAATGCTATGAAAGATGAGTTAAAATCAATGGCTGAAAACAATGTCTGGGATCTTGTCGAATTGCCAGAAGGTTCTAAACGAGTTGGATGTAAGTGAGTTTTTAAGACCAAACGTGACATGAATGGCAATATTGAACGTTTTAAAGCTAGACTTGTCGCTAAGGGTTATACTCAGAAGGATGGCATTGATTATAAAGAGACATTTTCACCGATTTCAAAGAAAGATTCATTAAGGATCATTATGGCTTTAGTAGCTCAATATGATTTAGAGTTACATCAAATGGATGTGAAAACAGCCTTTCTTAATGGGGATATAAAGGAAGAAATTTATATGGATCAACTTGAAGGTTTTTCCATGGAAGGAAAGGATCATATGGTGCGTAAACTTAAGAAATCAATATATGGACTTAAACAAGCTTCCAGATAATAGTATCTTAAGTTCAATGATACTATTATATCTTTTGGTTTTTATAAAAATATCGTTGATCGGTGCATTTACCGAAAGATTTGTGAAAGTAAGTTTATATTTTTGGTTCTATATGTTGATGATATTTTGCTTGCTGCAAATAATTTAGGCATCTTGTATGAGACTAAAATTTTTCTCTCTAAGAATTTTAAGATGAAAGATATGGGAGAGGCATCTTATGTGATTGGAATTTCAATATTTAAAAAGAGATCACATGGATTGGTAGGATTGTCTCAGAAAGCTTACATCGAGAAAATTCTTGAGAGATTTAATATGAACAACTGTTCAGCATGTGTTGTCCCAATACAAAAAGGAGATAAATTTAGTCTTATGCAATGTCCAAAGAATGATGTGAAACGTAAGCAAATGGAATCTATTTCATATGCTTCTGCTGTGGGTAGCTTGATGTATTTGCAAACTTGCACAAGACCAAATATTAGCCTCGCGATTGGAATGTTGGGCCAATATCAAAGTAACCCTGGTATTGATCATTGGAAAGCTGCAAAGAAAATGATGAGATACCTTCAAGGAACTAAGAATTATATGCTCACATTTACAAGGTCTGATTAGTTGGAAGTGATTGGATATTCAGATTCAGATTTTGCTGGTTGTGTTGATAGTAGAAAATCAACATTTGGCTATCTGTTCCTGTTGGGAGAAGGGGCAATTTCATGGAAAAGTGCTAAACAATCTATCATTGCCTCATCCACTATGGAAGCAGAGTTTGTAGCCTGTTATGAAGCTATAATTCACGCATTATGACTGCAAAACTTTATTTCAGGACTTGGGGTTGTCGACACCATTACCAAGCCGCTGAAAATTTATTGTGATAATTCTGAGGCAGTTTTCTTCTCCAAAAATGACAAATATTTCAGAGGTGCTAAACATATGGAACTAAAGTACTTTACTGTCAAAGAGGAGGTTCAGAAACAAAGAGTTTGCATTGAACATATTAGAACGGATCTTATGATTACATATCCTTTAACTAAAGGTTTACAATCAAAGACATTTAAAGAACATATATATAGAATGGGTCTTGGTTGTATTGAAGATTGATTATGATGATGTTATGACACTCTTGAGCTCATCAATATGATATGTTTCTGGTTTTATAAAATTATTTCTTGTTCCTTATGCTTGTATACGCTTAATATTTTGAACAAGAAAATTAATGTGTTTTTAAGACAATTAAGTGGACATTAAGATATATAAATTATGTGACCTAACATGATAAGTTGCTAATATAGTAGTATATGGAAGGAAGTATGCAATTGAAACGTGTATGACCGTCATAACTCTTATTATGTAATTTATTATGTTAAAGTCAATCATGATAAAAGCATGGCATTATGAAATTTAATTATGCGCGCCTAATGTTTACACAATTAAATATTAATGTCATAAACTATTGAACCAAGTGAGAGAATGTTAGATATATGCTGAAAGCAAAGAGTCATCGTCATTACGTCCAACTAACGCCTCGTGTGCGGAAGGTGAAAAGGCTACCATCATTTTCGCTGCGATCGGGTGTTAGTTATGGTTCAAAAGTTTAAGCCATTAGTTTGGTATTTAATAAAGGTACCAAATTGAAAGTTATCTAAATAGATTGAAAGTTATCTAAATAGATTGAAAGTTATCTAAATAAAAGCAGTTTAAAAATCCATAAGTCATCTGCTTCGGTAGAGAAAAAGGTTAAGCGAGAAAAACCAGTTATTTTTTTTTTATTTTCAGTGCAGAATAGGCAATTAAAACCCTACAGATTTCAGTCTATCTACGATTATGATGAGTTCCACATCAAGTAAGTATTTTTTATTCGAGTTTATGTAACAAATTATTTATTGAAGATCCTAGAAAGCTTACATAATGTGCTAGTGTGGCTCAGAGAAGGGGTGAAATTTTATGAAGTGAAGATGTGAAATGATTTGAGTGGCTGTTGGTTCCATGAGAAGAAAGCTTACTAATGAGGACATGGCTTTCTGAACTAATATATAAAGCATCTGATCTCATGATTTGCACAAAATTCATGATGCATCCATCTGAATTAAATCTAAATTTTCAGCTGAAGTTAATGCCCATGCTACTGTTCAATGCTGCATTTTTTAAAAACTTTTCTCAGTGTAGCAAGGATTAGTTTGATAACTTCTACGATATCTTAATTTAGTTGATCCATACCAAAGCTTAAAGCTGACATGATTCCAGGCTATCCTAGTAACTTGCATCGTCTCCTTCTTGCTGTGTCAAAAAAGAAAGCACCTGCACCTTTCAATATTCATAATTTTTATGGATTACGTGTGAAACTGTGGGGGGGGGGGGGGGGGGGGGACGAAGAAAGCTGATGGAGAGCAGATTCTTTCAATATATATATATATATATATATATATTAAAAAAAACTTGGCGTGTTCATCTATGCAGTCGAAATAATAGAAACAGATATGGTCATGCGCCGATTTCTTTTTGAAAAGAAATCTGTCTCTCTGCTTGTATGCACGCGCATCCATGCATGTGCTTGTGTTCTTCCATATCATACGATCGTCAACTGAGGATAACATTAAGATGTGCACCTCTAAGATGGGGTTTTTTCCTATATAAACTATGCAGAAGACAAAGAAGACAACCAACATTTGTGCATTAGCTGACTGGAAAAAATAGGCTCCTGTGGATTATACTGATATTAAGGACAAAAACCTCTGACAATGAGCCTTTATGCTATGCTCCTATCTCTATCCAAACTGCATAATCATTTAAAACTTTATCAAGATCTACACAGAGAGGGAGAGAGTTAACTTTCGCCTGTGAAGTTTGAGTTCCCACCAACTTAGAGATAAGCTTTGATATCCTGCAATTAATTTTTCTGTGTGGAAGCACAAGCAAGCAAGGTTATGGAATCTAGTCAAATCAAGAAAGGTTATGAAATTTAGTTAAATTTTTGATTTTACTCTGGGGTTTAAGCAATCGCATCATATAATTAAAATTTATGATCGATCTAAATCTAATTGTCACCCACCTAATAAAAGCTCACATTTCAACTAGTATTGTTATGTTAATTTACAGTGATAGTTCGAGAAACCAAAAATGAAGGTACCTTCTTGCACATGTAAAAACTCCATTTGTTTTCTTTAGCTGCAACATCCATGCTAAGCTTAAGAGTACCAATATTTTTTCTAATGCTACACGCTTTGCTTTTTGTAAATGCAATCCATTGATAGTAGGAATCAATATATATTGATTAAGTGGGTCCAATATTTGTCATGTCTTCTCAATTTTTTCGGCTAAATTTCATAAAGATTAATGCTAGTATGATATCCATAGATAGTATTTTGAAAAAGCATGCTTTCTCATTAGTTCCTCAAGCTGCCAAGTTACTAAAGAAACAGGTGGGGAGAAAGAATTGACGCCTCTAAGAACAAGTTTCATTATATAAATGGTGCACAATATAAAAAAATACGATGTATCCATTCTACTCAAAATGACCTAGCAAAGTGAGGGATAGCATCCCCATGGACTATGTTCTAGTGGTGAGCCTTAAATCTACCTCGACTTGCAAGAAGTGGCAAAACTGACCTAGCCCAAAAGATATAAAATATCTTTCTTAAGAGAATTTACCTTCTAGAATTGAGAAAGGAAACATTCTTTGTTTTGGACGATGATCAATTTTTTCTCTTGAAGAATGAGTAGCCACCAATCATAACCATGATTTTCCATTCAGCACACAATTAGGCTACTTCCTCTAAAAGTTTTGATGAGATATGTACGTTCATTCTGTCATCTCTTCATTTCTAATGCAGCTTTTACTGCTTTTACTATTCAATTAGAATTTAGCTATCTTGATCTAGACACATTATAATACTCCAAAAATAGTCTTATATTGGATGAGAAATAAAATTAAAGTGCTTATATTTCAAGTTCCCTTGCTATTAATTAACTTTCCATCGAGTTTTTAGGGCCACATGGTTTCGGTCCACTAACGGATTAATTAGGCCAGCAGATGGGCTTGAAGCGTTATAAATAGTATCAGAGCCGACTCAAGTATGTGAAAGCAAGGGCTATCCATAGGATGGTGGTTGACTCCTACCATGGCGTGGAGCTACCCTTACAGCACCAATGACCCGGCTCAGGGTGCAGATTTTGGCTAGCTTATGGCATACAATGAGAATGTCGCTTCATAAGGAAGGAAGCATTTATAACTCGAGTTTTCTACTACTAATTAACTTTTACTCGAGTTTTTAGAACCACGTGGCTTCGACCCGCTACGAGTTAATTGGGCTAGCAGGTGGGCTTGAGGCGTTACATATATGTATTCCTAGTTCTTAACAATATTACAAACCATTCAAATGTCTTGCATTTATCTTTTTTTTTTTGAAAGGGATAGCGGGCAGGGAATGAAATCACTCCCCACCCAATTTATTAAAGATTAGAAAAACAGTTTACAGTGACTTTGCAGTAAAAGGAAGAGAAACTAACAAAGATTGCAAACAAGAAGTGTGGTCTACGTGAGTAGTTTGGTTTGCATTTATTTTCATTTTAATATAAGTATCATTAAAGTGTGAAAAACCAAAAATGAGGTAATCTTAAGTGCTTATTCTCAGAACCACCAATGATTATAGTATTGCCACAATTAATTGTGTTCAGGCAAAAATTATTTCTGCATCACAGGGCCTTTTTTTTTTTTTGGCTCTAACCATTAAACTTTAGCATCATTTTCTTCTTTTGTTACTTTGCTAACAAATCTTTGTTTGTGAAGCTCATCCATATATTGCATTCTTCTAAATAACAAATTATTTTCTTTAACTCTTATACAAATATAATTCCATCCTAGCTACTGATATTTTTTATTTTAGAAGTTAGCAATATTCTATAGTTTTTTCTTTTTTTTTCTTTAAATTTTGGTAGCAGTTACTGCAGCAAAAAGAAACTATGGTTTCTACTTATTCACAAGCTTTCCAACTATGCTACCAATGCTCTGTATGTCATCTTTTCATGCCAGATAATTTTATTTTGTGAATAGAATTTTGGTATTCTTCAATTCAAAACAAATGTTGCACTGGACCCACTCTTTGCCGTAGACTTTTTGCAAAACTTATTTGATAGAGGAAAAACAGTTCTTTAAATAATCCAAATGCAAAGTAGGCCATGTCATGTGCATATACCAAAGTTACCCATGAACAATCACTCTACACTCATGTCCATTTGGTTCCTTATGGCAAGAAAACCCTTAATGTTATCTTGCAAGCATAGCTAGTTATCAAAAAGTCCCATCTTATTAGGGATGTCCTCATCACACACAACAAACTAACCAAAATCCACCTTAAGCGGGATTATTGGTGCTACAAAGATGGCTTTATATCACGATGAAACTCTCTCTATCACTACCCATGAGCAATCCTTTCTTTTTATCTACCAACTTTTGCACATTAGAGTCGGTTCTGATACTATTTGTAATGCTCCAAGCCCATCTACTAGCTCAACTAATTTGTTCTTGAGCCGAATCCACATGGTTTTAAAACTTAAGTCCAAGTCAATTTGTAATAGGTGAACTTGATTTATAAGCTTCTCAAACTTTTTTTTCTCATTTGATATTGAACTATTTTAAGGTATTACGCACATCCATCACTACATTTGATGGTCAATTGTGTCAGTTCACTTTGGATAACAGGTGTGCTCAGTCTAGCTGATAATTTGTGCAGATATTGTTCATGTCAAATGAAAGATGCCACCACAAGGGCACCTTTGCTGTTGAGGAATCTTACTGTGACAGCTGCCAGATGTCTAGGCTCTGTTGGTTGGATTTCTAAATGCATGGAAGAACTAACATCTCGGGCTGTGGCCATCCTATGAACTTTAGGTCTACTTAATAAATAATATTGCTGGGGGATTATTGAATAGGACAGGATGCAACTAATCTTGGGAGCAGGTTTTGCTTATAAATTGACATCATGTGTCCAAGACCAAACACCTGGCCATATTCACTTAAAATTTAGAATTCAAAAGAAAATATTTGAATGGTAACAAAAGCATGTTTTCAGTCATAAAGCATCATATCTCGATCTCAAAATATTGGGTGACCGCTGGTGGATCAGGAACTACCAGCACTAGCTGAGTCTGTACTCCATGTTATGCTGCTGAGTTTGCCTCTTCATTAATGTCCTGCATCAAAAGTAAATCTACTGCTGATTCTGTTGAATCTTCTTTTAATTTTTTAAATGGCAAAATGATTTCTCATTTTCAACAAATGAACACATTTTTCAGAAATGGAGAAGGAAAATTGGAAACAGAGATGAAAATTGGAAAACGGAAAATTGTTTTCCAGCTAAACAAGCCCAAAGTTTTTCTGGCATTCATTATAAAGGCGACTCTCTAAATATAGAGTTGTACTATTGCTAATGGATTCTTAGTTGAGGGGGGTGTGGTAAGTGGGCTGAGGTGTCCTTGCTGTGAAATCTATAAGTCTTCCTAATGATCAAGTTTATTCTCCAACTATCAGAAGGTTCATTGGTCCGTATCAAGCTTTCTCAATTAGGCAATGAAATTTTGTAATTGATTGTAAGATCATGACAATAGGTGCGTTATCTTTCTTTCTTATCTTTATTCATTTATTGATTTATGTTTGAGAAATGTAGTGAATGTCAACAGCATGAGGTGAGGATGTGAACTCTACCTTAGGAGAGTAGTGCCAACCGGCTAAGTCTTGTTGGCAGGACAATATGTGCATATTATGCTGCATTGCCTCAAGAACTCTTGTAATTAGGTCATCCCTATCAACATCCTTCAAGGAGGGCATGATATTTGATTGGGTTGTTGGTAACCTTCTAGAGTGTAAATATCTGAACATTCTTGCATAGGTGCCATGTCTTACAAGCATGAAGCTTTTTAACACTAAGACTCAAACTTTGGCTTTTCGCACTTTCTTGGCTCCATCTCCATCATGATCTTTCAGGCATCCTCATAGAACTATGTATGCCTTCCTTTTCCAACTCCCCAAATGTGCAACAAGATAAACATTCCATTGAAGGTGCAAGATGCTTTATCGAAGTTTCAGGTCTGTCTCAGTAATTCTTGAAGTTTGAAATTCATGACATCAGAATCATGCAAATGATAGATGAGTTTCCTACTGTTCCATGGTTCACTTGAGGAGCCAAACCAGTGATACATTTGTTAGTAAATCCTGCAATGAAGATAATTGGGATAAACAACCTTGTCTGAAATGAAAGTTTGCATCAAGGCATTGCGTCTTACCTAACCCTGGCAATTCATATTTCAGTATTTCACTAAGCTCAATAGATACTTCTCTTGTGGGTCAGCCCCAAAAAGAAAGGTCCAGAGGACTTCTTCAAAGTTCGAAGAGAGACTGTGACTAACCTGCTTCAGATCTATCTTTCTGGTTCCACCAGTCAATGCTTTGCAGTTTGGACTTCAGACAGCTTGTGTGTGTGTGTGTGTGTATACATAGGCATACAAACTATTTCATGCTGAATTTCAGCTTTTTAGTAATTTAAGTCACTATTTGATGTTTGTAGGCACCATTTATACATCAATACAACGTATCTTCAGATTTCAAGTTGTCTAAAGCACAAGTATAGTCATCAAACCTCTGCTATGCATTTTTTTTCATCATGGCACAGTTCCTTTTTCTAACTATTGTTTATTGACTAGAAAGGTGTAGTATTTGTTTATGGTTAACACAATAGGACACCTTATGGAATTCAAGTGTCCTGACTACAAACTGTTATTGTCCTCACATATTCAAGATAATTTCTTTTTTGTATAATCTGTGGGTGTGCTAGGATTCCTTTTTGACTTCAATGTCATCAATATTCACATTTCTCCAAAATGAACGAAGTCAAACTTCTAGTGATTTACATATTCCTAATCTATCAAATTCAGATGAGAATTGAGGACAGGTTCAAGAAGATGTTTTTGCCATCTACTAGATCATGAAATATCGGCTGTGAGTGCTGTGATGATTCCCTAGCATCAACTTTTCTTGTGAGCTATCCTTTTTTTGATTTTGTCTGGCATAGTTAATGGTGCCACTGAACTGACATGGCTGTGTGCCAACTGCTTTTCTTGACTTAATAATTGCCATCATTTTTATTTATTGATATCAATTCTGATTTTAGCATATGCATCACATGAGAGGTTACTTTCTTACAGTAGAAAAAAATTGAACATTCTTACTCCTTAATTATTTGGTTCAAAATTCAGCCAAAATGCCAGTTGGATTAGATTTAGCAAACAATGATAATTTTGGATAAATACCACAATGCTAGATTATCCATAGATATTCATGACAGCACCTCCTTCAAATTTTTGAGAGACATGGGATTTGTATTCCATGAAATTCAAAGTTTATTATCAGAATATATGACAAATAGTGCTGTAATTGAAACATATTGTATATAGTGAGAGGTCCACGTGTAATCTAGGAAACCTTTCTTATGTGGTTTGAGGCTTTGATGCTTGGATCATTTCAGTTCAGGAGAACACTGTTCTGTTCAAGCCATCTTGGTAAGTAGTTCAAGGCAAGTTTCTTCTGGAATTCAAATCGAGATGGAATGTATTCTATCTTAAATTATTTATGGAGATATTTTGCAAAGAGGGTTCTCCAGAAAGGGTGTAAAACTTAGAAACAACAACTTTGCCCATGGTGGTTCACAAAAAACTATGTTGCAGCTCCCTCAGGGAGGTTACGAGGGAGAAAAATTGCTGTCCATCAAGACAAACTTATCATTCTTCAAAAACGATTAATTTCATTATAACACACCGGAGAGGTCAGCAGGTATCAGACCTATCATCAGTTCAGTTCATGTTGCTAAAATTTCTAGGAGAGGTCAAAAGTCATGACCAGTCTATCTGGCAATCATCCACCACTATTTCCTCCTATCCTATCTGGAAAGAAGGAAAGCTCTTCTCTTGAAATTATGGGTGGAACTTTTAGTCATGCAACTTCTTTCTATTAAAACAGAAACTCAACCAATTAAAATACAGAACTTTGAATCAGCAATTTTACTAGCTTAATTATGAAAGCGATTTGCTTCCTGCTGATGCTTCCATCTCTTGTATATAATTGCATATGTTGGCTACAGTCAGATTTGCTTTGAGTTGAGCATAGCTTGATGTTGGCACAAGAAGTTGCTGATCCATTAAAAGTAGAAGAGAATTACCAAATCATAGACATTAACTGCACATGTACAAATTTGATATTTCCACTGTTATAAGACAATTCTACTTGAAGCTATGGCCAACTAAATATAACAAAAAATCAAGACGAGATCACATATCTAAGCAACAATAAGTTTGAAAGTTGAAACAATTATGTACATTGCTCTTAAAATTAAATTTTTAAAAATTACATAAGAAAAAATAATAAAAGAAGACTTAATACTTTTCTATCTCAATCCAAACTAAACAGAATGAAAAAAAAGGAAAAAAATTCATGCAACTAATTCCAACTAGCATCGGATTATAACTACATTATTGTTATTGTTGTTGTTGTTATTATTAAAACTAAATTTGAAACTTAATAAACCTGCTAAGAATAATATATGATAATAACTTAAAATCAAAAAATCAAGTTTGTTCTGAATCTTGCATGGACACAATTCGAATTTAATTTTTTTTTGAGATAATTAATGAATAAAAGAAAGCTGCCTCGAAGCATATTAGCTGGCGGCCTCTTGGATTGCCATCCATGGACAAGGTTTCCGATCGAAGCCATCCATCAAACAATCAACTCTCCATCAAATCATCCTTGGATCAAGATGTTGATGCATCAAATTGGCTTAATATTTGATAGAAACTATTTCACCAATCAAATATTCATGGATCTTCAAACTTTGCATCACCTCCATCTCTTAATAGACTTGAGAGGAAACATATTGATCAGACGGCTCAGATCGGTTATATCACTGGTTGCTGTTGAGAGACACCGGTATAGCTACTTTATTCCTGTGGACGACTTATTCTGGACATTAAATATATCTAGGCGAATATGGGAAGAGGCTTCGGCCAGTTTAAAGGGAACCCACCCTTAAATTCCAACTACATGAACCCGTTTAAAAAAACCCAGTGGGTTGGTTTTGAGGGGAGACCGGGGAAATGACGTCCTGGCGCGGAGTTTGGTAAATCCAATCCTAGAATTATGTATAGCTGCCGATTTGTTGGTTTTATTTTTTTATCTTCTTCTCTAGATTCGCACAAAGTCGTGATTTTTTTTCTTTTGCTACAACATAATCTAATCAGTGTTTGCCCTTTCTTGTTGATCTTCAAATGTGATGTAGCTTTTTGGTTGATTGATACGCTTTTCTGATGGTTTTAGGCGTTGTTGGATGCTGTCTACTTTGTTGATCGTGTATCTGTCAGTTTTTTACTTGGATTTCTATGGATTTGAGGGTTTTGTTAGTTTGGGGTATTTTGGATTAGGGTTTCGAGTTTTTTGATTGATTAGAATCGGTTGGCTGGATTGTAATGGCCTAAGTTAATCTCTCCTGTGAAATTATCCGATAAAGGATCACTATAGGGATTTGGTTAGTCTAGCATTAGGGAAATTCGTCTTCGCCGTTCTCTATCACCTAATGTTCGTGTTGATCAATCTATGCTTGTCTTGCCATTTTACCCTTTCTCACAGACCAAGCCGTTTTCTTTCACAACACTCCTGCACAAGCAGCAACAATTACCAAACCAAGTTGTACACGATGTTTCTTATGGAAAATTTTGCTAGGTTAGGGTTGGGATTGCCGTTTCTTATTTTTTAATGGAAGCTAGGATTAGGGTTAGAGTAGATGTTTATTTTTTCCCTGCTTTGTGGGAAAAAAGATGAAGATTTGTAGGTCTGGAGTTCCTAGATAGCTAAATTTTGAGTGAGGTTGCTTGGAGGTTTTGAAGGTTTTGTACTTCTTGTTGTCATGGTTTGATCAAAGCCATGAACCTTTCTTTTTTTCTTTTTAGGTGGGGCCTGACTCATTTTGGCTGCATTTTGGAGAAAAAAAAGATTGAATCAGTGGGTTAATTGAGTCGATTGAATAATGAGTGAATTTTTAGGCCTAGAAAACTAATCTAAACATGAAATTCATTGTGCATGAGAAAAGAAAGCGCAAGACTATTGACACTGTTTTCATCTTAGCTGATTTCTGGGCCAAGATATCAGTTTGTAGTTGATATTAGGCACTCATTAATGTGTTATAAAATCTCAGTCCGTATTTTCTTGGCCAATATGAACTGATATATCCTGGGATATAATTTGGAATTTTGTAATGCTATAATTATAATCTTCAATAGGTTTATTTAATTATTAAATTTAACAATAAATGCCTTAAAATTATTAGTTAATATAGGTTTTACTATATCAGCTGATGTTTTGATATCTTGGTTACTACTTAATGAGCTAAGATGTCTCGGTTCTTTCCATATTTTTCTTGCCAGTCATTTTGGTTGAGATGAACCAAGACCTTGATTCATCTTAATGTCAACTACTCTTAAAGATGGACAAGAACATGGGCTTCCCTTGACTATAAAATAAATCAAAATTTCAAAATCTTCTTTTTTGGAGGATGATATTATGCGTACTAATAGAGTCAAATTAAGTTGACGCCAAGCTAGCATCCTAGCAAGGATTTACACGGCCCTCAGGCTACCTCACCGGCACCTGCAGTGATCGAATAGTGTCAAAAGAACATGACCAGCGAAGTTCTTGACCATCCCAACAAGCAGAGTTACAGATGAGACAAAATGATAATCACCCCACACACGTTCCTATGCTAGAAGGTGTGTTTTGTAGCAGGTGAAGCCATCCCATCTGCTGACCAACCTCACTATCGCAACATAGGCAGCCTTTGACACTAAGACCTGACGTTGCCTGTAAGAAGAAATCTGACCCAAAGGTGAGGGGATTTTTTTTTTTGCCTCCCTTCTCCCAACCTTCATTGATTGTAAGCCCTAGAACCCCCTGTTTTCTTCTAATTCTTAGAGCAAGAAGGCTACAAGGTCTATTTTTGGCCTCCTCCATCTTTCTCGCTCACCAACTTGAGCGTTAAAGGGCCTTAGCCGGGCAGTTCCTAATACCTCTTATGCTCTCCTTCTATCTTTGTAGGAGTGCAAGCTCAGGTGTAGAGCTCTTCCTCATAGAACTAAGTAAATCAGACATCACCTTAGTTCTCAGCTCATCATTCATCTCATCATTCCTGAGCACCCTCAATCGGCTTTTGGCACCATCACCTACATATATGAGCCATGTTGAGTTGAACCTTCAGGCCTAGTTTGGTGCAAGAATAGTCAGTAATGATCCCTGCTTGAAATTGCTATTTGTGTGGTAAGCTCTATTTTTGTTTAGTTTCTCTAGTTTTTATCTAGGCTATGGTTGCATGGACCAGTTGGCTTAGATGAGATGAATTTGACCTACATTATTTTCTAGAGGGGCAACAATTAACTGGGTGACTAAGGCGGCAGAATCTAAGTATAAGCCTCACCCAGATTGAATTGTAATCCTTGAGATAGGCTGGTTTAAACGGAATGGCTATATTTCCACTGACCTGGGTTAAACTTAATATGTTTGATGTTGATTGAGCAGAAGCAATGATGTCCCTTGCACTTCTACTATTCTTATATTAAACTAGAACTGTGAAGCCTAGAATTATTGTAAAGAAATCATTCAACTAAACTATTTCCCACCTTTGAATCAAACTTATAAATGGAAGTTAATAAAGAAAAATGAAATTCACATCCCTATTTCGGTGACAATATCTTCATGCCATCATGACAACTTGCTTTAAATAAACCTATTCAATGTTTCCAAAAGTTAGTAATTATATTATTTATTATGTGGTACCAATTCTGATCATGAAGTCTTTCCATCTGGGATGAAATTATTCTTTATTCATACAATTTTTCTTGGTTAAGATCTTTTTTTTTGAATTTTTTTTCAATCAAGATTTTTGCTGGTACTACTCTTTGATCACTTTAATGTTATTAACTTAAAGAATACATTGTATGCTAACCATATATATGCTCTTCAAGGTTGGCTTAAAATATATTTTTTGATGGTCTCCTTTTGGGTTGGTATAGCTGATGATACTTTAAGGTATAATGAATGGCAAAACAAGTTTTACAAAGCTTATCATGAATAGTTGCCACCAGACTGGTCAGTTGTTTACACTACTAGTTTAGTAAAATCTCATTACATGCATATATTCACGCTTATCTTTGTACATATTTGTATGGAAGTTATTATTAAGATTCTACCTCCAGGTTTTTGTTGTCACAGCATTTTTTCTCTGATCCTTATTATATGTTTCAGGATACTTGGTCTCTGACAGTCACTTCCTGGAATGATTCTTATATTTCATATACTAAAATAGGTATTGGGGAATTTTAATCCATCTTGGAAACACTCACTATTAGAACAGGTGAAATGCTGATCCAGAGCTCTCTTCCTAATTCTATCAGTATGCCACTATCTTTTGCGTCTGAATATGGAAAACAACAGACCATGGACTCATCATATGATTGGTCGCACTATGATGAAACTTGGCAGACGTCTCCAAAATGTGATGAATGCTCATTGGATAGCTGCAGAAAAGCTATAGCTGTTAGAGAGGAAGAAGGCAAATTATCTAGTTCCAGGATTGTAGAATTCTCGGCCTGCTCTGATATTTCGAATGTGAATGATATGTGTGCCAGTTCTGCACCTAAGCGGGATGGCTTTGTTTACAAACGAAGGAAGCTGCAGAGGAACAGTGTTGCTCTCCTATCTGAAGAAAATGCAACAGAAAGTAGTAAAGAAAGTGCCGGCAATCGTTCTGGCATAACTTCTGAAGACCATCCCTTGAGAGTCCAGAAAGACGGCATTGATAGAAATATGACTGTATTGCTAAGTTGCAGAGATACTCATGATAATGGAAATCTATCAATTTACGAACAAACCCATCTGCAGGATCCACCTCCAAATACTACGCCCCATAAGAAAAGTTCTCTCAGAGATGACAAAGTGCCTGTAGAATTGTCTATAAGCTATCTGCAGAAGTCTTCTCCAGAGCCCAGTTCTGGTACAAATGAAAGATCTTCATCATCAAAATCTATCATTGGGCACTGTTCAGATCTTATCAAGAATGAAGCGGAGGACCCTGGTGAGTGCTCTTCATCAGATAATGTTGGTGCAGAACTATTCTGGGAGTTTACCTCATCAAAAGAGCTCTGCATTGCTGTGCTTAAATGTCATGGATTGCTTGGGGGAATATGGGACAGCAGTGCATGTGCTTCTTTAGAAGTCCTGGGCAATGATGATGCCAAACCTTCTCAATCATGCAACATATGTGGTCATTTGGAAAATCCATTGAAGATGTTAATTTGTGACCATTGTGAAGAAGCATTTCATGTGTCTTGTTGTAATCCTAGAGTACGAAAACTACCATTTGATGAATGGTATTGTCATTCTTGTTCCAGAAAGAGAACAAAGTCTGCAGTGAATCACAAACCTGGAAAATCATTCACTGGTGCATACGAAATGCCTGGGGATAGGAAAAGAATGTCTCATGTGGATCTAAATCCAATATCAGTCATGTTGAAAGACAACGAGCCATATACGTCTAGGGTTCGAATTGGTAAAGATTTTCAAGCAGAAGTTCCTGAGTGGTCTGGCCCAATCACTGAGTATGTCCTACCAATACCTCTCATTTTCATTCTTGTAATTGTTTGAAGTGTTGAAGCAATGGAGATGTTGATAAATTACCTTTAAGTGACTTTTTAAGTCAATTTTATTGAAGTTGAAAGTTGAAACCACAATAACAATATCTTCTGATTCTATAGCATTTTTCATTAACCGCCGTAAACCTTGAACCAAATTAGTATGATCAAATCACAATAATGAGGTAGTTTTAAGCCACTATCCCAAGCAACCTCATGTCATATACAATTTGAAAGTTCTCATACCATGTAGTTATATAACCTTAAACCTCTTCCTTAAGAAATCTTACAAAAGCCATGGTGATTGCAGATGGTTCCATTTAAGACAAGCATATCAGGCAAATTTTGACATTAAACACTAGTCCTCATGTAACATCTTATGACTTGTGTATTTATATAAATATCAAGTTCTTGCAAATATCCATGTGCAACCATTTTCTGAATCTCTTTAAAGTATGAATTATAATATTAAGATAGTTTGATCCATGGATTTAAGTGCCATTGTCATCAGACTTGAAGGCCAATGGCTGGCATGGCATATGCTTTCTTGTGCCAAAAATCATAGGCCATTCACTGCATCAGTACTATTAATATAGGAGATTCAAAATGTAAACCCAGATATGGGGTGTATTATAGCATTTCATTAGGGTAAACCCAGGTATGGGGTGTATTGTAGCATTTTGTTAGGGTACTAAGAGTCAGTATGCCACTAATACTAAGTGCCGGTACGGAGGTTTATACCACATTGACACTTGGTATGGGCTGTACTGGTTGGCTACTAGTATAGGGTCCTATATCGAGATTGCAAATCTAGTTATAATTGAGTGTAATCTTTTTTAAATATGCTTTATGCTACAAACTTCTTATTATGTATATATATTTTTAAAAAAAAAATCTTCTACCAAATAGGTATTTGTGTGTTTTTTTTTATTAGAACACCACAATACCTCTTTATTCCTTGTTTCACGTTCATGCTATATGTTATTTATAATTGCTCTCTTTTTTTTTTGTTTTATCCATGCATGTAGTTTTCGCTGTTCTTATGGAGAAGCCTCAGAAATGGATCCTGCTGAGCATTCTAGTCTGGATGTAAGACCTAAGAAATTTGTCTTGATAAATTATCTTAATATATTGTTTCCATTGTTATGTAATTGCCAGTTTCATTGAACATTTTGCCTCTTTTCTTAGGGTTGGAACTATTACCAGCCATCCAAATCCACTTCTATTGGTAATTGGGTTCAATGTAGGGAGGTAATTTATACAAGCGAGAATTATGAGGGGACTATATGTGGAAAGTGGCGCAGGTAAGCTTGGCAATTTCATGTGCACATACATTTATGGTTATTGTTTTAGTCTTTTTCTCTAAGAATAATGGCTTTCCATTTATAAATTAAGGGGTAGTTGCTGAGCAGATCATGCTGCATGAATCTTTAGCAGTCATGATGTTGGCAATAGCATAATGGTGTTGGCAGCAGCAAATTGAAATTAGCCCGCAAACATGGAGGTTTTAGCATGAACTTTAAACATGTTCAAGACTTGCAGAAAATTTGTTCATTCAACCATGTTTGATTGTGTTGCTCAATGCATATAAGTTGTGTTTTGGATCCATATTTAGATTATAACCACACTTTAATTTCAGTCTTGTTTAAAGGGCTTTCTTGTCTTTTGACAACAAGTTGTGGTTATCATGGCTTACAAATCAAAGTATGGGTATCTGGCCAGACAGAAGCCAAGTCCCTCTTACTTCTTAGCTTTATATTCCTTTCTTCTTTTACTTAACCCTTTTTTATTTCATTCAATTTCTTTAAGTGGAAACATAGCGTATCAAATATTTACTGGGATGAAGGTATGTATGTGATCATCCATTGCTGTGAAAGGAATCTTGCATCCTGGTGTTAGGCATTGAGTCTTAATAACCTATGAAGCACCATTATTGGATATTAAACTACGAAACATTATATGAATTATTTTGTCCAAGGATTCCTGTAACCTCTATGCGTATTCTTCCTAACTGCCTGGGTATGTTTATTCTGATTTTTGTATCATGATTTCATCTATAAACATAACCAAAGAGCCTTTTCACAACCATTTGGGGTTTGCTTTGTGAATCCTCCTTCACTAAGAATTTTATTTAGGACATCTTTAATGCTATTTCAAGCTCTTCCATATTATGCTGTGAACTGTTGCATAAAATAAAGACCCTCTAGTATTCATGAATTCTGAACTCTAATCCATTTTATAGTTTTACTTGCTTTTCATAACTGGATGTCAGTATTAACCCTCCATCTTTGCCATCTGGGCACATGAGCATTCTTTTTGTTGAATTCAAAGTTTTGAAGGATTAAGGTGAGACGAGTAGAGAGAACATCTACTGGTTAACCCCTAAATTAATAGTGGAGGGGTCAAAATGAAAGTCTAGACTTTTAAAATTGATCTATAATGTCTAAAATGTTTATAATCCAAACAGCAATTGTTATGGAGGGTCCCTTGGCTATGTTATTTTAAATCTCAATTAAGGTATATTTTCTAACTAAATTCATATAACAACTTGCAGCTTGTCTTATTCAGGTCCTTAGTTCTTGTTCTCATCTAAATTTATGGCCCTTACTAAAGCTTAATTTGGCCTTTGGTAGATTGTTACATGCATCTATAGAATGTCATAGGATTCTCCAGCAAGCTAATTTTTGAGATTCCTGAGTTCTTGTAATCACTTGTCCATTATCAACATTCTCATTTGTGTGACAGTTATGTGAATGGATCATTTTTATTGCCCAACGATCTATATATAACAATCACTTTTATTCTGTATTTCACAATTTAGAATTCTTCTGAAAATACCCACAATATAATTGTTTTCTTTTTGGATTAAAGCTATAGCCTGTTTGGTTTGATATCTCTCACTAATGTGTGATTTGATGATTTATTGTAAGCTTAACTTAAGGCTTTTATTATGCAGCCAAAAGACATGATTTATCCAGCTTTTATAAGGGACCAAGTTGCTTCTATGATAGCAATCTGTCATTAAATTCGCATCATCAAGTTGAGGTTGCTATTGGGATAGAACTCTAAATTGTTCTATTACTTTTTTGGTAGAAATGCTGAAAGAGACTATTTGTCCAAAGTCTTAAAAGGCCAGTTAGAGGGGAAAAAATGTGAAAGGGCTAGTTCATATAACTGACAAATCTTAAATTAATAATTAATCTTACTGATGCATCAATATAATGTCCATGAATATCAGCAAGGACTAGTAATTCTCAAAGTTTTTATATTCTCAAATTTCATGTTTGGGATCTTTTAAGTTAATTTAGGATATCTAACAATTTTTTAAGGATTTGAATACTATCCTTGATATTATTAGCATGAACAAGGTTTAATAATCCACCTATCTTGTCAGAGCTTATCAGACTTTTAATACTTGTTTGGAAGGCTTGTCAAGCTTAATTTTCTACACAAAACTAATGTCATTTTATCGTACTCTTGGTTTAGCAATACACATGCATTTTAGCTTATAGATACTTCTAATCATCTTCTTGATCCTCTTTATCTGGCTCTCGTACAGCTGCAGGCTATTGTTTTCTTGATGCATTCTCTCTTGCATAAGGTTTATGGATTAGGCTAATTACGTTTAATCTAATATTACTCTCCCGTATCCTTTCTGCTTGTGCATTTAAGCGACCTTTAGAAGTTTTAAATATGATGGAGAAAATGCCTTTTCATTTGTTGCATCACGCTTGATTAAGAGGTGTTAATACTTTGTGTAATTATTTTTGTGTGCCATTTCTGATTACTAGAAACCAGTTCTCTCAATGCCATGCTTTATGAGACAGATTTTTATTCTCTAATAATTAAGAAAAATATCTTTATTGATTGAGAAACATGCGTGAAAAGAGAAAAGTATAAGACAAGTTATAGGTAGCCACTAGCCATACCCCAATCAGTAGAAAGAAATTCTGGTGACAAGTAGCTGGCCCAGTCTTTAGAAAAAGTAGTTTAAGTAACAGCAAATTATTTTTTTAGTAGAAGCATTATGAGAATTTTTAGTACCAGTGGTATCAGTTTTTAATCCCTTTTGTCCATTTCGCTAAGCAGCAGCAAGTATTACAATCATATCCCAGCTTTGTTCAGCAGAACTAGTCTCGAAAGTATGCCAGGCAAATGAATTGGTGATACCAGGCTAGCAGTAGCATGCAAGTGCATAGCAGTGTTGCATGGACATAGATATGAGAATTGAATTCAGACATGTATCCAAGTGTCTTACTCAGCAAGAGGGAAAAATGAAGATGTAGGAATACATAGGATATAATATAAGATCCTTCAGTATTGATGCTTCTTATCCTACTCGCTTGTGTTGTCAAAATTGAATGTCTAACTCATTGATTGTAAGAGTCTAGCTCTCCACAAATCTCTAAAAGATGAAGAGAAAAGAGCATCCAAGTGTGACATATATCTGATTCGGTGGATCTCTGACATGGCTTTTTGCTGCTGGACATGAGTGACTAGGAAACATTGGTGCACAACTAGAATTATAATTTGCAGTTTGTTAACAGTGTGATATTGTGATGCATCAAATAAGCCTAGATAAGTTATTTGCAGCTTTCTAGAGGTGGACTGATACAACAACCTTCTATCGAAATTCAATTTTGTCCTTTAAATAATTAACATTGTGCAAGTAACAATCTTTTAAAAATGCAAACTATGTAACATGATGTTCTCTGGTTCCATTGCAGAGCACCTCTTTTTGTAGTTCAAACTGATGACTGGGATTGTTCTTGTGCTGTACTCTGGGATCCAGTCCATGCTGACTGTGCTGTTCCTCAGGTCAGAGTTGCATTTTAGTTTTTTGGCTCACACTCCATCTACAGGTTTATAGATGAGAGTAGGCTGATTGATTGTGATTGAATATTTTTATAATATTGGATATATCTTCAGTTTATGCTTTGATCCTATAAGGTCTTTTTTTATAAAACCACTGTGTGACTGTGTGATCTACCTCTGGAATGTTTCCTGGATTTTCTGTATGTAGCTACAATTACTAAGATGGCCAGGTAAGTTGATTGTCTGCTGTTGCACTGGGTTCATTGTCCAACCTCACTCATCCAGTCACATCCTACATGCTGTTTCTTTCAAAATACCGTTTGTTGTTTTCATTATTCTTGACAGCAATAGATAGAACAGTGCATACATCAAATTAGTTTATATCTTTGTTTAGATCTTGGTTTTTGATGTATAAGCCTAACATTCATATGTATTTACACCTGTAGTGCTTAGACAAATTTAATACGTATTATACCCAAAAAAAATATGCAGCAAGCTAATGATGTGTTCAATGTATTAGCTGACAACTTCTGATATAGGGAACATCGTGGTTGAATGATACAACTCAATAATAGGTTTATCTTGTGGTGCCATCCTTTTTAACACCATCAGTTATTAACCTATAAAAAGAGCTTGACACAATGCATGAGTGCATTCACACAAGCGTGCACAGACACACAAGCGTGCACAGACACACAAGCATTCAAAAGAGCATTTGTGGAGTATGATTTTGTTATGTAGCATATGCAAGGATCGTTCGTGAGCAGCCATAACATGATTGCTAACTGTTCTGTATGCCTCAATGCTTGCCATTTAAAAATGAGATGCACCATCAACCTTTATTTTCCCACTAGCTGTTTCTGGCTTTAAAATTTCACTAGTCTCTTTTTACTCATTGGCTTTTGCTTTCTTCCTTGCATGCTCTTCTTGATATTGTGTTTTATGTGATTATAGGAGCTGGAAACAGAGACTGTTCTCAAGCATCTAAAATATATAGAAACGGTACATCAACTAGCCCTTCCAAAGCTTCTGTCAGTCATAATACTTTTCTCATATATGGTGTAAATTTGAAAACAGTTTGTTGTTTGGATTGTTCTTGCCCAAATTGTCTGGTGAGATGTTTTAAAGTCCCCATAGTGATAATTTGCCAGTGCAAGCCACACTGTGACATGGTATGTCTGTTGGTGCCAGCACAAGAAAACTGAGATGTGGTACCATGTGCCAGTATGGTAAGGTACCAAGAATGTACTTGTACTGGTACCTTACTATTATGGTACAGGACAGCAGGTATGGACTGGTACAGTACTGTACTTCAATCCATGCCAGTGGCATTCAATTACATTGTTTTTACGGTTCACTCATACAAATGAGTCTGTTACCTTTTAAAACTTGAATTTTATGATACATCTTAGATGCCCAGAGCTTTACGACTGTTCATTGCCAAAAACATCTTTTAACTAATGGATTTAAAAGTGTGGACTGGAGATAGTTGGTATCTGACAAAATATATGGTAATCTTTGGACAATGGTTGTGTTACACTTTATTCATCAATCATACACCATCAGATCTTATCCAAAGTGAAGCCTTTTGTACATTTGGAAAGTTACATGTAGTAGTTGGAAATACATGTGCAGACTTGACAATAATGAGAAGTTAATAAGTACTTGTTATTCAAGGATCAAGTCATTTATGAGATGTCACAATAAACATTTGGGTGTCTTCTCCTATTATGTAAGGGGGCAATTCCTGTGGCACAAATTTGGCATATATGCAGATAATAGGAAAATGATTTTTGTGACAGCTTTTGTATTTGTTTTCCTTGTTTCTTTTATAGGTTGCGGGACATGCTATATACCTCTTCTTGTAGTCGAATAACCTTTAACACACAAGCATGATTCTTCTTTCAGGGTTTGAGATGAAAGGAAAGCTAGATGTATTGACTATTGTGTAAGAGAAGAGTTCAATTTTGTAACTTATCTGCCTCGTATCATCTCTAATGCCTCAATTTTCTGGTGGGAATCATGCCCTCGAGGCATTTTCCTGTTCTGATTATAGCAATTTTGTTTTGCATTAACTTGACTTGTTGTCAATAGAGGCTCCCTGTAAAACTATCACGTCCTTGGAACATTTTCCAGATCTGCCTATAGCAGCTTGTGTGAATTAAATAGCACTTGATGTCAATAGAGATTCCCTGCAAGATTCCCTGTAAATTGCAACGTATTTTCTGGGAAGGACTAGTTTGCGATCGTAATATTTTCCATTTTTATTTTTGTTGCAGATAGTTTGTGTGAACTATGACATTACTTTCTCGTCGACATGGAATCTTTGAATGCTACAATGATGACTTAAGAAATGTAGTAGATACGGGTGGGTATATGTCCTGTGGAACCATGTTCTTTTTAGTTCTTTGGTTGATGAATGACTTGATGACAAATGGCGTAGCTTGATGTGCTGCAACTTGAAGTTTTGGCTGGACAGCACAAAGAAAAAGATTTCCAGATGTCCAAAAGTTAATGCATGACTGAGTGATCACCTTAGCGTACGGTGTAATGACCCAATAAGCTGTTCACATGAACAGATTTGCATGGAAAGGCTAGTTTGTTGAGTTTTGCTGTGATTGAAATCAAGGTCAAATTCTTAGAACCGTGAGTATGGGCGGTATCATTTTAGGATCTAAGATTATCAAATTCTAAAGATCATGGATAACCTAGAACTGGATCATATCAACAGCAACATGAGCATTATATTTTGAATTACCAGCATAGGAAATTCATCTGTGTTTGTCAGGATCCAGCAAAAGAATTATACATGTCTTGGAGAGGTGATGATGTTTTTATTGGGTTCAAAACACTATCAAGGAGTCTGTTGAGCACAAAGGATGCCTGCTACTGCTGCTGCAGAGAGGTGCGAACATGCTGATAATTAAATGAAAGTAGTGAGGAAGTCGAAAATTCTTACAGGAGGCGATTTGATGTGAGGTGCAAGACTTGATGGAGGCATGACGATCAGTAAGACTTCATGTAATTACAATGACTTTAATGATGCTGGGGAATTGTATGTGCTATTTCTCAATATATGGTTGTTATCAATCCATGTCTTGAATCATGTGTTGTCTCTCTTTTGTTGGGGAATTGCATGTGCTATTTCTTGATATACGGTTGTTATCGATCCATGTCTTGGATCAAGGTTTGTCTCTCCTTTGTTCAGTATGGAGCAAGTAAGATGGTAGATGCTCTTGGTAGGATCTTAAAAGGAGCATTTTCTTTCTATATCATTGTTGGGAAACTCATCATGAATTCTCCATTTTAACTCTTGCTTGGTTACTCCTTTTCTTTTCAGTCTAATAATTTTGGTGCCACTTACAATTAGATGCCGTGCATTGGTACTTTTGTGAAATTATGGTTAGATTGATGAATTAGTAATGCCCAAACCTTCATTATAGGAGAAACTTATTTCGATGTTTTGGTTGCTTTAGTTTAAAGGTGGCTAGTCTTGCAAATTCCTCAAAACTCTTGTTCTCTGGGTACCTGGTAACTTTTTTTACCATTGTTTAGGCATGAAATTTTTTGCGCATTAAGCATAATTAGGGAAAAAATCACACTGAAAGCAGGTGTTTGATTTGTGGTTGCGTAAACATCTCAAAGATGCAATGCACAAAACATTGTCATTTAGAGGTTGAATCATAATTGCATCTTCTATGTTACTTTTTTTATTGGTTTGACATACTATTCCTTCTTTCTTCTTGAATATTTCATAGCCTACAAATTAACTTTTAGTACTTTGAGGAAATTGTGGGGTCACCATACAAATTAATATTTACTGCAATTGATTTAAATGCCATGCAGCTGAGGCCACGGCTAGCCAACAGGCTGAAACCTGGTCAAACAAGAAATGATGGTCCTGAGCAGAAGCTGTAATGTTATGCAAGGTGATGATCAATGGAAGTTAATTATGAGTTATGCCATGCATTGTGTACGATTGAGTTGAACAATTAGAAAGCTAAGCAGTTTGTCGAATTACTAGAATTATTTGCTGTATTTTCTGTGAGTGGCTTCATTTGCACATGGGCAATTACAAACATATAAACCTATTTGTACCATCTGTATATGCTGACTTTTGGAGCCAGTTTTGAGCATTCAGCATCAAGAAATGTTGTGATCACCATGGACCTGGCAAGGTTGTCTGTAACAGCGGAGAGGACTGAATTAAAAATTATATGAGATCTGGGAATTAAGCTATATGGAACATTGAGCCTCTTCTCTTTTTCCCTCGAGCTTATATCATCCTTGTCGTTAGTGCCATGTGAGCGGTCACATGGTGGCTGTTTTGAACTGAGGATCAGATTGCAAGAGCTTATACCTGCAAAAGAACTGAGGATCAGATTGCAAAAGCTTATACCTGCAAAATACAAGCCAGGAGGAGGGAGGGACTAATGGATGAATCATCCTTTCCGGAAAAGACTTCTTTAAGATGTAACTACCGGTTATGTGCATCACAACTTGTGGTATCAACAGCAAGGTCTGCTGTGCCAGGACCGCTACCAAACCGGCATAATTAAATATAGCAATTACCATACTAAATCGGCAGTGTACCTGTTAGATAAACTGAGAGGCCTCCCCTTTGTCTGCCATGATACCATACTGGGTGGGGCGGTTCAGCATGATACGGAGGTAGTTCAGCCTCTGTAGTGAACCGTTCCAATTTTGGACTGATTTAATGAAATTGGAACTGGTTTGGTGCTACTTGCTCTAGGCTGCTCAGTTCAATCATCATTGATCAATAGCATCACCATTAATGAATTTCTCCACCTGTTGACAGAATATTTGATTATTATGCTAAAGTAATAATTTGTCTGGGACTTTTGAGTTTTGATTTCTTTCTGGCAGACATGAAGACACTACATTCCTCAATCTGAGGGTGCGCAAGTGTGGTGTATTTCTTGATCCAATCATACTGATTAATCAAACACAGTAGATTGGTGCCCATGCACAAGTTATTGAAGAAAAGGAGTAGGATGAATTCAGCTTTTAAATAGTCTGGAATGAAACAACTCGTATTGAGAATAAAGGACTGTTATAATGTTAATAATTGTTTCTTCACCAATTGTCCTGCTCTACTTTGGGCATAAGTCCAAATTTATGTAGATTCTGATTTCTACTTTGGGCATAAGTCCAAATTTATGTAGATTCTGATTTTCATGGCAGTTCAAAAAAGCTTTATCTGATTGTTGTTATTTGTAAGCTTTATATACATGTAGTTGATATAATCGTTTCTGTAGTATGCAAATAGTTAGCAGAAAGTTGTTTGTATCGTAACCAAACAAGAATAGGTGTGAAACAATCTTATACATATACATAAAACCAATCTCATGTTATTTACAGTTGACCTATTCTAATATCAGAAGCTTTCAACCAAGATTAATCCTGTACCAATACCGAGACTGTGGTACACACGGATACCATACAGGCATACCCTTTCAATAATTGCATCCATTTTCATCACCTAAGCAGCCATTAATATCAAAAACCATTATTGGTTCTGCTTCTTTTTCTATATATATAAAATCAAAACTAATTTCCTCTTTTTGTGACCTAGGCAATTTAACTACTAACACAGTGAGTTACTTGGTTGTCGATAACGTTTTTTTATATAACTTACAGGTGTGTAACTTGCAACATGGCTATGGCTTGTAGACAAGCTGGTTCCCATGAATAGCATATTCTATGGCGAGACACCTATATTAATTAAACCAATCATTTGATTTTATTTGGCATTTGACCAACACAATCAAAAATATTGATAGATTTGATATGTCTGTTTAAACCAAGCTCCTTCGATTCAAATAAAGGGATGCATCTCAAGAGTAGCAGAACCCAACGATAATCATTTTCTGATGACTGTTGACATAAGAAATTCATTTTCTGATGACTATTGACATATTATGTCATGACCAATATGATCAGCAATTCCTGCCTTAACAGATACATCGGGAATTCTGTAATTATACATTTGATTTGCAAGATAAGTCCAAAAGATAAGAATTATGACAAAAAAATTGAGGTCATAATCATTAAATAAAGAAGAGTTTGTTGTACAATTTTATCATTCCTTGTTGGCTCAACTGCTTGCAGTAATAATATAGATTCTGAATAATGATAACTATTACTAGTAATTTTTTTTATGTGGTACAACAAAACATTTATGAGATGATTTTCAGATATCATTTCCTTTCCTTTACCTCAGCTACAGGAACATAGATCACACTTTGTTCAGTCAAATGAGTTTTGGCTGATTCACACTCATTATCTTTGCACGATAGCAATGCCTTTTTCAAGTTCTGAACCCTTTCTTCAAGACTACACAGTCTTTCAATCTCAGCCAAGTAATGCTGCTCATTCTCAGTCATCTCATGTAGCTGAAATACAGTTCCTCCCTTGGTTCTGAATGTTCTCTCCAGAGTAAACCTTTTCCTTGCACTGCTTACTTGTTTCTTAAGGTTCATGGTTTTGGTAACTGATGTTCTCACCTACATAAAGGATGATTAAGTTGACATAGCCTATGGAGTAGCAAACATAAAAAAGTGGAGTTCATGCATAATGTCAAACATTTTGTTATACCCGACTATGTGGTAAATTTAGCTCCTTGAACAAGTTTCCATTGACAGACAACGAACAGCACCGATTCTCAGTAAGACTGGTTCTGAGATTCTGCATATATCGTCAGATCAAGGGCATTAATCACATTTGATTGTTGAAAGATGGAACACATCTAGTAAAGTCAAACAAACTAAAGAGAAAAACATGCATCTGATAGGACCACAATGTCTGATGTATCACCTGAAATTCCTTCATGGACTCTGTATTGCCAGCTCTTTTGTGATGCATTCTCAAAGGAATGTTCACTGATTTTTTATTCTTTCTCTGGAGAATCTTTCTCAGATTTCTACGTACATGTATGATGGATGACAAGGGTAGCAAAATAGAATTGTCAACTGATGCAACTTCATCAAAGCTTCCATCCTTGCCAGCATTTATTCTCAACCTTTTGGTGACATCATTAACATGATGTGCTTTGGTGATTCCCACCTGTTATCAGGATCAAAGAATGAGTTTAAATATTTTATAATGGATGCAAAAGGAACATAAGATAAAATTTAGTAATAAAAATCAATCTAAATCTAAAACATACATCATCTAGAACGTACATCATCTACTTAGTCTATACCTGAATATCCAAGCAAAGTGAATCCAATATGTACATCATGCACTGTCTCTATCTAAATATCTGACATATTCTGAGCACTCCAAAAGGCTTTGATAAAGGATTCGTGCTTAATAGGATTGAACAGCAAAGGAGTCCTTTTAAAGGTAATGGCTTAATTCTTGATAATACCCAAAAAATAGCGTCCATGATATGGAAAGCATAAAATGCAAGATCAGAAATTGAATTTCAAATGATTTCTGTTTGTCCTATCTCATAGCTTGTTAACACAGACAGCTTGCAATGATGCTAATTTAGTCCTGCCTAACAACCACAAATTATGGAGATCATAATGAAAAAAAATAGGATTTAGGCCTGTTAGTGCCTTATGAACTTCCCAACAAAGTTGAAAATGGTTATATAATTTTTTGCCCTAGTTATGAACAACATACAGACTTAACGTCACTGAACTGCAAATGTTGAAACATAAGAATTCAACATAGCACCATCTGCTATAAAATTAATGCAGTAGAACAGTAGGTGCACTTTCTGCTTAAGAAAATCTACTCCTTAACAATGTGAACATTTTGGTAGCCTCATGCAGGCCTTCAATAAATAGCTTCAACTGGTCTCCCTATCATAAGAAATGCTTGGGAGAGTTTGAGATATGCTTAGCCAGCTCTAAGATTAGGTGTGTTTGGTTAATGCTTGGGAAATCTTCCTTAACACATGGAATGTATCCTGCAACATTATCAAATGAGCGTGGAAAATGGGATATGGATCAAGTAGTTGAATATGGCATGCAAAGAGACAACTTTAAGAGCAGAACTGTTGAGCATAAAATGACAAGGTTGATAAGTCCATGTCTCAGTTCCAAACAATGTAACAATGAGAAGACATTTTTGTGTTAATTTTTGAAATTGTTGATAAAGGGAAAGAAAGAGGTTAGACCTGGCAAAAATCACAATGCTAAGTGAAATGGAAGGTTTAAATATGCAGGCAATGAAGAATGTCCAACGAGTAGGCTGCTGATAATAACAAGGTATAATTTTAGTGGTGTACAATGACGAAAGAAGTTTCGTATCCAATGCCATCAAAATTGTCATGTTTGCTAATTCCATCTTTTGCACACACTAAACCAATCAAGTGATTCACATGCTAATTAAGAAAGGCTGGTCTTTAGCATTAGATCATTGCTTAGAGTGGAGTCAAGACTTGCATAACTTCAGACTTGTCATTTCCTGGTTTTCAATTCTTCGTGTGACCCATCAAAATGGGATCCATAGAGGGAAGCATGTTTAACAGAATGATACTTTTGGATAATGTTCAAATAACAGCAGAATGATACTTTTGGATAATATTCAAATAACAGCCTCTACCATCTTTATTGGAGAACATATCAAGTTATGCATGGAAGCATTCAATAATTAATATTGTTTAATTCTGACCAAAGAATAATGTAACATTGACTTGAAACTTTTTCAGAACCATGCAACAAGAGGCTGCACTGACAAATTATTATGCATGCCCTTGGATCTTTTCTATAACAACCCCATAGCTAAAGAAGAATTGAAAAGATCCAAAGACTTGACGGGAACATAGCCTATTAATTTTGCATATAAAAGAAGGGAACCAAAATAAGCAAAAAAGGATAACAAATAAACTTTCAGATAGCATTTTAATATGGTAAAAAATAGATAACAAAGAAAAGAAATTAGAAGGGTGATATGTGACCTTTCTCATTTTCAGAGCAGCATATCGTGCATTTTTAAACCACTTGCTAACCTGTGAATAGCAGATAAGAAAAAGGGTTAGACGAAGAAGCTTGATAAGATAAAACTGTAAGTTAAACTATATTAGATCCGATTGCTTTAGGACACTGGTGGAGCCATCAGAAGCCTCTTCCAGCAGAATCTATATCAAACCATATCTTTTGCTCGAGGACAGCTAGCTGTGGCTGATGACCTTACCATTATGATGGATTACAATGGTAGCCATCAGAATTCAAGGTATCTTTTGGAGTTCTGTAGTTGCAGGACTGTAAGTTATCTTTTGGGGTTGTCTAGTTGCACAACTGTATGTTCCACTCTAAATGCAAACCTTTGCAAAGAACTCTAAAAAGTAACAGTTGCAGTAATGAAAGCACCCTTTGCATGGCACAGGCAACAGCTGCAGCCTTTTACAGGCTCGTCCCACAGCCTGGCAGTTGGGTGAGATGAATACTGAGATGGGTTCCAGCAAAAGCTTCCTTATCTTTCATCCACCTATTGGCTGTACCCTCTGATCCTACATCTATATCAATTCATTGCCATCTAATCCCTTCATGTATGAATTTGTGCATGCAAAGTAGTGGTCTTTTTTCCCCTTCTTGGTGGCAGCGCAGAAAAGGGGTGGGGGGTTTTTTTGGATGTTGGAACAATACATGGTAATTGAGTTGATGAAGAATTTCATATTGCACCATCTCGAGACAGTGGGCTACGACTTTGAGACTGAGAACCAGAAGCTATTTGCAATGTGGCATGCCAACTCATTAGGAAACTAAAGGACAGCCTTATCATTTGGGACTTACAAAAAGCTTAATTTTGATGGCATTTTACTGATGTTGCACCATGTAGCATACAGTAGATTAATCTTGGTGGTACCAACTAAGCCACAGAAAAATGATTAGAGCGAAGGGTAGAGCTTCCACTACAGCTTCAACACAAGCATCAGTTATGCTAATGTCAGATTGATTATAGAAGGTATCTTGTGCGTTGCTATTGCTTGGGCACCAGTGGAAGAACACATGCACATACTAATTTAATGTAATTTACTTGATAAGATCAAGGATTCTCGGTAGGAATATATTCTGGGTAGGAATATAATTCTAGTGTTTAAAAACAAAAACCAGTGATGTGGTATGCCTCTTGCATGACATTTATACTTCCCAAAGTACTAAATTTCAGAGTCAAACTCTCAGGCTATGTTATTATCAAAAATTTTGGCATAAATGTGGATCTTTCATAACTCATAAAATCAATAGAAAGAAATGGAATTTTCTTAGATGAATTGTTCTTTGCACTAGCGTATCATATTTACATTAGTTTCGACATAAATATTGGCGCAATCACCGATAAATATATGCATACCTTCTCAGATGAAATACCCAACTGTTTCGATAGATTCTCCTTGACAGCCCTTGAAGGTAGTTCATTCTCAGCAAAAACCTGGCGAAGCTTCTGTTGTGACACACGAAAAATTGGCTGATGTCATGTGTGAAGTATTATAAAATGCACATGAAATCTATGTCCACTACAAAATGAACATGGAAATGCAACAATTTGCAGTTAAAATCCACCACCACAGTTAACAAGCATTGTCTCATTCCTTAAAAGTCTCCTGTAGGAACCGACTAATAAAATGCACATGAAATCTACACCCACTACAAAATGAACATGGAAATGCAACAATTTGCAGTTAAAATCCACCACCAAAGCGAACAAGCATTGTCTCATTCCTTCAAAGTCTCCTGTAGGAACCAACTACTGCATTCTTGTCCATGTGGATCCTATGCCTTTTACTATTCAGAATGTCAGGCTTCCATAAAGTCCTTTCACCACTTTTATTTAGGCCTTTGCCACCATCACCTTTTTATAAAAAGTTGAAATCAAGTGCCCCTCACAAGGTATCTTATGGATGCAATAGCAGTCATGAAGCATAATAGAAAGATTAAAACAGCAAGCAATAATAATTGACAATAATACATCAGCACAACAAGCCAACTTAATCTGAGTAACCATCATGGATGGCAGGTGTTTGTAAGGGACTCTTACTAGAAATAAAGAGCTTTATCTGGATAGGATGTGCATCATTTGAAAGATCATGTTAGAGTACGAAAAATTGATTGGTCATATCTCTCCCCTTTCATACGTTAAATTTGTAGGACACCATAAATATAAGTAAATCTTCATTTGGCCAACACACAATATTTAGTGAATCACCTTTCATACTAGTGCACCTCCAATTTTGTGAAGCACCAAAGACCTTCGAGAGCCACCATAACTAGTGATTTAAGTCTCGAAAGGACAAGAACCATCTTGACCGTCCCATCCTAAAGAAATGCCGGGACCGATCTTGGCCATCCTGCCCTATCCTATCTCAGCCATAATACATTATAATGCCAATTTTAAATAAATCTAATTTATCATAAAAAATATAACTTTTGAAGTTCAAATATATTTAAAAATCAAACAAAACACTAAAGCTTCACAAATATTTTTTTTTAAGAAAAAAGCATCCCAAGTAAGCACCGAAACACTTAATCGGGTCGGAGATTGGGACAGAACAGGATGTAACGCATCTTATTTCATGAAAAAGCCAAGACGCCTTTGTCCCACAATATTTAAAACCTTGGCTATAATTTCATATTATAATAGGCCCATAAGACTTAAAACAATCCACAATCAAGTTAAACTTAACATTCCTGAATTTCCAAAGGACCTTGATCATGAAATAAATGATTAATGATATTGAAATCAAACTTTTCAACACCTAGTAAAGCGTGAAGATAAGGTCAGCACCCTATCCATGATAACTTGTCATATCCTAGAGAAATAATCAAGCAACTTATCTCTACAACAAATATATAACATTTGTTTATAGATCAACTAGGAATTTATCGATTAAAAAGTTGAAGAATACATAGTGGTTTAAATCAAAGAATTCAAAATATATATATATTGATAGGCAATTTGAATACTCGTATAATTTAAAATGAAGTTTTAAATCTCATATGACAGGCCTATCTCAATTTTTTTATGAAACAGAATGCACCGCTATCCCACCTCGTCCCGACACATGGGACAAGAAATGTCCAAGGATGCACAATTGGGATGCTGACACAAAGGTGGCATAGTCCCATCTCAACACTTGAGATGATAACCTATTTTGTTGTCTCATGAGACAACCCACCAAGACATCAAACCATTGTTCAGAGGACTTAATACCTCTTCCAAAGAGAATTTCAAAACTATAAATGACCTTATACACAACAAAAAGAACAATATTATCACCCAATCACGTCCATAACGTGCAACTACAAAAAGCAAGCTATCAATGATGTAATTAGTTGTTACTAATGATGATAACCTTGGGTCACATTAACAATAACCTAATTTGTATATTGATTGCTTCATACATGTCAACTATCAAACAGAATAATATTATCACGAAATCACATTCCTGAGATGCAACTATAGAAATCAAATTCTTAAATTTCAACACCCTATTGCAACTTTAGAAATCCACCTTTTTAAACTATAAAACATGATTGAAAATTCTATTGCATTTTGACTGGTTAAAGGATGGCTTATCTATCTTGCAGCAAGGAAAAGCAAATCTATGGCAGTCAATCATTAACATCCAAATCAAATAGTCATAGCGACCATTTTACTGGTAGCCAGCCATTCACAATCGGCCATGAATGGTCCCTCAATTTCTTGGAACATGATCGCCTTTGAGATTGTCTTTCTTCTCTTCTAGCTTGGGATATCCACCAGCCTTCCCCTATCCTTTATAAGGTTTAAGAACTTTTGAAACCAATTTCAGATAAAGACCCTTTTATCTTTTTGTGCTACTTAATGAATCTTGGAGTTGCTAACTCCTCTGAATGTGCTATTCTTGCAACAAAACTAAATCTCTAGTTGGATTACCAGTGTGCTTTTTTCTGGACAGACGAGCCAGAAGGCATTCTGTTTAACTCTTGTTCCAATGTACAAGGTAATTGATTCCAACCAACTTCCTAAGACTTGTAGGGAACTGATAGAATTCATTCCATTGGAGTACACATTTCGATGTCTCCTACCAAAAAAAGCACAGCAATCAAGCTAGTAGTGCCATTTGAAAAGTATTCTATAATTGCATGCTTCAATGATACCTGCACATCAATACTTAATGAAGTTTAATGCAAAGCTTTATCCTATTGATAACAGACATAATGACTCCATTTAACATCGTTAGTTGGCAGCTCATCTTGTTTATATGATAATATCTCACTCCTGCATTGCACAAAGTAGTGAAACAAACCAATTTGCCAAATTTCCCCAATTTGTTTAATAAGTGGTTGCTGTGAGCATCGTTTGGTATCCCATATGGCACACCAATTTGCTCACCCCTATCTTCCTGCTCCCCTAGACCTTAATAGTGAGTGAACCAAAAATCCCATAAATCAACACTCAGAGCTTCTTTAGCTTCCTCAATGTCCTCATCTATTGGAAAAGTAAGAATTGCTGGAGCATTAATATTCAAGACCATGTAAAGTATCACATTACTTGAGTTTCAAAAGGCGGCTGCAGTACACAGGTGACCAAGGTATCGCAAAGTGCTTAAGCAATATGCAGCCACTTAGACAGGTGTCAATGCATGCCACTCAGTCATTATGTGAATATTCTATGCACAAAGTTGGCATAGAATCTATGTGGGCTATCAGAAAGCAGCATAAGCATATTCAGCTGCATATGTGGCTACAAAGACTGCTTTTTAGAACAACACAAACAAATTCATATATTTTTTGGTTTTGTTGTCTTACCTTTGTCCTGAAAATTGTATTTGAAATTCTCATTCCACTTTACTTCAGTAACCAAAGCGACACTTAGACTAAATGCCACTTTATTTTATAATTTCATCGGCACGTTCTCATTTTCATAGAACCAATAAACAGCTAAAAAATTTCCTGACATCGCAGAGAGGCAAACTGAAGATATCTAACAGTCCCTTACGAACCAACATCAGCTCTCTCTCTCTCTCTCTCTCTCTTGTATGTGTGTCTTTACAGGAAGGCTTCCTGCACAAGCATATATGATATAGGCTTCTCTTATATGGAAATTACAAGCAAGCATATATATCTTATTCTAGATACATACAAGAATTGCTCATTGCAGAACTGCAATCTTCCAATACTCCCTTCACAAGCTACCTATTTCTTAATAGCATGTAATATCTGCACATCTTTTCTTTCACCCTGAATAAATTACAAGTGAATCTAGTATTCAAGAGAAAATAATGCTTATAAACTAAAGTTTTCATCAACAATGAAAGTTTGATTACCTCAACTGCACTGGCAGGAATCCTAAAAAGTGGTTTCTTATCACGTGATATTTTCTCAGTTGATACCATATCTGAACATCCATCCTCATTCACACAATTAACTGCAATAGTCCTACTGGTTGATTCCATCCTTCTTCTCTTCCTCCTATGAGGACCCCAGTCTTCATCTTCGCTTTGTTGTTCATTTTCAGTTGGATCCTTCCCAAACATTTCCTGAGGAGAATGAAGAACAATCATGAAGGGACAACTTTGAAATGTACATGTCAGTTGGAAATATTAGTTTAAGAAAATAAAACTAGTAGATGATTTTTTTTAAAAAAAAAAGTGATAATCAAATAGCAATGGGTATTTATATGTGAATATGCGAATCTATCTCAACAATTTGTTGATAAACATCATTAAGAATTTAGAGCAGGTACTGAACCAGAAAGGAAAAGCAAAAAAAGGAGACAACACTCCAGCAGAGAAATTTATCACATGGTTCACAGATTAATGAGCCAGTCAGCTTGCACCATGTTATGCCTTATTATCACATGGCATAGCTGCATGCCAGTGCAAGTGTGCCAATGCATGCCAAGCAGTGGCACAAGTACATGGCATCAGCTCATGATACATCACTCCTTGTCTGTAATAATTACTGGTATATCAACACAGGATCAAAATGATCTGATATTATCACCATTCAAATCCATTTCCATATCTGAATCTATCTGGAAATGATAGCATCCATATCGATAGGGTGGACACATTACAGGTACACAAATATCTGATTTTCATTCAAATATCCAAATCCATTTTCAACTCTCTTTAGTCTCCTATGGCACTCACAAACTCAAGTAAGGTTCTGTTTGATCCAGTACCATAATTTGAATCGGAATCAAAATCGAATTCCACTAGAATTAGAAATGGAATCGCTTATTCCCTCCGTTTGGTTCATATAGAAATTGAAATCGGAATATGATTTTTAAATCCTACTAATAATATAAATTAAAATATATATGAAAGTTATATATTATAATATATTATTATAATATAATATATAATAAAATATATCATTTATAATATATATTTAATAATATTATATAGTATTACAATATATTATTTATAATATATATAAATATTACATAATAATATATTATTATACATCATATATTAATATATTTATACATTAACAAATGTATGATATTATAATTATACTATTACTTATTGTAATAATATAATATTGATATCTTATATATTATAATATTAATAATATTATTATATTAATATATATAATATTATATTATTATTTATAGTTACTATATATTATAATATTATGTATTATAATATTAAATATAATAGAATGCGTTGGATTACAGTTGTCTGGAATAGATTTGCAATCCTAGGTGAGAGATATGGATTCCAAATCCCTCCTAACATAGGATTTGGATTCCTAGTGGAATTGAAATCAAATTCCAATTCCTTCAAAACAAACACCTAGAACCGAAATCAATGATTCCAATTCCAATTCCAGAGGATCATTTCAACGAACCAAACGAGCCCTGAAATTAGTGATAACATCAACATTATTTTAATATAATTTTCTTTCCATACAATCCCATCTTTAACTTGGGGGATTGCATCCTTAATAGCCAACCTTTTAACCAATTGTTTAACTAAGCAAAATTTTTAGGATCCACTAAAAGAATCATCCGATTAAGTGGATGCAATCATCTTTCTCCCTCTTTTTCTTTGTACAACCATTTTGCTCTAGGAGAAAGTCAAGACACTGGTGTATTTATTTGAATTGATAGAAAACAAAGTGAAAGAAAATTCTACAAACAAAGTTTGACCATGCAATTTATATCTGCATTTATAACCATACTATCAATATTCAAATCATACCCATATCCATTTAAAATAATTATGGATGCAATTATATAAATTTTTGCATCCAGCTAAATTCATATATGTATTCATACCAAATAAAAGTGAATATGGATATATTAATATCCAATCTGTTTTCAGCTCTATGTACTAAGTTCAATTATGTTTTTCCATTCAAAAAGTAACTTTTGAAACCTGAAGGTTTCGAGTTACAAATATGGTATTATGCACAGATGCATACCGCTTCATACCAGACATACCATATCATACCAATAAGCAACCAAGACTTGGTACCAATGCGTACGAGTTTTGGTACGCTAAACCAACTGGTACTAGTATGGTACCAGTACAGGGTCCAGTACCAAGATCCCAAACCTTGATTACAAATCTTAAGAGCTAGTTTCACAATATTGGAATTTCAGAATATATACATAAGGAACCTATCTCAAGAATATAGCAGACAAGGAATATTAAAGAGGTGAAATGAAGTAATTATCAATTTTTACACAATGAGTCGATGAATGATCATTTCCAAATGCATGCACACCTCCGAAAGGCCATACTTTTAACATACGCATTAGTAAGATAATTTATGAGTGCCTTAAAATTAACATTCTTTAACTGTAATATAATATCTTTAATATTGATGTTCTTCGAAAAATATTCAACTGGAGAATAGATAAATTTAATGCTCAATTCCAAAGGCATTATCACCAGGAAGGAACTCATTCATGCAATCTCCTTTCTAACTTGAGGCTTTCTCTAGCAACTGCCACTTGTTCAGACATTTCAAACTTGCACATGAATCCAAATGATGTTCTTTCTTGTTAAAAGAATGTAAGTACTAATTCTACCTTCTATTGCAAGTACAGCTTGTTTAATTAAAACAGAAACTGGTTTCCTGAAAATAATCATGGCATATAATGATGGTTCAGAAAACCTAGCACCAGTTTTTATAGCTAAGACAGTATCTAAGCAGATAAATACAAGATGCATCAGATTGCCCAGCTTATGTATTGGGGCATACAACTTTCTGATATAATGGATTGCATCAGCTGAAAGCGCCAGCTCTCTTTTCCTAGTTAGAGATTGTCAGTCACCTCCTACAAGATGTAATGATTTATCAAAAGCTTCATAATTTGTTATGAAATTACAAATCTTTTGCTCATCCATCCTTTAACCTAAACCGATGAGGAACCTTATCAGATAAGAGAATTGGCCAATGAATCAGTAAATTTAGTATTTTCCCCATAAGAACTCAAATATGTTTTAACTGCTGAATGCATAAGGTCCATGGTACTCACATCATGAAGCTTTTTATAGTCAACATCTCTCCGCTGCCTTCGGTAGTTCACAATCTCGCAGTCATTAGTTTCTCCAGATTCAGTGTTAATGATAGAATCAACAAAGTCAGCCTCATTCCTGTCTCTATGTTTAACATGATAAGATATCTCACTGCCATTATTATCTCTTGATTCTGAATATGACATAGCCTCATCAGAGGAACAAAATATGCTGCTTGAACTACTAGAATCACCAGCCAAGTTTTCCTCAGCGCCTGTTCTGCTGTTGTTATTTTCTTTTATTTCAGGATTATAATCTTCATCTTCAGAATCCTCAGATGGCCACTCTTCAGCAGGATTAAGATATGTGTTTTCAACATCAGGACCAGTGGTTGCTTCCTTGAAAATTTCCTATTAACAAAACCAATAGAAAAACAAAAGTGAGCAGGCTGCAGCTTTTTTTAAAAAGAATAATTTCACATTGAAAAAGTAACTTGAATATTATCATCATTATCGAAGTACCAACCTCCCAGCTACTGTTTGCAGTGAAGCAAGTCCCTAGATGAGCATTAATGGCTTCCAGAATTTCCATTTTGCACTCACAAAATTTGCAAAGCCATCCTTGATCTCCAGGAGGAACTGAGGTAATAGACTGAAGTCAGTTTCACAATCAAAGTTGCCATACATCATAACAACTACCTGCATCACAGAAAGAATTAAGAGAGGCGATAACGGGTTTGAGAACTAAAGAGTGACAAAAATGCTTCAGTTAGAAGCAAATATAGAACACACAGTGTATAAATGTGTGAATGTGGCCACAGCTTCAATTTCCTGGGGCAAAAAAACATTGGCCATGCCTTGGCCTCAAAAGGCATGAAGGACCATCTAAATATCCAAAAGAATAATTTACAATAATCATCATGGCCTCCATCAACCAAAATGCCTAAAATGAGGTATCAATTGTGTAGGGATTTCTTATCTCTGCAACCAATTTTCAAAATTAAACTACAAAACAAATGGTCGATTTCATGGTTGTAAAGGCCCAAGACTGACTGAATTTTCGTCCATATAAATGGTGTGGATTTTCAATTTGAATCGTCCACAATGATATTGAGCATTTAAGGGAAAAAAAATGTTTGTACACTCAATTATGCATAACTTCCTACCCAATCAATTCCACACATACATATAAAGGCCATCTATGCCCATTCATTTTGGCTACCCAGGAATAGCAAATGACACTGAAGCACGCTTCCTCTTACCATCCACATTCCTTATGTCCATGTTGTTAACCAATGCTGCTGCCATAACCCCACCATCTGGCCACCACTTTTTTATCATGATTAACGCTAAAACCACCTGGCCCCACTACCAGCCCTCCAACTACCATTGTATGTCTATTTTACAACTACCATTATCCCTTGCACTACACAGCAACCATCCTTACTCACTCAGCACACCTTCATCACTACATTACCACCCCTCCACACTTTAGCACACCATCGTGACAGTACATTCTACATATGCATATATAATCCAGAATGCTCGACATCCATATAAATATAAGCTGCAAAGGCAAACAAAAAACTTATCATGGAAATTGAACCATGGGAAATGGTATCCTGTTATAGCTTTATATATGCTACAAATACAGCACAGACTACATTAGCATTTAGTATTTGATACTTGGAGGCCTAAGGAAGCATTTCTACAAAGCAATAATTTCATGGTTAAGAGTAGCAATGGATGCATAAGATATGTAAATCATAATGGCAATATGATGATGATGACAATAAACTGAAAGCTTAACAATGAACATAGAAAATAGCTAAAGAGGCACAAAAAATTACTTTTTTCCAGTGGAGGCTCCAAACATTTCTGATGAAAACCACAGTTACAGGTCCCGTCACATAGTATGATGTCATTATCTGGAAAAGCTTCACTAGATCTGCATTTTGCACAAAAAATCTAAAGAAAAAAAAATATACTTACATAAATATGCAAGATTTTGAGAAGCATACCAAACAAAATAATTTAGTACACAACTTTCAGTTAAGAAATTGGTACACGATCTAAAAAATTATGCTTTCCACCGAATTAACTTGTACATACATGTTCATGGAAAACAGAACCATCTGGATACATCACAGAATCTTCAATGCTTCCTATGGAGCTAAGCAAATCAAGCTGACGAATTGCATCACGGATTCCAAGTTTACATTTCAATATCTGCTTCTTGGCTCTTTGTAATTCATTTTCTGGCTTGATTTTTTCTCGACTGTAAAGAAACATGGGGAGAAAAAAATTTAACCTTTATCAAAATTAGTAATATCCAAAGTGATTTCTACAAACTCTATCATCTATTCTCATGGCACTCATACAGAATAAAATCACCATGACTTCATTTAACTATTTTGCTAAACTTACATAAATAAAGAACAGAAGTTACACTGACTGACTACTAAGGTGCACATGTCATACACATGGAGTAATCGATGGTCCATTATATAAAATATCTATTTGATAAGTTCTAAATGTTCTTATAAGATACTGCTGCATTTTGATATTCATCGCAAGGATACAAAGACTTATCTGTATTTTTTTTACAATATAATTTGGAGTTTAATTATTCTTATCTTTAAAAACATTATTTCTTTTTATTGTATTCAAGAAATTCTCCCATCCAATCTCCAACACACCAAGAATGTAGATGAATAATAAATAAAAGAAGTGTCATCATCTAGAAAAGCCTAAATACCAATAGAAAATAATCAAATTATGGATTTTTTTAAAAAAAAAGTCTTACCTAAATAAAAGAGGAGGGGAAAAAGATTTTTTTTGGTAATCCCTTAATCCCTCCCACAAGAAATGTTTAATACCTTAATAAATTACTAAAAGGAGCACATCACTACCAACACCATATGACATGACATACTGATTGAGTGGCTATCTTAACCATTTTAACACACTATTAAGATTTAAAAACCATTAAATTTTGAGTATTTATAGCTAAATAAAGAAAAAGATAAGTAATCTATAAAATTTAATAATATATGTTAATCAACCATATTTTTTGTTTGTTACATAGACAATTACCAGTTGCTTCTCCATAATTGTTTCTACAAATCTTAACCATTCTTTTTAATCATATTCGCCTTCCTCTCCTACTCTCTCATCCACAAGAGGCATAAAAAAGCCCAATCCCATCATAAGCTCTCATGGCCTCCTGCTCATGGGCAACATCTTCAGCGTTGCTAGCTTTTCATGCATTTCACAATATAATCCTTTGTCCTCCACGCCCCCCCCCCCCAAAACACACACAGACACACACAAAAAAAAAAAAAAAAAATCATGGCATAATAGTGTTTTCAAAATTTAATCAATTTTAAATCAAAAACTATAATAGTGCTTCCAAATACAGCGAATTATGGGCTGATTCAGTTACACTGCATCATGACTTTTCATTGGAAATGAGAAGATGTCTCATATTCATGTGGCTAGTCATTCAATGAGATGGGACATCTTTGTGGCACCTCCTTTTTCTACCATTTGTCTTACCCATTTCATAACCAGCTTATTAATCATTCATCAAAAAACTAACGCATCCCCATCCATTTCCATTTCATCTCTCCAAATTAATTTTGGCCTCTCCCTTCCTTCCCTTCAGCCCTTTTCCCTCACCTTTTTTGTTGAGTTGATAAAGAAGAGAATTTCATACATAATGGGAGATTGTGTAATAGAATTGTTGAGCAAGAAATGATATTTGCAGTCCAACCATTTAACTTGCAAGCAGATATCATCTTAAAAAATATTAAAAAAATTTAGCAACAATCATCTGCTAAAGAAGAAAAATAATGGAAAAAAGTTTTCTGCTTTTAAAAGTACCAAAGAAAGCCAGAGATGATATGCTAAGGCTGCAAGACATTTTCAATCTTTCATTCATTACCTGGACTCTAAACAATCTAGCTAGGATGCTTTTTTTCTCTCTTTCTTTTACTTTTCTTTTTTTTTTGTGGGGAGACTGTATCACATTTTGTGCCTCAACATGTGTGAGCTCGTTATAACGGAAAAATAAAATTCAATGAGGATTTCACTTGGATTAAAATATATATATATATATATATATATCAGAGAAACTAGTAGATACATTTGGCTTGGATTGGAGGAGTCGACAAATTTTCCTTGACTCCCATCGGTTAGAATAAAAAGAATCTTTTTATTTAAAAAGTTTAAAAGATCATAATTCCTTCATTAGTGGGCTGTAAATGGTTTACAAGAAGTCAGGCTTACACTACTTACAAGAAAGAAGTAGTTTCATATTCAATCAAAATTTATACACTATATAAATTTATTATTTTGATTCAATCAAAACTTATACACTACATAAAGAAGTAGTCATTTTATGATTAGTTGTCCTTTTACTTGTACAATACCTTAATAATCTATTAACAAAATCATGCTTAAATAAAAGAAAATGGTAGGACCAATTCTTGGCCCCTCCAAGAAAAAATTATAGTATAACTCACTCCGCTCCCCCCCCCCAAACAAAATTAAAAAAAAAAAAAACACAAGAGAGAGAGAGAGAGAGAGAGAGAGAGAGAGAGAGAGAGAATTCCTAGCTCTGCTTTATGGGAATTATCCATTAACCATTGGATGATCCATAACAAAACCAACCTATAACATGATCCATACACATTAAAACAACTAATTGGTCAATCACACATTTTGAAAAAAAATTTAAAAAAAAAACTTATAAGACTAAATAGCCCAATAAATATACCAAAAAATATGATAGATCATGTAATGATTCGCTCAAAAACTACATAATAAATGAATACTTGAACTATTAAAATTTTTTAGGGAGTTTTGGCTACACCAACAGAGTTGTTACATGAGAGACTGGAATTGGAGAACTCTGATACCTATTCCGGTTTAATTAAAAAGCACATCAAGCCTAAGATCTCAGCTACCCAGATGGCACCTTCAAAAATCTAGGCCCTATCTAGTATGTAGGATAGACATGTCCAAGTTCCATTTGTGCCCCACACCTCCAAGCCTTATCTCTTAAATCTCATCCCTAATCCCTAAGAATCAAAAAATTTAGGTTGTCCTCGCTGTGACACCCAACACAGTTGTGTTCTACTATATCTTTATCATCTTCATGAGCTCTACTTCTTTGAATTCAAGATAATGATTCTTGAACTCAAATCCAAGTATTCAAGTGAAAGAATAGGTGGGAGTGATGCTAGTGTTAAGATCCTTTTTTTTGAGAAAATAGATGATGAACAACCAATAATTTCATGGCCGAAGTGAAAAGTTCAAGAAAAGGGAGGGCATAGGATAGGAAAGAAAACAAAGCGGGGAAGTTATAAACAAGCTTAATAAGGGTTAGTTGAACCATCCCGAATTGATCGGTTTGGATGAACCAAGCCCAACTGACCTGGAAGTAGGACAATTCAGCCTCTCGATCAGGTACAAGTGGCGAATTGCCCGTATAGCCTTTGTACCGACATACCAAACCATTGCGGACCACCCCATACTGAACCATTCGATTTGGCCCAGTACAGTGGCAAATGTGCGTAATGCCTCCTAGTCCACATGATTGATATGTCATCGGTTTGGTACGGTACGCACCATATCAAACCATACCAATCCGGTACCAGTACCTAATACTATGGACTTTGAGTTCGGCTCAAGATTAAAGCTCCCTCAAATAAACAAGCTCTTAGAATATCAATAAAAAAGAATACAAAATGGTAGACTCCAAAAGGTACCAACCCAACATACCAAAAAGCAATTTACAAAAAGGATGCTTAAATCCAAGGTTTTGCCTCTTCAAGCTTAAACTCACCAAAGCATGAAGACCTACAAAAATCAAGCTCAAAATCAGTAGAAGGAGAATGCAAAATTCGAGTTTTAAGCATCATTGAAAAATCCTATAACTTTTGCTTCTTTTCTTCTAATGCCGCACTCTATTTTGGGGTAAAGACCTTGAGGGATGTTAGCGAAGGGCGATCATCTAACTTGAGGAATATTGCAATTGCAGGAGAGTCTCTTGGTTGGGTGTAGTTGCTAATTCATAAAAGTTACTAGGAAGAGTACCAACAAACCATTGACATGCGTAGGTCAGTTTTGAACCTGTAGACAAAATCTGCTATTTTATTACAGTTAAATGCTATATTAGCTATAAAGAACTATTTTAGAATAAGTCATGAGGAGAAGATAGGAAGTCATGCAAGTGGAGTGGGCAGTTGTTTTAGCCAATAAATAGTACATTGACAGCTTGATTGAGTGTGGGCTTGCAAGCCCTTACAAAAAGACAATTGAATGGATATTTTAGGAAAATAGGCCACTTAGCAGAATATTTAAACCACAATTAATTGCACAACCAAGATTTACCAAAATTTAGTATAACAATCAAAAGGATGGAAGAGGAATGGCTAACATGCTACACATTAGATTGATTAATAGGAAACAAGACAGAAAACTTTAACCAATTTTTAAGATGATATATTAGATATTTCCATGAGGATGACCAAAGACTGGTTTATTTGTTTCTAGGTATACTACAGATATTGTAAATAAGGGTGGCAACAAAAGTTATCAAATCATCAAATTGTATGAACAAAAATTGAACAGAACATTTTCAAATACACACACATACGCATATACATGCATACACATATATATAGGCAATATATACCTGAACCTGCATACATACAAATATATCATATTTAAATCAAGCACCAAGATTTTTTCAATCTCATGTACTACTTTCTTGGTCCAATTGCATTTTATTTTCTACATCAAGTGATGTCAAATGGTAGACATCGACATAGTAGAGACAAGAGGTGGATGATGGGGAGTAAAAGCAGTACTAACACTCTCTCTCTCTCTCTCTCTCTCTCTCTCTCTCTCTCTCTCCCCCTCCCCCCCCCCAACCCCCCTCTTGAACACACAAACATGTGCACAAGGCTGGCACCTCCATCAACACCTCTCTCCAACCGTCCAAGGCAACCCATTGCCTCCTCCAATCCCACCCACCCTTAGCACTAACAACTGCTGCACCGTCCACCCTAACCAAACTCCCATCATCCCTTCCCTGCACACCCACTTCCCTGCCCCAAGATTGTTGTTGCCTCTGCCCAGCCCCTCCCCCAAGTGGCCCTTATGCATCATCCATCCCCATGCAAGACACACCCCCCCCCAACAAAAAAAACAATAATATAATAAAAAATAAAAAATAAAAAAGAAGAAAAAAACCCAACCATCTCCCTCCATCCTTCTCACAAGTTGCATGCGCTTCCCCGTTTGCCCACCTCTTCCTCCCATTTGCCCATGCCGTCCAACATCCAAGCCAGTAACACTCCCTAACACCTCCAAGCCATGCAGCAACAACTCATCTCTACACCACACACACACACACACACACACACACAGAGAGAGAGAGAGAGAGAGAGAGAGAGAGAGAGCTGGACCCAAAATCCAATCTAGAACCCAAATGTAATCTGATCTTATTCCAGGAAAGGATTCCTTATTAGAAATTGAATTTAGATATTAATACAATGGTCTAAATCTAGGTTCAAATCTTATTATAACACAACCTGAATCAGACCCACAGCTGCCCCTTTTGGAAGGGGTAACTAAAACAAATGTACAACCTAAAATCAAGCTAACATTTGGAAAGTACAGTTTCTTTAATTAAAAGGTGTCACTCTCTGTGTACCAAAATTTGATATTATAATCATTTCTATTGATCAGTAGGATCCTAGGAAGATAAAGAAGAGAGCAAGTAGCCACCCTAAAATTGGAACAATTATGGCAATTAGTTATCCATTGTGATCCTGAAATTTATCATTCAGAACTTCAATGGTTGCTTCGATGTCAAATTGTTTGTTATTTAATGATTAAATGAAAATTCTTATCTCTAATTTAGCATGGTAACTAGTTATACATATAAAAAAATACGAACATATTAAGTGGCTGTCACTTGCTCACTAACATCAACAAGAATGAGAGACCTTCATGGGTAAAGATGCCCCAATATAACTAATTCTCAATATAATTTAGGACATGACAGCTGCTACTTGACCTCACCAATTCATGTGCAAAACCACTTTATGACCAGTATTCAATCTGAGTCCATGTTAAAGACACATACCAGCATGCATGATTAAACAATTTCTATTGTAAGCTTGTTTTCTTTACGTGATGCACTAAATGGTAGCAGCCCACTACCGCAATAAGCATAAGACCTCTACCCTCAGTGATAGATTATTGCACTGTTGTTGTGATATTGCCTTGTCTTCCGATTTTCAGTAAAGTATGATGTCAATTGTCAATGGGGGGACATAAAACTTATTCTAATGAGCAGACCATGATCATGTAAATTTTGTCATATTATAGTTTCTTATTGAATACCTACTTTAAAAGCCTCTCTCATTAAAAGAACAACCATTTATCAGATGATATTTAAAAGTTTGAAAACACTGACAAGATAAACAAACAAGCATCCAAAGTAAGTGGAAGGTACAGCAAACAAGCATTCCTGTATGATTCCCAAGGTGCTAAAGTAAAATTAGTACTGGCACACATTTAGGTATGCAAATAAAAGTTTCATATAATCAAGCCTTATCACAGTAATAAAAACCTTTCATCCATAATTAAGTTTTTCCCTATGCCCTTTTCCCCTATATCTTCTTAAATGGAGATTTTTATTACATAAAATTTACGTACCTCTGCCCATTCCAGCCATCTCCAGAGTATGCATCAAGAAGATTTTGCTCCAGTTTCATTTTGATAAGCAAATATTTAGCTCTTCTTTGCAGACGAGAAGCTTCATCCCGTTCTACAATTTTTTTCTTCCTCTTCCGCCTTCTCCTTTTGTGCAAGTTGATTGCACCATCACCAGCTGCAACCTTCCTATTTCGTTTATGATACATACAGGAATTTTTATTTCCTAGAAACTGTAAGGAACATCGACCCTTAGCAGCATGGCTATCAGAAATTCTCTGCAAAGTTTCCACTGGTTTGTCATTGGGAATACCCTTCTTCCTCATTCTTGAATTAAATTTGCAACTCTTATTGCATGAAATGTTGCAAGAATTCTTGTTTCTCAATGAGGAATTTATCTTAGAACACAGCCGCTTCCTGAAAAGGGAACAACACCTTCTAGACTTGAAGCAAATTAATGTATTTCCAAAAGTTCACATCTCTTCTCCTGGAAAAAGCTTCTGTAACTGCTGAGCCAACAAATAAGAACACTGTTTTCTGTTACATATAGAATATGCTAGAGCCATCTTAAAATCTGGGATGTGCTCGAAATGGAAAAACACTGTCAAATGGATGGGATCTGATGATCAATAAACACGTGCATGTCATACAAACTACCTAGAAGTAATACTACAACAATGCCATATGCACATAATTTGAAGAAAATGTCACTCATTAATTACAAATATATTGTCACGAAGCAATGGCATAGTAGTAAACTTTTAATCACAGCATATTTTAACAAGAATGCCAAGCAACACAAGAAAAGCTTCAGTTTGCCCTGGGAACAACATCCCCACCCTCAAGTGAATGCTAGTACAGTTTTATTTAAAGGAAAATTTTTCATCTCCCCAAAAACCTCTCCAAAACAGCTAAAACTCATGGTTTTTATGATCTTCCAAGGCCAAAGTTGGCATTTTGGCCTAAAATTAACAACCAAACCCCTCTGTTTAACGCACTAAGAACAGGGTTTACACCCTTTTGGAGGGAGGTTCTTGGGAATTGTAGCAGCACACTTATTTAAAAGAATGGCATGTCACAAAGAAGGACTTGATGCAGGCATCCTGAAAGAGGAGGGGAGGGGTCCGAAACAGCTGGTAAAAAGAGATTCAGCCATGCGTAGCACCATAACTTAAAAAAAAAAATAAAAGTCCTCTGCTTGTATAAGGCCTTCACACATTAAGCTTGAAGGCTGACCACTGCTATGGTTGAACTTGTGGAAATTATTGAGGCCTTGTCCATAAACTAGATAATGTTTTCATATCAGGGAAAAAGAAATGAAGAAACACCAAAGAAATTCTTAAATGATGCTAGACCACCAGCAACCCAATTTTATAATGCAATCAAAAAGAAACCATCACCCTCCCTCATCATATCTTGTGAAGGATCCAATTCGCCTCCAAATCAACAAGCTCGATCAGACTCTTATGCTCAACTCCGAATTTCTTCGTACCTGGGTTCCAGGCTTGATTTAAGATGAGGAATGCGGAACCAAAGTAAGAGGTATACGGAAATGATGAAGTTAAGGTCGACTGGATCAAAGAAACACTGTTAAGACATCTATGGGCTTCAAGAAAAAAGGGGGTAAAAACAGGATTCAAATATTTAACAAGCATCATTCGATGTGCATTGCACTGGGAGATGATTAAAGCTTTCAATTAACTTATTTCTGCCTCATGAAACCCTAAAGCCATCGAAATCACTTCCTGACAAAACTACATTTGAAAAAGTAATCTTGATTGACTATTGATGGCAGCATCAGTAGTCTTTGAAAGATAAAAACAGCTACGGAGAAATCTTGCCAGGGAAAATTCTGATAGAATTCTTGGTAACCCGACCTCATCCTCCACCCACCACTCCTGATTCTTACAGGAAAATAAATAAATGACACTACCAACGCCTAATTTGGCCCAATCCGTCACGAAAAGGTATCAAATCCGTCCCGATTAAGGGCGCATTCAACACGCAGGAATCGTGACTGGGGACTTGAATTATCCCATCCGAATGGCATCTACTTCCTCTGCCGTTTTGAGATTGCCACGAGGAAAGGGGGAAGACAAAAGAAAGAAAGAAAGGATCGTACCTTTAGGAAGAATTTTGAGAATCTCGCTCCATCCTCGACCCCATTGCCTCCAAATCCTCCCCGAAACCCCGACTCTTACCCTAATCCTCTCCGTCTGATGCCAGAGGCCATCGTTGGCGCGGTGGGCGTTCTCGAAGGGACGGTAATGGAGAATTGGAGATCGGACGAGGAGCGAGACGAGACAGCGAAAGCGACGGATTAGATGGACTCAGAAGGTCAAAAAGAACGGGTTCAGCAGGGATGCGGAGGCGTGAAGGGCATTTAAAGATGCGGGCAGGGCTTTAAGGCGGCATATAAATTCTCGTGGGACGCTGGTAAATATAATTATTTTGAAAAATAAAGACTTTCCTCCTTGATTTTCTTTTACTTATGGTGTCTTCCACATAAAGCTTAGAAATTTAAAATAAACCTTTAAAATAAATTTAAATAAAAAAAAAAGCTCTATCAAAAAACAGATCAGACCTAATTTTTTGAATTGGTGAGGTTCAAAATATATTATATTATAAAGTTAATCAAAAATCCTATGTTCTATCTAATCTACTTTAAAATTTTATAGGATTATATATTTTAAAAAAAAAATCCTACTTAAATCCTTAATAAAAAAAAAAGAAGCAGAAATCTAATGTCGCCAATCCCTAAAACGAATGTACTTTAGTATGGCTACTAGTGGGTGTTTTACCAGATGTTTCTATTAATTTACCCTTGTCTCATTCCTGCTGATTCATATACTTGAGGGTGAGTGCGACGATTTAATACTTCGTATCAACAACGTATAAGATACTCGTATATCAATATTGATTAGATCCGAAATCTTTTATTGAATTGCTCATTCAATGAGCATTCTCAATATTATGCCTTGATGGTGAAATGGTAGACACACGAAACTCAAAATCTCGTGCTAAAGAGCGTGGAGGTTGGAGTCCTCTTCAAGGCATCTTGAAAGTGAATCGTATTCCATGAATATGATATCTATCTAATGTGATATATGGAATATATGACAAAGGTGGAATGTTGGAGTATTTCTATCGATCGGTCATGTCATATAGGTCCGAGTCAGACATCAAATTGCTTCGATTTGAATTATCCGGGAGATACCTTATATATATCAAAAAAATGTACAATCAAACCTATTTCTCGATTCAATAGAAGCCTAAAGAAGTGAATATGGTACCCAAATAATGATAGATATGTCAAAAGCAGGTCCGATTACGCCTATTCCTAATCCTAAATAGAATGTAACGACGTACGGATCCATATGTAAACATAGTATCTATTTACATACGCTCGAATGACTTCTTCTCATAATAAGAATGTAAATAACCCTATTCCAGTCTGATCCGGTATGGAATGAACTTATAAGCCGATTCCATGATTATGCTAAAAGAGGGTATCCTGAGCAATTGCAAGAATTGGGTTCATTGATATTCCTGGTATAGTAGATGCTATCACACATACAATCATACTCAATTCGATGGAATTGTTTGATCTTAAAAGGAGATCTTCTATGTCTGATCAAAATATCGGATCAAGAATTGGTTCAAACTAGGTCTAGATATATGCATCGAGCTCAACATCATCTGATATTTTATGAGCTCTACTTTTAGGTAATTTTATAATTTTATTTTCAAAAATTTATTCAGTCTTTTCATTTTTTTTTGGCTTTTATTTTATTTTTTTACTTGGCTATTTTATTTTCTTTACTAATAACCATTTCTTTCAATTTTTTCATTTCTTTTCTCTTCTTTCAGGCTTATCCAATCATTTTGTTCCTTCTCTTTAATGTATTTGAAAGATACTCATATATTTAATACTATTTTATCTTTATTTATATTTAAATTATTAATTTATTTGATTTTAGTTTGGTAATATTTTTAAGAAAAAAAAAGTAATGATAAAAAGATCAAGCAAGCCCAGCGTTCAATATCTTAGGTTTCATGAATTAATTTTGCTAATAGCAATTTCTTTTCTTATCTGTTGCATAAAATTAGTTGCAAGTGGTAAAGTTTGATATAATATAATTAGCATGACATTAAAAATAATTTGATTAATTTTTATAAAAATCTAGATCTTAAAATCATGGACGAAAAGAATGCCATGCTTTCCTTCAATTTCCTCAACACTCTACCTTTAAAAAATTATGACTATCTTCCTGCACATATCTAATAATATATTTTAAAAAATAATTATTATTATCTTCGTCCATAAAATAAGAGAATGCAATAATTCTCAATATAAGAATGCGAGAATTCTCATTATTATTTCCTAACAATAGATTATTATCCAAGAAAAAAAAATTATTATCAAGGCAACCCTTTTATTTGTATTTTTTTAACTAAGGAAAAATAATTTGTATTCCATATTATATAATATGATATACCAATCATCAATCTTTTTCTTCTCATTCATCTAGACCGTAAGTACAAAAGATAAAACAGTAAAAAGTAATGAAATAACAAAGTTAACGAAGCATTGCATGCTATCACATAAAACATTGCACGTATATATCAAATTAAGAGAGAATACGGGGAGTAATGGCAAAAGGCAAATTAGCTAAGATGAAGAAAGGAATATGTTTCCACTCATGCAAATATGAATATTTCTATCTATTTAATTTTATGTTTCTTTGATTATTTATCAAGGAGAAAAGGATTTTGAAAACCTTGCAATCTTTCTCATTAGAGAAGATAGAGTATGTTCTAAGTACAATGGTTTAAAATAATTTATGAGGCTCATTATTAAAGAAATTTAACTTAGTTATACGCTCAACAAGGCTCGCTTCTTATAGAGTTGTAATTTATTTAAAGTTAAATTATAAAATAAGTTATCTTTGCATTAGTTAATATTCCAAACTTATATCTGCATTGATGTAGTCCATGAGTAATTTGTTTGATATTAGCACATATGAAAGTGAAGTATATGATATTTTGAATAAATTTCTCATCAACCAATCCATTTCATAGGCTATAACGTTCTTTCCTTCTTTTTTTTTTTTTTTTTTTTTTTTAAGTCTATGTTGCTTATCCCAATTGCTTTTATATGCACCCGGCTCATGTCTTTCTTAAATTAGCTTTTACTAGTAAATCTCTCAAGCTATACTTAATGAATTAAGATTTAAAAATAAAATCTTCGAGCATGCTAATCAAAACCCATAACATAATTTGTTAACTTTTTTAATGTATATAATTTAATGGATATTATTTTTGTGCATGCTAACCAGAACCTATAACATAACTTTTTAACTTTTTTTAATGTATATAATTCGATGGATATTATTTTTGTGCGTGCTAATTAAAACCCATAACATAACTTGTTATTTTTTTTTAATATATATAATTCAATGAATATTATCCTATTCCTTGTATGAACAATCATAAGAGGTCATCATGGCCATGAGTTTTTCTCAATCTCGAAACATCCATCTATTTAACCTAAACTAACATACATACATACATAAGCAATATGCATCAATTAATAACAATAACACCTTGTTTAGATTATTAGATATGAATTGATAGACAAATGCAGCTTAAATATTTTAAAAAATAATATTACATAATTTATAACAGAAAGTTTAAAATTCTTATAAATAATGGAAATTACACTTAAATAAAACATCTAATGATATAATTACAATAAGTAAAGAAAAGATTAATAATAAAATGTAAAAAAAATTAAATATAGAATAAATAAAAAAAATAAAAAATGTGATTTTGATCATAAGAACCATAAAAGAAGTCATAATAAAATTATATATTTAAACAAAAAAAAGTAGAAATAATGTTTAAGTAACACAAAAAAAAACTATAGAAACACAAAAAAGTACTTGAAGTATAAAATTAAATTTGTGAAACAATAGATATTTAGATACAAATATTTTGTAATAATAATTTTATAAAAATAGAAATAAGAAAAAATTAGTAAAATAAAGAAATATTATAATAAGATTGTGTTAAAAAGTAGGTAAAGAAAGGATTATGACTAAATAGAAAAGTAAGAGGAATAGTGCTCGGGGTTATTTAGAAATAGAGGTCTCAATATAAATAATATTAGGAGAGAAAAATATAATAAGAGTTGACACGATGAAAGGAACATAAAGATTTTAATAAAAATAGAGATCTATTATTTATATTAAAAGATTTGAAATTAAACAAAACAAACATATTTACCTTATTAAGAATAAAGATTAGCTAGTCGATATTCCACTTAACGTCTTGAGTATTATTCTAAATGCAATACAAGCTTTGGTTATAAAACATCATTTATTCGACCATGCAACACATTAATTTAGGTGGCAGGAAACAATGTTCTCTGCCCATCACTTGCAACTCAAGAAATTTAAGTAATTAAATGTTTAGTAGGAACTTCAAAATTATTCTATCCTTCATAAAAAGTCAAAATAACTAAACAGCCGCAGAGAAATCCTCATTAAGTTATCTTCAACATTTTCACTGGAGCTCGTACATATAATTAAAGAATTTTTTAAGAAAGGCACGGCGATTTCCGTCGGATTTAGAAAACCTCGTATCAAGTCGGCCGACCCCGCCGACTTATATATATTTGTAATTGGGAAATGTTTTAGGGACTCATTGATAATCCTCCCCATCTCATGCCGTGCTCGTCATATCAAACTTGCCATTAGAGTACTTCTACGTAATATGTGGTTTGCTCGGGGAGCAAGAGATAATCTTGCCTCGACCGGGCTCTCCCATTCCGTTCCCTTTTCCGCGCCTCTCCAAGGTCTTCTGCTTCTCTTCGAATCCGCGGCGACCGGCACTCTCCCGAGATCTGGAGCCGTCTGCGGTGGCTGCCGTCGAGCTTCAGTCTCGGAGCCTGGACTCAGCAATGCTTCCCCATTCGTGGCTCAAATGGCGGTGGAATTGGAAACCCTAGCATAAGGTTGGGATCTTCGACCGGAGGTCTGGAAGCCCATACCCTTTTTACTGTTCTGCTTTCTTTGTGAATCAAATATCATTTTTTTATGACGGCACTCTAAACTCAAATTTGTGGAGTAAATGTTAGTCCTTTATTCTTTGAAAAAAAAAAAAAAAATCGTAGCTTTCGTTGGTGGTGTTTGCATGTATAATCTAGTTGTCTTCAAGGAAGTGTAGTGTTTTTAATTATATATATATATATATATATATATATATTTTTTCCGTTCTGATGACTCGACTTTGGATTTGGTCTCAGTTAGGCAGCTATTATGATATATATACGTACATATGTTAGTTTGGAGGATTAAAAAAATGTCGCTAAATAGAACATAGAAGACTTTTACGCCAATTTGGCTTGTGAACAAGGAAAATTCTGCATTCTTAAGTTTGTTCTACTTTACACTTCTCTTCTTTTTTTTTTTTTCCGGAGAATCTTCGTTTGGTTGGAAAGCTGGAATAAAATGGAATAATTGCATGAATAAAAAAATGAATAAAAGCTACTTTTTGGGGAGATCGGGAGTATCAGCACCTCTCTCTAATAACCGGAATAAGGTTACTTGGCCTCTCCCTGGTGAAAAATCTTATTAAAGTTATAGTGGCATAAAATTATGCGGATTAAATAAGAATAGCTTTTGCTGTTTGGCTGAACAAACCCCCCTTTTTGGTGCTTATTTGGGTTCTATTCACAAACAAAACAGGTGGATGAAGAACAGTATTGATGAGATGGTTCGAATGGGTAGTTGCAGGTCAAAAATGTCCTAGGCAAAAGGATCATGGAACCTCTCTGAGGAATAGTGGGTGGAACATCTTAAAATTATGTGTTATGGGCTATGTGATACTAGTTTCTTATTGGAAAAGAGGGAAAAAGACAAGGGCACACTGATCCACTTTCTAGATCTTGGCTAATAATCATAAACAAGAGTTGTCCCTTATGCCTTCTTAATAAAAGGTCAACAATGCCTCATTGCAATGCCGCGGATTAACATATACTTGTCTAATGGTGATGGTTTGATGACTGCAAGTTTGCAACCTTTCTCTTCAGCTAGTCTAACTTTCCATCCTCATGTTCTTGGACTGGGTGAACTGTGCCGGTTAACCTATGTAGCTTAGATTTTATAGAAGTCAGACCAGTTCATGCTGCCAGTGAGTTTGTTCTGAACTTGTTATTGGGTCTATTGTTAGTCTTATCATGGATGCTAGATTTTTTGTGGCATAGTTTGAGGTTATGGGACCCAAAGAAGAGAAGGAGAATAGGAAGCAAAATAAAAATTTACTCAAAAATGCATATCAAGTATCACTGTCTGTTGCCTCTTTTTCTTTTTGTGATAATAAAGGTGAGATGGCATGGATGCTTGTCACTGAATACCAGGATAGCATTTTGGCATATCCTTTATGGTAAGAAATTTAATTGGGAATGCTATTCTTGAAATAAATACTGGAAAGATAAATCATGATAATCCAGATAAAATTACTCATCCCTACCCCAGCTAATGTTAGTTAGTTGGATTATTGTAAAACACCTTTAGAATTGATAGAAATAATCACTTGTTGGATGGTGTTGAAGAGTCTGACTATATAGGTAGCAACTGGCTCCATCCTCAAGTCGACAGTGTTAGCAAATAATCAGATACTCTAAGCATGCCATTCTTTCATGGCACATGGACTACCTTAGTCTTGACGTGTATATGATTCACTAGGCCCTTATTGCACTAGCTGATTCATTGTTTAAACCAGTGGGTACTAGCTTTAGTTGCTCATCTATAATTGTCCTGTAGGCATGCAGATTGAGTCACATTCTATGCAAATATCAGTACTTATCACATATTTGGCACAAGATTACCATTTTCAAGGAAGTGGACTAGGTCTAATGGACACTTGATATGGAAGCTGGCTACTGCAGCCTTGGTAGGCTGGTTGATGCTTCCTTCAGATGGAACTAACTTGGCCTTTTTGGGTTGGAATGAACAAAAAATACAAGGCCAGGTGTTTTGTGGCTCCGTGCATTAGATCAGATGGCTGACAATGTGTTGAACTACTTTTATGTCAAATGATAATCAAATCTACTAGACCTTTGTTTCTTTTGTTGACCTGGGAGCAATATGAGGGGTCATCTGTCAAATGGCAATCAATTCTTTTTTTGTCAAATAATAGTTTTTTCCACGAGCAAGACTTGGAAAAGGTTTGACATGACTTAGTTTAACCAGTGGGCAGGTTTAATGACTTCCTGAAACCTCTTTATAGAGCAAGTTTGACTGGTTATTTTAGCATGAAGCAAGGGTAGCAATCTTCTTTAGCATCTCACTATTTCTTTGAACCTGATTAGCTTAGAATCAGATAATACTAGTGAATTTTCTGTGCATGATTTCCATACTTCAAATCTTTATTTGAGCTAGTAGCTGGAAAATACCTCAAATATGACGTAAGAAAATGTGGTTATTTCCCTTATATATTGGATATAATGTATTATATGAGCATGTTGGCAGATCCTTGCCTAGTAATTATTCCAGATGCTTAAAATGGCATTGTTTGGAGCTTTGATAGGAGACTAGTCACTTGTTGGCAGATCCTTGCCTAGTTAGGATTAATTTGGAAACGGCTTTGTTGGAGAGGTTCTGGGAGCTGCATCCCACATGAGGAAAAGTATAGTGTGTCCAAACTGTTAAGAATGTCTTTCCTCTTTGGATGGCTCAAAGTGAGATCTAAGGAGATACCTTTGGGACATTTAGAGTGTAACATGAGAAATTAGATTGTTTTGAGTTGAAAACAAAGTGGTTTGCGGCATATCCATACTAGGGGACACTGGAGACTAGAAATTTGATCAACTTGCCTTCTTGTTTGAGCTGTATAGGGTCACTACCCTAAGGAGAAAGACACAGACTTCAAATCACATGGATTGGGCACTTTGTCTATAAAGCAACTATATTCTTTCCTTGGTGATGAGGCTTCATGCATTTACACCTAAATGTTGGTTTACAAGTCACCGTCTCATAGAAAACTTGGTATTCACTTATCTTGTTGCCATGATGATATACCTTTTTTAAAGGGTGAAAGGAGTAGATATAATAGCATATTCTGCATAAGAAATAATGTTATTATTCAACACACAGTTCACTTACTGTTTTGATGAACATCTATGGTAGCTACTGGTCTAATACCCCTGCGCTGTGCCTAGTCGCCTCATTTCCTTAACAGAGAGAAGTATGTGGGAACAACTGAAGGATCCAGGATCCAGAGGAAAGTAGAGGTTTCTGTAAACAATATGAAGGGTGCTTTTAGAAGATCTTGATGGGTACATATTTGAGGAAAAAGTTGGAGAGAAGTGCAGATGATTGAGAAAATTTGTTTTGTGATGGAAAAAATATAGCATCAACAAAGCATTGATGCCAAACTAGTTGAGGTCGGCTCTTATGAGTAGATAATTGGGGAGTGATTTCTATGGCGTATATAAATATGTTACAGGAGTCAGATATTTGTAACTTGGCATGTCTTTTGCTAAAGCAAGCTATGATTTAGCCAAAAGTTATTTATATCATGCGAAAATTCAGAAAATTTTAGCACATTAACATGAAATTTTCTGCTATGAGTCTCATTTTTTAAGTTCACTATCTTTTCCTCCGTCATCTTGTGTCTTCTATTCTTAACTTTTCATTTTAAACAACCAAATAGCTATTCCTAGAAAAATCACAAATTTTGATGCCATTTTTCTTCTGAATTGGAAACAAAAAGAGCCATAGATTTGGAAGGTAAAAACCTAGAGTACATAGTCATATTTCTTAATTTCTAGCAGGATCCCTGTTCTAGCCAGGGCAACTTGGAATCTTTATGTTTCTATTCATTTGCAATCCTGGCGGAGAGCCTTTATTTTTTGTTTGATCTTATCGCAATTTTTATTATAGCTACACCATTATCTTTTAAAACGGAACTGAGAACGAGAACACAAACTTGTGCTAATAATTATTGGCATCAAGCAGCTTGGTTGGAAAATGTTTCAAGATACCTGTTTCCTACGTACGACTTCATAATTATTGATTTTGTCTCTCTATAATCCATCTACTCCTGTTTGGTAACAAGTCTTTTAATATTTGAGTTGAGTCAATCCTTTATTCTCACATGACAAGGGTATTGGCCATTTATATATGATTCAAGACCTCTAGCACAAAATATATGGATATTGTTGGCTTCTGATTTCTGCCCATTTCTGATCCGGACTGGATTTATTTCAAAATAATGGCAATCTTTACAGAGACATCCGTTGTAAATGTATGAACTACGTACGGCATGAAGCTGCTTCCATTCCAAAAACGGATGTGGCTGGGTTCGTGGATCCCACACGCGTCCGGTGAAACGTGACGTCCTCCACCAGCCGCCAGGCTGTAGCCTGGGTGTCCAGCTCAATGATAGCTCTTAAACATCCCATGAACCTTCTAAATTAAGTTTCAAGTTGCTTGGAATCTTTTCTTCAGGCAACGGAGAGGGACTCCATTCAGCCGACCCACTCTATTATATTTTCTTTCGTTTTCTAACACAAAGTTACAAAGTTTAGGATGACTAAATTATCATATTCTCTAGTGGTTGCATTGTTTTCGGGCTGGCGATTGCCTGCCAACCAACATCTAATGGTTGATCCCACCTCTCCACTCCTTGTATTCAAACCACTCTGTCGGCCAAAGCAAATATATGGAGTTTTGACGTGAAGTGGGTCTTTTTTTTTTTTTTTTTTAACCTCTTGTTTTCTTACACGCAGCCTTTATTAATAAGTATATCCTTTTATATTCACTTTAAAATAATTGAAAAATAAGAAAAATCTCCTGAGATTAGATAGAGCATCTCTATCAAATATATGCTTTTTTTAAAAAGAAAAAAAAAAAAAAAGCCATCCATCAAAATACTCCACTCTCTTGCATGTGCAAAATATGATAATGCATGGACATCATTTTATGCATTGCATGGCGGTGGGAATTGGGGGATTATTAGTGGATTATTAGTCATGACTTTTTTTTTTTTTTGGTTTGATTGATAAACCGATGTCATCAGCAAGTGGTGGTTTGTCATATCGCTATTGTTGAGCTGGAACTCTCTGAGAGGAGACAACTGAGCCGCTCTTACATTGGGACCAAATGTTATATTTCTTTTAAGCCTTCGTTTTGGCCACGTTTTACTGAGGAAGGGAGGAAAAATTGTTCGAAGGTTCACACTTTTTTTTTTAATCTTTCATAAAAAAAATAAATGCGATGAGAATGAAAAAGGTGGTATTTATTTTTTTTGATTTGTTTTTCAAATTTTTTTTTTTTAAATGCCAAACGAGCATGAAAACAATGGGAATGGGCAACCGTATATCACATGTCATGGTGAAGCTTGGTCCATGGTAGGATTTAAACTAGCATGAACAAGCTGGTCAAGTGCCGGTATATATATTTCTAAATAGTGTCCTACGTCAAGGAAGTTGTCTGCTAATTTTTTTTATAGTAAACCAGATTCACTTCTGGTAATTTGTCAGCGTTATGACCTGTCAAATTCTGAACGGGGTTCATCAGACCCCCTATTGGACGGCAGGGATTTGTCTCTTGTTCGAGAGACCTACAGGTCAAACGGCTGGAGACGAACGGTGGGACTGCGCGCGACGCCATATCACACTACCGTCAAGCAGTGTAAGATCCCGCGAAAATTCATGGCGGTTTAAACTGTCACCGGAACGATATAACGAGTCGAGGAACATTTTTAACACCCAATTGCACGCCCTCTCCTATCACGCGGGGGCCATTTTATTTTCTTTTACTTTTTATTGCTAACTTCCAGAGCGGATAGAGGGGAGGAAGAGAGCTAAGCCGACGGTGGTTGGTGAAACCAAGAATAAAATCCCGCTGTTACGATCACCACTGAGATCCGCTCCTCCGCTTCCGCCTCCTCCTCCATCTCCTTCTCGGCCGTCGCAAGGGAAGGGAGGGAGGGTTAGCGCTAGCAGTTAGGTTTTTTTTGGGCGGAGGAGGAGAGGAATGGGAACGTTCCAGAGCTGGCGGCAGGCCTACGGAGCGCTTAAGGACACCACCAAGGTCGGCCTCGCCAAGGTCAATAGCGAATTCAAGGTCCGTAACAATCCCTCTTCCCTTGGCCGCAATCCCATTCTTGCTCGTTTACGAACTTATTCTCAAATCTTTCGAGTTACATCGTCTGATCTCCTTTTGAACTCGTGACTTGTGAAAAGGACATTGACATCGCCATCGTCAAGGCCACGAACCACGGGGAGCGCCCGCCGAAGGAGCGGCATGTTAGAAGTGAGTAACTTGCTTTTGGATCTAGGCAATTGGATGGGAATTCGTCCTGTCCTGGTTGAATTCCAATGCGGTTCACGGATCCGTGCAGTAATCTTGTTAATATTTGCGAACTGGAATCGGTAGCAGATTTTTTGTTTTTCTGAATTTAGAGAACACATCAATCGTCCTGTTATGGTTGAAATCCAATGCTGTTCACAGATCCGTGCAGTAATCTCGTTAATATTTACGAACTGGAATCGTGAGGAGATATTTTGTTATTTTGAATTTAGAGAACACATCAAGTTTTTGTTTTTCTGATTGATAAGTAGCTCTTTCTTCTTTTCATTCGCTGATTTCATTTCTTTTTTCGGTCTTGGCATGCTTTGATTCAGAAATATTTATTGCTACGGCTGTAAATAGGCCACGAACTGATGTGGCTTATTGCGTGCATATCCTCGCTAGGAGATTGGCCAAGACCCGTAACTGGGTGGTATGTTCTCTTTTGATTCTGTTATTCAATACTAAACTGGGCTTTATTACTTATTTGAAGCAGGGTTATTGGTCCCTCAATTTATATTATTGCTCTTTCAGTCATGTTTCACATTATTGTGTCTTATTAAACGGTTATGTTTCTGTCATGTATGTGTGCATCATCTGTATGATTGCTCTGTTATGTTTCTCAAACGGTTGCAAGTCATACTTCATTTATGATTTGCCTACGACATTGCATAATCACAGATGCAAGAGTCGGTTTCCAATGTACATTGGGGAGTCAGGTTCATTGGGATAAGATGAGAATTCAAATCCTTGCCTATATAACATGTAATAATTATCTTATTTATGCCATCATTTTTTTTTTTTTTTTGAAGGAAGATTTATGCTGTCATGTCAACAAACAGTATCATGCTTGACTGTTAAGTTGGAATCATGGAGGAGAACCTTGGAGGTTATGTACATATAGATTCTTACAATAAAACTAGGCTATATGACATGCTATTTTATCTGGATTGGATGTTGTAATGTAGCTGTAATCACAATTTGTTGCCAAGATACACCCCAAAGCAGTCATTTGTTTTTCACTTATTATTTGTTCTATTCATACAAAAGAATGAAGAAATTGACTAAATATATTCAATAGAACCATTACAAGTAGGATCAAAACAGAAAGGTATTCTGGGTCTGTTTTGTGATCACTGGATACCTTTGGAACTTGAGGGAAAATATTATCCAAGACCTGCAAGTAACATTACTTGCATGGATCTCTTATAGTGCTTCCACTAGCATTCTCACTGATTCAAGTCAAATGTGGTTAGTGACCATAAAGTAGACTTAAATGTTATGTTGCAACTTACGTTGAAACATTAATATTGATTCTTTAGTCATCATGCAACTGCTTTATGGTTCTTCATTCATTATATATGGGAAAAATGCCCACAGTGTCCAACATTTTTATCTGTCTTGAAGTTCTTAAATTGAATTATTGATAGTTAACTAAATTAAGAAGGCATTGTGCGGCATGATAGACTTCATATCTTAGATAAATAACTTTATGTTAATTATGTTGTGCAGGTTGCCTTGAAAACATTAATAGTTATCCATAGGGCATTGAGAGAGGGTGATCCTACATTCAGAGAGGAGCTATTAAACTATTCCCAGAGAGGAAATGTTCTGCGGATATCTAATTTCAAGGATGATTCCAGTTCTCTTGGTAAGTTTTTCCCGTTCAATATTTTGCACCTAAAATAGTTCACGATTTAGCATGCAGTATGATTAATTTGAGCAGAAAACTATGGAGTATTCATGTTTATTCATGTTGTATTTTTTTTTTTTTTTTTGGTTTGCTGTTTTGCACCTAGAGTTATCATGTGTGCAATATGATTGGGTCTAGAGGAAAAGATCTGGAATGTTTGTCTTCTCAGTTGTTCATTTTTTTTCTTTCTAGCTTGGAATTGCTCGGCATGGGTTCGAACATATGCACTATTCTTGGAGGAGCGGCTAGAGTGCTTTAGGATCTTAAAGTATGATATTGAAGATGAAAATTTGAGGAAATCTTCAGATGGGGCTGTGAAGGTAGGGTCTTCATTTTCCAAAAAATTCAGTGTGATGAATGGAACTCCAAAATTGGTATATTGGCTTCCTTTTCTTATCTATTATCTTTGTACAACTTTCAGGGGCAAAGTAGAACAAGGAATCTAGGTTGTCAAGAAATTTTAGATCAGTTGCCTGCTTTACAAAATTTGCTCCACCGCCTAGTTGGCTGCCAGGTAATGATTTATATAATGATAACTTTGCATTCTCTAGGGCTTCAACCAAAGAAGCAAAAATGGAGGATTTTACATTTTGTCAGCAAGTATGCTTCACATGCTTGCTTTCTTAGTTTTTGTAACCAAATACTTGACTTACCTTGTTTTGCTCATTGTAGCCTGAAGGATCAGCATTTGGCAACTATCTTATACAATATGCATTAGCTTTGGTATGTTTCAATTGTGTTTATATTAATTTATAGTGGTAATTATGTTGGTTGAGCATTGGAATTTGCTTGATTTTGCTTACTCTTAATTAAAAATCCTTGCAAGACAAATCTGTTTGATATGCTTGTGAACATTGTTTGATCTTCACTAGTTATAATGTAAATGTGGATGCACATGACTGCCAACGATAGGGCTGCTAATGGGTTTGATCGGGTCATGCTTGACCCTGATCCAACCTGATTTTATATTTGGATCTTGACCCAACTCATTTGCTGATTGGGTTGGGCCAAGTCAGGTCTATGGAAAGAATTTTAGACTCCAACAAGTCACTCGGGTCTACTCCAAAATATCGCATTTAAGTTAAGCATTTAACCATTGTTTTATTATTAAAATCTAATGATTGATATTCAAATATAGATCCATTAAAAAATTTAAATGAGTTAAAAAGAATTAACTTAAACTTAAATTTTTATTCAAAAACTCTTAATTCTATTCAAGTAAATGACTATACTTAAGTTTATAAATTATGATATTTAAAATATTTATTGATATACCTAAAGACATTATAAATAAGAATCCATCAAAATAAATAATAAGATATAAATATAATTAGAAAAAAAATATGGTAAGAGATCTAGTTGTTAAGATGAAAATGAGAATTAATTTAAATTAGAGTTCATTCAATGAATTTATCAAAATAATTAAAGTAAAAGAAAATAAGATTTATATAATTAAGGTTTATAAATTAGGATAAATTGAGTTTAGATCAGGTTAGATTGGATCAAAAAAATACAAGACTTGAAACTGATCCAAAATTTAGATTGGATCCAATTTTTAAAACCGACCCAACCTACGGGTCTCTAATTATGGGTCGGGTTAGGTCTAATCGGGTCGAGACTGGGTTGGACCAGTGGTTGATCCGACTTATTTGTAGCCTTAGCCAACGATTTTATATTTGGGATAATTTAAACAAAATTTAAGTTCTAGGACCTTGAAATAATTAATTCATAATTAACTTTTTTCTACACACTAGCATGTATCCATGCATACTGTGCATTTAATAATCATAAAAATAAATTCAAGTTATTAAATACAGATTAATAGAGAACCTATATGTTGAAATTATATAATGATATATTTTTTAGAAAAATTTATAATAATGTTTTCAAATATTATATATCTATAAATAAAAAATGATGAAAGGTAAAAGAAATGAAATTTGTAAGAGAAAAGGTAAAAGCATTGATAGTATGAAATAACTAAATAGAAAACATAAAATTACAATTTAGAGTATAGAACAAGAAGGAACTATAATGAAAATACAACGTTTAAATTACAAAGTAGGAATAGAACCAAATTTAATTAATATATAAATAGAATAATTAATTGTAAAACAATAAGATATAATATATGAATTCATGAAAGAAATACTATTCCAATATAGATATTTGGTAATAATACTTTTGTAAAATAAAAAAATAAACTAATAAAGCAAGAATTTCTTTTCCATATTTATCCACAGAATCGATTTTCATTTAGTGAACTCTCACACTCTAACTAATTAGCATTCCACCAAGGGTCATATTTGACAGACCCTAAAACCCCTCTTCATTCATTGACTATATCTCTCCTTTGCCTCTTGGTTCAAAAGTATCTCTCTTCCCGCCTGAAAGTTTCAGAGTCTAGAATGCTAAGATATCTTTTTCAGTAGTTTTTGGAGTCCCTTCATTGATAGAAATCTTCCATACTTCTGGTCTTTCAAGATAGAAATTTATTTGAGTTTTGGGAATATTTTAAGTCTTGAATAGTGTAATCTGTTTAGGGTTATTTCTACAATTTAAAAATTGGAAACTTAAGCCACTTTTATATAGTTTAAGGATTTAGGATTTACCTCAAGCTTGCATGTTATGTTTGTTATTGTTTGCCAAATCTCTGTCCTTTTCTTGGAAATCTTGAGCTTCTAAAACCATTTGGCTATCATCTCAGCTGTCCTTCAAATAAAATTCAATGTGCTGGGAACAAACAAAGAATGAAAAATAAGGCTAGAATTTGAACATGCTATTGTAGATTGACTGTATTATTTAGCTGGTTCTAGAATTTTCTTTGCGGCTATTTCAGGGATTGCAATTTCAATCATTAGAGGAACTAGTTTCATTTATAACAAGATTGGAAAAATAATCTTTGATGCATCATAGACTGAAAGTTTATCTTTGTACCTTTCTTCCTTGGTTGCAACCCCTCCACCCTTAACAGAACCACTCTGACATGAATTTACAATAAAAAATGGACTTCTGCCTGTCATTACGTGTTTCATTAGAATTGTGCTGGATATAGACTTTCTCCATTATTATTAACCAACTCCCACACACCCTGTCCCCTGCCCCATGTTTTTCTGTTATTCGTTCATTTTTCCATTCTTTCTTTTGGCTTACATGAGTGGGATAAATCATAGAACATGGTTTGTGTTTGGCAAAAACCTAATCATAACTCATGGGATAACACAACACACCACCTGACCATTATCTATTAGTTGTTGTTTGACTGCATCATCCACTTATTTGATGTTTAAGACTATTATTTGGTGTTTTCTCATGCCCTCTTCTAATATTGCTGAGTTGGTCTCTCATTGTTTGAGGTGCAGTGGAATTGGTGGATACCATTTCCCCCACATGTAATAGAAAAGAGGCTAGCGCATATCTGATAATCAAAAGCCCACACACCTTATATTTTAAAGGGTGTACCTATCCTGCCTCTCTTTTAGTAGTTATTTGCCTCAGAATTCAAAATTTTAGTACAGAAATTTATTAGTATTGGCAACCTTGATTTCTGTTAATCAGGCTATGGTCATATCTCATTTTGGCTCTTTGCTTTTTACCCATTAAGTAATGGGAAGGTCATGCACTTTGTGTTTTCCTATAAACTACTTCTTGCTGAAGAAAAGGAGGAAAAAGCTTCTAAAGGAGCTTCCCAAGCCGATAAGACTTATTAGAATGGATCAAAAAATAGTAGGAATGGGATAGTACTATCAATATCATAACATTTTGATGCAAAGACACCAGTACAGGTTCTAGATGCTGAAACTATCTATGCTAATATGTACCAGCCATATTGGCCCATACCGACACATATTGGTGGCAATATACCAATCATACCAATCGATTCTGATGGTTTTTCTTTTCTTTCTTTTTTTTTTTTTGATATTTTCGGTTTCAGTACACACCGTTGGTATCATTCTGTAGATAGCATACCTTTCTGATGAAAATAGTACAGGTTTTGGTACTGGTATTCAAAACCTTTCTTATTAGGATAGCTTCCAGCAGGGAAGTCTCCTCCATGTGTTTTAAAGGCATTCCTATTATTTGTATCTAATTAAATTTGAAATTGAGAAGGGGTTCAATGGCATATAATGAAGCCGCTCCTTTTTAGATGCCACTGTTAACCTCACTCTTTCTTTGTGTTGATTGTACAGGTTTTGAAAGAGAGCTTCAAAATCTATTGTGCAATCAATGATGGGATTATCAATCTTGTGGACTTGGTACCATTGTTATGTCTTGCCAGTCTTTTGGAATATAGATCTATGTTTGTTTTTCATTCAACTTATAACACCTTACTGCAGTTCTTTGAGATGTCAAGACATGATGCCATCAAAGCACTCGACATCTATAAAAGAGCTGGCTATCTGGTATTGTAACATTTTTATCCTTTGATGTCTTTTATCATTTTTGTGGCACAGAAATTTATTCTTATCAGAAGTTTTTTTGGACAAATTATCTTGCAGTAATCCTAGTTTAACTTGCTGTCTCACAGGCTGAAAATCTTGCTAGTTTCTATGATTTTTGCAAAGGTTTGGAGCTCGCCAGGAACTTTCAGTTTCCAATTTTGAGAGAGGTTTTATCTTCTTTGTTTTTTGAATTTAGGATGATATTTATAGAGTCTATAGATATTTTCAGTACGTACCTTTGGTCAAACCTACTTATGTGATTTCTTTTCTTTCTTTTTTTCCTAATCTTTATGGCCATTCTCTTATTCAGCCACCACCATCATTTCTTGCAACAATGGAAGAATACATTAGAGAAGCTCCTCGTGTTGGTTCTGTTTCAAATAATACTCTGGTGAGTATATTGTACATTTTTTCTTGGTTATATTTATTTTAGATTTTGAGAAATGAAAGTCTTCGCTTCATGTCATGACCCAGTGGTGATGGTAGACGTTAAGAATATGTCTTAAGTTGCTTCAGTGACTTCTTTTTGAGCTCCACACAAATCTTGGTTTAGATCTTACAGTCAAAATCTTTGCTCAATAAGTTTTGTTCTGGCTAAGCATATTCTGGTTTTGTTTGCTTATTGAACTAAAAGGGAAATCTGATCTGTGTACGTAGTGGTTGTACTGTTACCAGGATCAAGATTGAGTCGTAGATCATAGAGGCAGTTAGATTGTTTTGCATCATGGATTGGATTTTAGGTTGCAAGATATTTTCCATTTTCTTTCAAAAATGCAAAAAGATATAGGAGGATGTGAAACCCATAAATTCGAGTCAATTCTAATGTAGATGGATGGAAATAGAAAATCACATCTGTCAGAAGTGTAGTTTCCACTATCATAAGCCCATATATTTAGTGTTTGATGAAACAGACAAGATATTTATTTAAGTGGTGCTCCAAATATAGCAAATCAATTATCCTTTTAATTTTTTTTTATAGAAAAAAGAATCAGAGTTTAAGAAATGGTCATGAAAATACAAAGATTTACCTCTTGCTTTTAGCTCTGCAAGCTCCAAAATTTCTTTTTGTTTAATTTAAACATGAAATACCCTAACTGGCTAGCTAATTTTATGAGCTTGATATTTGTTGGTAATAAATAAGTAATTCTAAAAGCCATGTAGTCAGCTTAATCATAGAAATTGGACTGCCTCATGATTTATTATGTAAATAACATGATCAAGTTGGATGTTTATATTGAATATCCAGCTTCTTGCTGAAATGATTTGATTATAAATTTTAGGTTTTGCATCCTTAGAACTTAACTGATGGAAAGCTAGCATATGCGAAATTTGCATCTGTTGATCTAATGCCGTAACATAGATGCCTAACTTTCCATGGGTCATGGTCTTTGTTAATACAGCCTTGGACAGTTCTTAAGGCAGTATTTTATACTGTCCTCAATATAACTTATGGTCAGAAAAAATTCATTGGAAGTTATAAATGGCAAATCTAGTAATAAACAATTAAGCTGTTGAAGATAGCTTCTTTTCCATTGCTATCGGAACAGATGCAAGGTGTTGCCATCATTTTGTTTATTGTTTCACAAAGTTTGATAAGCACATGTTTTAGCGTTTGGCTTGGATTTTCTGTCTGTTGAAGGACTTACTGTATATGTTTCAACTAATCTGTGATATTCTTGAACCAGGAATATCAAGAGATGAAATTAATAAGCAACAAACAAGAAGAGTCTTCCCCTTCAGAGAGTCAAAAATCTGCTGTAGAAGATGAGAAAAATTCACCAGTGGAGACTGAAGAAAAATCACAGGCTGCCGTGGAGGTAGCAGCTCAACCAGCAGCCACCGTTGATTTATTGGTAGGTTTCTTGTTTCCTCTCATGTCCTCCCTTTGCTGTTGGCATCACTATGCAAGAGTAAAATCCATCTCGTATGTTATCATGCAGGGTTTGGATGAAATAAATCCAGCTGCTGCTGAACTTGAGGAAAGCAATGCACTGGCTCTTGCTATCATTCCACAAGGTGATTCCATCTTCATTTCTTGATGTCTTCATCTTCTCATGTTGAACACTTAAATTCTCATGTGGACATTCACTTCTTGCTTTCATCTACCCCTAAGATTAGATATTAGATTGCAAGTGTATATGCGATCCTTCATTCCTGGCTTCTGTTATATCTATTATCGGACCCAACTGAAAAAAATTGTCGGCTTAGCTTGTTGCTTATCTATTCTCCCCTCAAAGACTTCTAATGCATTTCTGTTTTCCTGCCACGAAATAACTATTGTCCATGTGTATCTTTGCAGGGGATGATTCCAAACCCTCTAATACTGATGGCTTGGTTGGGGGTGGAATTGATTCTTCAGGATGGGAGTTAGCACTAGTCACAACACCAAGCAGTAATAGTACACAATTGACTGAAAACAAAATGGTCTGTATTTTTGCTACGACATCTGCATTAAGTTTTTTGTCCATCAATCTGTGTGGAAAGTTTCAGTAATCGTCAAAAAGTAATCTAGTTTAACATGAAAGGCAAATAAACACTATTTTAATGTTTTCTTCTTGGAGCTAAACTAGACACATTCATACATACATACATACATACATAGAATTTCATTTCCTTCAAGAAAAAAGCATTCAATTTGAAAACATTAGAATATGAAAACCGAATAAGCACTCTTCTTTTTTATAAACCTCAGAAAGACCTCTCCTGAACAATTTATTTCACTTGTTTAGTCTTCTTATTCTGAAGCAGTTAATAAAAATTGGAATTAATCACCTCAATAAGAAACCCTTTTTTTTTTCAGAAAAAAAGAAAGAATAGATGTTTTGAGAGCAATGGCTTCTATTGGCCGGAAGGAGGGGAAAATTAAAAAAAGAGCAACAACTTCTTGATTGACAATCTTGAACTGTGAAATTTGACATCAGAACTCTTAAACCATGAGTCTGTTGACAAATTAGAACCTTCTTACAGCTCAGAATTGTACGTTTTAACACTTAAACCTTTGAGCAAACAATATATAAGAGACGGTACTATTACTGCTTCCTTGTCTCAATCTCTCGTATGAATGATCTCGCCTCTTTTTTGCTCCATCCAATGACCAAACTCGTATGTTTCTGGCATCACTTGTTCATCAGAATCAGCATCATGTTCCTTTGCTGATTACACTTTTGGTTTGGTTCAACAGGCCGGTGGATTCGACAAGCTTTTGCTTGACAGCTTGTATGATGATTCAGCCAGGTGGAAACAGAACACAGGAGCATATGGTGGGTTTGTTACCAATCCTTTTGACTCGCAGGACCCTTTTGCAACGTCCAGCAACATTGTAGCACCAACCAACGTCCAGATGGCTTTAATGGCCCAGCAGCAGCAGTATTATCAGCAGCAGCAAAACATGATAATGATGCCAGACAGCTATCAGCCTCATTATCCTCATCCCCAGGCTGCATCTACCAATCCATTCGGTGATCCTTTTGCTGGCTTCACTCAGCCTGTTACTCTACATAGCAATTCTGGTTTGATTTGATATTTTACCCCTACTTTTCTTCGGAGGCAATGCATTCTTATCTTCAGTATACGTACAATGATACATGTTCTTTCATTCATCTTGGCAGATAATGAGGAGATAGAGAACAAGTTTCTTGTGAAGTGTGAGGTGTTAACTTTCCTATTAGATTTGTATTTCTTGAACATGATTTTTTAAAAAAAAAGGGAAATGCTGGTTGTTGATCCAGGGCTTTATGTATTCTTCGTTTCTATAAATACAGTGTCCTGCTGCTTGATCCATGCATGCCAAATATTAGTTCTGGCCTTGTTTTTTCTTTGTTCAAATTTTTAGACTTAGAAGTTGTGGCCAAATTTGTTTACTACAATTTCATTGAAGGTATTTAGAAAAATAATAAAGCATACTGTTCTATCAGGCATTTCTTAACCTATATGGTGCGTTTGGTAACCATTTTAGGCATTTCTTAATGTCACCCCATACCAAACACTTCCATAAGGTTTGAAAGCCTTTTAAGTCAAGCTAGAATTCCTTAAGCAATGATCATTTGCAAGAGTATATTAAATTATTATTTTGTAATAGAGATGCAAATGATGGATTATTAGTAAGGGAAAATTACTCTGAGGCCTTATATTGACTGCAAAAGAAAAGAAAAAATTAAAGATTTTAGAACTTTCATTTGGGTATACAAAGATTAAGACTATCTCCTCAGATGCAAGGAGTTAGCATGTGATGATTATGTCATAGCAAATTTTTCGATAATATCAAAATTATCTTTCAAACTTAACTTTGAAGTTAGGAGTGGCAAATCGTATCAACGGATCATAAACGGGTTATGTCAACTTTAAAGAATAATGACAAATGGGACAACTCGAATGTGATCCATTTTTTAATCATGTCAGAAATCTAAATCTGAATTTGATATGTATATTGCACGATTTATACAATATAACCCATGTGATCTGTTTGACATTAACTGGTTAATGTAACTCATATTCTGTTTATATTAATTCAATCATAAAATAATTATATATTCAAAAACATAACTTTAAAATAATTAGATCTTATGCGATGATAAAATAATAATTAACTAAAAGGTGACATAACTTGAATCAATAAGTGTGACGAGTCATATCCGGATTAGCAGGTCGGGTTGCATGAATTAAGCCGTTTAATAAATGAATCAATTGTATATCAATTTTGGATTAGTGGGTTAATTCGAAACCGACTTGTTTATTAACATATTAGGATCGTGTTGTGTTTACAAATTGAATGAAAGTAAACTCATGGTAATTTCATAAAGATAAATTTAATTTTTCATCCAATAACTTAACGATGTGGATGGTAGACGGATGAAATGAGTTTTTATGTATTAAAATGAAAGTTTTAGACGGAGGGAAAGGAAAATCTTTTGGGAATGGTTCGCAAATCAGCCAAATTTGAGAGGGTGGCGCTGTAATTTCTCCCGGTTTACAACCAGTGCTGCTTGTTTGTAATGGGCTACCGAGGTTGTCCTGTGCAACAACGAATTTATCGCGAGGAAAAGATTAATATCAGCTCAAAAGCTTTAATGGTGATCAAGAATTTTCTGGCAGTGCTCATGAACGTGCCAAAATACAACATCGAGCCGTAAAACGACAGTCATCATCTGGATACGATGCCTGACGCAATACAAAAGCACTTTTGAGATTTTTATTTTAAGGAATAGTGAGGGGGGGGGAGAGAGTTCAATTTCCCTATCAAATTTTATTTAAAATCACCATTTTTTTTTTTTTAACTGGATGATGGGGGGAGAGAAATGAAGAAAATAGATAAATGCACTTTGAGATTCGTGTTTGGAAGATGATCACCATTCCCGCACTTCCCCGACGACGCCTTGGTAGAAGCATTCGACCAGCCTTTCACGGAAATTAAGAATGAAAAAAGAAGGATCTTTTGAAGGATGTTTAAAAAAGTATTTAATGCTTTTTAATTTTAATGCAACATCTGCAAAGCCTTTGAAAAAGTGTTAAGGAAAAAAAACTCTATAAACCTTTATATCTAACACAACACGTATGCCCTCGTGACCAAAACAAAATTCTCTTTAATACGAGAGCTTTTGTAATGCAGAGTTTTTATGCATGCCTGAATGGAATCCTTCTATGTAGCATCTCGGCCGTCCATCTCTCATCCGTTCCTTCGCGAGCGCATCTTCAACAAGTTCTTCCCTTCTTCGAACAATGGTGGTAGCGCGCACCTTTGACCAATCTGAAGCAAGGCTACAAGATTCAATGGACCTTTGATCAACCACTGTCCTACCAAGGCGTGACATGCTCGCTCGATCACTCACCGTCGTACCAACGCGAAGAAGCTCATCGAAAGCGGAGACGGTTGGCATCTCCCTGTCGGGCATTATTCGGCTTGCCCAAATTTTTTCCTTGAGAAAAAAAGACGATCAATGCCAGGACCCACGGCTGCAATATACGAAGCCTCTACACCGTCTTGTCTTTCTTTGCTTTAAAAACTATATATATATATATAATTTTAAACAATCGAAAGTTTGGAGATCGTGATCTGTTTTTATAATTAGAGTAAATTTTTTTTTTAATAAATTAAGGGTGGAAACGAAATTATTTACGAAAATGATGTTAAAGTGAAAAACATCATTTGAAATTGCATTTTTTTGAAAAAAAAAAAGCCTCCTCAGCGTGGCGTTTTTCAAACGCCACTTATAGTGACGTTTTCTCCTGAAGAAACGCCACTCTAAGTGGCGTTTTCTTTTGGTAACTCCCCCCGTGCCTCCCGAGCCCCGCCCCCCCCCGCTTCCCGAGCCTTCCCTCCCGTGCAACCCCTCCTCACGAGACCCCCCCTCCCCCCGCTTCCCGAGCCTTCCCTCCCGTCCAACCCCCCTCACGATCTTCCCGAGCCTCCACTCCCTCGTTTTTCCCTCACGAGCGCCTCCCCCCATCCCCACCCCTTCTCTTCCGGCCTCCAGTTTTTCTTAAAAGACGCGACTCTGAGTGACATTTTTTAAGACGTCACTCTGAGTGGCATTTTTTAAGTTGTCACCATGCCTGCCTTGCTGGCACTGACGGAGCATTTTTTGACAAAAAAAATATTATTTAAAATGATATTTTTAACTTTAACCCTTTTCTTGCAAATAATTTCGTTCCATTCTGAATTTATTAAAAACATAAAATTTTATCCTATTTATAAAAAAGGCTCCACTCTCTCGGGTGCGACTCGCATTCCCATGATCCTGATCGGATGACGGGCACTGTACAAGCCTGCAGCGCCAATAAACTTACCATCAATCATGTGCGAATGTAATTGTGATATTCATTTTTTTTTAATGGATGATAGATATTTATTTTCGTCGTTTGGAGTGCAAGTTGGCCTTGCCGGGGTTGGCCGCGTGAATTCTGAACGAGAGTTAACGGGTACCAACTTCGCATGGAAACCCAACTCTACGCGAGCAATTTGTGAGAGGGCTTGGGTTGGGTTTCGTTAGCTTGGTTGCTCGCGTTCCTTCCCTGGAAAATACTTGATGGTTGGGTCCCACTCTCGTCGTTTCTGGAACGACGCGTGCCGGCGAGAGCTGGCATCTGGCTGGATTTGCTTTAAGAGGCTATTCGGAGCGTGCGTGAGGGCCAAATTATTAGCTTGATAACTCATTATTTAAATATATATATATATATATATATATATATATATATATTATCGAAATCAAAACAAACACTCCTCTCCCTATTAATTTTTTATTTTAAAAATTAAATAGAAATAAGATGCTTAAAAATAATTTTTATACTCAATAGTTTTATATGTGAATAATTTTATTTAGAAATCTACGTGGTAATATTTCCTTCAAACAACCTCAAATAGCACTTTTAAAAATGAAGCAATTTCTTTGAGACATCCATTTTGAAGACATTTACAGGACTGTTTGATATGGAATGATCCTATAAGAATCATCGATGATCTTGTAATAGTAATAAAATTATTCTATTCGATTTATCTATTTAGACAATGATATGTCATTACCTTGCAATTATGATCATCTTAACTAGTATCCTAATTCCATCTAAAAGAATGAAAGCATTGGATAATCATGGTGATGACAATCTTCATAAAAAAAAAAATCGAAATAACTTTATCACCTATATTTATCAACCTCTCTCCTAATACTATAATAATATATTTTTATTTGTATACTTTTTATAATATATAAATATATTATATTATATTATTAGATAATATAAAAAGTATACTATATAAAATATATTTTTAAGGATATTATCAGTATTGTATGCATGATGACCTTCTATTTTCATGATATACCATATGTAATCCGATGATCCTTGATTGGTGAAATAACTCATATCAAATAAGATGATGTTGAATCACGAGCAATTCTGTCACTGATGATTCACCAATCAAATAGCCTCTATAGGATAAGGTATAGAAGAATGAAGGAAAAAATAGAAGAGAATCAAAGCTTGAAAAATTAATAATATTAAGTTTCTTTTAATTTTTATGGGTATATTTTTCTTAGAATGATTAAGATGACCAAGGGGGTCGTTTAAGAGGGAAAAAGAAATAAAGATTCGGAGAGGAGGTGAACTTGGGTAATTGGTTAAGACTAAGCAAAATGCTAGTGTTCTTTGACAAATTTTTTATTCATGTTCGCCTTTGCTTTTGATTTTTTGAGAAAGAAAATGAGTTTTATTTTTTAATTCGATCGCCTGCCTTTGGCTCATGCGGATCCGGCCAACCAGTAGGAGGCCATTAAATGTGGTAGAGCGGGAAATGAAATCAATTTATTATTTATTTCACCACATGATGTTGCCTGCCAGCGGTATCCATTTGGGAACCACTTATTTTATCGATCGTATGCCAAGTGAATGAAGACAAATGGATAAAAGGATGATAACTTGTGGAATATAATATTAGCTGCTTCAAGATGATAACTTAGATTTCTCTTTTCTCAAGTGAGAACGTGTTTCATTGACGTTCAAATTCTTTTCAAACAATCGTATTCGTTTAGGTGAGAATCATCGTTCCGTAATTTAGTATGATTTGATCAGACATCAACCGTGCAAACGTCGTCACCTTTAACAGATGCATCGTTTTTTTTTTTTTTTTTTTTTCCTTAGTATTATTTATTCTGGTAGAGATATAAATAGAGATAATAAAATTATATTTATGAACTTATTCTAAGTGACGAAATGAAAAACTCCTTGATGGCATAGGAGGAGATGAGTGTCAGCCTTTTAAACTAGCAATCTCAACCATCTTAGTGAGCAATTGACGCTACTATCTCGGTATATAACAGCAAAGAAATTTTTGAAATAGAAATAGAAAGACTTTCAAGACATTTACTTTATAAAGTCCAATAGAAAATTCTTTAGAGAGCCTGAAAGTGAACCAATGAGTTGCAAGTCAATCAAACCAAAACAAATCATGCTTGATCATAATTTGATTTAATTTTATATTCGAACCATATTTTTGAATCCAAACTTAATTTATTTATTAATTAAATAAAATACATATATATTTTTTTTTAACTCAATAAGTTATTCAGATCTATTTGGAATGAAGTATGGTTTGAATTTAGCCCTAAAAATTAAAGTTTGAAATGAAATTATTATTTGTATTTGAGTAAGTATTGAATTATTATTTTATAGTTAAAATTTAGCAATTGATAATAAAATACAGATTTATTAAAAAAATAAATAATATTAAAAGAATTATTTTAAATTTAAATTTTTTTAATTTTATTTAAGTAAATGATTTTATAAATTATGATATTTAAAATATTTATTAGTCTGCTTAGTTATAAATAAAAATTCATGAAAATAAATAATAAAATATAAATATTTTTGATATAATTAAATAAAAAATTAAAAATTAAAAATTAAAAAGAATTAATTTAAATAATAATTTAATCAAAAATTGATAAATTTTATAATTAATATTTTTGAATTAAATTTGGCATTACATCAGTTTTAACTTTTAAAATTAATTTAATTCATAAATTTTTAAATATGAATCAAACCAAACTTAATCGGATTGAAATTAAGTTGGATCATGAGTCATGCCACTTATTTGCAGCCTTAGTTATACATAAACGTTTGAGTTATTAATATTAATATTTAATAAACAAAATAGTTTTAATGAGATAAAACAATTACTAAAATTTATCAGCCAGCAACTTTACATCAGCCTAACTAACATCGAATATTTAAGTTTTTTTTTTTTTTTTTTTTTTTTTTTTTTTTTGGGTGCCATCCCTGATGGTAAAACCGAGATAGCCGTCGCATCATCGCCGGTGCCGCGTGCGATACACGTGCTAAACCTCAACCTATTGTTTATTAGCTGGCAGCGGAGGGGTATTTTGGGAAGGTACGGGCTCCATGGACCGCAAGAAATATCTCCGCCCGGGTCTTCGCCAACCCACAGTCACTTCCACTTGCCAGGGAGGAGCTGGCGAGGGAGAGGGGCGGAGCGACGATGGCGGAATCGAATACCGTCCACTCGGCGCTGGTCACCTACACTTCCATGATCTCTCTCCTCACGCTCTGCCCTCCCTTCGTCATCCTACTGTGAGCTCTTCTGTCCTTTCCTCTCCTCCTTTAAATCCGTAAAGGGCGAGTGCGATCCGAGAGATCGGCTACTAATTTTTCTCCAAATCGGGCTTCTTTTTGCTGATTATGTGACCTAGAATCTTGCCCCCCTTCTTTGGTTTTTTTCTGGGAGATTCTTAGGGAAGTGATAGTTCAGTTGGATGCGTGGAACCTGGTGTCTTTGTTTTCGTGCCTTTTTTATGGCTAAATTTTTTATACCAAGAGTCTTTTTTTGCTTCAATTTGCTGTAGTTTCCATGGGAACACCCAGAGATCATCGACTAGCGTTTTCTCTCAAAGTCGCGCCTTATGTCTTCCCCTTTTTTTTTCGGATTTTCCTCCTTTTCTAAGAAAAACCCAGAACTTTTCGTTTCTTTACCCTTTTTTTCAGTTGTATGCTTTCTTTCGGTGAAAAGCCGAGTTTTTTTTTTTTTTTTGAGTGAATATTCTAGGCAGTTTATTGTCGATCTTCAAGTGTCCTTAGTGGGAAGAGTATTCTTTTATTTTACATTTTCGTTCTTGCATGCCAAGAATAGCTGCAGTAAACCACCAACGTCTCGAGCTCGATCAGTTTGGTTCCCAGGCTACCCCAATGTGCCGTTTCTTGTTCTTCTATCATTTTTTGATTTCTTTAGTGGTTATATAGATGTCTTTCCACCGGTTCTTGTTGTTGTTGTTGTTGTTGTTATGAAAGCTCTCCACAACGATCGTTCTCTATGCAACATTGTATGTCATTGAACGCTTTTATTTTGCCCTGCAGATGGTATACAATGGTTCATGCTGATGGCTCCGTGCTGCAAACTTATGAGTATCTCAAACAACATGGGCTACAGGGTTTTAAGAATATCTGGCCGATACCGTCCCCTGTCGCTTGGAAAATCATCGCTTGCTTTGGTGCATTTGAAGCTTTTCTTCAGCTTGCACTGCCCGGGAAAAGGGTCGAGGGTCCAGTTTCTCCATCAGGCAACATACCCGTCTACAAGGTTTGGATGTCTGTTAAATTACCTTAAGAATCGCCATCGATACAACTTGTATACATGCGTCGCTACTGTATAACCCGTGATAGGAGGGATGATTCCAAAGTGAATTAAAATATACGTGTGCTATGCATGTACAACCAGTGAGCACTATTTAAGAGCAGGGAGAACGTCTGATCCCATGGCCTGTTTTTGTTTTTAGTCTTAAGACCTTGTGCTTGCATTTCAAGGTATTGAGAGGCATTAACCGCTTATGCTGCTGCTGTTTTTTTTCAGGCAAATGGTTTGCAAGCTTACGCAGTGACTTTGATAACCTATCTCAGCCTTTGGTGGTAAGAGTCATTTTTATTTTTTTATATAGTAGAACATTTTAGTGTGAAGATTCTATATAAATAAATGGGTTTATTTTCTTCATATCATCTGTTGGTTACCATATGTTGTGGTTAAGTCTCTGTCATGTATATACTGACTTAGGATTCGTCAAATTGTTTATCAAGTAGGATGTCCTTATACTTGCAATTTTTGCCAGCTGTGGAGGTTTTTCTTGTAATGCATGTGACAGGAGGTTTGAATTAAATTATTGTATTAATGCTGCATTTATTTGCTTCTTCATACCATAGATCCTTTCAGCACTACTTCTAAAATCTGCCGTGAAAGAAACAGTCTCATGTAATCAAACAAAATGCTAGATGGTCATGTATATTTTCCATAAACAATCACTTCTTAATGCTAGGAAATACCCAGTGACCTCTTTCTTCAGGAAGTTCTAGATGACATTTTGGTGAATAATTCTGCTTTGATTCTAATTCATTAGTTATACTCTAAATTTAAGAATCTTAGACAATGATGACTTCCACTTGTCAGAAGATGTCTTCTCCAGCATAAAAATTGTCTCATGGTTCTCCATCACCTGTTGTCTATAAGGCTGTGGTGTGTCATATGATAATCTTTTTTCCTTTCTGATATATGCTAACTATACTACCGCTCGGTTTCTACTTTCAGAATGATAAATTAATTTTGCTAAATGTTAAAAAGCATTTGGTTCCAGTTTTTCCAGGTTCTTGTAGGTTTAACTGGAATATGCAAATGATTATTAGGAAATTGGATGGCATGTTAACATAGCAGTTGGATGGTTGTTTGATTCTTTGTTTTGTTTGTGTGCATATGCTATTGCTGTGTGATCTTCTGATTGGTAAAGGTTTCCTTATACTTTTGTGCAATCATTTTTTTCTAACACAATTTTAAACCTCCCAACTATATAGGTTTGGAATTTTTGACCCTGCAATTGTTTATGACCATCTGGGAGAAATTTATGCAGCACTTGTTGTGGGAAGCTTTGTCTTTTGCATTTTCTTATACATAAAGGTAAGCTCATCAGTTTTAACATATTGGTGTCCTATTCATTATCATAAATATTTTATTCCTACTCTTAAGATTTTCTGTATTTTATTTTGAAGGGTCACGTGGCGCCATCTTCCACTGATTCTGGTTCATCCGGAAATGTGATAATCGACTTCTACTGGGTGAGCTTTGCGAGCGGTTTGTCGAATGCATATTTTGTTGAGTCTGACCTCTACACTTCTCTGGGATCTAGAATTGAAAATTTAGCTTAGAGCATTCACTTAGTTCATCTGATTGAATTTCAATACAGGATGACATGATATGGAACATTTTTGAAGTGTATTGACTTTCATTGCACTTCTTCAGGACTGACTATTACTTTAGTCCTTTCTATTTCTCATCTTTTTTCTAAAAGGCATATAAATAAATTTGAATGCATCTCTATCCCCAAGCTTTCATGTTGGACATATAGACATAGATATAGGTATCGTGTTCATCATTTTATTTTATTAAAACACACTAAAAGAATAAAAGAATGCTCAGCCTAAGTCAACCAAATGGAGAAAAATATGCTGAGAAGATATAGAACCTGAAAGCCAATAGTCTGTTCCTATGACATGTTTTTCTGATACATGATCTGGTAAACTTGATATCAGATCACATGGTTGAAGAATTATCTATTCCAATTTTCTTATGAGATACTTTTTTTTTAAAAAAAAAAGCATAATGTCCCAATGAATGAGACTTGTTGGTGACATGTATCCAAGTTTTTTTTTTTGGGGATAAGGATCGATATTTTGGATAAATCATAGAATTTTTCTTTTTTTGTGGAAAAAGCGCTTCTAGCATACTTCTTGGTAAGACACAACCATATCTGTGTCATGCATCCTAGTTGTTGACTTTTTGGCAATGGTGTCATCTAGTGCAGTTCTAGCTGGATTTTATCTGCTAGAGATATCAAGTGCCTGCTAGGGAATCCTACTGGTAATACCCTCTGTGCAGCCTATTAGATGGGAAAAAAATTCAAGTTACTTTATTTTTAGGGTTAAAACCTTTTTTTGCACAATATTTGCGTTGCATGTCACAAGTTCAATGTACATAGCTTCTTGTTGAAATCAGTTGCTTTACAATAACTTGCCTCATGCAGGGAATGGAATTGTATCCTCGTATTGGTAAAAGTTTTGATATCAAGGAGTTCACAAACTGTCGATTTGGTATGATGTCCTGGGCTGTTCTTGCCGTGACCTACTGCATCAAACAGGTTAATGTTGCTCTTTTGCTATTTTTCTTCTTAGTAAATTGAAGCCCAACTCTACTTATTTATAATCTTGCATTCTTTCAGTATTAGCTTTTGAATTTCATCATATTAAAATCTCATCGACTAGTTTCATAAGACTCATGCTTGCCTTTCTTGGAATTCAAAGTCTTTAATCTTTATTTTTGCTGTTATCCCATAGCCAAGTTCTCTTAAAATTATATGCTTCTTTTTAGTAAAATAATTTTTTGGGGGGTTTATTTAGAGGTTGATGTGTTTATCTTATATCTATTTTATCATACAATTTTCCACTGAATACTTTGATTTTGCAGTATGAAGAAAATGGCCGAGTGGCTGATTCAATGCTGGTAAATACTGTATTGATGCTGGTCTATATTACTAAGTTCTTTTGGTGGGAAGCTGGATATTGGTGCACCATGGATATTGCTCATGACAGAGGTAGCACATTACTTTTTTGTTGAACATGCAACACTTGACCGTGGCTGTTTTTTTTTTTTTTTTTTAATCTTCCCTGTACAGTATACATATATTTCAAGCCATAAGCAAAAGTACTTATTAATGAATGGATAATCTATGTCATAACATCTAACCACAACAGCGTGAACCATGCGAAGACTATCCAGGCCTTAATTTCTGTAACCTCACCCGACATATAGGTGATAAGGTTTGCCATACTGACCATACCATATCATACTTTAGTGACTTTATCGTATTGGTATGGTACTGAATTTTGATTCGGTACGAACTGAATTAAGCTGAATCGTCCTCTACTGTCAAGTATCTACTTGTGCTGCTTGGTACCGAGTGTTGTTATATTTAAGAGAGAAAAGAACGGGTACTCTATCTCGGTATGGGGTGCACACCATACAATACCGGTGGTATAGGTCTTGGTACCGATTTTGCATACTTTGAATAGTTGTATACCTATTATAATTTTAGCATCATAATTGCCTATTTTGAATGCGATATTGCTGAAAATTTCTAATTTATATGAGTTTAATAGCCATGTCAAAGTATGTTGTGTTGTGTTGATGCAGTTTCAATGACATTTAAAAGGCAATGATTATGACCTGCAAATCTTATTTGGTAAATTTTCATGGGATTTAAGCAATAAGAAAAATAGGCACTAAGTGCTCTCTGCATATAATACATTATGTGCATTACATAACTGATGGTTAGATTTTAGTTGTTGATGCAAGCTGAATTCAGAGCAAGCTTCCAAACTCCTGTAAAGATGGCATCTAGCTGATTCCATGAACACATAAGTGGAATTTTCTTCTAGTGTAGCTCGAAAACTGTGGATTGCCAAGTGATGATCAATCTTATTGTTTGTTGAGTTTGAAATTGCATTCGTGTTCTTGCCAAGATGCTTGAAATTGGCTTTCTTTTCAATGAATTTTTTGGGTCAAATAAAACTCATTGCAGGAAACTAGTAACTAGTTAATCAGATTGAGAAAGACAATTTTTGGTCCATTATTAAGGTATATCATCTGAAGCATCAAATAGACCAGTAATCTTGATGAACTGCTTCTCTTAGTGTGTAAAACAAAAAGTTGAACCACATCATTGAGAAGTATGTGGATTCCAAAGAGAACTTTCATGATGAAATTCATATAACGTGGCCCGTTAGCAATTGCCTTACTCTATTTTTGACACTCAATTATACCATGCATATGCTAGCATTATTTATTGGCACTCTATATATGGACTCTGAAACCATGCTATGGCCAAGTATAGAGGAGTTTCAGAACTTTGTTACTTTGAATCTATGTTCAGGTAGCACTAGTGACCTCCTGCTACGAACTGGATTTAAAGAATCATTCCTTTTTCTCCGGTGTATTTTATCTTTGCCTGTTGCTTCCTTTATTCAAATGTGGCTTGCTAAATCAATGTTGTGTTTCACATTCTGCCAGCTGGATTCTATATTTGCTGGGGATGCTTGGTTTGGGTCCCATCAGTCTATACTTCTCCTGGGATGTACCTGGTTAACCACCCTGTAAATCTGGGTACGCAGGTAAATTTTACTTCCTTTTTCACAGTTAACAGTATAAAAAAATAACCTTGTGTTTATAAAAGGATATATTTTTTTCTCTTGGAACTTTTTTAGCTAATGCACTCCTATATTGCAGCTTGCACTCTTTATACTTGTGGCTGGACTTGTGTGCATATACATCAATTATGACTGTGATAGACAAAGACAAGAATTTCGCAGAACAAATGGGAAATGTTTGGTTTGGGGAAGAGCTCCATCAAAGGTTTCCATCCTCCATGGGATTCAGTTTTAGACACAAAACTATTTTGCAGCCTTTGCCAATATACAGTGGCGTTCTTCTAACTTTTTGTATGTTGAATGTCAGATTGTAGCATCCTATCAAACCAAAAGTGGGGAAAAAAAAACCAGCCTTCTTCTAACTTCTGGCTGGTAAATTTATTTGGGCTCTAGTTCTGATATATTAGTATTTTAAATGTATTATTTTATTAAGCTTCAAAATTTAGTATTCAAAATAGTCCATCTAGACCAAGGTTCATTGTGTTGGTACATTCTGCCTCATACGAGGTGTACTGTAATACACTAGTACTGTGCTGAGACTTGGTACTCTGAGCATTCTACATTTAAAGTGTTTTTATCCATTACACTATGTGATGTCATGTTTGGTTTGATAAATTTCGAGGCTTCTAGCATGTGTTTTACTGATTTCAAGATTTTGGGTTGGGTAGGTGGGGTTTGTCCCGTCACTTCCACTATGTGCCTGAGATATTAGCTGCATTTTGCTGGACTGTGCCGGCTCTTTTCAATCATGTAAGCATCTTTTGTTATGGTATAAATTCTCTTCAAGATAAACTTCTTCGAGATTCTTACGGTATGTTTGTTACTCTTCCAGTTCCTGCCTTACTTCTATGTGTTGTTTCTAACTATTCTCCTTTTTGACCGAGCAAAAAGAGATGACGACCGGTGTTCATCCAAGTAAGCATTACAGAACCTAATTAATAAATGACTCATTTTTGGTAATTATTGTTTACCATTGATTTTAATTCAGTAGTCTAGTTTATCTTTTAGTGAGAAGAAGAAAAAAACATGTTTCCTATGCATACATGGTGTATGTTGAACATGCGTGTGGTTTTGATGTTTAGGTGGCAGATAACAGTTTCTGTCTCATTAGCTGCATGCTATATGACTGATTTCATTCCTAGATTTCATGATCATTTAAAAGTTTTACTGGCCCTTCTTATAGGGGCATTTTTATTAGTGCTGCTTTCATTCTTCACTGTGCCATAGTCATGGACCTTTTGTTGCCATCAATGCCATACTCTTGTCGATCCATGAATTCTTGTTGTGCCCTTGCATCCCTAAAAAGGAATTTGAGAGTTGACCGTCTTGCCAATGGCAAATTTATGGGTCTTCAATTTTTCTGCTGAACTTCTCTAAACTTTGGACATGTTAGAAAGCATCTGTTCTGCCTTGACTGCTACTACCAAAGGCTGATGTTTTGACAGAGCAGGGACTGTGTTAATTTCCCTCTATTAGTCTCATTTGAGAAAATTATGTTGCTGTTCACATAGATATCTGTATGGCCATTGCAATGCACCCATTTCTGAGGTTATGACTTGGAGGTCAGAACAATATCCATGCTCTGAAACTAACTCACCTGAAGGACAAGCTGATAGCCCTTCTTAATACTTCCTGCTACAATAGCCTTCCATGCGACATTTCATTCTTACCCTGAACTCTGTTGCTCTATTCTGACAGGTATGGGAAGTACTGGAAAACGTACTGTGATAAGGTCCCTTACAGGATTATACCTGGGATATATTGATCTTTTCCGGCTGCTTGGCACAAGAATAATCTTTGCACGTTGTAAGATCATGCCGCTGAGGAATGCTTTGTTAGCTGTTTCACTCGTGTGACCTCTCATAATGTACGTTGCGGAATTTCATGCTTGTACCCCATCGACATGGATAATGTATGATGTGCAAACGAATTCCTAGTTATCAAGCTAAAAATTGGACGTCTTGGAAATGTTTGGTTGCTTTTCATTCTGTTAGCTTGATCAATTTTCCTTGATCGCCTCTAGTTGATTCTATCCAGGGTTTTTGCCCCCCTTGATGAGATCTCTGTTCGTATCAGGCAGGATATTTGAGAATATCCTCTGGCATAAGCCTCTGCTGTCCTGAACTGATGGATTATAGTGGCCGACATGATATATTTACATTGGTTGATTATTTTAAATTACTTTTTAGTTTCTTAAATAGATTTAGTTAATAAAATCTTGAAATCAATCTTTAAATACCGTTCTTGATCGAATATCATGTTAATCAAGATTTTGATATCTAGGTTGAAAAAGACGGGTCAGCATCCTTGGCTTTCCAGATTTCTCCACTTTGTGATAAATCAAGATCTTTAGAATCATCTACAACGCTCTGTTGTATGAATATCACAGATTCGTCAACAACCTTGATTCATCTTTAACGCTTTCTGTTATATTAATCACAGATTCGCGGATTCGTGGACCGGACAATCTTGTGTAGGTTTTAAGTTCAGATGTCAAAGGTTAGAGCTGCTGAGCTCGTTATGAACCAATAGAGTGATACGACGGTGGTTACTTTAAGGGTGATATGGTGCTGGACGGCAATAAGATAGTTTATCATAGTAATAATACTTATTATAATAACTATGATGATGAAGTGCGTTTAAATTTTTTGAAAGGCTGCTAGAGGCAAGCCAAAGGGCATCGACTCGAAACAAGACATCGGGCTGCGGCTGAGCTACGTCAAAGCTTACCCGAACTGGCAAGAATATATATATATATATATCATCCTAAAATTTTATATTTATTTTTCATTGTTAAGTATTCTCCAAATTAAAAACTAGATGATGCCAACTACTACGTACTAAATGCAGCGGTTGGATACTTGCAGTCGTCAGACGACCGAAAGGACAAATAAATGACATTCGACTTTCTTCAGGGCAAGGACAATAAATGACATTCGACTTCCATCAACGAAAAGGAGAGATTTCAATGCTCTTGCACTCGGACGATACACACCATAGAAAGCTAAAAAGAAACCACTGTGATAATGATTTGCCAGCATGCAAGATTGGTATAATTTATTCTTGTAATGATGGTAAACATTTGATTACAAAACAGCAGCCTGCTGCTGATGTGAACTGCTCCCTACTTGTTCGCTACTCTCACCAGACAGCAGTTTTGACTACTAGCTATTCCTTATGAATGGGGCTGGTATATACATCGCAAACAATGTGAAGAAGTTGGGACCAAAAAAAAAAAAAAGGCCTAGAGACTAGACTTTTATTACCAGGCCATGGATGAATGTTACTTACACCTTGTATGCAGACCTAACAGCTTGCCTCACATCTCACATAATATGTTGCTTATCTTCCGAAGCTCCTTGAGAGCTGTCATAGCTGTAACTTGCCCTTTGCCACCAAGAATGTTGTTTGACAGGTTCTCCAGCGAACCAGACGGACCCTGATCTTGCTGGAAGACTGACTCGATCACCTGAAAAACCCAATAATGACGATTATAATAAATTCAGTAATGGGATTGCATTCAGCATACATCTGATGTTTTGGAAGAGTGCTGGCTGTCCGGACAGAGGAGAGCAAGTTCACCCTTGCTGAGGAAAACACGAACAAGGTGATTCCTTAAAATTGACATTGTTGAGATACATGCAAACTGGAGCCATGTTAGCGGACCATTATCGCTAACAATATGCATGCACATTGCTGAGCCAAAAATGAAAGTTCTAAAGAAACTGATGGAGCATAAAAGCAGAAAATGATCCCCTAGAGAGAGAGAGAGAGATGATATTGGCACTCAGAGTTTGCATGAAAGATCAAGTATAAAGTTCTATGCTATTTTTACCAAAAAAAAAACTCTTACCATATAGGTGCACTAAAAAATTGCAAGCATGTACGGACAACATTTTGGAAAAAATACATTTACTTTGAGTACTAGAAGCAAAACTCAGACGCATAAAAGTGTGGAATATATTAGTGCAGTCAAAAAGTAAATTACTAACTACAATACTAATCACAAATGTATTACCTGAATATTCTCGAGCATGGATTGCCCAAGATTTTTCAAAGTGCCCATCACTTTCTTGTCTCCCAGATCCATCTTCTTACTAACCTCAGAAGAATTACAGTACCCATTAGAAGCTGAAGCACCTGAGATATCCTTACTTATATTTCCAGCACCAAGGGAACTTTGCAAATCCTCATTTACTCCCTCTTCAACAGTCCCTTCACTAGAGCCTCTACCCAACTTCCAAAACCACTGAAATTTACCCGAGAGTGGTTTTCGTTCCCTTGAAACTGCTACCTGTTTCAAGGATGGATCTGTTTCAGGCTTAATGGTGGTGGGAGCGGCAGTTTCTGAGTCTTGAACAGGCTGATTGTCATCACTGTGACTGTGGCATTCCTCCTCATGAATAATTTCATCATCATTATCACCAACAAATGAATTTGAGGTAACACTACTTTTTTCTGAGTCATTGTCATGATCATTGCCCATGCTATGAGGACTGGTAGCCATGGAAAAGACCGAAGAATTTTCTCCACTCAAAGATGTCTCTTCAGCCATGCAGTCCAAGGTCCTTCCAATAATATTTTGGTCAGCCAGTTCCTCAGGAAAATCCTTACCTGAATCTACTGGCACAGAGAGAGACTCCTTGTTGTTTGAAATACCAGGAATCTCTTCACACTCCAACTTACCATGATCTGCCTCTGAATTCATTTCTCGAGACAAGTCATCCAAGAGACTACGTCTAACAGAAGACTGAGTACCCTTCTTTCCACTCCCAGGCTTTCTTGGAGAAGGATCTGATTCCGTCCTAGCCAAGCCAAACCTTTCAACCAAAGATTTCTTGACTGTCCCCCCCAAAACTGAGTCATGGTCACTCGCCTTGGGAAGAGATTCAGCCTTATGCAACACTCTCCATTTCTCTTCCCAGTAACTATCTGGTAATGAGTGGGGTGGAGTCTTGGGAGAAGCAGAACTGGTTGGAAGACTATAACCTCTGCTAACCATCGGCTCATTCCCGTTAGAACTTGTCTGTGATGAAGACAAGGAGATGTTTGAATGAAGAGCAAGAACTTGCAACGACTTTGCCTTTCCTATCAGCTTCTTCATGTCAACATTCTTAGGGAAGTTTAATAACCTCTGGAGACAAGAAGTAGCAATTTCAGTTGCTAAGAGTGAAGATCGTAGGTGAAGAAGCATTGATACAGCCATTGCTGCAATAAATGCCCCTCGAGGAGAGCATAAGAACTTGAAACTACATTCCGCATCATTGTCTATGCATGTACTGTTGGAAGACGAAAACAATTCATCCCAAATCACCAAGAGATCATCAAGGGAAAATTCACGTCCAAACAGAACACGCAGCCATCGGAGTGCAAAGTATTGAGGTTCCACACCAAGCTCAACAAGATGACTGTGAAGAGATGGGTCCACAATGGCGAGCAAATGATATAATGCAGATGAGGCTTCAAGCACAGGAGGTAATCCAGTGCTAGATCCAATGGCAGGAGAAGGAGAGAAGAAGTCAGCCATGGCAACTGCACCATGGGCCCCCTTCATCAAGCCATCAAACATGCAATAGGCATCATGTTCCATAAATCTCTCAGACAAGACAACACCCAGCTCACCCTCTGCTCCATAAGCATCACTTAACAAAAATATGTCCCTTGTGTTGGGGTCAAGGTCATCCAGGCTGCTAATTTTGGGTGTGCTTTCTTGAAAATCACTGTCTTTATCAGTTACTTTGTCCCAGATCGCAGTTTTTGTAGATCGATAATTAGAGAAAAGGTCACTTTCTGTGAAAGATATCTCATCGAATTCATCCTTGAAGCAGTTTTCATGGAGTTTTTGCACTTGATACAAATGATCCAGATCAACATGAAGTACATAAACCAGAGGAGCTAGTAGCTCATGCATTCCTGTAAGAAAAAGATAAGAGGTCTGAGTCATTTAGCATAAATATTGAAAGATCAACTCTGAAAAGGCCATATATACAATTAATAACTTTTGCTTCTTCACTACGTTTTAACTATGGAACCTATTCTGAACTGGAGGCAATGAAATCACACCAGATCTCAAATAGCACTGATTCAGATACAATGCCAATGCAGATGCAATGCAAAATCAATAAAAATGTAAACCTTTATAGGGAGCATTTTACCATAAAATTAAGCTTTGGAAAAAGAAAATTAGAGAATAATTGCCTACCATTTTCATAAACATAAATCCACCACAAAATATTACATCATGTTTAAAATAACAACATGTAGGTTCGCAACTAATAGATGACGAATCAAGAATGATTCAAAGATTAACCATCCACTCTGTGATCTAGTTTTAGAAAAGCATACAAAACAAGCGCACAGATAGGTCAACTTGCCTTGACGATATCCATACTCTGGATGATGAAGACACCACAATAATAGTATTCTTCTTAACATAGCTTGGCATGCAGGTGTTTGAAAGTAGCTACCATCTTCTGGATACAACCGTGACAGATCTTGGTCGACCATTCTCTCCAATTCAGCATTTCGGAAGAAGCGGCCCCATGTGCTGTCTGCAATGATTTTATGCAATGATATCAGCAAAACAATTTTTGAGGAAACAGAATCAAAAGGTGGATCAGTTGTGCAGTCATGAGGTCTTAAGCATTCAATAGATGCCCTATTTTAGAACATACAACACAAACATTATTATGGAATTTCACAAGTCTTACCATAACAGAGTTCTTAGAGTAAACAGCATGTAATATATCAACACAAGGTTCTCATGATTACAGTTTGCGAAACTCCAAGAGCATCAACAGTATTGCAATCCATGCCAAACTAATGCAAGTGATTACAATTAATGAGTATTGAAGGTATTAATATATAATGGCATAGAAATTCAAAGATTTGTTTAGCACAGCATTTGAATGTTTCTCAGAGTAAACAGTAAATGGAGCATGAGTTTTTTTTATTATTATTTTTAAGTTAATATAAAAAACAGACCATGAGAAAAAATGATGACCAAAATAATCATTACAAACTTTCTGAAGGCCAATTGTGGGTCCGAAGGTAAGATATTGGGAAATATGTGAAAAGGTTTAAAAAAAAAAAAAAAAATCCTGCAATGCTGGAGGCAGAATAAACTATGAGCTTTCTTAATTCATATGATAATAGAGGAAGTGAGTAAAACAAGGAAAGATAGTTTATGTCTTAAGTTAAATATGCATCATCTACGAGGCTCAGAGCAAATTTTTGGAAGCATGAATCAGAGAATGAATGTACCTGGATTTTGTGATAAAGGATTGTCCATGACAAGATCATGAGATCTGTTTCCATCTTTAGGGAGATGAGGATCTATTAGAAGGTGACGCCTCAAGCTGGCATATCTGCAAAGGAAGAAACTTAGTTAAGATACATCTCAGACAGATCCAGATAAGTCAAAAGAACTGGTTATTTTCGTACACTATATGATCAGAAAGAGAACAAACATATCAATGGAGGATTATTCTGTGCTGCAAAGCAAACAATAAGGAGGAGGAAAAAACCATAAATATGTTTTGTGCATTTATTTATAAAAGAAACCACAGGGATACACACACACCCACACACAAACACACACACTGCCAAACCATCATCAGCTGATAGATTTAAGTATTTACTGTTTGGGGGTGGGTTAGGGGCTGGGATACACAATCATTGCATTGGGGAAAAAGACCAATGGAAACTAATAAGGCTTTCAACAAAAAAAAGTAATTAAACTAAACATAGAAAATTAGATTATTGACATATAGCAATTTGTGGTGATAGCAGTAAAATTCCAATTAACAGTTACTATTCTAGATTTCAAAATATTTTTTTTAAAAAATGCAGTATTGGCACACTAGAAACGGTATTGGCAAAGTTCTAGTACTCTTACAACCATTCCGCTCGACTGAACCTACCAAGTGCCAACAACAGTGAGAATTATTAAATTTACTTAGCTAATTGGAGATATCAACAGCACCAAGGATAGCAAGTTAACAGAAGCGGAAAAAAGCAAAAACAGATCTACATCTCACAAGACTCTAGGCACCCTGAAAAGATAAAGATATGAATGCAAAACCAGTGATCACCATCTCAAATTCCTGTGGAGAGACAAAAATTACTTAGTCGTATCAGTTTGAAGGCATAGCCCAGAAGAGGTCCCCAAATTACAAAAAGAGTCATTCACAACCCCAATACCACGAGGAAAACAGAAAAGGCATACCTTAGACAATAATAAAAATTAAACATCTAGCATGCCATTCCCCTCATATAACAGCCAGAAGATCCCTCCCCTCCCCAAAAAAAAAAAAAATCGTAATCCAAACAGAAGTATCTCGACACAGTTTCAAGAATCAAAATTGCCCCAAAAAAAATAAAACGAAAAAAAATACCAAAAAGGAAAAAAAAAAAAAAAAAACAGAAGCTTATCAAAAGCGTGCATTTATTTGATTCAAAGCATTAAGCTTGATTAAAGATACCCGAATCATCGCTAGCCATGCATGAAAACCACAACAATCATCGACGTAAGGAGAAAAAAATGATTTTTTTGCACAAGAAATCGAAACTTCGAAAAATTGTATAGAAGAGGGTCGAATCTCACCTCCTCCGAGAATCTGCCGTGATGCGTCGGAGATCTTCGATCGAAGCCGAGGGCGAGCTCCGCAGTATTCCGAGATCGATACGCCATCGGACGCTCCGGAGGTCCGAGAACCTCTTCTGGGGTGGGAGCGGAGGCTCCGGCAATTGAGCATCGGTTGGAGCTGCGGTCATCGCCTTTGTTCCTTGCTTCGATTCCCTCCGAGGCGCGGATGCCCCCTATTCGATGATTCCTCTCAAAATAGAAGAGAGGGAAGAGGGCACGTATAGGCTAATAAAGGAGGCACCTTTGTGATGAAAAAAAGGAGGGTATTTTCCGAAGGAGAAGATGGAGAGATCGAGAAATCGAGATTGTACGGAGAGAGAGAGGGAGAGGGGAAATTTGTGGCGAGGAGAGAGAGAGAGAGAGAGAGAGAGACCACGGAAGGAGAGAAGGTGAGACCTGAGATGGAAATCTTGAGGCGTGATTTGGGAAGAGGAATGAGAATTATCGAGGAAAAGAGGAAGGGTTTTGAGGGGAGGAGGAGGAGGAGATGGAGTACGGGGCCATCCGTTTCATTGAGCTGGGTACGAAAAGGGTTAAAAGTGGGACAAGTTTTGGTCTTCGAAACTCTTTGATTTTTATTTTTTTTTTAATTTTAAATAACATGTTTTCTATGTGCAGGGAAAATTTGGTTTATTTCTTCCTTGACTCTGAAGACATTTCTGGACCCGGGGAGGATGAGCTGTCTCGGTGACTACGACTCCACAGACCAGGCCAAAAAGGGAGCAGATTTATCGCACCTCTTTTTTCTTTTTTCAGGTTTGGAATTTAATAAACAATGGCTACCACCCTTTTCCGAAGCGCACCGCGAGCGCATGACAAACGCGAGCGGTTTTCGCTCTTGCTCTTCGTCTTGTTTCCGTTACCGATACTTTTGGGGACCCAACCTGATCTCAGTATATTAGGAACTGAAGAAAATATATGAATTATTAGAAGATAACACCTTAAAAAAAAAAGACTTTCGCTCAAAATTTATTTATTTTACATAAAATTAATGATGAACTAATTATTAGAATGTCATATTAATTATTTTATTAATTTTATTAAAATATTAAATTATAATATTTAAAAGTTTAAGAATTAAAATAAAAAGTAAATTGATTGTTTGAAGATCAGAAGTATATTTTTATTAAAAAAATGGTCATCTTGTGTGAAAAATACAGAATAGGCACCGCACCGCGTGGATGAATCATCGCATGCGTTGTAGTTTAGCATTGAGAAGCGTCGGCTTCGACTCATTCCCCTTTCATAGGATGACAATATTATTAAACAAAGTCAATCCTAAACGAGCCGCCAGAATAGAAGGAGCAACATCGGCGGAGAGAGCGTGGAAAAAACCTAGTAGGTTCTTGGATCGCCCAATTAATTGGCGTCGAACTGGGTTTGATGGTTAAGTAAGTGGGGTCCGAGAAGTGGACTTTGTTGACCGGGCGGGTCCTGCAACTCAAAATGCTGATCTTTTTGGGTCCAGGCCCACTGATACAACGTTAATTGCAAAAGAGAGCAAAATCTAAGCCTAGTCACCCATCTCTGTGAATTAAATGAATGGGGGAGGCTGTTTTGGAGAATTTTAGGGGCCTCACGGTGACAAGGATGTTGGGTTGGGTATCCAATTACAGTACGGCTCTCCACCTTATCTTCCAAGGCATCAATTCTGAGTGGAGTATTATTCGTTGGCTTGTACTAACGGCATGGTAATGTTGCACAGATCCGAAGCATATTCCGTCCCCAAGCCTCAAGGCTACATAAAAACCCAGCCGTCTGGTGTCCACCTATTATCTGGCAACATAAAAACTCATAGATGACTCTATTTAATGCTATTCTAAAACCATGCATTATGATTAAATGAGACTCTTATTTTAATACACTTTTAACAGCTCTTCATTAACAGAGACTAAGTTTTTTTTTTTTTTTTTTTTTTTTGGGGGGGGGTGGGGGGACTCTTTAAAACAAATATTTATCTTGCACAACAACTTTTGCTGACAGCTTTGGATCAGGCCAATGAGTTCTCTCGGGTCTCGAGGAATAAAATTTTTCAACACTGTAGCAAAAAAGCATTGGAGTACTTGGTTTGGCACGTAGTCTCATCAAGAATCTTCACCCGTTGCTGTTGGTTGGCCACACCTTCCACTGCTCATGTACATGAAGAGAAATTTCAATCTGTTGATGATTCCAGTCTATTGTTGGAGCTGAGTTTCTAACAAGCGATCAATTGGGGAGGCTTCTGGCTTCTCCATGCAACAGCTACTGCATTTAATATAAACGATGTTTCACGAGCCAGTTTAAAGACACTTGGGATGGGTGTCTCCATCTTTCAAGACCTCTCAAATTTGGTTAGCAGGTGATTCATTTGTTATAATATTGTGGATTAATGGTAATACAACCACTTCAAAAGGCACATGAACCTCTTCTCCATGATATTCCGCAAATTAAACAAGCTACGCTAACTTTTAAGGCTTTATATATTTTTTTAAATGAGTGAATCAAGAAGCCGATAAATTGGCCATTGTTGATGCTCATGGCTATGCTGTTAGGTCCTAATTATTTAATCAGGTCTCTTTCTTATATATTTTTTTAAAAAAATTATATTAAGATTTTTAAACTTTATGAATAGTATGATAAACACATACATAAATAGATATATATATATATATATATTAAAAGAATATTATTGGCATGTAGTTATATAGTGCGATGGTATGACAGGTTGTCTAATCTCTGCAACATTTGAAGTCATTAAATTAAAATAGAAAATCATGAGCAATTTGCATCATAGGTTTATGCAAAGCCATCTGTTACTAATTTCCACGCGCACCAACTTTCAAAAGCGACGCATGGCCACCACCTAGTGGTGACAAAAGAGAACGCTTTGGAAAGATGATTTGACATAGGACATCAATAATTGTCCGAGTTCCATCACTAAATATATGAAAATTACTACAGAAGAGCAACGATAGCTAGCATCCACTGACAACAATATCTAGTTATAATAGTTGGTCAATTCATTGGTAATAGCATTGCTCTGGAATTTAAAACACCAAGATCTAACCAAAGCTCTCAGAATTTTCCACGCCTCAAACAGGACAGAGCCCTCTACAGCAATCGGTCCCCGGCACGCAAGCGGTGGAATGGTAGCGTGGCTTCAAAGATAGCAGAGCGAAGCGGTTCACGGCGCCAGGGCCAGATGCTGCCGCTGCCGCCGTCGCTGTCGCCGGCCCCACAGCGAGAGAAGAAAGTTAGTGCCCGCCCGTGGAGGCGATAACGATGGTGACGATGAAGTAGTCTACCACTCTCGTCGGAGACGTACGGATTGGCGATCATCAAACATCGGAGAAGGCGTCTTCTTATCTGACGCGTGACACCTAAGCGTAAGATTCTTTGCTGCCTTGCCTCCACCCAACCGTACGGGCATTTGCCTGGGCGTCAAAACCCAGTCAAGGCACGCGGAGAAAGGTTGATTAGCCTAACTTTGCTGACAAAGTAAAGGTATTTGCATGGATTATGTAAGTAATTAACGTTAATTACTCTGTACATGCTGATCTTGTGCATTACACTTATCATATGTTTCATTATTCTTTAGGAGTCTTTATTTAATTATTTATATGAGGGTGTTGTAAGTCGCTTGTTACTTGTTTTGAGGGGCATGTAGATGGTTTTGGAGAAAGATGACAAAAAAAGGTTAATTATAGCCAAAATCTAATGAGGTTACGCCTAAAGATGATATGTTAAAGCAGCAGCAGCAGCAATAAAAAAAATTTAATTCTAAATTAGCTACAATTAATTACATAATTTTTTTTTTTACTGAATTTTAAGTGGCAATATTATATCAAGCACCACATTTATTACTAGCGAATGATGCATTGATTCAAAGCTTATTTTTTCAATCAGACATTATGAGAAATAGAAACATGAAGAGTGTACTATTAAAACATAATATTTTAGATCTAACATTGAGCTTATTTATTTTTATTAAAAAGAAAATTAAAATTAAACTTGATTTTTTTTAAAAAAAAAATTAACTTACTTGCAACCATGCCGAGAATGGATGAAAAACATAGGATCGTTCCTGGCTTCCAAATTTTTTGCCTTAAGTTTAAGGCTCACAAATAAGTAATGTTTTAATGCACTACTCTCGCTATTTATGAGATTAAAATAAATAATAAGTAATACCGCTTTTACTTTTACATGTAAAGAGATTATTTTCATATTCTTAATCATTATGCTTAGGTTGTAGTCGGAGAAAAAGAAAGAAGTACTATGAGAATGAATTCATTATATGGGTGTTGAATAATTGATAGCCTTCATGAGATTGACACCGAAGGTTCCTTCAACATGATTGCAACAAGCAACTGAAGAGATTCATCGCTAGCGTAATTCATACTTTAATGCATTCATTGACATCAATTTTTGTACGCTAGACCATGGAGCACAAACACTTGACACAAGCTTCTCATCACCACTCAAATAAAATATCCAGGCTCTCCAGCAGCCAAGCCAATGACCCTGGACGCTGCGGCGTCAGCGCCATGGAGGCGTTTCACAAGGTTTGGAAGGGTGACGCCTCTCGCCCCACCGAATATCTGGACTCTTCTCTTTTATTATTGTGATCGCATCCATGCGTTGGGATCTTATAATCCCCCCCCACCCCCACCAACCCAATTCAATCATTGATTTTGTATGCCTTGTGTTCATCTCAATGCTCGATCCTCTCAGCAAATTCCCACCTAAAAACGAATATTTGGTGCCATCTAAATGTTACTTTCCCAACCTTCCTCTTGGTAAAAAAACACAATCAATTTTGTCCTTCCTGCGATATGAAAAGTTTAGCTTGGGATTTGAACCCTTTGAAAGGCATAGGCACCGGAAAACTAAAAAGTTTTAAATTAAGATTGCGTTTGCTTGGTAAAATTTAAGTTTTGAATAAATTATCTTTTTTTTTTTTTCTTAAAATAACAAGGATTATAATAATATAGTGCTTATAGCATATTTTTATACAATTAGGCTCAATATTTTGATGTAGTACTAATATTAAATGGTATCATGGATGCAATGATAATTATAGAAGGTCAATGGTATGATAGAAATGACATCAAGAAATATTTTATTTACCAACGAAGCTATGAAATCTGCTGAGATGTTTTTGATACGTGAAATTTGCCTGCAGAACGTTCCGAATGTTCAATCCATTCGCTGACAATAATTTCTGGGCAATTGCCCACAAGTTAGGGGTCTTTAGCGATCCTTGGCCTATTATGAGTTGGCCTTCTCCTCTTCAGCTTATAAAATAATAATAATAATAATAATAATAAAAGTAAACAGAATGAAATAATGAGCATTCGTACGACGAAATTGCCCCATTTTCTTGAAAGGAGTAGGGAATAAGAAGATATTGGCCACAAATTATTTCCTGGACGCCAGAATTCCATGCTGAACCGTCAACCGTACCTTCAAAGCCACGCCACCACCGCACCTATTCCAGCTTGCAGCTTTCCAAGATTTTTCATCACCACACTATTAAAATACCAATAAAAATATATCTTTCATCCACAAACTTTCACTTAATTCATTTAAACTTTTAATTATTATAATTTAAATTTTTATATTTAAAAATATTATATTATTAAAATTATGTTACATAATATTAATTAAAATTAACAGAATCTTAATAATTTATTATGTAAAATAGGTGATAGCTTAAATGTTCATATTGAAGTGTTATATCAGTAATTTTGTTAGCTCTAATTGGTTGAATGCAATTAAAAAAAATATGAGGCTTGAAAGCTATTTTAGCCTTATATATGCCTTTTTTATGTTAACCATGGTCAAGATTGGGCTAAACATTATCTTAAAAATAATAATAATAATAATAATAATAATAATAATAAAAGCCCTCTTCCCATCCCCATCGGAAAAAGAGAAGGCCAACATGTGCACAGCGGCCGCCTCTACCACTCGGACACTCCACGTCTGCTCCATTGGTCCGCTGTCGGTGCGACGGTTCTTGGTTAGATGACACACAGTCCTACGGCACTTGCCTTGGAATCTTATGCCCGTAGGACCCTCCGTCCCACCGAATCTACTTGGAGAGGAGGGTCTTTCATTGGATCACAACATTTTATATAAGTCCTTTAGGTAAACACTTACAACCATTAGCACTTAATTAGTCCCAAGGTGGCATCACATGCTTTGCAGAGTACATTTATTGTTTATAATATAATCTTTATTATGGAACACAATCATTCGCTTACGGACCAAGCTATCGTGACTGCATAGTATCGTATATATGGATCGGCCAAATATAATAATAATGTAATTAAGTCACAGTAAATCTACTGTTTTAATTAACTTATTAATAAATTAAAATTAAATATTTTAAAAATTAAAATAAAATTAATAAATAGTAAGTGAACTTAAGTTATAAGCACATAATACTTTCTTTTTCATCAAATGTAAAATTATTTTTACGATATTACATGACATAAGATAGTCAGAATCTATTCTCAAACTAAATTATTGGTGCTACAAAGATAACAAATAGAGTTCGAATCACTATGATATCATTTGTAACGTCCCAATTCCATCTGATACCATTTATAATGCCTACTAACCTAATTAATTTGTTAGCGGATTGAAACTATACGGTTCAAAACTCAAGTAAAAATTAATGAGTAGCAAGTAGATTTGAGTTATAAATACATAATATTTTTCTTTTCATCAAATATCGAACTATTTTTGTTCAGGGTACTCGTCACACACACACAAGATAAAGATCGATCGATGTATGGTATCAAGTGAAATGCATTACCAAACTTATCCTAACTCCAACAAACGATGACACCTGGCAGTGCTATAGACCAAGTTTTGATGTAGTTCTGGTCATGGCACATGACAGGATCATGTGGTGAGACTGACATGGTATGCATGAGCTAGAATGAGAGATGGGGCTATTACCTTTGCCTAACTTCACCGACGGTGGTTGCGGCCAAAAGGCTTCAACTTGGAGACAAGAATGAGTCGGAAGGAGGATTTTATGGGATATACGTGACAGTGATGAAATGCTAGGACAGAGACCTGAAACCTCAGCGTCAAGTAGCAAACAAGCAATATGAAAACATGGTGAGTAGACTTGACATTGAAAGGAAAATTCTGACCTAAAATATTTGTTTGTTGCTGTGTGGAGCTGATCGCTCGTGCCAACTTTGGAGCAAGCTTTCTCCAAGGAACCCATGGGCTGGAGATATGGGCCAATCCGATCCATCCCCGTAAAGATTGGGCTTCCTTAATGTTATAAACAAAACTAGTCGAATTCTTGGCTAATTGAGCTTATCTCATCAAGTTAAGGCATTCATATATCTTCGCAACTCCTTTGATAAACACTTGATCCAATGCCGATGTCCTTTGAAATGTGCCATCGTTGCCATTGAAGTATCTAGAGTTAGAGGCAACATCTACCTTTGGATGACAGTGCATCTAATAATGGTTTGTTCTAGTCATTCAATTAACAATCAAACGATAAAATGATCGAATTCATGTTGTTTGATGTCGTTGGATTTCTAAATCAATTTTGATTTCATAAACATTTTTTCTTTTTTTCTTTTATTGGATTTAGGAAAGCTGGCATGATAGATGAAGGCCCCAGTCCTGATAATGGGCTTTAATTCAAACTGTTTGATGAGCCATCTTTATCAACTTATAATGGGTTGGCATGTGGCAGTCCACCTCAACTAAACGTGTCCGCATAAGGGTGGCAATATTAAACTCAATTTGTCAATGCGATCCGAGTACAAACTGTAATAAATAGGTTTAAGTTTGGATTAAATAAGAATATATTATAAACAAATTGGCTTATCTTGACTTATATATTAAATAGTTTAGTTTTAGATTTCATATTCTTAACGCATTTAACTTATTTGATATTTAAATAATTAGCTGAGTCAGGTTGATTCAGGCTGACCCATTTATTTAAACCCATTTACATTACCACTTAATAGGTTAAACATGTTAAATATATTGACATCTAACCTTTTATTATTGATGAATAGGTTAAGCATGTTGATACTAATCTGAGCTGTCATGATTTATTTAATAAATACGTTAAGAAGGTCAAGTTTGACTATCTGTTTATTAAATATTTTAGGTTCAGATTCAAAATCCTAATCTATTTAATAAATATGTCGAGTTTAAATTGAAGTTTTTAAGATCAACGCATAGTATATTTGATTCGTTTATGATCTAACCCAATCTGATTGCTACCCCTATGTCAACACCACATTAGCATCCATTCAGTCCTAGATGGAGCAAACCTAAGGCAGTCTAAGGTAGAAAGTGTTCTAACTACCATGGAATGCTATACCAACTAAAAAACCTCGTGCTAACCTACAAAAAAAGGGATTGATTCAGTTTGATATATTTCATTATCTTTTTCATCTCTATCTTTCTTTGAGAAATCTAGGGCTTTAGAGAATCGCTTTGAGCTGTCACCATTAAAGTATCAGAAGATCCTCTTCCAGAATAGATCCTAAGCCCTTTTCTCCATTGCTCTTTTCTTATTTTGCTCGGTAGATGTTACCATTAATATTTGAAGTCACTTTGTCTGGGAAGCTGGCCACATTGATTTCTCTATTTTTAAGTTGGAGTCGTCTTCGAACATAGGCTGCAACACTTATATTTATCACTTTGGTAAAAACAATTATTATGGCTGCTTTTATCCATTGCAGAAATTGTATTCATTAAACACAAAAGAAGCAATCATTTATTTAATTAGAAAAACAAAAACTAGAGATTTGAACTAAAAAAGAATTTTTTATTTAGATAACCAGTGAAATATCAAATTAAATTAATATGACATGATAGCTATCAATATTTATATTTACTAACATATACAGCATTATAGGAAGCCTTTACAACCTTAATGTTATATATGATAAATATAATAGCTAAATGGCTCTCGTTGAACTGTTATGGAAGGCTTTATCGAAGGCTCTTTAGGGTAGTTATCGGCTCCAACTATTAGCAAATAATTATTTCACATATTTTTTTAAAAATAGTCATTTATAACTAATTAATCTAAATAGGTCCTAAATTATTATTATTGATATATATAATTTAATCTGAGCTCTCCAAAATCCATGCATTGGTTGTCATAACATACTAATAATTATCATTTTAGACCCTTTGATGTGTATGTTACATGCCTGATGGCTTGGAATGTTTGTTTAAGGGAACTGCTAGGTTCTGTTTCGCAAATGCCAAGGAACTGAGTCTATAACTCCAATTAACAGAAATTTTTAGAGATATGGTAGGTTGAAGGGTGCGTCCAGTGAGTTACCACTCAACTCATATTGCATGGAAATTTTTAATTTTGTAGTGGACTCATATGTACATAAATAAAACATCCGAGTTAATAATATAAAATCTAATTATATAGTTAACTTGCATAGGCAAAGAGGTCAGAGATTAACTCACATGGTTAATGCAAAATTATAATTTGTCAGGACAGAATGCATATAAAGGCAAATATTGACAAAATAAAATGCTTATATATTAAGATAATTTAAACTCCCCAGACTTAATGCAAGTTAGGGAGACCAAAAACCAGTACTAATACCAGAATTAATACAATTTTTGTTTTTTGGTGCAAGATACAATTGTTGCGTTTACAGCAAAATCATGCATAAGGCTGTAAATGAATTGAATTAATTTATGACCCAACTTAATTCCGGCTCATGAATTAGGCTGGAATTAAAAATTAAATTGAATTTAAATTTTGAGTTAGGTTTAGCTCTTATATTTTTTAATTTGACTTAATCTAATTTAATTCAAACCTAATTTATTTCGAACTATAAATCTATATTATATAAATCTTATTTTTTTTATTTTAATTATTTTTATCAATTCATAAAATGAACCATCGTTTAAACTAATTTCTCTTTTTATCTTAACAATTACATCTCCTCTCATATAGTTTCACTTAATTATATCTAAATATTTATGTTTCATTAAATATGTTCGCAAATTTTTATTTATAATGCCTTAAGTATATTAATATATGCTTTAAAAATCATAGTTTATAAACTTGTTTAGATTAAATTAAAGTTTTTTAAAAAAAATTAAGTTTTAGTTAACTCTTTTTTTATTTTATTTTAAATTTTAATAACTTTATTTAGTTATCAATTATTAGATTTTAGTTATAAAATGATGATTAGATGCTTGACTTAAAATAAGCATGGTCGGATCTAAACTCAATCCAAATGTGAACATTTCGGATTGGACCGGAAACTTACTTGATCTCAATTCAAATAATTAAGTCGAACTAAAATTCTTTTGATTGATTTGAATGGTAAATTAATTTAAATCTGAATTCAAAATTATGATCTAACTATAAAATTGGATCGAATTAGTTGCAAGCATGATTCATTCTGATCCAATTGGTTTGTAGCCCTAAATTATAAAGCGAAAAATGGACCGTCGATTGGAAAAGATTTTAGTGTTGAGGGACATAAACCAACATCGGCACCCTATGACGACTTCAACATAAATTACTCGCACGCAGATGGAAACGAGGCTCGTTAAACCTCAACCGTGCCGTCCGAAGGAAGCCTTCCTGGCCTTTCCAAAACCCTAAGTTCTCTCTCTCGAATTCTTCGAGTCGGTACGGGGCGCTAGCCTCTCGAATCCATCCGGATAGATTCGTTTGGTTCTCCTTGCTTTCCAGTTCTTGTGAGAATTTGGGGGGGATTGTTAGAGAGTTGGTCACGCTAGGTTTTCGTCCACAAGGCCGGAGACTGTTTATAGGAGAAGCGAAGGGATAGCAGGGGAGGAAATGGTTGTCAGGATTCGGTTGTCGAGGTTCGGGTGCCGGAACAAGCCCTTCTATCGAGTTATGGCCGCCGATAGCCGGTCCCCACGAGATGGGAAGCATCTTGAGGTCCTCGGCTATTACAATCCGTTGCCAGGTAACGTGATCTATTCCGAAAAGTCCAATCTTTCGTCATGCAATTGCTCAGTTTTAGTTTTTTTTTTTCCCGATTCCTTAAGATCTCCACCCTTTCTTTAAAAAAAATCCCCATAGCTTTGCAAAATGCTGTAAAAAACACTCTTTTGCTATTCATAGATTTCTCTTTTCATGTATTTATTTGTCTGCGCTTTCTGTGATGCATTAAATTAGTTAAAGCTGGATTTTTTTTTCCCTCTTTTACCTCAGGGCAGGATGGCGGTAAGAGAATGGGCCTGAATTTTGACAGAGTGAAGTAAGCTGTTCTCTATTTAGCCTAGTTACTATGATCACTGGGATTTTTTTTTTTTTTTTTCGCTCTTCCAATTAGCAGTTCACTGATTTTGAGTTTTTGGTTAGTTTTCGTTTACTTATGAATCTTTATCTTTTTCATGTTTTCAGTAGTTTTATGTGGTAACTATGAGGGAGAATGAGAACTTTCATAGTTGTAGGATTGAGTTTTCCTACTTCATATTTCCATTGCCCTGATACTATGTTATAACCAGGGATCATGGTATGTTTGTCGTGCCTATTTACCATTTGTATACTTGCATGCATAAATTTGACCCAAACATTCACATGATAGCAATTACCCTTGTTTTATTTTGTTTTTGTTTTTTTTCAATGGATCAATTTCATACTTTCAACTCTTAATATAGAGAGAGCAATGAAAACATGGATGTTGTCTATTAGCAACTAACTATCAGGAACTGGCCGCTTGACCATATGCATCAACAATGGTTCCAGCATTCATATATAAGTTTTTGATATAGAATAGTTTATGTAGGAAAAAGAAAAATGAAGTATGAAAACTTGAATCAGCTGTTTTTAAGATTATGTTGACCATGTACAGAGATTTCTTTGAGCTGGCAAAGAGGTCTATTCGCATGTGATTTTGCATTGTTCTTAATATTTTACCATAAAAAAATCCAGATACATATGGTTTTGATCAAGGCCCGTGTAGAAGGCGCAGTGTATGTTGGCCAAGACAATCATGTCAAACCCATTTGTGGGTTTCAATAAAAATAGGCAAGATACTTCCTCAGTTTTCTTTTTGTTTTTTGTTGCTCTAGATGTTCTTTAAAAAGTTCTGATTCTCTCCCCCTCCTTAATTGCTGCAGAGTAACTTGACTGGTCATATATTATTTCTGCTTTCTTGATATGGTTGTTTGCTCTCATGAACCAAAGTTAGATAAGGTTATTTGTATATGGCTTCCCCCTCCGCTTGGTGGTGGATTCAGAATTAGCTTGATCATGAGCCTGTCGGGGAATATAGGACCTCCTGATTTGTAGGTTATCAACTGTATTTTGATTTTGCTTGCCATTAGGGTCCTTTAACTCAACTGCTTTATGATCACTTTTACTCACATAGAAGTTGAGGACAGTTCTGGGAACATCTGTGCGTTAAGAGCATTTTTTGGATTTGCAATTCATCAGCCCGTTGGACAATATTTTAAAAACTTTGTTTCTTATACGAAAAAGGGCTAAGATTAGATCCTAGCTTACATCGCCAAATAGAGAATATGCTGATTGTTTCTCCAGTGGAAAGTTTCCTTGGTTATTTGCCATATCTATAGGTGACCTTATATTTTTGGGATTCTGAGATTAGTTGGATGCACAAGTGCAACCTGTGCGGTGATGCCATTTTACTGCAACCAGGAGAATATGTTTGTTTGAAAGTAGCATGTGACCTGGCTTCTTAGTACTTTCATTGGCAACGAAATCATATGCGTGCAAATAAGATCTTCTCATATATAAGCTTTCCTTGAGTTCCTTGTTACGATATTGTAACATGAAAATGTCATAATTCTATGCTGAAAAACGTTCCATTTGATGTTATTTAGCTTTGGACAAGAGCTAATGATGAAATAGGAGAATATTCTGAATTTGAGGATGTGACTTGTTCCTATGACTGTCCTGTTTGAAACTGGATTAAAATGTGGCAATTGGAAACAAATGCTGATCTAAATTTACCTGGACTGTCATAATTCTATGCTGAAAAACTTTCCATTTGATGTTATTTAGCTTTGAACAAGAGCTAACGAAGAAATAGGAGAATATTCTGAATTTGAGACTGATAGGATGTGACTTGTTCCTATGTCTGTCCTGTTTGAAACTGGATTAAAATTTGGTGATGGGAAGCAAATGCTGATCTAAATTTACCTGGACTGTTTAGGCATAATGATATACGGTATTATGACGTATCCTAGTAAAATTTATGTTGCTTGAAAGAGTGATTGCTGGATCTATTCTCGTAGTTCTTTTATACTTCACACCCTTTTTCTGCTGTTGATGCAGGTATTGGCTGTCGGTTGGGGCGCAACCTTCAGAGCCCGTCCAACGCATTCTTTTCCGAGGGGGACTTCTTCCTCCCCCGCCTATGCTTGGAATGACCCGCAAGGGTGGGCCGCGTGACACGCGCCCCATAGATCCTCTGAGCGGTCGTTACCTGAGCCCCACAAGCTCCGAAGCCGCTTCTGATCCAACAAGAAGGCAGCGAGGCTGAGAAAAGCGAAGAAGGTGACCAGCAAAGCCTTTGAAGGTCATGAAAGCAGCTCCTGTTGTTTAAAGTAAGCTTCCTACTTTATCATCGAATTGTCGGTGTATTTTTTAGATAAAATAGTTTTAGAAAACCTCAAGTCCTGATCTGAACCATTGATTTGTTATTTTGTATTGTTAATTGCTTAAATAAAATTGCAAATCGGTTTCTATATTCTAGGAATGAACATTACCGAGAATGAAGTTTGAAGGCTGTAAGGCCCCTTCTTGCTTTCTAGTATCAAGCCATCTTATTGAGAGCTTCATACGTATGTGAAACAATCAATCTGAATGCAGTTTGGATCTTATAAATTATTCCTTTCTTCTTAACCGGTCCAGGTGACGGTATACTTTCCTTCTTTATACTTAGTATTGGATATGTTAACGTTTCTTTGCGGCAGCACCACATACTCTATATCAATCTTTTTTCTCTAATGGTCCAGTGAGAAGAGATGCTTTATCCGATCAGATCACAAGAATAAAAGCCCCCTTGTTCAGACATTAAAGTGCACCATTAAAACTATAAAGAAATAAATAATCAGTGCAAATGGATGTTACTCACACCTTTGTTGGATAAGAAGAACTTGATGCGTTCTCCCAGCAAATCTAAGTGGATTAAAGTAAGCCTGCTCGTTAACTTTTCTGAAAGGCTAAAATCAGATCTCCGGGTCCATCCTAAACGGTAGGCTAAGAGTGAACTTTTTGTCAGATTCTGACCATGAGTCCGTATGCACTGTGGTGGTGACGCAGATTGGTGTGCCTAATGCGACGTGTGAAACGTATTCGTTCAGCTGGCTCAAGTTTAGGCCTGCTGTCGAGCCTTGATGTGTTCAGATACGCAAAAATAGCCCATCGGTTTGGTAATCATGGTCCATCTGAAGTTATATAAATCGAACCCAGTCCCCATTTCTCGGTGCTTTGTGAGGCAGCTAAATCATGTATGAAATATGTGTGTGTATATATATATATATGAGAGAAAAGCTACTGAAACACAAAAAAAAAACAAAGACGTTGTCCAAGATCTTTATTCCTTGCAATGAGACAGAAGGTATTGCTTCCCAGTGAGGCCACCCAAATCCGGAAAAATACTAAACCCAACCTCCTGTCCATGTGCTTGATGGCCTTCCAAAGCAACCTCGGAAAGCCTTCTAACCTTTCATCCCCACCCAACAACTTCCCCTTGCTCTATTCAAGCTCCCCCCTCTTCTCCAAGGCTCCAATGCCAGCAGCATTTAAAAGTTGTTCGACCCCCTCCCCAATGCCTCCTCCCCCGCGCTCTCCCTCGCCACCCCCAGCATCCCGAATCTATGGGACCGTCAAGGGAGAGACAATTGTTCCCCTCCGCTCTGGTGTTGGGCCTCTGCCTCTCATTCCACCTCTCGATGGGCTGCTCCTTCACCATATACAACAACTGTCCGCAAACAATCTGGCCCGGGACGCTGGCCGGGGCGGGGACGCCGCAGCTGCCGACGACCGGGTTCGGGCTCGAACCGGGGCGGAGCGAGCGGATACCGGCCCCGCCCGGATGGTCGGGCCGGTTGTGGGCGCGGACCGGGTGCGAGTTCGACGGGGAGGGGGCGGGCACGTGCCAGACGGGTGACTGCGGGGGCCGCATGGAGTGCGGTGGGGCCGGGGCCCTCCCTCCCGCCACGCTCTTTGAGATCACTCTCGGTAAGGGCAAAGACCCGGACTACTACGACGTCAGTCTCGTCGACGGCTACAATCTGCCGGTCGCCGCCGCGCCCCGGGTGTCTCGCGGGAAGTGTAACTTTACCGGATGCGCAGCGGATCTCAACCGTGGTAATTATTTCGTTTGATTAATATTATTATCAGCTTGTTAGTTCTTTCGTTTTAATCAACTTGGATGGGAAATGGTCGAGTTGGAGGATGATACCGTCATGGATATCGAACTTGGTTGGCATTATGATTTGGATTATGATAAGGAAGGCCAAAGAATGGTCCGTCGAGTTAGGTTTTCTCCAGCTCTCAGCTTCGCTTCTACATCGTATGTCATCCATTCAACGGGATTCTCGCAATTGATTGATGGAACTCGTGACCCAATGGTGGTTGGTGATTTATTTTAGAAGGCTGAATGGAAACATGGGATCTAGAGATCCAAATTCAATCCTATTCATCGTGTGTGTGAAGCTATCGGGTTTGGTAAAAGCTGCTCATAAAATAAAACATAATTCCCCGGTTTAAATCGCCTGATTTGTGTTCTCTGTTGTTTATTATCAGCTTGCCCGAAAGAACTCCAAGTAGACGGAGAGAGCGGAGTGGTGGCCTGCAAGAGTGCCTGCGGAGCCTTTGGGCTGGATGAATACTGCTGCAGTGGGGAGTTTGCCAACCCAAGCACTTGCAGGCCCTCTTACTACTCGAGCATCTTCAAGAATGCCTGCCCGAGGGCTTACAGCTATGCATTTGACGACGGAACCAGCACTTTCACTTGCAAGGCCTACGATTACACCATCGTCTTCTGCCCCAACGTCAATAGGTAACTTCTTCATCCTCTTTAGCACCTTTCCTTTTTTTGTTCACGCTCCCATAACTTCCAAACTCCTTTTCATCAGTTGCATCCTCAGTCATTGCCAGTCTTAGCTTCTTTTTTTTTTTTTTCGCACAACTTCCACCCATGCTAGTTTAGCCTCTCCTCTCCTTCCCAAGTTCCCAAGTTTGTTCAGCATATGATGGCCGCCCTCTATTTTTCACTCAATTTCCTGGAACTGGGTGATCAAATAAGCAAACTCAAGCCCAGTTAACTTGCTTGCTTCTGCCCTCGCATTTCATCTCTGCCCCAGCATTCTTGGTGTCATTCATAATACATTCATTTAATCTGCTTATGTAAAAGATTAAATGAGAAAAAAGTGGTAGTGTCTTTTAACTTCCATTCCTCCACAGGATGAAGAGGCCAGATGGTTTTCCTTTAGGCCAAAGATCAAATGACCACAGTGGTGACAGTGACCCTCTGGCGATGGACTCATCTGCGAGCGTCGTATCATTTCACGCATGCTTCCTTCTTCTGTTCGTTCTCTTTTTCTAGGCTGCTCTGAATGATCTGATTGCCCCAGCTGTCATGAACAAAGCTGGGGCTCAGTGACAGGCTGACCTGAGAATTACAAACTCGGTTACAGAAAATACATCCAGGACTAGGAGACAGATCTCGAGCAAAAAGAACATGGAACTGAGAAGCTGAAGACCACCTGTGTACACTTCAGGTAGAAAAATAGGAAGAAATTGATTGCAACAACTCTCTAACTGGAGGTCATCTTAATAATTACTTGTGATCTCATACTGATCATAAACCTTGTATGACAGCATGTACTAGAGGCTGGAGCCTGGAGGTAGTAATACAGAGACATTTTCTAATCGTTGTTAGTGTAACAGTCAATAAAAAAGATGAGGATACAAATGGCATGCTGGATGATTGTTCAATGAGTTTACTCTGCAAATATGATCTAACAGGAGACTCCCGTACCTAGTCCACCCTCCCCCTCCCCAGAAAAAAAAAAAAGGAAAAAAAAAGAGAAAAGAAATGAAAAAGAAAGAAAAAATGGATAGATGAATGCGCCCCCCCGCCCCACCTCTTTTCTCTTTCTTATTTCCTACTAATTAGTAATAACTAGGGTTGAAATGATCCCACACAGCAATACGAGGATATGTAAAATACACGTTCATCTCATTTCTTCTTCTTTGTTTTCTTAACGACTTGAGGTTTCTTTGCTGCTTTTCTTGGATGGCCTTAGTACTTTTACCTTCTTACCTATGCAGCAATAATTTGTGATGGAAGCAAAATAATGTATATAAATGTAAAAGGCACCAAACATGAGAAATAAAGTTGTAACTAGATCCCAGTTCAATGGAGTAATGATGACTCTTCAGAGATCCTCTATTACCATGACAGCAATATGCCACTGGAATTTTTTTTTCATCCAATCTGATGAAAAAGCACCTCAAACTCCTGTCCTGTGATATATTGCAGCTCTGCCTACTGATTGAACAATGGAAATCAAGCAGTTCTCAAAATTGCTTGTCTTCCACACTTACCCATCAAATAGCTGTATGGCCAACATTCCACCCTTGTGATGAATTTTCCAGTGAACAACCATGACTCTTTTCTGGCTATTTGACTGATAATAATATCTAAAATTGAACAAAACTTTTGCTTATCCTTGATGTCCCTCTAGGTTAGTGCTAAACGATTCATTGAGAAAAGCTTTTTTTTGGAGGCTAGAAATCATTATCTTACTTATTTGGGCCACACTAGCCCCTCAACACAACTAAACAAACATGATAACCAACTATCTGACCACTCTTCTGGCCAAATCCCAACAGTCCACTACTAACCCTCTGTAACTAACAATCCCAGAACAGCTGGCCAGGTATTGGAAGACTTCTAAATGTCTAAAATCAAGCCATACAGAAAACAGTTGAGATGATATATATATATATATATATATATATATATATATATATATTCTATTTCATTGTAAGTTGGCAAAAAGCATTTGAAATCATTCATTTAGTATTGTGTACACCATTTCAATATTTTAAGCGTATTTGAATGGGTTTATAGAAGAGCAGATTATTTGGTTCAGAGGAAAAGATTTAATGAACAACTCTCCCAACGGTAAGAGTCAGTGAAATGAGTCACATAACAAGTCAGATACAACCATAGAAGGCACTCTTAATTGTTTTCCAAAAACAATGAAAAAGAATTAGTTCAATTACTTCTGTAAGAGAATAATTGCAGTACTATCTTCCAACAAACTACATGTAGACCCACCAATACTAGAATCAGAAATAAAATAAAGTGGCACTATGAACTTTATCCAAATCAGAATACAAAATTTTCATAAATGATGCCAAATTAAACGTATGACTGCAATTTGCAGAATTTACAGTTCCATAATTATGAATTTAGAAGAAATTAACTGGGGCTTTAGAGCATACTAATGACTTCTTGACTTTTCCTTTGGTCTTCAGATCTGGTTGGTCTCCATTTTCATTGTTTTGATCACTTTGATGAATATTGACAAGTCATATCCAATAAGAAAATCTCTTCATGCATCTGAGCTAGGCCATTCCACTATCATGTAGGTCTCTTACTTGATATGTTTGAAGACCACTTCCCCGAGGCAGAATTATCTCAAGGCATTGTCCTACAACATCCACAAGATGTTAGACCTTCTTAGATGGTTTCAACTGAGTAGCTATGTTTGAGTCCCCTGTAACGTCTCAAGCTCACCCACTGATCCAATTAAGCTATTAGCGGACTGAAACCACATGGTCTTAAAAATTCGAGTGAAAGTTAATTGGTAGCAGTTGAACTTGAGTTATAAGCACTTAAATCTTTTTTTTTTTTCCATCCGATGTGGGACTATTTTTGAGGATTACACCTCCACTTCAACTTGCTTTGCTTTAAGGTTACCTGCACCATTGCATCGGGTCTTCACGCAATAGATTAATATTAAGTTGGCAAAAAGCATTTGAAGTCATTTATTTAGTATTATACACACCATTTCGACATTTTAAGTGTATTTGAATGGGTTTATGGTAGAGCAGATTATTTGGTTCAGAGGAAAAGATTTAATGAACAACTTTCCCAACGGTAATAATCAGTGAAATGAGTCACATCACAAGTCAGATACAACCATAGAAGGCACTCTTAGTTGTTTTCCAAAATCGATGAAGAAGAGTTGGTTCAATTACTTCTGTAAGAGAATAATTGCAGAGAGCCAACAAAGAGAGCTCAAGATAATGTTCCTCTGGGTTTTCTATTGACAGACCTTTGCTTCTGACCATCCGACACTAAACTGAAAATTATAGGGAGCGATGCAAAATGTCCTTGAAAGCGATTGTTGATTTATAAAAAAAAAATAGAATATCAGATAACGATCATAACATGATATTGTTAAGTGCTGCGACAAGATAAATGAACAAGGATAAATACAGAAAAGGCTCTTTAAAACTCCAAAAGACCTTGTCAGTTGATTAGAAAAAGAAAGCCATTGTTAGCTCGGGAATGCGAACACAGGGGACTTGATTTAAAAGGTAAAACAAATAAAATTCATGCCACAATAGCTTTCATAAGTTCAACAAAAAATTAAAGGATCCAAACTTCGATGAGATGAATAACGAAGTGCTAATCAAGACTGTGATAATAATAGAAACTCTTATCTGCTTTTACTACGCTAAGAACCTGGCCAGAAGTAGGCAGTTCCTTTAACAAGTCCGGACCACTATACTTTAATAAGAAAGTACTTGATACCTGTGACCGATTAGAAAAACAAATAAGATTAATTATTTGCTCTGGGAGTCTTGGAGGTCAGAAATGTAATTTTATCTTCAGTTTTTGCAGGATTTGCAAATAAGTATTATGATCAGTCTTTGCAAGTCAACTTATACAAAAAGTTGGAGTTTGTTAGAAACCCTTAAGCTCTAAGTAAGTGATTGAATAATGCAGATGACTTAAATGGAAATTTTGAGCTTTCTAAAGCCACCTAAGATTCGAAATGCTCGAATCGAGAGGATATCCATTGCTTTCTTTTTAAACTTTCCTGCCACACATAATATTTCCCATACTTTCTCCAGAATAGTGATAAAAATAATGTAATTTCATTGATTTCAGTTTTTTTTTATTTTTTAAAAAAATGAATGATTGGACACATGGAAAAAGTCATTACCTAGTATGAACCATGTGAAACATTGTAACACTTTTTTTTTTCTTTTGAGGGAATGAAACATTTTAACACTTGGCTTCACCATCTGTTTAACAAAGAGGGATAAAACAGTTCAACGAAGTTTATAAACACAACCTTTTAGGTCTAGGAGCATTTCCTGGTTTCCACTTTCCAGCAGGAGCATTTGATATTACTAGTCGTCCAACATCACCCACATCTCCACTAATCTATGGAATCCCCATCACATTCAACCAGTGCCCGAACACAACAAAAGCAATTATCTAGAGAGCAAGACAGTCACAAATATGAACTCAAAAAAAGTCAATTCAGTAGAATAACAGTTGATAAGGATGCGACCTAATGTCCACTAGATGCATGACAAGCATTGCATAGGACTAACCCATGTTTATTTGCAACTGTTGGAAAATAATAATGTTAGTGGTTAAAATTATGTCAGATGAACTGCACATCAAATCTTAGTAGAAAGTCAATAATTCATGAATACTACTTTCAGCTATAGACTACTGACTAAATCTGCTTCTTTTTTAGAAGACATATATCTTACTGTTTTTATAGACAAAAATCCAAGAAATCATTTTCAAAATAACCAGTGACGCTTCACATGAATGATTAAAGAATAATGAAATCACATCTATCCAAATTTTGGAATCATATATCAACACATCACTACGCTGTGAAGGATACAGGCGCATGTGCATTTCTGGTGATGGTGAAGGTCAAGTCATACCCTAAATTTTTCAGATTTATATCTATGTCATTAACTGTGTATGGAATGTGAGTTTCACACGAGGAGTTATTTATGAGAAAATATACACATGTCATAACAGAATACTTCAAAACCAAAAAAATAAATTCTTTGGAACATTGAACTTTGTCTTGGGAACGCTACAGGCAACCTTGAGGAAATCTGAAATGCATGGGGCATGTAATCCATCAGAGGGTTGTGCATGAAATGAAAACTAATAATACAGAGAAGCAGTAATAACAGATGGATGAAATAGGATACAAAACCTACACTAACAATATCTTGGAAAATAAGGAAATTAGTTTCCATGATAACCTATCTGTTAAACCTAAAATGCTAGGTGGAGAAATAACAATCATCGCAATAATTATTTCCAACATCAACATCATTAGTAGGATCTAAACTTAACTGGCATTTCATTTAGTTTGGGTGGTGAAAGATAAAAAGATCGATAAATCTTGACATCTTACAGTAGATGCAACAGGTTTCTCTCTAATGTCTTCAGCGGACAGTCCCTTATCTTGCATCCAAGGTGTCTATGACAGATCATGCAAACATAAAATGAACAAAGAGATTAAACAGTGATGTGATAACTGAGACTAAAAGATGAGCTGCTGCTCGACTGCATTCTATTAAGCATGTGAGCTTTGCCAAAACAATGTAATATTATTCAGTAATTCAACTACCTTCTTTTAGCATTTGACTAGTTCTAGTTCCTGCAGTCTTCTTCTTTCTTTTGTGCCTTAATAACCGGGCTTTCTTCTGACTTCGCACCTCCTCGAGAGAGCGAAACCTTGCTATTAACACAGGTTTAGCGGTGATTCATTATCATAAAAATCTAATAAATTGATCATAAATTAGGACAAAAACGGTCAAAAAAAAAAAAATGGAAACAGCCAAATTCTCAACCCGAATTACACATAAATAAACTAAACACGATACTCTGTAGTGAATTAATTGGACAAAAAAATCAAAACCTAAACAAATGCTCAAAACCTACTACCCGATTCAGTTGACGAGCATCGATTTTAGTGCAAATATACCCTAAAACTAGAGAGCATCGAAGGAAAGTGAAATCCACGATGCCCTAAACATACTCAAAGATTCAAAAATTCAGTAACATTGCTTGGAAAAAATAGTAGAGAGAAAAAGGAGAGATGGAGCTCGAAATGGGCAAAAATAAATAAATAAATAAATCTTTTTACTTCCTTTTCTTCGATCATTAGCTTAAAAAAAATCTGTAAACAAAAAGGAAAAAGCGAGGCGTATAAATCATAAACACGAAGAAATTGTAAGAGGAAAAAGGGGAGAGCAGAACCTGGAAGCTCGCAGCCAGTCGGGAGATTCTTCGCGAGAGTCGCTCATGGCGTCGGCGATCGAAGAAAGCGGGTGGAGGGGTTTTTGCCGCTCTACGTTGGTTTCGGCAGGGGATGGAGGGGGTGGAAACGGGTCGGATCTTCTTCATGTTTCCCAATCCGGCAATCCGGTTTCCGAACGAGGTCCACGGGATCCGTTGTCCGCATCCGAGTTTAATAGGGTCCGGGTTTGGTCTCGGATTCGGGTTTGAGCTGGAGCAGGGGTTCTGTGCAAAAAAAACGTCTATTGTGAGTTGGAGTGACTGATGTATAATAACTATTTCTGTCGGGGTGCTATCTTTAATTTAGCAGTGTTTTTATATTTAAGAACTACTTCCGGCATCCTGACTGCCGAGGCTAGGACAAATTAATGCAGTATTACATAAGGTGTCGTCGGTAATATTTCCATAGGAAAGTTATATGTGACTGGTGTCTGCCACGTGACAACACAGGAGAGTATAGATATGGCTGTGAAAGCCACACAAAGTGTAGATGCTTTGTCAGAGAATCATTCCTTTCCATTGATTTTTTTTAAAAAAATTTTATCATAGTGGCTGGGAATTTTTATTTATTTATTTATTTTTTTTTTTGGGAAAAACAAGGCTTCTAATGATGTACATTTGAAATTATAAAATATATTATATATATTTTTATAAATAAAAAATTATATATATATATTTTGGAGGAGCACAACTCTCATGATCCTTTGAAAGGTTCATTCTTGCTTTATTGTTATGGTTATGAGTGTAAATAAGAATATTAATTTTGGATATAATTGATAAATATAATTCGAACTTGATTCAAGTTAACAAGTTAGAATTGAGTATAAATAGGTTTAAATCTAAATCATATTGATTTATTAAATATGATTAATCAATAAGTCATATCTTGAATTAATTTATTAATCAAAATTAAATTATAATTAATATAATTATTAAATAGATCGGCTCATGCAATATGGCTTATAAACCCAAATATAACCTGTTAAATTTGTTTAATTTATGCTAAAAAATTACTTATATATTTTTATTTAATATATAAAATAAGCAAAAAAATAAAATAAAAAAAGAAAAAGAAGTAGAGGATGTTTTGAATATTTTGTTACTCTATTGCATAAAACCTAAAACGTAGGTTACACGGTTTCGATGGAATAAAATCTAATTTTAGGTTATATGGTTTGAAATGAGTCATGTATTTGTGTTATCTCGAACTTAACATATTAATTAAATGGATTACACCGGCCATGTAACCTATATAATACATGGGGCACATTCAGATTTAAATTTTTAACATGTTAATAGATAGTTGAGTTTGAACTGATATATTTATTATTATATTCTTAAGTTGATTTGATTCATTTATAATCCATCAATATGATTGTCATTCTTTAGCTATGAATGTACTAGATTGCTAAAAATCTCATATATAAGTTTTTAAAAATTTCTAAATGTCATTAAATGTTAACATGCCTTCTTCATGAAATATATTCAAAATTTATTTGTATTTTTAATCTAGATAAAGTGCAGCAACTAATGGAATTTACAAATTAGGGCTTATCTAAACGGTCCCATCTTTCTGCTTAATAAAGTGGAGAAGTCTTGTGTTTAATTATTGGGGTTGTGCTTCAAAGTCTCTTTTTTTTTAAAAAAAAAAAGAAGATTATTGGGCTGTGCATCTTTAAAAATCTAAATCTATATAGCTAGAGTAAAGTTGGATCTCCATCCTTTTTCTCAAAAAAGAATTACAGACTTTTATTATGTACAAAACCATAAAAAAAATCACCTTGAGAAGAATTTCCATTTGGTCTCCTTCTTTCCACAGTCCAATAGCATAAAAATTAGAATCCAGCTTTTTTTTTTCCAGAAGAAAATAGAAAATGGCAGATCATTACTCGAGGCGAACAAAATGGACGCTGTGATAAATGCGAGACACGATTTGATGGGAAACTAGCGAGCAATAGGTAGTTTTTTATTTTTTCTATTTCCCTGCATATAATAACTCCAAAGTTCAAAGATTTTAAAATAGCCAAGTTAGATACGTGTTAGATATGGTCTGCAATTTGTTGTCGTTTGGGTTTTATGCTTATCAGCGAATAACAATCAAAGATTAAACTATTTGGAAGCCTTGCTCTTGGCAATTGAAGGATATCGATGCCTTTCTTTGTCATTAGTGGAGTGCATGGACGCATGCATGCGTACGAATGGGATGAGAATCTACCATTTAAAACAGTTCTTACGTTTATATTTCTTAATTTAAAGTATTTCATTTGCTTGTCTGATAATAATTTCCTCGGCTATTTGAGTTTGTTTAATCCAACAAGTATGAGAAGCCGTATTAAAATTGAAGGATGTTTGTAATGACTTACAACACCTTTTGATTATGAGTTACATTCAACGGAACTAGTTAAAGCAGCTGGAGCCAGGGGTTGGGTAATGTAATGTGCTATTCAGCCAACAAAAGTGGTGTAAAAACAAAAGCAGTTATCAAACATTGGTAAAATATGTTATAATCATAGGCAGAAGTTATCTTTTTTATGCTCTCGGAACCAATTTCCCTAGCAATGCAACCTTTATCTATTCGACCCCTTCAGCTTCCCAATCCTCTCAAGAACTCTAGCATGAAAATCTAGCAACGATGGCATATATAGTATAAACTCTTTCTATGGATTTATTAATCAACGAAGAGTCAATTATCTTTTTTATACTTTTATCTAGAAAACTTATGCGCTTGGAAAAGTTAAAGTATTCCTTTAATTGATTTTTTAAAATAAGCTTCATGCAGAAGATAGTGAGAGTAGTCAAGAACCTAATGATCACTTATTTGTTAAATACCCATTTTCAAGATTGATTTTGAAAAAGCTGGTTAAGGCAGTTGAAGTAACGAGACTACCCACTAATATTTAGAAGTTTTCACCTACTGATCCAATTAATCTGTTAGGGAGCTAAAATCAAATAGCTCTACAAATTTGGATAAAAGTCAATTGATAGTAGATAGTGAACTTGAGTTATAAGCACTTCAAACCTTATTTTTCATTCAATATGAGACTATTTTTGATGTATTATAATGCCTCTTTAAAAAAAAAAAAAATCAAGAATCAGATCATCATGGTATTTATGTGGCATATATGAAATAAGAGAACTTAGGATATTTCGATAAGCGAACTCTGCTCCAACCTTCATCGTTCGTTCACAGGATCATTGTTAGCTTTATCATATGGAGCAATCTTTATCTCAAACAGCGGCTCAACTCTCATATTACTTTCTGTAATCTTCTTTTTGTTTTAATCTTTTACTTGATAAATCATTATAATTTTAACAAAATTTGTTCATGTGGAAGTTCCTTACGATTTCTTTCAAAAAATAGTTGCAACTGAAAATATGATCGGAAGTTCTAGCAGTTATTTTCAACCAAATAACATTAACAAAGCCACCGAGTTAGACAGTTTCAAGACAATTCGAAGCATAGATGAAAGTTGCTTGGAAGTTTTACTAGATGGCTATGATCCTCACTGTTATGCTCCGGTCGGTTCAATATTAATAGGAAAAGATAAAATGAAGACGGGTTCTCAGACTCTCATCTCAGAACCAGCCTGTGGTCTAGTTTAAGAGTAGCAGTAGTCGTAGATTAGACCCACTTTATTTGTACCTTTATGTTTCGCTCCTATTTGTATATTAGGAGCGAGAACCGAGCCGGTTGGCCCCTGGGGACGGTCGCAGTACCAATACTCTTCACTGATTGTAACAGCATATTAATTTAAGATGTTTCTTTTCAAGTATGAGTTATATTCTATGGAACATCAGAGTAAAAATCATGCAACATATCAAGCTCATTATTTAATCTAATTAATTTTATTAATAAATTAAAATAAAAAATAAAGATAAATTAATAATAAATATTTTTATTAATAAATCTATCCCAAACTAAACCAATAATTTTATATGGCGTGAACTATACCACCATGCTTTAATATCATTTCTAATGTTTCTAACATACTTTGATGCCATCTTTAATATTCTAAACTTATTTGTTGATCTAATTAACTTCGTTAGTAGATTGAAATTATGTGATTCAAAAATTTAAGTAAAAATTAATTAATAACAGATAAATTTGAATCATAAATATATATATTTTTTATTTAATGTAAAATTATTTTTAAAATATTATACGATTTTTGAAGTAGGTAGAAAGATATACATGGGCATTCAATATCAAAGGAAGGAAGGAAAGAGACTTGGGCTCGAGCGCCATCATCATTGATGCTTGCTTCCTATTCTGCATGCGATCAGATCCAAGCAAGCATCCAAAAAGAGTGGCGACGGTGGCTCGACATGTGAAGCCTGATAGCACGTGAAGTGTACTTGAATGGAGACAAAACTCCAGCAGGCCCCATCCCTCACATGCACCGAAAAGAAATGATCATGGAATGATGGGAAATAGGAATTCTTAGCATGTGCCAGAGAACATGCCGATGAATCCATCAACAGTATCGTGTTTGCCGTCAGATTTTCGAACCTGACACATGTACAGCCATCACATAAAACAACATTTTGTCCGAAATCAATCTGTGCCCTTTGCCTTTTGGGTCATGCATGCATGGCCACCATTTGTTCTTAATCGCGATCGGCGAGGTAGGTAACGTTCTATCCGTTAATTCAATTAGCTTTATTAATAAATTAAAATATATTTTAAAAATTAAAATATAAATTAATAAAAAAAATAAATTTAAATTATAAATACATGATACATTTTTTTTTCTAATCAATATGAGACTAAATTTAGGGTATTATAAACTTTTTCACTTTATAATGAATATTTTTTCTATCTAACGTGAAACTAAATTAGAAAATTAAATTTGGGATATCATAATCTTTTCATTTTATAATGGACGTTTTCGTTGCACGGCACAAGATAATCGGCTCTGATAGCATATATAATGCTTCAAGCCTATTCCTTAGTCCAACTAATTTTATTAGCAGATCGAAATTATGTGGCTTAAAAATTTAAGTAAATGTTAATGAATAGCAAATGAATTTAAGTGTTAAGTGCATAGCATATTTTTTTTCTTATTTAATATGAAAATAAGTTTGAATATCACAGAAAAATTCTTCCGTCCCTCACGGGTCCATTTAGGAGCTCCCTTGCCCTGTTGTTGAGGTGGTACGGCTGACCGCGATGGTTGGGACGCGGCAAGCCAATAGATTAATTTATGTTGTCAAAGGTTAACCGCCGCGTTCCCACCTCTCTAAATCCGCTCTCTTTTTTAAGTCATTTAACTTTCTCTACCCTTGTTCTCTTAAAAATATATATTTGAAGGGTGTAGGAAAATGTACCTATTATGATGAAGAAATCTAATGATGCCATATCTATTTCACAGTTTTCATACATTTCCATCATGTTGCATCCATTGTATATTTATTGATATATCTATGTGCTTATTTTTAAGTATTAAGATTCATGTTGCATGCATTGTAAATTTATTTATTCATTTATGTGCTTATTTTTGAGAATTGAGATGGGTAGTGACCTAACCACTTACCATAATGAGGGTGGGGTTTAGGTCCTTGTATTTTTCCTTTCTTTTTCAAGCATTTTATCCATAAAATGCATTTAGTTTTTCTTTTTTTCTTTTTTTTAATACAATTTAGGGTAGGGTGAAAACTCTAAAACTCAAAAAAAAAAAAAAAAAAAAAGAAAAGAAAAGAGAAGAACCATATTTACAAAAAGTTATACTTATTAGTCTTAGCTTGCATGAAAGAATTAAGCTTAATCAAAACAAAAGAGCCTTTCATATCATCTGCATCTTTTAGTATCCCTCTGTTGGCTAATCAATCTATTGATTATATAAAAAGTTTTGAATTTTTGAACAACTTCTTTTATTAGTTTTTCTCTTGAACCATATCATTTAGAGGAGAGTTTTCCCAATTAACTAAAGAGATATCATTATAAATCCTCTAACTTATCATACTCAAATGGACGAGCATAAATTTTGTGTTGCTGAAAAAAAAATAAAAACATCATGTGCGTTCTTTTATACGTAAGATCACAATTTTTAAATATAATAAGCTTTATTTATTATTTAGTGATGCTCTCTATTTGTGTTATGTGCCATTGCGTTAGTTTTTTTTTTAAAAAAAAACTTGAAAAATAAACTCTCTCAATTAGTATGCATGAGTAGAATATAATAATAAATAATTACTTTTTATTAAAACTTTATACATCAAACACTATATTTTCCATGAGAAACAAGTGTTTGCCTCTTAGAAATTTTGCTTCTTCAAAGTTGTTTTGTTAAATAAAAATTATATGTGCTTGATATATCATAAAAAATATACTGTCAAAGGGATTTCAAGTTATTGGTTGTGATCTCTCCCTCAATTCATCATAAAAAAATTAAAAAAAAAACTGACACATCATTCTCAAAAAAAAATAAAATAAAAGAGGAATGAAATGATCAGTAATATTAATATATGCTCAAGCTCGCAGCACATTTTTGATCTACTCAAAGAAATGTTTTAGAAATATGATTTGCATGGTGGTTTTGAGACATATATTTTGATATGTAATGGAGCAAGGTATCAATGTAGATTTTGTGAGAGTAAACCATGGTTTTAATTTTAAAGAAATAGGTTGCAAATGATTTGAGGGTTATATCTTATCTTAAAGAGAGAATGATGAACCTAACTGCAATTATTATAATAATGACGCAAAAGATTGGCATGACTCATATAATAATTTATCAACTTAAATAATAAAAAATTAGCAAGAGTCTAAAGTAAAATAGCAAATATTGAATAAAGAAGAAGCAATCGGAGACACAAAAAGAATTCCGACAATAAATTATGTAAATAACTAAAAATTAATTTTTTTCTCCATTTGAGAAAAAAATATGATAACTAATATATTGGATATGTACATCAAATTTTATTTTAAAAAAAAATTATTCTTTATAAGCAAAATTAGAACAATACATAAATTTTACATATCATTCTATAAAACGGTGTGAAAGTTTATCGGCTAGCTTGTAATATTCATAAATTTTTTTATTATTATTATTCTATCATAATTTTATTATCAATAACATGATAGATTTGAATAAAAAAATTTTAGAGAGAGAGAGAGGATGAGAAAAAAATTAAAAAAAAAAGAAAACTACTAATATGCTGTTTATTTATTAATTTAGTAGAATTTTTCTTTTTCAACTGCTCAGAAAACCAGGGCCTACATTAGGAAATCATTTGCCCCTAACCATGGTACGTTGTTACTCCCAACGAAACGCGCAACCCGGGCCCCAGCCCCAGGAGTCGAAATGGCCCTTTCAAAACCGCGTCTCGTTTTATCTCCCGGGCATTTATCCCACATCCCTTCCCCTTGCCCGAGACCGAGAGCTTTGCTTTCCTTTCTCACAGTGCGAATGCCTGCTCCCGAGATTCCTTGCCTCCATTAAAGACCTCGCTCCCTCATCTCTCTGTCTGCGTAAAAACCCTAAAAGTCTTAGCTTTTGCTCCCTCTCTGTGGCTCCATCTCCCTCTCATGGCGTGAGGATACGATTCGATCGTCCTCCTCGCCGATTCCTTCCTTCCTTTCTCTCGCAATTGTGGGATGCTGTTCTTGGACTTTTAGTGGTGGAAGCGCCGTTCCGTGGCTCTCTCTGGCGTTCTTGCGGCTCTGGATGTTACTTTGGGTGAGAGGAGATACCGAAACCCTCTGTTTCTAGTGTTTTTTTGCTCATGAGAACTTCTTTGAAGGTCGGTTTCGTTCTTTTTCCAATGTACGTAGTCTCTGATCTTCTAAGGGGTGGCTAATGACTTCTTTGGCTCTTGTATCGTTTTCTTTGTTTTTAATTTTCTTTCCTTTTGTGGCTAGAAGATGGAGATCGTTGGTCTCTTTCTTACAATACGTGCTTCTTCATCGGCTTTTCGTTTTGGAAGTAATCTGACTCGGGCTCTTGCCTTATGTTATTCTTTGTTATCAGAAAAAAAGGGCAACCTTTTTCTTTTCTCTTTTCTTCTCTTCAAATTGATGATCATAGCAAATTTCTTGCTGCTAAATTATATACCTTTAATTTTTTTTTGTTTGGGGTAAAAGTAGGAAGCACCTCCTCCAAATCGTTTGATCACTTCGAGTGTCATTTCTTCATAGATCTTAGGAGAATGTAGTATTTTTTGAGGTTCATCTGCTGTTATTTTCAGTTTTAAGCTTTTGAAATTACAAAAGAATTATGTCTATGGTCTTGTTTGACAGAGCCGGCAGCAATAGAGGTTTTGAAAATAGGACTCATGATAGTAAAACCTTTGAAAGTAAAGCCTTTAAAGAAAAATTATTTATTGTTTGATAACTATATATTTTTTTTTAAATACCAAAAGGATTTAACATTTGTTTAGTAACTAAATAAGAAAGTATTTTTAAAATAAAAATAAAAATATTATATAAAACTTTCAACTAACTAATCTATTAAATATTATTATTATAAATTATTCTAATAATATTAAAATATATTATATTTTAGTATTACCATATGGCATAAAAAATATAGTAATGTTCTAGCACAATAATGATTATACTGTAAAATTATTATAATATATTATTTTACTATTATTTAATAATTATATTATAATATATTATTAAAATTATAATCATTATTATCCAGTAATGTAATGTTGTAATATTATGATATGTTATAGTAATATTACAAAATTATAGCATTATATGATATTATGATGCCATTTTATATTGTAGCATTTATAATAATAATATTATTATCTTATTTTACACTATGGAATATATTATAATTATAATAATATTTTCATATAATTATAATAATTAATTTTGTTTTATAATATATTATAATATTATGATAATTATATCAGAATATATTATACTATTATAGTCATATTCAATTTTTATTATATTATAATATTAAATATTATTATTCTTTTTATTTAAATATATGATCTTTAAGCTTAATGAAAGCAACTTTTCGACAAATGCTAAGTAGAGCTTTTAGAAAAAAGATTTAGATTGAAGCTCTCTTCAGTAGAGCTTTTAAAAGCCTTTGGCTTTTGCAGGTTTTATCAAACATCATAAAACCTCTAAAAGTATTTTTAAGTCCTCCGAAAGGTCAGTCAAATGAGGCCTATGAGCTTTTTCTCTTTACATTCTTTTAAAAATATTTTTAGAGCTATGAATACTTCATATTGGCAAGATTAATGATCCACCCACGCTTAATTTTTTATATGTTTTCTTGGATTATGGTGGTCATACCTATGGTTTCTGCTTGTTTATTCGGTAGAAATTTTTTTAAAGATAATTTTTTATTTTTCTTTTTTTCCCTGAATTTTTGAACTAAATCTTTTATTTCATTCTAACTTGCTGATGGATTTGATCAGACTTTCTTCTCTGATAATAGCCCTTTATTAATTTCCCTCTCCTGTAACTCTGTTTCTGCTGTCATATTATTGGTTTACCGAATATTATCATATCTTTTGGGTGCAGTAACCAAATTCTTAGGGGTGTTAATATTAATTTTGGTCTTCTTTGAGTTTGCTATTTTATATGTTTTCACAAAGTTTTTTAGTTGATTTTTTTTTATAGATATTGTTTATTAATAGCTTACAAAGATATTTATACCCTGCTTCTTGAGTGGCATGACCGAAAATTTGGAAGCCTCTTTTGTTTCTATTTCAGATCCTTTAATGTTAAGAGGTCAACATGGCATTTATTTTGCTGCTTCAGATGCATCCATTAGCTGGAATTTAGATAATTGCTTCGAGGATAATATCATTTATTCTTCTGGTATTTGACCGTGGCTTGTACTTGAAGTCACTCTCTAGCAATTCTTTTCTGTTCCTTTTTTATTTTTTGTTTGGTTGGGGGGGGGGGTGGGGGTGCATGTGTGTGTTCAGAATCTGACGTTTGTTTTCTACTTGCTGTTTCAGTCACAACTCTTGCATCAATGTAGGTGACAGTTGGGAAAGTTTTTTTCTGTGATTAATTTTGAAGGTAAAAAGCTTTCATCTTTTCAAGAATTTGTTGCACCTCTTGCTCCTTACATCTGGATCTTTTCTTCCTCCCAAAGTTTATTCATTCTTGCTGCATTTATAGGTTCACTGTTGGCTATAACGCTATATAATTCAGATAATTTATGCTTGACAATTTGCTTCAATAGTTGATTGTCTCCATTTTTTGTCAATAAGACCACTTTATCAATTCTTGTTCTCCATTTTCTGTCAATAAGACCACTTTATCAATTCTAGTTTAGCTCCTTGATTGCCATTCTTATGCGTCTTCTTCCACTTCCTGCTTCCCCCTCTCAAGAAATCCTATTTGAAAACTTTTAAGAATTCAAATTAATCATAGATTGTCTTCCTCAATTAATTTCTAATCATTGCTAGGAAATATAAAACTAACCAGCTTAATAATCTTTCTTGTACTGCATATTCTGATCTTGCAGTTGGGGCCTTCAGACGGACAATATTGTTTTTTGTTCGCTTTAGCTGGCTTCAAACTAATGAAAATGGAAAAGATGGAGCCCTGGTGCATGTTTTTCATGTTTCTCCCGCTTTTAGTTATTGGAAGTGGGAATATTTATATTGTGACTATGGAAGGAGAACCTGTTGTTAGTTATAGTGGTGGTGTTGACGGGTTTGCTCCAACAGCTACAGATTTAGTTGAAGAAATGGATATCACCAGGTAGCAGACCAAATACTACATTCTTTCCAATTTCTTTTTTCTTTTTTTTTCCGATTATATTTTCATGCAGCTGTTATTTCTGCTATCAGTGTTGAGTGAGAATCAATGTTTTACTCATTTTGCTTAATTAAGTATTTGAGGTTAATAATTCCTTCTTTTGGCACTAGCATTATCTGGAATGGCTATGCACCATTGATTGGTTTAATAATTGGAGGTTGGCACTAAATCCCGTCAGTGCAACAAGAAAATCAAGGATGACTGCACTATATTAAACTATTAGGTGTCATTTTGTCATAAACCTCATAGATCTCTTTCATTAGCTTTACCTATGCTGCAAAGTTACCTGATTCTTTTCAGTGAGCTCATAGAATTTTGTGAAATGGCATTCATGTTTCAACGAGCTCATAGAATTTTGTGAAATGATGTTTATGGCTATATTCATTGTCATTGCTTTTACACAGAACATTTATAAAAATAAACTTGAGTATAGATGCATTCAAATAAATGATCGCTTCTTGACTTTAAATAATTGTTCCTTGACTTCACCTCTTTTTTTTTGCCATGTTTTTAGAAAAAATAATTATGAATATTGAATAAAGATGTCTTTTCTTGCTCAAGGAGGATGGTGGATACTTGCCTTATGTGATGTATATTGCTAGGCCCATTTGTTGGATGACGTTGCTTGTCTTATGGGCCTCTTCGCATGACTCCACACACCTAGCACGACCCTAACACGAACTTTATCTTCCAAGAGGGCTACTAGAGTCCTCTCTTGATGCCCACGCCTTAAAACCAATCAATAGCTTCATTTTAATTATTTATATGGTTGTACTTTAATTAAAAAATTATTTTAATTTTTTATATTTTCTCAGCTACATGATACTTATCCAAGTCAAAGGCTATATAAAAGCTAAGGCTCACATAGTGGCAGAGAGGGAATCAATCGTGTCACTCTCTTAGAATGTCAAATCTAGCAAATACAATATGAAATGTATGTTATGGCGAAGCTCTCACTTAATGGGATGTGTTACTCTCAATACCATACAAATCTTGGTCTAGTTACCACACAAGCTACTAAGTAGCCCCAGTCCATTAGCTCATGAAGAATCTTGTTTGAATACTCACATTTGGCTCTTAATCAGACTCAATATGGAGTTGTGAAGGACTCACATATCCAATTCTTTTGAGCTTTATCTTAGACTAAGGTAATGCATATATTCTTTATTAACCACTTAGGTGCCAAAGCATTCGCATTTCTACTACAAAAGTAGAACTATAACCCCTTTTTTCTTATCCTACTCGCTATTAAAACACCAAGGTGATTTCTCGTATGAGTGGATTGATTTGAGCCTAGTGATACTCATAAATAATCATGTGCCATAGATATATAGTATCATTCATGCAAATACATATAAAAGAAGATAACAAATATCTTTTATTAAGCAATGCATAAGATGCAATTTAGTGTCCAATAGGTAATCCACTCAATTTCTATGCAATCTCAAACTCCTAACATGGGATTGGTACAAATCTCTAGGGATAGGCTTAGTCATAGGGTCAGCTAACATCCTGTTAGAAGAGATATGCCCCAAGATCACCTTTTCTTGCTTAGCTATGTCATATATGCAGTGGTAGCGTACATCAATGTGCTTGGTCCTATCATGGTATTTAAGATCTTTTGCATAATTTAATGTAGCTATACTGTCGAAACAAATCTCAACTGCTTTGCTAGCTTGAGTCGATGCACCAAACCTCTGCAAGAACCTCCTTAGTCACATGATCTCTTGAATTGCTACTAAGTAGGCAACATACTTAACCTTCATGGTGGATAGGGCTATGTTGGTCTACTTCTTGCTATATCAAGTAACAAAAAAATCATCAAGGACGAATGCATATCCCATTAGTAGACCTACATTCATCTATTACCGCTTCGATCTGCATCATAATATCTTCTGAATCTCAAGTCCCCACCTTGATAGCATAGGACGATCAGTAGTCCTACAGTGGCATCAAAAATTCTCTTAATTGCCTGCTAATGAACTAGACCTAGATTACTCTGGTAAGGATTTACCAGACCAACTGCAAAGCAGATGTCAGGGCGGGTGCACAATATAGCATACATTAAGCTCCCAACTGCATTAACATATGAAACCTTTTTCATTTGCCTCTTTTACTCATCTATCTTTGGGCAATAATCTAGGCTTAAGCTGTGTCCCTTCTCTCCTGGACTATCAATGGGCCTTAAATAGTACGTCTAGAATGGCTCTAATATTCTCTTAATGTAGGTCTTTTGTGATAGACCCAAAAGCCTTTTGGAATGATCCCTTAGGATCCTAACTTTAAGTGCATAATTCACTTTGCTCATATCCTTCATCTCAAAAGTGAAGGACAACTACTTAGCGCTGTTGATCGTCTCCATGTTGCTGCAAGCCAATAGGATGTCATCCACATGCAGGGATAGGATCAATATCCCGTCATTTATTTTCTTGACATACATATAGTGGTCTTCCTCAAGCATAGTTAGGCCAATTGAGGTAATGGCCTCATGGAACCTAAGGTACTACTACTTAGATGACTGCTTGAAACTATAGATGGATCTTCTTAAGTGGCACACCTTACATTCTTGCCCCTTAGTAACAAAGCCAAATGATTGATCCATATAGATCTCTTCATCTATTTCTTTGTTAAGAAATGCTGTTTTGACATCTATTTGGTGCAGCCCTAAGACCAAATGAGCCACAATAGTTAGTATCAGGTGACTAGAAGCAAATATCACTACTAAGGAGAATATTTATTTATAGTTAATACCTTTTTTTTGGGTATAATCTTTTGCCATAAATTGGCTTTATACTTGTCAATTGACCCATTTACCTTACACTTTACTTTTAAAACCCACTTGTTTTTAATGGTTTTGTATCTAAGTGGAAGGTTAACTAACTCCCATATCTTATTTCTTGCCATCAAGTCTATCTCATCTGTCATAATAGTTAGCCACTCATCATGAGCAGGTCAGGACAGTACTTTTTGATAAGAAGCAGGCTCATCAAAATCCAATGGAGTGCACATGAAAGCCTTCCCTTCAATCTCAAAATGATGATAAGGAATGGAAACATGTTTGATTTTATGCAGCTTTGAGCCTTGAGCTATGATCTAGTGGTGCACTCCTACTCAAAGGTGCACTCCCACTGGCCTGCAGTGGTAGTGCATTCTCATTTAGAGATGCACATGGATGGGGCGATGAACATCCCCCTGGGGTTCTGATCGTCAATGGCTGCAGGTGAGGAGGCTGGTCTACTATGGCAGCTCCTATTTGCTGGTGCCATCCACGGCCTCAGTCGGACATACCGACAAGACACCCTGATATCTCTACTCCCGTGGCTTATGGCCAGCACTTCTTCTGCCTCAGTGCTGTTTGCGGCCTCCAACATGGCTAGGGGTGGCACGAGGTGGATGCCTGGACCGGGTTCTAATGCTAATTAATGAAATTGGTAGATCAATACCTTGTATAATGTATATTGCTAGTACTACTTGCGGGATTATATTGCTTGTCTTATGAGCCTTTCCACATGACCTCACGTGCCTAGCACAACCCCTACTTGAACTTTATCTTCCAAGAGGGCTACTAGAGTCCTCCCTTGATGCCCATGCCATAAAACCAAGAGCCTATGATGGTGGCTCTAGAGTGTATGTTAGAGACACAAAGAAGAGAGAGAGGAGAGAAAACTAGAATTTCTGCAATTGTATGCAGGAATTCTTTACAGAATTTATGGATAAAGAGGAGCTTTATTAGGAGTAGAGAATTCATATAGGATTCAAGCACCTAGTTTCATCCAAACTCCATTTAGGATAAGGATTAAATAGTATGAACTAACCATTTTATCTTAATCTCCCTATAGCCCATGTGGACGCCTATGAGTCTTTGGTTAGGTACAAAACCTGACCTTAAGTCTGACACCGACAATATCGTATACGATCATCCTCAGTTTTTTGTTAATATTTTGAGGCTTAGGAAATGCTTGACATTCTCAATCCTTCCATGGAGCCTTCTCAACTTTGAGTTGTGCTCTATAGCTGGCCCTATGTTTAGTGGGAAAAGGCTTGATGATCATGAAGAAGATGACTGCTTTGAAACTAAGAAAATCTGGAGGGCATCTATCAGTCTATCTGAAATAGTTTATGATCATATAGGCAATAAACCTGCTAAATCATATTAAGAAGAATGAAAAAGAAAAGATGGCAATAAAGCAATGATTGGATTTGGAAAGCCAAGCATGCAACTATGCTTATTGTTCAGGTTTGTTCCTTTGATATCTTATTTTACTTCCATCTGAATCTCATGAAATTTGTATTATAAAGTGACTGCATAATCATATTCCTGGTATCTTCTCCTATCAGTGAGGCTGTGACATCATATGCCTGTCACCTCGAGAAACAGCATGATGCACTTCTAGACTCACTCTTTGAAGTTGGAACCTACAAGAAACTGTATAGCTATCGCCATCTTATCAATGGCTTTTCTATTCAAATGTCTCCTGAACAGGTGAAATACATTGCCAGATTGCTTTGAGACCATTCAATGCAGCTGTTCTTAGTTGCACTTATTGAATTTTTCTCCTCTTATTCGAAAATGCACATTTTTTATTTATTTATTATGTATTAATTTGTTTATTAGGTAGAGAACCTCAGAAGAGCTCCTGGGGTTAAATATGTGGAGGAGGACATGAAAGTAAAAAAGTTAACAACACACACTCCGCAATTTTTGGGACTACCTACCGGCGTATGGCCAACGGAAGGCGGCTTTGACAAAGCAGGAGAAGACATTGTGATTGGCTTTGTGGACTCAGGAATTTATCCAAAGCATCCAAGCTTTTCTACATACAATTCTGAGCCATATGGGCCCCTTCCACATTATAGAGGGAAGTGTGAAATCGATCCGGACACCAAGAGGGATTTTTGTAATGGGAAGATAATTGGAGCCCAGCATTTTGCAAAAGCTGCAATTGCAGCAGGAGCATTTAATCCTACAATTGATTTTGCATCACCGTTGGATGGTGATGGGCATGGAAGGTGAACATTGCAGAATTTCTTTTTCTTTATAGCTCTTGATATGATTTTCCCCCTTTACATTTATAGAAACTTGGATGCCTTCTACTACATGACCTGAAATAGTGTAATGTATGAAAATGAATCAATCCTGGTTGCAGATGCATTCAGGCTTAAAGATTTTGTATCTGCATCAGTAAGTTCGTATCTTGCATTGGTCAACTGTCATTTCAATTTGTACATTTTAGATTCTATTTACATACATATGTGCTGAGTCTAATTGTCTAATGTTCTTTGGTGTTAATAAAATTTTTGTTTTAGTTTCATCTTTTAATTGCTATCTGTGTTGGTCAATGTTGTTGCCATAAGTAATGCCAAGCACTCCCATAAATGCCCAAACAATAAAGACTTTTGGTTGGCAATATTATCTACTAACTATTGGTCATGCCTGTACAATTCCTCCTTGGTACTTATATTATGTTTTTCAGGGACAATTCCTCCTTGGTAATAATGTTTTTTTCCCTTGGTAAATTCCTCCTTGGTAGTTATATTATGTTTTTCTGGCACAATTCCTCCTTGATAATAATGTTTTTTTCCTTTTCTCTGATCAAAGAGGCTTTTCTTATTTTATCTCTAAAGTTATTCCACCATATATAATTATCGAAGAATGATCAGAGACCTGCTCTCAATTTGATTGGACAATGCAAAATATTAACAGCCTATAAATATTTTTGCAGATAATCTTGAAACCATTTCACCTTTTATTTCTTATTGATAATCTATATTGATTAATCCTTTTTCATCCAAACTGATTTGTTCTGATGTTTAAATTTATGTTATCACCAGCCACACAGCAGCAATTGCTGCTGGGAACAATGGAATACCAGTAAGAATGCATGGACATGAGTTTGGTAAAGCAAGTGGCATGGCTCCTCGTGCCAGGTTAGGCATTTCAAGTGGCACAAGAGATGTACCATAAATTTCAATATTAACTTGCAAAGGTCACTTTTGTCTGGTTATCTGCCTTCAGGATTGCTGTATACAAGGCATTGTATAGGCTATTTGGGGGATATGTTTCTGATGTGGTAGCTGCCATTGAGCAGGTATGCAGGAGACATGCGGATAGTGGTAGACTGAAAATAAGATCAAACTTGTATACTTCCTTATAAAAGAAAAGTTCAAAATTGTATATTAGCTTTTATACTATGATGCTATTATGAATGCTGTTGATTCAAGGTTTATGCTTGCAATTTTACGTTGGAATATTAATATGCTGTGCAAATTGCATTATGAGGATGCCTATATATAAATGAAGATTAAAGTGATGGATTTCCATTGGATAGTTTTATGCCGTTATCATTATCACTACAATAATATGTTTCTTTTTTCTTTTTCTATTTAATAAAATTGGTGGGGGAATTCTCACTCCTCACTTTACACCAAAAAAAAGTTTTCTTTTTCTTTTTTTTTTCCCCGCAGAAGTTGGCACCTGGGGTTGGGGGGGGTGAATTTCATCTTCTTTCTTCTTGTCCCTTGGTCACATAGTGATGGTTCTGAATTGTTTCCAGTAAATATTCTGCCCTCTCTGTTCTCTTTCTTTGAAGAATGGTTGTGTTACACCATCATGTTTCACAACTTTTGTCCTCTGTTCTCTCTTTGAAGAATGGTTGTAGTCCATGACCATCATTTCACAACTTTTGTCCTTTTGAAAGACAGTTTTGGGATGCATAGATGTATCATGTATTCAATTTTTTCATATTTCTGGTGTCTGAGCATCTTTAATAGTGAAGTGTGGTCATATGGAAGATAAATTACACTTCCCACAAGTTAGGAACTGTGATACAGGTCAGTATATGGTTGTAGGAACAAGAGTACTCTGTTCCATGCCTTCTTCTTGAAACTGAAAAATCATCATTCAGGAGCTCATATGTTGTATTATGTATTTCCATTGCCACAAATTATATCTTCTTCTTGTTAATGGATCAGTCAGATTTTCATATGTTGTGAGTCATTCATCTGTAAAATATGGAATGTAACATGGACAAATGTTGATATACAGGCTGTTCAGGATGGTGTTGACATTCTTAATCTTTCGGTAGGGCCAAATAGCCCACCATCATCCTCGAGAACCACATTTTTAAACCCTTTTGATGCGGCACTTCTTTCAGCTGTGAAAGCAGGAATGTTTGTTGCCCAGGCTGCTGGAAATGGAGGTCCATTCCCCAGAACCTTGGTGTCATTCAGTCCATGGATTGCAACTGTAGCTGCTGCAGTTGATGATCGAAGATATGAAAATCATATAGCCCTAGGAAATGGAAAAGTATTACCTGGGCTTGGACTGTCACGTAAGTTTGTTCTTTGTAGATCTTTTTTTTTGAAATAGTTAAGTTATATATCAGGAAAGGTTACAGATCTATTAGTAATATGAAATATTAAAATCAATTTGTTCATTGTAAGAAAAGTAACTGAATTGCACTTCAATTATTCATGGTTAATTTATCCAGAAATTGGTCCATAGAATGCTCACTTTAAACGCATGATGACTTACTTCATCAGGAATAGTAGTTGTGTGGATATTTTCAACAAAGTTCATCATACCGTGTGTATATGTAGTTCCGATAAAAATCATAATTAAGGGCATTTTGACTTGTCTTTTACATCAGAAAGTATTCCTGTATCATTTACAAGCCTCGAAAAATCTGAAGCTGAGCTATATTTGGCTTGACAAGTATTGCTGAAAACTTTTAGTGTATTTCCCAATGATGAGGCGATTGACCTGTCGCAGGCTAGTGATAGGCTAAGAAGTATATTTAGCATTTGCACATATGAACCATTGACATTGATTTAAATAGTTACAATGATTAAATTTTAGCTGATTTGGATATGTTTATATTATAGATTAAACCACAAGATGATATACCATTAAAATTGTCCTTATTTTACTATTTGATGCATGGATAAAAGACCTCAAAATGCATGATTTTTATTTCCATCCAATTTAGATGCTGTATGTAGATCATGACCAGCTGTGTGGATTTTCATTTTGAGTGGTCCATCATCGGTTTTCATTGGGGCCAAATGCACTCAAGCATTCTAGCATTCCCCCCTTGTCTCTCTCTCTCTCTACACACACACACAAGTTATTCTCTGTTTTATGTTTGTGATCTCAATGGCTAACTTGATGATTAAATTGTCACTTTCCTTCAGTGATTTGATTGCTTGTATTTTCTTCTGTTGGTTCAATGTCTAGATATTCTGGCTTATGCTTTAGTTAGAAATTGTTTTGATATGTCAGGTGACTAGTTTTCTTAAATGATATCTTTCTTTTGATTTTGCTTAAATCATTTGATTTATTTATTTATTATTGTTCTTTATCACTAAAGAAGGCCTTAATATCACATTTGCATATCTCAAGTTTCCTTTCATTGTTCAACTACAGCTGCCTCACGTAGGAATAAGTCATTTGACTTAGTTTCTGCAAATGATGTGATACTGGATTCATCAGTCATGAAGTACAACCCATTAGACTGCCAAAGACCAGAACTTTTTAATAAGAAAATGGTGGAGGGAAAAATTCTTCTTTGTGGGTATTCCTTCAATTTTGTTTCAGGCACTGCATCAATCAAGAAGGTGTCTGACACAGCCAAAAGTCTTGGGGCAGCTGGGTTTGTTGTTGCTGTGGAGAACACTTATCCAGGAACCAAATTTGATCCTGTACCTATTGGTATCCCTGGGATTCTCATCTCAGATGTCAGTAAGACAAAGGTGCTTAATATCCTGATTCCTCTCTTTTGATTCTTATTATCAGTCATTTAAAATGATGGTAGTTTACGTATTAATTATAACTGCTTGCAACTTTTGACTGTATCACTTAAATAGTCAGAACCACATTCCGTTGCACCTACATGGGCTCGAGCTAGGTTTCAAATACCAATACCTGATCTCATACCAATTTTTTGCCAGAATGGTACCGAATACTGATACATGGTACAGGATGACATTCTGTTTCGACACACTCTGTACTTGTGCTGGAAACCTGCTATAATAGCATGATATTATTTCAAGAATCCTCCTCATGTTCTGTGGAAGCCTCCAATGTTCCATTTTTCAATTTTTCCATGTATTGGTTGGCAGAACAAACTCCACTTGAGATTCCAGCCTTCCATAAATTTCAATTAATATCAAATAATAAAAAGCACTAGCCTGAGGAACTTGAAGCATGCAATCTCAATGTTCTGAAACAACTTCATCCATTTAATTTTTTCTTTAAAACAGTCAGACAAAGGTGCTTCTTCATACTTGGCTTGCAACATTCTAAAACATGACCTGTTGTGAATACTCTGCTCATAAATTTACAACCACCCATGATTGTTCTCTTTTGAGCTATATGCATGTGATTGTCTTGGCACATCTTAGGTCTTTCAACTCAAATAACCTAGTCTTTAAAGACAAATCTTGTATAGTCATATTCTTGATCACTGAGAACATGTAGGTAGATTATGAGCAGATAATACCGCCAACATTCAGGAGATGATAATGTCACGCCCCAGATCCAGAGGTGGTGGCTCAGGGGTGACAGCTCGCCGCATGCCAGGCATGCAAGGCATCTATTACAGTATCATTACAAACAAGGAGGGATAATAACTACATGTCATACAAAATTTAAATTCTCCATAATATCAGTTATGTAATGCTGGGCAACAACCAAAATTCCAAAATAAATCCAAATGGGGTTACATATAACAAAGTATAATCAATTTATATCAAGTAGCTCCCAACTACCCCTGTTGTTGCCCTTGATAATTTTGTGGCTCTGAAAAAATATTGTAAGATTTAATGAGCTCACACTCAGTAAGTAAGCCTACTGTAACATGATATAGCTAATTCAGAATTTTTAAAGAGTCAAATACATGCCATACTTCCAAATTTAAAAATATTTCATCATATTATAGAATTATATAAATCTCATGCTTAAATAAATTGGAAGCAAATATTATGTAATAATATTCAAAATACAATTTCAATTCCAAATCACAGTAAATCTCATTTTATACTAATGTTCCACGTCCACGTAATAAAACATCTCAAAGATGTAACCTCCTGTATGCCTCTAGTGGAGGAAGGGTGCTAGAGTCATTTAGCATATAATGCCATATCCTGTCACAGTACATCCCAAGGATGTGTGTTCTCCACATATTCCCCCTGTGGAGGTAGGTCCCGGAGTCATGTAACATATCATGTGGACCGTGATGACATATAATAACATAATCACAAATAACATTTATATGCATAACTGCAAATATATATCAATTTACTTTTCATATTTTATCAAATTTGATAATTTCAAATAATCATGTCCATAACCAATTGCATATATAAAATGCCAATTTAATTTACAAAAATTAGTAATAATCAAGTCAAATAATCATTTGCATAAATATGGCACTACAAATATTATTTTTTAAATAATACTATAAATCAATTTCATTATTTTAATAATGGCATAATTTAATAATGATTTATTAAAATCATTATAACTGGCTTACTTATCTCACAACGCTAATCTTAAGGTATAAATCAACTATATGGATCTCTGGGTACCTACAACATAATTTTTCAGATTTTTAAATTTCAAATTTAGGATGTCAAACTGACTCCTACACTCAACCCAATCTAATCCTGGGCCCAACTTGGGGCTTGAATATCTCCAAATATAGAAGCCCAAATGGGGAAATAAAAATTTTTCAACAAACTAGAATCAGAGTTGATCCAAGCCCTATTTTTCTTTTATTGGGCCGAGCCCAATTTGGAGCCCAAAAATGAAGCCCCAAAAGGGCCTAGCGGGTTGGGCAGCGGCCGGCCCCGATCCTCTTTCTTCTCTCTGTTTCACCCCTGGTTAACCAAGGGTGGGCTGAGGATGGCCGGCGGCCTAAGGCTGCCGCCGGCCCTCCCCGGGGGTCGGCTGGCCGTTGACGATCGGCCCCGGGTCGGCCACCGCCGGCGGCCACCATCCTTTTCTTTTTTTTTTTCTTTTCTTCTCTTTCTTCTTCTTCTTCCCTTGCTCCTTGCCGACGGTACGGTCGGCCACCGTTGGCCGACCGGACCCCACCGGACGTCGCCCCCGCGCCGATGGGGGCCGCCGACCGGAGCACAGGCACAACCGGCGGGCATGCCGCCGGGCCCCGAATCAACGCGGGAGCTTTGTTCGGCTCCGCGATAGGAAGGAGGGCCGTTTGGCCCTCTCCCTCGCTTTCACCTCTGCGCCGGCGGCGGCCGGCCGAACCGTCGGACGCCACCCGGCGCCGGCGGGCCGCCGCCCACATCCGGGCCCGACGAGCCGGCGGAGCACGGCGCGCCGGGGCTTGGACCAAGAGCCAGGGGAGGGCCATCCAGCGGCCCTCCCCCTCTTTCCCCTTGCCGGCGGCACGGCCGGCCTCCTTCGGCCGGTCGGACCCCATCGGACGCCGCCCCGGTACCGATGGGGGCTGCCACCCGGAGATCAGGCCCGGCGAGCCGGCGGGCATGCCGCTGGGCCCGAACCAAGTGTGGTAGCCGGTTCGGCTCCTGCGTCAGGGGAGGGCCCTCCCGCGGCCCTCTTTCTTTCTCTCTCCCACTCTCACACTCTCTCCACTCTCCTCGCCGGTGAGGGGGTTACCTGTCGGCAGCGAGGCGGCGGGGACGAGCGGAGGGGCGACAACGGCGACGGGCAGCGTGGGTAAAGGAGACGGAGGGGACAAGACTGTTTCCCCCTCTCCTTTTTTTTCTTCAGCGAGGGGAGGGCTGAGCCCTCCCCTGAGCCCATGTGCCCGCGCATGGGTGCGCGCGTGCTGGCGCGCATGTAGCGCGCCGTGTGTCGCGCACCCACATTGGTAATTTATTAAAATATAATTTTTTATGATGGGGGTTTTACATCCTCTCATAAAAATTTTCGGTTTCAAAATTAATGCACATTACGCATAAAGAGATCTAAAATGGAAATTACAAGCTGTATTTATCTTTCTGATCAAATTACAACGGTAGATACTCTTTTGTATATATATACAAATATCTACTCAGATACAAATAGATGAGAATATTTCTTCTTCATTTCTACTTTAAGTTCCAACGTAGCCTCCCGTTCAGAATAATTACTCCACTGAACCTTAACATAGGGAATGTTACGCCGTCTCAGAACTTGATCTTTGTAGTCCACAATACGTATAGGATGCTCTACATATGTCAAATCCTTCTTCAACAATATGGGCTCCTCTTCTATCACATGGCTGGGGTCAGAAATGTACTTCCTCAACATAGAGACATGGAATACATTATGTACTCCAGAAAGTGCAGGAGGTAATGCCAGGCTATAAGCCACTTTCCCCACTCTGCTCAAGATCTCAAATGGCCCAATGTATCGTGAACTCAATTTTTCTCTAAGCCTAAACCTCATCACATCTTTGGTTGGTGATACCCTTAGGAAGCATGGTCCCCAACCTGAAATTCCAACTCCCTTCTTACATCAGCATATCTCTTCTGTCGGCTCTGAGCTACTCGAAGTCTTTCTTTAATCAGCTGCACTTTTTTTACTGTTTGCTGAATTAGCTCAAGGCCCAACAATTTTCTTTCTCCCACATCATTCCAACACAAGGGAGATCTGCATTTCCTACCATACAAGCTTCAAATGGAGCCATTTTGATACTGGCTTGGTAACTGTTGTTGTAAGCAAACTCCACCAATGGTAGGTGGTTGCCCAAGCACCACCCAAGTCCATCACACAAGCTCGCAACATGTCCTCTAAGATCTGTGTGGTTCTTTCAGATTGTCCATCTGTCTGGGGGTGGAAAGCTGTGCTGAAGTTCAATTTGGTCCCCAAAGCCCTATGAAGACTCTTCCAAAATTAGGACACAAACCTGGTATCCCGATCTGACACAATCAACTCGGGAACACCATGAAGCCTCACGATCTGCTCAATGTACATGGTGGCCAATCTCTCACTAGAGACCCCAGCTCTAAAAGGCAAGAAATGGGTTGACTTTGTCAATCTGTCAACAATGACCCAGACCGCATCATTGCTTCTGGGAGTTTTGGGCAAATCCGTCACAAAATCCATAGTGATCTTTTCCCATTTCCACTGAGGAATCATCAGAGACTGAAGAGGTCCCGCAGGCCTTTGATGTTCAGCCTTCACTTGTTGTCACACTAAGCACTTGGCCACATATTGAGCAATTTCTCTTTTCATCCTTTTCAACCAAAAATTTTTTCGTAGGTCTATGTACATTTTGGTGCCTCCTGGGTGTACAGTATAGGGAGAGTAGTGAGCCTCCCTCAAAATTTTGGCCCTTAGATCCTCTATATTTGGTACACAGAGTCTACTATTAAATCTCAAGGATCTATCCTCCATTAATTTGAATTCATTCTGAACCCCTGACTGCACAGCTTCCTTAATCTTTTGCAGTTCCAAATCTTCTTTCTGGGAAGACTTAATCCTATCAATTAGGGTTGGCTGAAGTACAAGTGTTGTAAGAAGCTCATCGGACCGTTGTACTCACAAACCAACCTCCAACTTTTCAAGGTTTCTGTGAATATGAGGCTGAGAAGTAATTATGGAAGCTAGCTCTGAGGAGGACTTTCTGCTTAAGGCATCAGCTACCACATTGGCCTTCCCTGGGTGATAATGCAGGCTCAGGTCATAATCCTTTAGTAACTCCAGCCACCTCCTCTGCCTCAAGTTTAGCTCCTTTTGAGTGAAGATATATTTCAGACTTTGATGGTCTGTATACATATCACAAGTCTCCCCATATAGATAATGCCGCCAAATTTTTAGTGCAAAGATCATGGCGGCCAACTCCAGGTCATGAGTAGGATGGTTCTGCTCATAAGGCTTCAGCTGCTTGGAGGCATAGGCTATCACCTTCCCTTCCTGTATCAGAATACCTCCCAATCCCTTTCGAGAGGCGTCAGTGAATAAAGTATATCCTCCAGATGTAGATGGAAGGGTAAGGATAGGGGCTGACACCAGGCGCTGCTTGAGCTCCTGGAAACTTTTCTCACACTCCTCTGCCCAAGCAAACTTTGCTCGCTTTTGGGTTAAGTGAGTCAGAGGTAAAGCAATGCGAGAGAAGCCTTCCACAAATCTGCGATAATAACTAGCCAGCCCCAAGAAACTTCTGACTTCTGTTACATTGGAAGGCCGACACCAGTTTACGACAGCCTCAATCTTTTTAGGGTCTACAAATATGCCATCTTTAGATATGAAGTGACCCAAGAAGAATATTTGGCTCATTCAGAAGTCATATTTCTGCAGCTTAGCATAAAGTTTCTTCTTCCGAAAAGTCTGCAGAATAATCCTTAAGTGGTCTTCATGCTCCAAATGACTTTTAGAATATATCAAGATATCATCAATGAAGATCACTATAAACTGATCCAAGTATGGTTTAAAGATCCTGTGCATTAAGTCCATGAATGCTGCCGGGGCATTAGTCAACTCAAACGGCATCACCAAGAACTCATAATGGCTATACACGATTGAGATGCAGTCTTAGAAACATCCTCAGCTTTTATCTTAAGCTGATGGTACCCTGATCGAAGATCAATCTTTGAGAATACCTGAGCTCCTTGGAGTTGATCAAACAGATCATCAATTCTCGGCAAAGGGTACTTATTCCGCACTGTTACCTTATTAATTTTTCGGTAATCAATGCAGAGCCGAAGACTGCCATCCTTCTTTTTGACAAATAACACCGGAGCACCCCAAGGAGAGACACTAGGTCTGATAAATCCCCGATCTAAAAGCTCCTGCAACTGACATTTTAACTCCTTGAGCTCAGCTGGAGCCATGCAATAAGGAGCCTTGGATATAGGTCCAGTGCTAGAGGCTAAATCAACAGTGAACTCGACTTCTCGATCCGGGGGTAATTCAGTCAATTCCTTCGGAAAGACATCAGGAAACTCCCAAGCCACTGGAATATGCTCCAACTTGTGTTCTTCCTGCTGAAGGTCTCTGACCACAGCAAGAAACCCCTGACCACCTTTCCTTAGATATTTCCTAGCTTGCAGAGCTGACACCATACTGAAGTCAAGCGTTCCTGACTCCCAATAAAACTGAATTCAGGAAGATTAGAAATTTTAAAAATCATCCTTTTCTTGAAACAGTCTATGGAAGCGTGATAGGAGGCCAATCAGTCCATCCTCAGGATTACATCAAAGAATTTCAGTGGGAGAACTATCAAATCAGCATTCAACCTCCTATCTTCCATGTCAATTAGGCAGGATTTACATACTGAGTCTACCATCATGACATCTCCATTAGGGAATGTAATATGCAACTCTTGCTCTAGAGGAACGGGTGTCAAGGATGCATTCTTGGTAAGATAACTATCAGATACAAATGAATGTGTGGCACCCGGATCAATTAAAGTTTGAGCATAAGTATTGCCTACTTTAAACATACCTGTCATAAAGATTAACTTAGATGTCATGCAGTTTCATATGTTCTTTCCTTTATCTACTATCATAATCTATGCATTACACCAGGTATGAATGCAATAATTTAAAGAAATATATATTAAGTTAACAGGCATACCTGTCACCACAGAATTAGAGGCAGTAGCGTCCTTCTGAGTGAGGGTATAGACCCTTCCTTGGGTCCTGGGCTGCTGCTGGCTCTTCCCCTGATTTGGAGGGGGCTGCTGGTCCTTCCGGAGGGGACAGGTGGCCATCTTGTGATCCATCTTCCCACATATAAAGTAGGCACCAGTCAGCCTGCAATACTGTTTGCCCGGATGGGCCTTTCCGTAATGAGGACAGTGAGTCTTTTTATCCTTTTGCCCTGAGGGAGCCTGAAAAAAATCCTTCCTCTTCTTAGCCTGCCCTAAAAATTGACCAGAAGAAGGTCTTCCATTTTTCATCTGCTGCTCCCTCACCTGCTGGATGGCAATCATGTCCCTCTCAATCACCAAAGCCTTGCTCACCACTGCACTGTAAGTGGGGAGCTCAAATGCATTAACTGTTTGCCTCAATCTGGGCTGCAGTCCCTCGGTGAACTTGGTGATCCTGGCTCTCTCAGTGATAACAAAATCAGGAGTAAATCGGGCCAGTCTTCTAAACTCAACTTCATACTGGGCCACAGAGAGGGTCTTCTTCTCCAATCTCATAAACTCAGACTCCATCTGTCTCTGTACACTCCTGGAGAAGTACTGGTCATAAAAAGCCTCCTTAAACTGTCCCCAAGAGATGGTCCGACCTCTCAATCGCTGCTCTAACAGTAGCCACCAATCATAAGCTTCCCCCTGAAGGAGGTAGGTTGCAAATCTAATCCGCTCCTCCTCCTGGCTACCAAAGGCCGTAAAGGCCTTTTCAATCTCTCTTATCCACCTCTTCGCATCAAGTGGGTTGGTGGATCCAATGAAGGGAGCAAGGGCCAGGCTTTTAAACTCTGTGAAGCTACGACCCCCTTCTGCCCGGGGCGACATGGAGCGGGCCTAGACCCCATTCGGAGGGCCGGCGGGTACGAGGAGTAGGAGGGGCGGAGGCGAGTACTGCGTAATGGTAGAGCCAGAAAGAGCGAGGGCGATGAGTGCTGAATCTGGCTGCTGCATGGCATAGCTTGCCTTTGCCTCAGTCACTCCCAAAAAGACCCGGAGCAACTCGGCCTATAACTGCTGTGGGTCGTTGCCAGCTGAGGCAATGAGACCCAAATCTGCAGTGGCTTCCTGGCCTCTCTGTTGGTCAGGGTCACCAGCCTGAGAGCCCTCATCGTGTCGCTGACTACTGGTGCGACGAGGCATTATGAATTCCTGCCAAGGTTAGGTTCCAATCAATATCATTATAAACCTTCAAATCTCAAGCATTTTTAAACAAGTCACTTGAATTTTTCCTAGAGTTATTATCCTCCTAATGTCATGTCAATATTTGGCCTAGAGTTAATCATATGTTTGTTCCTAATGTCAAACCTGGCTCTGATACCACTACAAGCTGTCACGCTCCAGATCCAGAGGTGGTGGCCCAGGGGTGACAGCTCGCCGCATGCCAGGCATGCAAAGCATCCAGTACAGTATCATTACAAACAAGGAGGGATAATAACTACATGTCATACAAAATTTAAATTCTCCATAATATCAGTTATGTAATGTTGGGCAACAACCAAAATTCCAAAATAAATCCAAATGGGGTTACATATAACAAAGTATAATCAATTTACATCAAGTAGCTCCCAACTAACCCTGTTGTTGCCCTTGATAATTTTGTGGCTTTGGAAAAACATTGTAAGATTTAATGAGCTCACACTCAGTAAGTAAGCCTATTGTAATATGATATAGCCAATTCAGAATTTTTAAAGAGTCAAATACATGTTATGCTTCCAAATTTAAAAACATTTCATCATATTATAGAATTATGCAAATCTCATGCTTAAATAAATTGGAAGTAAATATTATGTAATAATATTCAAAATGCCATTTCAATTTCAAATCACTGGAAATCTCATTTTATACTAATGTTCCACGTCGACGTAATTAAACATTTCAAAGATGTAACCTCCCTGTACGCTCCCAATGGAGGAAGGGTGCCGGAGTCATTTAGCATATAATGTCATATCCTGTCATAGTACATCCCAAGGATGTGTGTTCTCCACATATTCTCCCTGTGGAGGTGGATCCCGGAGTCATGTAACATATCATGTGGACCGTGATGACATATAATAACACAATCACAAATAACATTTATATGCATAACTGCAAACATATATCAATTTACTTTTCACATTTTACCAAATTTGATAATTTCAAATAATCATGTCCATAACCAATTGCATATATAAAATGCTAATTTAATTTACAAAAATTAGCAATAATCAAGTCAAATAATCATTTGCATAAATGTGGTACCACAAATATTATTTTTCAAATAATACTATAAATCAATTTCATTATTTTAATAATAACATAATTTAATAATGATTTATGAAAATCATTATAACTGGCTTACTTACCTCACAACGCTAATCTCAAGGTGTAAATCAGCTATATGGACCTTTGGGTACCTACAACATAATTTTTCAGATTTTTAAATTTCAAATTTAGGATGTTAAACTGACTCCTACACTCAACCCAATCTAATCCTGAGCCCAACTTGGGGCTTGAATATCTCCAAATATAGAAGCCCAAATGGGGAAATAAAATTTTTTCAACAAACTAGAATCAGAGCTGATCTAAGCCCTATTTTTCTTTTATTGGGCCGGGCCCAATTTGGAGCCCAAAAATGAGGCCCAAAAGGGTTAACTGGACTGAGCCGAAGCCGGCCCAGTCCTCTTTCTTCTCTGTTTCACCCCTGGTTCACCTGAACCAAGGGTGGGCTGAGGATGGCCGGCGCGCCTAGTCGTCGGCGGCTTGTGGCCGCTGCCGGCCCTCCCCGGGGGTCGGCTGGCCGTTGCCGCCGGCAGCCACCCCCCTTTTCTTTTTTTTTTTCTTCTTTTCTTCTCTTTCTTCTTCTTCTTCTTCCCTTGCTCCTTGTCGGGGCACGGCCGGCCACCGCTTTCCCCTCTTTCCCCTTGCCAGTGGCCCTCCCCCTTTTTCCCCTTGCCGACGGCACGGCCGGCCTCCTTCGGCCGGCCGGACCCCATCGGACGCCGCCCCGGTGCCGGTGGGGGCTGCCGCCCGGAGATCGGGCCCGGCGAGCTGGCGGGCACATCGCCGGGCCCGAACCAAGTGCGGTAGCCGGTTCGGCTCCCGCGTCAGGGAAGGGCCCTCCTGCGGCCCTCTCCCTCTCTCTCTCCCACTCTCATACTCTCTCTCCACTCTTCTCGCCGGTGAGGGGGTTACCTGTCGGCGGCGAGGCGACGGGGATGAGCGGAGGGGTGACAGCGGTGACGGGCAGCGTGGGTAAAGGAGACGGAGGGGACGACACTGTTTCCCCCTTCCCTTTTTTTTCTTTAGCGAGGGGAGGGCTCAGCCCTCCCCTGAGCCCACGTGCCCGCGTATGGGTGCGCACGTGCTGGCGCGCATGCAGCGCGCCGTGTGTCGTGCACCCACGCTGGTAATTTATTACAATATAATTTTTTACGATGGGGGGTTTACAGGTAGGAGATACAAGACTTGTTCCTAGCTTTTGCTATGGCCTCACATGATCGGGAATTTGTCAAACTATGGCTACCTCTGCCTCACCGTTTCCTTGTGCTTCTCTAGGATACCGTAGAGCACTTCATCATATGGTGATTTTTCATACCTGAATTCTGGATAAGTTTGAATAGCTTTTTTTTTCACATGTTACAAGAGAGCTTTTTCAAAATTTTGATGGAGCATTTCCGCTCAATTCAGTCATAGATAGCATGGAAGTTAAAGAAATCCTAAATGGAGAGCCGAACACCCCGTTAAGATATAGGGTAAAAGAAAGTGGTTAGGGGTAATGGGAACAAAATACATTGTATAGAAGTTTATAGTGCAAATTGTTGACATCCAAACAATAGAAACAAGTTCACAATATTGTTTATATTTGATTATTTATGCGACAATTTAGGATCTCATCCAAACAAGCTAGCCAGAAAGTTATTAGAGCGGACATAGCCCATGGCCCATGTGGAGGACACTGCAAATAAGCTCTATGTATTTGTGGTTGGATTGGAATTGATTTGAATGTGGATTTGCATATGGACCCTTAGCCAGGCAAGGACACCGATGCTTGAACGAGGGGAGTGTGTGAGAGCCCATGCTATGAGTGTTTAGTTCCACATCGGTTATGTCTAAAAAGATCCTGAATACTTATATAGAATTAAGGAGCTCAAATAATAGCTTCTTGGTTAGTCTTTTTGAGTGAGGTCTTGGATTGTTACAATTTAAATCGACTAAAACAACGATGACTAATTTGTGGTTTTCTGAATGGCTTATGTTCTTTATCCAAAATTGCATACTGTTGTATTATCCAGTGTATGTGCTATTTCATTCATGGTAATCTCTTATTCTGAACTTGATTAGCTGACAATTTGTTTTCCTTGAAATGTTTGACTATAGGATCTCATAGACTACTATAATAGTTCAACAAAAAGAGATTGGGCTGGTAGGCCAATAAGTTTTCAAGCAACGGCTAGCATAGCAGATGGTTTGGCACCAATACTTTGTAAATCAGCTCCCCAGGTTGCATTATTCTCTTCTCGAGGACCTGATGTAAGAGATTTCAGCTTTCAGGATGCTGATGTCCTTAAACCAGATATACTGGCTCCAGGAAATCTTATTTGGGCTGCTTGGGCGCCAAATGGAACAGATGAAGCCAATTATGTTGGTAAAGAATTGTCTAATTATTTTCGCCATTTTTTCCTGTTTTCTTTTAAATAAAGGACATCATATAGAAACAGCAGCAGCAGCCTGCTTAATTAATAGGATAACTTTTGAGCAATATGAAAGGACCCTTGTTTCTCTTCAAGAAAATTATTCAACTTAATTTGCCTAATAGGATAATCACTATTTCTTTGTGAAAAAGAATAACTATTTTAAGTATTTCATGAAGTTTCTGTAGGTTTGGTTAAATTGATGAATCAATCTTTGACATTATGATATGGTAAAAGTTAATCACTTTCTGTTATCTGAGCATTCTTGATGTTGACCTTCTGCAAAGTACTATAGCTTCAAAGAAATTCTGACTACTGCTTAATTAATGAAAAAATTTAAAGTAAGCAATGGATGTAGTGAATGTCGGAATCCTGATATCTAGTCCCTGCCTGAGCAGGAGAAGGATTTGCCATGGTATCTGGAACTAGCATGGCTGCTCCGCACATTGCTGGGATAGCAGCACTAGTAAAGCAGAGGCACCCCAACTGGAGCCCAGCTGCTATCAAATCAGCCTTGATGACAACAGCCACTACGCTGGATCACAAGGATGAGCCTCTTCTGGCACAAAAATATTCTGGATCAGAGATTATGACTTTGGTACAAGCAACACCATTTGATTATGGGAGTGGTGCTGTTTACCCAAAAGCCGCTTTAGATCCTGGACTCATTCTGGATGCATGTAAGTAACTAATTAACTGAAATGCATTATGATATCCTAAAAGGTATATGGGATGAAGACTTTAGTATTACTCATCTTGTGATGGTTTAGGATTCATCCATAAAATCTGTCCATTTTACATGGTTTTGTGCTATTATATGTAGGAAGGCAACGCAAAAACCAGCTAAATGGGTATTCAGTCACCTTTGAACATGGTTTAGTGCTTCCAACACCTGAAAGATTGTACCTGTATGAAATGGTTTTATGGCAATTGATCTTTTTCAGTGTTCAGGGGTGGATGACTTTCAATTTTCCCCTTTCACCATTGGCATGCTTTTGTTGAATCTGGTCAAAGAAAAATTTCTATCCAGGTTTCTGAATTTTGTGCAACCTGGGCTGAAAAAATTGTGCAAAACTTTTACATGTTCCCAAATTATGAGCGCATTTTCTTTGTGTAATGTTCCTACTGAGAATTTTTATCACAGCAGATGTTTTTCAATCCTATTAACTAGATCCATCCATTCTGCTCTAGTTTTGAACCATTTTCCCCTTTCTTTCTTTCCTTTATGACAGCATACAAAGACTACATCAGGTTCTTATGTTCAGTACCAGATGTAGATCCTCAGGAGATTCTGAATATCACAAACTCAGCTTGCAATGCAACTAGTGGCCATCCAGCTGATCTCAACAGCCCATCAATTGCCATCTCTCATCTAAAGGGAACTCAAACAGTCAAGAGAACAGTCACAAATGTGGCTGAGACAGAGACTTACATCATCACTGCCAGAATGTCACCAGAGATCGCATTAGAGGTCAGTCCACCAGCGATGACAGTGTTGGGTGGAGCATCCCGTGAGATGACAGTGAGCCTCACAGTCAGGTCAGTATCTGGAGGGTACAGCTTTGGTGAGATCATGATGAAAGGTAATAGAGGGCACAAGCTGAGGATCCCAGTTGTGGCAATGGGCTTCAGGTGATAAAGAGAAGGTTTGAGGGCACGATGTAATGATCCCAGTTGCGGCAATGGGCTGCAGGTGATAAAGAGGTTTGATCTGAAGCCATCCTATTATTCTTTGTAGTATGATAAAATAAAACTTACAAGTCGGAAGCTATATCTGTATGCAGATGTAAATATTAATCACAATATTTAAGTGTCTCATATTGCAAGCTTTTATCAATTCCAACTTATGTGTGTCTGTGGATCATTTTGGATGTGCATGCATTCAATGAAACGTGAAAAGAAGCCTAGAATGTTTCCAAGACAGGGAGGACTAAATATAACATATTTCAAGATTGCTAGGACTGAGACCAGGGATGTGATCACTGAGCTAAGGATTCTTGGTCATGATTTTCATGGAATTACAACCGAATCAAAAAGGCCACAATCAAAGTCTTATCCAGTTTCCAATTCATTAGAAACAAATGAGATATGCCTGATGTTCGACAGCAGGTACCTATGTTATTTTTTACTTCAATTCATTTGCTGTTCCTCAAAATATTGCGGTTCTTCTAAAGAAAAATGGCTGTAATTTGAAATGCTGGTGTGGATCCCATGAAATGGCTTTCAATTGACATGCTAATAGAATTTTAATCTTCAACTTCCTTCACCCTCCTACAAGCTTGGGGACTTGAACGGGACTTTATTGATGCATGTAACATTGTTTACAACTTAAAGTTTGAAATGTTTTTATAGATTGTCATGCATGCACAACCACTGTTGAAGAACCTCAAGTATAAAAGGAATGAATTGTAGACAACTAAAAGAAAATATGTTCATTAGCTAATGTTCCAGATCTAAACATCACAGGCTCCATGTTAAGACAAAACAAAGAGACTTAAGCCACATTAGTATCAGTGCGGCAGCTTTCAGATTTCTTATCATGGAGGAAGATAATTGGTGCTGGTGGGACCGGCTGCTGTATGGGCCAGCACTCCCACGCACCCTCTTTGGTGCGAGCTAGTGAAAAGTTCTTGGGGACCCAAACTTCTTCTTTCGACTTCCTTTCCCTTTGAAGCTTCCTCTCCCTTTCCTCTATGGCTCTCTTTGCCTCCCAAGCTCTCTCCCAGTCCTTGTTCAGTATGGCTTGGCTCACTTCAGCCCACACAACAGCTGATTCTGTTGACAGCAAGCCCTGTCCCAAAACCATTTAATATGAGCACTATAATCTTACTGAATATGTATAATTATTCTAGAAGAAATCCTATAAGCTAAACAGAAACTACTAAGGTCGTCAGATACAATCAATATTCAATTATAGGAAAGATGGATGAAAATGGGAAGTTATAAACATTATAGTTCGCAGACCAGTCCGCAATTCTTTTTCCACGTTATCTGCTAAAAACTGAGGTTTGACTAAAAAACTTATATACTCTTGCTGACTAATGTTTTCTACAAAGGTCTGGCCTCCATGGTTTTATTTTACTCCATCTTTGAACTAATAGTCACAGAACCTACCGGTCCAAAATTCAAAACAGCACAATCTACAAATAGTTTCTTTCACTGTTAAATAGTTTTGTCTCCAATTTGATACGATGAACTCGACCATTTGTACAAGTCAATCACTGCTTTTCCTGAGATCACTTCTTTGTCTAATAATTTTAGGCACTTTTAAGCTACAAATTTGGCATCTGTTGCAAGAAAATCTACTGAACGATGCTTGTAATTAGAGTTGCTCCTTTTCATTTCATTAATACGCCTGGTCCTGGAATATTGCATTCATCAATTTTTGGGTTAGCATGAATGTTTTCAACTATATTCTAGATTTTTGTTAACTAAACCATTTGCAGCCACCCCAAAAAGATGATCTGCTATTCATTTTAAATTCACTAGCGACTAAAAGATATCAGTAGTCTCCTCATTGTGTGAGACTTAGATTTTCTACACTGAGACATAATTTTACACTAGCATGACATTTAAGCTCAAAATGTTTAATTAGAAAGGCACCTTTGGCATTTTTATGAGAGTGAGTTGTGAAGTTTGAATGCAGGTACCTCTGGGTCCTTCACAATAGGAGTCCTAAGATTTGAGATTGCTCTTTTGGCATCATACAGAACCCTAACTTCACCACTGTGAACATCCTTTAATTCAACGGTTCTGCAAGACCAAGTCATTTCCCCTAAGTTTCCATATCAGAGGATAAATGCTGAAATTTATTAAAGCTTATTATATATAAAAATCATCACCATACCTGTCCCACTGGCCTTCGATCTCATAAATGGTCTTCAATAATCTTGAATGAAAAATCTTTCCCTTAACAGACCTAGAATTGCCCCCAAAGCCAAAGAAGGAACGGCTTTTGTAATAGCAAATTTCTGCCTCAAGGCCTGACTCTTTACACTGGATCCTAACATTCCCAACCCAATCAGCACCCGGAGCTGGAAGTATTCTTATCAGCAGATTTGGTGAATCCATCTCATAGTTCTCAGCAAAACTCAAGAGCCTTAGCTGTCTCTTCCCATTAATGACAGCTTCAACACTAGTACCTTCAGGAAACATGGGATTTTGCGAAAATGAGACAAACATAATGTAGTAAATAAAGAATAAGCAAGATCCAACTTACTTAGCTGAAAAAATTGCATTAAAACTCTTTCAAGCTGAATGGTTGTGTTAAGATATGAGTACATATTTAAGAGGTCTCAGATGTATTTTCTGGTGGAGATTTATTATCACTTGGGAACCTAAGAACATGTTACTGATGAAATACAAAATTCGTAGGGTAGAGTTACTTGGTCATATTTAATAATGATAAAACTGTAGCAACAAAAATTAGTCATATTTAGATGTACCATGGAACTTGGGAACTGGGTTGTGACACCAGATCAGCTCTAAATTCTCCTTTTCATCGGTTGCATGGAGGGCAGAGACTGGAGGATGATGCGAGACCTGCATCAAATTCTCCAAGTTGACCATGATCAAAGAATGACCAACTATAATTTATATTCACTCAGAGTCAGGATAGCTATGAAGACGAAGATTATCTTGACAAGAACAGAAATACTGACTGGGATCTTGTGGTTAGTGACTTGTAAAGAAAAAAGATTTAAACTCTGAAGAACATGATTGATATTAGCATCATCTATCCACTCTATTATCTGTTTGATGCTTAAAAGAGTTAGCAAGAAAATGTTGGAACCTAAGCCTCATTCAAAGCATATGTTACATCAATCTTGATGAATAGTAGTAGGCTTGCTTCACAAGAATTTACTAACGCATGCCAATTATATGCACCATAGAATCCATTACCTGTTCGAGGAGAACATTAAGGGTTCCTGAGGAAACATGATGGGTTTCTCCAAGAACGGGATTGAAAGGAGCCAATCCAAAAATTACAGGCCTTGTTGTTGATATGCTCCATGAAACAACTGAAGTGAATCTCTCGAGGCTGCTCTTACCTCGAGCACACCTGGCTAAGTAGTCTTCACCAATGCAATACAGACCTTCACCATAGCATTGAAGCTGTGATTTTGGCATGTTGAAGAGAGGAGGAAGCTGCATTCATATAGAAATGAGGTAAGTTTCCATAAGCACTCATCTTATCCTTTGAAATCTAGAATAAATACACTCTTAGGCAGATGCAATTCATGACCGTACCAATGGACACAATGTTGCATTTTCACCCCCTTGTTTTTTCTTTTTTATATTATCCCATTACTTGAAACAATTTGCACACTTAATCTTCTTAGAGAAAGGGTTGATTGAATTGAAAACAGGAAAGCAGGTCAGTGGCTGTAATCCAAGTGGTTGACCTGAGTGACTTTCCCATCATTTCTTTGAAGTGAATGGTGGTGCCACCACCATCACTCCCTCAAAATAAAAAGAAAAAAAGAAATAAAAGAAAAAAGGAAGAACAAAAAAGAGTTGTCGTGACTGGATCATGATATAAGTTTCAGAAAACAGACTCGCGAGAGCTTGTTATTATTCATAGACACACTCCAGCTTAGGTCGGATCTGCTTCTAACTTGGCCATCCGGATGTGATCCAAACTGGCTTCAGCTCTAAAATCAGAACCAAAAATAATCTGTTCAGTTGGCAACTTATGTCGTGTTAGCTCCAGTTCATTTCAAGGTTCTTGAGGGTAGAATACATCAATACATCAAACGAAAGTTTGAACTAACTTCTGCCGGGTCTTTTGAAGCTGCATCCAAGTCGAGGAGACGCGTATCTTTGCCATAGACATTTGTCCCCCAAGCTTATCATGAAAGGGCCTACCCTTTTCGCTGTCATCCAATGATAGATTGAGCAGGAACATGCAATAATTATTGCGTGTGGGAAACTTAAACCTCACAACCAGGAACCGTCCTTTCCTTTGTGCTCATGGCCAAACTCTAACCCCCCGTCTTATTTCTCCTTTAGCTTTAGTGCTGGTTTAGTAATACTAATTTTTCTTTTGTGGGGTCGTTAATGGCGTATAAGATCGGTCCACTCCACGACCCCCTTTCTCTTATTTCATAAATAAAGTTAGAGATGGTGCGATCCCACCTCTCCGAGAACGACCCCCAAAAACAAATCAACTTTCTAATTAATATCTTATCAGTGAATTGATGACCATATTATTAATTATGAGAACACGCAGCCAAAGGATCATTTTATTACTGGAAACGCGAGGGAGCAGAGGAAGCAATCTTCCATTACCCGTTGACATGGACATTGCGAGCAACGTCCGAGTAAACCATTTACGTCAAAATATTAATATATATAAAACGAGAGAGAGAGAGAGAGAGAGAGAGAGAGAGAGAGAGGATGGTTGCCTGGAAATGGGTGAGATCGGATCCTGGGCGGACATTCCGTAAGAGGCTGAGAACGCGGTGGACAACGTTGGGTGGCCGGTGCTCCGCGGCCAGGCCCCCCTCCAGCGCCAGCGGCGGCGTCAGCACCGCCCCCCTCCACCCCTCTTCCGACTCCTGGGCCTGCATCATATATTATATATTAATTATATCACTCCCTTCCCACTTTCTTCGCTCGCTCACTCGTTGACATTTTATTCAACCAAAAAAAACAAAGAAATAGAAAAGAGGGACGAATTTTTTGATGGAATTTATTAGTAAATAATAACAAATCACGAGATTACGAAGTAAACAGCTTAGAGTACAGCCACGAGAAAGAAAGAAGGAAAGAAAGTAAGTAAGAAAGAAAGAATTCATATATTCCACGGTACGCCCACACGGCCTAGTATTAAGAGGTTCAAGAATGAGAGAATAATCCCGAGAAAGTTGAGCTCGTGGAGGGTACGAATATCAGATCCGAACGCGATTTAGATTGAGGCGGCCGAAGCGGGCCCAGCGTGCGGCCCCGGCGCACGCAGGCATGGGGGCGGTCGAAGGGTCGGGCTCACGCCTTGCCTCGAGCGTAGGAAAGAAGATACCAGAAAAGAAAGAAGCCCGGCCGGAAACCGCTTTCCGGCGGAAGAGAGAGAAGATCACTTTCCGCCGTCCTTTCGCAAACTAGACTGAACCCCCTTTGTCCTTCTGAGATCGATCAAAACCCGGTAGCTGATATGATCTGATATGCTATTATCCGATCTGAAGAAGGCGAAGAAAATCCAAGAGAAAGCAACGAAGACGAAGAGACGCGAACATATAATTTTTGATGATCCAATCGAAATAAAAGATGAAGAAAATTCAAGATAAGAAAAACAGAGACGACCAAGAGAGGACAATAAATAAACATTACCATTTTTTTTTTTCTTTTAGTGGATTCAAAGCCACCGAAGAACCCGGCAACAAGAAGACTCTGTGTCCTTCTCTCCCTGTCTTCCCTCCAGTGACTTAATTATTATCGGCTTATAAAGTTAGGAGGGAGAGAGGGCCGAGTTGAGATTACAGAGGCTTGAGTTTTGGACGCCTCTTTTACATACATAGCGCACGGGAGATGCCGGCAAGCTTAATAAAGCGATTATTCCCCTTTTTATTATTCCAAGCTTTGACAAAAGAGCATGCCTTGTGAACATGGTGCACGGAACGCGGCAACACTGGTAGTGACTTCTTACGTATCTTTCAGGATTGGGCGATTCATTTCTCCCGTTGCTTGCTTTGCTACTAAAGACTGGGAGCATCTGGACTCGGAGAAAGGGGGACAAACTTCTTCTGTAGGATTTGTATGTTACTCGCTCTTCTCTCTCTCTTTTTCTAGGAATATTGCAAGATGGATGGAAAATGAAGTAAAGAGTGCTAAACGAACATCAGCCTTCACAAACAAGCTAAACAAAATTGAGCCAATGGTGTAAACTTCTTGCTTTCACCCTTGAACACGCATTCGAGCGCCACCTTTTTGTGTGAGAGTTGGGGTTGGTACAGCATTGCTTTGGATGAAGGTGCTTACTGGACTCCAGAGACATATTTTATAGTCTGCTCTTTATTGTTCATGATAAGATTCTAGTTATCATGTAAGCTTGCCAGGTTTTAGTGAAAATAAAATTTTGAAAAAAAAAAAATCTATTCAGTGCTATAAACCACTGGTTTTTGACACATTCAATGCACTGTTAAGTTGACATGAAGAACTTACATTAGCTGAGATCTAGAAAGTATTCTCTTTTTTACTTGAAATTCTGTAAGCGACCAATCCATTTTTGCTTCTACTCTCACATTTCGAATAGTTTGAAACCTTCCCCAATTGAAGGCGATGAAAAACACCGCGAATGTTACTAGCAATTCACCTATGAAGTTCAACCAGAAACAGGTCAGTGTCGGATAGCCACTTGTTGGACATTAATGTATAAAACCCCGTTGAAATGTGTGATCGCTCCGTTTGGACAAGTGGCTGACAATGATAACGACACTGAAATTATGCTATTCTATGCCACATATTTTTCATCCAAAACGTTCTCGTAGGAAAATCTGAGATAGAATCATCGTCCATATTTTCTGTAGATAAACTCTCCTGTTCAGGGTTTAGGTTCAGAAAAACTCTCCTCTTCTGTAAGTCTGAAATTTAATTTTCCAATGGGTTTATATGATTTCATTAATGCAAATTGTTCGGTACTATGAGTGATAAGCTCTGATTGCTCGCTATTTAAGAATTATTGTTAATTTTAAAAAATAATTTATGACGTGTTAAAAATTTTTCATTGCAGGCACTTACATAGTCACTTTTTTTAAAATCAAAATTAATCTAATGTTGAATTAATGAAGTATGTTATAAGCTTTTTATGGTTTATGATCATTATTTATATTATTAAATTATTTGGTACTTAGAGCAATATGAACTTATGTTAAGTATGAGCCTTATAAATAAGTGGCTTATGGTAGTAGAAGTTATGCATTATTTTAAGTTTGATTATTATAAGAAGAGATCCCTATCCTCATCCTATAAATATTACGGTAGAGAAAAGTTTTCTCTCTCACCCAACACAATCCTAATCAGGTTTCGCATTATAAGAAAGTTATGGATTCATCACCTCATCAGATTCTATATTACAGAGAAGTTATGGATCTTATGGTAAATCTAGATATATTTTATTTTGTACTGTATGCATACTTATACTCATTATATTGAGATTATTAATTATGTTTTTGATTTGTTAAACATATATATTTTTTTCAAGATGATCAAGTGAAGAGAAAAGATGGCTTACTAAGATCGGTGCTCAATTTTATAAAGGTAAATAAGTTGGCAAAGTCAATATTACAGATGTGTTTAAGTTATGTGAGGTCGAGGAAAAGGCTCTCTTTCGCCTAGATGGGAAATGCTTAAGCCCCTGTCCTCTTAGTATCAAGTGGACAGTGGCAGAGGGATAGATTGCATGTAACTCAATTATCAATTATTTTTTGTAAGAGATGATTAAGGTATTCTGATTAAGCAAATTATGGGAGATTGTAATCAAAGATTAATAAAGCAAATCATGGATTAATTGGATGGTTTTGAGAGAAAATCATGTACTATAGATGAGTTTGTAAATATTGTATAAGTTTCCTTATGTATACACACAGTATGGGTATAAATACCCATAACCTTTGTATATTAGAAAAAAAAAACAAAGAGATGTTCTACTTATTCATTCTTTTGATTGTTTCGTTTGCTTTTTTTAACATGGTATCAAAGTGATACCCTTTTTCAATCTTCTTTCCGTAGATTTTTTTTTTTTTTTCCTCATACTCATCACTTTCTTCTTTATTCCTATATTTTCGAGTCGTGTTCTAAAACACTATTAGCATCAATCTGAAGATCGACTCATTCTCCACTAATTTAGCCTAATTTTATCATTAGAAAACGCTGGATGTGCTTACATACACTGGGCCACCTTTCTGGATTTCGATAGTATTCTTTAAAAATTTTTTCATGAAGATCCTTGTAACATCCTGAATCTCAAAGCAGTATCCTAATCTTAAAGCATAAAATTTATCATGAATAAAGGGGCACTTTTAAAATTTTATCAATATCATTTGAACAATTAGTGAGGGGTATAAAGGGAAAGGATACCAAAGTCATTTGAAAATTTGATTAAAGGTAAAGTGGAAAAAAGGATCCCGCTGTCATTCGCAAATTTCTCCAAGGGTAAAGAGGAAATTTGTCAAGGGCTTTTTCATGGAGAAGGATAAAAATGCATGGTGAAGAGGCATGTCATGTGGATTTTAAAAGGGCATTTTGAGGATTTATTTGAGGGCAAATTAGGAATTTTCCAAGGCATTTAAAAACCTCCTTAATCCTTCCCTTCATCCATTGTAAGAAAAATCAAGAGTGAGGGAGAAGAGGGAGGTGGAAGAGGAGAGAAAATTTCAGCCGTAGGGAAGAAGAAGAAGAAGAAAGAAAGAAGAAAAAGAAAAAGAAAGGAAGAAGAAGAAGAAGAAGAAGAAGAAAGGAGGAAGAGAAAGGGAGAAAGCTTGGTGTCTTCTCTTCTTTGTCACCCTTAAGGTAATTCCTAAATCTTATAAGTTTTAGATAAATGATTAAAACATGAGTTAGAGAGAAAAGGAAAAGAAATAAGAGATGATTTCATGCTATGAAAATGATGAGGATTTATGGTTGATAGAAGGAAATATGTGATGTGTAGAATGAAACCTTTTCTTATACCATTTTCATATCTAGTTTAAGAAGATAGCATGATAGCATGTAAGGGTGTTGAAACCATGAATCCATGTAATTATGAAGCCGAATGATAAGAGAAAAACGTAGGAAATTTTGGTATGCATTTAATGGGCATGCATGCATATTTCATGAAAAATCTAGGTGTCTGTTGCCTAAATAAATTCATATGTGGTAATATAGGTCAAGGAAATCAAGTAAAGGAGCCTTTTCAAGAGGGGTAGCAATCGTGGAAAAGAAGAAATAGTAGGTGAGTGGGTTTCTCATCTAGCTTTGTGAAATGTTTTATAATAGTATAGTGATATTTTGCTACAAAATGAGTGTATCATGCTAAGTATAGTACCTTCAGTAATCAAATATGGGAAATGAGAATCCGGTTATAATGTTATTATATTTATGAAGCATGTTTTAAAGCAAAGCATGAGTTACAGAAAAGAAAAGGAAACATGGGATAGAGCATGTTTCAAAGTAAAGTATAAAGTTTTATGAAAAGTATTACTTGGATAAAAATATATGTGTTTCGGTAAAGCATGGAAATTATCCTTCAGAGTTATATTTCAAAGAAATGCATGGGCATGCATGAATAGAAATGTTTCAAAAAAAAGTATAGCTTATTGTATATTGGATTATAAACTTATACTTGAGTATTTTTACGACAGATAGCATAAAGAGCATGTGGCCATCTATGGGGCTGATCATCCTGTAAACTGTGCCATAGTATAAGCATTGCACACACTATTATAGCCGGCACCTCCTTGCAACTCGATCGTACTATGATCCCTAGGCCAGAGGGGAGTAGAAGCTAGATCAGCCTAATGGAGCAGATTGCAAGCAGCCCAGTGGGGCAAAAAATCACAGCTCAGTAAAGAACTAGGATACTATACAAGCCAAGGTGGCTCAGAGATATTAGCCTAAGAGAGGGGCAACCAGGAGGCCCAGGGAAAAGGGGCAAGTTCACACCTGGGGTGAACCGCACATGTGAGGGGTGCCATGTGGTGCGGGGATCCTTGGCGCTCAGTACACTCACCCACTGAGAGTACACCTGCAGGAGGGCGACTGTAGGAATGTACCTTAGTGGTAGCACATCCAACCCATCATCATGGAATTTTGTAAATGTGGTATTTCTTTATTTAAGTTATATTATTGGAAGCATAAGCTAACTTATAAGTTAACTTATCTCATTTATAAAATTTATGTATCGATCGCGATATGCTACGTAGATATGCCTAAGAGTTTATAAGGTGGTTCTCAATTTCTTCCCATTGTTAGATGGTTATCCAGTCACTGGGACTTAGGTCTCACCCCTCTTGTGTTCACATTTTTATTTCAGATCAGTGTTAAAATTCTTCGGGGCTAGCAGCTGAGTTTAAAATATTCAAAGACTAAGTAGGTGGGCTTAGCATCTTAGTTTCAGTACCGAAATTTTTGTATGTGTTATTAGTGTTTGGAGAGGGAGTTGGTGGATGTAAAGGAGATTGTAAGGTACTTTTGTATGTTAAGAGTGGTGATTGAGATGATGATGTATGTATATTTATATCTATGAAGTTGTAATTATATGATGTAAATATCAGACTTAGCCTGGAGATGAACAGTGATGTGTATGTATAAGATGTTTTTAAACTGAGTAGGATCAAGTAAATTAGCTGTTGTTGTTTGATGACATATGTGATTAAACTGAGCAGGTTAAATGTTATTAACAGGATTATGTATGTTAAGCATGTAACTTAAGAGAATTTGATAGGGTTCACTTGTACCTTATGGTCCATACCATAAGACTAGTAGAAATCTAGCTAAATTTCTATAAGTTGACATGTGTCGGAGAGAGGTCCCGACAATCCTCATCTTCATACACAAGTTTTTCTTGATGCTTCATACAACATTTCTGCAGCCATGATTATCATTCAATATTTTCGTAAACCTCAAGTTATTGATATCAAATTATCTTCAACGTTATGAATGCAAAAAATTTGATCATTTAATTTCATACTGTAAGAAGAAAATTTTTTTTATTTACTGTAAGAAGTTTGATCATATTATCACCGAGTGCACAAGTGGATAGCCAGGACCAAGACCCATTTAATCTATCAAGCGGCTGGTCTTGCTCCATCTTTTGAGTTGCAGCCAGTAGCAATTTAGAAGATGGTTCAAGAGTCCGGGGTCCGGCATGCCTCGGAGATACATGGTAGTGTTCTCAAGAAATGAAAGGATGACTTGCGTCATCTTTGTCAGAAGGCATTTGTTAGTGAAAAGATGTCAAGCAACAGGGTAAGTCCAAACTCGCGCGATTTCGATTCGATGGATGGTTGACGCTGGTACGTGGAGAAGAAACCGCTCGTGAACCAACAGCGACGTCGCTCCGAAGGTGATGCATGCGCTTTTCTCTCTCCCTCTCTGTGTTTCTTTTATTTTATTTTTATTAGCTATGCACGCATTTTTATTAGGCTCTAATTGGCGTCTTCGAGTACGATAGAAATCGCAACTCACTGAATGGGAGCGACTTTGTTACTCCGCAATCTATATCATATTCCAAGGGCCCGTGAACGAAGGTTGATGGGTTTTCATCAGGAGGGCCAAAGGGGAAAATTTTAACCAACCAACTGTTTAATTTTAAATATTAGTGCTCTCCGTGTATCCTTTAATTTGTACCATTCACATCGTAAGGCTAATCTAACCGATCCACGAATATCATCCCCCAAATACACCCATCTTGGTCGATGTATTTCTCAATATCTCCGTTTTCCGATGATCAAGATGATATTATAGGAATAGCGAACAATACTGATGCAATTTTGCTTTTTTTTTTATATATAAATTATTTTTTAAATAATTTCTTTTAAAAGAAAATTCAAAAATAATTGGATCAACTTGCTAATGTCTGAATATATTTATGTGCGGGATGCGTGGTAATCCAAATAAGACTATCGGTAATCTTAATTTGTTCACTAATTATCCTTATATCGAGCTGATCTGATCCGTAGTAATTTAAAATCATAATATTTGGTGTAATATATGCTGGTGATTAAAGATTTTCAGCGATTTAAAATCATTGTGTTTAGTAAACTAAAGAAATCCTCGATCACCCATTATAAAATATCAAAATTATTTTTAATTAATTTACCTCTCTTTATTTTAAAAAAATAACTATCTCTAAAATATTTTTTAAGCATAATGATAGTTTATCATTATTTCATATTATTTATTATCATAATGTTTAAATTACATTATAATATTATTTTCAAAATATTATATTATATAACATTATGTTATAATAATATAATATTAAAATTATTATAATATTATAATTATAATTATATTATTTTAATTTTATAATATTAAATTATATTAAATTATTATGAAATTAATATTAAGTATTTTTTTATATGAATGAAGAGCATTCTCGTTCCTAACTTTCAAGTTAAGATTATTACTTGAGGTAATTTTGGACATCCAACTTCATAAACGAGTATAAAATTTTTAAATTAAACGGTAATTTTAGAGATGAAAGTGATTTTACATCACCATAGTGTAAGATTACTAGTATGCAATCAGATACGGTGAATCTATTACCTCCACCTATATTATCAGTGGATGAACCACTCCGTACCAAAAGCTCTATGTATAGGAGAGATGTATGAGAGAGAGAGAGAGAGAGAGAGAGTAAGCAGACAAAATACCTCACTAATTTTTCACTTATTCTTTACAAGAGGAATCCCACAAACGTGTGGAGCACTACACACGTGCCAAGAAAAACCATTTCACCAAAAGGGTTGGATGTGTTTTCACCGGTGATAGCCTCGCACTTCCGGCCGCTTCCTCTGATCGGGGCTGGGGCTGTTGTAGGAGACTAGGAGTCCCTCCCAATGGAGCCCCCGAGAGACCGCTCCTCGATCGGGTCCAGCTCCGGCTTCCACGTCCGGGCCCTCGACCGCAACGGCGCATCATTTCCCAGCCCAAGCTTGGCGAAACCATCGACCGGCCCTGGGCCCCCGGGCGGGGTCGGCTTTCCTCGCCGCGCGTTGGCGGTGAGGCGGGCCATGAGGGAGGCGAGGTCGACCGGCGATGAGTCGGACTGGAAGACGGAGAAGGGGAGGAGGAAGTAGACCCGGCCCGGTTCGAGCAGGTCGTCGGGCCGGAACGGTAGGGAGCCGAGGGAGAGGAGGTGGGCCGAGGAACACAGCACGTGCTTGTGGAGCTTCCCCGTGACCTGGCCCGCCGTCACCGGCTCTCCGAAATCCTCCACGTAGCCGTTGATGTGGATCACCCGCACGCCATTGAATTCGAAAGGCTGTGATGAGCTGCATGAAAGGGCGCAACCCATTTCTCCCTCCCTTCCTCCCTCCCTCCCTCCCCTCTCTTTCTCAAGGCTGTTGCCTATCGAGCACTCGTCGAGAACAAAGAGAGTAGAGATGGGAGGTCCAAACTTATAAAAGATTAGAGTGGGTGTCAGGAAGGGGTGGATGGCTTCAAAGACGAGGGAGGAGGGCGCCGTTGGGTGATTGCGCGTGAAGGAACCCAAGGTCTAGATTTGTGGGGGAGTCAACCAAAATGGCCCTTGATTTTTTTTATTTTTTTTAATCTATGATTGCGGCCTACAAGTGGTTTAGGGGTGTTCAGGATCGATGATGGGGTTAAGTTTGGCAAGTTCAATAAGGTTAGATATAATAACAATCTAATCTTAGTGGGTGGGTTGTTATCATTGGTACCAGGCTTTCTTGGCCTAGGTGTGGCGTCTCTTTCACAAGTTTTAGCGTTAAAGATTTGGGGCCAAGATGATATATATAAAAGCTAATGATGTTTGACCCAAAAAACACCTCGATCTTTTGCGCATGTCTCGAAGCCTTTGTCAAAGAGTCTCGGAAGCAACTCTCGTTTCTTTCATACACGTCCCACCGTACCATATTCCAGGCACGATGTTTGAATAAGAGCCCACATATCATACATCGACCGTATCTAAGAGAGACTTAAATTTAGCATGACAGAGATGCGCTCAATATGCCCCTTCTTGGATCCCTAGGAGCAAGCCAAATGGCATTAGATGAGATTGCGACATGATAATCATAATAGCACTGGGCCACACAAGTCCAATCGCCGTAGCTTGTCAAAGGAATTGTACAATACGGATAGATAGATGTCTCTCCATTGAGCAAGAGACTGGCAGGTGACGATTTTGTCAATAGCATCCATGGAATAATTGGATGTTTGTCACATCTTGATTTAGCTTACAGTCCTCGATGAAAAGATTTCAGGATGCAAAGCCGCTATTATTATACTTGATGGTTTTTATGCAAGGCCAAAAAAAACACTTATTATTATTATTATTATTATTTATTTTGAAAAAGGGGCACTGTTTAGATCCGCTGGATCGCATGAAGAGAGCATGATGGCAGCAGAATCACTCAAATTCAAAGAGTTTTCATTCAAATTTGACTTGAGTGAATAACCCTTAACATCATTTCTTTAAAATAATTGGTGATATTGCCATTTCTTAAAAAAAGTAAAATAAAATCCCAAGATTACGTACTATGGCTTGCAAGGAACTCTTAAGAATAGTCCTATCAATATCTAAGGGGTGGACAAACTCAACAGCGTAGGAAGCATGTGGAGTATCCTAATTCAATGTGTTCTGGCGAGAAGATGACCCAAGGTTAGCTGGCAAGTTCCTGATTTTAAATAAATACCCTGTCAATTTTACTCCACAAAAAAAATCAATGTCCTTCAGAGAAGAAACTAGGTCTGAAAACAATCAGAAAGACTTTTCTTCTTCCTATGATTCGTTCAGAGAGGATAAATATAAAATGACATAAATTTTTTATGCACGCAAACATGAAGTTGTCCAAATGAGAGGTAGCCTTTCACATCTCACTTAAAGAAAGCATTTTAATTGCGTTATTGTGCAAGTTGGATAGGGTTCATCCAACAGTCAATTCCCATTGCACTCACCAGGGTGAACTAAAAAGCAACTAATGGTATTCCGGAAGCACTAAATTGCCAGCTTAGATGTGAATAGGAGATGGAGCCCTACTTAAAGATACATCGAGTGAGTAGTTTTGCTCTATAATATAATTGGATGTAAAACAGCTGTTAAATTGAACATCTTGGAAGTCCGAACAGAGAGGACGCAACAGCCATACCGTAAATTGGGAAGCGATGCGAAAAGGCTCCGTTCTGGCCACCAAAGAAGACGGCTAACTGCCCAACTTATCAGCTGGGTCATGCCGTAAGACAGAAATTATGATGAAGCTGCTACAACCGGAATGGATCAACCCAAACTCTAGTATTATATTCAGGCAGAGGTTGATACGGAAAGAGACGACTGACGACAGCTTTTGAAAAGATGCTATAATTTATTCTATGTAATAAAACTACTTTTTCTTAATTTTTCATTAACTACAGTTTCATCCAAATAAAATAAGTATTCCGTAATCTTTTGTTTTCCATTACTGCAAAATTGGAACACATTACAACGGTTAAATAGGCTAACAAAATTTGCTATTTCAAGTGTAGAATCACTGGTAACAAAAAATAATAATAAAAAAAAAACTTATATGAAGAATCTAAAAATTACTACCCGGTATTAAAGGCTCGTGAATTTAATCATATAAATTTTATGGTAAACTAATTAAGGGCATGTGTAACGTTTCAAACTGATCTGCTAATTTAATTAATTTCATTAGCAAGCTTAAACCATGTAGCTCAAAATTTTAAGTAAAAGTTGATGGATAGCAAGTGAACTTAAGTTATAAGTCTTTTCCATCCAATGTAGGACTAGTTATGGGTGCTACAATCTCTCTTCCTTATAATGCACGTCCTCGTCGCACGTTATAAGGGTGGCTCCACGTCACGGTGAGACTCTACTACTGTTCCATGGGTAGCCCACCATAAATTAGTCAGAATCTATCCATGAGTTGGCGTAGGATTCTACCACCATCCCATGAGTAGCTCTTTCTTTATACCCATCAATTTTTGCATACTTGGGTTGGCTCTAATACTATTTGTAACACTTCAAGCTCACATGCTGGCCTAATTAACTCTGTTTGCAGATCAAAACTACGTGACCCAAAAATTTAGTAGAATTTAATGAGTAGAAAGTGAACTTGAATTATGAACACATAATACTTTCTTTTTTATTCAATATAAAACTATTTTTAAGATGCTCTAGCATGCCAGCCCATTAAGCTCGCATTTGTTTCTATCAGATAACCATATGCAGAATCAAAATTGTGTAATGGTACCCAGCTGCAATGCAAAGAATCAATAGTCAGAATGCTGATCAAATCAAACAGAGCAATTTAAATAACTTGCTGATTCAACACAATCACCTGCTAGAAAGTGTCTTGAAGTGCATTTGCCAGCAATCTCTTCTCTGCATCAAACATAGAAATTTCCCCTAAAATACCTACATGCACTTAGAATGAATAAAAATGTGTAATTACAATTTTAAACAATAAATAAGCATCAATTTAAGTTCCAACCACCTAATCCTAGCCAAAACTCCAAATAACTTTTTTAGGAAAAAAAAAAAAAAAAAAGAACCGTCACAGAAAAGACATGTTTAATACGTAGAAGTTCACAAAAGTTCAATATTTCGTTCACAAATATTTATGCTTGTCATAATTAACATATTGGCTCTCTGCCTCTTACTCTACTATCATGTTATGCAAGTAAATCATTCACTGCTTGTAATTATTCAAAGTAAAAGAGACAGCAAGTGCCAACAAGATTTTTTTTTGTTTCCTCATGGTTTTTGTAAAGAGACCTAGAATTAAGCTCAGTGCCTTGTAAAAGGAACCAATGTCTACTGTACCAATTTATATCGTACTATTATAGCATCTAATTTGATTCGGTATAAATTAAACTAGTCTAAACAGAGTTGAACTAACCTCTGTCATTCGATACTAAGTGACATTATAATTAAAAATGAGAAAAGAGAATGAACATCTTGTCTTAGTACAAAGTGTAAATTATATAATGTATCAATGTATGTTGTATCGTACTGATAATGTAACAGCATGAGTCTCGATACTGATTTTGCAAACCTTGAAAAGGAATACTTGAAAGTGATCTCAGCTTGAAATAAGAATGAAGCAAAACGTAATATCCACGAAGAGGAATTCTAAATAAAAAGCACAAGAAGTTCCCTTGGAAAACATACTTGTAATTTGGAAAGTTGTATTCATTAATCAACAAACACAAAACCCATCTTTCCACTCTAGATGTTACAATTAAAGCATGGAACAAATTATTCCAAGAGTCATAGAAAGTGGAAAAAATGAATGATGTATAAGTCACTTTTCTTGTTATAGATTGGCTAACCAAAACTACAATTTTGCAACATAGAATTCTTAGGTGGCAATTAAGGAGGCAATATTGGGTTATGACATTACCTTCAGGTTTCATTTAAATGTTTAAGAGATAGTCTACTAGCTTAAAGCAGTTGGGACAAGAATGCTCAAAACGTGTATTAAGGTAGCAGCCATTTTGGCATCTTAGTACAAATTAAAAGATAATTGTGTTCTAGTGATTAAATAACAGAGAGTGGTGTTATCTTTTTGCTAGCTGTTGATGGTGAATTGGGGACCATAAAGATCAATCAAAATATGGGAAGACCATCACAACAGAAAACATGACACTAGTAATAGCTATATTAGAAGAGCAAAGGGGGACCTGAGCCACATACCACTGGTAGATAGGCCTAATGCATCGGGCCAGGCTGGCCCGGGTCATTGGGCCTCTTTGTTATCAAGCCCAACCCAATCTAAAAGCCAACCCTAAACCATCCCACCATGCCCAAATTCTCCTTTCTCCTTTCATTTTCGATCTAATTAAGATTTTTTTTTTTTTTTTTTTTTTTTTTTGCGCCCAAGCTTGCAAGGTGGGCTGGGCAAGCTGCTTAGCCCATGATTAGCTCTAATATATATATATATATATATATATATATATATATATATATATATATATAATCTTTTCATTTTTATTTCTTTCTCCCAAATGTGATAATGAACAATTGGCAACAAACTCAACGGTGCAGTCCGAGCCACTAATTACTTCTAGAGTCATCACTTTAAATTAGCCGCATTGTCTTGCTTAAGATTATCAAGAAGCAACAAGTTTGCCTGAGAGAATTAGTTTTTGGGCAGGTGCTAGGAGGAGGCAACTTGTTCCTCTCCCCTTTAGGGGATAGAACTTTAGCCAAGAGAAGTTTGCGTTGTCTTGGCACGTGGATCGTGGTTGTCCAATAAGCATGAGTTTTTGATACATGGTTGGGATTCAATCACCAAATATTATTTCGTTTCAAAACTTAGACCTTAGACGTTAGGCATTATTTTAAAAATTGGCAAGACTTCGTTAAAGATAACATGCATTTCTCATCCTCTCTTCGTTTTAAAACCTCCTTCTATCGTCTCTATGAATTATAATGTAAGGCTCCACAGGTCGGTTCCACCTATATCCACAAAACGTTGCATGCACGAGGCCCAGATCTAAAGAGTCCTTAATTTTCGTTCAAATCCAGCCCAAAGTTCCAATGGACAAGTTCAAGCCTAGTGTACTAGTTAGGGTATTATTGAGCCTTCGGCCCATAACGAGCTTGCGAATGGTATTGTGCTCTCGCTTGCATGCTACCTGTTTGTTTTCATGTAAGATCATCAAAACAATAACTCACAAGCATCCTAGAGCTTACTAATTGATGAGATCTAAGAACTTAGGCATCAGAGAGAGAGAGAGAGAGAGAGAGAGAGAGAGAGAGAGAGAGGCTGAATGTTGATCAAACAAACGAGACATCCAGAAAGTTTTTTTTTTTTTGGCTGAAGAATGCTTGAAACTAGCAGCTTAAAAAGTTCTTTCTCACCAATGAAATCTTATGGAGGCACACCTGAATTCGAGGCACTGCTTATAATTTTAACAAATAGCTTTGATCTTTCGTGTGGCTACTTCATTTCTCATGAATGGTTAAAGTGCTTGGGCTAACCAACCTCTAAGCATACCGGCCATTATACAGATATGAGATAAATATAAAATTATTGTAGATTTTGGTAAATAAATCTACTGAGGTATGCCTGGAAGCAATGTTCTTACTAAATCTTACTGGTCACGCTGAGGTTTTGGCCTACCATTCTAACCCAAAATATATATATATATATATATATAGTGAGGTATAGAAATGAGCTTTGAGCGTTCTCCATATTTTGTCTCTCATTTTGAATTGCCTGTCACTCACCATCTTCACAAGTAGTCAGGGCCGGCAAGAGGTTGGTGGATTGCAAATTCCACGTTGCAACTTTGTTTCAGGTGATGCCACCAAACCATGTTATACGATTATCTGGACGACCATGCTCAAATAGTTGGAGAAAGTAGCCATGGTCACTGTCAATTAACTGACCATTTCAAGAAAGCTATTAAAATTTATTCTCAAAAGTTGGGAGCACGTCTTGAGTAGAAGATATATATCATTCTTCTTGAGAGAGAGAGAGAGAGAGAGAGAGAGAGAGAGAGAGAGAGAGAGAGAGAGAGAGAGAGAGAGAGCTTAAAAAGAAGATTTCGGGCACAAATTTAGCTCTCATGTTCATCAATAATTCGTCTCGTTACAAGAAGTGTTTCAAGAAAGAAAATATCAGTTCTTGCTGAATATACTAATATAATAGTATAGAAAAAAAGCTGTCTTTTCTGTATACTTTTTCTAGTTCTATTGCTACCGCGGGCTTACGCAATCGATCGGATCATATAGATATCCCTTCAACATAACATAGGTCATCAAAAGGATCTTAAACAACTCATCAAAGCATGAAAGCCAGGTCAGAAAATTGATACTATCACATTGCACTTGAAGATTTGAGGTCATGCTATAGCTCAGCAATTGATTTAAGTAAATGGATACCCCGTGCGCTTGAGGTTTAAGAATTCTACACACGTCTGTTGAATGTTTCAATGTTGATATGAAATTGCAGCAGTGGTGCTCAGATGTCTGCTTTAAGAATTCTACACGCGTCTGTTGAATGTTTCAATGTTGATATGAAATTGCAGCAGTGGTGCTCGGATGTCTGCGACAAACGGTAGCGTGTATGTCTTTCTGACAATCAACTTTGATGTGAAGGAACACTTTGATGTCGGTCATTGTTTACGGTCATGATTTTAAACATCTTTGAAAAGGTCTCAGCATTTCATATAAACTCTGAAAATGGTTAGTTAGATAACTCATCAAGAGTAGTTTGCGGGTCAATCTTGGTTACATCTCAACGCCAACGACTACAATCTTGCTTTCCTGCATGGTAGCCGGGAAAGACACCACAAAACTAAACCTTTAATCCACACGTACTATCATCTACCCGGCTGTTCCATCTAATAATGTCATGACGGTGATCAAAAGTACTCATACCAAATTTCTTATTTTGAAGCGGTTGACAAGTTTTTCAGGAGAACCATGTTCCAGTCTTCCATTATTTCTTTGCAGATATTATCAGAAAAAAGTGCTTTTCATCACATACATCTCGACATGACCACTTAATTTTCTAAGTAGACTGACTACTATGTTCTTTGCAACATCTCATAGAATTATTCAAAGATAAGTCAACTATGGGATGGTTATTTATGTTAAATGTACGAGCATAAAATTTATAAGTGGTGGCAGAACTACATATAAGTCTCGATTTTTGTAACGAACTTCACCTTGTAATGATTGCGAACTAAGGATCATGTATTGTAAGTCTTGATCAAGCTTCTTTATCTGTGAATTTGTTGATATTTTATTATAATGGAGATAAGCGATGGCAGAACTATATATAAGTCTGGATCTTTGTAACGAACTCCACCTTGTAATGATTGTGAACTAAAGATCATGTACTGTAAGTCTTGATCAAGCCTCTTTATCTGTGAACTTGTTGATATTTGATAAGAATTATTATAATGGAGATCCAGTTCATAGAGCTTTTGTTTGTTAGATAGGCTATTAAGAGAGCAAGAACGTATTATTTCTACGTCCTTAGTAGATTAATTTTATGAGAGGATGTGTGCGATACAAAGACATAAACAAATTGCACCGAAATTTTAAACTACCAAATACCAATACTAGTGATGATTTTAGTAAGTACACCAACAGAAACTGATGAATGGATAAGAATGTTATGTATGATTTACAAAGCATTCCTTCACTAGTGCAACAATCATCGCAGTAGAAAGAATTCATGGTCGCATATTTTAATTAATTTTAACTCTCTCTGGAGAGGTTTTGCCATGATCTTAATCTTATCAGCAAAAGCACTTGCATTCCTCAATGGCTCTTGTCAGGAAGATTGTAATTATACGGCTTATATGAGAAGCTTCCCAAATAGTAGAACACATAGAAATGCATAGCCACAGCAATAGAGTAATGCCAAATAAAATGTCACAACATTTGCTCTCTCGTGACACTAATATCATGTTAATTATGCAAACGTGTTTTGAACGTCTTCTTTTGAAAAAGAAGAATGGTTATGTGAAAATGGCTTTTGAGGAAGAAATATCAGAAAGGCTACATCAATGTGAACGCATTAGTTGAAGTTTGCAAACAATCAAAAGAGCAGAAAAATTTTAACTACTAAAAACCATCAATCAGACAATCATAACTCTTTAATTTATGTTTGCATTCTGGTATCTCGTTTTATTGAGACCCTAGCGATCAGTTCAATAATACATGATTAATTATAATTTCTTTCTTGCGTTCAACCACCAATAACTTCCCACCCTCAATGGAATAAAGATTTAAATATATTGCACCTTTTTAAATCTTTAAACAACTTGGCAATGGAACAAAAAAGGTTCCTGCATTTGTAGGTTCAGTGTAACAAGGTGAAAGTCCCAATCAAGAACATAACGACGAGGTCGAAGCCACAATGAAGTTTTTTATGGTGAAGTGCTTGACAAGCAAATGAGAAAGTAAAATCTAAGATATCCCAGTCCATCATTTGTTTCTAGAGAATCTTCTTTACTACATATATGGACAAGGTCATCGTACAACATGCAGTTGGATCACAGAGCAGGATTCAAAATGATGGCTGCATGTTAAATTACATGACATGCCTGGATAGCCTTTAACACATGTCCTTGTCATAATTATCAAGAAATCCTGAAGGAAGTGAAACCAAAATGTTCTTTTTCAATCCATGCAACCATTTTAGGCCTGCATTTTCAATGAATTTTAAGGGCTTTATTTTTTTATTAGACGGAAAACAAAGGATGGTTCTCATGTTCAGTCTAGTAGTGCAATCAGGAACTGGAGAGGGCACAGTTATTGCAGCATTTTCTATTGTTCATGCAGTGAGCCTCGACTTTTGTTGTATCTAGTTTCTAAAACAAACAACAAACAGATCTTGAAGAAACAGTATGAGCGAACAAAGAGGTAAAAAATCTCGTGTGAAAGAATTTTGAATCTTTCAGAAGCATGAATGGTCACCATTTTACCAAGATGGATTTCCCTATAAGTACTGTTTATGTAGCAACATAGTGCAAACATTTTTTGTTATCAACATAAAGCACACATTTTTTTGTTATTTAGTGACAGCAGTATTTCGAAACCACTAAGGGGGATAAATGTACTTCTTGCTTGATGTGCATCATCATGCTCACATGAGCGCCCATCATCACTAAATACATGAATATTGAAGTTTACTTCAACCATTTATGATGAAATTAGATGCACTGACAGATGCAAACAACCTAACATGAAAAAAATATTTGAAGTTTGCTATTATTTTGAAACAAATTTAGCAACATACCTGTCAAATACATCAGTCGAACTTATATATATATGATCTTAATCCCTTTTAGGTACGCAATTGCTAAACACACAGTTATATATTGTTGAGGGAGTTGATAGAGACACTGCACACTTATTTCTCCAATATGTGATTCATAGAAAGAGACCAGATGGTGGGTGGAAAACATGAGGATGAGTTCAAAACTTATATTCCTTTCCAGGTTATGAAGTGTTTGATAAGTAAAGCCAACAGATATTAGAAAAGCTTGTTCCTCACTATGCGAAGGTAGCTTCCACAAGTCTTCCATCAGTCGTAACTAAATAAGCATTAAGCTGACGGAAAGTGACACCGGCACTGAAGGTAGTAATTAGTTTGTTGGCTTTTGTTTTCGTATTGCTAAATAAGATGCAAGAGCGAATGAATGATTAGTTTTGCATTTTTACCCAAGGGCATGCAATTTCAAACTCCAATACGTAACAATCTTTTGTCTAGATCTCTCTCAAATGCCATGTTCTACGTTAATATATTCTGGCAGAACATAGCACAAAGTCACATATAAGGAAACTACAGAAGCGATGGAAACTACTACCTGTCTGTCGTTGTTTAATACTCCCCATAGTTTGGTCCCTAGATCCAGAGAGTAGGAGGCAGACTAAGATTAAGCACAGAAGGATGATCTCCCAACCAGGATGTATAGCATCTCGTAGATAGGGGCGCACAACCACACACCCACGCACAGAGAGAGAGAGAGAGAGAGAGAGAGAGAGAGAGAGATTCTTCAAGCAAAAAAAAAAAATGAGGATGATTGATGAGTAGACTAATGTCTTTTTCCTCCTTGATCCGCATCGTCAGTTACCATGCAATATGACTGCCCTTGTTTTGACTGCCAGATTCCTTATTCGTTCTTCTTATTTCCAGACGTAGATTTCGAATAAAGACGCCACTGCACAGCATTGGTTAGCATAAAAACTCCAACGAGTGCTCTTCTACAAATGGAGACCGGGGCGCTGCTAAGTCAAACCACAAAGTATAATCCTAACCATATGAGGTCCAAAATAATAAAAACCCTAGTCTGCCCTCCCCAGCAGATTAATTATAGGTCTTGCTGTATTCTATAGACCAAAAAGAAGAAGAAGAACATCATGTTTCCTACCCTACCCCGTCCAAGAGGGAAGAAAGACAAAGGAATTAGGTAAAGAATCCAAAGGAACAAGGGTTTTTATAAAGCGATTTCTAATAGATTGGCGAGTTAAAACGCAACAGCATCCAACTGTAAGATATCGTGGTCCTGTTACTCCTATGGAAATAGTCAATCCCAAGCGTTCCCACTCACTACAACGTAAGAGAATCCAAAAGCGAGGATAGTTAAAACTATCTCTTTAACGTTGTGGATATTTTCAATATTTAAAGGCGAGCGGTTCGCGTGCAAGGGGACCCGGATCCGGCTCTCCTGACCGACTGCTCCCCGGGTCAAAGTCGCTGGTCGGGACGTCAGGTGGGGCCGGGAGTGACGTGGAAACGCACGATTGGCTGGGACCAGCTGTGGCGTGGGACCCGCCCGCACGTGGCGTGTTGCTGACCTTTCGGGCGTTTGCGCAGAAGCTCAGAATCTCAGGAGCACTGTGGTTACGTGACCCGGTCAGCATGGTGTTTCGTCTTCTTTTGTCTTACATGAGGGCACGCTTCTATGCCAATTTTACCCCCAAGCATTATTTTAAAGCGGCCAAGTACACCCCCACACCCGAAAAAAAGAGAGAGACCTACGAGTTGAAGATTTTCTAAGCTCGGAATTCGCCTCATTTGTTTCTTATTTGGCACGTAAGACGCTCAGTGAGTTTGTCCTTTTATCTTTATTTTTAAAGAAAAAATTGGTGTTGGATTAGGGTTACATAAGCTTTCAGTATATTCTTAAGATGCTTAGAATGGGATAAATTAGCCACTGAAACAAAGTTGTTCCATGTACGAATTATAATAAGACAGAATGATACTAATTCAGCAAAGGGTTGGAAAAAATCGAATAATTAAGTAAACATTGGGAAGAAGAGTTCAAAGAGATATAATGATAAGAGAATTTTCAGAAAAATAATATTACGCAATTTATAAATAGTTACTTTGAGGAAAAAGATAAAAAGCATAGGACGGTAACTTGCTGAATAGATCTAAACTTTTTAACATTACAAATAATTTATTTCTTTTGGAGCAGTTGACAGAAAATAACTTGCCGTGTAGATCTGGCAAAATAGTCACATAATTTTTTTTTTTTCTGATTAGACATTGATTTTTCATATTTAGTCTACAAAAATTGGTTTTTCATACTTGGATTACAAAAATAACGGAAACCATTCATCTCCAATCTACAAAGAATACCTTAAAGACTTAATAGAAATTTTCATAGATATCCAAGTTCTGTCCATTTATATGAAATTCTAAAGATATTTTAGTTCTCAGAACATTAGAATAAACATAAGCTTTGTGCATGTGAAATGCAAAAGCTATTAAGAAAGCATCCAAGAAATATAAAGTTACAACAATCATTCTTTCATATTAGTGATTGAAATGAAACATGCTGGTCTCATAAGCTAATTAATTAGCAGTGATATTGAGGTGTGGGTAAGATGGTAAAATTGCAGTAGCAATAGGGGACAACTGGCCACCCTTACATTGTTTTAATGACATACTAATTGGAGGTTATTAGTCCACTCATCATCTTATAAGTGAAGACCATTAGTTGGTAGGAGCTTCTTGAACACTGTCTCCACACCAAAAGCTTAAATTTCAAACTCCTTGCATGGTATGGTGAGAAGAAAGACTTGTGGCTTCACTGAATAATAATCCAAGAGACAGCGGCCCAAAGGAGCTGCCGTGTGTTTCTCCTTGACCAGCAACCTCATCCCCTCTATTTGTCAATATCATTGAGTATTAGGCACCATAGTTTGCACCTTTCCCTTCCTTCCTTCCTTCCTTCTTTCCTTCCTTCCCTTAATCTGTTGCGCAGAAAATCCAACTACACCAATGATTTCTGGTGCTAAACGTTGGTTTTGATGTTCTCTTCCAAATCCTAATTCTCAATCTGAGCTCAAAGGTAGTCCTCAACTAGGTCAAATCAAGGACCCTCTCCTCAACCAATTTGGGGTTTAGGTTTCCTTCATGGTCTGAGCTTGTTCATATGAGATTCAAAGTTCTGAATAGCATACTATCTTTGTACGCTGAGTGTCCTGATAGTTGATAGTTCTGCAAGTGTTCTGATCAAAAAAGAGGAGCAGATATGGAAGGAGGGGCTGAGGAGGAGAAGTTACCTCCTGGATTTAGGTTTCATCCCACAGATGAAGAGCTCATCACTTACTACCTGAGCCACAAGATATCTGAAGCTAATTTTAATGCAAGAGCAATCGCTGAGGTCGACCTCAACAAGTGCGAGCCATGGGATCTCCCAGGTAGCAGTCTCTATGCATGGTTTCGTAGTCTTTAGCTTGCACCAAGCACTCTTTTTCCCTTCTTTTTTTTTTTTTTTTCTTTTCTTTTCTTTTTTTTAATAAATTATGACCAAACTTTCATAGCTGTACCGATGTGATTTTTTCCCCTCCTCTCTAAGAGCAATTCCTAGATGTATATATTGGGTATAGCATGCATGATGCCCCATGTGAACTGCTGCTGAGCTTCAAGTCCCAAAAAAAAAAAAAAAAAAAAAAAAAAAAACTGCAGTTGAGCATGCTTAACGATATTTTGAGAATATAATTTGTTTCATAAAATTATAAGTCATGTTGAATTCTGAATATCAGTAGATCTTTAGATGCATGGCTTGGCCAGGTCGTCAAATATTTCATCTACCTCATAAAATTCTGGTGGGAATATTATGATTTGTTTGATTCTATGTGCCAATAAATAATAGAACGTCTATCTGGATTTATCTAAATATTTTTAATCATTCGTAATCACTCTGTCTCGGGGTCCTTTTTATATCTCGAAAGAATTGCATGGCTGGCTAATTTGATGCAATACAAAGATGAGTCATTTTCCGTTCTAATCTAAACGAACAAAAGGCCTCGCCTTCAGCAATCTTAGGGTTTTCTCTTTCCCCTTTCCTCAGAGAGAGACCCCTTTCCTCAGAGAGAGAGAGAGAGAGAGAGAGAGTTTGATATTTTGTTTTCTTCTGGGAAGGTATGGCGGAGAGGGACTTTTTGACGTTCTGTTAATTTGTTTTACGTTTTAGCGAGGAATGGTTTCTCATCTTCTATGAAGTTGGTGACCGGTAAATAAACATCACAAGCTATGTCAGTTTTTTGAAAAACGTAAGCTACTGTCTCTCCAACCTCTTCCTTTTTTTTTTTCTTTTCTTTTTTTTTTTTATTTTTTTTCTTTCTTTCTTCTTTTCACGGTATCTCATCTCCTCAACTATTTTCTGACCACAAAATAGCCATGCTAATTTGTTCTCGGTGTTAAAAACATCTCATAACAGAATTCTCTAATCTAATTTGTTATTAGGTAAGGCGAAGATGGGAGAAAAAGAATGGTATTTCTTCAGCCTCCGAGACCGCAAGTACCCAACCGGAGTCCGAACCAACCGAGCAACAAACGCGGGCTACTGGAAGACGACAGGCAAAGACAAGGAGATCTTTAACAGCCAGACCTCGGAGCTCGTAGGGATGAAGAAGACGCTGGTCTTTTACAAAGGGAGAGCTCCCCGAGGGGAGAAGACCAACTGGGTTATGCATGAATACCGCCTGCAATCCAAATCTGCCGTCAAAGCCAACAAGGTAACAACTCGCTTTCACTGAGAAGTCTTTGAAAATGATTCAAGTTCGCTCTTTACTGACAACTTGGCGCCAAGACAGGACGAGTGGGTAGTCTGCCGCGTGTTCATGAAGAGTTCCAGCGGGAAGAAGTACGCGTTGAGCCAGCCCCGCGGCAACCCCTACCACCACCACCTCCACCTCCACCACAACCACCACCCGGATATGGTCCAGCCCGAGGCGTGCCACTTCGGGATGGGCGGGCGGAGCTACCTCATGGCCCATGCCGACTTTGCGGAGCTGTCGAGGTTCGCCAGGGGCACATCGGGATTGAACCTCCCCATCCAACCCCAGCTCAACTTGCCCCCCTTCACCCTCTCAGGGCTCAACCTCAACCTGGGAGCACTGAGGATGATGCCGGCCCCTCTAGCCCAGCAGGCCCAGATGGTGACCGAGCCGCCCTCCTCGGTGCTGGCCAACAACTGCGTCATGGCACCGGCCGGAGGGTTCAATGCGGACGTGGCGGTGACGTCCACCGGGACTGGGGGAAGGTACCACCAGCAAGTGGACCCATGCGTCGAGTTCGATCAGGGCTACTGGCCTTCTTACTGAAAGAAGAAATAGTGGAAGGATCGAAGCCTCTACTGATAGATAAGAGTCTAATGTAAGCTTCTTTTCTTGTTTGCATCATTACTTGTAGTACTGGTACCTTTGCTTTAATGCTTTATGTTCTTTTCTTCATCTCTCATGCATTTTAGTTTCCTTGAAATATAACCAAGTTGGAGAATTATGGAAGCGCCACTGTATTAGTGAGTGAACCATATGGTCTTTCATAGCTGATTAGGAATGAGTTATACATAAGCTGATGGATTCTTCGATACAAAAATTTCTAATAATCTTCGAGAAAGAAAAGTATTGAGTCTACGAGCTAGGTGGTTGGAGATGGAAAAATAAAAGCAAAGCGATTAGCCTGCGAGGACCTGCTTGGCTTGTTGGTTAACTCTCTTGATCGTATGAAAGACCTGAATTTGGGCACTGCTTTCTATTGTAGATTTGTTGCCTATGGACCTCATTTGATTAGAAAAGGATGGCTGATAGAGAGTCATAATAGATTGCAATGGCATTCTTATCGAAAGATCTAGGATCTTACTCATATCTGTGTAGCAAAATATCGAGTAAACTGTCAAAAACAGCTGATAACAGGCTTGAAAGTCGAGGCCTTCAAGGTAACACTCCTTGTTGCAGACTCACCAAGACAGTATAGATAATGGAGAGTGATTTTTTAGTTGCTCACCAAATAATTTTATAATAGAAAAGAGAAAAGCCAGAAATCACCAGCCCAAATACTGCTCAATTTACCGAGCCGAAGTGAAAATTCGTGATCAACAGGATAGCACGATCAACCTGTCGTCCCACCGCACCAATCACCAATGTCCGTATCAGACCCATGCATTTAACATGATAGATCATCAATGGTAGTAATCATAACGGAATAAAAATCTTCTATAATCTTCTCTCCCCCTTTAATAATAGTTTGTCGGTGCAAAGCCGTCACTTAATCGTCGAGCATTTGCACGCGGAGATATATGAAACACCGCACATATAGAGAACGGTCGTCTTATAAGCCAGCGCCAAGCTGCTAACCGCCGCCCACTGGTTCAGCTGCAAAAAGATGTGGTCTTCACTGCTCATGCGGATGATAGAGCACGTTAGGAACACCAGGCCCCAACAAAAACTGAGCAAAAATTTCCTCTTTTTTTTCCCTTTCTGCGTTTATTAAACGCAATGGAAGTTTGATACAAAATGCCAAACCGAGATTGTTCTCTTTCCACCAAGTAAAAAGGCCAAAATATTTCGATGAATATCATTAATTGATGCAGCCAGACGACGTCTTACACCCAAGATCCGCTGCGTGATGGCTGACCAAAGTTGCCTGAACTTGGTAACAGAAATACAGATGGTCGGAGTCGTCGCATATGGTGATATTTTGACAAAAATGAATATAGAGGGCTCACTGCAGTGTTTTTCCAAGTTTCCAAGCATAGCTAAAATTTCACTCGGGGAAGAGCACCGAGTAGCAATCAATCCTACTTAAAGCAACGTAGTTTTTGGTGGTAGATTTGTTACATAGATCCAAACACAACCGTCAGTGTATTGAACGTGAATAGAAAGAACACAACTTGATAAATAAGTGCTGCCACACTAAATGCACACTCAATTCTACGACAAAAAGACGTATTGTTTGTGTTGGATGTTCTAAAAATTTCACACAAGGGTTCTCAAAACCCAAAAAATATCTATCACTGACAGCAAAGATCTGCAGCTCCAAAAGGTACCCAGCTACTCATGGAGTAACCCAAATGAAACCTGCAAATAACCCAAACTTCCAAGTAATTAACGCAGCAAAACATTACTCCCGAAAGTCAGTTTATCAAGGTACTAAAATGTGCATGCTTTTCAATCTTGAACTGATGGTCAAATGAATGGATTTCATAAAATTAATTACATAAATTAATTTTAAGAAGACAGAATATAATACTAATATTAAAACGAGAGAATCCACATCTGCACTGTTATGAAAGAAATGATTCAACTGCCCAAAGGATTGCCACCAAACACATAACATAAACAAACTGTGTATCAAAACAAACTGTGTATCAATGTATATCACCCTTCGGATTGAAAAATCTGTGCGCACAATTTTTTGGCCATTTTTCCATTTCCTATATTTCCTATATTATCACTGATGTCCGGAGTTGTTTTATTGTTATTTTTTTTAAAAAAAAAAAGATCACAAGACTGTTTTAATTGAACATTCGTGGACACCTCTCTTTTAAAAATTAAAAAAAAAAAAAGAGTGAGACTTGGCTACACTCGTGTATAGTCAAGCTACAAATCCGATCACCCTTTTTACTCTTAAATCCACACGGATCTCGAAGCCATCCCATCTTTTCCACCATTGGGATTCGTAATTCATGTACATCTAAATATGAAAAAGACAACCGGATCTGAGCTTGGTTACATACAAATATAGCCAAGTCCAGCTCAAAAAAATATAATCTTCTTGTAGGAAAAAAATAAAATATAATCACTTATATTACAGTTGATATAAAACAAGAAATCCTTATCTAATAGCTACAAACTTCTCACACAACAATGTTCCAATATCATTTAAGACTTCATTAGTTCAATGCAGCATTAGTGGTTCAAGCAGTCGATTATTTAACTATCCATGAAGCAGCTTAATATTCTTTTCCTTCAAACAATAACAACTTGAAAGACAGTGGTTCCTAGAAGCAATACTTTTTACAACTAAAAGTATGATGGATGGAACAAATTAACGAACTGAACATCTAAGATTTCAGCAAGCAGGCTACTATCAAAAATTGTTGGTTGAAAGAAATGACAGAACCCTCACTCTCATTGTAGAAAACTGTTCTATTCAGAAGAAATAACCATATTTGACTATGTTAAAACGATAACGTTGAGATGGATATGTGGTAAAACAAGAAAAGATAGAATAAGATATGAAATCATTCAAAAAAAAATGAAAGTAGTATTTGATGACAAATTGAAAGAAGAACAACTTAAATGATTTGGATATTTGCATAGTAGATCTAGGATGCACCGATGTGAAAGAGTAATTTAATTCATATAAAAAGAAAAAGAGGTAGAACAAACAGCAACAACAAAGCCTTAATCCCAAGCTAGTTGGAGTCAACTATATGAATATTTTTTTTTTCCATTCAGATTGATTTTAAGTTAGAGATAAATCAAAAATTTTATGAAAAAAAGTAATAAAGAAATATTTAAAATCTTTGCATCTTATATAAAATATAACTTAAAACCAATTTCAAACTAGTTTGAGATTAAAACTTTATTGTTATTGTTGTACTCTTGCAGGATGCATCCTCAAGTATTTGTGTAACTTATACCAGGTGGTTCTCCCTTTCTACAAGGAAAACAATTACTCTATCTCTACAAATAATATGCAATAGCCGTCCTCTAACTGTCATCCAACCATGCACCGGGCATCAATTTTGTGAAGCAAGTTTGGTGTGATTTCAACTAATATTATGAGATCAAAAAGAGATTCTATTGAAAGGCATGATGGATGAACAGTTAATGTGACTGATTAGATATATAACTCAGCAATAGTATAAAGGAAATCAAAGAAACATATTCATCGGAATAGCTTTCCATATCATCAAAGAGAAGAGACTGATTGGAAAGTGCAAAAGCATTTAATAGAGCAATGAGCATCAGAGAAACTGCTTCCCAACATCTTCATCCCCCATGGAAACACAAAAACAACATTTTATAACACTTCGATCTAAACCACTTTATTGTCTTCATGGTCAACAGATTTTTATGACATTCAATGCTAAAGCCTCCCCCGCACGTCCACCTCAAAAAAGTAAAATAAAATAATAAAAAGGGATCTAACAAGTGAAGCAATAATTTAGAAGCTATTCTGAAAATAGCCAACCCATTCCTACTTAGCACCTTGTATGGAGTGTTTTTTTTTTTTTTTTTTTTTTTGGAAACATCCAAAAGAATGTGGACCCTAGGCAGCTACAATCAAGCAAGAATCAGTACATATGAATCATAAAAGGCCCTTTAGTTCATATGCAAGATCAATGATACATAAAAGATCATTTCTTCTTAATTTTTGATTTGACATGATTATAAGAACAAGCTATTGTGAGGAGCAAGGTTTTAAGTTTCGGCGTGAAAAGGGGCATCCCAACCATCTCATTCCATTTTTGTAGGAGAACGGGATCGAGTAGGGGTGGGACAATAAAACCCAATAATGCAGGGAAAGAAGAGAGCGGAAAAAAAGAAGAGAAGGAAAGAAGGAATAAAAGAAAAGGAAAGAACAAAAGGAAAGAAAGAAAGGGAGAAGAAAAAAAAGAACAAAAGGAAAGAAGGAAGAAATAAAATAAAAAAGATGAAAAAGAAAAGAAAAAGGAAAGAAGGAAGAAAGGAAAGAAAGAAAGAAAAAAAATTAAGGAAAATTGAAAGGGAGAGAGAGAGAGAGAGAGAGAGACAAGGGAACTAGGGCGAGACAACTTCGTATTCCTTAGTGATGACCATCAACACTTGTCCCGAGCACTAGGGATCATAGACGAGATTGGCATTTACCAATTATTCACATTTAGGGCTCACTCTAATGTAACTGCAAGCTAAAATTACTTAAAACAGATGGAGGAGCCGATCAGCCCTTGCCAAGCAGTCAAACAATTTAATGTCTGGTTTTCATGCCAATACAAGAATGATTGGCAAGCAAACACTATCAAATCCAAACTATACCAAAAGCAGTGCTTTGACCAGGGCACCATTAGAAATGCTTCGCATCTTCCTCCCTCCACCCCCCACCTCGCCCCCCCTGCCCCCTTGAAGCCCCTCAAAACCAAACTAGCTGCTCATGACCTTTCTCGCTACAGCTTGCTCACTCACAACAAAGATAAGCATCATTTTCTCGCCAATCACATGACCCATGAAATATGAATATTTAAAAAAATTATCAAAATAATGTAATAGTAAGCCAGGATAATTGATCCCCTTCTAAGACCTTTCCAGAAAAAAGAATATGCTTCTCTTCTAATTTTCAACAGAAGCAGAAGTTTGTTAATTAAATTTGATAGTAAGTAAAGCAAAAGTCACCCTCTCAAAAAGTAGATGAGACAAATCTCCCATCCACAAATATGAAATCCCTACTTATAGGTTGAAGCAACAAGTTCTTAAACAAGGCAAAGATAATTTTAGCTACAAGATGATGAGAACCAGAAGAATACAGAAAATCAAAAAGAGACCAAATACAAGTCCTAATTATTAAATGAAAGGATATACTTTGAAATCCAAAAGCCGATACAAGGGGTTCCTCCTCCACCCATCCAAATCCATGCAACAGCTTTTCCTCCAAACATTCACCATGATACATGAAGCAGCAGCCTCAAAGAGCCCAAATGGCAATAATACAAGACCTCCCACCAGGTCATAGACTCTGACTGAAGTCATGATGCACAGGAAGATGAATTACGATATGATTGCCCATAAAACAGATGGCACTCTCTCAACATGAATATCTCTCAACCCAAGAATTTTCATATTGAAGATCTCTGCAAAACAACCATCCAGAGCGACTATCGAATCAGTAAAGATAATATAACAGGATTCCACAACTGCCTCCTCCAACTGAATCCCCAAGTTATAGAAAATTGTACAAGAATGGGCTCAAAATTTTGAACATGATAAAGCCTGTATTAAGAGAGTTTCCGCTCTACAATTTGCTCATCCAAATTTCACATTTTGAAATTATGTCAATGACTTTCTTCACATTTAATCTCTCGCATATACTCTCCGATGACACATAAAACACAGTCTTAAGAACAAAACACATATCATAAAACATAGTCTAAAGAAGGGAAAACATGCCTATTTGCTTAACCTATCCAAAAACTCACTCTACCACCCTTCCAAATCTATGGCCCTGTTAGCTGACACCATCCATGAAATAATCAATCAAAATTTTCTTTCAAACCATTACATATTAACCTATGCACAGCCTCTTGTCAGCCCTCTTCCTCTATGAAATCTATTTCTCATCACCATTTCCCACAGGCCATCTTCAAGTCTATAAAAGTAACTTCCCAGTTAGGGTCTGAGTCATTTCATTCATCAATCTCCACATCTAACCCTATGAAATCCTCTCTCTCTCTCTCTCTCCCCCCCCCACCACACACACACACACACACAAAGCATACTACCTGAAATCATCACCATTTTCCATAGGCCATCTTCATCACTGCCCAATTTAAGTAACTTCCTAGTCAGGGTCTAACTTGTATCATTCATCAATCTCCATGAAAGCTTCCCCCCCCCCCGCCCACACACACACACAGCATACAACTTGAAATCACACTTATCAAATATCTAATTTATGTTTCTTCATTATTATGCCTTTGTATAGGGCCTGAACTGAGTTCCAACTCTATCCTTGCCCAATGTGAACACCATGCAGAAACTAAGGCAAAGCACAACCTACACACATTTTCACTTATAAGGACATCTCTCCCATCAATCCAATTAGCTAAGTAGCACATTTGATGGACTATGGCCATTCACGTAAGATGCAATTTCCACATATAATGGTCATGATAAAACTTATAGCAACAGCATGCTAACTTGTCAGCAACACTTGTGATGATTCATTCTAGTAATAAACTAGTGTTGCAGATGTTTAGAAACATCAATATTTAGTGGTCTACTCATCATTATTGGCTATCAGACAGACATGCCATCATTGCTAATGGTCAGATGCCCTCCAACAAGGCAGCCTATAAACTACATTTGGTGCAGTGTGCAGTCTGCATAAAGTGTTTCAATTCACACATGCACAAGACAATTCCTGAAATTCTTCCAAAGCAGATTACAATAAACAACTAGTAGGAAACATAAATCGAAATATCCCCCAATTGCAACACATAAGCACCATTTTATACCACTTTGAAAAGCTTTATTTAAGTCACAGCCTTGAAATTTTGAAATTTTTAACCAGCTTATCCTCTTTCACTTCATTCTAAAGTAAAAAAATCCACACTAAGATTATGAAGTTTTGTATCCTGGGACTCTAGATCAGAGCAACACTAGCAATACTTGTAGATTATTCTTCTGAGCAAATGCCCAGGAACAAGGCTTATAATATCTAACTTTTTCAGAGAGAAGTGGGCATGTGCTGCATATCAACTGCACATAGATTCATTGAAATGCACTGAAGCACCCACAAACTATGAAATATTCATTGTTTATTCTTAGTTTCAGAACATGAGCCCAGAAAAGTTTGATTTCAAGAAATTTAAGAAACAATCATGATAATATTGAGCAGTTTTTTGCAACATAATGGATAAAAACAGAGGTGAGGAGTCATACCTTGTATATCAACATTGGAAATATGAACTTTATATTTTTATCAATCACTGTTACTTGTCAGCATGCCTGCGCTTAGGCCTACGATGTGCGTTGTTTGCAGGGGCATTCTGTGCAGGTTGCCTTGTCTTCTTACTGCTGTATATGACATAATAAGACTCCAAGTAACAGAAAACAATACCATAATCATGTAAAGGAAAAGGCAGGGAAGTGATAGAATGGGTGGACAAGTGAAATGGGCCACAGATTAATGGATCTAACTGACCAGAAAATATCTGATAGGAGTCTGTATAAAAAGAACATTGGTAATGCCAATAAAGCAGAAGCCTGCAACAATGAGTCATAGCAGCAGGCATTAACAATTTTTTAACAAAAAAATGATCAAAATCTGTTCAGGATAAAGATTGGAAGCTACATACCATAAACCACACCAACTCCTTAGTTGCAAGATGTTTTGTTAATTCATGTTTCTTTAGATGTTCCTGGACAGCAGCTTGAACCTATAGCAGAATCAAATAAATCCTGAGGAATGGCAAGCTGTTGTAATTTCATCAAGACATGATTAACTAAAAAATATTGATGAATGGCAGTCATTTCCAGAAATCAAGACAGTACTTCTACACAGAGAAGCAGAAAAGTGAAAGAGAGAAAAAGAAGGTAATGTGCCTGTAGCAGATGTATTTATCATACTGTTTATCAGTCATATAGTTACCTGTGGATATCTCAGAGCTCCATGCGGAATGGATAGAACTCAGTTACTAAAATATATTCCCAGCAGTAGGGCATGAACCATCTTTGGAAGTGCTCCAAAACTTAAAACAGGGATTCCACCAACTTTAATTACATCAAATTAGGATCCATTCAATAACTTGGGAATGTTTTTCCAGACCCATTCCATCTTTGTGGTGTGAGGCTTCACCGTTGTTGCTGAATGTTTATATGGTCAACCTCCAGACTTGCTAGGACTGTTGATAGCTCAATGTCATTTCTTGTGGAGGTTAATTGATAGGTAAGGAGGTCTTTATACATATACATATACATACGTACGTGCATACATACATACGTATGTATGTATGCACATGTATATGCTAGATCCCCATACTGGAGTTGTTGATTGGTAGGGTCCTACCTACTTATACGAGAAAAATTACAATGCACAAGGCACAAAAATGGCAAAGTACATTGTTGATGAGGCATTATGAAAAGTAAACAATTGTCATAAAATGCAGAGACTGGTACAATTAATAACCTGTTAAACTAATCATTTGGAAGTTCTTCTATAACCAATAATTCTACAGTAATTGTCTGTTGCTCACATAATGGGCAATTAAAAGGGGGTTACAATATAAATCTCCTTATTATACATATAAAAAAAAGTTGTCAGCTGGACTTTCTTCGAGAGTAATATGGACCAAAATAATACTGAAAATCAGCTCTGCATGATTTTTGTTTTCTTTTATCTTCCTAACGTTAGACAACATGTGAAGTGAGAAAGAGATGATCAACACCCAAATGTAAAATTATATAGCTCTATAGAATGGAGAAATAGATCACATTGAGAAAAGAAATGGACAAGGACTACCTGGCGGTGATATGTTGTTGCTGATTTAAGAAATTTTCCATATGCACGAACAACTCGCTTTGTGTATGGCTTCAGAGCAACTCGCACTTTTTCAACATGTGGTTTGGTGACAGTAGCAACTTGAACAATGTAGGGTTTAGAGAATTTCTTGGCTTCCTGGTATCAGATTATAAGAATGAAGTTGCAGGTCAATACCCATAGTAATAACAATAATAAGATTTTACTGTGTTCGCATGGGGGCCTCATGAAGCCATCTTGCTCATAATCTCCATGAAGTAACACCAGCAAACTTACCTGGTAATAGGGACGCGCGAGTTCTTGTACTTTGACAATATGCGGTGTGATGGTGCTCTTGGATGCCTCATAAACCTCAACAGTTTTAACAGATATTGTTTGCATGTAGGGTTCAGCACGGGTTAGAAAGATCATCCATTGTTCTTTGATGGCAGGGATCCATTTCTTCATGATATAGAACAAAAAATTAGTGGAAGTTCAACTAAATCAAGTTAATCAATCAATTTGCTGCATAGAACATGTACAATTAAAGAACACATGGAGCATCATATCAAAAAATACAGCAAGGATTGAACCAACCACAACAATATTTTCTCAGATCACATATGAAACTGCCATCCCATAGAAACTCTAGTATTTCAAATTAAAATTATAATATAGGATCACTTGCAATTGCAATTCAAAATTTTAGTCATTAAAAATGTATATACTATTCTATGCAGGAAGATCTCTAACAGCTAGCATGCATAATAGACCAACAAGGAAGACAGTGTCTAACATTACAAATGTATCAGAAACCTTCATTTCAGATAATGCTGAGCAGCAACTTACAGTCTTAGCTGTTTCCAAATGGGGTTCAGCCCATTTTTGCGCTTGTGCTGATTTCTCTGATGCCTGAAATGATTTTGAAATCCAAAAACGATCATTTAATGCATATACTCTGTGCATGTCCATACAAATAGAGAAGACTTGACTTAGATACACTCGAGAGGATTTCCATTGGAATCAAATCAGGTTCCCATATCGATGTTCCGAGCCGTTAGATATGATTTATTACATCTAAAACATTTACACACTAAAAAGAACATGTGATTTGAAGACCCTTAACTCATGTGCCAAGTGATCAAAATATTGGACTATCTAAATAGCACAAAATAATACAATTTTTTTTTGACCTCTTGATGCATGGTCTATAGGTCTGTAAATCACATGAACGTTGTGTGCAAGCATTTGATGGTAGTAAATCACATCCAATGACAACATCCATCATATGAGAAAAAAATCTCTTAAAACTGCAAGTTCACTTTACACATGCCACGAAAAAGACCTTCTGCAGGAAAACATCCAGTGCTGGTTTTGCATGCTCCTTCCAGTGAGTTGCTGCAAGCTCCTGAACATGGAACATCAGAACTATCATGAGAAGCATGGACTATATATGCATGTGTACACATAACCATATAAAACAAAACATATACCTGACAATGGCTTATACGATATGCAAGCCAGGGTGGCAGCCATGCTCCATGGACCTGAATGTCAACAATAATGGAATTTGTTTCACATCTGATTCAACCATTGCTACTATAAGGTAAGGGTGAACAATTAAAATCATTTTGCGACATAAAAACGGCAATGAGATAGTAAATATATAGGATCACAAGTAAAGAAAAGGTTGGCCCAGTGCATGAGGTTCCCAATACTATGGGGTTTAGGGAGGACCAGATTATGTAGCCTAATCCCAAAATGTGGAGACTGTTTCTGGGTTTTGAACTCTTGACTTCCAGGTTCCAATAAAGCAACCTTATTACTATTGCACCAAGGCACACTCTCTTGTATAAGATCACAAGTATACAACTGAATAAGACATCAAATGCAGGGACACAAGGATGCTGATGATAAGCACAAACTTTATCACAAACCTAGTAACAAATTTACAACTACCCTTCAATAACAACATTTACGGAATTCTAATGTGGTCCTAATTTGATCAGTTCAGTTCTCTTTAAGATCTCACTTCAGAATTCATGTTCCCCCATGAACTAGTTACCATTACTCCTTAGATAAAAGTTCAGTTGTTCTATCGCATTCCACACTTTTATAGATCTTCTCTCAAATTGTACAGTATCCAAAAATATTTATTAGGGCAAAAATTTTAAGAACTTGGCGACTAAATACATGGTTTATAGTGAAAGTTTAAAAGGTGGATACGACAAGTGGCACATTGAGGGAACAGATATTCAGCTAAAGCAGCAAAAATTCATATACTTGCCTCTGTCAACTGTTTCGATTTTGATGTTGCTTCTAACTGTGCTCTCAGCAGCTCTTCCTGGCAACAATTTGAAAAAAAACATAAGCCAGTTATCCTGAATGAAACAAATGTGAAAATTATGCTAGCTACCACACACCTCTGCCAGTTGAAGAGCACGTTCAGTTTTCTGAATTCTGCGCTTTTGCTCATCATTGGTCTTTTGGAGCTAAAAGAAATAACGATGAAAGATTGTGATGTCAGCTATATTAAACTCTAGAGTCTAGATATCTGTATTATATACTATGTAGCTGTTTTATACAGAGTAGGTTGCCTCCAAAGAGATGTAGCTATTAAGCCAGTACAAATTTTGGATATAAGAAATTTATTTCTTACTGAGTCATCACAGAATTTTAAATATAACAAAGGCATAACAGTACATGTTTACATATCAGGACCAGCGTTGTCAAAAGCACTGCCTAGGTACCTAGGTGGTCTGCCCAGGTGCTTAGAGAGATTAAACTGCCCAGTTAATAGCCAACCATGCACACTTATATTCCTTTTTATTGTTTTATATTTTCTCACTTTATTTTCACTGGTCTGACTGAAATTCACTTATATTAAGTAAATTAGAAGTGAATAACATAACCTAAGATATGTTGTCAGTTTCACTCACTCCCACCCCATCTCTGCCAACCTAATTCCTCCTTGCCTCTCCACACTAGATCAAGTACCCCTCCAGCTGTTGTCTAACCATCCACCTATGCACCACCAATTGAAGGATCTTGTGGAGCCCTCAAATAGCCATTCAACTACTGGTAGAGGTGTAATCTAGTCGAGCTTGATTGAGATTGGGTCTGATCAATCTTTGTTTGAAATTAATTTCAAGTCTAAACTTCAAGACCAAGCTTTGATTTGTTGACCATTATTTCAAGATCAATTCGAGCTTAATTTCAAAGTGAGCCAAACATGAGCCTGCTTGATTAGCTTGATAATCCTAAATCAAGCTAAAAACAACTGCAAATTAAGTCAAACCTGATTCAAGCTTGAATGAAAGCTCAATTCTTGATTTCAAGACTGGTTCAAAGTCTGGCTTGGGCCTAAATTAGCACTTAATTGATCCAAAGAATAAAAAGATACACCAATTAAAACATGATCTGTTATATAAAACATGTAATATGTGTGTGCACGCACGCGCATTCAAGCCTTATTGAGCCAAGTTTGATTGAGCAAGGCCAATTTTTGGTTCAGCTTGAAATTAATTGGGCCTGTTTTGCATATTCAAGCTTGGTTCCTTTAGATTCAAATCAATCTTGATTCAAACTTTCCTTGAGCTAAGCCTGAGCTGAGCTCAAGCTGTTTGTTTCATTTGAGATCCCTCGATTGGCAGCACTTCAATAGGCTGCCTGCAGTCATTTTACCACCCAAAGTCATTTTGCCTGCTTCTTCTCTTCCCATGTTATACTTCTTATTCTTCCCCTCTTCATTTGAAGGATCCTTTCTTCTCCTGTTATTCTCCTTTTCTTCTCATTTTCACCCCTAATCTTGTCTGCTATGTGTTTTTCTTTTTTCCCCCCTATTTGTTCTCAGTTTACCTCCTATTTTTTTCTTGAATGGACATATGGGATTTCAATTGTCTTACAAGCTTAAGATTTTCATTAAACTTTTCAAATATGTACTTTATAGCTATATCTTTTAATCATTTGCTTTTGCTATCACCAATCATGCTTATATTTGACTCAATTCGGTTGCTATATGATGAAAACATCTCATGATTTTGATCAACCTCAACTCTTATTAATGTTGTATTTGGTTATTTAAGTGTTATGAAAAAAAATAATGGTATTATTTTTAGAATTTTTATGTATATTTTCGTCCTTTCAAACGATGAATTGCCTAAGTCACTAGGTAGTCCACCTAGACAGTAAGGGTGTGTTTGTTAGGATTGGATTGGAATCCAATCCAATGTTTGGAAGACCAAAGATTGAATTCCAATCCCGTAGGGAACACCATGTTCGCAGGCATGGGATAACATCCAACATGGGATTGGAAAATATAAACCTCAACTCTTATTAATGCTGTATTTGGTTATTTAAGTGTTCTGAAAAAAAAAAAAAATGGTATTATTTTTAAAATTTTTATGTATATTTTCGTCCTTTCAAAGGATGAATTGCCTAAGTCACTAGGTAGTCCACCTAGACAATCTAGACAGCAAGGGTGTGTTTGTTAGGATTGGATTGGATTGGGAATCCAATCCAATGTTTGGAAGACCAAAGATTGAATTCCAATCGTGTAGGGCACACCATGTTCGCAGGCATGGGATAACAGCCAACATGGGATTGGGAAATATAAGCCCTCCCCCTCCCCTCCCAATTTAATTCAATCCTACATGCATGTATCCCAAATGCTATCAATTTGATTACATGGGAATCATTTCCATTTCCAATCCTATATCCTAAACGCTTTAATCCAATCCAACCCCACAGGTACAGGATACTATTGGTTTGGCAATCCCATACCACTCCAATCCCATGTGGTGAACCAAACAAAGACCTAAAAGTCCTCATGTCCTAGCCTAAGCCTAGCCCAAATTTGTTTTCAGGCTTCGGGCTGAACTCTAGCTGGAACTTTTTTTCAGAATCAAGGCTTGAGCCCAAGCCCTAGCTTGGTCCAAAACTTAATCAAGCTAACCCACAGCAACCAATTTGGGCCAAAGACCAAATTGGTAGAGTTAACTTTTAGTTTTTAGATGCCTGCACAAAAAATAAATAGCATTAAAATAATTACATTTAAGCACTCAACAACCAGATAAAGATATCAAATATTTGATTCCCAAGCAAAAGAAAATCCGCTATTACATGGAGAGTTATTCCTACATAGTAAATAAGCAATTCAATATAAAATTTAAAGGGTTTACCACTTTTTAAGGTTTTGGGACTGGATCTAGATTGGATTTAGGCTTGATTAAGAGCCAATGCTTTGGACCTTCTCTAACCCGAGCCCAGCAATGGCTCAAGTCCAGGCCATGCCAAGAAATGGCCCAAGCTTAGATTGATTTTTTTTTTGGACTCTAACTTTAAGCTCGAACCTGTTTGAATTAGCTCAAGCTTGGCCCACAGTCCCATGCATCAAATTTGGTGATGAAATCAGAAAACTCCATATGCAAATGTAAACTAGCTAGCACCCATCTTTTGAGAGAGATTATATTAACAATAAATTTACCCAAAACAAAACCAAAATTAACTTCAAGAACAATGACTGCTAATGTAACTCAGAAGGAAAGATTTTACAGGTACAATGAGCTAACAATTCAACCCATATCAAAAGAGAAAAAAAAAATCTTCACTTAGAATCTTCGGCACGCAATATCAGCTTACATCAATGTTCAAATGCATTAACAGATTCAAAGAATCAGAGCAGCGAAACCCTCCAATCTACATCCGTATGAAACCCTTACCATCTTCCTATCCACTACTTCAAGTTTTACCAGACAGTTTGCATCCATGGATTCTATTGGATTGTTGGAGGCCTGTCAGACACCAAGGGCCAAGACACAGTCTCCACCAAAACTAGATCCATGCACAAATTATAAAACTCCATCAATATCTGGAGACCTAACAATAATTACAGGAAATCCCTAAATGACCTCCAAATCAACTAAAGGGTACATAAATGAAAAAACTGAAGGTCCATCCCAGACATCGATTGTCCTTTATAGAAATACCCAACACCAGCAAACCCTTCAAGTACCTGGCTACAAATTCACTACAAGATCCTCATTGTAGGTCATATTACAAAATCTCACATGAAAAACTATGTAATTCAACCATCTCCAAGAATATAAAGGCAAATCCATACAGTCGAGGTAATCCCAACATATTAGTTGCTTCGGTTTGGAGTATGACAAGCATTAAGTACTTTACCAGGGCCACGGAGCCTATTCTTGTGACTAGTTTTTATAGAACCAGAAACATATAAACTGGTGTCCAAAAGAAAGTAATAAAATAACAAAAATCAACACAAGTTCAGCAATGCTATAGCTGCACAGAAGTTTTACTAACATTAACACTGCAATGATAATGCAACAATTGAAACACTTAGGTGCCTTTAATAGCAACAGCATTTCATTTCTAAGAACTGATAATTGACACCATAGAGTGATGCTGGAATCAACTAATAAAAGCAACAAATTCATTTTTACCAAGGAATTCTGATAATGGCTGGCAAAAATAATAACAGACATGTCAGGATGACAAACAAAAATATAAAGAAGCATATTTAAAAGATTCACTCACAGCTCAAACCCTACTATCTAGATAAAAACAAACAATGTCGTTTGTAAGATGCAGTAATTCAATCAAATATATATCTATATCTATATATATATATATATATATATATATATATATATATATACTCACACTTTTCAGCTTCAAATTCAGTTCCTGCACCTTCTTCTCTGCTTCACTAGCCTGAGCCTCTAATGCATCTCTCTTCCTAGTTTGTGATTCGATCTCATTTCTAAGTTTCTCAACCTGCAAACAGAATGTATGTCACATCCATAATAAGTCCTTAGAATTATTAATAAAGTTCCCACTATGCACACCTGCTTCTCAAGTTCAATAGCTCGAGCAGAGGCTTTTCCAACTATCTCCTCTGCATCAACAGAGCCCTTTTTCTACAAGCAAAAACAAAATCTGATACGTCAACTGCAATCTTGTTTAAAAAAAAAAAAAAAAAAAAAAACAGAAAACTATGTCTTGTTGAAGGTTCACCTGAACTGATTCTATCTCGCTTTGCAATAAGGCAATGCTCGCTGACTTCTCTTGAATAGCCTTTTCCAACTGCGCAATGCTCTCATCCTTGTTTTTCAGTTCCTGGGCTTGATATGAAATACTAGATTCTACCATCAAAACAAAGATAATGCAATGTCATATACATGAAAAAAAAAAAAAAGGAAAATCTTGCAACATCAGGATTTCTTGAGCTAATAAAACCCAAAACTAACATTAAAATGTATAGATTTCCAAACAAGATTATTTGGCCACAATAGCCTAATGAGTTCCGCCAATCCTAATTTCTTTAATTGATTGGCTCGAAAACCTGATCTCCGTTTAACTTCTCTAAAACCACAAAAACTCCGTTTAACTTCTCTAAAACCACAAAAACTGGCAGGAAATGGCAATTAAACATCCAATCAAAGTGTTTAAAATCAACATCGGCAACCAACTAGGCTTGATATAGGATTTGCTCTCGGAAAGACAGACAAAAACAAATCAAGAAAACAATAAAGACGCCGAAGCAAGATTGCAAGCCCTAACAGCAGAAATTATTGCGGTCGCAATGCCTTCAAGCTTTGAGATAATACGAAAAAAAAAAAAAAAACAACTCTCCTTAATTTCCATAAACCCTAGCAACAAGACAATCGAGTCATAAACCCTAGACACACAGGAACAGCTCTCAAGATTGAATCGTGGCTGACCTAGGGAAGAGATCTTGGTTCTGAGCTGCTCTAATTCCAGCCTCAGCGTCGAATCCGAGGCCTCGGTTCCCGCGATCTCGTCCTCGATCCCCGCGCCGGCCCAAACTCCCACAACCACGGACGAGAACACGATCCAAGCTATCACAAGCTTCGAAGCCCCCATCGAAAATCTTCGGGCAAAAGCCCCCTAAAACCCTCCACTTTTTTCCTCGCTTTCTTTCTTTCTTTTTTTTTTTTTTTTTTGGTTTTAAGCCTTCGGTACTTGCCCTCACAACATCATGTAAAGGACAGTGGGGAGATGAGAGAAGACGGCCGCAGGGCTCAGATATAGGGCCCGCGCCGTATGATTGGATTTTTGAGGGAGATGCGACCGCCACGTGTCACAAAAGTGTCGACCGACGCGCGCTCTGAGAGCGGCCGGCTGCCTACCCAAACCGGAAGCGCCGGTCACTTCACGACGAACCTTCTGATCCGCCGCATACGTATCTGATTTGAGGTTTATGATCGTCCGTTGAATCTAGCCTCGTAGCGACGTGGACGACAGAAAATTTTCCGCTTAGAAATTTTTATGGGTGACGCGAGCCGTTGATTTTATGGACCCTGATGGGCTCGCCGCCCCGTAAGAGAGTTGGGCGAGATAGAAAGCGTGGGCGCGGCTACCATACGAGTATACGATAGAATACGATACGGACATAAAGAGACGTTAAGTCTTCAAAACCTAAAATATAATATATATATATATATATGAGATATATTAATTAATTAATATAAAATTTAAAATAATTAAAATATACTATTTTTATATATAAATTAAAAAATTTGATAGCTATCAAACTATTTATAATAAAAGATGCTTTCATTCTATTTTGTAATATATATTATAAAAGAATATAATGTTCATTGAATGTTCATCCATTTTAATATTAAAAATGACTAACTTTAATTTTAAAAATAAAAATTTAACTCTTTGAAATTTAAAATATGATATATATATATATAAGATTTGATGCATTAACTCTTTGAAATATAAAATATGATATGTATGAGATATATTAGCTAAATAATATAAAATTTAAAATAATTAAAAATATACTATTCTGATATGCAAATTAAAAAATTTAATAGCTATCAAACTATTTAAAAAAAAAGGCGCTTCCATTCTATCTTATAATATACATTATAAAAGAATATAATGTTCGCTAAATATTCATCCATTGTAGAATTGAAAGTGCCTAACTTTAATTTTAAAAATAAAAAAATCTAAAATATGATATATATGAGATTTGATACATTAGCTCTTTAAAATCTAAAATATAATATGTATAAGATACATTAACTAATTAATATAAAATTTAAAATAATTAAGAATATACTATTCTGATATGCAAATTAAAAAATTTGATAGCTATTAAACTATTTACAACAAAAGGTGCTTCCATTCTATCTTGTAATATGCATTATAAAAGGATACAATATTCGCTAAATGTCCATCCATTTTAGAATTGAAAGTGCCTAACTTTAATTTTAAAAATAAAAATTTAACTCTTTGAAATCTAAAATATGATATGCATGAGATTTGATACATTAACTCTTCGAAATCTAAAATATGATATGTATGAGATACATTAATTAATTAATATAAAATTTGAAATAATTAAGAATATACTATCCTGATATGCAAATTAAAAGGTTTGATAGCTATTAAACTATTTACAACAAAAAATGCTTCCATTCTATCTTGTAATATACATTATAAAAGATACAATGTCCGCTAAATGTTTGTCCATTTTAGAATTGAAAGTGCTTAACTTTAATTTTAAAAATAAAAATTTTTAAAATTTCATAGCTTTACAACTTATCAGTAATATATGTTATTATGCAGCAAAAAGAGCCAATTCTCCATATTTTTCTGATAAAAATGATCAAAAGATTGTAATATTTATCTTTAATTTATTGATGCTTGAAGAAGAACTAATTCTTTTAGCCTCTTATATTTTAAAACTAACATAAAATATCTCTTTTTCAATAAAAGGTTCAATTTTAACATATCGAAATTTTATTATATTTGATACATATCTAGGTATATCTATACATACCGAATATAGATATCACTTTTCTTTTAACATATTCATGTTTTATAGGGTGCAAAGCTCCTAGCAAAGTTGTGATAGTTCTTTTCCTTACTTTTCTTTTAAAAATATATTTTTGATTCTCAAACTTTCTTTCAAAATTCATTTTGATCCTCAAACTTTTAATCGTTACAATTTAATCCTTGATATTTAAAAAATATTGCATTACTGATGCTTCGTTACATAAAATTAATTAAAAATGATAGAATAATTGATATATCGCCCTATTTATGAGTTCACATGTTTGTGCCAAGATAACACTATTTCACTCATTTTAATTAATTTTACATAACAAAACATTAGCAATATAATATTTTTAAAACACGAGGGATTAAAATACGATGGCTAAAAGTTTAAGGATCAAAATAAATTTTGAGAAAATTTATATGTGTGTCATTCAATACTGTCACCTACTTAGTCTAGCATAATCTGCATTCTTCCTACAAGTGTTTGATCTTTACACATATCGCATATTAAAGATGCAAAACAAGTTGGGTCAACTTCAATCGCAAATGGGTCAATTCAAACTCGACATATATATTACATAGATTACATGACACGGCTTGTATAATCCATTTAATTTATGTGACTCACTCTCATGTAACTTATGTGATCCGTTTGATATGAATTGATTCATGCGATCCGTATAATGCATATAACTTATGTAACCCATTTATAATAATTTAAACATTAAGTAATTATATATCAAAAATCATAATCCTAAAGTAATTATGCTTTCACTCGGTGTAATTAATTAAAATGTGACATTATATTGAATAAATAGGTATGATGGGAATTGTTTCATTTTATAATCAGATCAGTTATGAATTAATCTCGAATTAACAGATCAATTCAAAATCTAATTTAATTATTAATTACATCTAAGGAATCAACTGGCTCATGGGTCAAACTTTATTATGCCTAGCTCAAACTAACTATCGAAATCGCGTTCGCTGTGGGTCCAAAATTGCCACCCGGTCCCATACCCGGCGTATTCGTAGCAAGATTTCCTGGGCCTTGGTCGCTCAATAAATAGGCATCCAGGGCCCAGACTCCCGCCTCTTCCGTTTCAACTGGGACGTAGGGTTCTCGCCTCCGTAACCTCTCCATCGTCCTCTCGCTCACTCGTCCGGAAATCCTAACCCTAGTTTCCTTGAAGAATTCCGTGGTCCTGGATCTCTGTTTCTCTGAGAAGTATGCGACAACAAGGAAAGAGGGAGGGCATCGCGGGGAATGGGGCTCATACAGGTGACGGAGCGAAGGTCGCATCATTCCTGTTCAATGGGGGACTCAAACCCTAGATGCTCTCCAGTGATACCTTGAAAGGATTCTTCTGGTACTTTGTTAACGTGATCTTTTCTTTATCTTGCTATCATATCTATTGATTATTGAAGAACTTATCTGTTACTGTAACTGGTTGCGTTTTCGTCCTTCAATTTAACTGGGATGTTCGTCGCTTCTAGCAACTCTTCTTAGTAAATTTTATCATGGCGTTGAATTAGATTCTAGTTTTCTTGTTGTCAGAAGCAATCTGTTTATCAGTCAGGTGAGTTTCTTGAGGTGTAAAGTTCGCTACGTGAACATGGAAACAACTCTATGCTCAGTTAACTTGTTCGTACATACTCAATACTTTGATCCAGTCCATACATTGGAATATATCCACATGGTGTATCTATGACCGTTTATTTGGAAAATTTAAAATATTTCATGACGTTACAATTGTCATCATTATCATGCAGGCCCAACACGACCACCTTATCTGTTCTTCACTTTCTCATGTTTTATATATGCAATGCTACTAATGCATGCTCGTATGGAGTTAAACTGGCAGTGCTTGTAGATTTAGTCCGATCTTGCTCTTTGCTTAGAATTAAAATTTTGGCTTGCTCTTTGGATGGACTTCTACAATTTTGTTCATACCATAGAGCTATTTGGCTTCCTTACTTTATGCCACCATAGAGCTATTTGGCTTCCTTACTTTATGTCACTTTAGATAGAGTTGGTTACAGTGTTTTTGATGGTTCGTCATAACAATAATTTCAGTAACTCAGCATTCTCTTAACTGTTCGCTGTTCTTCGATAGGTTCGTATCTTCATATTGAACTCAAAGTAGTGTGAGTCCCTTGCAGATATAAGATAGCAACCAGATGCCCAACTGCAACTCCAAGTCAAGTCTCATCCTTGCAATATCCTGTTATGTGCAGAAGTCATAAGTTGCAACTGATTTGGTTATCTACATGATGATGAAGCTTGGGTTGATTAACCCTGAAACCACATGTTTTTGTTGCAGGTGTGGTGTTTAGAGAGCCAGTTAAACATTCTGCACCCCATTCCAGATATTTAAAACTGTCAAGCCCTGACCAGGCATATCCCTACCATATATATCTCCTTGCTAATGGTCATTCCATTCACCTGAGGCGGATGGTTTGTCATATATGGAGCTTACTGTAACTTTAGCTTTCTGAGATGATGATTCGATCTGCAGTTATCTTGCTACGAAGATTTTGCAATGACTTTCAAATTTCATTGGATCTCTATTTTCTCAATGAGTCAATAAATTTTACATCCCTATCTTTCAACTTATATGGCGAAATACATAGATCTGATTTTCATTTTGGTGCTTAGCATTTGTTATTTATCGATTTGGAGATTCTTGTGTATTACAGTGCTGGATCTGAATCCTTGTTTCTGGCATTTTATGAAAACTGCACTGACATGTTAAGCCCATGTTCAATAGTCAATATCAAATTGTGCTTTTAGTTTAAAAAATCATGTGTTTTATGCTTCTGTTTTTCTTTTAATATTTTCAAGTTCAATTTTGTGCATAGATCTTACCTTTTCTTTTCAGTTTAATATTGGTATTAACATGGTCCCAAACATGATACGCCCTGTTCTCAGGATGGACAAGGTCCATATATATTGCAAGGAGTGCATTTATTGATCAGTACCAAGCAACTGATGCAGTTATTAAGGGGCTTACAAGCTCAAATTAGTTTTTGGTAGGAGCAATCATGGTTCATGTTGCATAAAGATGAAGTTTTGTACAAAGAAAAAAAAGCCTTAGCACCCTTGGTTGACCTTCTTTTTTCATGATTCTTTTATTCTTCTTCTATGACTGTTCTCTTTTTATTTTCAATGAGTTTTCCATCCTATGATGGTGCTTCTAGAGGGAAAAGAAGGGCAAGTTGAGCTGGAGATATTTGATTTCACTAGTGCTGGAGGACTTGTCTTATCTATGTATAATACCAACAAGGTAAATTCTGTCCAGTCAATCCGTACCTTTGTTGAGTCTTCAATGGCAACTGTTTAGCAGGAAGTAACTGACTTTATCTTTGAACCAAAAATCCTACTTTAAGGAGGCATTTGGTAATTGAAAAATGGAATCACTATGGTAATTTTAGATCACCAGTGATTCTTATCCTAGAGCGAACTTATTCCTAGTAATATAATCACTATATTTTGCACACTATGTTCCAATGATTAAAGATCTTTGATTAAGCTATTTGGTATTCTATGAGATTCTAAGATCACTAAACATCACGATAATTTATGCCATTTCATATTATTTATCATTATGATATTTAGTTTAAATTATAATATAATTATAATAATATTATTATGATAATATAATAATTATAGTATATTATCATATTATATTATAATATTTTAGTTATAATTATGTTATATTTTATAATATTATAATGAATATTATATAATAATATTATGTTATATTATTATAATATAATTGTATGATATTAAATTATATTATATTAATACGAACATAATATCAAGCACCCTTTTTTTAAAATGGACAAGCCGTAGTCTAGTCTCCAAATCTCAAGTCAAGATCCTTGCTTGGTGGTAATCTTGGATATCTGACCTCGAGGATAAGCATGGGATTGCTGGGTTGAATGATGATTTTAAAGGTGTATGTGATCTGAAATCACCATCACATAGGATTACCGAGGTACAATTAAACATGGTGATCCCATCACCTCCATATGGATCACCAGTGATCCTAAATGAATGACCCCATACCAAACATCCCTTAAAAATATGATAGAAAGTGTTCTATGAATCTAACTATTGCCTTACAGAAGTCCACTTCAGAGACTGCAGAAATCAATGAGTTGTCTCCAACTGTGTAGCATCATTGGCACATTGAAATCTTTGCAGTCTTCTCATGGCACGTGATATCTTCGCTAATGTGCTTGTTGCCTAATTGATGATCTCATTGCCTGTCTACCTAAGACCTAAGATGGTTAAGATTGGCTTGCAAGAACTATAATGGAGATGTACAGGGTAAGTTCTTAAGTTATGGTTGAAGTTTTTCACCATCTCCTCATTGGTACTTTTGATCTTAAAAATTGTTGTATTGAAGTTGAAAGTTATTTTGGTAAAATATTGGTTGTTCACTGTTGAAATGTGAAGTTAGGAATTCATATATTCTAGTTACCATATATCCCTGTATTTTCAGGTTTTGTATCTCCTGGTTTAATGACATCAGGATTGGTATCTAATTATGTATGCTTGTAGCAAATATGTTGTGCATGTCTATGAAAAATCTTTGTCTTTAAATTTCTATAACAAACTCCTGCCTTTATCAAATCCAATGCAATGATATGTGGCAGGAGTGGAACCCCTTGTAGTTCTAAAATGTGCATCACAGATGCATTTCCTTTGAATACCGAGGACTCTAGTGGGTTGCATACAAAAGAAGTTGTTGCCTTCTTTTTGTTAAATGTAACCATTTTTCTTAAATTCAGAGCTTCAATGCATATTGATTAACTCTTATGATAATTTATGATGTGGGAACTGCATTGGGCTTCAGGTATTTCTGATTTGTCGATTATTATGCCTTTATATTTTGAAACTACTGTTTGTTCCACTTAAATATCATTGCTATATAGTCTACAGCATTTAGCTCTATTGCATGAATGATTGAAGAAGCTATTCCAATCAGGACGCCTGCTTATTATTTTCATGGCTTTGCTTTATTGTCAATAGCTTCAGTATTTGGGAAAATTGCACAGGCAGCCCCTGAAATCAGACATTTTTTTCTAAAATAATTGAATTTTTATTTAATTTAACTATGCTACTGGGGAGGGGATGCCTGGGTGAGATTGACATCATGAACCTGTGAATATTAATGGTGCATAGGATTAAACATGTTTCATGTCTGAGACCCTGTGAGTAAGGTTGTATGAGGATTTTCAAGCAGCTATTGGTCTATGGATATCATGTACAGTGTTTTAATATGTTCTAGTTCAAGGCTTAATAATGGTGCTGAAAGGCCAGGACTACACAATCTCATGTTTCATATTATTAGCAATTCTGTTTGGCCTGTTGGTACCAAAATTTGTTTCTTCCATAAAAAGACTTGCATCCTTAGTTGATTGATCTCATGTGAATAATTGACGGTTTTCTAAATTTGCATATCAAGGGATCTGATTATTTAAGTTAGCTTGAGAGATTGAACCTGGGATGGCAAACCTAGGCTAGAATGGCACAATCCTTGGCTTTTACAATGCCAATTTCAGCAGCTAGTTAAAGATCTATCTTCTTACAGCTTGAATATGCTTTACACCAGAGTTATCCATTTTCTCTATTTTTGTTTAATAAAAGAAACTGCTTTTGCTGAGCATTTCTTATGTGCAATCATGATTGCAAAGTGAATTACAAATTATTTTAGTTGGTAGTGTTGGATAATCTATCATGCATTTGTGCCATTGGACCACTTAAATTTTCCTATATCCATCAGTCATAGGGGATCTATACTCTACAAGCAATTTATAATCTTTGATTTTGGTGGGAAAATGCTTTGAACACCCACCATGTGTAACTTAATGTTCAACCATCCCCTGTGTATCACACCAATTCTCATGATTTACACTAATCGTATCCTGCCACATGGCAGAATTTGCATGAAATGGGCGCTTTTTTGATTTTCTCATTTAGATTTTATGCAAGAGCATTGAAATGGTGGTTATCGGGCAAGGGTAGTATACTCATCATAATTAGGTGAAAGTTTATGCAGCATTGGATGGTGCAGTCCTTGAGGTTTGATATGTCAACACTGTCATTATTCACCACTGGCATTGCTAGTGACTGTAGATAGCATGGGTTTGACATGCTTGAAAGATTGATTGATGTTATGAATGTTGTTGGTGTATCTGGGGAAAGCATTTATTAAGGCTTGCAGAAATGTGGTGAAAGTAAAAGCTTGAAAGAATTATGTAAAGGAGGCCTTATTTATATGCATGGCATGATTTATCTGAAACTTCTTGCTGGAGCTTTTCCAAACGAGTGCCTCATCAGTAGATGATGTTGGCTGTTTTAAACCTTAGCAACAAGAATATATGTTCCATATGTTGTTAAGGTGCTAAAGTTTTCCAAATGCTTTCCATCCATGCATCATTTGAATATATACATACATTCCATGAATCTTTTAGTGGATCACAATCTCACAAACACCAATATTAGAAGGAAAATTGTACCAGCTCCTCCCTTCTCATTTGTGACATTAGATCTTAACATGTCCATTTCTGACATGATTCTTAGGAAATTGAACATTATGCTGACAAGAATATTATGTTCTGTATGCTTATCTCAAGGAAATTTATAAACTACCTCAGCAAATAATTACTAGTAATTTAAATAAAAGAAACATAATAAAATTCATCGGTTCGACTACCTTGTACATATTGAGCAATGGATAGGTGCTACACTATTATATTACCTATCAAAAAATTGCTGCATAATGTGATACACCTGACGCTCTTAATTATAGTAAATTATTTAAATTCTATATTACATGATGTAGACTCTTAAACCCAGTACTTACACTATAATGCATAATTTATAACAATTATGTCAGATAAAATAATATGAAAAAAAATCTATTGGATGGCATAAATAAAAATACGACCATTCTCTGCAATTATTTTTACTGGCATAGTATGATCAAGTGAGACCAACTTTTTAAGAAAAACCTATGCTGCTGCTGTGATTTACATCCACTCAAAATTTGAGTAAAAAATGAAATTCTTTTATTTAATGACTTTTGTGTCTGGTTTACTCATGTAAATCAACTGTTATGCTACTTCTGGTTACTCAATATTTGCTTGTGAAACATCATCTGTTGTTCTATAACCATTGTATTTGGTGTAGAAATGATACTTTCTTTTCATTGCTTTCTAAATTTTCTTCACCTACTTGCATCCAATTGATAGGTATAGATCAAGTAAAATGTTTACAAGAAAGCAACTGGTCTAGCATCAGCACATAAATCATGCATTCAAGTCTAGATATAAGAATGGGAACCAGCCTCAGATATCCTAAATGTTAAAAGTTTAGTTACTTTTTTTCTTTATTTTCAGCTGCACTTTTGCAGTGAATGTCTCATAGCTCTGTCTTTTCGCTCAACAGTGGTCATTAAACATAAAATTTCAAATGTTCATAATTCTAGAATGATTTCTAGCTTTTGCTTTCTGTTTAAGAGGGAGAACATTATACTGTTGCACTGCTTGCAAATAATAAAATTCCTTTGCACTAATTCTTTTACCCTGTCCTCTCTTACGAAGGGATTAATTTTGTAGCCTTTCTGTTGGAGCTTCATTTCAAATGCTCAGAGTTCTCTTGGCAATATGATTAGGTTGTTAGCTCTCAAATATCACAAGGGAAGCAGCTATCTAAAAACACAGTTCTTATATAAACTGGCTGGTGATATGAAAAGATTTTGTGATCAAAGAGACATTGTGGAAATAAATGTCTTGAAGAAAGCATGTCCAATGATATCAGAACATGGAACTTGACCTTGTGTCTGGAAATTCTGATTTCAGTTATCTTATGATGTACTTAGTGGCTAGTTTGTTTAATGTGCCTTTATAGGACTTTTAGATAGAGAATGGCAGGTCACTGACTATTTTCTTTGAGTTGTATCAGAGCTTTGATCGCTTGAACTCATGGATGCTGATATTACAGGTTAGTTATGCTCTGTTCAAATGAATGAGAAAATATTTTTTGCATATCATTTCAGCTTGAATGTTATACGGATGAAAAATCATATTGGAGCTAATCAATGTGTAAAAATATAAGAAATTTGATGTGCTCCTCTTATTGCTGTTCGCACTTGTTGGATAAAGTGCATGAAAGGAAAAACAAATATATCAGGTAAAAGTTTGCCTTTCTATGTTGCAGATCTATGTTGCAGGTGGAGAATGTACAAATTCATAAACGAGTTGAGCCATGAAAACTGCTGCAAGAACCCAACATCTTTTTTTTTTTTTTTTTCGACTGTAAATTTCTGAAGGAAATTTTATATTCATGAAAGTTGAGAGTGCTGTTGTCCTGGATTTAAGTGCTAGCTTCATGCCTGAGAAATGTTTTGTTTTTTTTAAAAAACAAAGGGTTAAAAATTTGCTTATCACCCATATGTTGACCCTTAATTAAGCAGTAACATCTATACTAACCCGATTATCTTATTACCTTGTAGTTAGGCATCATTCTAGCTGATGCGTGATCATTGTGCTTCCAGAAAGCAAGTCTAGGTTCTAGATACTGTCTTATGAAATTGTTTTTGTGTGAATAGAAATTATTTGTACTTTGGTAAATTATAACTAATATTATTGAGTTTAATGGTGGTTATCTAAGATCATGCACAGTAATTTGGTCATGTAGCATCTAAAAGTGGCAGGCTGGCATCTCTTCCCAGGGCAAATCAGGAAAAAAAATCATACAAATAACGAGGAACTATACAAACTATTTAGCGGCAATTGTGCTTCATCTTCATGCATCATGATCTTGTTGTCAAAAATGTTATGTTGATATTAAGATGGAAAATGCACGATTAATAGCAAATCCTCAGTGCATGCTTTGACTTCTCTATGTTGATAAGAAAAAAATAATTAGATTTGCTTTTTTGGTACTCTTTTTTTTAAAAAAAAGAATGGTGAACATTTTGTAAGCATAACTGTTGTCAGAAAAAAATCATTTTCCACCAGAATATTATCTGCATGCAGCGCAATTGGACCTAATGAATTATGCTTGTCTCTTAATGGTCTAGCACTAGCATTGATCTTGTTTGATGGTCTATATTAAGGTTTAATGCTGTTGCGTGCACACCAAAATTAACTTTTGTCTCAGTTGTGCTGCAGTCCTGAACTCCCATGGATGCATATGTGTGCATATATGTCATTATCTCATGGAAGATGTGAAAACAATACTTTAAAAATGGAACTATTTTTTTGCCATTTCTTTCAACACCTTATTTTGTGCCATGCCCAATAGCATTCTCTTCTGTTAATCATAATACTTTGTCACTTGGAATCCACTAAAATTATATATTAAATAAATAATTGTCATATAAACTTCATCATTGGTTCTTAATCTGCTAAGTTTGTTAGAAATGACACTAGATTTAATTATCCATGATGGATGGGCTATTATCATTAGGTTGCCTTTTCTGCTAACATATCACTCTTGTTAGTTTTCTTAATATGGTCCAGTCAGCGTAAATGCCTGCTGCTTCACATCAAACTATTGACTCTTTGAATTGTTCTTTATGGTTATTAGACACACTAACTAGACAATGCTAGAAGGTGGTGCTTTACACTTCTTTCAGTCATTGGTGGCAAACCACTCTTAAATTGGCGAACAAATATTATAATATAATATTTTTTTTTTTGAACTAATAAGAATTTTGCATTTAAGTACACAGCAATATAAGACAAAATATATATTGGCTAAACCCGATATGCACAACACCAAAACATGATGCATCTGATTACCGTTTGCTAAGACTATGGCAGGTCAACATATTGATTCTAGTTTGGTACTGCCCCATGTCTTTTTTCATCAACTTTTTCATTCATTATCATTATCAATATCTGCTACTGTGCACAACTGCATAGCTTTCAATTTTTGTATGCTTGCATGGAAGTCTATCACTAATACCTTTAAATCTGTGTTGCTTCTATTTTTTGCCTTCCTTTCCTATTCGTTTCTTGATTCCATAGAACCTTCAAAAACTTTTAGATTTTTTGAAGCAGACAGAAGCTTTTTTTGTATCTAGAGATCAAATAGATCACATGGATAATCACTAGCATGAGATAACTAAGAAAACCTGAAAGAAATGGCGATGTGAAACGGTATAAAGTTAGGAGTAAAGTTCTAGATAATGAAAAATGGTTTTTGTTGAATGCAAATCCTTTTTTGTTGCTAGATTTAGAAAACATAACTGTGCTTTTCTTTTGATTCCAGAATACCACCTGCATTCGTGGAAACTCTCTCTGCTCCTCAGCTTATGGAATTATCAATTGACAGCTTCCAGCGTAGTTTGGGTCATGCAAGAGCCTTACGTGAAAAGAAGAGAGCCAAATGTAGCCTTGGACAACTGCCGACAGGTTGCAGTTGAGATATTCTTCTCTCTGGCAAATGTCGGCAAGTCATCCTTGGCTGCACTCCACTCTCTGCCTCTTCAAGTAAGGCCTTGGCTATGAACATGTCAAAGATCTTCACATTCCCATTCGCCAGAGCACTCGGAGCAGGTACACTACACTTCTTCTTTGTGCTCTCATTTGTTTTTGCCTCATCTTACTTGATGTTTAGTGTGGGTATATATAGACAGGGCTAACTGATATACCGATATATTGATAATCATATCCTAATTGTGCTCGCTTTTGTTGACTTTGGAAAACCACTGGGAACATGTGTTACATTTGGCAACTCCTTCCTGCAGTAATTCTGGAAGAGATATGATAGACCAAAACATCCCGTGCTACCCTACAAGAGAAAGTTTTTCTCTATTGGATTAATTGGTTATGGCCCTTTTCCCATTATTTGGGGGGCGTTTGGGCCACAAAAAAGGGTTACTGTGGCCTGACACTGAGGTGCTCATTCAGCTGTTGTGGGAATAGAATCTTGCCAGTAATTTGAGGCATAGGCCTCATGCTTATTAAATTATATTTGATTGATCTTCCCGTATAAATTTGACTCTTATCAGATGCATCCAGTCAACCTGGGAAGGGTGGCTGCTGTTTGTACTTTTCCTCCTAAATGCATTCATGAGACTTCCCTTTTCACCATGATCTCATGAGCTCTCCTCCCATGTCATGTAATCTCAGGTGATTGGGCTGTGGTGCGTATAATTTTATGCACCAATTATTGTGTGTTTTCTTAGTCACCTAATAAGCACCCTATTTTGAGTGCCTCAGCTGGGGTTCTGCTGGACTAATTCAGATTTGCCCATGGTTTTATTAGCATAACCAGGGCCAGAATACTCTGGCTAGCATGGAAAAGTTTTGACATTTTATTGTGCCTAATCAAATGAGGCACCTGTTGGCATTCTAGTGGTTGAATATGCTTTAGGTCACAATTAGCCATTATTCCAATCCGACAGGCGGTGAACCTGCTTCCAGCCAAGTGATTCTTTTGTCTCCTTGTGATTATGGGCTTTGGGGTTATAGATTGTGATTCTGCCCAGTTTGTCTGTTGCACTTGACATTTGGGTTCAGTTGAATCGATGGGACTTCTGGCATATCTGCCACCTGTCGGCTAGTTGATGCCATGCCATCTTGTTATAGTGGCCTTTGACATTGGGGCGGCTCAGTGAGATGCATACCTTTTCCATGGAGCTTGACGTGTTGCCAAGAAGGGTGAAGACATATCCTTTATTTTTGTGAGAGAGATGCAGGCCTTTCCATAAAGATATGGTGGGCAAAGTGGCTTTAGATTTCTTGCCCTTTTAGAAAGGAATCTGATTCTGTCAAACCAAGTTGCAACGAACAATGTGTCATTTGCCACTTTGACCTTCATCAACCCAAGTTGATACACGTGGCTTATGCATAGAATTTGTCAAGCATCTGCATCCTTATGTTGTGGAGTATCTTATCAAATAAAAAGGGCTGGCAACTGATACACCACATGTGCTAGGCTTTCCCCTTAGCAACCAAATCTGTGAAATGTCATGATGGAAGAAACCAGTTTTCTCAAGAGTAGTCTTTTAGACATGCTTAGTGTTAAGTAGCTTTCCTGAGTAAACACATTTTTTAAACAATATGATATAAAGATTTTTATCCCTTAGTACTGTAATCAAACTGTGGCCACCCACTCCAATCTGCCGCCTAGCTGAAGTCATCATTGATTCTGATAATGGACAAGGTCAAGAAATTACCCTAGGTCTTGGCCTTGGCCTTGCATCCAGAAAATTTTGCTGCAGTCTCAAGTGGAATCAAATTGAAAACACTAGATCATGTCTGATTATCTGCTTTTGTCACATTTTCCTGTTGTGGTCAAGCGGCTTTTGTCATGAATTTACTCTTCAAATAAAAGAATGTAGGCAGGATGGAATATAAATCTGAGATGTGGAATCAAGCTTGAAAATATATTTTGACTGCCATAGAGAAAAGGTCTTGGTTCCATATCTTGAAAGCAGGGATTAATTTAGGACGTTTGGGTATTGATAAATGGCTATACTTTTGTTGATTACTTAATGCAATAAATGGTTGTATTGCATGGCAGTTGTGCACATATTTCATCATGATTTCTAGAATGCCCTTTATGCGCGAATAATCGCTTTCTTCGTGTCGATGTAGGCATTAGCCTTGTGGTTTAGACCATAAGCCTTATTTAAATAATAAAAGGCTCTTAGCACCATAAGCCTCTTGGTTCCATTTCTTGAAAGCAGGGATCAATTTAGAACGTTTGGCTATTGATAAATGGCTATGCATTTGTTGATTACTTAAGGCAACAAATGGTTGCATTGCATGGCACTTGTGCACATATTTGATCATGATTTCTAGAATGCCCTTTATGTGAGAATAATCACTTTCTTCATGTCAATGGTAGGCATTAGCCTCGTGGTTTAGACCATAAGCCTTGTTGAAATAAGAAAAGGTTCTTAACAGCATGTGAAACATTTCCTCTAAAAATAGATAGCTAGTTTATGGGTTTTCAGAAAATTGACAAAACTTTTAGGCTGTGTTTGATCAAAGAAAAGGAGAGGAAAAAACTTGAAGAGAGAAAAAAAGAAAAATATTAGAATTTTAATTGTTAGCAACATCAATGAAAAAACTAGAAAAGTTATCAATGGTAGTAATGCTGTGGTGTAGTAGCAACATTGATGATGGCATCATGGTTATGGGATAATAGTAGGGCTGGAAGTGGATCTGGGCTGGCTTGAAGCCCATTGGATCGGGCCATCAGTTGGGTTACCATATATTTGGATTGGGCTTGGGTTCAAAATTAAGACCTGTATCAATTTTAGACTGAGCTCGAATAGAGCATTGGCTCAACTTAGGCTCAGCCTGGACCCAAGCCCGAACTAGCTTGGACCCATCATAAGACAGAAATGAAGGAAATGGAATCGAAACAGAAACCTTAGAAACGGAGAGCAAATCCGAAGGAAAAAGAGTTCAAAGTTCTTGCCTTTTTTACCGCGCCCTTCAATCCAACCAATGCCCAATCGATTCAGGCCTTAACCTCGAAACAGCCCAAGAAACCTCGACACTGAGAGCTCTACAGTGAGATTTCTCCAATGCTGTCTAACTCGGCCTTCCGATTTGCCCCTGATCTCACCTCTATATATCGATTTCTCCTCTCCCTTCGAATTGAACTTTATTACATATATGAAAGGAGAGCCAAATCGGATCAAAGAGAGGAAGAGAGAGCGAGCTCAAAGATATTGGGACATGGAAAGGGAGGCAAAGGTTTGGGAAAAGGTAGTCCAAAGTGTTACTGTAAGGTCCTCCAGGACAACATCCAAGGTTTCACGAAGCCTACCATCCAGCATCTCACATGGTGTGGTGGCATGAAACGCATCATGGTCTTATCTACGAGGAGACTAAGGGCATTCTCAAGATCTTTTTGGAGAATGCCATCCGTGATGTTGTCATCCACATGGAGCATGCTCGCTAGAAGGCCGTCACCGCTATGGACATCGTTTATGCCCTCAAGTGCCAGGGCCGCACCCTATACGGCTTCAGCAGCTAAGGTTAGGAGTTTGTCTCAGGTATCGAGGTTTGTGCTGGATTGGAATGTAGAGTGAAGTTTAAGCGAGTTTGGAAAGAAAGATGGACCAAAAGGTTGGCAGGCATAAGCAATCGGGCCAAAATCGAATCAATTCGGGTTGGCCCATTGTTTTGTGGCCTAAATAAGCTAACTTTGATTAGCTCGATGGGTTTCGAGTTAGGCTCAGGCATGAGTTTTGAAATAATTTTCAGGCCCCAATCCAGCCCAAAACTTGAAAAAAAAAATTGGGCTAGGCTTGGGCAAGGGTGTGGCTCAACTTGGTCCAGCTCACCTCTAGCCCTAGACAACAATTATTTTTGCCATGATCATAATGGTGATGATGTTAATAGTTATTTTTGCCTTCTCTTTAAACCAAAACAGCCATACTGTAGATGTCTTCTAAGGGAAGCCAATTTTCTATCGTAATTTCTTTTTATTTTTGAGAAAATATCTTAGTTCAACTGTTAAGATGAATTATTTTTAATTTTTAATAAATGAATCTTTATTCAAATTGGTGGATCAATGAAGACATGATGGCATCAAGAAACTAAACCAAAGTTTGAACTATGGACTTAGAATATTGATGCCAAGTGAAATTTTTTGAAGATAGACTGTACCCGAAGATTAGATGACAAAAAAAATGATAAAAAAAATCTGGCTTTGATGTGAGCTGGAGGCCTTGCTTGTTGCAAAGCATTTTGAAAATTTTGTATTGTGAAACAAACATATTTGATGGTGACAATAATAATATGACAATTGTAGAGGAATAATGGCTTTGTCTAACATATTTAGGCGGCATGACTTACATGATATGGTGAAAAAGACATCAATAACAAAGGTGTTTAGATGCCTTTAAGTGATGAAGATCTTGAGAACTCAGGATAAGTGTAAAGAAGGCTTGAGATCATAAGACTTGTAAGAGTTGCTAAACTAAGAAAGTTACATAAAAAAAATAAAAAGAACATTTTTACCATGTTATGTCACAATGGAGGCAAGAGACCAAGTGGCTTGGTTTGCAGTGAATGCTTATTGATTCTGGACTGGTTTGGCTTCGGGTTCATTAGAATGATTGAATCCTTGATCAACTTTAGTTGATTTCAGGGGAAAAATTGGAGTTGGCCTGAAATTGAGGAGACTGTGTGACCCAAGTAATTAATATATCTCATTCTATACATCAAGGGATGCCAAGCACGTACTGGTAGCGGACTAGTTCGGTTTGGTTCGTACATACCAGTCCAAAGGATCGATAGCTAGGTTTTTCCCATTTCCCCCCTTTTCTTATTTTTTAATAGTTTTTCAATTTTTTCCTTCTTTTTTGCATATGCATAATTTTCTTTGATAGTTTTTCAATTTTCTAGTTTATTAACTAAAAATTTAGCTTCTTGGTATGGGAATCTACCACCAAACTTCATGTATACCTAGTGTAAATTGGAGTAGTCCCACAATCAACTTTATAGGGGTGAGCTTGATATATTTATGGCAAATTTATCCCATTTATATCAATGGCCATATGATTCGGTAGAAGACTTTCTTGCTCTATTCGAAAGGCTGAGGCATGAATTCCATTTACTATTGTCTGGATAAGAATTTTTGAAAATGGCGTTGTATAGTCACAAACAAATAAAGAAAAGAGCAAGTAAATTCTTGGTGCGGACAATTCTTGGTGTGAACAATGGTTTATTCTTTGAAGTACCTGCAAAGAACATGGTACCATCGAACTTAGATGGCATCTAAAACAAGCCCAAGGAGAAAGCCAAGGTTGCAAAACAGAATGGTAGAAAGAAGTCTACAAAAATTCTATCTTGAGATTTTTTTTTTCTTTTTTTTGTGATTATTATGCTCATCCACTGCAGTTTTTGAATCAATCGCATGCTTATCAATGGTTGGATAGGCACATGATTTCATGCGAGCATTGTCGTAATGAAGTTTGGCAAAAAAATCTAGTCTTGCGGGAGCCTTATTAGTGGCAACAATGATGATGCTGATTTAGATTAGATTACTCCATTTTCTAATTACAGTTTGTTCATATCCGTTTGTATTATAGTCAAGGGATGTTTTGTAATAAAAAAAAAGGATTCATGCATCCTGCTACAACCATACACTTCGAATACTCATATTAACATCTTGATTGATATGAGCAGATCATCTTTAAATCTACAATATATCATGAAATCATGCCAAAATCCTAAATTTTGGCATGCTTTCCCCATCTTTTTCTATTTTTAGCTTATTTAAGTTAGGAAAAAAAAAAGAGAGGGAGAAGAATGGAATGAGCTAAAATTGATTTTGGACTAAAATCCTCCCTTCTTTGTGATGCAGCAAAGGATAAAACCAACAAATATTACGACTAGGACCATGCCAAATTTCTCAAGAGCCAGTGGATTCGTGGGCGGAGACTTCGATAATTAAGTATTTATAGTTGGATTTTCCTTTAAATTTTTCATTAGAGATAGTATTGAATTTTAGCCATGTCTTTATTTTTCTATCATATTTCTCTATTATTGAGGTCTATTCTTAGTATAATTCTTATATCGAGTTTAATATCTAAATTAGGGTTAGGGTTGTAGTCTATGTATTCTCCTAATTCATTGTGAAAATTAGTTTTTTAGATGTTAATAAAAATTTATTTTAGTGAGAACTTTCTTCATCGATGAATGATTCTTTAATTCAGGTTGCTTTAGTTTTGTGTGATTGATATTTGAGTTCAATTTCTGTCAATTGACTCACCTTTCACTCTGCATCATCTTAGCTCAAATCTTCTGAAAAATGGAGAAGATGTATGGTTTCTAAAAAAAATAAGAGAAAGGATGAGAGCTCATGGGAGGATCTTAACCTTTCTTTCCCTATTTAAGTGAACATCATCTCATCCAAGGCCACTCCCACCCCACCCCTGAATCAACCCAAATCAGTCCGAACCGAGTGGTTTGGATTGATTCGGGCTCCATACCAAGTCGGAGGGGTTTTCGTACCAGTTTTTGGCCGGTTCAGTTTGATTCTTCCTTCCATGCTATACACAACTTCATCCATTGAATGCAACCCAATATGCAAGTAATTTTAATTTTAGGTCCAAATCTTAGACCTAAGGACTTATCAAATTGAATAATGGTTTTAGCGTACCCCAACCTGAATTTGATCCAAATGCACCCTAGGGATACGGGAAAAATGAAACAAGGATCAAAAGGTATAGTCACTTTTCTTTTTCATCTCTCCATTGGTTTATAGGGCTAGTTTTGTGATTTGTTTTGCCGTTCTTCGTGATTGTTCATCTTCTGAAGGCAATATTTGAAAGAAGAGTTGTTTGATGCCCTATGAGAGAATGTTGGCAGTGGAAAACCTTTTCATATTCTAAAGAATTCCGTAGAATACTCTGGACCTTTGCAGGATAAAGACTTGACAATTGAAATAATCACAGGTTATTTGAATTAACTCAAACAAGAAGGTGAGTTTCAGGGCAACAGGCTAAATGAGTCTCCATGGAGACCAGGTTATTTCTGTTAACATGTGGTGGTTAATGCTCTCTGTTAGAACATCCAAGAATTTAGCTCAATATTTCTTTTTATTTACAATTAGTTGGCTTGTGTTTTCTGACTTCTTCAAAATGAGTTCGAGTTTTATTATGTGCCGGCAATAAGATTATGCTTTAAGGGCCCAAATTGAAGCTTTGTAAAGCATCCTAAGCGCATGTTTCCTTCCTATTAATCACTTATTGCATGGCAACACTTTTTCTTTGTTATTAGAGTAAATGTGGTTCTTCAATGTTTAATTTTGCAACACTATGTCATATTCAGTTGTCATCTGGAAAGCTGGTCTTCTATTTATTTAATTTTTTGAATGTCCTATGTTCTCTTTGTCCAACAGAACTATTGTTCTGCACATTTCTGTTCTGGTTCGTGGTTGTGTGCTGCATCTGACCTTCCACCACCAATCAATGGCATGTTTGCTTGCATTTATTACAAATATAAGACTGGTGTTTTATACAATATGTTAGCAATCAAACTCTTCCAACCAACCCTCATACAAATGTTACACCTGTACGCATGCAATCCTTTTTCCAACCAAGGAAACAACAGGCTACCAACCCTCTAATCTTTTTGGACAGGTGTGGGTCCATCACTGTAATTGCTTGCAAGGATAAGTACTCAAAATTGGTTTGCTGCTATTGTTTCTAAGCTACATTTCACCTTTTCTTTTGTGGGGCTAATGAGGTAACTACTTGATGCTTTGGCTCCTACTCTGTAATGATCTCAGGCAAGCGCGCTATGCTACCTCCACAGCAACTGTCTTTCTTTCCATGTTCCTTAATGTAGCTCCTGCAACACCCCCCAATCTCTCTAATGATCTCCTGTGAAGAGCAACCATCTTTCCTCTTGCATTCTTTCCAGTCATTCTTGAAGCACTTACCTGTGTCATTCTTGTTTGTGTTGCTGCAAATGTTTGAAGATGCCTTTGAGCAATCATTGTCAAAACGCCAATTCACACATGCGACATGGCTTTTACAATCCTTTATTACTTTGGGTTTGTGGTTGCATGCAATATGCCCCTCAGAATGCTCTTTCTGCAAGTGATCATTATGATGCCCCAAAGCAGGAGAGATCGAAATCAGGTGTTCTTGGGTTTCCTGTGTAACTGGTCCCTGACAACAATGAGAATGAATTGGCATTTCCCTGTGACAGTCTCTTTTCTCACAATTGCTGTGTATCCTTGCTTCCTCTGCCCCCTTGCGGTCATGGTGACCATGCTCATCGAGGCAACTTGGACTGTTTGATTGTCCACAAGTGCTTGCAGGTTTGCATGCACTTTTGGCACAGTGATCCACACATGCAGGCCTTTGCATGAGCGATTTGTGCAAAGAACCACAGCATTTCTTCTCCTGGGTTCTTGTTCGTAACAACATCATGCTGTTCATGATGACAAGGAGGCATGTGCCAACATCAGCTAGGACAGCTGCCCAGAGAAGTGGATGGCCAGCAAAAGCCAGTGCAAGGATGGCGGTTTTAGTGACTATGGAGAAGAGAATGTTCCCAATGATCTTGAAGTGTGTCTTTCTTGCAAGTCGGATGGCTTTTGGGATCTTCTGGACATCATTTGACATGAGGGTTATGTGGCTGATCTCCATTGCAACTGCAGAACCTGATATGCCCATTGAGATCCCCACATCAGCCATGGCTAATGCAGGTGCATCATTCATCCCATCTCCAACCATCGCTATAGATCCTTCTCTTGTCTTGAGGTCATTGATGATACGGACTTTGTCTTCTGGTAGAAGTTCTGCATGAACATCTTCTATGGCATGCCCTAGCTATCAAACAACAAGTATAGTATAAGGACTGTAGGATTGTGACATCATGCAAAGTACATAGAAATCTATATGAAGAGTTAGACCACAAATGAGCAACTCAAATAAAAATGGTAGCTTAAACCTTCCTTTCAGATTCTTGCCTGTCTTCTGGTTAGCAGATACTAGGAGTAACCTCATTCTCATAAACTTTATGTAGTAGTCTCCTCAGAGACATCCGATATGAAAAGGCTTTGTGTAGTTAGATTCTACAGCATACAATTACATACTTATCTTTGCACCGCCACCTACTTTTCCTAAACATGCATTTTATATACCTGGTTCTGGGCACGCATGGCTGCTGCAGTGCTGTCTCCAGTGAGCATAGCAGTTTTTATACCTAGCAATTTTAACTCCTTGAGTGCTTCTGTAGCCCCTGTCCGGCAGTTGTCAGAGAGAGTAAATACTCCAACTGGTACAGTATCGGAGAAGACGTACCCCAGAGTAACTCCTTCGCTCATGTCGTCCAACTCTGGAACTAAATATTTAAGGACAAATGTCATTGAATTTCTTGGAAATAAGTAATTGATATATTTGCATATGGACACATTGTAATAGTTTAAACATGTCTGAAAATGGGTCGAGTCCCAAGGAACATGTTCTAGGCTTCTTCTTATCATGCTACACTGCTATGAGAGAGGTTCAGCTGGATACAGAACACAGATCTTTTAATGCAATGTGGTAGTTATGATTTGAGCAGCATAGAGATTAGTTGTTAGTTGGAGTATTGTTTCATGTCTTGATTCCTTCTTTGTGCATCTTAATCTGCATTTCATGAAACATGCCATGAACCTCCTTTCATTTTTTTGGTCAGACAAGCTCAATCTGTCACATCTGTCAATCCAAGTGCCATGATGAAGCTATGATTGAAAGATAATGTTATAGTGACATTAGGAAGGTCTCACTGTATCACGGGCTCAAAACATTTTTCTTGTCAAAAAAACTAACAAAAAAGATAGTTAGAACCCCTATTTGTACAATTATGCTTACATTCACTCCCTTATTTCTTAAGCCATTGCCATCCCTGAGTACCTTGTTTATCCGGTGATAACATCGTTGCAACACCACCTTTCACATGATTTGCTTTTTAAAATCTCATTCTAGCTTGTATCAGTAGATTTCCATGTAAATTCCATAAATTTGAATACTCAAAGAAGATTTTAGTATTTGAATTGAAGAATGGAATTGCTTCAGCATAATCAAAAGAAATAGGTATGAGCATCAGTTGCTTGATGGAATAGATATTCCTACCTGTCTCACATGAGACCCTCGCAGCTATTCTTTTGTTTCCAACATAAATAGTTTTTCCATCTATTTCTCCATAAATTCCCTCGCCAGGGTAGATGTGAAATTCTCTCACGCATTCTGATTTTGGTTCGATGGAATTTGACCGAGCATAGTCAACAAGTGCAGATGCCATCGGGTGGCTTGATTTGCTCTCAATGCTTGAAACCCTGGAAAATTGCCACTCTCAATCCGGTTTCCAATTTGCAAAATTTTGAGCGTCCAAAACAAGTGAAATGCCTAAAATTGTGCTAGAAAAACTAAAGAAGAACTACAGAGCATCTTTTTCATAGTTTCACAGATTAATATGATATCAATGTGCAGTGTTTCAACACGCTCTTAGTTCTGATGGGTTGTGAATTTTATCTGTCGATTAACATTTGGAAGAATTGTCATAGTTTCTAATAAGATGGATCTACGAGAATTTTATGTATGCTACATGCATTTTACTTGTTTTGCTATGCACAAATAGATCATTGTAGCGTCTAGAGTCTCTGGACTAGATCTTTTTTGATGTATTAACTTCTCCTCAAACTGTACTGTAACCAATTCTTACCAATAAATAAGTGTATGCAGGTCGACCTCATTGTTGATCGAACGAAACTCAACAACAGTGAACTCTCCTCTTGTGATTGTCCCCGTCTTGTCAAAAGCCACTACATTAATCCTGGCCAGGGTTTCAAGAACATCCCCTCCTTTGACGAGAAGCCCTGTTCTTGCTGCCTTCAATAGCGCACAGAAGGTTGCGACTGGAGTGGATAGCACCAGCGCACACGGGCAGGCACTCACGAGAAGGACCAGCGCCAACTGGAACCAGTGTTTGGGATTATGCACCCTCATTATCAAAGGAACCACTGCGAAGCCTGCTGCTGTTATCACCACAGCTGCAATGTGCAGAGAGGAAAAAAAAAAAAAAAGGCAAAGATCATGTAAGATGATTGCATCAGTCGTTATAAAATTTGAACAGCATATATATTCAATGGCCCTCTTAAAGTTTTAAATTAAAACAGCCATTCAAACTTAATGTTCTCATGTAACATGTGTTTATTTCTTGTTTAATTGGTTGAACTAATTATTATCTCCAAGAAAGGGAGTAACGGATGTAGGAAGCATTTCGGTTTGAAGCTTTACTGACCTGGTGTGTAATACCTGGCACATGAATCAATCAATCTCTGGGTCTTAGACCTTCTGTTTTGGGCTTCTTCCACCAGCCTGGCCATTTTGGCCACGGCCGAGTGCTCAGCTAGAGCAGTTGTCCTTATACTGATGTAACCTGCAATGCTTCTACTAAGTCACTCTTGCCTAAAAGTTTTAGACCATCAACTTGATGCACATAAGAGGAAGGGTGAGTACCATCTATATTGAGTGTACCAGCCCAAACCAAGGACTGGGCTTGCTTGGCAACGGGGAAAGACTCTCCTGTCAGGCTTCTCTCATCAACCTCACTCCTCCCTTCGACCACAACGCCGTCAATAGGGATCACTTCTCCAGCTTTAACGGCGAGCATGGTGCCGATCTTTATGTCTCGGGCCTCTACGACTTGGCCTGTTTCGGCTAGAACGGCCTTCTGTGGGGCCATGTTCATCAGAGCTGACATCCCGGCGCTGGCCTGCAGGTAGGATTTTGGTTTTAAAACTATGTTCCAAAATTTTACTGCAACCCTTTCTCAATCTTTATCAATTCGGTCAGGAATGAGAATTTATTAGTGTTGGTTGCTTCAGCGAAGATCTACTGCTGTTGCATACAGAGAAACGTACCGATAAGTTGGCCAAGGGCCAGCCACATCTCACTGATCGTGTCAGTGTTCCAACACAAGGCCCCAAATGTCTCAGGATACTAAGCCCATAGTGACACCGGGTTTTCTTGTTCGCTTTGAGCCCACACCATGTGTATATATATATGTATATATATATAAAGAGAGAGAGAGAGAGAGAGAGAGAGAGAGAGAGAGAGATATTACCTTATGACTGGCTCTTGATTCGAGCCATTCAGCTACAGTGAAGAGGAAGACGATGAACCCTGCCTCGGAGTAGTCCCTAAGGGCAATTGCCCCACTAACTGCCAAAAAAGCAAAGGAGACATCCGTACACCATGGTGAGCGTAAATAAAGAAAAAGCTTACTGTAATAACATTAGAAAAAAAACCTAAAAATAAATCCTTAAAATAAATAAAGAAGTAGATAAAACTGAGAGATGCCCGTCCCAATTTGAATGGAGAAAGACTTTTCTATAGTATATGACCAGCACATTGGCAAGATCTGCAGAAGAAAGACTTCTACATCTCCATGTGGGAACTACAGAACCTATCACTCTAAAAATAATAGCATATTAAAATTTTCTGCCTCCTAGAAAGCGTAGGAAGCCATGTTTTTGTGAAGTGGGAAGCGTAACATTACTTCCGCCCCACTGTTGACGAGGCAACAGCAAGCACATGCAAGATTTTTCCGAGAGGAAGGGAGGCAGGGAAGTCTTTCAACGAACGTGCTGCATGTGTTCAATTGCTTGCAATGCTCGCTCTCTCTCTCTCTCTCTCTCTCTCAGCCAAAGCAGTATCTAATAGGATATAAAAATACCACGGGTATCGCTAGAATCGTCAATAAATATGTGGATGGCAGTCATAAAGATTACTCTGAATTGAAATTCCCAACGTGGGTATCTCCAGGCTGGTCGGCTCACGCAATCTCCAGCATATCCAAGCCAACCATATCGCTGCTCATGGAGGTGCTACACGTGCTAGTTCATACACATTAATTTCTTTGGTGAACAACTAGGAGCTCAAAGAAAGGGTAAAAGAAGTTCAAAGGAGCTGCTTCCTAAATAGACTCGCCACTGACACAACAGCTGTGCTTACAGGCCGACGTCCTAGAAAAGAATCCTGAATCTTATAACATGGCTGGTTCCTACCTTGAGATAAAAGCTTGCAACTCTGGATGGGTGTGCTTGGCATGAAGTTAACAATATAAGAGTGAAAAGTTAATTTTTATGTAAATTTTAAGAACATATATTTTTTTTTAATAACTATATTATTATGTTTATGAACAAAGGATAAAATATTATAAGTATAATTATCAATTTCATTTGAAATATGATTAATATAAAAGAGATAAAAATATCACTCTATATATATATATATATATATAATAAAATATAATACATAATACGTTTTTGCTATTTGATTGATATGGATGGTATCATAAATTATACGAAGCTTAGGAGTATAACAGCATTGATAAAAGGCTAACGAGGATGATTGATGGCCTTTGAACCAATGGATTGAAGCATAATTTTAAAAAAAAAACATTATAAAAGCACAGCATTTGAACCCTATATATATATATATATATATCATAAACCATATAATATAATTTTGGAGAGGGTTGAATGATGTTTCTTTATTGAAAAAAAAAACGCTAATCTTATGTTAAACAGTTCCAGAAAATGGAAATTGCTGTAAGTAACTTTTGACCCCTTAAATCCCATACCGAAGGACGCCCTCAAAGTTAATATATGCACCCTAAACTTTGAGGAAAATTCAGTGTGACGAAAGAATGCCTTTCAGGATAAATAACATGAGGCTGGAATATTTCTTAACCTTCTGAAGATCGTAATTCCAAAGGTTTGAGGAATTGATCTACCTGCAATCAACATGAGGATGTTGATGTCCAGTGTGAATCTCCGAACTGCAGCGATGCTTCTTAATACAATAGGCGGCGCACCGACCGCGGCTGCCGCCAAGGCGAACCATTGCAGGGGATGGAAGAAACTTTTAAACAATGAGACCAGCAGCAGCAACCCGCAGGCCAATATATAAGGACTTGGCCATTTCTTGATGATGTTATCCGTGCCACTTGCACGAATGGAAGCTTCTAGGCTCGCCTGATTTAGAGCTCTAACTGGTGGAACCAAAAAAATAAAAATAAAGTCAGATTAATTGTGGATTACTCAATTAATGCCGAATTAGTAGCTAGATTTCTCGATCTGTATGAGCCAGTTCAAAGTTTTTCGTTTTCTTTTCTTCTCTTTGAAGGAGAACAGAGGCAGAGGCAGAAGCCACCTGAATTCAATCAAAAGCCAGCTCAAATTTATTGAATGTCTCGTAATTATTATCTCCTTTCTATTTGATTTGTGCACTGAACTAAGGATCTTCTGGTGCTGTGGAAAGGTTAAAGAAGTGTAGTGCAAAAAAAAAAAAAGGTAAAATGGCATCAGTGTCATTAGGGCCATCTGATGTTTACCTATCTGAAGCTGAGAAATGAGGAGGTTGTCATGGACTACTATGACCGTCTTCGAAGGAACAATGACAGTGACCTTCTTGATGCCATCCAAAGGCTTTAAAATCCTCTCAATCAAGGGTACTTCAGAGGAGCAGCAGAGGCCCAAGACATCAAAGTAGCTCTTCTGATACTTCGCTTCTGTGCTTCTTCTGTCACTGCCCACTTCCCCCATCTTTAAGCTTTCTTTAGGGACAAAGGGGCGAAAAACAAAAAAAAAAAAAAAAAAAAAAAACCAACAATTAGTCATTTTATTCAGTACCCAACTAGAAGACAGTGAAAAAAGAGAGGCATCTGCATTCAAAATGCAAATTTGCCTTTGGCCTACTTGCAAGAGAAGAAAAGTAATTGAAAAAGTTTACGATCGATGCAACATCAAATTACATCCAGATATGTATATATATAAACGAAGATTCAACAAAAAATCCTAAGGATAAAAGAAGAAGAAAAAGAAAAGGATCAACATCAAAATTTAGTATTTACACCAAAAAAAGTATGAAGATGTCTTGATGAGTGAAACAGGCGATCAGTGCTTTGTTGTCACTGATCCTCCATACTGGAAAGAGCAAAAGTATAGCAGTCAGAGAGAAGAGGTGAAAGAATTAATTTGTTGAGCGAGGAGACCTCTGTAGCCTGTTCCTGTTCTTGACGTTGGAGTTGGCTGGAAACGGCGGGTTTCTTTCGGTCAAGTAGAATCCCTGGCGGCCAAAGGTAGCGGAGGTGAACACTTAACGTTCCGAGTTAGGGAGAAGTTAAATGCGGGCAGGACGAACAGCATAACAAGGCAAATATCATTCGGTGTAGCAAAAAGAATTTGGAAAGAAATTCTCTTTCCCGATTTATATATCTATGTTGCAAAGAATAGGACCAGAGAGCGTGGATGCATTACACTTGCAAAATAGTATAAATAGAATTAGCGCTATCAGGTAATTGGATTAGCTCGATTCTCGCTCAAAATATGGTACAATTAGCTAAGTTACGAACTATTTCTAAGATAAGTTACTGGTTACTCCTAACATACTTTTAAGTTGATATTTTAATCTAGATTTTTGATTTAATTGGAACGATCATAGCAAATATAATTTTTTTTTAATTTTATAATGCTTTGATGGATGGATACCGTTGAAAACTTCTAACAACTTTTGTTCAATTTTAAAAACTATTAAAAACTTTCTATCAGTTTATAGTAACTTTTTGCAGGCTTTGCGGCTTTAATAATTACTCTTTGATTTACGTTATTGATTAAAGACTCAAGCCATTTAATGTTCTTTTTGACTTAATAATTTAACTTATGCTAGCCTAAGGGTATTAGTAAATTTTCAGTCCAATAATTTTTATTTTATTTTTCAAAAGATCAGAATATAATATCAATAGTATTTTTACACTACGAGAAGTGAAGGATTTGTGAAGGATTTAAATTGTGGTAAAGTTTAATATATATATATATATATATATATATATATATATATATAGTAAAACAAAAAAAATATTTCCTTTCAGGACATATGGATGAATACATTAAATGCTATTTATACCATATTTATATGAACATCCATATAATTAGTCTAATAATATAGCCAAAAAAAGTTATTTCTTTTCATGATATGTGAACAGATACATTAAATGCCATTTATATTATATTTATATGAACATTCATATAACTTGTATGAAACTATGCTAGGCATCAAATTGTTGATAAATTTAAATTATATATTATAAAACCAAAACATACAAATACATTAAATATTATTTATATTATATTTATTTGAACATCCATATAATTAATACCAACAGTGTTCTTGATGGGATGATATCTTCCCTTTGAACAAATGCCATGCTTATAATATCCGCATGTGATCCTCACATGTGTCCACATTTTATTAGTAGGCAATCCCTACCCCATGATAAACCAAATTGGGAAAGCCTTCAATTATTCCCTACCCCTCCTTCCTTTCCTCCTTTCCCTCTCTTTTGTCTTCGTTGTCCCTCTTTAATTCGTTTCTTTATTCCCTCCCATCCATCTCTTCTCTTAACAAATAATAAAAAATATAATAAAGATCACATAATAAAGCACATTATTCTTTCTCAATATAAAAATAGATTAGCACAGACCTTTTTTTTTATCTATTTAAATTTTACAAGGATGAAATTTTTGTTTCCTCCTATTCCTCTCTTTTAAATTTAATAATATAAAATTATATATTATTTGAGGCACCACCTTTTTAAGAAATCAAATCATTTTTTTCAATCAAACATATTTAAATAAAGTCAGGAGGATTCTCAGCTTCTTCTCTAATGCAGCGCTCTTTCTCACATGCACGGAATCTCTTTTCTTCCATCAACTCTCCTCTACTCTCGGCATCAGTCTCCAATACCCACCACGCGGTTCTTTGAGGAACACGAATAGCTACATTAATTAGCTTTTAATTTAAATCAAAATATCTTTCATTTTTCAAACAAAAATATAGAAATAGAGCTATGAGGATTCTTAGCTTCTTTTTCTCTAATGTTTCGTGTAGTCTTCTCGTTGGTCTCTCTTGTCCACCTTGTAATTCTTTTGAGGCACATGTATAACTACGTTAATTAACTTTCAATTCTGTGATAGCTATCGATGTGTAAACGTGCGTGATATCTCATAACTATGATTAAATTAAAGTAGAGATTAGGTAAGCTATTAACTTTTAATTGAAGCATTATAATACTATTGTTGATCATTTTCAATTATTTTAGTTGTCCAATCTATTCCGTGCATTGGTGTGATTTATGCCATATAATAAGATAAAATATAAATTTATTTTTCTAATTTTATATTGTTAAATTTAATTTTAAAGTTATAAAATTTTTATGCATTGTCTCTTAGCATTTGAAATTCAAAGAAGCATAAGATAAAAATATATATTAGGTAGAAAGTTTTCTAAATTTTGAAAAGAGTCTAATTGATTTGGAGTTGCGGACTAAAAAATAAATAAAAAATTTTAAAAAATTTATATAAAATAAAAATAGACATTTATTCTCAAATTTCTTATATTTACTCCTTAGATGGCAAAAAAAATTTAAAAAATTATAAATTATATATTTTTATATTTTTTTCCTCCTTAGATGACATTTATTTAAATTTTTTTATTATATTCAAGTTTTCTAAATTTTTTTAAAAAATTATATATTCACTCCTTAAATTATATTTTAAAATTTTTTAAAAATTTTGAATCAACTATCTATACATGGATTTCTTTTGTGGTCCACTTCGTACCTAACACTGTTAATTATGCCTTTTTTTTTTTTTTATTACTTGAACGAAAGGAAAGAAAATCTAATGGAAGGACGGACTCGGACGATTCGCCGTATATTTTATTCTTGCAGAGGGAGAACGAGTCTCGTGAGAACGTACGTTGCAATGCAATTGATGGTTGGCAGTTACAAACCATGAGCTTTCGTGAAGACTAATTCGTCATTCGTCCTCCCTAAGCTAGCTGTAAGTATGGTTCAATATTTACACATCAAATTATTATTATTATTACTGTTAGTAACTTTCCAGTCAAAAGCGAATCAAACCATGTGGATGGATGAAGGCAAGTAAAGCTATGTTTGAAAGTCAAGAGCTTGCGCCGTTTTCTTTTCTTTCTTCCTGCTTCATTAGGTATTGGCTACCAACCCGTGATGCTAAGCAGCAGCAAGAAGTCGATCACTTCTCTGACGTTCTTACGACAAAAAGAGCGGCAGTGCTAAGGTTTGAACCTCTTGAGAAGAGTATGACTTGTGACATAGCAGTCCAGATACCTATATATAATAAGAAAGACTAATTAGATCAGTGTTTATCATAGGTCTCTTGACTTTAGTAAGCAGTGAAAGTGTAATGCCTCAAGTTTACCTGTTGATCCAATTAATCCGTTAAAAATTAATGAATAGCAAGTGTACTTGAGTTATAAGTACATAACACTTTCTTTCTCATTTAATAATGCGACGCATCGCACGTCACAAACTAGTCAAAACCTATCCCAAACCGGATCGTTAATGCTGTAAGGATGGCTTCACGCCATGGTGAAACTTTATCATCGTTTTATGAGTAATCATTTTCTCATGTCTATCAACTTCCGCATACTCAGATCGTCTCTGATACCATTTGTAATGCCTCACGTTCATCTACTTTTAATTAATATCGTTAGCGAATCGAAACTACGTGATCAAAAACTCAAGTGAATGTTAATTAGGTAGCAAGTGAACTTAAATCATAAACATATAATATTTTTTTTTTTTCATCCAATATGAACTAAATTTGAAATATCACAAGGCTTAATATAAACGATGGAAATGTAACGTTAGGAGTGGTGGGACCCAACATGGAGGGATGATACACACAAGACCGGAGGAAGCGTCGGACGCATCATCCTTTTTCACAAAGCAGCAACATGAAAGGCAGGCAGCTTCCGCTCATTGGTGTAATATTTCGATTACAACAAGAAAACGGGCTCGGTGCCTCAGAAAAATTACTGCATGAGGGTCAATCCTTGGTAACTTATTGAGAGAGAGAGGAAGCAAGCTCTGAAACTCAGCTTCTTTACTTACCTGTCAAATTCATTTAAGTAATCTACCATCTAACTAGCTTCTTTATAAGTGTGCGGACACATCAACTTTAGAATGGATGAAAGGATAGTTCGAAGGATGATAATATTTAGAAGAGCTAATCAATCAAGACATCATCGTTGCATGGTCTTCTTCTACCATCAGCTTCGATCTCTGAAGAGACAAAGCCTCGTTAAAACGCCTTCGTTGTCACATGCTATGTACCTGTCCGATCGGTTGTATAGTATGTGGACGGTGGAATAGCAAAAGCATATACAATTTTATTTATATGACCTTAACAAGCACTCCAGCACCAGCAGTACCTGCATGAACCAATCTATTAAAATTAATTTTTAAAAAGTCTAGCCGATAGGACATTCAGGAAATAAATTTTAGAGCCACACTGATGGATGGAAAACCATATCAGAGGAGGTTTAGTACCAATATTGTAGGTTCATTGTTTGGCAGAATCATTTTTGTAGCATGGTCCCGTGCTTCTTTAGCCAGTTAACTCATTATTGGCGTTGCTCAGGAATATGTAGGACGGTTTGGCGTTGAAATTGCCACCTTTTTGGCGCATCCTTGCAAGGCATTGCGGCCGCTTTTGCTCGTTATTGGATTCCTGGCCGGCGAAATGCGTCGGCATGCGAGATTTAGTATAACACCCCAATCCCTGCGCCGTACGCATCTTCTTAAGCCCTAGCGCCTTGCCCTTGCCCATTTCTTAGCCAAATATGCTGGGGCTGCGCGGCTTCCTTCCACGCACGTTCGCGTCCATAACGCTCTCACCATTTCCGATCGTGCTGCATGCCAACAACTCGGCACGCCCGATGAACCACGGGCCCAATCCAAGTCTGAGTAAGGCTTCAGCCCGAGAAGGTACACTGTGTTCCGTAACAAAATGACATTTGAATTATAAATACATAATATATATTTTTTTTTATAAAATTAAATTTAAGATATCATAATCTTATAATGCAACATTTTTATCGCATGCTACAAGTTAATTAGAATATACTTCGAGTCGAATCGTTGGTATAGCAAGGATAGCTCCACGCCATTGTAAGACTTCACCATCATTTTATGGGTAACCATTTTCTTTTGTCTATCAACTTTCGCATATCATAATCGTTCTATTGATAGTCATTTTCTTTTGTTTACCAACTTTCGCATATTTAGATCAGCTTTGATATATCATTTGTAATGCTTCAAGCTCATTTATTAGTTCAATTAAATTTGTTATCGAGTTTTAACTAAAATTATATAGCTTAAAAATTAATAAATAATAAGTAAACTTAAATTTTAAACATATATTTTTTTTATTTAATTTAAAATTAAATTTAAGGTATTATAATTAGGGTAAAGTGGGCATCTGTATACGTGTATAAAGTAGACTGCATGAGTCCCATGGCGTTTCGTGCACGGCATCCCACATTGCCACCCCTACCAAACGGAAGGGCGGTTTTTGCTCAAAAAACGAAGAAATTAATTTATGTTTCATGGCGGACGTAAACGGCACTCCATTGATGAGATGTGTAAGATGTGTATGTGCATTACATTACACGACTAGGCAATGGCAATTTTAGGGGATGCATGGCCGACCATGGGAGCGAGGAGTCCGTTCCGATGCATCATAAAGGTACACTGATTGATGTGATAAAAGGAAATGCTGGCGACATGGCAGGATTTGGGTTTAAAGGATGCCAAGATATGATGAAGGGGAAAGAGAGAGAGAGAGAGAGAGAGAGAGAGAGAGAGAGAGAGAGAGAGATTGCAGAAAGTTGAATGGTGATGTCTTATAGTGGATGTAGGTGGACTCTGACCAACTTTGCATTTACGTAAGATATAATGCGTGCATGAAAATAGAAGTCGATTAATCATTTAGAAAACGTATCACCTTTTAGGCTGCCCTTCTTGTTTTAGAGAACTTAGGCAACCAACCTTCCATGTGTTAAATCGCTTAATTAAATCCTTGAACGCTAAAATATATCTATATTAATTGATTATCATTTTTTCCATCCAAAGGTAAAAAAAAAAAAAAAAAAGGGCCACTCATCATTACCCATGAGTTTTTACAAAAGAGAAGCATAAATCAATTTTTATCTTCTTCAATTAAAATTACGGCTAAAAGATTAAATCAAATTAGATCTGATTAACGATATATTTTTTTTTTCTATAACAAATCTATGGTGTAGTTAGTTATCATTGTCCTTCTTAATTTTCATGCCCGGTGAAATGGATCAAATGCTGGGATTTCAGTTTACCTTTGAAGAAATAAAAAGAAAAAAAAAAAAGAGAGGATATTATTTCTATTATTATAATCATCATATAGTCAGCGGGCATCCTTATGAATATGATTCATTACCTTTTGCTATTTAAATGATCTCAGTGGCATCACCTACTTGGGATTTTGATTCTCAAAAGTTAAAGATCATGCGCCAATTTTTAAATTAGGTTCGCATCGGGCCACCTGCCTTTGTGAACAAATTCAAAGCACACCTTATCTTGTGTTTTAGGAGCTGTCCTTTCCCCTCCTAAAGAAGCTTATCTCTCTGCCACCCAAAGGTTCCAAAAGAAGTGCACATTTTCTTTTTCTACATTGAACTTTGAACTTTGCCCTTAACGGCCTCAGCATAATTCTCTCCATCAGCAATCTCTTGTGGGATTAACATGAGTTCAATTCATTGTTTCATGCAATAATGCAAAAATTAAAAAAAAAGAAGGAATAAATAGGCTCCAAGTAAAGGAAAATATAAAACTTAACAGTAAATATTCGGGCATTCTTCTACTTTGTTGTTGTAAAGCTTGTCTCAGATTGACCATAAGAGCACGGTGGATGCGTGGTTGCTCCGCAGTGGGGAACCTCTGGCCTAACAAGTTGAACTTTCCATAAAGAAAACGCTTTAAAGTTGAAAATAGAACAAAGATGCGTCTCCACCACTTCACCACCATGAGTCGGTGGGCTCAAACATCCTTTCACGAACGCCATGACAAGGCGATGCGTCGAGAATCCACTACCAAAAGCCATGCAATGCCCAGAAAAGCTTGGAAAACAAACATCTCTATGCGGCAACGATTAACAACCAAGAGAGGCAAAGAATGAAAAATATAAAGGAAGAAAGGTCCATTCCTACGCGCGCATTCGGTGGCTACAAAAATGCATCAACCAAGAATCTATGCACTTGATTGTATTCTGCGATTACCATTTGACGCTCAAGCTCTCCATGGGCAAGCGTATTGAAAGCTAGTGGAACTCACGCCGTAAGGAGCGTGAGAAGTCAATGACCAGCATCATGGCCAAGTGACAATTAAATTTTTTTTTTTTTTTTTGATCCGGAGAACCGTTGATTAAATCCAACAAAAGTCCAATTGTGCACGGATACCTTTAGGAAAATATTTTTTTTTAAAAAAAATACTTTTTTAATACTTTCCAAGTAATAATATTGTATTTTCATTCATGCTCTTTCGATAACAACTGATCATAAGCATCTTCTTGCAGAAGATAGCAGGCATACTTGGCTTTTCTTCATCTAAGTTGTTGCGAATACGAAGGCTTTTTTTTATCTCTATAATCCAACACTCATCATCTAAAGGATTGATTGGTGGAGCCAATGCATGGAGAAGGAACTAATCCTTTAAATTTAGTGAAACTACTACTTCTCCTTTATCGATGTTGTGGTTGATGAGCATCTCTACCACACCAGTGAAAGAGGATCCTTGTAATATCCTATTCTTCGTAGTGAGATTTTTTTTTCTTATCTTTATTTATATGGATGTAAGTTAATTGGATTGAACTATATTAAATCTTTGGTGTTCTTCTTTTTATTTCTTCCCTGCAATTCCAATGGATGGGAGCGTTGACTTTTAAAAAAAAAAATTAAATTAAATTAAAAAAAAAAAAGAACGTCGCTAGCGTTCCACCAATGCTCGAGTGAGGCTTGAGCGTTCGCGAACGTTAGGCGTGCGTTCTCACGCCAACGTTCACAAACGGTCAGAAATAATCCAAATAATTTGAATTTTAAACCGTTATTAACATGGTTTGAAGGTAATAATTATCAGGCCTTTAAGGTCATTATGGGCTCAGCCGTTGGGGGTTACCTGCACTGAGTCTATAAATAAGCTCAAGAATTCAAGATTGAGAACATTTCAATCCAAAAAATCTTTTTTTTTGACCGTCAAAGTTTTTTCTGTGATTCTACTGATTTTTTCATCTAAAGGAGTTGTTGGATTGCACCTCTATGCGATCGTGCTCGTAATAGGAGGTTCGGATCGAGTCGGATTATTATACCTTGGGGACAGATCGCCTACAACCTGCACGAAGGAGCGAAAACTAGTCCTTAGGGCAGTGTCTAACATGTCTCGGTCCAGGCACGGTTCTTATCTTCTTTTGATTTTTAATTTCTCGTATTTAAATTTTTTAAATTAGAATTTCTAGCAATTTCTAAACAGCTTTTCAAAAAACAAAAACAAATATTTTTTCCAGCAGCTAAGGACTAGTTTTCCTCTTCATTAGAAATTGTTAGAATTTTTTTTATTGTAATTTACTGATAAAAAAATAAAAAAAAATCTATTTTGAAGGAAAAAAAAGAGTTTTTTTCCCTGCTTTGAAGTCTGTGCAAAAGTCTTAAAAATTATCTTCTTTTTGGAAAAAAAAAGAAAGAGGTCTTGAATTTATTTATTTTCAAATTTAAAATTTAAAATTCAAATTTTGAAATTTAAAATTTAAAATTTAAAATTTGAAATTTAAAATTTGAAATTTGAAATTTAAATTTTAATAAATCTTAGAAAATTCAATATTTTGAAACTCAAATTCAAATTTAAAATTAATTGAGTTAATTTTTACTTAGTGGTTACTTTATTTATTGCAAGTAGTTTCTATATTTAAATTTTTGAATTTAAATTCAAAACCTAGAAATTATCTGAAAAACCACTAATTTGAAAACTCAAACTATAAGGCTGAACTTTCAATTTTTGTTGTGCAGAACCAATTAAGCAACCAACACTCTCATCAAATGGGTTCAGATGACCTTAGTGCAATTAAATCTGAAAAGTTTAATGGGTCATTCTTTAAGAGGTGGCAAAGACAAGTGAAATACTAGCTTACCACTTTAGGATTATTTTCTGCCATAGAATTTCTAAACCCCGAATCCACTTCTCAACCAAGTTCTTCTAGTCCAGTTAAAACTTCCTTTTCCTCAACATCAAAAACACCCCAAGAAATAGATTTTCATTGTAGACATAAAATTCTAAGTGCTCTTTCTGATAACCTCTATGATGTTTACCTTCCCACTAAAACTGCTAAGGAACTATGGGATGCACTTGAGGCTGAGTATGAGATGGATGATGCTGGTCTAGATCGATTCACCATCTCAAAATTTCGAAAGTATGTAATGGTGGATTCTAAGCCTATTAGTATTCAAATACATGAGTTTCAAGATCTTCTTAGAAAGGCTGAGTTAATTGGCAGTAATTTTTCTGAAAGCTATAAGGTCCAAGCTTTAGCAGATGCCCTTCCATCTTCTTGGTCAACATTTTCGCGAGAGCTAAGCCGCAAGCAAAGTAACTTGACCCTAATAGAAGTGATTAACTCTATTAGGATTGAACAAGAACATTGACTTAAGCTCAAGCAAAAACCTAATTTTGGACCTAAGATCCATCTGACTGAGTCAAATTCAACCCCTGATCAATTCAAACCTAGGGGAAAGAATTTTAAGAAGAAGAAATTCCAATCTAAATCCACCCAATCACTCAAACCTCCTCAAAATCGACCAAACCAGAACCGACCGAACCAGAAGTCAAAGAATAATAAACAAATATTCTGCTTCGTGTGCGAAAGGTCTAATCATATGGTGAAGGACTGCTACCACCGAAAGACTGAACCACTGAGGAAATCATCCAAACCTCAAGTTAACATGGTCGAAAGTGGTGCCGAGCCTTCTGTTAGGTCTGTAAATCAGAAACCCTTAATTAACTTAACCCAATTTTCTTGTGATTGGTGGCTTGATTCAGGAGCTAATGTTCATGTTTGTTCTGATCGCTCTTGGTTCTCCACCTTTCAGGAATCATGTGGAGGAGGTGTAACACTTGAGAATGATTCTTCAGCATAAGTGCTTGGAAAAGGTCGAGTGGACCTAAGGATGACCTCTGGGAAGATCTTGATCCTTCACGAAGTGCTGTTCATCCCTAGTGTTAAAAGAAATATAATTAGTGGATCTCTCCTCATATCTAGGGGATATAAAATTGTTTTAAGTTAAATAAAGTTGTAATTACTTGTAATAATGAGTTTGTTGGAAAAGGCTTTGTTTCTGAAGGTCTTTTCAAATTAAATGTAATCTCTAAGTTATCTATTAAAAGTCCTCTTGTTTTCAATGTTGAATCTTTAAATATTTGGCATGGTAGACTTGGTCATGTGAATTTTGATCGTATTCATCACATGATAAATCTTAATCTAATACCTAAAGTTCATGTTGATAGAAAGATCAAGTGTGAGATTTGTATTCAAGCCAAAATGTCTAGAAAACCTTTTAAATCAGTAAATAGAAGCTCAACTCTTCTTGAATTGGTCCATAGTGATGTGTGTGACTCTACCAAGTTACCTGCACGGGGAGGAAGTCGTTACTTTGTAACATTTATTGATGACTTCCCACGGTATTGTTACACATATTTGATAAAATCTAAGGATGAAGTCTTAGATAAGTTTAAGATCTATAAGGTAGAAGTTGAAACACAAACAGAAAAAAACCTTAAGAAACTTAGGTCTGATAGAAGTGGTGAATATACCTCAAATGAAATGACTCTATTTTGCCAAGAATATGAGGTTATTCATGAGGTTACACCACCATACTCTCCTTAGTCTAATGGTGTAGCTAAACGGAAAAATCGTACCTTACTGGATATGGTTAATTCAATGTTAATCAGTTCAGGCGCACCCGAGAACTTATGGGGGGAAGCTCTTTTAGCTGCATGCTATATCCTAAATAAGATACCCTTTAAGGATAATCCTAAAACACCTTTTGAGCTTTGGAAAGGTAGAACACCCAGGTTAGATTACCTTAAAGTGTGGGGGTGCCTAGCTAAGGTAGGAATACCTGAACTCAAGAGAAGAAAGATAGGACCTAAAACCATACATGCTATCTTTATAGGTTATTCTTTGGATAGCAGTACCAATAGGTTTCTTGTGATAAACTCTGAAATAAGTGACATCTCAAATAATACTCTTATTGAATCAAGAGATGCTACTTATTTTGAAAATGTATTTCCTTTTAAGAACCAAGTTCCAAGTCAAGTCTCTTCTAGTCCTTTCTTGATTCATGATTCTTTTGAATCTAGATCCTTCAATGAGTCAAGAAAAAGGAAAAGATCCAACTCTGAAAGTGGACCTTCTGAACTTAGAAAAAGTTCAAGGACAAGGAAGGAAAAAGACCTTAGTGAAGGTTTCTTTACTTTTTTAGACGAAGGTGAACCTTCCTCTTTTTCAGAGGCGATGTCTTCACCTGATGCTCCTTTTTGGAAGGAAGCCATTCATTCTGAATTGAATTCAATCTTACAAAATCAAACTTGGATCTTGTCTGATCTACCCCCTGGTAGCAAACCTTTAGGATGTAAGTGGGTATTTAAGAAGAAATTTAGACCTGATGGTTCAATTGAAAAGTACAAGGCTAGATTAGTAGCCAAAGGGTATAACCAAAAGAAAGGGTTAGATTTCTTTGATACCTATTCTCCTGTAGCTAGAATAACAACCCTTAGTTCTCTTCTTGCCATTGCATCCATACATAAGTTGATTATTCATCAAATGAATATGAAGACTGTATTCCTTAATGGAGATCTTGAGGAGGAGATCTATATGGAACAGCCTGAAGGTTTTGTTATAAAGGGATAAGAAAACAAAGTTTGTAAACTTGTTAAGTCCCTATATGGTCTTAAACAGGCTCCAAAACAATGGCATGAAAAATTTGATCAGATCATCCTATCGTTTGGATTTCAGATCAATAATCATGACAAATGTGTCTATTCTAAGATCATCGACGATGATTGTGTAATCCTTTGCTTATATGTCGATGATATCTTAATTTTTAGAACATTTCTTGAAATTGTTTCAAGTATTAAATCTTTCCTTTCTTCTAAGTTTGATATGAAAGATTTAGGTGAAGCAGATGTAATCCTAGGAATGAAGCTTATCAAATCCCATGAAGGGATAACTCTCTCTCTTTCTCACTCTATAGAAAAAATGATCAAGAAATTTGGTTATTCTGATCTTAAACCACTTTCTACTCCATATGATCCTAGCTTTCACCTAAAGAAAAATTTAGGTAACCCAATTGATCAATTAAAATATTTTCAAATCATAGGATCACTCTTGTATGCGGCAAATAGGACAAGACCGGATATTGCCTATGTTGTAGGAAGACTTAGCAGATATAATCAAAATCCTGATCAATCTCATTGGATAGCCTTAGAAAGAGTGTTCCGATATCTAAAGGGAACACATAATCTTTCTTTGATGTTCACTGAATACCCTGAGGTGGTTGAGGGTTACAGTGATGCTAATTAGGTCACTGATTCTCATGATCTTAAATCGACCACTGGATATCTTTTTCTTCTTGGCGGTGCTGCTATTACCTGGGGATCAATTAGGCAAACTATCATATATAGAAGTACCATGAAGGCCGAGTTGATAGCTCTGGATACCACCTGAGGCAAAGTGGATTAAAAATCTAGTATCAGAACTACCTTTGGTACCTAAGCCAGTTCCGGCTATATCAATCCATTGTGATAATAAGGTCGTAATCGAACTGACTAATCAAAAGAGTACCAATAAAAAGATGAACCGTCATATATGGCTTCGTCATAAATCTATAAGATAACATAAGAAAAATAATGTTGTCTCCTTGGAATTTGTCAAGTCTGAGAAGAATTTGGCAGATCAATTAACCAAGGGACTATCTAGGAGTGGAGTCCTAGAATCATCGAGGGGGATAGGGCTTAAGCCCATTATTTGGTCACCAGCAGTGGATACCCAACCTTTATGATTGGAGATCGCATGAAAGAGGTTCAATGTGGTAGAAACGAAGCTGATTGAGTGATCGTGTTAGAGCACATTTTTTTGAAGAAATTTCTCATCACATCCCTATGATGAGTGCTCCTATAAAGTGACAAAATAAATCTGTGTAAGATTGAGTTATACTCTTAATGGATCCAAGGTAGGTTATCTACAGGGTATTAGTCACAAATACCCTTGGAGGATTCACCTATATGAGAATTGTCATATTAGGCTGTGACTAAAGGTTTGGGCTAACCTTAAGAAATTCTCATGAAAAATCAAGGTACAAAGCGCAAGGCCTTTAATATGCGCTGACCGCTTAAACCCAATTGATCCATACTGTGTGTGTGATTAGTAGAAATCGGAGTCAAGGACCTAGTTCAAGGTCTAATCCACTATGGTTCCTTCAGATGTATACAATCAACACTAAGTGGGGTTCAAGTCCACAGGATACCTCACCTATTGCGCAATATAAGATGCTCTAAAATTTATATTATTTTTTAAAATTTTTTTTTTAAATTTAAAAACTTTTGTGGAGGATTGTTGACTTTTTAAAAAAAGGAAAGAGTTTTAAATTAAAAAAAAAAGGAACGCTGCGAGCATTCCGTGAACGCTCACTAAGGCGCGAGCGTTCCGCCAACGCTCGCGTGAGGCGCGAGCGTTCCGCCAACGTTAGGCATGCATTCGCACGCCAACATTTGTGAATAGTCAAAAATGGCCCAAATAATTTGATTTTTAGGCCGTTACTGACGTGATTTGGGGGTAACGGTTATTAGGCCTTTAAGGCCATTATGGGCTCAGCCATTGGGGGTTACCTGGATTGAGTCTATAAATAGGCTCAAGGATCAAAGATTGAGAGCATTCCAATCCAAAAAATCTCCTTTTTTTCATTGTCAAAGATTTTTCTGTGATTCTGCTGATTTTTTATTTGGGCATCTGAAGGAGCCGTTGGGTTGCACCTCTACGCGATTGTGCTCGTAGTAGGAGGTTCGAATCGAGTCGGATCGTTATATCTTAGGGACAGATCGCCTACAACCTGCACGAAGGGGTAAAAACTAGTCCTTAGGATAGTGTTTAACATGCCTCGGTTCAGGGATGGTTCTTATTTTTTTTGATTTTTAATTTTTTATATTTAAATTTTTTAAATTAAAATTTTTAGTAATTTTTAAACGGCTTTTCAAAAAAATAAAAGCAAATATTTTTTCCAACAGGGAGCACTTGTTGATCACTGGAGCCAAGCTGGATCCATCTATGGTACCCTGCACCCAAGGGAATCCTGACTGTGGTAAGACCCAGAGCTTAGCCGGGAAAAAATTCTCGTCTTTGTCAGCTTTATCAAACAAAGAGTTATTTAGCCAGAATTGGGCACTTGCCTACAACAGGAACAGACGAATGGCTGTGATGTTGAGATACAACAGGAACAGACGAATGGCTGTGATGTTGAGATAAAATTTTGTATTATATGACTGATGCATTGCCACTTTGAGGAAAAATATACTGCTACTTGTTGCCTGTTTTTCATGCCTCTTTTACGAGGGCAGAAGAGAAAGATAGGCCGGGTCTGACGCGTTTAGCGAAAAAGTAGTTATGTATACAAAAATATACTTTTATATAAAATGTTTAGTTTTATGTTGACTGTATATTGAAAAGATTTTAAGTATAATATAAAATTAAAGAACTTAAGTAATAATTTTCTGACCAGCTTTCAAGGTGACGCTTTGGGTTGTGGCAGCTAAAAAGTTGAATACGTAATTTGAAGCTAGTGTTTGGTAATTGGCAAGCGACCCTTTCTTGGACAAGTGATTTACCGACGCTTGATTGGGCAAAGGTTGAACCTACGAATTAGGAATGCTTTTGTGACCCATCTTGCAAGAGAAATGTTCTCAGCCGCCTTTTCATCAGAGGGAATCAAACGCAATCTCTAGGGAGACAGATGCCTAACCAAGTAACTTACTTGGTTGATGCTTGCTTGATGCTTTCTTACCACGACTTCATAACGTAGGTAAGCTGAATCTGAGCTGCCTTCGTGCTTCCAGATGTTTCGTCAATCCATCAATACAATGTCTCTGAATAAAACAGCCCATCAAAATCAAACACAAAATATCTTCTTTGCATTAAGACAGCCAGTCTGCGTGAAACCAACTTATGTATTTCTTTTTAAGGTAAATAAAAAAAAAATGATATATATGAAAATTTGCTTTTCATTAAGTTGATGAATGAAAAAATTGAACAACTTTCTTATCAACCTTAATCACCAAAAAAAAAAAAAAAAAAAATTATGGAGCTTAAGGTGCACAAGACGGCACTTCTAATACACAAGACAGTCCAAACAAGCAATGATTTTTGAATTGCTTAAAAAAATGACTTCAAAGAATCAGCCATTAGAAATTTAATTAGGTTGCAAAATTCTTTTATATAAACATCATCTTGGCATCAAGTAGGACCTCTCAAATTAATCCTCTCTCGTCCCCATCAACGGGATGGACAATGCGTTCACATTGGGTTCCACTGAGTATCAGCCCTTGGAAACAACTGCTTGGCCCAAGGCTGAAGACAGTCAAGGTGAATCTTAGAACACATGGAATTTAGAAATAACTTTTGTCGTCCGTATATTTTGAGACCATTGCGTTCTCCCAAAACAGCCTTTCAAAAAAATCTCCTGAAGACAGTCAAGGTGAATCTTAGAACACATGGAATTTAGAAATAACTTTTGTCGTCCGTATATTTTGAGACCATTGCGTTCTCCCAAAACAGCCTTTCAAAAAAATCTCAACCTTGTCCTTTACCCAAGCTAGAGATTAAACTGTACGGTCGAGCGAAGGAAACCAGTATCAGCTGCATCCAAAACAATGGAGACTGCATAAAGTGACACGGTGCAAACCTAGAGTGTTCTAATTTTCTTCACACCACAAACATACATCATTAAATAGGACGAGAGAGAATTTATGCTCACAATCAAACACTAAGCTTACATCTGAGAACAATCAAACCAAGTTTAGCAATAGATAAATTATCCATCATAATGACTCTCTCCAAGATTACCAAGACATACAGCACAACCTAGCTACTCCAAAAATTTCAAAAAGATGACAGACTGATTTGCTCTCGAAAACCATCGATACAAATTATCCCAGCCCTAAACACTCGAAATGTTCAAAGTTCTAGAAGAATAGCCTTCGATAACGAAGACCTAGAAAGGCATTAATATCAATTACCGTGACATGATAGAGATTCGTTTAGAGAAGGTCAGCGACATTAGATGGCAGCTCCTCGATCACAACATTGTAAAACCTCTGAATATCAAACAACATCCTTTCGTCATCACGAGTGACAAAGTTGATTGCAACACCCTTCCTTCCAAATCGTCCACTTCGTCCAATCCGATGAAGATAGTTCTCTGGTTGGGTTGGCAGGTCATAATTTATGACCAATGAGACTTGCTGGACATCAATACCACGAGCAAGGAGATCCGTGGTGATGAGAACACGAGAGGAACCAGATCGGAATTCACGCATTATAATGTCCCTGGTGTTCTGATCCATGTCTCCATGTGTGGCTGAAACCGTGTGATCCCTGCTCCTCATCTTGTCGGTAAGCCAGTCAACCTTGCGCCGGGTGTTCACAAAGATGACACTCTGAGTGATTGCTAGAGTCTCATAAAGATCACAGAGAGTCTCGAGCTTCCACTCTTCTTTCTCAACATTGACATAAAATTGTTTGATACCCTCAAGGGTGAGCTCATCTCGCTTCACAAGGATCCTCACGGGTTTGTTCATGAATTTGCGGGTTATCTCAAGGGCCTCAGGAGGCATTGTGGCAGAGAAGACCCCAACCTGGATTTTAGAAGGAAGAAGCTGGAAGATGTCGTAGATCTGCAGCAAAAGTCAACCATTAAAACATAAACAATAAGGATCTGCTTGCAACCATTAAGTTTCAAAAAAATAAAAAAAAAAAATGTATCAGATCAAAGAAGATGAAAGGTGAAGGAAACAAGCAGCCACGTCACAAAAATATAACATGAATTCAGATGCAAAAGTGCAACGTAAGCATCGTAAGGTGGGGGGTGTCATAATTTGGCATGTCCCAGTGAACCACTGAAAATCTAGCAGCAGAAGCAAAACATAGACTGAGCATTAACAATATAGTACTGAAGCAAATCATATTGTTGTGAAAGTACTGTGGACTATCAAAATACCTATTAGTCACAGGCATTAAGAAATGTGGTCAACAAATCACACAACTCATAAATGAATTGCATGCATAAGATTTCAGCCATTCCGTGAAATGAAGTGGTGTTCAAATGTAGAAATTTCCTAGTTATCACCTTTCCATGATGTTCGTACTTAGGACACAAGCATTCAGCATAAACTTCAGAGGTCAGCATAGAATCCAATCTACCAAATCCATGATCAAGAAAATTTAAATTTTCTATGTTTTTACTTCAGAGGTCAGCATAGAATCCAATCTAGCAAAACCATGATCAGAAAATTCAAATTTCTATGTTTTGAGTATCTCCACTAGTCATGCATAACTTCATGTTTCTACCGGTAGAAATTGCTATAGGCGTGAATGCAACCAAAAAGAATCTCATATTGTAGTCTACATACTCCAAATATAATGAGCTGCAAGTCAAACAAGTTTGCGTGTTCATAAATCATGAATTCACAAGCTCGTCATGTGAACTTGTCCCATATATTCTTAAATGTTCATACATACAACCCACTGTACTTTGATTTTTGCAATGCATAGGAGAAGGAATATGACTTTGATTCACTTCTACAAGCAAATTATTTGATAAACCAATTGAACAATCAGACCAACGGGAGTCAGCTGTCAAGAAAGCACTTTCAATCCAGCAAGTCACAAGGCAGTTGCATCATCATCAAACCATAAAAAAGGGCAGGCCAGTGAAGGAGGCTCCTGCCATCGTTGGATCTCAGGAGGGTCAGATTACACAATATTGCTCCATGAGCAGAGAGAATGTTTCTGACCTCCTGTATTTTAAACACATGATCTCCATGTCATAATAGAGCAAACTTATCATTACACCAAGGCTTACCCCCAGACAACAAAAATATAATGCCAACAAAGAAGAAAAAATTCCGGAGACTGCAACAACTCAAGGAACCATAAGCACAAAATATATACTTCAATTGTAAAATACTAGAAAAATTAAAGAGATACATGGAATTAAATAAATATAAGAGAAAATAAGACCATATTCCAAAGGATGCCAACCTTAGAAATATCCCTGATGCATCATTTATTGTCTCGGTAAAATAAAAGCAAGAAAACTTCAGGGAAAAACGAGAAAGACTAAAAACAAAGAGGAATACACAGAGGGAACCTGGTCCTTGAAACCACGTGAAAGCATTTCATCTGCCTCATCCAAAACAAACATCTTGATGTAATCAGGCCGAAGGGACTGCCTTCTTAACATGTCAAATACACGTCCAGGAGTACCAACAACAACATGGACCCCACTTGAAAGAATCCGTTGATCCTCACGCACACTGGTTCCTCCTACACAGGCATGAACTTTTACACCCAGGTAGTCACCAAGTGCCCGCATGACCTTCTCAATTTGCTGTGCTAGTTCTCGAGTAGGGGCAAGAACTAAAGCCTGGCATTCAACCAACCCATAATCAAGCTGCTGCAAAATTCCAGAACAGAAAGTTGCAGTTTTTCCAGTCCCTGATTGTGCCTGCTGAATGACATCAAGTCCCTTGCAGAAGGGAACAATTCCTCTCTGCTGAATTGCAGAGGGCTTTTCAAAACCTACAGGACAATACTCATCAGTCCTCACACCAAGTGCATTACCATATAGTAAGTATGAGCAAAGGTTGAGTATATGTCTCTACCATAAGCATAAATGCCCCTCAGAAGATTTTCTTGAAGCCCCATAGCATCAAAACTATCATAAACCTCATCATATGATGTAAAGAATTCCTGATTATCTGCCGATAGTCTACACTCATGGACATCCAACAAATACAAATGTGCATGTGACTATATTAATAAACATTGTGAAATGTAATTATGATAATATATATATATATATATATATTCATGAAAAGGGAAAAGGAACTTATAGTAAAACAAAATGAAATGACAATAAATAAGAGGCAATACACTTCATGCATCTTAGAATCAAATTGACGAGTATCAAATTGAGATCCCTCTGAAGCCACTCCCGCCATATCTGCAAATAAGAGGAAAAAAAATAATGATGACCATATGTATTGATAATGAAGCAAGGGAGGAGATGAGGGAGATCTAATTATAGTATGAAGATAGAGAAGTTAATGCATCATTAGTTCATGTGATGCATTTCGATATTATTAGATGACAATACTTATGGTATGATCAATAAAGTCCATGTATGATATACTTTAAACTTTAAAGCATATTATATCATGACTGCAGCAATGATACCATGTTTTTCAATTTTTAGAAAAAATCGTTAAAGATCTATCCATATTCTAACTTCCGAAGGTGAGAAGGGTTACTGGCCCTCCTATAAATTGGATGCATGAAAAGCTTAATGCTTGTAAAAGAATAAACACCAATATCTTGGGAAGCAAAAAGCTCTTGAAAATTTTGAAAACAAATAGTCCAACCACAAGCAAGCCAAAGGATCCTTGAAACTACACAACCAAATGAACAATAAGGGGTATATCACTGGATTACTAAAATGATGGGACAATTGGATAATCAATTTAACATTGCAACCTAAAGGCGCATAAAAGATGTAACAAGTTAAAATGGGAAATTACAAAATAGTAAGTCAAAGTTAAATTTATGAAGTACTGTCAATTTGTTTTAAATGCTTCAAAAGATCTGATACTCCTTTTTTATTGTTATTAGACAGAAAAGGTTGTAAGAAAAAAACCTAAGCAACTCAACAACAACAAGCTCTTACCATGTTAACGTTGGATTGGTTATGGAGACAACTCAAATAAGTTAAAAGGGCTCCAATATATTGAGCATAAAGTTATGGTGAAAGATCATGAATCAAAGCATCAGTCGATAAGGTACAACATGCATGATATATATCATATTAATGCCTTACAAACACGTGGCACTAGAATATTAGTGGGCATATTGTCATGCCAATACAGCAATATATCAGGCATGCCAACTGGCATATTTGACATAGCACAGAACTACACCATACTTAAGATGACAGGCCAGCATGCCACTGTCATACAATACTCAAATCATTGTGAAGAAACAACCTTCCATAACCACCCCATGAATTTTCTCGGTGACTCTTACCTCTATTCAGTTGTTGACTAGTTCTTGGTTAAGACTGATTTGCAGGCAGGAAGTTCATCTTATAAATCATCAGTAGCAAGATTTTGAGGTGATAGGGAAAAACCCAATCCAAGGCACATCACAACAAGGGCCTTAGCTCTACATCGCAAACATCATCAAAGCATGGGTTTAGGAGATTATTACCACTATCATAGCTTATCTGCTGCATTCCCCAGTGTCCAATCCGATCTTTCAATCAGATAAATTTTTCATGAGTTGGTTGGCAGTCCCCCACCCCCCTTTCTTTCTTTTACATAACCCAATCTTTAAATCAGATCAAGATTATGGACTGGGTTACAGATCACTGGTTCAATCACCAGGTCAGCCAGAAATGAATTGTGACATCATTGTTCTCTGATAAATATTATTATTATTATTATTATTACTACTAAATCATGAATGAAAAATTAAAAAAAAGATAATTAAGAAAACATAAAAATCCTAAAATTCTCCTAGAACTTTGATATTTTTAACATCATCATCTTTAATGTTGAATTTCGAATAACTAATTATGACATCGTCATATAGCAATTTAAGATATAATTATATGATTAATATTTACTTGAATTAATTGGATATTTTAATTCATCCAATATAAAGATACAACACGAAGTTGTTATGTTTTTTCCCTCAAATATCATTATATCTCTATGTTTAACCCTTCTCTCTGAATCATAGAGAGCCAAAAATAAATTCAAAAAATTCCCAGCATCTCTTTCTTCCAGCACAATACATCACAAACTATAACACAAGCGAACGAGGAAGCCAAAAACAAACCTGAAAATTAAAAAAAAAAAAAATTCAAAAGAGAAATTACAGGGTCTCTATATGTGTAAAGAGAAACACCAAGATCCTGATCTTCCTCATGCGAAAGGAAATGCCAAGAAAACAAGTGGATCTCTCTCTCTCTAAAAAAAAAAGCGCAATCTTTCTTTGTTTTGCTGCTCCTCATCGCCCCATTTGAGATCAAATGATAGAAGGGTAGCAATCCCAACACAATCCAGATCGATCCTGAACAGATCTGCAAACTGGCTTCTTGATCCTTTAATAGATTCCATTGATTGACCATAGGTTGTAGGGCGGATGGATCAAAGGGAGGGAGGTGAAGAAGAGACGGAGAAGGGCAGATCCCACTTCACCATAACAAGGGACTTGCAGCTACCATAATCCCACCTCACCATTGATACTTGGAGAAAAGAAACTGGCTCTAATTTTATCAAGATGATTTGCTAATAAAAAGTTCCCTCGAGATGCATATTGGGGAAGATTATGATAATTAGGAAATTAAATATATAAGGAAAACTGGCTGGTTCTTCGCAAATCAGAATGCTTTGAGCAGCTTGCCAGTTCAATTGATGATCTGATGGTTATTGGTTCTTAAGTAATAAGATAGTTTTTGTCTTGGATTTTTTTTGCTCTCTCTCTCTCTCTCTCTCTCTCTCTCTCTCTCTCTCTCTCTCTCTCTCTCTTGTTGTTGTGGGGGAAGGGAGGGGTGTATCTAGACTAGAAGCCTGGCCAGTTCGCTGTTCATCCAGTTCAACCAGACATTCCATCTGGCTTTCAAAACACTGTTGGCATCCTCACTCACTAGATTCCATAAGCTGCATAGCAGCTGCCCTGCCTTCCAGAGGAGACCACATCACCCTTTCCTTTTCAAAAAGATCAGGAGTTGGTTTTATTAATATTCCAGATACTTCTGCTGAAAAAGTAATCAATGGTAGAAAACAGTGATATGGCATAGAGATTCCCCTTACCAGAACTTCTATCATTCTGAATGAGAAAAAAGTAAAAGAAAAAGACAGGCAGGGTACCTTTAAACTAAAGAGTATATGGCATCAGCATGAAGTCTCAATTCTTAGAAATTATGCAACAAATAAAAAAGTGTGGACCTAAATTTACTATTGCTTTCTTAAATGAATAACCATACTTTGCTTGATATATAGTGTCTCTAATAATGATTATTTATGTTCCTGAACAATATTATATTATTAGATCACAACTTATCACAGGCAATACTGCAATCCTCTTAATAATGACTTATTTCATGCTAATTTTGTTTTGATTTGCAATTTAACTCTCAAATGCTTCATGCTTCTCTTAGGATTGTTAATGCCTTTATGGTACAATATATGGGTGATCCATGAACAAAAAACACAGACCAGCATGAATTAACATGCCAATCAGCACGGCCAATATGGCATGGTACATACCTTTCCAATGCCTTACTGGCATAAGCCATTGAAAAACTAAAAGTTGTGCAGAAGTGTTTAGCACACAATGGTGCCAATGTATGCCAAGTGCTGGCGCAACATGGTATTTATCTGCCAATGTATGCCAAGCGCTAGCGCAACATGATATTTATCACAAAAGTGCTACTCCAATACAACACCAGAACCCATTAGCTCAATCCTTTGAGAACATAGAGCTACACATTTTAGAAAAAGAAATGCTTGATAACAGGATGTCTTAGAAGGACACAACTGAAAATTAACAAAATACCTAATCCCACTCCTAGTTGATTATGTGTTTTTAGAAGATTTAATTATTCATATCATAAAAAGAAAATTTCATAATGCAAATAAGAATGGAAAGAACTTTTGCAAAACATTATATTTGATGGCATTATTTATTAAAAATTTGAACTCTAAGTATCAAGATGATGACCTTCTTCCTATACTTATGGTTGGTACACATCAAGGATACTCCTAGCCACTGAAAGTTGACATTCAAAGTTATATTGAACCCAATCTATTTTCAGTTTGATTAGGAATCAGCAAAATCTTCTACAAACAAATTGTTGCATGGAAATCCATTAAAATTCAAAAACAAGTTGAGACTAAAAATCAAAATGTTATTGGAATGACTTAGCTGATTTGCAACCCAGCTTTCTATGTACATATCGTTGGTACTGCTAGTTTCCTCAAACCACCAACTAGAACACACAATTAGAAGTCGTGCAGAGATTGGATCGACTTTAGCTGATTAAACCTACTTTCAATGAACATGGCATTGGTAGTGCCAATTCCCTTAAACTACCAACTAGAGTATTCAATTCGAAATTGTGCATGCTTGTGTGCATAACAGCTAGGAACCCAAGGAGTGCATCATTGGATCAAAAACAAATCTTACTAAAATAACCAGGATATGTTTTAGAAGAAATAGGATAAAACAGAAGTAGATCTAATAGGACAAAGAAACAGATCTTATATAATTGCACCATCAACATAAGAAACAACCATGAGCCCAACAAATATCCCAAAAACAAGTGCTTCCATCTCCAGTCTCATAAAAAGAAAACATAGTGATGGAATCTTTTAAACCAAGCTGCATCTGATGAATTAACTAAAGAAACCAAGCAGCATCGGTCCTTTGCCCTCTAGAGAGGCAGATGACACGATGGAGCACCAGCTTATACCAATCAGTTGAGAAACTGCTCCTTGTTGATTAACCAAAGAAAATATGCAATTAAATAAAATTATGCTTACTAGAAGGCATTATTAGTTAGGGCCCGAGTATCAGATCAGTCTCATTTGAACTCTCCAGTCCATGCAAGAAAGCCGAATCAACATGTACCGGCATTGCATTGATTCTTTAAACAAAGTAATTAGTATTTTATTGATAATAGGTATCCTGCACAAATGCTAAGACACATCTTGATTTGTCAAGCACGCGCTCTAAGACATGAGGGAATATGATTAGCAGATCCATATCTGTCAACAAACGCCATTAACAATCTGAAAACAAGCTCAGGCATATGTAATATTGCATAAATACAACCATTTGAATTCAAAAAATCAAAGCAAGAAATCAGGGTCCAAGAGAGCATCACGGAATATATTTTATCATTTAATATCAAATTATTTGCTTAAAAGTTGAACATCCAAACACAAAGTAAAGCAATTAATTTCTCTAATTATCTCATCTATATAAACAATATAATAAATTATCTTATCTACATAAATAATATAATGTAATTCCTAGGATCCTCAGACAATCTACGATATATAGATCTTTTATATTGCAAATTTCAAAAAGAGTATAATATGCCAACAACTTGTGACTCAGGGAGGCATGTGAAGTCCTTTTTTGTTTCTTCTTTTTTTCCCTGAGTGACTGCAAGAGCAGAAATAACACTGCACATATGAATTATGCAGATGTGGAAAAAAAAAAAAAAAAACTCCAGAACAAGACCTAAAGAATCTTTCAGCGAAATGCAAGAGAAGTCAAAAAAAGAAAGGGGGTCTAACATGGATTTGAACAGAAGGATAAAAAACCAGTTCAAGGATATGGCATAGAAAATTAAAATTCCAAAGTCCAACGAGTAGAAATACTAGCATTTTTGGTCCAACATTCATACACGTCTAAGAACTTATATTCACAAAAGACATCTAGACTAATAGAAAAATGATAAAAGATGAGAATATGAACAAGTCAGAATCAACATCAAATCATAAAAATAGTTCACAAGGTAAGCTTGGGATACAGAAAACAAAAAGTGAACAACAGGGGTGTGTGCAGCATGCACATGAATTCAGTTTTTTTTTTTTTTTCAAAGCATGCAGATGAACTCAGTTTTTTTTTTAAAAAAAACGTGGAGGGGAAAGAAATTCTAAGCGATCTAGCCTCAACTCAAAGAACTTCTTTATCTTAAACTACCCAAAAATAAACATGAGTTGCCAATCTATGACATGCCGGAATGACTTTTACTTAAATATGAAATCATAATTTTCTATCTCAATAAAGAAGGGACGCACTAATACTATTTACCTATGTGTGTGTACATATATAATCCTTGAAGAAAAACATTTACAGAAAATCTAACCTAGCAATAACGAACGCAGCATGCTACATTAAACTTTAAAACCTTTAAAGAAAAAAAAAAAAAACGAAGAAAAAAGAGAGTGCCTTCAAAAAAGAATTTCTTTTTTATGAAACCCTAGCCCTATAAACTAACAAAACTAATCGGATTCTCCCATTTCCAAATAGATCAAACAGAAAAATAGATCACAAACATTAAATTAAAAAAAAAAAACTTAAATTCGAAACACAACCATAAAGATCTGAACGAACTAATAAAAAAAGTCCTCCAATTTTCAATGCAAAAAAAAAAAAGAAAAGAAACAAGATCTCATCTGCGTAGAATTAAATCCAACAAGAACTCCGAAAAAAGAGATTGCTACAGCTTACGGAGATCAGAATATTCATAAAACGATTTCTACTTCACCTGCTTGTGAGATGGAGAAGGCTCCGCTGAAGCTGGATTACCAGGCGAATCAAAAAAAATCGAGATCGTCGATCAACTGCTGAATCCGAGATCGAGCCTCGGATTCAACGGCAGTGAGGGGAATTGGAACCGGCCTCGGGAGGATCTTTTAAAGGTAACGAGTGAGTGCGGAAGGAGAATGCGAAGCGGCTAGGGTTTCCCACTTCCCGGTAGCCATTATTGGGCTAGCCTAGAAAGTCCAACTACAATACCGACCGGCCCGGCCTAATCCGACGGAGTACGTGTAGGGATCGGATTATGCGACGATAGTCTTACTCATAATTAGTGTAGCACAAACTTCACAGGCTTAAAAGGGGGTATTAATGGTACCTCTTCTACGCCCTTTACCATCAAACCACCTGGTGCCTCATAATTATGAAGCAAATAAAAGAAAACTCCTAATAAATAGAGGTAAGTTTTATTATAATATTTTAAAATAATAAAAATAAATATTATATGCTATCTATTACTAATTAATTTTTACTTAAATTTTTAAAATCTCATAGTTTCGATCTCTTAATAGATTAATTGAGTCAGCAAGTAGTTTTGAAGTCAAAATTAATAAGAAAGAGAAAAAGATTATTCATAAAATAATGATCGCAACACATGAGCTTAGATTATGTAATTCTAATTCGCATGCTATAATTTTCATTCGAGTTTTTAAGCCATATGATTTTAGCTCATGATCATAATAGTTAATTAGATCAATAAATAAGCTTACAATGTTACATTCATGATTTTAGATCTCATGCTATGCCTTGTTTATTATTATGGCCTGTTTAATCTCTCATCTCCCGTTCCTTCGCTGAAATTTAAAAAAAAATTAATTTGGTTATATATTTTCGGCGCATACACCGTCCACCACGGAGAGAGAGATTGGAATTACCAATACTCTTAACCAAGTAAGAAGAGTCCATTCCATGGACGGACCAAGCCAATGTACATGGAACCAGATTTTAATCAAAGTGAAGGTTGAAACGAGAGCCCACGTCGTTTAAAATTGAACCCCGTCTCTTATTGAAAAAAAAAAAAAAAAAAAAAAAAACCATCCAAGCAATGCTCAGTCATAGCAATCAATACATTTCCAAACCCAGCTTCACGCGAGCAAAGAGAGAATCTCATGGCAAAGCCTCGAACTCCTTTCAGTAGCTTCATAGCTTACAAGGGTCGTCCAACTTATCAGTTATCACCACCTAGGCAAAGGGCTGGGCTCAACATCCAACGGACCATTTGATGATTTGGAGCAACATAGGCCCTAGGATTATCGATTGACATGTGAATACGAAGTTACACGGGTCCTGGATCATGCATCCAAGTGCGTGAATGATGCTTTTTGATGTCATGCTCGTTTGCATGGCATGTGACCTCAGCTTTCAACGCACGCATCATATGTACTGAGAGCGAATACATAAGACAGATACATTCATAATGAAACCAAGCCAAGAAACAGTAGAGAGCGAGAATGGGAAGACCCTTAAATACGTTCGAGGAAAAAATAAAGAAACAATGAAACCAAGTTAAGAAACCAAAAATTAAATTCTTCCCCGACAATGTAACCCGCAAAGCGTACAACGAAATCTAACAGCAACAAAAATTTTTGAAGATGGGATTGAAAAAACTAATTTGCTTCGAATCACGAAAAAGGTCCCGAGACTGCCACTGAAAATTGTGTGACAAATAGCACTGGTCAAAGAAAACGCCACGAGCTAGCCGAAGATGGCCCATCAACTTTTGCGTATTTGAATCGACTTGATTTTGATATTATTTATAATGTTCAACCTTATTTTTTGATTTAATTAATTTTGTTAACAAATTAAAATCATGTGATTTAAAATTTTAGATAAAAATTAATGAATAATAAATATATTTAAGTTATAAGCATATAATATTTTCTTTACAGATTTATTTATGAACGAACAAATTATTCAAAGGGCCTCAGGAGGCATTATGGCAGAGAAGACCCATCCTAAATTTTTGAAGGAAGAAGCTGGAAGATGTCATGGATCTGCAAACATAAATTGATGGTAAGCACAACCCCTTCATAACACCGAGACTTATATTACATGGATTTCCTTTTGAAGCACCCTTATCTGTGACACATACATGCCATGCTAATTAAAACTATGTTAACTTCATATATCTTAGTTCCAGGAACACCAGAACTTTGAATGAGTTGGGTGCATTAGCGTAGAAGAGATAACTTTATGCTTAAGATGGAACATTATATTTCTTGATCACAAATAAGAACTCTATTCAAATGATATTTAGTAATGAACTCATAGATCTAGGGTAGGTATATAAGTCAAATACAAAAAAAAAAAAAAAAAAAAAAACTTTGCTTTTAATGTTTTTTGTAGTGTAAGCATATTAGTGCAAATTATACCACAATACTTATGAGATTAAGATTGTACTCATAACCTAAAAATTTTTAAAAAGAAAACCACAGGAAAGCAGAGGCTTAGCAAACATGGGAAAGGGCAAAAAGAAACCTGGTCCTTAGAAACCGCGTGAAAGCATTTCATCTGCATCATTCGGTACAAACACCCGAATGAAATCAGGACGAAGCGGTTGCCTTCTTAACATGCCAAACGCTCGACCTGGTTACCGGTAATAGCATGAACCTCATGCTAATAAAATAATTAATTAGATCAACAGATAAAATTGAAGCATTATAGAGAGAATAGAAGGGTAAGACTGCTCGGAGCTAAGGTAGGGCTACCGGCCTGAACCAAACCTAGTGAGGTTGACGGTTAAATCTGGAGTTTTGTTTAATGAAAAAATAACATTCAAAAAAAATGCAGAAAACTTTTGTTCCTTTGAAAATCTTTTATATATATTCAAATCTCTATATACTAAAAATATTCAAAATTTTACCTTTTTTTTTATAGAAGTTTATTGTAATTTAATGTTTACATAAAAGAATGGGTTTAAATGAGAAAAGGATGATATTTCTCAAAATAGTTATTATAACATAATTTATGCAATATTTTTAGTTGAAGCTATTAAGAGGAAGAGGAGATATTCCTTCATATAGTAATTATAGCAGAATTTATCCAATTTTTAATTGTTTAAAGCTTTCTTTTACTACAATAGTGGCTATACTTTTTAGGAGTAATTTTAAGGTATCATTCTCAACAATACAAATTTTATAATCTTTGAAGGTAAAAATTAAATAAAGACTTCAAAAAAATTCAATTTATATATTATTTATGTTGATAAATTAATTAAGTGAAATTATATATAAAAGAATTAAGATTTTATGAAACAAACTTTTTTATTTATTATATATAAAAGAATTAAGATTTTATGAAACAAACTTTTTAATTTAGTGAGATTATCTTTTCTTAGTTTAATTAGTTAGGATTAACTTGGAGAAACGGTTTGTAATTTAATTTAAAAAAGACTTAAAGGTGAGTTGGCCATTTTCTAAAATATCTCCTATATATACCTATCATTTAATTAGGAAGCTAGTTCTTATCAAATCTTAATTCTCTCTCTCTCTCTCTCTCACACACACACACACACACATATATATATATATATATATATATTTACTTAATTAATATATTAACATAAATAACATCAAATTTTTATAAATAAAACTCTTAAGTATTTATTTAATTTAAAATTAAAAATGTATTATTGAGATAGTTATCTTAAAATTATTCCTGTTATGTATAGATAATATTTTAATGGAAGAAAATTTTAGCCGATAAAAAATATAGCATAAATTGTGCTATAATAGCCATATTAAAAAATATTTTCTCTTCCTAACCAGGATAATGTACATTACAATTATATTTATTCTATAAAAAAAGAAAAATTTGATATATTTTTGTAAAGAGAATTTTATTTAGTTCAAAAATTCATTGAAAGAAGAATTTTTTTCTAACCATCTTAATATTTTATTTTAATTTATTTTGAAAATCATAAGTTATTTGTTCAACTGCATAGCTTCAACTTCAAACATAATAAAATGGTGTTATATATATATATATAATTGAAGCTTTGGTTGTTTCGTTTCCACTAGCATGGTTGTATATATATATATATGGCCTATGATGGCTATATATTATATATTCATTTTATTTTTATCCAAAATTAATTTTGCAGCCATAAGATAGATCTAAACCTAGAATTGAAAACCCTCCAAGGTATGTATATAAAAGGGGCATTTGGTATAGGGCATCGGTGATCCATAGGATAGGATTATCCCATTTAGTTGCATTGAGATGATCCTACATAATAATGATCCAAGATTATCTCCATCTTATATATGATTCTATCACCATTCTTAAGAATGGTAATTCAAGGGATAATCATGAGCTATAATCTATAAATCAAAATATCCCTTATTTGTAACAAAATATATTATAATGATAATAATTTATATATAACATGATATATAAAATTTATATATTATATTATTAAATTATTATATCATTATATCAACTAATATGATATTATATTATATTTCATTTATTGAAATATATATATTTTTATTATATTATAAATACAATATATGATATTATTATATCATTATATTATACTATATTATTATATTATATATTATAGTAATATAATATAAATACAATAAGAATTATTTTGATATTTTATAGTTAGTAATCTTAGATTCTCATGGCATATTAAATATGGTGATATAAGATCATTAGTGATCCTTGATCACGGTAATGTTAGATTATTAGGGATCATATCATCCAAGATCATTGTTCTAAAATCATAAAGTGGTCTCAAAATGGACACCAAATGCCTCCAAAGAGTAATCTTGATTTGGTTATACTTGAATGGATCTTTATTTAAATTTGGTCTTATTTATATGGTACAATGGAGGGTCTTGCATCAATGATTTAGATTATTGGATATGAGTATCTCCAATACCAAGATACTAAAAATCATGTAATTTCAAGATTCCCAATGTGCATATCAAATGATAAAAAAATAGATAACTTTGATATCATGAAACTATATATATATATATATATGATAATTTGATGCATAGGATCTCCAAACCACATAATTTTTAATATATAAGTAATTTAGAGACGATTGATTATATTTAACAAATCAAATCATTGATGTAGTAGGACTTATCATCTAATCTAAATCTATTTAAATCTAAGCGAAGGTTTTACCCAAGTATAGCGAAAACAAGCTTTCTCTAAATATATTTATACCAACATTAAGCAATCGATCAAATTATTCAAGTCCATAACTCATTGTTTCTGTTAAATAAATTAATATAAAATTATTTAGAACTAAAAACTCACATAATAATTAGTGCCTTATAAGAATGCGAGATATGCAAGTAAGTTAGCCGCCTAAGTTTAGGTTTGGCTCATTCTCATTGTTTAACCTCCTATATATTCAAGTTGCAAGTGGGGCTGTCTAAGATGGAAGGCTTGGAATATGGATTGAACGGCCAAGATGTCGATCGTATTAACAGGTACGTAAGAATGAAAACTAGAGACGTCTTGAGCACGTCAACCACAAAATTGCATTGAACTTAGCCATGTAGTTCAATTTGCAAGACCGAACAGGGTAAGGATTAATAGGGTGCACCGATAATTTGGATCATGGGATCGGAGGTTGGAAGAGAGAACAAATGTCGATGGTCGCAATCAAGAAGGGAAGCTCATCTGATGTTTGGATGTGATGATCTCGTCATCGACAGCGTCATCGGCCAGAGACGACAGCGAGGTGCGTCTCGGTTCAGCCGTTCCTCGTTTTATTTCCACCCGTCTCCATCAACACGTCCCCGCTTCAGACCCCTCTCCCTCCCTCTGTCTTTTTCTGAGCTGGGAGCTGGGGGCGGAGGAAGCCTTTCCTCCTCCCTTCCCCTCGATCTCTCTCGGGTATTTCTCTCAGCTCTTTCCTCTTTATCGATTTTATTATCGTGATCGCTGTGATTTATGATCTCTTTATATGCGCTAAATTGATTCGATAAACGTAAATGTTATCTTATTAGTTTCGTCGTTTGACCCTGCACAAGGTTTTCGATTGTAGATTTCGGGATGAGCTCATCGATGCCGTCTTCTTTTCCTCCTTTTCAACTGGGATTTATTGATTCTTTTCTTTCATAGGCAGAATCGCATATTAATCGGCCGAATTGAGTTTTAGATGTGTGACATAGTTTCTAGATGCCAGATCAGTTCGAGATGATTTGGAAGAACGAATTATTCGTAAAAGTTAATTTGGTTAATGTGTTTTTGTTCGTATGATCTTGTGAGGTTAATTTGGTTAATGTATTTTTTTCGTATGATCTTGTGAGATTTGGATTCTTCCCCCACTTTTGGGTTTTATGTTGCCTCCAGAAACTGGATTTCAGCCATTCTATGGAGGAGCTTAAAAAAGAAAAGAGGAATTTTATCAGACTTTCACTTGATATGAATAGACATAGAACCCTAGTTAAGTAACTGGAGCTGGGGATTTGAGGGAACTCTGTTAATCGACACGTAAATGATGCACAAGATGCGGATGCATCTATGTTAACAAAATTCTTAAAGTAGATGCAGACATCCTCTTCTTCTTCTTCTTCTTCTTTTTTTTCCTCCTTCAGAAGTGGAGAAGAAGTGTACTTGTTTTTCTGAATGTGAGGTGAACTAAACTTGTGGATATCATATGGATATGAGAATTAAAGGGATAGAATCCCAAAATGACAAAGTGTAAAAATATTTTGATAGACAGCAAACTGCATCGTTAGTATATTGGAAGAGCCAGAGCAAGGGAGAATGCTCTACTGCTAGCAGTGCTTGATGCACACATGTGCAGTCACTGAAGACTGTGAGGTTGATTTGAGGTAGGTCATGAAATCTATGACTAAAATTTGAAGTTCTGTATTTGTTACAGTAAATCATATCTGGAAATTGACATTAGTTCTAATCAAGGTCCGTGAAACTTGATACCAAGAATCATATCACTACATTACTAGTTTGGTATAGTGTGGGTTGGTACGGTGTGGTATGCACCTCGTACCGAGATATGGTATCGGTATTTCTCTCTTTTATTTATAATACCACTTGATATTGGATGGTAGAAATCAGTACTGGATGGTTCCGTTTGGTTAGGATCAATTCGGTTCATACCAAATTGAATCTTGGTACCATACTGGTACCCTATCGATGCGGTATAGTATTGTCGGTATGGTGTGGTACAGCAGACCTTGACTCTTATGATGTGAGGTTGCTTATTTATCATTACATATTGATATATGTTGGAGCAATGTATCACATGTGTGTGTAATTGATTCCTCTGCCTATTGAGTGATTAGGTACGACTTTCTGCCTTGTCACATAAAAGACTTTGTGGAGCTGTGTTTGAATGTCATTTGTTCAAGTGGTGATTCCTTGGTATATGCCTTTGACCAAAAATGTTGGTTGCTACTTGGTGCTGCAGTTTTATGCATTGAGGCAGGCTTGCCATTTGCTTTTGCAGTGCTCCGTTGATTTTATGATGTTGCCTTTGACTGTGACTTAGAGCGTAGCACTGTTTCAACAGTTCCTGGTCCATCCGTTCCCTTGATCTTTTGCTTTCTGCCATTCTTGTTGTGGTAGAAAGTTCCCCTTTTTTTCCACTGATATATAGGGTGCCTAGCGTTTGTGTTATAATTCTCACAGTGGGAAAACGGGAATATTTTGTTGTGAACACAAGTTTAGCTTGGAGCAAAAAAAGTGGCATTGAAAGTTGGGAGGAAATTGAAATACTGAAAAAAGCATGATTGCACAAACTGTTAGGAAGTTGACTTTTCAGGTTGGAAATTGAGAAGGACAAGATCATTAAAACCACTTTTAAAATGAAAAGATGAGGTCATAGATGCAAGGCTTTGACAACTAAGAAGCTTGTGATAGGTTTCAGCATTTAGTATATCAATATTTAGATATCTTTACATTTCTAAATATTCTGGAGGAAGTTCTTGATGTGGAACTTCTCTTTTCTTTTCTTTTTTTCCATGCTAAAATCAGTAATAGAGATGGATGTATGTTTCTGTATTCTTGTGTTTGGTTACTGTAACTCTGTTGTTTGAAGTATAGGTGATAGTATCTTTACTCAGTTTCTACATCAATAACAACAAAGTCAAAATACTTAGTATGGTTGATAGTATCTTTACTCAACTTTCTCCTTGGCCAAAATACTTATATATGAAGAATTACCATAACCATACATGTACGTAAAGTGTTTTTATTTTATGGTATTTGTTTAAACTAAGTCAGCAGACATTTACAGTGAGTAGTTAACCTGTTGCTCAGAAGCCTTATGACGGAGGGTGACAATGATCATGCTTTTGGAAAGCTTCCCGATCATCTCCTTATAGAAATTTTTGTACGGTTACCTATCTGTGAGTGGCGTCAGATTTCATCCGTCAGTAAGTGCTGGGCTGCTATATTTCGAGGGGAATCTTTGTGGCAAACTGCTATTGTCAGGACTTGGCCTTTAGCTGGTCAGAGGAAACGGTGGCCTGGACCAATTCCTCGAGGTTTGGCTAGGAGGTGAGTTCTCTAAATAAGTCCTCCAATTTCCTTTGTTTCTTCTGGGAGATATTGCCAGAAAGTTCTACTTGGTTTTCATTTTAGTAAACACGGGAGATATTGCAAGAAAATTTCATTTTTGCCAAAACAGGCCCCTTTTTCTGTTTTTTTTTTTTTTCTTTTGCAAAAAATCCATTTTGGACATTAATGGACCATTGTGACCCTATTCTCATGACTACCATAAGATCACTTTCGTGTGCTAATCAACCTCTATTACATGTGTGCCATCCCCTTTCTATTGCACTGTTGCAGTGTTGTTGTATTCAGTTTGATATATGTTTGAATGTGATAATTCATTCAACTTAAGGCACCTTTCCCTGACCTATGTCCATTGTGTTCTTTAACTTCTGATATATTTAAGTCCCACTGGAAGGCAAAGGTAGCTGAATAGCGCATAATAATCTCTTGATGATAAGAAAAATATAATCTCATTTTTTTAAAATCATTATATGCACACAAAATGGGGTACTTGTTGTCACTTAGTAATAATATTGCTCTGTTCTCAATTTTATGTGCTTCTACTAAAACATTTTCATTACATTCTAAAAAAGTTGTTTCCTGGTTTATTTTTTCAAGTCATACTCTCTTGCATGTTAAGCTGCCTAGACATATGCTTTCTGCAGGTCCCCCTTTTCTGGCATCTGATTTGGTTCTTATGATTTGAAAATTTTCTTTAGAAAAGCCATAAACATAATGATAAATTACCTTGAAAAGTGACTAATGGAATTTTCTGCAAAGGGTCTATGAATGTAAAGAAAAAAACATATTGCTATGTGGGAAGATGTCTGATTATGAAAGATGAAAGGGCTTATGTCAATCAAAGTCTTGAGAGCCTTCAACATGCTGTTGGTTGGGAAAGCTTTTGTGAGTGTGGAACAGAGGGAGAGCCTCCTAAAATAAATTGGTGGCACACAGTTCAGGGTGGGGGAGCTCTTAAAATTCAGGGGATTAAGGCCCTCTTTTGGGAGTAGCTGTTGGCCAACAACTATCTCATATAGCTGCTAGCGAACAGCTGTCAAGCAGCCGGTCCTAAACGAAGCCTAAGTCAGTAACTAGGGTTGGGCATTTGGATTGTATTCATATTATGGACATAAGTCTTTGTTAGCAATTATCCAGGGATTTAGTAAAGGATAACATTGCTATCCCACCCCTAATCGCACTTCCAAACTAGTCCTAAGTGGTGATGCCTATTGCAAGAACCTTGTATGATAACAGCTGTGTTATAGTTTAATTTTTAAAATGAATTTTGTGTGTGTTGGTACAACTGCCAGCCTTGATAGTAACAAATCACATCAAGAGGCACCATATTATTTGACTTTTGATGTTTTTGACCTAAAGGAGGGAGGTATTAATATAGAATTTTGGATTTTTAGATTTGATGTGTGTCTTGATATATCTGCTACACGTACGTCTCATAAATACATCTAAGTTTTTTACTTGTAATTTGACAAGCATCATGTGATAGAATTTTAACTAAATAACAATAATAATAAAGCTTTAATCCCAAACTAGTTGGGATCGAATACATGAATGATGAATTCTTTTTTCTCTATTCTGCGTGGTTTAGAGTTATATTTTTTGTAAAATACAAAGATAATGAATCTTTCTTTATTACTTATTCCCATATAATTTTTAGTTTACCTCTACCTCTTTTTCTTCTACATGTATCAAACCATTCCTTCATACCAGTGCATTCTTAGGTCTATATTGCAAATGTCCAAACCGTCTAAGTCATCCTTCCTTCAATTTGTCTCTAATTAGTGCTACCTCTAAACCATTATTTTTTTATTCTACCTCCATTTCTTATTTTATAGTTTAAGTAGGTGTGCTTAGTGGTAGCTAACAGTATTGCAAACTAGATAACAAGATTGTGGAGTTTTGTCATTTGTGCATTTAATTAAAAATTAAAATTTTTCTATTGAAATAACATTTTTTCTAACTTAAAGTTTTATCTTATATATCAGGAGATATGCGGCCTTATATGTCAGTGAACGCATCCTTGCATTGGATGGTGAAATTGATGAACTTGTCGGCCACATTTACTTGTATCTAAAAGAGCAGCTTGAGCTTTCAACAATGCCGCCTCCATCTAGCATACTTCATGGAACCATAATTGGTGGGTTTTCTTTGTTTTTAAAATTGCTGCTATTTTTCTTTAATAAGTTTTTTTAGTCTGAATTTCACGATATGTCATGTTTGAATTGTTTGCTGTAATTATGGAGGTTAGGGTGGCAATGCTTATTTCTTTTGCTTTTGGACAAAGATATTGGTGTACACTTAGGGGGGAATCTATCACTCATATTTCAGAGTTTTCTGCTGACCCATAATCTCTTTTTTATTGCATTAAATGAGCATTTTAGACCTTGGAAATACACCTGGGGATTGTGCTGATTGGTTTTTATCATTCCTTTTCTTATGTTGTTTGCTATTTAGGTAGTGGAGAAAAAATAAGACCTGGCCTATGATATGATATAATCCTAGAAGCAGGGATCACCGACCTATATGACAGTGAGCCAGTTTCTGTATCATGTTTTTCCTGCCTATTCCCATACATTAAACTTCAATAAGATGAAAGGTAGAAAGGCAATCCTCCTATTGTTCCTCCTTGTTGCCTCTCATGCCGGATATCTTAAACATAGACTTAACACAAAGATCTGTTTTAATCTGTGCTGTAAGTCGAGCAGTAAGAGGGTTTGAAAAATTTTTGGGCTCCAATTTCAGATTGATTTCCATTTTGCTATCTTGTCCATGGGCTAAATCTGAAGGTTCATATATTTAAATATTCTCTCCTTTCCAGATCGATGTGATTTTTGCTTGTTTCCATGATAATAATGTGAAAAATTTGTTTGTTTTTGCTAAGTTCTCTGGCGATTTGTGTAGTTTTTCTCACTAGTTAGAGACCTCTTTTTTTCTTCATGCAGATCAATTTCTTGCTTGTGGTAGGTCACGAGACAAGGCTTACGAACTTACTTCGCATATCTGGCTGGCAGTTATCAACAATTTGGAAGAAAATGAACGCACCTTTTTGCTGCTAAAGCGGCTGGCACAAGAAGGAGATGTAAGCATTGTCTTCACTTTCTTTTAATTGCCCTCAGTTTGTGCATGACAGTGCTTCTTCTTGTTTTAAGATATGGCCATATATCTAAAGTGGATACCACAATTCCTCAAATCAAGATGACCTTTAGAAAGCAAACATGTAATCTGTTTTTTCTCCTCATCTTTTAGAGCTAGTTTTCAGCAATGGACCACATATAGACTTACGACAATTGGGTTTATAGAGCAACTTAGAATAATATACCTCTTTTCAGATTAGGACAAGGAAGATGATGTTGACATTCATCATAGTGGCAACATAGGGGCATATGAATCCATATAGGCTATGGTGTTATATACTAATGCTGATAATGGTAGAGTAGGTTTCCAGTCTCTGTACTGGATCCTGATACAGGGTGGTATATATTGGTATTCGGTTAGAGGTTGTTATTTCAATATCTTGCCATGTATCATTAGGGTAACTTGATACCAAGGATTTGAGTGTTGACTCTACTATGTTGCATTAACGAGATGTTGGCATTGGGTACATATATGTGCCACAATAACCTGTGAATCACAAGGTATCATCCCATGGTGGTCCATATCAATACACATCGATATGTATCAGTTTGGCATGGGTAAGGGTGGGCATGAGCCGAGCCAAGAGCAAAAAGTCTAGCTCGAGGCATCAGGCCAGACCTAACTTCAGGCTAAGACTAGCCAGCTCGAGCCCGACCTGGTAACAATATCTAAGGGCTCGAGCCCAGCCTAGCTTGGGTCCTAATTATATATAATAGTTATAATATATATATATATCTTTAAATGCAAACTAATTGCGATTCCTTATGTTCGTAAGTTTTTTACATTTTAAAAATATATTGTATATTCAAAAAAATATATTAAAAATATTTATTTATATATATATATATTATATCTTTTAAAAAGTATAATATATATATAATATAAAAATATAAATTATTAGGCCAGACCCAAGTTGGGCCAAGCTTGTTTTTCATAAGCTCGGGCTCGGCCCTAGGCCAAAATTTGAACCGGCTTAAATTTGATAGCTCGGCCCAGCCCCGTGAGCTAAAAACCATGACCCGGCCTAGTATTTTTTTAGGCTGAGCTCGGACCGGCTCATGGGCCACCTGGCCCATGCCCACCCGTAGGCATGGGTCAGGATGGCTCGATACCACTCAGCATCGGCCCTTTTCTTTTTGGAAGTTTTTATTTGTTTTGGCATGGCACATATCATGCCAACCAGCTCCCATGGCATGACACTTGAATCCTTGTTTTGATGTCTGTGAAATAAGTTCATTAACAAAATCATGGCAGCACAATGCCAGCTGCACAGCCATGTGCAGGTCTATATTTTCTAGAGATCAGATGGTCAAGGGCATGACAGCATCTATGGAATTGCAAACTAATCATTATGACCTTATTAGAGCACTTATAACATGCAAAGGAAAAGGTTGGAGTTCACGATGTTCAATATATACGCTCTTGTAGGAAACTAGCGATTAGGAAACTGCTTGTGCTTGGGTTGGCAAGATGAGCACGCTTGTCAGATAAGAGATCATTTCACTTTGTTGCCTCTTCTGTAGCTTGCATAAAATTGTCATCATAGGACATAAAGCCTTTTCCCTTATTTTTTCTGTTTGCAGTTTTTTCTTCCATATCCGTACTCAAGACCATACAAAGTATTGTGGAGGGTATTTGAGAAGCTGTTCACAGACTTCCGCGGTTGCTTCAATCACTCAGACTACTGTGATGTATTGGCATGTGCAAAATCTAGGTTCCAGCCACTACCATCTTCTTGGTTGGGCCACTAGCCTCAAAAAAATTGTTGTTAGCTGGCTTTTAATTTTACCTGAAATTATCTTACAGACCATTCAAATGCCAACCAGCTGCTCTCCAAGCTTCCGAACTTCCATGGACAGCAGACATCTTAAATGAAAGTATAAAGTGGTTGGAGTGCCTATGGATGCAATTATGTTGTGCCCCTTTTCTTTTAAATTCAGCTATCCATCTAAAGCAAAATTTGGTATGCCTTTTAAGTGCTTCTTGCAAAAGTGCATTTGATTACAATGTTATAGAGCTGCAGTTAGTTTTATTGACTTTCAAAACATCAAATTAAGGGGAAAGAATATGGTGGTTTTCTCAGACGTCCCAATGTTCTTCAGAACAGTTATCCAATTACAGCTTGTTGCTGGCTCAACTTTCAAATAATGTAACTGACAGAATTCTCAATCTCTTCTGTTTAGCATATATTTGTATGTGCAAGGAGAAACAAAACTCTCTGCACTTTATGAATGCAAGATAAACCAATATGACAGCCATCTCCCTCCCTCCCTCTCTTGATCCCTGATGTCAATACAGAACTTCAACAAGAGTCTTATTGTTTTTTGAAAAGAAATTTAAGTTTATTATACAGATTATCATATTTAATAATTAAATATGGTAATCTGACCGATAATATTTAATTTTTAATAGTCTAAAATTATCATAACTAATAGTAACCCATTTTCAATTGGAAAGGTAAGTATTTAAGGTTATCAAAAGTTTGATATTCTTAAATTATATTCTTAGCTTTTTTTTGAATATTTAATAATATTAAATTTGATTATATAGTTGATTTGCATTAGATAATATTTAAATATTTAATATTATACTTATATTTAATATTTAATATATAATATAATATTTTTTATATTGATATTAAAATTAAAATTAATACAATATTTAATATTTAAAATGCTATTATATATTTATATAATAATATAAAATATTAAAATTTAAATTATTAATATTTATGATCTTCTTGCATATTAAATTATTATATAAATATATTACTAAATATTTATATAATATATATTATTATATATTATATAATAAGATATTTAATAATATTATAATATATATTATATTTAATATACATTGAATGTTTATAATATTCAAAAATATATAGTATTTTTAAAATTAATTTACAAAGATTTTTGGTTTTCATGAGAACATTTTATATTCTAGTAAAAAGAAGAAGGGATCACTTAAACGATAAAAAAGTTATGACAAAATTTAAATAAATTTAAATATTATTAACTAAATGTGGTAATATTTTATTTATGCTAATTTGATTATCAAATAAAAAATTATTAAGAATATAAGATTTTCAATAATATTACGTCGCTACTCGCTAATCAAATGCCATTTTAATGTTAAATGTTAAGATGCCTTCATCATGAACAATGGGCGGATTGATGAGTTCATTAGGAATATTGTTATTCTTTGCCTTTAGTTTTCGTATGCTCTTAGGGTGCGTTTGGCATGCCAGACTAGAAAGAAGATAGAATTTTTTAAATTTTTTTTTTGTTTATTTTGTTTGAGAATAGAATAAAATTTTGTTCACATAATAGCTAATCATGATAGAAAGAAGATAATTTATCCTATCAAAAAAGATATTTTTATTTATATTGATTGAATTACTACTTTTTAATATTTTATTTTTTAATATTTATTTTTTATAATAATAATTATTTTTTTTTAAGAGTATAACTGACCTCACGTCTTATTCTTTATTCTCTCCTACCTTAAGAGATTAAAAATCTGCGGACGCCAGTCCCATCGATAATGTATGCAGTGGTATTGCGGTGTTTGCTCGGGACCTTTGAGATGAGGCCGATCCTGTTATCAACGCAGAAATGATCTAGAGTGGAAGGAGGGGTGATAGCCGTCTTCTAGCGATCAAGTCATTTGTGTGACACCTCGTATCATTGAGGCTGATCATGGTGGTTTGGCCAATTGGACGAGCTTGAGATGCTGATGATATGTTTTTGTGAAATTGTTCTGTGGTCCCTTCACAGATCCTCGTGATGGCACGGAAGGCTGCTGCTGCTTCCTTCCTGTTAGAATGCTCTTAACATCTTAATGAGAAGACTCGTATATATGGACTTCTCAGTCTCCAAAGGTTTCTTCTGGTCACCTGGCAACATAAAGGAATACAAGCAAATTAAAAGAACCAAACAACTGATGAAACTGCTATCAATGGTATAGGAATCTAATTTCTGATCATTTATCAATACCGCAGTAAAAATTCCTGAAGATAGATCAATGTCCGGCTGTATCCTTCGATCTTCATCTCCTCAGCCAGTATTTTAATCATTTGATAAACCTCCACAGCATGGAATTCATGGACCTGGCCATCAACTCAATCCAGCTAGAGTCTGGCGTCTTGGTGATGCCCGTTTTTCTCATCGACCTTCTCATCCAGCCAGTATTTTAATCATTTGATAAACCTCTACCCCTCTGAAAGTACAGTCGATCACCAGCATGGAATTCATGGACTCGCCCATCAACTCAATCCAGCTGCAATGTGGGGTCTTGCTGATGCCCGTTTTTCTCATCGACCTTCTCATCCGCGCCAGAATCATCCCACCGCTTCTAGGCTACATAGATTTTAGAACTAACATAATTCCCAGAGTTTGAAGGCTCAAAATCCTGCTTACGACCGCCCTCAGGCTTCCACATTTCCTACAATTCCTGCAGGCATCAAGCAGAGCCCGTCATCTACTCCATGAACTTCTTCCGAGAGCCCAGCGCGGACTAAATGGTCCACCATGCAAGAATAACCAGCATCCTTCCAAGCCAGCCTAAACACCGACTGCATGATCTGAACCCCCAACAGCCTTCATCACACATGCAGAAAAAACACAAGCATGAGAGATATATTGGTGTAGTTACAAAAGAAATAGAAATTTACTAACGAAGCTAATCAACTAAGGGTCTTTTGGTTGGAAGGAAGAGCCAAGGAAGAGAAAGGAATAAGATTGAAGGAAAGGTAAGGAGGGATTATTATTCTCTTCTTATTTAGGAAGGAGGAAAGGAGAAATGGAGAATAATTTACATCTATCTTGTTTGGATAGAGAGGAAAAAAAAAAAAAAGAGACGAAGTTATGTTCTTAAATCACAATATACCTTTAGTTATAAGAAAAATTTAAAGAAATTCTCAATGATAAAATTATAAAGCTTCCCCTCTCCTTCTTTAACCTTTAATTTAGGAGGTCAAAATATTTAGGCTCTTTAGGGAGAATAGAGGGGAATGAATAATTCTTATTTTTTTCACCTTTTCTTTTTTTTCACCTTCCTTCCAAATAGAGTTTTTGTTACCCTTCTTCTTTTTCCTCTTCTTCCCTCCATTCTTCCTCATCTAAATAAATCTCAAGACCTGGGTATCTCATTGTCTTTAAGAAGATTCAAGCCCAAGCCTCTAAATTAATGCAACAAATCTTTCCTTTGGCTTATCCCTTGTAGGATACAACCATCTAAGTAAATTACAATACACCCAAAACCAATTCTACACAAGAGGTTAAGCCTAAAGCTTCACAAAGAAAAACCTTTTTTTGGTTAGAAAATCTTAAGTATTTGTGGGTTGATATGCTTGCTTAGACAGTCATCAAGAGCTTGATGCAAATAAGTTTATCCATAAACTCACAAGGCCTCCTAGAATTAATAAGGTCCATAATGATGAGACATTATTCAAAAAGTCAACTAAAATAATTTAAGAACCAAGTGAGACCATGTAAGAGCCATTTTCATTCATCCATATACTAATAAATGCATATATGCAACGGTACTCAAATTTATAAATTATTTATATTTTAATATTAAAATGCATTATTTTTTGGAAGGATAAAGATTTGGTTGATACTTCAGAGCTTTCGCTCAAGGTTCTTAAACTTTCACTTAAAAACAATACTATCTTAGAAAGTAAAAAAAAAAAAATTAAAAATAATGTTGAAACAAGAAAATAGATATATATATATATATATATATATATATAGTATATTATAAAATTTGATCATCACAAATAGGAATGCATATTTGCTTAGCAAGTATAAATATTTAGTGAACTCTTCATTCACCGTGTAGTAGTATTCTTTTTCTGTTACATGATAATATTAATTAAAAGAAAGTTAAAAAAAAAAAAAAAAACGTGTGCTTTATTTTATTTTGGTTTTGTTTTGTTTTGGGAAGCTCTCTCCTCTTCAGCGTCTCCTTCCTTTTGGCGCTTTCTTGGATAACTGATAGATAAGAACGAGTGAAATTCCCAATCCCTCTCTTCTCTCACATCTTAGCGTCTTCTTCCTTGGTCAACTTCTTGGTGCTAAGATTCCTGGTCCGGCCTCACGTACGCTCAGGTCTAATAACTAGTTTCTCCTTCTCGTTGATGGGACACCTTGTGTGACCTTTGTTATTATCAGAGGCATGACTTGTCTTTCTCGTGATGTGATATTTGATAAGCAAAGTATTTCAGCAAAGGGTGGTCCCTTCATACCGATCCTGGTCATCGAAAGATATTGCTCATTCCTCTCGCCTTTTCAAAAATCAGATTCTTGTTAAAGAAAACGCACCACAAAAAAAAAAAAAAAAAAAATCTTAGCATTGGCTAGAGATGGATGTTTGTTTTCTCACCATCAGCTAAATGAGTGAGTTCATTGCCAGAACAAGCAAATTGTGATATATTACTACCTGAAATTAACATGCATACTCAAAACATTCGGCCTTCTTCTTCAAGAAGGCAAAGTGGGACTTTGCACAAAACTGCACACACTTTCTTGGGAGAATGCTTCCTTCCTTTCACCATGGCTGCAGTCTTATTCTAGTGTTTGTGTAAGATTCTGTTTGTTATTTTGATGCACCCCTCAGTGTTTGATCCGCTGGCCAACCTTGGGATGATCCAAAGATTATACTAAAGTTAACTTTCCGCATTTTGAGGTTGATCTGATCTCCAGTATCACTGTATTTATCCCACTCCACAGGGCTCCTCTTGACTGCCATAGGCTTCTTTTAAACCTGTAAACTGGAAAGTGGCGCGAAGGTGGTGTGATATTATTTACCTTTTACTGTATTAATTAAGTAATCTAGCACCTTAGGCATCTATTCTTTGTGTAGGAAAGAGCTCATCACCTATATAGATTTTATGAACCTTGTTGATCAGCACCTTTTTTTTCTTTTCTTTTCTTTTCTTTTGAAGTTTTGAGCACATAAAACTACTTGGAGGAAGGGTCCATGCCTGTCTTATTTAATTGGCTTTAGGTGGATCATTAGCAACCAGTTAGAACAACTGCCTACATAAAATTACTCTAATTAACATCTGTAATTTGGATGGTTATGGCCCACTTGCTGGTTACATATATAATAATAATAATGATGATGATGAGATCTGGGAGCTCATCAGCTGTGCGGATCTTGCCATTATGGCAGCTTGTGCAACGTACCTTGTAATTTTGTACTGTACCCATCTGTTTGCATTTGGATAGTCCCTTAAATTGAAGTTAGATATAGACGCCCATCTACCTGTCATTAAAGAAAGAGAGAAAAAAAAAAAAAAAAAAAAACGAGTAAAGATTCTTCATGCACCCTGGGAGCAGGGCACGGCTAAGGAGTCAAGGTTGTTTCCAACAAGCCCATGCATCTGACATGAAGCTTCTGATCATAAGAATCAGTTATTATTCTTACATGGGGGAAAGGATTGCTCCACTCGCATGGTAGGAACAGAGTATTCCATATTATGAGACAGTGAAAAGGGAATGACAAGCATGCTATGTGTAAGGCCTCAACTGATTATTCTTACTCTAATCTTCCTATAAATTGCGAGATTTGAGCTTTATAAATGACTGCAAACTTGATGTGAATCATGTCCATTTCATATCTTGATCATATTCCCACCATTATCACTAATTTTACTTCCAAGAAAAAGAAGAAGAAGAAGAAGATAGACACAACGTTATTTATCTTTATGTCATATAAATAAGGAACTTTATTTGAAAATATCCAATGTCATCAACCAAGCAAGAGTCAGAGTAGTTTTTATCTGCTGTTGTATTTGGTTTCACCTCATGGGCCAACCCTTTTTTTTTTTTTTTTAATGTCATGCACCGAATGTAAATAGCTGTGCATCCGGGGGCAAACGAGGGGAATCTCCTAAGCAAAGCATCAAATGGATACTTTAATTTTAGATGTAACCAGACGCATCTTTTCGTCTTTTGCTTTTCCAGCCGACCCAAATTTTACGTTGCCCAATCCCTTCCCACTGCTTTTCCTTCCCAAACCTCAACCACAAAGTAATATATTTTGTTAACTATAACACCATTTTAATCCCTCAAATATCTCACAAACTCCGTATTAAGTGCACAATTAAACGCCTTTTTTGTACCGTTAAATTCCCTGCTAGCAAAATTACTACTTTACCCATGCCTTCATCAAAATCGAGGAGTACTCTTCGATGGTATTTTGGGAAGTATCAGGGGCATTTCTGGACGACTGAGAAAGAAAGTTGGAGAGCAGCGGAGACGTCCGGGGCGCCGAAGCCCAGGGTACGGTAACGTTCGACTTTTTTCCTACCCAAAATAGGCGTCTTGATGCATCCGCTGTTGGTCTCATACACGGACACAGGTTGTGATTCTGGCTAACTACAGCCGTCTGATGAGAGAACCAAGCAGGGTGGATTAAAGGCTTCACATGATAACCGATGTATCATAAATAGGACTGTTTTTGTAATTTTATTGAAGGTCAGGGGCAGTGTTTAAAGCAAGTTTCTTACTCCCCTGTGCTCGTCTCTTTAGCTGTTGTTCTTCTCTGTACTCTTTTGACTCTCTCTCTCTCTCTCTCTCTCTCTCTCTCTAGCTTCCGTTGGATCAAGCGTTCTTGTTTCCGCCTGAGTGAATCCAGGTTAGTTTTTTGGATTTTTATTTTTTTAATATTATCAGAAGGTCTGGTCTCAAAGTTCGAGAGCAGCAATGCCTTCGCAAGAAAAAAAGATGGAAGTCTTGGTTATCTTTTTGTGCTTTTGAATTCCTTCGTCTTTTACTTTCTCTGGAGGCGTGAATAGCTTCGCTGTTATCAAAATACAGCCCCATCAACTGGGATTTTAACTGTTCATCCCTTGTAGATTTCTCCTATTTTTAGACCTTCACAACATCAACGGTAGAATTCAGCATCCCGATGTTTTTAGCATATGGGCTTTAAAGTTTTGTCCCTTTTTCTTTTGTCTTATTTCAGTAATGAGATCCCACCTCCTTCGAATTTTTTCTCGATATTATGCACTGGAGAAGGTTATTGTTTTCTGATAACCGTAGCCTTAAAAATTCCTTCTTCTTCTTCTTCTTCTTTTTTTTTTGTCCCCTTAACACAAGGGTTCTCTATCTTCTCTTGCTATTCTATTCGCTGGGGGGTTTTTGCCCTTTTATATATATATATATATATGCTTCCTTGCGTTAGCTTTCTCTTTTCCACTTCTCTTTCAGAAGGTATCAATACATGTCAATTTAAAATATGGTTCCTACCTTCTTTTACTTCTGTAAAGATTCAGCCTTTTGATACCGCATCATGAGTTATTCTTCATCGCATGGGTGTGTGCTTTTCTATTTCCTCACATATTAAGTGCCTTTTTTAATTTTTTCGTGTTATTTCGTTAGAGAAGTACTTCTGCAAGAATTATCCAAAAAAATTTTCGGATGATTTGTTTAAGTTCCCTTATAATCGATCATCATTTTCGTCCATTTTTGAGGTATAATCATTACATCTTGGATGAGAATTTCTTCTATCATCAGTTGAAATTCCATCTTCTCCAGGCTTTACTTGTTATACGCCATCTCTGAATCATAGTTATTCTTTTATTTTTATTTTTATTTTTATTTTTTTCATTTGCAAGTTCTTCAGTACCATCTTTCTGTTTTTGTAATAATGCTCATGTAGTTCCCACCTTTCATTTCTTTAATCATTTCAGCATCCGAATGTTCAATTAAATCTATTTTCCAGAGGAACTGTTATCACCTTGATTTGTTATTGCTCAATTTTGAAAGCCCGAACGCTAACCCTTCTATGTCCTTGTCTGTTTTCAGTGTCCACAAGGGCATCCATTTGTGGTTGTTTGATGCTTAGGATGGTGTTCTTTTGAGAAAGCTGCGGGAAACGATCCATCCAAAGGGGATGAGATCAATTCTTGAGAAAAATTTTCCATCTAAAATCTTCTGTCAATTAACTTCTGAAGTAAGCAAAGAAGCATAAGGTATTGTTTCCACTGAAGTTTGATTTGTTACTTTTATGCGTTGTATGATAACTGCTATGGAGAATCTTTCATTGCCATTCTTGCAGTAGTAGCAGTGTGGGATTTTATCTGATCAATGATACGTCTGGAACAGCACCAAAGAATCCCATGAATCTGGTGGAAGATCAGCAACCTTTCACACATAATTCTGGTTTCAATTCAAGCCTGAAGACTTCATAGAGTGTTTTGGAGAGATGGGATGCTCTGCTTCAAGATTGGAAGATGAAGAAGCTGTCCAGCTCTGCAAGGATAGAAGAAATTTGATTAAGCAAGCTGTCGAACAGCGATTCCGCTTTGCTTCTGGGCACGTTGCCTACATCCAGTCACTGAAGCGAGTCTCGCGTGCCCTCCGTAATTATGTTGATGGGGATGAACATCGTGACTTCTTCTTCGATTCACACACTCCTCCTTTCACACCTGTGAAAAGATTGAGTCCTGAAGTCATAAGCATTCCATTGAAGTCCTCTTCACTGACACCAAACCAGACGGAGAAGCGAACCATTCATGTGGCGAAATACTTGAGATCAGGTGGGAATCCATCCGTCTCGGTGGAGGAGTGGCCTCAGTCATCAGAAACTGTGAGAATTGATTCTTATTATCCCGCAGACCACTATGGAATTGATGGTTTTTTCGCTGCACAGTCTTCTCCAGTGAACTCCTCATTCTTTTCTTCATCTTATGATAGGCCAGACTACCCACCACCATCACCTCAAAATTCACAGTGGGACTCCTTTTGGAACCCTTTCTCAGCACTGGATACATACGGATACGGATATCCCTACAGGAGTACTTTTGATCGGATAATAAGTGATGATGAGAATGCAGGTCTAAGGCAGGTCAGAGAGGAAGAAGGCATTCCAGAATTGGAAGAAGAAGAAGAAGGAATAAGAGAAGAAGAAGAAGAAGGAATAAGGGAAGAAGAAGAAGAAGAAGAAGAAGAAGAAGAAGAAGAAGAAAAGCATGAGGAAGAGGAAGAAGGAAAAAAAGAATTTATGGAGACAGAAATAAAGGATCAGAAATCTAGAGTTGACTCGAACCATGCTAGAGCGACAGCTAAAAGCGATGGTCCTCCTCAAAGCAACGCCGAATCTAATACAGTTGGCGAAGCGAAGGAACATCAGTCAAAGAATGTGAAGAGGGTTGAAGTATCAGAGGCACCCAAAGCTGTAAAACTTGACGCGACTAGAGAGAAGGAGGTGGTTGAAAATAGAGCAGCAGCGGAAGAAGAAACCCCTGGTTTCACAGTGTATCTAAATCGAAGGCCAACGAGCATGGCAGAGGTCATGATAGACATTGAGAATCAGTTTGTGAGGATTTGTGATTCTGCTCATGACGTTTCAGTGATGCTGGAAGCAAGCAGAGCCCAGTTCTCTTCAAGTTCAAGGGAACTTGCGGGTACGGACATAGAGCCACTAACATTAATCTTCTTCTTTTGTTAGTGATATTAACAAATTCATAGTCTCCCCAAAATTATTTCATGCATTTCTATCTATTTTGGCTTTCAAACCGAGTGACATGTTTTGGGTTTGTAATGCAGTTAGAACATTGAACCCAGTTGCCTTGCTTCGTTCTGCATCATTGCACTCATCATCTTCTAGGTTCTTTCATGCTTCTTCCAGCTCAAGAGATGATGGCTATGAAAGCAGCAGTGATTACTCAGAGGAATCTTGTATGATATCTGGAAGCCACCAGTCAACATTGGATAGGTTATATGCATGGGAGAAGAAATTATATGAGGAAGTGAAGGTAATTTTATTTTTCATCAACAAACTAGGTGAAAAACTAAGAGTCGAGTATATTGTGTGGAATTTGTATGGCATATGGCTTCATGTCCTCCTGTTGGCAGGCTGGAGAGCGAATAAGAATTGCATATGAGAAGAAATGCCAGCAACTAAGGAACCAGGATGTGCATGGGGAGGAACCTTCTGCTGTTTATAAGACAAGAGCAGCCATAAGAGATCTTCATACCCGGTTAAAAGTTTCTATACATTCAGTTGAATCGGTGTCAAAAAGAATAGAAACGTTAAGGGATGAGGAGTTGCACCCACAGCTTATGGAGTTGATAAAAGGGTACGTCTCTATACTCTTGCTTCATCTTTTAAGCACATAATTTGGCAAAACTAATACAATTAATTAAACTACGATTAAGGCATAACCTCATGCTGTTCAGACTCAATATTAAGTGTGAAATAAGATAGCATTTTCCATTTAACTTAGAACAAAACAGGTATTACTTGGACCACAGTTTTTGAATGATTCATGAACGCAAGCTTATGCAGAGCATATTACCCGAGTCAAGTATGATGATCCAATATGATGTCGAAAAGAATGACATCTATGCATGTAGACAACAAATCAGTACACCCTACGGAAATTCACAATTAGGCATAAATGGTCACAATCCTATTCAGCAAAATAGGAAAACAAATTAAGTATGTGACAATGATTATCATGTCATACAGTACAAGGATTATTCATCTTACTGCAAGTTTGCACTTGTATTGAGGTGCTCTTTATTACATCTCAAGTATATCATTGCATACCAACTCAAACAAGTCCGGTGAGGTTGTTAGAAATCTTATGGACCGATTCATTGCTTTAGACATGCACTTGAGATATGTGGTGAACTAAGTTTTCATGCTTTCTAGTAATCATGCTCAAGATTCTTAAGTAGGATATATTCATTTTCATGAATCTTAGGTTTCTACTCTTCTAGGAAAGGTTCATGATTTCCATAGATGATTAATCTTAGGTTTCTACTGTCACAAAGTTTGATTTTGTCAAATCCTTTTCATCATTCCTACAAAAGCTTTACCTCCTTGTTGGACAATCCATTTCAAATTCAGCTTCTTCTTTTTTTTTTTCTTCTGCAACCATTTGGATTCTAACTCAAGGCCCTTATTGCAAATGTGGCACACTTTAGAGGTAACAATTGAAGTAGGAAGGCAGAGTTAAAATTTTTCGAAAATTATGTGGGGTTTAAAAATGGACTGCATTAGAAAAGTGCTCAGAGGTCATAACCATATAAAGATAATCAGCTTGCTTACAATAACTTTTTTGCACATAGAGATCTAAAATGATTAAAGAAAATACTTGGGAAACAAAATACAATGTCAACTTTGAGGCTTTCGATGATCCTGCAATCAAGCTTAAAAGAAGATTAGAAAGATTTCTAATATGTTATCTGGATAAGGGAATTGTGGACCAATTTTTCTTACATCCAGTACATGCACTGAAAACAAGGATAACATGAATGAAAATGATCGACATAATCAAATACCATTTAATAAAAGGTTTTGCCAGAGAATAACTCTTAAAGGAAAGATAGGGGCATTTTGAGATGGAATTAGGCAACAATCAAGAGGAGGCTTTAGAAAAGAAACCGCATTGAAAGATGTTATAGCCACTTGGAGACTAACAGCAGTATTACTGGTTGTAGGAGGATGATGTTCGTTTTATCAATCCATTTATCTAATGGAATCCCGAACATATGAACATAAGAACATAAGAATGTCTAATGAGACTAGACAGGACATATGTATTGCCAGGAAAAGAATGAGGTGATTAAGGCTTGCCTTCAAGTTACAGTCTTTCAGAAGAGGGTGGTGGTTCTAAAGTGACAATGATTTCTTTGAGGTCTGTTTGACTTTGTTACAAGAAGTTCAACCGTCAAATCTAGTTCATCCCAAGGCAGATGATCGAGCATTTGGAGAGAAAGGGTTCTTTATATGGCTTTTTGCTGATCTGATGAAACAGTGCAATGAAGTTGCAGCTTGACATTGATTGCTAGAAACTCCATATAACTTCTATAGACCTGGAAAGCATATAATAATGGTACATGAGGTAAAACATTTAGCAGTCACAAGGAGAGATGTGGAAGTGAAAGATGAAAAAAATTAGGAAGGACAAATTATGGACTTCAGGCTGAAAGCTGCTTATGAACTAAGTGACATGGTATCATCATGATAAACCATCCATTAACCAATTCAAGTGAGCTCTGAAAAAGATGAGGATTTGTCCCCTCGTAGGAGCCAATACATAAGAACACATGATCTAAACCCAAAATATTTAGGATTGAGTACAAAAAATGAAATCTGAGACTTGACAATGCAAGAAGAGACTGGTGGCATCTTGAAGATCTAAATGTATGAAACAAAAATTGATATTAGTTTGTTTTAACATAATTATTACAAATGCAGTGGCACCCATTACAGTGTGAGTTAAATGAGCATGCCAAAAGCTCGTTATTACACAAATGCAGTGGAACCTCTTTTTTAAGCCATTGGAGGGCATGTTAAAGTAATAATCAATTATTAGAAGAAAAAATGTGGCAGGCAAATATTGGACACATGAAATCTTGAACAGCTCTTGGCACTTAAGATAATCGAAAACAATGATTTTCTCAACAAGTATTGGAACATTGAAACAATGCAATGCATAGAATAAGTAAATTGAAGATTGCTTTGAGGCTGTTGCATTCGAGAGCTACTCTTGAGGATGAACTAAGGTTGATCCACATATTATAATTTCATAATTTTAAACTTTTCCAGACAAGAGAGAGAGAGAGAGCATGCCACAAGATCTGAGTCAAATATTCTACGTTGCAAATCATGCAGAGCTAAAAGTTGGCAGGTAGTTCCAACCAACCACCAAGATATATATATATGTATATATATGTGCATGTCACTTTCTTTTGCATGCCCATGTTCTTTTTCATACTAATATCATTTTCAACCATGGTTCTGACTAGCCACTGACATCAAATACCCAATTCGTCGTTCTCTGATGTTGTTCTTTCATCGTTCTCAAAACATCAAGTGATATATGGAAAAGGATGTCGACCATCTATTTTACAACTGCAACAAACAATGAGTAATATTTAAAATTTTGCTGATTCTCCACAAGTCTTTCAACATCAAAAAAACTAATCTCGTTTGCAGTTCTATGAATAACAACAATCATGAGATGATGCAGAGTAGATCCTATTCACATTTAATACGATCAGAACAAAGCTATTGTAATTAATAACTAAGCACTTATTAAAATACGAAAAATGGACAGGCTAATTATTCGTTTTATCTATATCCGTCTGCAAGTTTTGTTGCATTAACTCCATCAATCAAAAGTATATTTAAAGACCCGCACGTGATAGGGGTAGACCCTCTACCTTGCGGGAGTACGGCAAATGATATGCCTCCAATCTTTGGGCCTCGTATTGGATGGTCCAGATTCTTGACCCCACACCGTCCGGATGTATCTTACCGTTCCTATGCCGCGTAAGTTAGCATGGCTCCCTTGATCTCCTACTCTTTTTTTGGGGCGCAGGTTAGCGAAGATGTGGCGGACGATGGCCGACTGCCACCGGCTCCAGAAGCGCACGATAGATGAGGCCAAGGTCGTCCTCTTCTCCTCCGCCGCCGCCGCCGCCCCTGCGAAGCCCTCAGAAGCGGCGAGAGCGGCCCGTTCCGCTGCCGCCCTCGAGGCGGAGCTCCGGAACTGGCGCTCCTGCCTGGAGGCCTGGATCGCGGCCCAGCGGGCCTACGCCCGCGCCCTCGCCGGCTGGGTCATGCGGTGCGACGGGAGCGGCAGCGCGGCGACCCGGTCCCCACTTTCCCCGCAGCGGCCGTCGACGGGCGGGGCGCCGCTGGCCTTCGGGGCGTGCATGCAGTGGTCGCGGGTGCTGGAGTCGGTGAGCGAGGCGCAGGTGGTGGACGGCCTGGATTTCTTCGCGGCAGGGATGGGGTCGGTGAGCACGGCGCAGCGGCGGAGCGTGGAGGGGGAGGAGGAGGGGGAGGGGGGCCCATGGATGACGCCCGAGAAGGTGGCGGAGATCGCCGGGAGGGTGCTGTGCGCCGGGATGTCGGTCGCCGTTACCTCGCTGGCGGAGTTCGCCCTCAGCTCCGCGGAGGGGTACGAGGCGCTGGTCAAGCGGCGCGGGGAGGGAATGTAATTTTGTGAGCTTTTCTTAGCGGGTGGTGGCTTCTAGCGACGCTGAAGGCTGTGTAATTAACAATCCCACTAGTGGCGAAGTATATATTGTTGGTTTTTCTTTGTTCTTTGTTCTTTATTTTTATCGATGGGCTCTTTTTTTTTTTTTCATATATATTTTTTAGAAATTGCCTTCAATTACAATTAGCGAGTATGCTGGCGCTATCAACGGTGGGAAGATTTTGTGGTGGGTGTTGCACTGGTCGAAGTTGAGTTCTAGGCTGGTGGGCTTCGTCCTTCAAAGATTGGTTTGTTGAAGAAAGTAATACCAACCTCATAGCAGGTTTAATGTACACCTGATCAGTCTTATCGTCTTTTAAGGGCTCTCGAGCATATTACAATTAATTCATAGGTTATTAAAAACATTAGCTCCTCCATTCTCTTTCTATACAAGTATTTAAGACCACTAAATATACGGTAGCATGTACTATAATATATTTCCTTCAATCCAATTAAATTTTAATAATATTATTAAGAGTTTAATAATAATCACAATCATCACGGTAGTAAATCCTAAAAGCTTCATTTCGTGGAAGTATTTACAATTTAACCATAATTGATGTGAAAACTTATGTCAAGGCAAATTTTCATGCATTCATTCATCACCATATCCATTATTGTCACTAAATTCATTAATGTACCATCCGAAAATTGGTATACAAGGATAGGTAGTGTGGTTTCTACCTCAAACTTAGTATCATTTAAAATAATGCATTAGCTCATCTATTCTCTTTCTATTTAAGATCAATAAGTATACTATAGCATGTACTCTAGCATATTTCCTTTAATCCAATTAAATTCTAATAATATTATTAAGAGTTTAATAATGATTACAGCCATCAAAATAGTAAATCCTAAGAGCTTTAATTTGTATAAGTATTTAAAATCTATGCATAATCAATATGGGACTCATGTTAAAGTCAAGGTAGATTTTTATACATTCATTCATAACCATATCTTAAATCCATTAATGTACCATTTGAAAATTGGTATGGTTCATGAGGATAGGTAGTGTGTGATGTCCATTTCAAACTTAGTATCATTTAGCTAATCACTATTTTCTATATAAAACTGGTGAATCAACCAATGGCGTCTCACATTTTTTTTTTTTCTAACAATTATTATGATGCATGAGACGGAGACAAGGCATTAAATTTCAAGTGGGGCATATCATAAACTAGAAGCTTGCTTATTGTAATAAAGAGGAAAGATAGGTTTAAATTGTTAGGGAGGATATTGCATCATTAGTTTGTAAGAAAGGAGAAATTATATCAAGTTTGATACTTGACGATGGTTAACGCATGCATTTTCTACTAAAGAAATTAAGGAGTTTAATGTTATATTTCCAATGCATTTTGAGCAATATGATTTCAATCATGAATCTTCTTTTTTTCCTGTGCAATCAAGAATATTGTAACTTATATTGTTTAATCATTATTAATAATAAAATTTTGAGTATACTTTTAAATTAATACCTAATAAATATATAGTTGTTAGTCCACAAAATATTCGCATGAGATTTAGATCATCTTGACTCTTAAATATCAGCAAAGATTTTGATAGCCAGTATTCTTTCTAAACTTTTTTACTTTTACATGTTGGCTGAGATCGGAGAGCACCTCAATTTATCTTGGTAAACCTAAAACCTTGACCCCACCTTTTTTTTTTTTTAAAAAAAAAATCATTATTATTCTTAGTTGGATCTCTCCGGAAGCGTGTGATGCGCATTGTCTCGTTCTCGTGCTTCGTCTGCTACCGATCATTTACTCGCAATAAAAAGTCACGCGAGCGACAGCGTCTCTCCCGTGAGGACGGCTCTCGAGCACAGCACGACGCAAGACCACGCACGTGAGCCTCCAGCCGGCAACCCTGAAGCGACGGCGACACGTGTCATCCGGGGGGGGGGGGGGGGGGGGTGCTCTCCCACCCGACCGCCATCTTTCGTCTGTCGTCACCCCTAGCTGTTCGCAACTGGCATACTAATTATATACGAGAACGAGCAATCCGCCGTCTACCTCAACCCTCACACCATCATCCAGCCGTCCATGCTCTTCTCACGAATGGAAGCAGTGATACTCTTGTATCCCCCTGAGCTCATCGTACGGATCTCAACTCCTCGCGTCAGCCGTCCGTTCGGCAGCTTTATCTAGCCGTACATCTTATCAGCATATCACGGATCTGAAATTACAAAAATAGCCCTGTGGCCTCAACGACTGCGTGCGTCTCCGGTGACGTCAGCCGGCTAAGTCTCTCGCAAGCATCGTAAAACACTGGGCTATAAATGTCATTTTATTTAATTAAATATCCCTCGGTTGACTAAGGAACCTGCAGAGCATCTGTCTAAGACCATTATAGGGTCACCATCGATGATGATGTCCGGGGCTGCGGGATACCGTGGCCGTAGGATCAATAGAATTTATACCGATGTACTTCGCGGCACGGTCCTGATTCGATTCTGGTTTGAGGGCATTTCGGTCAGAGACCGGAAATTTCTCATGCTCCGGGCAGTTAGAGGGTTTATAGAGGCGAAGTTCTCGGGATTCGAGATCGACCCTCTTTCCATCCCCGCTCTCGTCTTTCTCTAATGTAAACGATTTCGAGACGTGAAAAAATCGTTAAAAGGATGATCTATTCTTCGGGGAGCTAGGGTTTCTTCCGGTTTTGGATGAGGTGAGAATCCCCTCCCCTGGTTTTTGTTTTCTTGCTTTTCCACTGGCTAGAATCGTCCTAGGGTTTCGAGCGAGATCGTGGTAAGATTCTTGAAATCTATGAGTCGTTATGATCTTGAGGCAGGGAAACGGTTCTTCTTTTTCTTCGCCGGCTCTGGTTTCTCTGGGGTTTTGGTGGGGCTTAAGTATGACGGACGGGTTTTTTACGGTCTGTTTCCTCTGTTTTCGGACACACGGCACTCTTGAGGCTTTTTTAGAATGCTTTTAATTGTCCTCCAAGGAAACAAAAAAAAAAAAAGAAGGCTGTCGCTTGGAGTTGATTTCTTGATCTCGGAAGGCGTGCAGCGGTTTTTGTTTTTCTTCTAGTTTTCTTGTGTGTGTTGGGGGAGGGGTTGGTTTGGCGGGGTTTTGAGTGTCAAACTGGATTTTTTCCCTCCTCCATTTGTTTTGGGAAATATGTCGATCGTTGTGGATCTTGGGATGCTGTTACTTGGAATTGGTTTATTAACCTCGACAAGCATGGAAGATTTGGTTAGTGGAGAGTCCAAGTAGTTATCTTTATCATTTTTCTTCTCCTATACTTTAAGTTTTCTTTTTTTTTTTTTTTTTTTTTTTAAATTTCAATTGCGTCATTAGTCGATCGGAAGTCTATTTGGCATAATGGAATTGTTGTTGCATTTTATTATAATGCAGTGTATTTTTAGTTTTGGTTATGCCAAAATTCGGAGAGCCTATTCTTTAAATTTCTCCATCTTAACCCCTTTCCTTTTATGTTATGGAATTATTAGTAATTAGTAGTGCCAAGAGGTTGTTTAGTGATTGTTGGTGCCATTTCCTGCTTAAAGGAATAGACTTGTATTTTGCGTGCAGACGTGCGGCTGAGAAAAAGGTGAGATTGGTTGGTAACTGTGGAGCCTGAAACTGGTCCAAGGGTACTGCAACATATAAGCAACGAAATTAGTATGGCTGCAGGAGAGTTGGGGGTGCTTTTGAATGGTCGTAGGAGTTATGGAAACTGGAAAGAGACAGTCCCTAACCGAAGTGGCAGTGCACCGCCTAGTATGGAAGGTTCTTTATCTGCACTGGGGAATCTCATAGGCCAGCAGAACTCAACCTTTGAAAGTAGCTTGGGAAACTTGAGGGACGCAGCTAGAAGCTGTGAACCTGAGGAGCAACTCTCTGCTGATCCAGCTTTCTCGTCCTACTACTGGTCCACTGTGAATTTAAACCCACAGCTTCCTTCACCTCTCATTTCACAAGAAAATTGTTGTTTGGTGGGCCGCATTGGCAGACTTGGAGAGAATAGGAGAGTGCCTTCTTTTGATGACAGCGGCAAGGGATCCTTGTTTGTATCTCAACCTACTCTTTCCACTCATAAAGAAGAACCTGAGGATGATAGGTCACCTAAATTGGCATCAAGCGAATGTACTGACCAGAACTCCCCATTAGTTTTTGGTCAATTCATATCTTCTTCAGAAGGTCATAATAAAAGTCTTGTGGATTTGATACAGGTAATGACTAACTCGCTGTCTGCTACTTTGGAACCAATTTTCATATATACTTGCTTTCTGCTACATTTGGAACTATTTTCATATATACTGGCTGTCTGCTACTTTGGAACCATTTATCATATATTGTCTTTTTTTAGTGTTTGGAATTGTAAGCTACTTTTCATGTATGTAGAAAAATGTGATGCTCAATGTAGTTGACAGGCGATGTAATATGACAATCATTTATTTTATGACACAATATACTAACACCTCTGATATATAATGCATTACATAATGACTATGGTTCTTCACTGCTTATGTTAGAAACTAGGTTATTCCTAGCAAATGGTTATGCTTAATCTGAATTGAGATTTTTATATTCTTTTCTGTACAACACTTGTAGGATGCATTTATAATGTTTTATTAAATGTTCCAGGTGGATTTTCCTAGGACCTCATCTCCTGTGTATAATAATCAGTCTCATCCCTCAGATCAAAAGTCTACAGACAAAGCAGCTGTGGATGCTGGTGTTAACCATTTACATGATTCTTCAACTAACATGTGTAGGTCATCAGATTTTAATATGACTGCTGGGGATGTTCAGTCATCTACGCTTACTCCAGGTGTGAATTTGATCAGTCTGATACCAACTAGTGATCCATCTGCAGTGCCAATTCCAAGCTCATCATGTTCTGACAGAAAGATGAACAGGCATCCCAGACCACAAGAGGATTCAAGAAGTATGAGTGCAAATTCAGATAATGGTATAGTAAGTGGTGTGGCTATATCAAAAATCAGCAATGTAGACTCTGAAATGAAGACATTAAAAATTACTGGTCATGGACATGGAAGTCAATGCGCTGAGCAACATCCACATTCAACTAGTTTGTGCCCCCAAGGATCCTCTGTTCAGCAGGGCAGTCAGTCTCAGATGATTCTGCAAGGAACACATATTTCTTATAATGCCATGGATAATTTTTCTCAAGGCCAGTCAAATTTATCTTCGGTTGAAATACAACCAGTTTTGCATTCCACTGGCTTTATGCCACCTTTCCAAACCCCTGCAGCCCCTTTTGGAACTCCATTGTGCACAAATATGCAACCATCAAATTTTTTTATTCCACAGTATGGGATAGGTGGATATTTTCTGGACACCTCATTTATGCCACCTGTCATTGCTGGATATTCTCCTCACAGTGCTATCCCCATGCCTCCCAACAGTGCTATTCCTATGCCTTCCAACTGTCCTGTGAGCCCCAACTTTAATGGTAAAACATCTGGTGCTACTGCAATTGCAAATGTCACTCCTGAAGCCGAATTCATGCAACTCCAGAAGATCTATGGACAGCTAGGTTTAGCAATGCAAACTTCTATTCCTGATCCTATGAATGTTCAGTATGTTCAGCATCCTTCTTTCAATTCATTTGTTGGTGGAAATCAATTTGATCCAATGGCATCAAGGGGAAGCATTGTTGGACACCTGGCCGATAGTTGCGATCAACAAAAAGTGCTATCTGTGGCATATTCACCTGTTCGGAGGCCACAGTTTCTACAACATGGAGGCGCTAGCTTTCCAAGTCTTAGAAAAAGTGGAACTGCAAGTCCAAATTATCATGGAAGCCCCTCATATATGGAAGCATTTATGTCATATCCCACTTCTCCTCTTTCTACTACGTTATCTCCAGGATCACCTTGGAGAAACCTTTCACAAAGGGGAAATGACAATACAAGGTTGCCACTTACTCCTCGTAGAAATAGAAACACTAGTTCCGGATGGCAGGGACAGCGAGGACATGAAAAAGTCGATGATCTAAAGTTGCACTCTGTTCTTGAAGAGTTGAAGTCCAATAAAGCTCATAGATACGAGCTATCAGACGTTGCTGGGCACATTGTCAAGTTCAGGTAAGTTTGTACTGCCAGTTTCTTTTGATTCCTTGTCTACATAAAATTTATATTTCAGCATAAATTTGGTGGAAAGAAATATCATCCTGTGTTCCTAAATTAGTGCCGACCAACATGGGAGTCGATTCATTCAGCAGAAGTTGGAAAACTGTAGTGTTGAAGAGAGAGCATCCGTTTTTGGAGAAATCATTCCTCATGCTTCAACATTAATGACTAATGTTTTTGGGAATTATGTGATTCAAAAGGTATACTTGTTAAGGGAGTGCGTTTTTACATTTTTTTTTTAAAAATTATTTTTTGCTTGTCATAGATGTTATTATTTCTATAGAAAATGCTTACATTCATCAATTTGATAAGAGCAGGCAAATAAACGTTTTATCTTTACAGTTCTTTGAGCATGGAAGCCCTGAGCAAAGGAGAGAACTTGCAGATCAGCTTGCTGGCCATATCTTGTCTTTGAGTCTTCAAATGTATGGTTGTCGTGTTATTCAAAAGGTACTATTGTATTTTGCTGGCTCAAAATCATATTTTCACTATGTTTTACTTTCATTTTATTTAAGAAATTTTTATAGTGGCCTGTTGTACCATGCGTACATCTCAACCAACTTATATTTCTTTATTACTATTGATGGCTGTGATGCTCTAACTCAAGTTTGAAATTTATATAATGTAATAAATGCAAGCCAAATTTTTAGAGGTGCGCTGCTCTTGTATCTTTCCCTCAAAGTTTTAGCTACCAAGTACCAACTGAACTAAGTAGGATATATAAATTTAAGACAGGAGTGGTTTTAGCCGCACAGAGATGACCACATTTGCTCAAGCTTCAGTGTGTCAGAGTTCATTTTGATTGTTAGATTGCCCTTGGGGCATGTTTGGTGGGAGGAAAGTGGACTGAAGACACTTTCTCAAGAGTGGTTTTGGTCCGTTTTTGCTGTTTGGATGCTGAATGGCAAATTCTAGAGTGATTTCAAACTAGGAGTCACTTTCAAGCCACTTCAGGCCTCTTGTGTTAAAATCTCATTTCTGCCCAATTTGGCCTGCTATGCTCCGAAGTTGCCCAAAGTGGCATTCTCACCTGGAGCACAATTTTTTTCACTCCACACTCCTCACTGTTTCAAGCCCCAATATCCTCGCACCTCTCAATCTCTTGTCAGAGCTCATTATGATTGTTTGATCACGTTTAGTAAATGCGTTAGAAAGATACCATGAAATGTCTTTCCCCCTAATAATGATCACCTCCAGATTCCAGTGCTTGATTGGACTGCTATAGCTTTTCCTTTGTTGCCAAACCCTCCTTGGTAATTCACAGGATAATTGCTAGGATTTGACATCCATGTTCTTTCAAAATGCTGGTAGAGAAAATCCAGAACACAGGGCCTTGATTATGGTCTCAAGTTTATCCCCTTGGTGGTTTCAGATACTGTTGTCATGGGTAGCCACCAAATTGCTTAGCAGATACCATATCATATATATGCCTATGTTTTCCACATTTTCCTCATAAGAAGGCCAATTGATTTATCAGGCTGACAATGTAGTTATTAACCACATGGTGTCCAACCTGTCTCCTTAACTATGATATGTCATAACCTGTTTACATGATTGTACTATTTACTTCATGACCACTATCATATGAATTTACAAACATATAAAATGCTTATAAGCGCTAGTATCTTTATTGTCTTGGCAGCTTTCCTACATTGAGATGATCTAAGATGGATACCAATTTTTGACTGCTACTTAGTATTGGCAATGGGTCTGACAAAAGTATCTAAAAGTATAAAATTTAGATATTTGAACCATGTCAAAGTAAGGAATCATGGCACATATGTTTGGAATAGATTGCATTTTGAGAAATTTGAAAAAGCACTATCTTATTGAAAGATTCTATTCTGACAAACATATCTAAAAGGATAAAATTCAGATATTTGAACCATGTCCATGTAAGGAACCATGGCATATATGTTTGGAATGGAAGCCATTTTGAGAGATTTGAAAAAACACTTATTGAAAGTTTCTATATATTCGTTCATTTCATTAGATAGAGACTCCATTTTTCCTTCTTTCTGGATGATAAATATTTCTCAGATCAAGGAGTGTGTATTGAACCCATGTTTGAATTGAAACTGAGATAAATCAATAACTGAGGTATATATAGAAAAATTAGATGAGATGTAGATTTCGTTATTGATTGTATTTCTTAATGACTGCAAAACTTGTAAAATATAAAAAAAGAGATAAAAAAATCTAGGCTGATATCTTGGAAGATATTGATTTATATTGACTGAGATTATAAGATCTGGTTTGTTGAATAACTGCCTGTAGCTATAGAGATCAATTTCTCAATTGAGATTAAAACCATGTTATGTAGTTAGCTAACTTCACTATCTGTCCTTTTAGATATCAGAGTATTCCATATTAACATTTTTAAAAATTTTGATTGCTCATTGAACTCATTTAAAGATCTTATTTTGATTGTCACGTGCTTTTTTGGGGCCTATTAAAATCATAGACTTCCAAGAATTACATGCATTTAAACTGGTCCATGCATGTTGTCCTGCTAATTCTGGTTTTCTGCTCATAATTTTCAGGCATTTGAAGTTATTGAACTTGATCAGAAAACACAACTTGTCCTTGAGCTTGATGGACATGTTTTGCAATGTGTACATGATCAAAATGGAAACCATGTAATACAGAAATGTATCGAGTGTTTACCAACAGATAAAATTGGTTTCATTATTTCTGCTTTCCGTGGTCAAGTTGCAACACTTTCTATGCATCCCTATGGTTGTCGTGTTATTCAGGTAAAATAGCCAGCACAGAAGTAGTTGCATTGGCACTCAAACTCATTTTTGTATTAAGCATTCTAAATCTTTCTTTTTATTGATATAGAGAGTCTTGGAGCACTGTACTGATGAATTGCAGAGTCAGTGCATAGTAGATGAGATCTTGCAATCCACTTGTATTCTTGCCCAAGACCAGTATGGGAATTATGTCACACAGGTGATGTTTTATTTGCCTTTTTTTTTGTCTGGTTAATTAGTTTAGGTCTCATGGTACCATATCATTGTGCCCACTGAGATTCTGCTCACTGGCCTATTGGGCCATTCATTAGCAAGACCTTATCATGGTTCTGAATTGTGGGAACTGGTTGATGCTGCAATTTTAATTAGGCAGACTTTGGCATGTTTTCTCAGCATGCTCATGAACCGCATTTATCAAACTAATCAACTCTCTTTCTTCAATTTGCATGAGTTGTGTTAGCAATTTTATTCATCTTTTCCTCTTTTTCTTGATGAGTAGCCATCCCATTTATGAACGAAAAGTGGGTTTGCATTAAGAACAAGATTGTTTCGTGTGATTGTTAGGGTAATTTATACACAAGTTTCTTTTTCATATACTGCACCTAGCTTTCGTGTTTGTGATCTGCATTCTGCACAGAAACATTTTTGATTTGGAGTATCTTTCTATCTAGGCTTTCTGAGTCTAGCTAACCTTCTAGGGTTGCTTCTTGTGAGAATGTGCTTAAATTGCACAATCAAGTGTCAAGAAATTTGGTCCCTTGTCCACCGATTGCCCTTTTAAGGTTTGATGGCAAGCCCCTTCTTATCACTGGGGTGTCTTTGTTAGAAAGTTAAAACCAACATAAGGTTGATCCAAAGTTGATAGCTGGCTATATAATTTCTACAGATTTTAGGGCTCGTACCAGTAAGTCTAGCTGCATGATATTTCAGTGATGCCACTTAACACATTGTGCGATAGTTGACAAGGATACAATTAGTTGTGTCAAAAGAGGTTAGCGCTGTGAGATAGGTTGTTTGATATCTAGTCTCCTATGTACTTCTGTACATCATTTGAATGAAATGATAGGAGTTTTCCTATTTTAAGCAACATTTTTTTTTAATTGGGGAAAATTTGATAGTGTAGGTGCATTTAACTTTCCTGGATAGCTTTTTTGTATTCAGTTGAGCACCTGCATCAATTGCATAGAGGCAGAGCTTTTATCTTGATCTTAGAGAAGGAAACTTAGGTTCTTGCTCTTCATTTACCAAATCTAACATAATTATTTAATTGCAGCATGTTTTGGAGAGACGAAAACCACATGAAATGCACCAAATCACAACCAAAATAGCTGGTCAAATTGTACGTATGAGCCAAAACAAATATGCATCAAATGTTATTGAGAAGTGTTTGGAGTACGGTGATGCTGCAGAACGAGAACTCTTGATGGAGGAGATAGCTGGACAAACTGATGGAAGTGATAATTTACTGGTATGCTGAAGTAGATACTTGCAATTTAAATCTAAGCATTTGGACTATTTTGCTAGTTATTTTGTTGGAAACTGTTTGAGCATAGCATCTTGAATAGTTGAATCTGTTATTTTCAAGACTAAAAAAGATCAAACTCCATTAGAAAGAGATTCTTTTAGTAAATATTTAATAAGTTTATACTCATTCTTTTCAAAGGGATATTATGTGATCCTAGTTGCATGCTTAGAGAAAATAAAGTGAAAAATTGATGACATTTGCCACTCTAAGATAAAACTTTGTTGCAGCATACTTTTGAAGGGGCAGCATGACAGTCCATACTGGTGTCTTGCGGGTCCATGCGGCATTGGGGTAGATTGGCACGTGGAGCAAGTTGATGGTGGCCTAAATGCAGGAAATCAGAGAGATTGTGTGTGGGAGGGAGCGGGGCAATAATGATGGCATATGGTGGTTGAGTTGTTTCTTTGGTGCTGCTTCAGTGGCAAAACAAGAGATGTGACTGGGGAAGGTAAAATTGGGCCACTGGTGCAACACTGAACCAGTGATGGTGTGGTCCTAATATATGAGGTAGTGGAATAGAGAATGAGAGAATGGGATTGAATAGATCTGGAGAGGGAAAGTGGGAGAATTTATCTAATTGCCAGATGGGATGGAGGGGCTGTAGTGTTGATGTGGGGTCGTGTTGCTCTATACCTAAACAAGCAGAGAAATATAGACAGTGGCATAGGAAAAGAGATTGAATGGAGGGGGTCCACTGTGTGGGGGCAGTATTGTGATCCACACGAAAGAGTGGCGAGTGAGGGAGAGGGTGCTGATGTGGGGACGAGATGGAGGTGTAGAAGGGCACAATAGAGAGAGGGTAGAGGAGTGTTGTCATGAAGTGAGCTTGAGCTGGCCTAAGGGTTGTTGAGCTGGGCTGACGTTAGGTTAGGTTTGAATGTGGCTCGAGAATATCTGGGCTTGGGCTTAAAATCAAGACCTAATTCAATTTCAGGCCATGCTCGGGCCAGTGCTTTGCTCAAACTGAGCTTGGCCTGAACCGAAGCTCCATTCTAGGCTTGAAGCATGAGGGCCTAGCCAATCTTAGCCATTTCTTTTGGTTTTTTCATAATTTGTATGAATTTCAATTTTATATCTTGCTGTATGATTGTTTCAGTCCATTTGAGTTTCAAATCACATCTAAATATAGTTTATTTGATGAATTAGTTGTTTTCTTTGAACCGGACTGGTATGAACCGAACGGTGCCAACCTGTGCTGTCCGGTACCGAATGATATTATGGTTCAAGGTGAGAAAAGTATCATATCAACTCATAGCGTACTGAATTGATAATGTACTGATACGATTCTTGGGACTGATTTTGCGGTCCTTGTTTTTACTCATTTATTCCATCAATTTTTGGCCAAACGCTCATTTGAGTACATGGGTTAAACTACTTTTCAAAACAGAAGAATGGGTATTTCAGAAAAATTGGTGCGACCATAAATGCTTTATTTTCTCCTACTGACTCATTTGCTTCATTTGACCCAAGAATAACTTAACTCAAATAAAATGGTGAAATAATCTCTCCTTTTCCCCGCCAACCTACTCGATTCATCTCTCTTCTCATGTGGATTTTTTGTTCTACAACTAAATATAGCCTTATAGTTGAGTGATACTGTAGTGAGATGTATAGATTCCACCAATCATAGTTTGGATGAGAAGTTATTTGCGACCTACGAAGCTAGATTTGTTTGGCTATTTCTTTTTGTTGGTTGTATGATCTTATGTGTTATTTTTGGTTAGTACTTCCTGGATTCAAATTGTTTCTGTTTTTCATTTTCCTAGACAATGATGAAGGACCAATTTGCAAATTATGTGGTTCAGAAGATTCTTGAAACATGTACTGAGAAGCAACGAGATACATTCCTTGATCGCATAAGAGTTCATCTACAAACTTTGAAGAAATATAATTATGGGAAACACATTGTTGCTCGGATTGAACGGCTATGCAGTGAAGGTATATTCTACTTCTTTTCCAGCCAAAATAGTTTTCCATTTACATGTTGAAATTAGGGACTATTCATCGTTGGATGTTTCCATAATTTGCTTTATGGTAAATATAAATAGTTTTTAATAATTTTTGGTTAGGAATCAATAGCACTACTCAAAATTCAAGTCACGTCATTGTTGCTGCTATCCTGTACTGTATTTCTTGCTCCTTTATTTTCCTTTTTCTTTGTTAAGTTTTAAACTCCATTTCCAGCCATTGTCTTGTGTTATCTGAGGATAATAATCAATACTATAGACCACTTTGTGCTCTTCCATTGGCCTATCATCACTAAACAAATTTTATGGTGGTTTCATTTCTTCCTCTACCTTTTATTTTGAGAATGGTGGTTGGTGTGATAATTGTACACAATGCTGTGTTTAAAGGAGTTTTCAAATGAAAAATCTAATCTGTTGCATATGATTTGTAGGCCCATAAAGCATTTAAACCAAAGAAAGCACGTTCTCTGGACTTATTTCTCTATGTACCAATTGTCTTGAGATCAAAACATTGTCTCAAACCATCAACTCTTAATTTTGGACGATGTGAAGCACATATCTGAAGGGCCTCCAAGATATGTTTTTTTTTTCTTTCCACCCTACCCCCCCCTCCGCCCCCCCCCCCTCTCTCTCTCTCTCTCTCTTTTGTGCGTGCCTGTGCTTATGCAGACATTTATTTGTGTGTGTGTGTGTGTGTACAGAACCTAAGAATCCTATTGCACATCAATTGAATGACACAAGCATATAACGAGCATATCTTTCCTTTAATAGGTATCATATCATGGTCTTCTATTCATTTGCTTATTCTCAAATATGATTAATATGTTATAATTATGATGCCTTTGCTTTAGAGTAAGTTATGTATTTCTAATTAGTAGTAATTTGAAGAATCTAATTACTAATTTGCTGAATATTTATCCTTGGAGGCAACATCCGGTGGTTTTGATGGGTTAACGATGGTTGCTTTTGGGTATCATATTCTGTTCTTATTCTTTCAACCCTACGTTTGTTGCAGGAACCCATAACTCAATAAATTTGAAGTGAGAAGCTACACTGAGGCCTGCTGTGCAATTTATTTTTTGGAAGCACTGTCTGAGCCTGCTCTACATAATCTGGGTACTGATAAAGAAACAAAATATTTATAGTTTGTTAGTGTGGACAGTTTAATTTGGAAGCAGCTGACAACTGCCTTATGCAGGTCAGGACTTGATAGGTTGTTTTATACCGGAGAGTGTAATCATGCATTCCTAAATTATATACATGCAATACCTCAAGTCCACACGTAGTGCAGGCTTGTTTTTGGAGTCTAACAATTTTCTCATAGATTTTAGTTAGGCTACATGCTACTAGACATTACACAGTTTGAGGACAATTCTATCATTTGCTTCGTTCTGCAAGAAATTCGGTAGCAGCTTGGGTCAGACATTAATCTAGGCAGTTTTGCTGCATGTAATCGCCGGTAAGTTATCAACTTGGTGAGGTCGTAGCTGTCAGAAAGGTGGATTTATGAAAGTCTGATGAGATTTCAACATGTAAATTTTAAATTTACCATGGGGTAAAGTGCCAGAAAGTTAAGCAGCTTGTTCAGGAATTTAATAAAAAAAAATAAAATAAAAATCTTTGGTTCTAGAATCTATTATCGAGGGCCTCGTTTTGCCTGACAAGATCTTCCCAGTGAATTGAAGCCCATGCCATGGTACTCTCCAACAGTCCGTCCTATTGAAGACGCCTCAAGGAGTAAGCAAAGCCATGTTAGTTGATAAGTGTCGCAAAACTTGTTTGCATGACCGTACAAGTACGGATTGGCAATTTCCTTTATTTTGTTACTATCATGTTCAATGATCTCGAAGGTGGATCCAATGGGTTTGGCTCTTCGTTTTTATGATTTCAAGAAAATCAAAAATAAATTTAAGTGCTCTACGTTGGTCATCGGTGTACATGCGGAACCCCACCAGAGTGATGAATGCTCCTTATTTCAGTGGGCTTCTCCTCCTGTTTGTCTCTACGTTTGTCATCGGTGTACATGCGAAACCCCACCAGAGCGATAAATGCTCCATATTTCAGTGATGAATGCTCCACATGAATCCGGAATGCCGATCGGTCCACTGCAACAAAGCATTATACATTTACATGGCCGGCCAGGCACCGAGCACCGACACCAAGACCTCTTGAGCTTCTCTCTAAAAAATTAGTTAAGAGGGATGCAATAATATAATATTATATATATATTATATATATATATATTATATATATATATATAAAATAAAGAATCATGCCCCAGCCTTAGATGTAAAGCCTTAGATGACACTTACCAATTACTACCATTTTTTCTGCTAAATCATAAATACACAGTCATCGTCTCTGCAAAGGGTTAAACGCAAGATGCTACCATGCTTTCATAGGAGCCGTTCGCTTAACCCTTTGGGTGGGTTATCTTTAAGGCTCAACACACAGACGACGTGAGGCTCGGTCTAATGACATGAGCCATAAATCACTGCTTAAAATATAGATCTTCACTTGATTACAAAATATATAATAATATTAGCAATATTACTAACGAATTTTTTCAAATCAAGGTATCCAACATAGACTATAACCTTAAAATTCCAAAAAAATAAAAAATAAAGAAATAAAGTAAAAGAATCTACAACTTTCTAGAGAGTATAACCATCAATTTCAAAATCAACTCATAAACTAAGTTTTTTTATTAAAAAAATTATTTTCAACTTAACAGCATAGCTTGTGATGAAAATAAAAATTATGTCTCTCTTTCTTGCTTTAAAAATTATTGTAAAATGTGTGTTTCAATCATGTGATATTGTTTTCTACGACCTCATATCGAGACGTAAGCTGGCTTTTTAAAACCAGGTCAGACTAGCACACTTTAGTCACCGAGTAAGAAGGAGCTGCACAGAAATTTCATCAAATATCACGTTTGTTACTTGCCAGATATCATATCTGCCAAGGGCTCCAGCATGTAAAACATATTTTCCTGGGGCACCAAATTTGTAGCTCAATGCAAAAAATGAAGCATGCTCTCAGAAACCTTCTTACACAGACAAGTAGCCCAGAGAACTCTATTTTAATAAAACTCTTATCTCAATAAATAAAAGAGCAAATACCGTTGCATTCCTTTTTCATTAAGAACAGAAAACTTCTACACAAGTCAAAAGCGTGCCTTCCTCTTGCGAGCTGTGTATTTTGTATCGGGCGGTACATCATGCCCCTTTCTTCTCATTTGCTCCTTTTTCTTAAGAACCCATTCTCTTCCTTTCCCTTTTCTGTTTACTTTTAACTTCTTCCTTGGTCGGTTTCGGTCATATATACCAACCTGCATCCACATAAATAGAATAAACAATTAATGAAATTCATTATTAAGAGATGAAGAAGATAATTCTGATTATAATGCTAATCTCGTTCTTCCCACTTGGGACGTTAGTTGCAACACAAAATTGTGGAATTTTTTGTTATATTTGACATAACATTGTCGATAAAATTGCCACACAAAATTGCAGAAATTTAAGTGCCAAGGACCCCTCTCACATTTGAGGGCTTCATCAGTCACAGTCCTAACCAGATACGGTTTGTACCATACAACCAACAAAAAATGACAGGAAATAAGAACAATTTAAATCACTGTGATATGTCCTACCAAGTAGATGGTCATACTAATTACCCAGGAAATTAAAAGAAAAAAAACATTGCTTTTCAAAGGGATTTCAGATGCAAGCTTACCGTTTGGCTTTCATCATCATGGCACTCATCATCATCACTGCACATCTCACCATCTTCACCTTTGCCTTTTGGAAGGGATGTTTGCATGGAAGGCGGTCCACAAGTGAGAACAAGGTAAGCCTTCCTTGCTTTTGAACTGTGATTAATAGAAGACATTAGCTTAGAAAATCATTAAACATAGAGATATAAAATTGAATACAAATCATTATGTGCACAAAGATTTCAAAGCTGATCACTTCGAATGATGACCAACACAAAAAAAGATTAGGAAGTTGAAAAGTTTGCAGGCAAATGAGTGGAATCCTGCCTTAAAACCATTAAAGAGAAATTTCACTACTATTAAAAAGATAACATGAATAACAGGAATTATTCAGAGAATTTTAGCAAACTTTATATAAAACCACTCGTGCAGGGTACAACAAATACAATTAACTGAATGATTACAAAAGAAAAGTGGAACTGGAGGCCCAATGCCCATTTATTTTCAAGCATGATTAAAAGCCCCAAATATAACTATATATATAAATATATATATATATATATATTCAAGCAACCAAGCCAGCATGATAAGAATCTTATACGGGCATACATGTTAACAATTTGATATGAACAGAACGTTGGCTTCTACCAAATGACTGCTACTGTAAATCTGTAATTCATATCATGGCTAATCTTACAGACAAGCACCAGCACCAGAGTTGACAAGATAATTTATGAGACAATTTTAAAAAGATGAATAGTCGAGCAAATGGTTAGTGCACATATATTTGACATGACACCAGAAAGAAAAACATATATATAGAATTTATCCTTGGTATTTATTTCCTTTGTGCACCTGTGGGGCCAGTCAACAACAACACCCCCCGCAAATCCAGCACGCATGGCATAAGTCATGATCATCTCACTCTGATCCATATTCTCAGCATATAATTGCAACACTGCTCTAGCTCCCCTTGCTAAGCATCTATATAATGATCCAAAGAAAGCCCTGCAAAGCAGCCGTGGCAAGAGTTAACCTGATGACGGCAGGAAAGATATGATATATAACACAATTTATACAATCAAAATAAGTATATTCATCAAGAACATACTTTAGTCGCATCCTTGGTTCATGAGAGGACTTGTCAGCATAACATAACCACTGCAAAATCAAAGTCAAAAAGAAAGCTGAATTGGTCATCACATAGCAGAAGCAAATAAGCTTCAAATCAACAACAACAACAATAGAATCAACTTAACAATCAAACCTTTTCAGCATAATTCTAATACATGAAAAATAGTCTGTCCAGTTGTGAAATGAAATGAGCATACAATCTACTTTAAGGGAATGTTTGGATGTGGTCTTCAGTTGTACAAAGAACAATAGAAGGGAGGCAACTTGAGAAACAGGGGCAGCTTGGCATAACAAATCCTTATATTTGAGAAATAAGATAGATCACCCAAGGGATGCATTCATCATCCATAAAAAAGGAGTCATAGAGAGGAATGAATTAGCCAATCATTCTTTTATTTTGAACAAAAAACTACTCTCATCAGCCCTTAGCACCCTGGGTACTGGATTCCATAATCCAACACCCAAAAAGGCACTAAAAGCAACATAACTCCAAAATCCCACAACAATATACAGGATGATGGTTGGGCATCTGTCAGAAACGTGGCTCCGTTTTTCAGTTGAGAGAGTCTGGGACTTAAGGTGTAGGTGTTGCCTCAGTAATCAAGCGGCAGAAAGCTTGACTCAAGAATATATGACAAAAGTTTGGCATCTGTCTATCTAATAATGGAAGCTAATCAGAGTGAGAGACTGATTTTTGTTCAAAGTTCAGCTCGCATAGGACCATTGCACATAAAATTTTGGAAAAAAAAAAAACATCATAATCACTGGAACCTTAGCGTGGGGTTAATTCTGTTTATCTGTACGATGGCAAATGATCAAAAGCAAGAAGAACGTTTCTAGTTTAAAAAATTTAAACAAGAGTTTTATAAGTACAAATAAACCTACCATGAGATGCTTGATCTTAATTATACTAATTATGAATCAATCATTTTACACCTTGTCAAAGGTTTCCATCATATTTAATGTGATGTTGAATGTCCCATAATGACTAAAGAAGGCTAGCAAAATCATCAAATAATTGAATCAATAATCGATGTCTCGATATCGGACCCTGTACCGGTACCACACTAGCACAATGTTGGCACGCCCAGGATGCAGATTGATTCAGTGTATTGAGACTCAGTACACACTTTATACTGAGTCTTAATTCGACACCGGTATGGTATAGTATGCCTAGTATGAATTGATGGTACGCATCAGCACAGCACAACATGAATTGAATTGATGAAACTCAACAGTTCCCAATGCAGCAGCACAGTTAACCTTAATGGAAAGTAAACAAGTATTAAAACCATAAAAAACTGAGAATCTTTGTTAACACAACTCAATATAAGCCTGATGATATTCAAAAGTGACTCTGATAGGCAAAGAGCTCATGCATCAAGTAAATGTGAGAATTCTTAAACCTTAACTTGCAAGCCCCCATCTGGAACAGCATGGCTTTAAGAGTTAAGTATTATCTATCAAAGTTCAATAGTTTCTATTACTGGCTCTCAAACTAATATCAACTATTTGCGAATTGGTGTCAAACTCTATCCTATCCCTTCGATTCCTTTCTTTCATTTCTTATGTGCAGGTTGGGGGTCAGAAGGGTGTGTGTTGGGTTTTCTTTTTCTTTTTTTCTTTCTTTTTTTTTTTTTTTTTTTGGGGGGGGGGGGGGGAGGGTGGTGTACTGCATAGTGAGTAATTGAGCATTGCTACAACAAAAAAGGAACTTTAACAAGCTTCCTTTATTAGAAGGAATGGACCAAATTAAAATGATTAGCCTATGGTCTTAACTATCAATAGCTAATCATCATTTTACATGCTTGGTTTTATTTCTACCTCCACTTCTAGGCTGCAAGAGGTATTCTTTTGATATATGTTCCAATAGAAAGATGAACAAGCCCAATACAAGAGTCAGATGATGAAAAAGATCTTAAAGAAAAGCCCAGAATTTGAATAAAATAAAAATTGTCAAATTAATATTCCAAACCATGACAAGGAACGCATCTTGTTGGTCCCCCAAAATCTCAAGTAAAAGCAACAAGTCCCCTGTTTGCAAGAGTCTTTAATCAAATAGGTAGTCTTCACTCAAACAGGTCCAGGAAGCACAAGCAGGATACCATCAAATATATCATGAAATGTAAAGCATAAACAATACAAATATACAATTTCCAATTTCTCCTTGAAATAAAACAAGTTAGTTATTGTAGCCGCCTCTAGTGGACGACTGCCCATTCTTTTACATAAATTGATTATGATAGTGTCTCCAAAACCTTGATGGGAATAAGTCGAGGTTGATGCTTTTACAAAATTACATGTGTATGCATATGCATATGCATCCATAAATGTGTATGTGTCCGTATTTATTCCAGGGGGTTGTGGTAAGAAGCAAATTTGAAAGCACACTGTGGTGAGCTTATGCAATGGAAGGAAGCAAAAAATAGAACTAAGATCAGTTTAACTTTAACTGAGAACACAGAGGATAAGGTTTAATTTTGAAAATGCTAGATTTGTATCCCAGCAACAAGAAACCATTTAATAAGACAACAAATACTTCCCTTTGAATAGTAACATGGAAGAGACTTTCAAAAGCCAAGATATATAAACAAACCCTTCAAGGTGACAACTTTACATATAAAGCTTCTCGATAGTAGCTATGGAGGATTATATGTCATCATTTCTTTCGATAGGATTCGTATTAGCATTGCAAGCATTTAGAATTCTGAATATTGTTATAAATTTGTCAAACAGATACCTTCCTTTTTACTAAGAAAAGAGTATCATGCAAAAAATCTACATCCTGCAAAAATTTATGGCACAACAAGAACTAAACTACAAATACAAGACAGATAGAAACTGCAAGGAGCAATCCATGAGAATAATGTCACAGAAAAGCACAGAGAGCAATGCAAATACACATTTTCAGAAAATTAAAAGCCATATTAATAATAATAAGAAATTCAACAAAGTAAGAAGAAAAATAACAAGTATGTTCTTGATTAGCCAATATGAAGGAAGGAGGGAAGAAAATTGCCAACCTGAACAGCTGAGATACTGATGGCACCATCAATGACTCCTGGTCTCAAGCCTAGGCCCTATAATTCACCAACAAATCATTTTGGAGTAACAGAGCAAACAATCCATAAATGCATTAATGCAAATTACCTTAAAACATTTTCCATGAATTTTTGAGTAATCATATGCAAGGATGCCAAAATTAATGCAATCCTTATTTTCATATCAGAAAGTGACATTAGTATGCATATCATATCAGCATAATAGAAAAAAAAAACAAAAGTACTTGGTTATCAAATTCATCCAATAATCAACTCTAGTCCGCACCTCCTCCTGCCCTCAAATGCATGTGTGCATGCACATGCATATTTGGGAGCTATTGTCTTTATATCAATATCCATTCAGGTGCGTTTTAAATGCAACAGATCAAGTTGACTGCTCAATATGAGGAAGAGTCGGCTTGCCATTGAAACTGGCCCAGAACAAAAGAAATCAAAATAGAAAGCATCACAACCAGCCACACATTATAACCACGAAGTTCTTGATATCTTACATTGCATCGAATTTACTAAAAATTTCTTCACATTTTGTATCATGTAACTACTTGTATTATTCAAGCCAATATTTATCATTAACACATCACAAATAGTTTGATTTCATGCATGACATTTTGTCATATCCCAAGAAAGATGTGGATAGCAGTAAGCTACTCGAAAAATTGCTTTAGAGCTCATGCAAATCAAAGGCAATATTGGCTCATCACATGTGAAAGCGGCTCAATAAGATTGGTACTGCATGCCCAAACAAACAGCAACAAAATTGCATGGGAGAATCAAGACCATGGAGATTGAGTTAACCAACTGCGTTACAGATCATGAAGTATCTACTCTAAAATGCACTATCAACAGTTAGTTTATCAATATCAAGTGAAACTTTGACAGCCAGAGGAGCAAAAATCAATGAGATAACGACGCATTAAAATTAGAGTTCTACCTGACCCATATCAGCAAGCAAAAGATCACCCTCCACTTCACGCTCCAGTGCGACATCTGAGACACAATTAAATATGACCATGAATAAGAAATATATGGAAAAAATAGGGGAAAAAAGAAACAAATCATAACGCAATACTCTCGAATTTTTTATAAAAAAAAGAGAGGCAATTTACTTACCCAGCATCGACTGTGAAATATCATAGCCAATCCAGTGGTGCCCATTCTCGGACAGGGTCTCACCACTAAGTCCCGAACCACATCCTAATGAAGAAATAAAGAAATTAGACGTAGAGAACAAGCCAGTTCCAGTACGCAGGTACGGTAGAAAAAACTTGGTGCATAACTTGTTCCGCAACAGCAAACAATACGGTACCCAAAAGCATTCAGAATCAAGCCCACGGATTCCAGGAAATAAAAACAAACCAAGCAGAGAGATTAGAATAAGGAATTAGGAATTAGACCTATATCGAGCAGTAGCCGGGGAACTCCGTCATTGGGCAAAGCAAGAAGCTCCAAAGCCCTCTCAGAAATTTTTGCCTGAAACAGCAATAAAGAAGTTTTAAAAAAATATATGAAAAAGAAACACTAAAAACGAAGGACGAGGGATGGAGAAGAGAGAAAGAAATAACCTACCTGGATTTCGACGATACGAGAGGAGGTGGTGTACTTGCGAGCCTCCGCCTCGTTGTAGAAGATCTCCGGCGGGGCCTGTAGCTCCGGCCGCGGCATCCCTCCACTCCCTCTCTTCACCACCAAAAGAATCGACGGAACAAAGGTAGCAGAACCCTACACCACCAAACCACAAGAACAACGGCGGCAGAAGCCTAACGACAGATCAACGGCGGCAGAACCCTAAAACACTAAACCACAACGCCGACAACGCGAAGAATCGGAAGCGGTTCGCCTGATATCGGGGTAGCCCGATGGGGCGGCACGCGGCTCAAACCCGGCTCGCGTCGGGATTAAAGTGCTAAACGGGAGCAGCCTATCTATCTATAGTAGAAGTCGAGACCCTCTCAACTTTTTCTCCGGTTACGCGTCTACGTTAAAAATAAAAGAGTTTTTTTAAAAAAATTAAAACTCTTTTCCTACCATAAGTTCTGCTTGTGGTACCATAGTTTTCTTATCATAAGAAATTTTTTTCCCGTGGAAAGAAACCTCTCTTCTTTTTTAATCAAGCTATTATCTCATTCTTTTACGTCGAAAAGAAGCCAACTCTTTCCTTTCTTTTTTTTTTATCTTTGTCCTTTTTAGCATTTAGCTGTTCACTTTTTTTTTTTTTAATTAGAAACAAAGCTAGCGCTTTTTTTTTTTTCTTCTTTTTTTAATAAAAAAATCTCAAGCTATAAAATTATATTTATTTTTTTCCTTTCTTTTTTTTTTCCCTTCAATCAAGGCTTGTTTTTTAATGGAAAAGAAGTCGATTTTTTTCTTTCTATTTCTTTATTCTGATGAGGAAAGAATTAGAATCCAGATTTTTTTTTTTTTCCCACTTGAAAAGAAAGAAGGAATAGTATATTCTTTTGCACAACTATTAATTTATTATTACGCATTTAGGATCATTACAAAGTTAAATAATGCGATTCAGAATTTAAAATAATACAAAAATATCATCTAAATTTGAAAATAATTTAATCTAATATAAATATTTTATTTATCTTCTCTTTAATTTTTAATTTCAAAATTAAAGTTAATAATATAAAGTTAAAAAATTATATAAATCTATATTTTTATTTATTCTATTAGTTATATTATACAGTGTCAGGCATGTACCTAGTAATATATTAAAGCTAAGATGATCTCATTTTTGTTTATTCTTAATGCCATATTTGCACCTAGTATTGTAATTTTTGTTTCTTCTTAATGCCATATTTGCACCTAGTAGTGTGATATTGTAGTATTCTAGTGTAGCGGTATTGTAGTATTTTTTTCTACAGTATATAGATTGTAGAGACGACAAGACGAAGATCACAAATACACATCCTGCTGCCATATTGCACGACGGGATTAACGTGACGCATCATTTAGGACGACGTCACGGGAATTAGTCATGCATATAAGGAGGTTTGGATTCTCCACATCGTGGGAATTCACCTATCCCTCCTGCTATATAAGGACTCGAGATATGGAAGCAAAGTATTTGATATCTTTGTAAACACTACACCGACATTCCAACAACATCAAAGGCCTAAAGCACATTCCTCCTGGAATATAACAAAAAGGCATGGATCTTTTGGCATCTCATAAAACATATTTCTGAGAAATTAACAAAATTTCTAACTTGTTAGTGTAACCTAAAACTTCACACACTTCGTGTTCTCCCTGCTCCAGTCAATTTTCACGTGTACCACACCATACACTGCTTTTCTTCTGTTCCCAAAAGCTCTAAAGATAATACCATCGTTCTCCGATATTACCATTGATATCGATCACCAAGTGATCCATCAAATACGCCCAAAAATGTATGCAAAGGACAGAACTACCACAATTGACTCAAGTCCATGCACTTCCTTCCATTTAGCAGAAAAGGATAAATAATACAGTACAACCGAAAAGAGATTGAAGGAAAAAAAAAAAAAAAGAGCTAGCAACCTTATGGTCAACTTAGAACACATAAACCGAAAAGAGATTGAAGAAAAGAGAGCTAGAGACCTTACGGTGAACTTGCATAAATAAACCAGGATCTTCTAGTCCTAATCATTCGATGTTTGACTTTCTTCATGCGTAGAGAGAACAGCACAAACAGAATACCTAAAGCAAACCAAAACTGTAAACTTATATTGTTCTCTTGAAAGATAAGAATAGATATCTAGTCAAAGAGCGAGAATCCCATATCCTCATCACTCTCTTCTTTCTCTTCCTTCTTCTCCTCAGCAGGAGGTGCCTCAGGAGCAGCAGCACCACCAGCCGAACCTGCTGCTGCACCACCAGCAGATGCACCACCAAGGAATGCCCCACCACCACCTCCACCAATTATCACCTGCAGAACAAAACATCAAATGGTCAGGCAACTCAACAAGTAACAGAACCAGTGGCAAAAAGAGGAAAAAAAAAAAAAAGAAAGAAAAAGAAGAAGAAGATCTATCATTTTTTAATGAACAAATGTGGAAGAACAAAGTGACTGCTAAGCATGCACCTTTTTTTCACCTAATAACACAAAAAAAAAAAAAAAATGATACTTACACATTAAGCCTAGCATGACCAGAAAAGAAAATTTTTCTATGTTCCATTTCAATGACGTTTATTTATCATATGAAATTACATCGGGATGTTTTTTTTTCCTTAAAAATAGGCAGAACACAAGAAACAAGAAATGACAACATAGAACAACAGAGGGGTAAGAGGGTTGCAAGAGTGCTGCAATTCAGCCATCAATGAAAACTGAAAATTATCGAATAGAACTTGCCCAGACTCCAAAAGTTATCAAAGCATTTAATAAAGAATGACAACCATTGAAAGGAAACCATCTTACATGACCGCCGCTATCTAGTCAGCATGAATAGATAACATGACAAAATGTGCAAGAGGCGTTACTAATCCAGATTTTTAGACCTTTCAGAAACCCAACTCAAAATACATCTACAAACAAATCAGGCAGCTCCAGCTGCCACCTTCATTGAAGGAAACACTCATATACATACGCTCTTTCCATTTTTGTATCCAAATCCTTAATCAAGAACTCCAGAACCTTTATGCGAGCGATGGTCTACTGGGCAATGCTATTTAAAGTTTAACGTAAAACCATCTGCACAGAGATCTCTAGTCCTATGTTGCACACCTCGTTCCAAGTATTGCAGTACCAATGCTTCTAAATAGAAGCAACTTTTTTCAGCTTCACCAACCATTATTTACAAGGAACAATGCTGCTACATTCAACAAATCAATTATTCACCATCATTGAAAACTTAGTCTCATCATGCTTCTAGAGACATACGATGCCTATGTGGCACCACAAATGGGACAACATCAATTGACAAGACAACTTCAGTTTCATAGCACACAAGAACCAATATAACACATCAAATATACATTCATTCTATCAGAATTCTCCTTCCATATGATTTCAAATACTCCCTCGCACAGTTAGCAACATTTCCTCTAAAAAATACTTCATATTTCCATAACTCTATCCCTAAGCACTTAGATCGTTTATTCAGTATACTTCTGAAGCATAAAGATTTCATGAAAATGGGTCACCTATTGTCCCACTGCGTAAATATTCTTAAGCCTCTCGATCAACCCTGACAAGTTCTAGGCATGCGTTCGTTATAAGTCATGCAATGTAAACCGATACCAAAATCCAACGCTCCAATGATAAGGCTGAAAAAAAAAAACATTCCTTGCGAAACCCTAGCCTAACTCAGAGTCGAGGTACGATTCTGATGCAACATAATCCCGACAAGAAATCTGAAATCAAAAACGAGACAAAGAAAAGGGTTGCCAGATCGATCACCTGGAAGACGGCGGAAGAGGGGGAGACCATGGAGAACGAGGAGCTGACCCCGCCGGAGGAGTCGGTGGCGAGCGTGGCCTGGACGAGCTTCCGCTGGAGCTCATAGGTCGAGGAAGCCGACGCCTCGAGGTCGCCGGAAAGCTGCTTTGCGCTCCACTCGTCGCCGGAGCTCCTGCACACGAAGGTGAACACCCCCATTCGGTCCGAGATAATGGAAAACCCTAACCCTAGCCCCAAGCCCTTCGCTCGAACGATGTGAAGGTAGGGGAAACCCTAATTCCCTCGCTCGCTCCTTTTTATATCGCGGAGAATTTAATCGCTTGACAAAAATGCCCATAACCCCTTCGGCGGGCTCGGCTAATCTAGGTGTGCCAACGGGCTGGGTCGGGCGGGCCGGGCCGGGCCGGGCTGGGCTAGTGTCTATAGTATGGTTGCGGGGCCGGCTGCCGAGCCCTGTTTCACTACTTGGATTGGAATAGGAAACATAAATTTGATTTCAACTCTTTTGCAACGATGCAAGATATTGCCGAGCTCGGTTGAGAATCCCCTCTTTTTCTTTTTTTTTTTTGTTGATTTTTAAAACTAATATTAAGTTTTATTTTAATTTACAAAAAGGCTTACCTACAAAATGGTTGCAGATGTAGGAGACAAAATAATGTAAAAATTATATGAGGCCACACTTGAAGGACAGAGAGAGCAAATCTGGCAACGTGTGTCGATAATACCAGCATATAGCATTATTAGGCTGGATTGCCACACGAACCAGCTTGGTTGTAACTATTGACAATTATGATATAGGAACTAGCTACTTGTGGCCCCAAAGGTGCAACAAGAAGGCTCTAGCAATATGAATGCTAGCAGTGCCTCTTTAAAATACCTTTATAGAACTTCTTGTTTCACTCTGTTCATCATCATCTTCTTCTTCTTCTTCTTCTTCTTCTTTTTTTTTTTTTCATTAGGCTGAACCATGCCGTAAACCTGTTGGAAATGGTTTTTACCAAACTGCAGTGACCTCTGTTATCTATGGAATCAGTTAACAAAGGTCCTAAAGGAGCAATAAGGAGGCTCTACATAAGCTATGCGATTACTTTTTACACGAGAAAAATAGTCCCACACGTAATGCCAGATCTACTTTCGTGAATTCTCGTCTTCAATCGCTACTTGGTTCGTCTTCAATCGCTACTTGGTCTTGTAACTCCAAGACAAGCGATGTTACCGGAGACCACCTGGCAGGGAGAAGAATTTTCTAAAAGCCAAATAAGAATGTCTCCTAGCTCAGCAGGATGGAGAGAGTTTATTGAGAATGAGTTTCACCAACTGCCACTGCGAATATTTTTGAGGCCACAATTATGATTTCACCCAACAGTGTTAAACTTTATATCAGGAACTTGAATAAATTTAATGACTACCACTTTTCCACTACCTTTTAACTTCTTCCTGCATCATTAGAATGATCAATTGTGATGTAGATTTACCATCAGCACTAGTTGATACTTTTCATTAGGGAGATCACCAACCTCTCTCTCTCCCAACGTAAATCCTAGTATGGGTGGAATAAGAAAAAATTAGCATCCCTCATGTTGTCGGAATCATGCACCAGGAACAAATGGAGATGATGTCCCCATACGTTACAGCCGAGGTTTGTCCACCAGCAGAATATCCTTCCATGCTTCATAGAACATCCAGGTGAGGCCCGAAGAAGGCATGACTTTGAGACAGCTAGCGCCCCAACCTCTGTAGAGACCCAACAGACCCTCCTCACGAATGACATCCGACAAGGCTGCTGCCATATGGGTAGGGCACCTCCCTTGCAGAGCTCCAACCATCAGCCGTTTCCTTGCTACCTCAATTGGGAAACTGATTGTGCTTGCAGTAAAACCTGATGAGATTCAAAGAACCAAAAGCAACTCCAGTAAATAATAGATTGTACATTATTTTTTTTTTTTCACTCATTTCAAATCTCTAATTGATAAGAGAGATACGTTTGCTTTCACCTTTACCAATAATACAAAACAAGTGAATAAAAAAGACTGATATATTACCTATTTGCTTTCATCTCTACCAATAATACAAAACAAGTCGTTAAAAAGACTGATATATTGCCCAGGCCTTTGACAAATGAAGACACACCGCTTCATTTCTTTAACCAAATAGGATGCAACTCAGAATATTAAGAAAGGGCTGGGGGATGATGCTTAAGCAAACTCTCACCTGAGAGAGCCCCAATAATTAGAAGCTCAGCACGGTTCAAAGAATTCTTCTCCTTCACCTTGCAATAAGATTTCTTCATCGACTCATACAGGAAATAGTAGCATGTACTGTATGGAAGCATGCCAATTAGTGTTGGTGAAATGCCAGCATAGAAACCACCGATCCCATCATCCTTGTACATCTTGCTGAAAGCAAGGCTAATGCTGGGGTAGACCTCTTGATTCACAGTCAAACGATCCTGTACGCAATACAGTAATAAGAGAAGTTAGGAGATTTGAAACAAGCATCAGAAAATGCCCTTCCAATATGCAGTCAATGGCGCCATAGGGAAATTAAATAATCAATTGACTCTTAGTGCTCTTGAAAGAAACCACCCTGTTCTCCTTCAATAGTCTCAGAAAATTAGAATAAGTTGCATGTGGCAGATCCATGCACAAGACCTCTTTTTCCCACTCTTTCTTAGAGACCGCCAGATTAATAACCAAAGACTGAAATGTATGGCATTAGCATAATTTCAAGACACCAATTGTAGCTCTTATATAAGTGTTGCTATAACATAAATTCCCTCGAAGCATCAACCCTAAAAGATAAGAGTCACCTAACAGTCATGACCACAGATATGCATATAGCATCAAATGAATTCATGTAGCACGAGTCAAGAACAGGAAGGCAAAAGAAGTATTCATGTCTGAAAGTAAGATCAGATGACAACCCATCTGCCCCACCAAAAAAACCCTTCAAGCTCAATATTTGTTGGACAATAAAATTTACTGAGAATGCTCTGCACCAAACCTTAGAACTGTCTTTTACCAAAAGCTTTACAATACCCCAGTCTAAGATGGTCAGAAGAAGGTTATTGTCTGAACAGCACTCAGACAATGGCCATAGCCATGTTGAGTCTAGCTTCACACCACCTGCTCATATTAGAGAGCACTTGTGCAAAAATGTGCCCCATTCTACTGGCCTCTTTTCCCTCGCTGTAGCACTGTCAGGTGGAGCTACAGAATAGTTGCTGCATCCTAGATAAGGGATAGATCTAAGGGATTGCTGGAGTCTGGTTTTAAAGTGAATTGACAGCAGGCACTGGTTGTTAGTCTTGAATAGGAAATAATACGAAGGGCTCTAGTTTATGCCTGAAATTTACATGAGGAGGATATCGTGAACCAAAAAATTTGTTGGATATATGCAATGTTGCTGAAACTGATCTATAATCTAATTAAGGATGATATTTACTAATTTTATGGAAAATTTTAAGAAAATATTCCTGCACATATTTTACCAACCAGCAAATCTGTAGGTAAGGTTCAGAGACATTATCACCATTTAGCTTAAGTAAACATTAGCTAGGTCTTTTGAGAAAATATGCACTCTGGAATTAGACTTTGTACCAGAATTAGTGAAACTTAAAGGAATTATATTCACTGCATTATACAAAGGAAACAAGATATGCAATAGGACCAGCCATAATTTCCTGATATAATTTCCCAAACAGCAAGGACTCTCTTCAATTGTTTGTGTCACTGCAAACTAAGAACATAAATCATGCACCAACCGATCACTTGTAAGTGGCTCTTACCACTGAGTTTGGTTATGCATGTTAGAACCTACAATATAGCATTGTCTGTTGATGGCCAGAATTTTCTTAAAAAAACTGAATCATACTTAAAATATATGGTAAATTAGAATTAAAATAAACAAAGAAACTGGTAGCAAAAATATGAAAAAAATGCGGCAAGAGAAATTTAATCTGATTCGATAAATGCTTTCCAAAATTGTGAAATTCAGTGACCAAAATAATAAAATCTAATTTTAGAAAATCACAGCTACAACTACAATAAGTAACAATGAAGAATGAACATTTCCAATATACAAGTCTACTTCAGGTCACAAAGTAATATGAAAGTAGCAAGTTACTGGATCAATATCAAAGTCATCTTTTTCCACATTCTGATATACTTAATCATCAGTACAACCTTTCCTTTTACCTTAATAACTTCAAGAGGATGGCACATCAGCGTGCTCACAATACCAGCAGCTGCACCACCAATAGCAACTGGGGAAATCCATGTAAAGGAGAGGTCTAGATTGATATGACCAATCTGCACCTTTGGGCATCCATTTTCTTTCCATTTCTCCTGCACTGATGTCATGGTCCTTTTGACACACTCAAATGTGGCAAGCTCAATTGCCTGGGTGGGAATTATGCGGAGTATATTGATGGTGTTTCCAGCCCAAAGTCCTTGCCAGCCATGCTCTTCAATGATCTCCATGAAACTGCCTGCAATGTGTTTTGATCCAACTCCAACAACCATTCTTGTTCTGCAAAGAAGATGTCAATGCCATCAGATGTTTTCCTGAATCCTGATTAAGTCATTTTGAAAGAATAATATCAGCGATCTGAGATATCAAAGATATAGATTGAAAAGTTTGACAACTTTAGTTCGCAAATGGCCATAAAAGTACAAAGATTTGCCTCTTGTTTTTAACTACATGAGCTCCGGGTTTTCTTTCTCTTTACTTCTTAGAAGTTAAAATAACCAAAATGCATGCTGGTTTCATGTGGTCGAGGCTTATTATTAATAAATAAGTGATTTTAAGAGCCATGTAGTTTTTTAAAAAAATATATATAGAAGATGGACTTCAAACTGGTTGAATTTGTGAATAATATGAACAAGTTAGATCTTATGACCTATCTGGTTCATAAGATTCTAACTGATCTCGATCCAAGGATGAGATTAAGATCATTTATAACTATTTTGATCCAAATCGCAAGATATGGATCATGGATCATAAGATTTTAACAGCAACAGTTTATAAGAAGAACATACATAAACATGTTCATTAAGAAACTAGTGATGACATATGCAACTAAATTTTTGTGTGTAGTTTGCAGAAGTGCCAACTGAGAACTACGTCAATACAAGATATGGATGTAACTAAAAATTTGTGTAGTTAGGTTAAGTTATGACAAAGTGTCAACTGCAATATGTAACTTGATGATCTGAAATTTGTGTTAATAAGATTATAGCAACACAAGTTAGTAAACTGAGCAAGATATAACTATGAAATTTCCAAAAGCAAAGAGCAATCACAAGTTTCAGATATAGAAAAGATCTCTAATCACAAGAAGATTTGGGTACACTTTAAGGAAGTGGCAATCTTCACATATATGAATGCAAGAGGACCTAGCTTGCAACATGTAAAGAAAAATCCTGAACTGAGATATGCATTACGAAATATTACACATGTACGTACGTGGCATCCATATTCAAGAAAAATCTGAGTTGGATGCCACAAGTTGAATGCACGGATGGTTTTCAACTCTGGAATTAGACAAGATTTGCCTTACTGCTGCAGGTTTTGTAATGTGAACCAACCAGCATGGATTCAGTGCCAAGAACTCCAAGTTGAGGGGTCGGCAGTGGAGTTTGTTTTTGATGTTCATCAGTTCATGCGGTTCATCTATAACTTTAGCTCCTGGGCCAGGATTCAGTTGAAGTAATATGAAAAAACGTAGGTAACTCCTGAGGTTTGTCATCTGGCTTATGAACTTAAAACAGTATCTAAACAGATATTCATAGCAAAAATAAAAGGAAAGAACAGAAAAGAAAAAGAAGGATAATTTTAACAACTGCTGTGCCCTTTGCAAATTGAAAGCCAAGTGGAGAATCTGAATTCATTTTTGCATTAATAAAGCATGTCAATCAAAAATCAGTAAAAGCAAAAGTATGCATATATTGAAAGTCTGCAGAAGAAGAAATTTTAAACTCAAAAATTGAAATCCAAGGGAAATATAATGAAAAGCCTGGAAAGGAACAGAGGCTCACCGGATAGTCTCTAGAGGAGCAACAGCAGCTTTAGTCATGGCACCAGCTAATGCCCCACTGACAAACTCTCCAACTTCTCTACTCCTAAAGAAGTTCTGCAGCAAAGCAAGCAAAAGTTTATGGATCACCCAACTAGAAAACCCATTTTCATTGTTCAGAGTTCACATGGTAGTTTTGAAACCTCCCATACACTTAAGATCGCTTTCACATTTGGACACACAAAAATATCCTGCCTAAGAACAACTTTATATGTTAAATACGGCTTATCATGGAGGGACCGGAAACTGGAAACGAACTGAGATTGTTTTAAGCTGGCCTTTGTTTGATCCCTGCACCAGTGGCTGAACAAGATAAACATATGATGAGACAAACAGCACAATTCAACCTTTGAAACCATATTGATCCCAGAAGGTCAAAAGGAACTGAATCGAGTCAAGAAAGAAAGAAGGACTCTTAGGAATGAAAGGCTATCACTCAAGGTGCTGACGAGAAAGATCAATGGAGGCGTTCGTTACAGAAAAGATTCAAAGGAATATTTTAATCATGTTTGAAAAAAAAAATATTATTTTAGTTTAATGGATATCTTAGGAAATTATAATTTGTTGTGGGTCCATAAATTCTAATTCACTTCAAGATCATTTTTTGTTGGATTTCTGATTCCATAGTTTTAAAGGATTCAGAATTCTAATTCCATGATTTATTCCATTTCAAACATTGGAATCATTAAAACTATGAAACCAGAACTCCGATTCCATAATTTTCAATGCTTCCAAACAGGCTGCAAAGCAACAGATCATAAACCAAGGTACCTTTCATATCCCAAAACAAGTTAAGTAATAGAGCTAAAAAAAATTGAAAAAATCGAACTTTGCGACGGAAAGAGAAAAACGATGGCCAGAAAATTGAAGGCTCCACTCGATTAGGAAATGCCCACCTGGCTCCGAATCAAAAAAGGGAACTCAAATTTTCACACGGCGAACCAATGTGGAGAGGGGGGGGAATAAAGAATCCATCTTTTTAGGAATCGATAGGCTCCCATCTGATTCCGAAAGAGGAAAACAAAGCTTGAATCCAAAATAGGCAAAGATCCAATAAGAGATAACAAGAGGGACCGAAAAAACACCTTGATCGCTCCTCCGACATCGGGGATCCGTATGTGGAGCTCGACGGCGGGGACTTCTTTGTGGACGTCGAGTTTCTCGAGCACCGCCATCCCCACGGCGTAAGCGTTCCCCAGAATCCGCTGCCGCTGCTCGCTTCTTCGGCTCCTACTCTATAGATCCATTGTACCGATCGCACCTTCCCTTCCCCTGTTTCTGGAAGAAGAAAAAACACTCTTGAAAGGCGGTTGACGGAATCAAGAGACAAAAAAGGAGTCAAAATGGTTTAGCTGAATAAAAGAAAAGCAAGGAAACGTGAGAAAATTAGGATAGATTTTTTTCCCGCCTTCTACCCTCGGATGGTGATTTGCTTCCCGTCCCGTGAGAATTCTTTTTCTTTTTCTTTTTCTTTTTTTCTGGGCAGGAATTTTTTAAGGCGACTGAAACCAGATCTAATCTTTTTACCGTGTGGATTGGGTTAGCTTTTTCCAAGAACCTAATAATTGCCCTTAAAAACAAAATAAATATATTTGATTGTCAATATAAAAATATCTAAATGTCCTTGATCTTAACTTTATATAAATTATTTTTAACTATAAAATTAATTGAAAATCAGTTATAAAATTTTTTATAAGACGTCAATGAAGAAATATAAAGAAATTAGATAAAATTATAATAAGATTTTAAGAAAAAATTTATTTATGAGTGTTTAAAAAATTATACATATGAGAGTAAAATTGTGCACATCTTATAAATAATCTATACTATAATGCTACTTAAAAATATATTAATTAAAAAAATATGCTCAATAATATAAATGAAAATATTTTTTTGCATGCATTGCATATTTTCTTTTTTTTTTTTTTTTTTGCTAGTGTAAAGATAAAATGAATATGATAAATCCCATTGAAGATCCCAAAGTTGAGCAGAGAATCAAAAACGTCCTTTAATGATAACTCTAAGGATGTATTCTAGTTACTATTAGATGGAATAGGACATTGGGGTTGGAGTTCTATGAAATTATCTTCAAGTAAGTTGATTAGTTAATTTGAGATAACTCGCAATTCTTTCTACTTAATGGCATTAAGTTTAATCACTCAAGTTTGTCCCATTAGTGGGGATGGCAACTTTCTTCATTTTCTTTGACTCTATAGGAACTCACCTTAAATGGGATGGGGATGAGGAAATTTTTCTCATGAAAATGAAAATGAAGAAAATTTCATTCTCATAAATGAAAATAAGGCAGACATAAAAAGAATACTTCCAATCTATGCACATCTAAGAGCTATACTAAACATCAACCATCTATGCACATTTAAGAGTTATATCAAACAAATCCTAAATCACTAATTCAGCACAACTTGATAGTTAGAAAGTAACTGAACAATTGCTTGCGCTAAAAATGCCTTACACTGAAAATAAATTTTATAATAAATTAAAGATCTGTTTGAATTAGCTGTTGAAATACTTTTAAGAAATTATTTTTTAGCAATTATATGAGATAGTTGTTGACTAATAACTAAATCTAATGATTAATTAAAACAAGCTCTTAATCAATTGCATAGATTAAAAAATAACTTTTTAATAAAAACTATTGAAATGCGGGCTGAAAATAGAGCAACATTGTAGAAACTCATAAAAATCACTCAAACGCGTAGGCCGGGGCGAGGGCAAGCCAATGGGACGGTGCATTATTGGCGGCAGTTTCCGTCAATCTTGGTCGCGACTTGCACCCATCTTGGCTTGCTCTACCCAATAACTCATGGGTCAACGAATCTTGTTCAAACATACCGGAAGGGCATTTGGTGGACTTCATTTTTTTTATTATCTTAGCATTACCAATTATAAGACTTGCCGGAAGCAAGAGTTAATTTTATCTGGAAAATTAGAGTACATGGGGAGAAATGGGGAGTGAATGCTAGGAGACACATGGAATTATCAAAAGAAAAAAAAAAAAAAAAGAGAGAGAGACAACGTTTTTTTTTCCAAAAAAAAAAATCCCTCGCATAAACATATTTTATACAACCTATTGAATGCAGTTTCGAAAGCCTATAAAATTTGTCATTCCTCAACTTTCCTTAGTAAAAAGTGAAACGTTTTCAATATCCTTGGCAATATATATATATATATATATATATATTTCTAAAATAAATATAGAGCAATTGCAGAGTATTTTTGTGAACAATGTTATCGAGCCAGGTAATGAGACGAAGTCACAACCTTCCAATACGAAAATGCCAAGCCTCATGCAACTATCAGGGACAGGTGTCATGGATGAGGAGGCGTACCCATCAAACCTGATTGGACGCACGAACAGGCTGGAGGATGTATTTATACGCCCATGGAAGATTTTGTTTTTTTTTTCCCAAGAAAAATGACAATCTTGTGGTGTTTGATCACTTAGAAAGCATCTTGGGTCGTGACTCGGTGATAGTACTGTCATGCCTCGATCCAATTCACAAAAATTCAGCACGTGGTATGCCTGCATAATTTTTGAAGATTTATTTCTTAAAAAAATCTTCATAATCTCTGTGATCAATCAACATAAATACATTTTATAACATTATGAGTTCATCCCACAATTTACTAATTCTAACTTTATTGGAACTACCCGTAAGTCTGCTCTCATTGAATATATAGTCTCAACCCTTTGGTAAACAAATGCTTCATATACATAAGTACCAGCATAATGTTAGGTAGCCACAAACTTTTATTTTTTTATAAAAAAATCTATTAATATAGGTAAAATTATTTCGATTTACAACCACTTAAACTTACAAACTCTCCTTTATTCAAAGTCATATTCTATTTTTATATTACAGAATAGACAACCTTTCGTCTAAAGACACATCTTAAAACCATAACCTATCAACCTCTAAGTTATTGTATCTGTAAAATATATATATATATATATATATATATTAATAAGCACAAGAGCCTAATAACTATCAATATATGCTCTTCTAAAATAAATCATACTCTTAAAATGAACCCTAAGAGTATATAAGACCTATTAATCTTCCATGAACACCCTACTCAAATATAATATGAAAGGAAACGATGTGTCTCATATCCAAATATAAAATCCACAATGTCACACATATCCTTCATAGAAAAATATCGAAAATATGCTAAGGTATCAAATCCATGAATATCAAACAATCCAAAATATCCTCACCAACACTCATGTCTATCAAGGTATATTAGAAGTATCAAAGTAAAATGAATTAATCTGGTTCTCCCTCAACATCAGCCTCCATGTAGAAATTCTTACACTAACAAATATAAATGTGCATTTAAAATGAATATATAGAAATATATAATATAAATTAAAGTATTCGATGAAAATAAATCATGCTGCAATACATGCCATTAACCTGCAGTAACATATAAAAGTCTTTTGATTATCCTTTCTTTTGTCACAATATTAGATTACGTCACTTGATGCCAAAAATCTTAAAATCATAGTAAAAGTATAAATAAATCAGCCGTTTTGATAATACCAATATAATTTGCAACTATGTACCAACGAATTAAGCCTTATCAATATATTAACATACCTAAAATACATACTGACGAATCAATCCCGACCAGTAATCCATGTATATAAACCTAATCTGACAATTTTCATACAACCAAGTTGGTTCTCACACTAGTGACACACATCATAAACCTAGTTAATTCAGACCGATTCTACATCGGGCTTCAACTAACCTTAATCCCTACCTCCGATGCTACGTGTCTAAGCTAAACTCGGCCAAAGTCTACTCGAACTAGTGCTATGTATCAATAACTATCCGTGCCAGGTGTCAGAAACCAAATTAGTGCAGATTAGTTCTACATCAGGCTTCAACCGGCCATATGCCCTATTTCGATGCCACTTTTGTAACATCATGGTGACTAATTTACATGTCAAACATCATGCCATTTTATTATATCGTTTTTATAGCAAACATCCATCAACATTATAACACAATATATGATATACCAAAATCTTATAGAAATATCTCATCAAGATGATAAAATCATGATAGCATGATATATGATATACTATAATCATACATCAACCCAAATCTTAATAAACATATATCATATACGTGCATATTCAAAACATACTAACAAATCAATGCTTAAATTCATAATGCATGCTTTTCAAAAAATATATATATGTAAAAAATTAACATACCATATAAGTGTAAGCATAAAATTCATATAGACAATTGCTAATTCCAAAACTAACACCATCCAGAATCCAATCACTACTAATATCACCTACAATCATTGTCATAATTAAATTAATCCTCAATTTCATTAACCATATTGCTTAAAATTGCATTCATACCTCTTCTAACCCACTCACAATTATATCTAAGTTTAAGTGAGCTTAATTAAGGTTTAATTAAATCAATACCCTTCTAATTTAAGTATATCATCCCTCTGATGAGCTTTAATTAACCTTACTTTAGCTCAATTAGGTTAATCAAGGCTTAATTAGGTTGCTAGTCCCTTAATTAGGGTTTATTCTAATTAATTAGCTTAAACCCACTTTAATTAGTCCCAAATTAGCTTTCCGATTCTGATTTGGCTCTAATTCAATTTCTGGTTCACCAATTTGACTTGAATTGGGTTCTGGTTCTCTGAACCAGGCTTAATTCTGGTTTATGAATTATTAGGTTCAGGGTAACTAGGTTCAGGTCAATTGGGTTTAGGACTGGATCAATTAGACTCAGATCAGGTTCTATTGAGTCGGATCAATTTGAATCAGTTTAGATCAGAATTAAATAGGCTTGGAATTGGGTCAAACCGGCTCCGATCAGATTCAGCCAAGTTCAAATCAATTGAAATTGGTTAGCCTTGGACCAACCTGTTTCGGTTAGCCTTGGTTCAGATTTGCTGGTTCTAAGAAGACAGGGTCGTCTTCTTCCCATCAACGGGGTCCCGATCGCTCTTGAGCTTCACTCAACGCCGGCATCCGGCCATTAATGGCGCTCGACCGACGACTGCCACATGCGGTGGCGTCCGCTTGACGATTGGCTGAGGCGCACGACTACTGTGACTGGAAACAAAACAACCGCCCAAGACCCAAGTTCTTGAGACTTTTGCCTCTTGAGAACTCTGACGAGCGGTGATCCGTGGATGGAAGATCTCGTCCAGGATCTACAATCACTGGTGAATATTTACTAGTTTCGATTAGCAACCCATATACTCTACTTAACTGGGATTTGATCTAAACAGAGAAAAAAAAAAAAAAAAAAAAAACATATATTATGATTTATCGGTAGCCGTTCGATGGATGACGGCGATGACTGGCGACGAAGCTTAGCAAAGTAACCTCCGGCGAACCTTTCGCAGCATCACATTGCCCCGATTAGATGATCTAGTGGCTGATTTAACTTGAATGAACAGAGGTTTTGAAACAAGAATAGAGGATTGCTTTCAGTTTCACCTGATGATGATCCCACCGTCGCCGGCATCGCGAAATAATGGTAGTGACTCGACCATACAAACTTGATGGAACGCAGCTTGAGGACGGCGATCTGATCAATCATCACAGTGGCCAATCTCGGCGCAGTCCAGCCGACAAAACAGGGCACCTCAAAGCTCGTCAGAGTTCTACTCCGGTGGTGGCATAACTCCGGCAGGGCTCTACCCAAAGCCAGGGGCCAAGAAGAGAGAAAGAGGGAAAGAGAAGGAGAGGAAGAGGAAGAGGAAGAGAGAATGGGAGAGAGGGAAATGGTAGAAGAGATGGGTTCGGATGAGAGCTCTCAAGCTCTATCTACAGATGATGAAATGGGTTTCGGAGTAGTTACGGCCGTACCTGGCAAACACGCGGCCGGCGAAGGAGAAGGGGGGTCGTTGAGGCTGGTAGTAGGAGAGCACATGGGACGGAAATCGGCGACTTCTAAATGCTTCTCCCAAACTCCACCGACGAGAGTGAACGGTGTGACTAGGTTTGGTTTGGTTTAGTTAAAGCCGATCCAATTTCATCCTTTTTTTTTTTCCTAAACTGGAGCACTATCTTGTATTATTCGTTGAGAAACAAGGGGATGCGTCCTGTTTCAAGTACCGTCGCTGCCTCACGCGGTACCCAGAAAAGGAACGTCTGGGCCGTTTTTGTTTGTCCAGCCCACACAGATTCAAAACCAGGCATAGCATCAAAGAGGGTGGAATTTCAATTCTTACCGTCCCAGCTCTTCTTTTCTTCCCTTATTGGACAAAGCGATCAATAATGTGTTGTTGTTCGTATCGTCTATGGGTGCGCAAGTGGGCACTGATGAGCCTGTCTAAACGAGTGGGCGTGGCTTTCCTTATGAAAAGAACACTCCAGCACGGCTTGACCTTGACATTAGACATTTAGCATAGACTTGTTTGACGAGCACACAAGCTTCTTATTGAGCCAACCATGGTCCATGATTATGATTTTTTGGCGTGTTCATTTCTCGAAGTGTTGCTTTAGTAGTTCATTTGGATGATTATGTTTTTTTTTTTTTTCCTGTCCTCTTTCAACTATTTCTGGTCACCCTTGTTAGTGCTTTGCCTGCATCAATGGTAACTATTACTCTTCTGAAGATGTTTCGTCACAAAACGTCATTGATCTTAAGGGATGTCGCAACAGATGCTGCTCCGAGCGCATCAGCCAAGCCTCGAATGATAGAAGGGATGATCAAGGTGAGGTTGATGGGTTAAAAATAAGGGATGCAGTATAATTCAGCTTAAAAAAGCTCGAGCATTTAAGAAAGAGCTTGAGAAATACTTGTATTTTTCAGTAAAAACTTTTGATACTTAAGTTAGTTAAGAAAGATAAAAAAAAAAAAAAGGATTGCCAAGGATGAACCTTGCAGCTGTTTTCTTTTTAAATAAAGAGAATGGAGAAGAAAAAGATAAGGAAGAGAACTTCCCATGTGAAGGCATTTAGTCTTATTTAAGTTTTATAGTCTATTATTCTGGAAAAGACCTCTTTCTGGCTTGGGATAAACCTTCTGTCCTTGATTATTTCTGTATCCGATGATAAAACAAAGCACTTTATTCAAATCATGTGCCTCATACTTTATCATGATCGATCTGTTTCTATACCAAGTACTTGTTACCACGTGCTGCATTCTCTACAGAGATTAGTTGGATCTACTAGCTTTTATAAGGCATGTGTGTCCTTATTAATTGGCAACATATCATTTATCGATATGTTGAGCCTGAATTTTGTAGGGCTCGATTTCGAGCCTTGGTTTCAAGGAGTGCTACTGAAACTATCAGTTTATTGGATAAAATACCATAAATAGCCCTGCTTCAACAAAAAGATTAGAGGACTTTAAAAAATAGAGATAAAATAAACCACTTAAGGAGCTTGTTTGGATTAATTGGTAGCCAACAGCTATCTCACATAATTATTAGTTAATAGTAACTTAAAGACTTTTCAACCACTTAGGGGGCATTTGGTTCATAAAATATAAGATTTTATTCTGGCATTACATTATCATATATGTAATTCTGAAAATTTAATTACCTAAGCATGTAGGATACCTACGTTTGATTCATGCAGTAATTTGATTGCAGACTGTTATGTATCTCACATCAACATATTTGACTGATAAGATAGGTTGTAAGGAATCTAAATAAAAAATATGTTAAAATTTTAAAAATATTTTTATTTTTTAAATTAAAAAAATTAAAATAAAGTGATAATTTTAAATATAATAATTATATTAATATAAAAATTATTTTGAAAGAAAATAAGCATCTTCTCTTTCGTAATGATATTTTATTTTGAAATATATATATATATTTAAAAAAAAAAAAAAGAAGAGCAAGAAGAAGATTCCCACAATCGACTGGAACTGCCCTCTAAAGATATTCCACTGAAGGTATTCCGGCCGCTCCGAGCAACAAATCCAAGCATGATTACTCGCGGGAGAGCCTGATATCTTGGAAACATCCCTTTTCCACCGTAATTTTAAACTTTGAAGCCTCCACCAGCCAGCGTCTTATCACCCCCAATAAAATGTTCTGCAACAGTACGCCGATCAACGCAAGCAACACCCTGTGAAATTAGCCAAGGCAATAATGCTTCATACCGTGTGCTCTTCCCATGGCCCCCCAGCGGTGTGACCTTACAGAGCTATGATGCGGCGGTACGTTTCATTCCACTCCTCTCTGCTCAATGATCGCGTTGGAGTTTTCACAATAATTGTACGATAGGATCGTAAGACGACAGCGTCTTGGTGCGTCAAGAATGCAACCGGTTGGCAAATTCACTGTTGCTCTCTCTTTTATTAGGGAAGAAGGGGCCCCCAAACATTCATAATATGACGACGGACGGACGGATCGATTGTCTACCTATTTATATTCATTTTGGGCACACGATCCATAGGACTTGCCCTCAGAAGAATTGTCCAGTTGTGCAATAGATTGTGATTAAAATTTTTCATCGGAACTTATTCGTAGGAGCTTTGCCCAATAGATTCCGTTCTGACACCTTGAGTGAGTTCAGCTCAATTTCTTTTTTTTTTTCTGGTTCCAAGAGCTAACTTATGATTGAAGCAAGTATTGGGCCATCAAGCATCGAATTGGACTTATTGGACTTAAGAGGAGCCAATCCTTGAGCCCCACACGCATTGATCACCATGAGGCCTACCATACCACTTGCTACATTCTACCCAATCAATTGGTCCATACGTCCAAACATTCCCTTCAGTGCATCTGTTTTCCTGATCCTGACACGGTGGAGGCCATTATGAAATGGCTTTTAGCAGCCTAACCTTAACGTCCCTGTTAGAGACGCATCAACATCGCATAATCTAGACCCCTTTAGTTTATGGAAGGATTGCATCCAACAAGTCCTCCGTTATCCAAGTCCCTTTAGCAACAATGATTCGAGTAATTAATAATCAGCATGTGATCCCGTGTTTGACTGCTACTCAAATGGTTTAACTCTTGTTTACGATAAATTATGGCGGCGGTTGCTTAGGAGTCCATCAGCCTATTAGCGGTGCCATCCACTTGTGCGAAATAAGCTAACGCGATGCGAAGACTTTAGCATTACTCGTCGCTCTCGAAGCCAATAATTGAGCAAAAGAATGATGGATTGGGTGACGAATAATGGAGTTAAATATTCAAGCTGGGAGGATCTCTGAAAGGCCACTGGACCCACGCTCTAATTGACATACGAAGCGGGTGCAGTTCAGTTCTAGGAACTATTCAGTGAATAAATAAATAAGTAAACAACCTCAATATATTAGCAATCTTCTACTAGGCGGGTTGCGAGTACTTCGTATATAGGAAGCGTGAAGCCGGGTGGAGAAGATCGCCTTCCTGGTGGGGCTTAAAGGAGCTGTACGTTTTTTATCAGTTACCAAGAGCGACTCAAAGTTTGCGCCCACAAATCGTCTATCAACCGGTGACAGTTGACAAGAGCTTGGATGCTGCAACTCCACAGGTAATTTTCATCACTCTGGCATGTCAACGGAAAAGGGAATCAGTGCACTTCAAAATGCTGCTTTTTGTACCTCAGCTTTAGTTTTGTTCCCTGCCTATGCTTGGCTGTTTCTATGGTTAGCTCATTTTGGACAGCTAAAAGCAAATAGCAAATGGTGGAGAATTTCAAATAGATAAAAATAAGTTAAAGAGCCACGAATCACTTCAGCTCAGCGCAAGAGACTTTTGCCATTGTAAAGTATGGAGCAATCAAATTTATATACAAGGACAGTTAAAACTGTTTGTCATCGTGAAATATAGAACAGCAAGATATAAGTAGCTTTACTGTATATATAGAAAAATCAATTCTACATTTCAAATCCAACATCTTCGGCACACAATTGAACAATTGTATTGTTATGACGAGACTTATTTTCTTTTCTATGCATATTTTTAAAAATTTTAAAAAATATATACTTTATTTTGAGACATTAATTACTTATGATTGAAGAAATAAAGAATTTACGAGTTAGTCATCAGCATGCAATATAGAAAAATAAAAAATAGAAAAAGGAAGCTTTTAGCATGATTAAATATGGGCAAGGTGATCAAACCTTTGTAAGGATTTTTTTTAAAAAATAAAATAAATAAACAACAGTATTTTTATTATTTTGAGAGAAAAAAAAAGATATTTAAGGGCTATGAAATAAAAGATTTGCACATAATATTATACCCGCAATCCCTTTTCATCTTATTACGTGTGCATGCACTTATATATTGTTGATTGAACCAATAAAGATATTGACTTTAGCTGTGAGTGCAATTGCACCATGTGCTTATCACAAACATTTGAACTCAACAATTAGCTTTTTACCCTGAAAACATGATAAGTTGGATCCTCTATCAATAATGTCTAGAAATTAAATAAATCATGTTTTCTAACCATATAGTTTCATATAATTAAAGAAAAGAATAATAAAAAGAAAAATATAAACAAGTCAACAAAAAACATGTTATGTATGTGAAAAAAATTGCAAAAGACAAAAAAAAGGCTCTTTTGGTTATCATGTTTATAGGCCATAAGTTTTAAGAAAAATTATGTGCCACAAAGGCTAACGTAAAAATGAAACAAAAAGCAATTTCAAATTCTAAAAAATAGCATATTTAAATAAATTATAAATTTACCAGTGATTTATAAGCATTTTTTGTTGATCAAAGAGAAAATTAAAACTCTTATAACACTTTTAAGGACAAAGAAAAGGTTTATAGTGCAAACCTAAATTTTAATTTAGTGCATCATGGTTAGAGAGAGAGAGAGAGAGAGATCCTTTCGTCATATTCATCAACCAATAAATGAATATTTAATGTAACAAATGCTAGAAAACTCTTCCTCAACTTTTTAAGCAATATTAGAAAATAATTTACGTATTTCTCCAACACAACCTAGGATCTCTTTCGCAAAGAAACCAGTCAAAAAGTGTTATTTAAGTTCTTTGGTTCTTTATATATACCAAATAACCTATTTAGTGCATTACTTATGTGAGACTAAACATACACTGATATTGGCTCTTAAATTCTTTCCATTTAAGCCTCAGTACCCTTTCTATTATAAGGATCTAAATTTTAATTCAAATAAATCCAATCAAAAAAGAAAATTATGAGTCCCTTCATAGTGTTGCTTAGTCCACATAGATTATAAGTTTGATTTGCTTTGATACCATTTGAAATAGTCAAAAATCTTTTAAATTAGTTGGAAAGTATTATTTGAATTCTTTTACCCTATATATATATATATATATATATATATATATATATATATATCCAAAATCTATATGATGCATAATCTATATGTAACTAAACATATGTCAATATAGACTCTGAATCTTTGCCATAAGTATGGAGAGACTTAAGGATAACTGAACTAATAGTAGCTTGCTAACAGTATCTATAACATTTCATTGACTACATCAAATGCATGATAAATATCTCACTATGAATAAAAGACACTTGCTCCTTTCGCATTATGTTAAGTGAAATCATGTTCATCATGTATTCATTTCTTTTGATAAAAGTAGTGCATATCGATTAAACCAAATGCTTTTTTGAGAAAAAAAAAGCCTATAGTCTATTTAATATATTAGGAAAAAATATTGAAAGGAATTTTTCCTCCTAATAATCAAGTTGTAAAAATAAAAATGGAGAGAATCAAGTAAAAGGAAAATAAAACTCAAAAAAAAAAAAAAAATCCACCAACTACATCATAGCAACTTTGGGAGGAGATAAGAGAAGGTAAATAAAGTAATTTTATTTGCTCATATCTTAACCACTTTGTTTACTAATTTCATTGCAATATACTTATACAATCCAACTAATTTCATTGCAATATACTTATACAATCCAATAGTAGAAAAGTTCTCGATACACACTCTTTCTCTCTCTTACACACATATTAAATTAAACTAAAATTATCTTTTCACTTATTTTCTTAAGTAATTCTAGCTAATACTTATTTTCTTAAAAAATGGGCCCTCTTAGGTCCAAGTGAGAGCATTGTAAAGCAACACTAGTGTTGGATATTATTTTGATAATTCAAAATTTTACTCCTACATTAATCAATTGAAAAATATAAGCTCACTTAAATATAAATCCTAGTTTTAAATAGTATTAGATTATATGATTCTTAATGGATAAAGATTACTTTTTATCTCCCTTTCTCTTTCTTTCTTAAAAATGGAGATGTGCAGCATCAGAAAGAGATACCTCCATGAATAGCTGCCTTGCATCTCTATCTCTTCTTAAAATAAGATAATGAAAAGATGCAACACTTAATCATATATGAAGGGATAGATGACCTTATATCTCTCTTTTCAAGACAAAATAATGAAAAGATACAACATATAATCACATACGAAGAGATGTGATATATTTAATATACATTCTTTTACATCTATAAATAGACGATCGGATCATCATTTTCATTCATCCAAAAACAACCCAACACAATTAGGTAGAGAATTGAGAGCCTTCAACTATTTGAGATTAAATTAAGTTGAATGCACCTTTTGAGCATTCAAATAGACATGATTGATTCTATACAAAGAGAAATTTTTTATACAATCATTTCGATAATTTTGGTCTTATTTGGATTTAGCTAGTTCAGGTCTACTCATATTCTCCTTTCTTAGAGTTCACTTCAAGAAGGCCACATAATGGTTCATTGTATCTTATAAGTAGGTTGCCATCAATTGTTGTGCTTGAGCAAGATAAATTCTACTATAAAGGAAATGTTATTCATAGCATACCTTGAACTGGATAACATTTATTTTTAATTTTTTATTTATTTTGTGTGGCCTAAAAAATTACATAAAGTAGAGTCAACAAATTTTCTAACAACTAGTTCTGTCATATATTAAAATGATTTGATCGAGTCTTATTATTTTCAGATCTTAGGACTTGAGCTTCTTTGCTAACAATATGAGCCACCTAAGTTTATCATTTTCAATTTAATGACCTAATCAAGCCATCAGCTGACCTTCGAGTTTCCTAGTTTTACTTTTCATAAGCTACACTTTCTTGGAACTAGTCCATAATTTTGGTTTAGCATTTTCCCCATCTTTTTTTTTTTTTTTTATTGACTGTAATTCGGGCCGGGATTAAATCCTTCCCCAAAAATTTATTAGAAAGAATTATTTACAAGCAGAGAAGAATTTACAAGGGGCTTTTAGGTGTTAGAGAGAGTATTTTTCAGAATGTTTATGGGTGGCTGCTGCCCTTTCACCCGCTAAACATTCTCATTTTCCCCATCTTTACTATGGAAAAATGATTGGCCAACTGTTAATTTGTAATCCACCGTATTCAGCCACGCTCTATACAAATGCACACATCTAATTTCCTTTGACCGCACGCCAGTGAGATGAAATGATGGAAACACTAGAAAGCAAAGGTGATTTCATGAACTTTGTCATGAATCCTGCAATTCATTCACATTCTTGAAAAGATTACAATGTAAAGATAGTTTGGAATTTTCTCCAAAAAAACAAAACATTTCTGAATTCATAAGATACACTGGTATATTTGTTTAAATGTCAGCCGGTAGCTTGGAAAGAGCATCCCTTGCCTCTGTTTCTTAACCTTCCATCTTTGGTTGTGTTCATCGGCAGGAAAGAGGTAATCCATTTGGAGATTATAGGATCTTCCAAGCTTTACCACCTTCCATGCTGAACTTCTTAAGCCTTCCATAAAGCATGGTGAAGGCCAGAATCAGCTTCCCCTCATCACTCCATGCCCCCGAAAAACTATATGACTTGTCCTGACAGCTGACACCTTGATGTAGTTGTTGCAATCGTGCACAGCTGTAGCCTGTAGAGAGCCCCACATTTCCATATCCACTGCATCAACAAAATACTTGTCCTCCAGTCAAAGTGAAATTTTTTGTTAAGTGTTTGAGATAGCTAATCATAAATTCAGGGTCAAAGTTTTCGCTTGCATTATCTAATTTACAGGTCATACTATTTACTTGAAAAATTAATTAACATGACATACTAAATCTTTCCATGTCCCTGTTGAGTTGTGGAACTGTTGAACAGGACACGCACCTCGTGGAGATGTCATTGCCATCTCCATTTACCTAGTAATCCAAATGGTGAATCAATTAACACATCTCTATAGGATGGTAACGGAGCTTAAAAGTTTAGTAATAGTTTCCATGGTACTGATCTGAAAATGTAGACTCATTACCAGGGATCGCTTGGCAAAGAAATTCTCAAAAGGATTATAAAGTTTCAGGTGTCTCTGTTCAATTAATGAAACTTAAGTACTAATTAATAAGTACTAATTAAATTATTCATTAACATTACACTAAATGTAAAGGCCATCACTTGTGTAGCATTGATGAAATTACAAATACATTGATGAAATTTCAACTTGAAAGGCTCTGTGTCCTATTGTCTGATTAACCAATCCATCTAATCCAAGATATTGTCATTATGACTGTCTTTCTTTCTATTTTCTCCAAATCTCTCTCTCTCTCTCTCTCTCTCTCTCTCTCTAGCAAACAAGAAATATTTTGTGTTCATCTTCCTCGTTCAGGTTATTATCATATTATTAATCAAAATGTTGTTCATAGTTGGAGGAGGAATATGCACTCACCTTATCACCTCAAGGACTACGTTGAAAGTGGAAAAATTAAGAGGATCTTCGGTCAGCTTTCTTCTCTCAGTGATGCAGATGACAATGACAAAAATAACAATGCAGGAGAGAGGCGACAAGATTAGGTTCTGCACTAACTGTCCTTTTCTCTTGCTTTTCTTTTGTCTCGTAGAGCTTGTATCAATTTCTTGAATGGGCGAAAATAATGCGGAAGATGGAAGGTACCTGAAAACAAATGGCAAGTGTTAATAACTTGTCAGCCAGAAATCATTATTTTCCAAGCAAGATCAGGGATATATACTGCATGCTGATCAACATCCATGAAGTCATGATTATGGATAGCAACACTACTTGATCCATAATTTGACATCCCAACAACATATCTAGACCTTGTCTCTGCGTGCACGCATGAGAGATAGGGAAGAAAGTGCACAATGTATTTCGGATTCATCATTTGTAATAATTGTTCTGGATGGTAGAAAAAAAAGGTCACATCATGATGCACTCTAAAACACCTAATAGCTAAAATCTACGTTATTCAAAGCTAATATCTTTGATGTTTCACTGTAAGCAATCAGAGTATTCTTAAGGTAAATGTTCCTCAACAAAGGATTAACGAAAGTGTGGACGGTACAGAAAAACAAAGGCAACAACAATAACAATAATAATAACGAGGGAGTACTGACATCATAACGATGGATAAGACCAGAACTACTGGAGAGGCAAGGGAGACATCGATGGAGTTTTCTCCGGCATGCCTAATATTCACTGCCATGAAGAATGCATTGACGATTTTCTGATAAGAATTCAATCCATCGAATACTGCTGAATCCCAGTCGAGGGAGCAAAAAAGCACAACCATGGCTGCTATAAATGAAAGAACAGTGAGCGACAAGAAGGCAGCTTGCAAGTTAGGAAGCAAATGACAGAACCGAATCTCTCTCGAATTCTTCAGCATGTATTCGAATTCTGCAGCTTTGGTGAACCTCCTCAAGGCCCATATCACCAATCTCAGGAACAGAGGGAACAGCGTGTTGCCCGCTAGGATTTGAGGAATGATTAGGAGGAGGAGGCCCGGGTTCCCCTTGAAGATTGCCATGTTCTCGTTTGTCGGTATCAAGCCCCCATTCGCAAATGAAGAAACGGTGGTGGCCAAGGAGAATAGGAGGATATGAATACCCTTTCTCTTTAATACTTCCCCTGCGCTTGAAACGGAAGAAGTTATGTACAACAAAATTAGTAGAGAGCCAGCGACATGAATCAGAAGAACATAAGCCGACACCACTAAGCCCAGATATCGTACAGAACCAAGCCTCAAACGAGCCAAATCCTTGCCATCGCTCACGGAAATATCCGAACCTATAAAAGTAGGACTCAACTCGATGCAACAATCAATGGCATTGGGAGAATCCATGGCGTCATGTTCTGTAACAACTGAATCAACTCTATTGTCAGTAGCGTCCGGATCGCCGCCCTTATCTTTTCTTAGTGCAAGGCCTAGCAAGCAAACGAATACCTCCCCTCCTAAGAACATCAAGAGGGTCAGGACACCAATTTGAGAACTCGAAAAGTTCTCCATCTCGACAGTCCCAAGACCTGAGACCGTCACTGCAGATGTGGACATGAACAACATGTCAACGAACCTAGGACTGAAGGCAGGGTTGCTCGGCTTAAGCATCATCATGACCAGAGAACCCAACAAGGCAAGATAAACAAAGTAAGACAGCTGAATCCAGAACGGGTTTGAATGGAAGGCAACAAAACGATGCAAGACCGTGATGATTTCGTGCACATATCTGCTTATGTCGGCGATGATTTTTTGCATGTATCTACCTACAAGAGCAAAACTATGTGTCCTGTTGAGTATGAAGCCATAGGCGTAGTTTTTGAGTTGAGCGAGAGAGGCAGCCATCTCTCCTCACTAAGAAAATTCTCCGAGGGAGATGAAGCTTGTTTTGGAGGGACCTGAGGAGGGAGAAGGGTCTTGTTGTAATGGGACTCGTGATATAGACATAGCCATGTGTGATCTCTACCATAATTATTAATGGTCGGCATGATTGAGTAATAAGAAACATGGATGGATATCGGATTAGGTTATGCGAATGGAGGTTTGCTACGATTCACGATTGGTTACGGGAATTTCTAATGACCTATAACTAGGTGACCCATGGCAACTGAGCGAACCTCGGCTAAACAAGTCTGTGTATTGAATAAGTTAACAGCACACTTAGCACCAGATTGCCACAAAATCCGGATATCTAGTATCAAAGCATAAAAGAACTGGATTGATTCAATCAAGGATCTCTCTTCTCTCTTTTCATAATTTACCCTAAAATATCAAAGTATTCCCTTGAGCCGCTACTTCCAAAAATTCTTTGCTGACTTAAGCGCTGAATTATCTCTTCATTAACTTAAGCGCCGAATTATCTCCAATAGGATAAATCTGATGCTCATCCTCGTCCACTCTGTTGCCTTGCAGGCTTCCAGGCAGGTCCATTGGATCTTCTTATTTGGTGTGGCATTCTTTATTAGTTTTATAGTTTTCTTCATTTCTTGAACTCATTTTTATCATCAATTTTTTTTTTTTGTTACGAAACATCATTAGATTTAACCACAATAAATGATATCATTCCTGTGAAACGAAACAGAAATCATGCTGCCGGAGACCAACAGAAAGGCCCTTGCTAATAACAATTGTACCATTTAGATTGAATATGTGATCAGATCACCAACTATGTCTTCTTCAAAAGTGGTTATAATTGTCGAATCCAAAAAACACCTTTAGATTTGTAAAGAAAGTAAAATTTAATAAAAAAGGGAAGTGAAGTGTAGTCTTATTTTTTTGTAAATAAGTTATCCACTTATTCTTCATCAAGTCTTTCTTTTATAAACTGGTGCATAACATCTTGGCATGTTTCTTGTATGTTATGATGAGATTAGATGGGTCATTGTATTGTGAGCCATGTGCCTTGCAACGAAGAATTTGCCTTAGAGTTAGATGTAATGTCCATTAATTCATAAGTCTACAATGGTCCTTAATGTCCCGCCCATGGGGAGAGAGAGAGAGAGAGAGAGATGCAAACCCTTCTCGCTAGTTTTGGTGCATCACAGTGCATGCAGTACTGAGTGGTTTGCTTTCTTAGCATGGAATTCCATTTGCATCCTTGCTTCATGGGCAGAGGTCTCTCCAATCCAATTTGTTCTAGGTGCCACGAGGACGTTGAGTTCCTCGGTCATTTGATCTTTAATTGTGCTACGCTTGAAGGCTCTTCTGTTTCTTGCACTTCTTGTCGATTCATTGCCAAGAAGAATTCAAATCCTTGCTTGCACTTTCTAGCACATGCGGTGGGCTTGAAATATGGAGATATTTTAGGTGAAGGAACACCTTGCCAAATTATTGTTAGACAAGTTACATGCAAGAGCCAGTACCATTGCATGTTTAAACTAATATCAACTATTAAATAAGTAAAAGTTGAATATTTATACAGAATCAAAACAAATATATTTAAATAATACTTTCGTTTTTTTTTTTTTGTGAGTAAGGCTTTTAATTTATTATAAAAAATATTAAAGAGAACTCAGTTTATAGCCTGCAGAGAGGATGCGGTAAACGGGTTCATGAAAACGCTACTTAACCGAAGGCATACAGCGTGCGGCGTCCTGTGCCTTGACCTTCTCTGGGCGCTCCTGGGAAGGCAATTTTCTCTTTGGACCTTGATGGCCTTCTGTTCGTTACCCATCGATCGTCAAAAATTATATTTGAGTACAATGGAAAAAAAAATATTTCACGAGAACATGCCTGCCGCACATGTCCAACGAATCTTAGGCATAAAATTTCGAGCCGCTCGACCATTTCGTGATCAGTTTATTGTATTGTGCCCAGAGAGGTGCAGTGTACCATCAAGATTCGGAATTGATGGCATCCAAGAGCACGTGTACCCAGCTTGTCCTCTCTGTCAGCCTTTAGCTATAACCCCTTGGATGAGAGAAGCGCGCAACGTTTGCTTATCTTCTTTCTTCGCTAGCCTGGCTAGTTTTTCTTAAGCCAAGCTGGCCTGGTTCCAGTTTTATATAATCTTGATTTTGTTTGCAGGAACGAAGAGGGTGCTGTTGGAGCGTAGGTGGCTTGAATGAGTTAAGAGGGTGTTTGAAAGAAGAGTAGTCAAATTCTCATCATTTTTAAAGATAAAAAAAAAAAAAAATCTTGAAACCAAAGATTAACAACCCTCCATCGATTAATCTCGTATTCTCAAAATTGAATGTAAATAAAGTTTTTAAAAATTTATCATGACACTGTAGTGACTTCAGATGCTAATTAGTTTAATCAGAAATTTGCATAAAAAAGCCCATTTCAAAGTTTAATGAAGCATAGGCATAAGGGAGGGAATGAAAAAATAAATAAATAAATAAATAAATATTTTTTTAAAGGATTTCCGTGTAATATTTAAGGGAAGAAAAAGCTCATGCTGCATCAATTTAAAAGTGAATTCATCTTCAATTTAGCGAGATGTTTTTTTGGATATAACCATGTTAATCATATCTCTCTTATTGTTTCTTGTTCGTTTCACGAATCATCCAGTTTCTTCTTTTTTTTTATTGGAATCTTCTTCTCATATGTAATCATTTTATGTGATTATTCAGCATCTGTTTTGTAGATGGGCATCCAAGTTTCATTTAATTTAGATTTTATTTTGCTAAATAATTGTTGCCTTATAAGAATAAATATATGAAAACAGATGATGGAGAGAGAGCTCAAAAGCATGAATTTTAATTTTCAACACTGTTTATTTAGCTTCAAGGAATCTTATCACAAATTTAGGCCTTCAGTTCTAAAGTATTTAATTTCTTGTTTTCACTGACATTAATTTCGATCATTTTGCTGTTTTCACATATTCAGTCACTAACATTGCTTAAGGTTCTTAAAATAAAACAATCTAAATCTTCAAATAGTGCTCAGCCGAAAAAAAAAAAAAAGTGTCAAAGAAGAACAAAGCATGGAACCTATCGACAGCATTTTCTCCTGATGATTGCTTGATATTTTTTTTTCCCCAGAGAAATATCCGAGCTAAGATGGCATTGCTCTTTCAACTGAGACAGAGTAGCCGACGTTGTTCATGTGGAATGGTAGTAATCTTCATTTGGATGTTCCCTAGAATTATTTTCACGGTTCACAATTTAGCCAAGTATTATTACTTAATATTTTCCTAATTAATATTTCTCTTGTGACCTAGAGCTTACGCTTGCTTCTGATTGAGTTGCACTTCAAGCAATAGCGTATGCAGGCAACGCGCAGGACGCTTCTTCCAGACCAACCAGAGAATTATTGTATCGTTTGCGCTCTCAGCCTGGGCCAGGTCTGTTCGATTGGGGAACAAGCCCAAGATGGGACACTCCAGCCCAGCCCAGCCCAGCCCAGCCCAGCTCATGCTGCTTGGTGTGCTGCCTGCCCTGCTGCTATTTGCTAGCTCGTGTGGCATTCCAACTCAACGCTTACCATAAACCAGATTAATCAAAGGGTACACATCGACGGAGGCCACAATAATATGTTTATTGATTGATACATGAGAATGAGAATGGCTCCAATTTACTGAAGATAAAAAGTCTTTTATCATTTCAGGCTGTCAAGATACCAGCCATCCATAAATGGACCCATTTAGAGCTTGTACAACTGCTTCAAGGAATGAGGGGGTACAGGACGCGCCAGGATTTATTTCCTCGAGCCTCACACTGGCGTGCTGTAGTCCTTGCCGTCCATCTTCCCCACCTTGCCGATGGCGTGCATCCCTTCTCTGGACACGATATCAAGGTGGTATAGTATCGGAAGCATGGCGACAGAGCACAAGAACGCCAAGACAGGCCCGAATATCCACAGGAGGAGGGGAAGGGCAGCATAGAACAGCCTATTCCCGGCAGTGTTGAGAGCAAAACTCTTCTCCAGGAGATCGCAAACATACTCGGCGATCACCGGAGAAGCATCATCGCTGCGGGGAGTGTTGATGAGGAAGTTCACCTGGTTGATAAACCTTATGGAGAGGGAGTGGAAGAGGAAGGCGAAGAGGAAGATGAGGAGGAGGGTTACATATTTGAGGGACAAGATGAACTCCCCCTGGGCGCCTAACACCGAGTCATTGAGCGGCTTCTTGATGCTGTACGTGCTGCTGATGACAGCGGCGAGCCCCGAGCAGAGGAGGATGGAGGTCGTGGCCATCAGCGTCGAGCCCATGATCGCGTTCCGGATCGTTTGCACCGCAAGGATGTTCTTCTTGTCATTGTCCTGCAACAAAATCACATCCATAAGGAAGAATTTGCAATGTTAAATTAAATTCAGAACGCTGACTCCTGTGGCTGGTGATTAGTTTTACATAAAAATCTATACATTAATAGCGCCATGTGACAGACAACACATGACAGTGTGCCGCCAATTCATTCGCATCATTGTAATTGAGACTAGAGAGGACTTGAGAGTTGAACTTTTAATTTTTAGCACAACAATTCCAGATGGCATCGCATCCATTCCACTTTTTCTTCTTCTTCTTCTTCTTTCTTTCTTTCTTTCTCTTAATTTCCTGTCTAGATGAAATGGTGCTTTAAACTGTTGTTTTTTACATTAGTTGTAGGGCCACATATTCAAAAGTCGTAAGAAAGAACAACCAACAAAAGCTCGAGCTCGAAACCTTGATCATGGCGAGGACCCAAAGGCGTCGCCCGCTGGAGTTGATACCGATTGTGGTGCACTGCGGTTGAGCGCGGACCTTGCGCCACAGCCAACAATGGTAGAGGACGGGGAGGAGAAGGCCTAAGGGCACCAACACCGCGTCCAAATAGCTCTTTCTCCACTCCATCCTCTCTCTCTCTCTCTCTCTCTCTCTCAACTTCCTCTTGCTCATGCGAAGGCTTTGGAGCTATATAAATAGAGCACCACGGCACTACCTCAATGCGAGGAGACGTGGTTCCATCTCCTTCGCCAGCGGACAAGGCTTGATAGCAAAAGTCTTGACCAAATTAGCTTTTTTTGTTGAGGAGCCACGCAGCAGAGACTTTCAACCTTGGTTCGCCTGGTTAAAACAAGCGGGGGCCGGGGCTCCGTCTCATCGGTAAATACGATGAGAAGGTTTGGTGTTTATTTTTTTATTCTCTCTTTCACTAAAAAATATTTTGATAAAAAAAATTTAAAATTACTTTATATTTTTTTTTATAATCATCTGATAATTTATTAATCTTTTCTCATCTAAAATTCTTGTATGCGTGGATTTTCATTCTAAAAAAGTATATATATATATATATAAATTTTTTATATAATATTTATCAATTAAACAATTAAAAAAAATAAATTCTTCAAATGATTTATTTAACTCCTATGCAACTAACTCCTATGCAAAATTCATTCTAAAGATAATATAATTAAATTATCATTTTATGATACAAAATTATCTCAAATTAAGCTAGAAAAATATTTTTAAAGCTAATTTTACATACAAATTTTTTATCTATCAGACGTGATAGAACCCTCTTTTTTTTTCTACAATTTTTTTTTAAAAAAAATTGAGTCTCAAAATATTTTTTTTACAATTTGATACTTTTTTTGCGGTAATACCAAACGAGCGCTTAGTTCTTGGTGTGCTTGTGCCCTATTTCATCGTCTTATTTATACAATTTGATACTTTGGTTAGGCTCGTTTTGACTTATCTTTGAGCAAAACAGCTGTTTTGAGCCTAATCGGCTATATCAAACCAAAGCCATTAAAAAATAAATAAAAATAAAAATAAAAAAACCTGATTCGCTAGTATAGGATTTCTCTTTGTTGTAAGGATCTATCGTGCCTCTCTCGAGTTTTCCTTTTGTTTCGTTTGGCTCCAACTGGGCATTAGTTCCAGTACCACTGAATTCATAATTTACCCAAAAGATTATGGCTGAAGCTTGGGCGACCATGAAGAAAACCAACAACTCCTCTTGCTCAATAAATAAACCAAACCGCGGCATTCCTGCTTGGCCGCCGAGCATTAGCGCGGTCCGATCGGCGTGAAGGTTAAACGTTTGTTACGTGAAGAAACGGTGGCGTTTCAAAACTTTATTATAATAGCGAGATGGGTAGGTGTGGCTTAGTACATACCTCTCGCGGCTGGCACTGTGACTCGTACGAGACCATGTAAGATGAGATGAAGTGGTGGGGTCACACCACTTCCATGAGGTTTTATTATTATTATTATTTCCTTACAAAAAAAAGGGGACTGAGGGGATTTTGCTGGTGCTCGTTGCGTTGTTTTCATAACCTGTCAAACCGCTGAGGGAAGAGCCTCAAACGTGACGTGTTGTTGGCATCATCATGGCATCCCTACAGAATTCACGACGTTAAGGCATCTGAACCATTACATGCAACGAATGCCAGACTAGTTTCTAACCATTTTACCGTTCATTGCATTGAGGACATGCCTCATGCATGTCATGCAAGCAAGTCGAAGTTGTCAACAGAGATAGCTAAGAATGCCAGCATGATGCTACTATCCTAACATCACCTGCCAAGTCTCATATCCTAATCACAGCAGACAATCATCCCTCCACCTATAGAGAAACACATTATTTCATGCGTTATATGTTTACCCTATATTAAGTTGCATTACGTATCATCTCAAATATTTGAAATGCTGTTATTTAACTATATTTTGTAAGTAAAATTATACCTTGATGGTAAGTGAAATATAAAAATATACAAACCGATTTGTAGCCAAATTGACCGTAAATTAATTTGTAAAAAGTTATAATTTTGAAACATCACATCGCTTAAATTTAGTATCATAACATAATAATATTATAATATTATTACAAATATAATATAATCATGTAGTATAAAATAATATAATATAAAATATCATAACATTATATCATGTTATATTATAATATAATATGCTAACATAACAATATTATATTATTATAATATTAAAAATAATATTATTACTTTTTAATAATATACTAAATATAATTATAATTAATAATAAAATATTACGTTATAATAATATTATATTATTATACTTATTATATTATTAATAATCAATGTATAGCAACATAAGAGCTTTTAATAGCATAAACGATTAAGTTTAAGGATCGTGTTCAAAATTATTGCTCCTATGACTAAGATTAGGAGCCAAATAAGAGGAAGTAAAAATTTTTTAATCCAAATATTTCATCTCTTTTCGGCAGACATTTATTTGAATATTTGGTTAAATCATTTTTTATAAGGATGATAAGTATTTCGGGGTTAAGCGAGGTAAAAGTTTTTGGAAGGTAAAAAGCTGCCCACCAACCTCCTGTACTGTCCTTGTGAAAACATGAGGTGATTTAACCCCCCTTGTTTTAATGAGTATTTAGCTGAAAGAATAATGAAGTAATTGAATCAAATTCCACTTATATATAATCTAAGACGTTTCTGCACACCACACAACCGTAAAATTTGCGGCCGGGGGTGAAATCATGTCCGTTCTATTGTTCTTTTATCGTTCAGATCAACCAAGAAAATGATGACATAATATCTGAAAGATCAAAAAAAAAAAAAAAAAGAAAAAAGAAAAAAAATCAGATGTGATAATCTCATTTTTGTTGACGACCAGAAGCAACAACAAGGCTTTCTGGCTTGCCATTTCTTTTCAAAGCAATCTCAACCGCATCCAAATGAGGGTGCTTGTCTAAATCGCGATTCTCTATGGGATATCCTCTTTAAAGTGGCTGAGTCATTCTCAAACTTCCTTTATCCACAAGGATGATCGTATTGCGAGGAACAAATTTGTTTGCCACTCGTCTTTTTATCTCCTTTATCCACGAGTGACGTCCACATGTAAAACCACTTTCCATCGCTGTTTGTAGTCCTCGATCTTTTTGGAGAGAGGAAAAAAAAAAAGTTTGCTCACCACTCTCTCCCTCCAAATCTTCTCCACACCTTCTCACAAGCACATTCATATAAATTACAGAATTTATCAATTAAGCCAATGCATTGAAGTAAAAAAATCACAAATGTTCTGCTTGTAAAACACGTCCTCCTGAATTCAATTTTGCTATCTACTCTCAGGTCGCTTGTAATATTATTTGGTGTCATATCATTGCAACTTTGTGTTTTTTTTTAAAAAAAAAACAAAAAGAAAGAAAAATGCTTGTAAGACATAATGTTATCAATGTGACTCGCGTGAAGACGACGCTATGCAACGTTACATCTCGAGAAAGAAGGGAAAAAATAAAAAAAAAAGAAAGAGATTTTTTTCTCAATTAAATCTTATATTTAAATAAAATTGCAAACATAGGTGACTTGTTCACTTGATAAATAGATAATTAAAAATCGCTATTGACTTTAATTCGGACAGCTAAAATATTGTTTATTTATTTCTTAGTTAGGTAAAATCTTTAAACATCAAATCAATCGTCAAAAGAAGGTATTCAAAAGGGCTTGATAGGTTGCTCTAGTGCGAGCACTTCATCCTGTCGTTTCTAAGCAAGGATCCATCGTGTTATTAGTGCGAAATGAAGCAGCTCAAAGGGGTGGCACACTGGCATTATTGTGTTCCTGTCCTTTGGAGATGGTTTGCACTAACACTAAAATATCTCCTCAAGTTTTAGAGTGCAAGTTGCAAAATTAATGACCAGAAACCAATCATTCACATCTCAAAAGTTATAATGATGACCTAATCTTTTTTTTATTTTTATTTTTATTTTTTTTTTGGTATGATCCAAACTTATGAGAGATTTGATGAATAATACTATTGCATTCTCATGATAATAGCATAATTTGGAAGCATTCCTGATGATTTATTTTATTTTATTTTATTTTATTTATTTTTGAGGACTAGGAAAGAAGGGACCTCACTGAAGTTGAAATTGAGATGAGAATGGTTGGTTTCTTAGTGTCATAATTCGGACAAAAGTCTTGGGGACGCAGTTCTGATGAACCAAAGGGTTTACCATACAATCTAACTTGGTGTATTTAACGCTTGGAAAACAAGACCCATGCCCAACCCATCAAGTGATCGAGTTGAGACTGAATGCCCACGTCGCATGCGGTACATCCCAAGGGTATTTTCCGAGCCGGTTCCGGAGGTCACGAGGCGTGGGCGGTGGAAGTGGGTTCACAGAAAAGATGAGAGCATATCCAAGTATATACCCGTGAGGGTTAGGTGGCCTGAAAAAAAAAAAAAAAAAAAAAAAAAAGAAAAGAAAAGAAAATGGGCACCTAAAGAAATAGGCGTATGACCACGGTGGCTAGTGGAGGGCGCACAAGGGCTTAACGCGCGCCTGGTTACGGAAGCACTAACCACAGGATACGAACAAATAGCCAAGGCGATGATGTTAGCCAGCCAACAGACTAGTGGGTTCCATGGAGACCGCATGACAGAAGGCCCATTTCCAGGAGTAGATTCTGACAACCCAGTCAGCAATATCGCGTCCCGAGCTGCATCGCCTCGACACAAATTCGACCGGATCAACGGTGTCGATCAAAAAAAAAAAAACGAAAACATCCTACAGTCTCAACATCAAATATAAAAGTTTGATATAAATAGAGAGCTTACTTGAAGACACATGGCTTCTCTGCATCTCATCCGTTAAGATTGTGCTTCCTTTGTCTCCTTCATTTTTCTCAAATGTCCTTCTTCTTCCACAAATCAAAAAGTGTCAACAACGTTTGCTTCTTGACCACCACCCCCATCCTTCTTCTTCTTCTTCTTCTTCTTCTTCTTCTTCCGCCGAAAAGCCCCCGCACTCATCGCACACTTCTTTGGAGACGTCGAGGTCTGAACGCTCTTTGTTAGTCTCACCACCGTTCCCGCTTGCTTCCAGATCATCTTTCTATTGGGGCGTGAGATCCCACTATCCTATCGCCGGGACGACCAGATTTCGTGGGCAACGCACCGTTTCCATTAGCTGAATCGACAATATCGCGTCCCGCATTGCAGCGATCGGGTGAATCGTGACGCACTGCGTGAATTGAACGGAAAACTTCTCGTAAGCTTCATCATCGCTGGCAGACGAAAGCTTTTTCCAACATCTGGTCGAGCTACTTCGTATCACATCCAACCATCTCTGACAATCTACTGTGTATGAGTATAACCAAATACATGAACTCCTCAACACAGCAAGTATTAAAATAAGAGAGACCAACAACTTTAGAAATCTTATTCCATGATCATGAGCTAACTCAGTCCAAACCCACCAAAGTACAGCTTCTGAGGCCAAAAAATAAATAAATAAATAAAATAACTCATAACTAACCTAAATTGAAGAACTACTGGGCTAACAGAGTCAAACCCGGGTTGGATGCTAATTATTGTCCATGTAAAACGCCAGGCCCAGAACGACTCTCGGAAAAAGGCCTGGTAACCGGCAGAGATGCCTTGCCTTGCCTTGCCTTGCCAAGGACGAAAAGCAATAGGGCTGGGAAGCCATGAAAGTTTCGGACAGAGAACACAAACACACCTGCTGAACTCCATCTCACTAAGGTGTTGGTTTATCCACAAAAGCTGTCGCTGTGTTTAAGAATTCAAGCAACTTGCAAGCCTCCCTCTCTTCTTCCGGCCCCAAAATAACAAAGTACCAAGGCATCCCTTCGATGCTATCTGTTGTTTGTTCCGCGGGGGAAGAAGGATCTAATTCCAGGCCATTGGGATTCCATGCCAAGGCATACAGCCAAGAAAATCTGACACAATATATCTCAAATCATAGCTTTTGCTCGAAGCCAGGCGACTTCTTCCAGTCACCTCTCCCTGCACATGGGACAACACCAGAAGGTTATATTTAGAGAGAGATAAGGAACATAGGAGAAAGGGGGAAAAAGAGGAGGATGAGTTGGGAGAGGAAGAGAAGAGAGAGAGAGAGAGAGAGAGAGAGAGAGAGAGAGAGAGGAAGAGGAGGAGGAAGGGGTGGCGGAGAGGGCCTCCCGGTGGTGCTCGGGAGAAGAGGAGACGGCGAGGAAGGGTTGCGGATGGGAACAAACGAGGGAGAGGGTGCTGTTGGGCTTTGGGCTTTTCGAAATTTGTTACTGGATTTTAGTATCGAAATTTTAAGGTGCTAATGGGCTTTAGATCGGCTTTGAGCGTGGGATCCTTAGGTCCGATCGAGCCCATTTTTGCTGTAACGAACTTAACAAAGATTTGCAGCCTTTTCCATGCCTTTTTCCTCTGCAAGGAGATGGCAATCACTGTCTCGTAGAAATCCACGCAAGTGAAACGAATCAAGGTTCGTTCCACCTCTACATTCTCAAAATCATGTTCGATATCTCTCCTTTAAACTTAACTTCTTCCCATCAAATTCATTCATTATTAGATGAAGTTGCGTTTGCTCATGACCACTTGCATGCGGCAAATGAAGTGCAGCTTCCATTCATTTCGTTATCATATCATTTCATGTGCTAATTACAGAGGCAAACCATGACGCTTGGAAGGGAAGGGAAGGGAAGGGAAGAGAAGATGGGGGGTGTATCTGTATCTCATTATAGGCCGTCTTATCCGTTGTTCTGGTCGAGCAAATGCAAAATCTTAGACCATTTTTCAAAACGAGAGGACCGATGCAAATGAATGGGAAAGCACCTGCCTCAACATCACTCCAATACCATGACCCGTGGTATCTAAATTATAATCCAACAAATGCTCCAAAATTGTGAACCGAATCTCTTTTCCCCTCAAAGAACCGCTTGATTTATTATATTGTTGCCACCTCTCTCCCCTCGGTCCTCCTTTTTCTCTTAGTCGACGCTGCGATCGGGTAGTTTTAACATGAATCAACTGCATGCATACCTTCATTATCACCCGTATTTGACCACTTCTTATTAAAATCGCGAGTAACGAAGAAGAAAAACTCAAAAAAAGAATGTAGTGCGGCATGAAAAATTTAATTCACTGGAAAGAGATTCTGTTTGTTATATTGAGATCAATTACAGGATATACTCCTCAAATCCCCCCTCTATGCAGCATAGGATTATATCAAGGTCATATACGTCTAAATAATGAACAGTATAAATATTCTCTTATTCCCCTAATAATCTATATATACAAATACAATGGTGGATTACATTAAGCTCGCATGGATTGCAGGTCTTCTGTCTCTCCTACATCTTCAAAAATGAAATCCTGTCCTTGTTTTTCTTGTCTTCCTTGAATCCGATTTCTCCAGGACCCTAAGAATCTCCTTGAAGTCCTCCTCCTCGCATGGAATCCTGAGCCCACCTGACTGCTCGTATCCAAACTCCTCGGCCACCCTCTCCATCAAGTCCCGGAAGACGGGAAGGCAAAGGTAGCTCGTCGGGATCACAAATCTTCTCATTTCAGGCCCCACGTACACTGCCAAGAAACCCTTCGGCACCGCCGTGTCTTCTTCTACTTCCAGCAAGGAGTCTCTTAAATTCTCGCCCGATAAATCCTTCTTCTCCTTAGAAGAGGAGGAGGAGGAGAAGATTGGCAACTTCGGAGACCGAACGAAGTGGCCTATCATTGTTTGATCAGTAAAAATAGAGCAGAAGAAGAGAACATTAGAAACGAAAAAACACAAGGTTTCCCTTCTTTCGTGACAGGCAAGAACGAGGAAGACCAAATCTACGACGCGCTCGAGCGATATCTGTACGGAATTATATCGGATAACAACACCACAACGAAACCCGAAATTATGGACAGAATTAACAAACTTTTTTTTTCCAAAGTTTTCCTGCATTTATTCAGGGAGATTTGTGGTGGGAATTGGTCGCAGTTTTCCAGCATTTATTCAGGGTCTAAGGCCCTTCGTTTTCTTATGACCCCGAACTTCCAGGACCGGAAAGTTTGGTTTTCTCTCGGATGCTCTGCAGATTTTGAACAGTTATACTCAAAAATGACTATTTTAAAATTATCTTTTTAATAAATCTTTGGGAGGAAGCGCTTAGCTTCACCATCTTCCCACCTTTTTTTAAAAAAAAAAAAAAATTTAGGATCTACATTTTCTATAGGACCACCATTCTTAGGTTGTAACCCCCAACATTAAAACTTTTTTATATTCTACGCGGCGTGGGTGCATGACCGCGCGCCCACGTGCGCGCACATGGGCGCAGGGCTCAGTCCTCCCCTCGCTGAAGAAAAGGCTGAGGGAGGGACTGCCAGTCCCCTCCGTCTCCTTCCCCCTCCTCTTCACATGCTCCCATCGCCGCTGTCACCCTCCGTTCGTCCCCGATGCCTCGCCGCCGGCAGGTAACTCCCCCTTACCGGCGAGGAGAGAGAGCGTGTAGAGAGACAGGGAGAGGGCTGCAGGAGGGCCCTCCCCTGACGCGGGAGCCAAGCTGGCTCCGTGCTTGGTTCGGGCCCGGCGGCATGCGGCTCGCCAGGCCCGATCTCCGGGCGGCAGCCCCCACCGACGCCAGGGCGGCATCCGTTGGGGTCCGGCCGATCGTGCCGCTGGCAAGGGAAGAGTGGGGAGGGCTGTGGAACGGCCCTTCCTTACCGTGGCTCGGCGACATGCCCGCCGGCCCGCCGGCTCGGGCTGCGGCCGGCGACCCCGTCGGTGCCGGGGCGGCGTCCGTGAGGGTCCGAGACATGGGGCCGGTGGTGGCCGGCCGTGTCGGCCGGCCGGGGAGAGAAGGGAGGGAGAGGGCCGAACGATCCTCCCCTGTCGCGGGAGCCAAGTCGGCTCCCGTATTGGTCCGGCCCGACGCGTGCCCGCCGGCTCGCCGGCCCGGCTCCGGCCGGCCGCCCCCACCGTGCGCCGGGCGCGTCCGGTGAGGTCCCGGCCCCGCCGCCATGCGCCGGCACAAGAAGAGGAAGAAGAAGAAAAGGAAGAAGAAGAGAAAAAAGAGAAAAAAAGAGAGGAGAGGGGGGTGGCTGGCGGTGGCGGCTGGCCGACCCCCGGGAAGGGCCGGCGGGGGGCCCAGGCCGCCGGCCATCAGCCACCCCTGGTTCTGGTGAACCAGGGGTGAAACAGAGAAAAAAGAAAAAAAAAAAAGGGGGACTAGGCCGAAGCACCGGCTGGCCCCCTGGAAGGGCCGGCGGCCATCAGCCACCCCTAGTTCACCTGAACCAGAGTGAAACAGAGAAAAAAGAAAAAAAAAAGGGGGATTGGGCCGGCTTCAGCCCAGTCCAGTTAGCCCTTTTGGGATAAATTTTTGGGCCCCAAATTGAGCCCGGTCCAATAAAAGAAAAATATGGTCACGATCAGCATAGATCCTAATTTGTCGGAAAATTTTTATTTCCCCATTTGGGCTTCTATATTTGGAGATATTCAAGCCCCAAGTTGTGCCCAGGATTAGATTGGGTTAAGTGTAGGAGTCAGTTTGACATCCTAAAATTGAAATTTAAAAATCTGAAAAATTATGTTGTAGGTACCCAGAGGTCTATACAGCTGATTTACGCTTTGGGATTAGCGTTGTGAAGTAAGTAAGCCAGTTATAATTATTTTTTTAAAATCATTATTAAATTATGCCATTATTGAAATAATGAAATTGATTTATAGTATTATTTGAAAAATGATATCGGTGGTACCACATTTATGCAAATGAATTATTTGACTTGATTATTATTAATTTTGGTAAATTAAATTGGCATTTTATACATGCAACTGATTACATGATTATGTGAAATTACCAAATTTGATAAAATATGAAAAGTAAATTGATATATGTTTGCTGTTATGCAAATAAATGTTATTTGTGATTGTCTTATTATATGTCTTCACGGTCCACATTACATGTTACATGACTCCAGGACCTATCTTCACAGGGAGAATATGTGGAGAACACACATCCTAGGGATGTGCTGTGACAGGATATAGCATTATATGCTAATTGACTCCGGCACCCTTCCTCCACTGGGGGCGTACAGGGAGATTACATCCTTGGGATGTTTATTACGTGGACATGGGACATTAGTATAAAATGAGATTTACAGTGATTTGGAATTGAAATAGTATTTTAAAATATTATTTCATAATAATTGCTTCCAATTTATTTGAACATGAGATTTGTATAATTCTATAATATGATGAAATATTTTTAAATTTGGAAGCATGACATATATTTGACTTGGTAAAATTTTTATTTGGCTATATCATGTAATAGTAGGCTTACTTACTGAGTGTAAACTCATTAAATCTTACAATGTTTTTTCCAGAGCCACAAAATTATCAGGGGTAACAACAGGGGTAATTGGGAGCTTCTTGATGTAAATTGATTATATTTTGTTATATGTAACCCTATTTGGATTTATTTTGGAACTTTAATTTGTTGCCCAACATTACATAATTTGTATTATGGAGGATTAAATTTTGTATGTTATATAGTTGTTAACCCTCCTTGTTTATAAATGATACTGTACTAGATGCCTTGCATGCAGCGGGCTGTCACCCCTGAGTCACCACCAACTGGGTTCGGGGCGTAACAGCTTATTGTGGTATCAGAGCAAGGTTTGACATTAGAGCCAAACATATAATTAACTCTAGGCCAAATATTGACATGACATAGGAGGGTAATAACTCTAGGAGAAAAATTCAAGTGACTTGTTTAAAAATGCTTGAGATTTGGTGGTTTATTATGATATTGATTGGAACCTAACCGTGGCAGGATTTCATAATGCATCGTCATACCAGTAGTCAGCGACATGAGGGGGACTCTCAGGCTGGTGACCCTGACCAGCAGGGAGGTCAGGAAGCCTCAGCAGATGCGGGTTCCGTTGCCCCAGTTGGCAACGACCCACAGTAGTTACAGGCCGAGTTGCTCCGGGCCTTCTTGGGAGTGACTCAGGCGGTATAGGCTATGCAGCAGCAGATTCAGCAGATACTGCCTGCTATGCTATATCTGGCTCTACCATTTCGCAGACTTAGTATGCCCCTCCTATTCCTCAGACCCAGCTGGCCCAGTCCGATCAGTCTGCTCAGCCCGCTCCATCTCAGCCCTGGCAGAGAGGGGGTCGTAACTTCTCCAAGTTTAAGAGCTTGGCCCCTCCTCTCTTCTCTGGATCCACCAACACACTTGATGCGGAGAGGTGGATAAGAGAGATAGAGAAGGCCTTTATGGCCCTTGGCAACCAGGAGGAGGAGCGGATTAGATTTGCCGCCTACCTCCTTCAGGGGGAAGCTTATGATTGGTGGCTGATGTTGGAGCAGCAGCATGGAGGTTGGGCCATCTCTTGAGAATAGTTTAAGGAGGCTTTTTATCGCCAGTACTTTCCCATGAGTGTGCAGAGACAGATGGAGTCTGAATTCATGAGATTGGAGCAGAGGAACCTCTCTGTGGCCCAGTATGAAGCCGAGTTTAGACGATTGGCCTGATTTGCTCCAGATTTTGTCATGACTGAGAGAGTCAAGATCACCAAATTTACCGAGGGACTGCATCCCAGGCTGAGGCAGGCAGTCAATGCATTTGAGCTCCCGAAGTGGTGAGCAAGGCTCTGGTCATTGAGAGGGACATGATTACCATTCAGCAGGTGAGGGAGCAGCAGATGAAGAAGAGAGGACCTCCTTTTGGCCAGTCTTCAGGGCAGGCTAAGAAGAAGAAGGGTTTCTTTCAGGCTCCCTCAGAGCATAAGGATAAGGAGACCCGCTGTCCTCATTGCGGAAAGGCCCATCAGGGTAAATAGTGCCGCAAGCTGACTGGTGCCTGCTATGTTTGTGGGAAGATGGATCACAAGATGGCTACCTGTCCGGAAGGACCAACAGCCCCCTCCAGATCAGGGGAAGAGTCAGCAGCAGCCCAGGACCCAAGGGAGGGTCTTTACCCTCACTCAGCAGGACGCTGCTGCCTCTAACACTGTGGTGACAGGTATGTCTGTTAAATTAATTTATTTCTTTAAAATTATTGCATTTATACCTGGTATAATGCATGGATTATGATAGTAGATAGAGGAAAAACATATGATGCTGCATGACATCTAAGTTAAGTTAATCTTTATGACAGGTATGTTTAAAGTAGGCAACACTTATGCTCAAACTTTAATTGATCCGGGTGCCACACATTCATTTGTATCTAATAGTTATCTTGCCAAGAATGCATCATTGACACCCGTTCCTCTAGAGCAAGAGTTGCATATTGCATTTCCAAATGGAGATGTCATGATGGTAGACTCAGTGTGTAAATCCTGCCTGATTGACATAGAAGATAGGAGGTTGAGCTGATTTGATAGTCCTCCCACTGAAATTCTTTGATGTAATCCTGGGGATGGACTGGTTGGCCTCATATCATGCTTCTATAGACTGTTTCAGAAAAAGGATAATTTTTAAAATTCATAATCTTCCTGAATTCAGTTTTAGTGGAAGTCAGGAACATTTGGCTTCGGTATTAGTGTCAGCTCTGCAAGCTGGGAAATACTTAAGAAAAGGTGGTCAGGGGTTTCTTACTATGGTCAGAGGCCTTCAGCAAGATGAACATTAGTTGGAAGATATTCCAGTGGCTCGAGAGTTTCCTGATGTCTTTTTGGAGGAATTGACTGAATTACCCCCGGATTGAGAAGTCGAGTTCACTGTTGATTTAGCCCCTAGCACTGGACCTATATCCAAGGCTCCTTACCGTATGGCCCCAACTAAGCTAAAAGAGTTAAAATGTCAGTTGCAGGAGCTTTTGGATCGAGGATTTATCAGACCTAGTGTTTCTCCTTGGGGTACTCCAGTATTATTTGTCAAAAAGAAGGATGACAGTCTTCGGCTCTGCATTGATTACCGAGAAATTAATAAGGTAACAGTGCGGAATAAGTACCCTTTACCGAGAATTGATGATCTATTTGATCAACTCCAAGGAGCTCAGGTATTCTCAAAGATTGATCTTCGATCAGGGTACCATCAGCTTAAGATAAAGGCTGAGGATGTTTCTAAGACTGCATTCAAAACTAGGTACGGCCATTATGAGTTCTTGGTGATGCCGTTTGGGTTGACTAATGCCCCGGCAACATTCATGGACTTGATGCACAGGATTTTTAAACCATACATGGATCAGTTTATAGTGATCTTTATTGATGATATCTTGATATATTCTAAAAGTTATTTGGAGCATGAAGACCACTTAAGGATTGTTCTGCAGACTCTTTGGGAGAAGAAACTTTATGCCAAGCTGCAGAAATGTGACTTCTGGATGAGCCAAATATCCTTCTTGGGTCATATAGTATCCAAAGACGGTATATCTGTAGACCCTAACAAGATTGAGGCTGTAGTGAACTGGTGTCACAGCCTTTCAATGTATCAGAAGCCAGAAGCTTCTTGGGGCTGGCTGGTTATTATCGCAGATTTGTGGAAGGCTTCTCTCGTATTACTTTGCCTCTGACTCGCTTAACTCAAAAGCGAGCAAAGTTTGTTTGGTCAGAGGAGTGTGAGGGAAGCTTCTAGGAGCTCAAGCAGCGGCTGGTGTCAGCCCCTATCCTTACTCTTCCATCTACATCTGAAGGATATACTTTATTCACTGATGCCTCTCGAAAGGGATTGGGAGGTGTTCTGATGTAGGAAGGGAAGGTGATAGCCTATGCCTCCAGGCAGCTAAAGCCTTATGAGCAGAACTATCCTACTCATGACCTGGAGTTGGCCGCCGTGATCTTTGCATTGAAAATTTGGCGGCATTATCTGTATGGGGAGACTTGTGATGTGTATACAGACCATCAAAGTCTGAAATATATTTTCACCCAGAAGGAGCTAAACTTGAGGCAAAGGAGGTGGCTAGAGCTACTAAAGGAATATGACTTGAACCTGCATTATAATCCAAGGAAGGCCAATGTGGTAGCTGATGCCTTAAGCAGAAAGTTCTCCTCAGAGCTAGCTTCCATAATTACTTCTCAGCCTCATATTCACAGAGACCTTGAAAAGTTGAAGGTTGGTTTGCGAGTACAGCGATCTAATGGGCTTCTTACAACACTTGTATATCAGCCAACCCTGATTGACAGGATTAAGTCTTCCCAGAAAGAAGACTTGGAACTGCAAAAGATAAAAGAAGCTGTGCAGTCAGGGGTTCAGAATGATTTCCAAATAAATGAGGATGGATTCCTGAGATTTAATACTAGGCTTTGTGTGCCAAATGTGGAGGATCTAAGGGCTGAAATTTTGAGGGAGGCTCATTATTCTCCTTATACTGTTCACCCAGGAGGCACCAAAATGTACAGAGTCCTATGAAAAAATTTCTGGTGGAAAGGAATGAAAAGAGAAATTGCTCAATATGTGGCCAAGTGCTTAGTGTGCCAACAAGTGAAGGCGAACATCAAAGGCCTGCGAGACCTCTTCAGTCTCTGATGATTCTCCAGTGGAAATGGGAGAAGATCACTATGGATTTTGTGACAGGTTTACCCAAAACTCCCAGAAGCAATGATGCGGTCTGGGTTATTATTGATAGATTGACCAAGTCAGCCCATTTTCTGCCGTTCAGAGTTGGGGTCTCTAGTGAGAGATTGGCCACCATATACATTGAGCAGATAGTGAGACTTCATGGTGTCTCTGAGTCGATTGTGTCAGATCGGGATACCAGGTTTGTGTCCTAGTTTTGGAAGAGTCTTCATAGGGCTCTGGGGACCAAACTGAATTTCAATACAGCTTTCCACCCCCAGACAGATGGACAGTCTGAGAGGACCATATAGATCTTAGAAGACATGTTACGAGCCTGTGTAATGGACTTGGGTGGTGCTTGGGACAACCACCTACCTTTAGTGGAGTTTACTTACAATAACAATTACTAAGCCAGCATCAAAATGGCTCCATTTGAAGCTCTGTATGGTAGAAAATGCAGATCTCCCTTGTGTTGGAATGATGTGGGGGTAAGGAAATTGTTGGGCCCTGAGCTAATTCAGCAGACAGTAGAAAAAGTGCAGTTGATTAAGGAAAGACTCCGAGTAGCTCAGAGCCGACAGAAAAGTTATGCTGATGTTAGAAGAAGGGAGCTGGAATTTCAAGTTGGGGACCATGTCTTCTTAAGGGTTTCACCAACCAAAGATGTGATGAGATTTGGGCTTAAAGGAAAATTGAGTCCACGATACGTTGGGCCATTTGAGATCTTGAGCAGAGTGAGGGAAGTGGCTTATAGCCTGGCATTACCTCCTGCACTCTCTGGGGTGCATAATGTATTCCATGTCTCTATGTTGAGGAAGTACATTTCTGACCCCAATCATGTGATAGAAGCGGAGTCCATTTTGCTAAAGAAGAATTTGACATATGAAGAGCATCCTATGCGTATTATGGACCATAAAGATCAAGTTCTGAGACGGCGTAGCATACCTTATGTTAAGGTTCAATGGAGCAATCACTTTGAACGGGAGGCTACGTGGGAACTTGAAGAGGAGGTGAAAAAGAAATATGCTCATCTATTTGTATCTGAATAGATATTTGTATATATGCACAAAAGTGTATTTACTGTTGTATTTTGACCAGAAATATAGATAAATACAGCTAGTAATTTCCATTTTGGGCCTCAAAAATTTTTATTCGTGATATGCATTAATTTCGAGGCCAAAATTTTTATGAGGAGAGGATGTAAACCCCCCCACGTAAAAATTTTTTTATATTTTACGCGGCGTGGGTGCACGACACGCGGCGCGCTGCATGCGCGCCCACGCGCACGCACATGGGCGCAGGGGAGGGCTCAGCCCTCTCCTCGCTGAAGAAAAGGCAGAGGGAGGGGACTGCCAGTCCCCTCCGTCTCTTTCCCCCCCTCCTCTTCGCACGCTCCCATTGCCGCTATCGCCCTCCGCTTGTCCCCAACGCCTCGCCGCCGGCAGGTAACTCCCCCCTTACCGACGAGGAGAGAGAGAGCATGTAGAGAGAGAGGGAGAGGGCCGCAGAAGGGCCCTCCCTTGACGCGGGAGCCAAGCCAGCTCCCGCGCTTGGTTCGGGCCTGGCGGCGTGCCCGCCGGCTCGCCGGGCCCGATCTCCGAGCGGCAGCCCCCACCAGTGCCGGGGCGGCAGCCCCCACCGGCACCGGCGGCATCCGGTGGGGTCGGCCGGTCGGAGGAGGCCGGTTGTGCCGCCGGCAAGCGAAGAGGGGGAGGGCCGTGGAACGACCCTCCTCATCGTGGGTTCGAGCTCGGCGGTGTGCCCGCCGGGCACGGGCTCGGCCGACGACCCCCGCCGGCGTGCGGGCGCCCGGCGGGGGTTCGACCGGCCGGTGGTGGCCGGCGCCCGTGTTGCGCGGGGGGAGAGAAGGGAGGAGAGGGCCGAACGACCCTCCTCGTTGCGGAGCCAAGTCGGCTCCGCGTTGGTCCGGACCGGCGGCGTTCCCGCCGGCTCGCCGGCTCGGGCTCCGGCCGGCGGCTCCCGGCGCACAGGCGGCGTCCGGTTCCCTTACTGTGGGTTCAGCCCTGGCGGCGTGCCCACCGGCCCGTCGGGCCTGGGCTCTGGCCGGCGACCCCCGTCGGTGCCGGGGCAGCATCCGGTGGGGTCCGACCGGCCGGTGGTGGCCGGCCGTGTCGCCAGCAGGGGAGAGAAGGGAGGGAGAGGGCCGAACGGCCCCACACATCGCGGGAGCCAAGTCGGCTCCCGCGTTGGTCCGGCCCCGGCGTGCCCGCCGGCTCCGCCGCCGAGCTCGGGCTCGGCCGGCGGCCCTCACCGGCGCATGGGTGGCTTCCGATGAGGTCCGACCGGCCAGCGGTGGCCGGCCGTGCCGCCGGCACAGTAAGAGGAAGAAGAAGAAAAGGAAGAAGAAGAAGAAAAAAGAGAAGAAAAGAGAGGAGAGGGGTGTGGTCGGCGGTGGCGGCCAGCCGACCCCCGGGAAGGGCCGGCGGCAGCCCTAGGCCACCGGCCATCAGCCACTCCTGGTTCACCTGAACTAGGGGTGAAACAGAGAAAAAAAAAAGGGGGGACTGGGCCGACTTCGACCCAGTCCAGTTAGCCCTTTTGGGCTAAATCTTTGGGTCCCAAATTGAGCCCGGCCCAATAAAAGAAAAATATGGTCGTGATCAGCATGGATCCTAGTTTGTCGGAGAATTTTTATTTCCCTATTTGGGCTTCTATATTTGGAGATATTTAAGCTCCAAGTTGGGCCCAGGATTAGATTGGGTTAAGTGTAGGAGTCAGTTTGACATCCTAAAATTGAAATTTAAAAATTTGAAAAATTATGTTGTAGGTACCCAGAAGTTCATACAGCTGATTTACGCTTTGGGATTAGCGTTGTGAGGTAAGTAAGCTAGTTATAATGATTTTTTTTAAATCATTATTAAATTATGCCATTATTGAAATAATGAAATTGATTTATAGTATTATTTGAAAAATGATATTGGTGGTACCACATTTATGCAAATGAATTATTTGACTTGATTATTGTTAATTTTGGTAAATTAAATTGGCATTTTATACATGCAACTGATTATTACATGATTATGTGAAATTACCAAATTTGGTAAAATATGAAAAGTAAATTGATATATGTTTGCTGTTATGCAAATAAATGTTATTTGTGATTGTGTTATTATATATCTTCACGGTCCACATTACATGTTACATGACTTCGGAACCCACCTCCACAGGGGGAATATGTGGAGAACATACATCCTAGGGATGTGCTATGACAGGATATGGCATTATATGTTAATTGACTCCGGCATCCTTTTTCCACTGGGAGCATACAGAGATGTTACATCCTTGGGATGTTTATTATGTGGACGTGGGACATTAGTATAAAATGAGATTTACAGTGATTTGGAATTAAAATGGTATTTTGAAATATTATTTCATAATAATTGCTTCCAATTTATTTGAACATGAGATTTGTATAATTTTGTAATATGATGAAATATTTTTAAATTTGGAAGCATGACATGTATTTGACTTGATAAAATTCTTATTTGGCTATATTATGTAATAGTAGGCTTACTTACTGAGTGTAAACTCATTAAATCTTACAATGTTTTTTTCAGAGCCACAAAATTATCAGGGGTAACAACAGGGGTAATTGGGAGCTTCTTGATGTAAATTGATTATATTTTGTTATATGTAATTCTATTTGGATTTATTTTGGAACTTTGGTTTGTTGCCCAACATTATATAATTTATATTATGGAGGATTAAATTTTGTATGTTATATAGTTGTTAACCCTCATTGTTTATAAATGATACTGTACCGGATGCCTTACATGCCTGGCATGCAAGGGCTCTCACCCTTGGGCCACCACCAAGTGAGTCCGGGGCGTGACATAGGTGAACTTTGATGTGTTCTTTTTGGACGGATTGGAATACTGTGACTAGGACGGAGGAAGGTGCGGTTCTGTGAAAGTATCAATCATCTTAACACCAAAATTCTTCTAACGTCTGCAATTCTTCCAACGTCTGCGTTTCGACTGCTGATTTCTAGGCAGAAAGCACACAAGGGAAGGGTCTTTGGTGAATGCTGGCCTTGACACATGCATTTTGTAGTTGATTTATTTCACATCAAACGAAAATTCTTCCAACGTCTGAAATTCTTCCAACGTCTGCGTTACGACTGCTGACTTCCAGGCAGAAGCACACAAGGGAAGGGTCTTTGGTGAATGCTGGCCTTGACACATGCATTTTGTAGTTGATTTATTTCACATCAAACCTAAAAAATATTCCTATGTTGATATTTAAAAAAAAAAAAAATAGATTGCTTATTTAAGAGAGATAAAATCATCGATTGTACCTTATGATTGGGTAATCATCTACCGAACAGGATAAGAGAGTATGGAAAAAGGGAAATCGAAGTGGAGTTGACACTGCTTTACGAGAAGGATGAGCGGCATGTGTTTACACTTGAAGAGAACAAGACTTCAAGCCGGAAATAGTTGAATCTAGCTTTAGATTTCCGCATGGCATGCACTCAAACTGCCTGAAATCAAACATTTAGATTTTATTATCTTGAATATAACAAAATATATTTTAATCTTGAAGAAAAATGTTGAGGGTGTTGGGGAATGTTTCGTTGTCATATAGATTATGAATATCTGTCTGATTCCTTCTGCCTGCCCTCATCGTTATCTTAACTCATCTTCCAGGCACCTTTCAGCTGCAAAGCAAAGCAAAAGGTTGCAAACCACGACAAAAGCAGCCATACAACGCCTCTATGGATGACATACACGGCTCAGCTGCCACCGCTTGGAAGAAGCAAAAAGATCCGGATAAGGTGAAGGAAGGTGCCGCAGTCGTTTCAATCAATAATTTAAGTGTTGATGGGATGAGACGGTGATATATCTCATCCAAAAAGATTCTAAGTTAGACCTTAATCATTTCGTTCCGGTCTACCTTAACTATAATGAATCATACTATTAATTTTAAATATATTTAATTTATTATAATTTATAAAAATATAATTTTTAAAATTTAAATAAATCTAAAATTTAAATAAAATACTAAATTTTATAAATAATTTTTTATTAAAAAATTTTAAACAAGTATTGAAATATTTAATCGGATCAAGGATCGAGATCAAATGAAACATAGGACACCTTATTGCATAAAAAAAATTGGAATACTTTTATTCCACAAGATTTAAAACCTTAATTTTAACTCTCTCAACCAACCCTTTCTTCCCCATGATTTATAACATTGTCCCATGATTTATATCATCGTTAAATGAACTTTCGTATGCAAGGCAAACAACACTAGCTATGTCTGCATTCTAAGACCGGAGCAAGGCAAGTTTAATAAAATAATTTAGTAGGTATAGGAAAAAGAATCATGCATAAAAGAAAAACTTAATGACCATTTAGATTATTAATAATCATCAAATTATAAGCTACTATTAAGGAAAAGAATTAATAGGTTTGTATAGGAAATTGTATAAAGTTATTAAGAAAAGATTTGATGGGTTTTAGAAAAATAATGTGTAAAAGAAAAAAATAATTTAATGATCGTTTGCTTTGTTAATAATCAATTGCTAAAAATTTTATTAATAATCATTAGCTTTTGCATCTTAATGATAGTCTAGTTTGTTAATCATCATCAACTTGTATAATACCATAAAGAAAAGATTTAGTAAGTTTTCAAAGGAATAACATGTGAAAGTAAAAAAGTTGATGGTCGTTATATACATTTATTAATGATTATTAGTTTAAAAATGAATAATGTGTGATAAAAAAAGAAAAAGATAAGTTGACCCTTTCTTTCTAAGGAAATATCTGGTCAGACGATTAAGCTCGTAGGTTTAAAAAGGAATAATATATAAATGCAAAAAAAAAAGAGAAAAATTTTAGCCTCTTTGATTTAAGAAGATATTCAAAAGGCTTGTTAAGGATTTACTACATTGATTAATGAAGAGTAGTTTGATGACACAACAAAATTGTAGCATACAATCATCCATCTATAATGTAACATGCTTGATTTTTTTGTATTTTTGTGATTTTTTTGAGTTTCTAGAGAATGAGATATTTCTCTTATCCTTTTAATGGGTATGTATATAGATGGCCCTCAAACTTTTCTTGATAATAAGATCGAATCTCGAAGCATTTTCAAAAATATAATATTGATGTGCTAATCATCTAATTTAATTACATAACAATTAGTAGTAATATCCAAGACAAAGGCTCGAGGAAATAAACATGTAGCATCGTTTAAGAAATAAAATAAATTTCGGGGTAAGCCTAGGGTCAAGCTCCATGCTTTTTCTTAATAAATATATATGAAATATTGGATATATGATATCTGAAACTTTGGAAGTCATGGATATTTAGAGGATTTTAGGTTATATTGGCTTCTAAAAATTTTTGTTCATTTAAAGAAACGATTTAAGTTGCTATATATTATGACCATAATATATGATCGATGGTAAGATAAAGATGTGGATTAAAATCCTAGAACTCTCTCTTAATCATAACTATGTGGTGGCATTTGGCAACAATCCTTAAAATTAGGTGTTACTAAAATTTTAACTCTTTTGAATATTAAAGTTCCTTCCAATCCATTTGTTTGATATCAAAGAAAATATTAATGTTACAATCTATTACGACATAAAATGATTTTTTTAAAATGAAATCTTTTAAAATTTTCTAACATTAATAAAAGAAGCAAACTTCAATATTTTCTGATATTTTTAAATCAAGTAAATAAGCGATCTGTAAAAGAATTTCATTGTCAAGTAAGAAAGAATATCCACCTTTGTTATAAAAAAAAAAAAAAAAAAGTCTAATATTCTATGCTAACAATTAGAAAATTGACATTATTGATACCATAAAGAAATTCGAATTTGAGTTTAATCATTTAAGTTTCTTTAGTTATATAAATTGTTGCACTACATCATATCATAAGTAGATAAATCCTTAATTCCCATGCTCTTTGCATGGCCTCCTTTCTGTCTAGATCTTCTCCTATTCGAGTTTGAACAACAAAGCTGTAATCCTTTGGATAAGCTACACAAGTCCCATCTTGTTACAGTTTCCCTAATGATTCAAGAGGATTCAAATCCTTGTCTTCTTTTATTATTTTTATTAAAAAAAATAAACTTAAATCGATTTCCTATCATAGTCCCCGAGGTTCAAGTGGTCAAAATATTGCGACCCATTTTCAATTTAGAATAGGGAGGCAGGAGGATTTCAGGAGGGCATTCCTTCCTTTTTAGATGATTTTATATCCCTACAAGTACAACCCTGGAAGCTTTAGCCTTAACATGATGCAATCCCGCTAACTACTCATTTATCACATGAATTCTGTAACGACTCTATGGTGGTCAATATTGCCAAAGAAAATCCATTAGAAACGACGAGCCATGCTCTATGCGACAGGACCATCTTGCGAGCAAAGCTCGACCGCAAGTACATAGATCAGTGGCAAGAATTTCTCCGGGACATCCTGCTTGATGGTTCCGCTCTACATACGATGGAGTCCGACCGTCTCTCACCAACTGCCAGTCTGTCATATTCGATCACGGATGGCTCCAAGCATCCTACTTCGTATCTAGGCAGAGCCAGTGCATTTTTCTTTTCCAAATACTAAGATGACAAGCAACCGCGAATCAAAATAAAAAAAAAAAAACTTGTGTCCCGGATTTTTTTTTTTTTTTTTTTTAACAAAAAAGGCACGAGTCCTTGTCCTCTTGTTTTCGATTTCCCCCAAACAAAAAAAAAAAAAAAAAAAAAATCCAATCTAAGCTACACGACGAACCGGGTTCACGAGCCGGTCGGACAAGCGCGTCCGGTCCAACAAAACAAAAGAATCGAATCTATGCCGGTCTCCGAATTCTGCGCTGCTCCGAATGTCGGGCACCGCCGCGCGGTCCGGGTGAACCCCGCTACTGACCCTTTTCCAACAGCACCTCACCTGTCATTCCCCCATCGGTACTACGTCTTTTTTATTTATTCGATTCATTTAGGATCGAGTCCTCTCATGGTCAAACCGAGCATTGGGGATCACGACTCTCGATGCAGGTGTGCAGCAACGCTCGCAGATAGATACCAGCGCCCCTCACCTCGTTTTGCCCTCTTTCCTAGGCGTCGCAGCCCCTGCAACTTTAGCCGTTCTTTTTTTTTTTTTTTAATCTTTTCCAAGCGGAAAGTAGCTACGGTGTCCCAACCGGTTCAACTTTAGCCGCTACTATACCCACCCAGTTGCATCACCATTTGCCTTGGATTTAACGGCACCTGGGCCGTATCTATCCCTCAGGGTCGTTGGAAGGTACTACCAGGGGCCATACGGCTTTTGTCCCCTCACAAGAGCCCTCCATTTCATCTAAATATTTGAAGTCTAATCTCGGTAGAAGCCGTACGATAATGTGTCAGCCTCTGGTATTAAAAATTGCTAAAGAATCCGGCGGGTATCATATCATAAAAATGTTGATTAAAATTAAATTAGTGGAGCGTGCAAAATAATCAACGGATCATCTCGTGGTGGTAGTTTGGTCGTCCAAGTTTAGCCGTGACGTGAACGGAATCGGTGATTAAATTTTGTTGTTATATATACCTTTTCTTTCCATATGTTCGGATCGGGTTCAATCATTTGCCACCGTTTACGCATCAGCCAACAACGAAAGACCGGGGAAAGTCCTCCAATAACTGATATCAATTCAGCAGCAACAACTAATTGAACTGGTAGTTATCTTTGAGAACAATTTGGTTAACAGAGCAATACTTCGTTTGAAACTTGATGATGTATTATTATCTTTGAGACGTCCCACATTGGGTACTAATTTATTTTCAAAGTTTTTGTTGCTGGGATCTCTGTAAAAAAAAAAAGAAAAGTAAACGACGCTTCCCTGGAAGCTTTTGTAGTGCGTACCCAAAGTTAGCTTTCGCCTGCTATACAATAACAATTATTGAAGAGTTGAGTGGTCAAAGATCACGACAGCCATTATAGGGTCAATATGCTATGCTATGTTCCATAGATGAAGGGAAAGTCTCTTTGAAATTAGTTGGAACAATTTATGAAGCCTCTAATTTGTGACATATCTAATTACATCTTTAATATTGCACCATGTTTATTAATGCCTCACTAGTGGTAGTCTGAAAAAGAAAAGACCTAGATAATCTTCAAAATGACTGGTCAAACACCAAAGAAATAAAAACTATGAAATCTCTGCTTGCTGAAAATAGACCGTATAACAAAGAGATTCTAGAAAGAGTTTGACTATAGCGAAACACAAGCAAAATCCACAAACTAAAGTAATTTCTGAAGAAGAATAATGTGGGCCCATTCTTCTTTTCAAAATAAATTTACTTTGTTTTGGGTAATCATACCGTCCCAATATAGCGTGCCCCTAAATTTGAGCCTTTCTTCTTTCTCAAATAAGAAAAGAACAATTGGAAATCTTCACTGTTTTTTCAAAAAAAAAAAAAAAAAAAAGCTAAGCTTATTTGCCTACTTCTTTCATGCCATTTTTAATTTCAGCTTGGGAAGCCAAATCAATTTGTTAAAATTAAAATGAATTTAGATTTTTTTCTCATTCAAAGGGAAACATATTTTGGGTTGAGGTGGTAATATAACAATAACAATAAAGCCTTAATTTCAAATTAGTTAGAGTTGGCTACATCAATCCTTTTTTTCCATTCAGCTCTATTTCGATTTATATTTTTTTTGTAAGATAAAAGAATTATAAATTTTTTTTATTACTTTCTCCTATATGATTTTTGATTCACCTCTACTTTTTTTTTTTCTCTCTACATGTATTAAGTCACTCTTCTGCACAGTTGCATCTCTAAATTTACTTAAACTATTTAAGTCGTCATTCTCTTAATTTATCATCGATTGGAAATACTTTTTATCTTTTTATGAATGGTTTCATTTTTTATTCTATTTTTTTTTTGTATCACCACACATTCATCTTAACATTCTCATTTCGTTTAATTCATTTTATGTACGCATATTTTTCTAATTGTCCAATATTTTGTACCATAAAGTATAAATGGTTTTATAACTGTTTTATAAAACTTTTCTTTTAACTTAACAGATACTGTATGATCATATAATATTTTAACTGTACTTCTTCATTTTATTTAATCTGCTTTAATCTTATGGACAATATCATCCTCAATCTCTCATTTCTTATAAATAATCCATTCTAAATATTGAAATTGATCATTTTTAGTAACTTTATGGTCCCCAATTGTACTCTATATTCATCTTCATTTCTAATTGTACTAAAATTGTATTCCATATATTTTATCTCTGTCTTACTTAATATAAAACCTTTAAATTCTAATGCATTTCACTTGTAGTTCTAATTTACGATTAATTCTAATCTTAGTTTTATCTACTAGTATTATATCATGTACAAATAATATACACAATGAAACATCATCCTGAATAGATCTAATAAGCTTACTTATAATTAAAGCAAAAATAATAGGGATTAAGAGTATATCCCCAATGTAAGATAAAAATTCGCTAGTATTACCATCAATAATTTTTACACTGGTAATTACTTTATCATACATATCTTTTATTATATTAATATACATAAGAAGTATTTCTTTTTTTTTAGCATCCATCGTAGAATTTTTCTATGAACCCTATTATATGCTTTCTCTAAATTAATAAAAATCATATAAATATCTTATTTTTTTACTTTATATATCTTCATTAATCTTTTAAGCTGAAAAAATAACTTTATGTCAGACTTTTCTAACATAAAAGCAAATTAATTATGCGATATTTTAGTATTATCAATGAAAATAAATAGAAGGGCATTTTAGTATTCTGAAACTTATTGTTTTATAATATTTAGCCCTCCTTAACCTCCTCAAATTTCAATTCGCTCGAAACTATACTAGAAAGTATCCAACTTCTTCAGGACGATTCTTTCTTTCTCCTCATCCCCTCCCTCCTCCTCATCGTCCAAAAAGAGAAAAAAAAAAGAAAAAAAGCCCAGAGACTTTCTTCTAGGTTAAATTATACGGAAGCGATAGTTTTCTTTCTTTCTTTTTTCTTTTAATGGCAACGGCCGTGGAGAAGATCCGGCAGATCGTGCAGCTGAAGCGGGTGATGAAGCGGTGGCGGGTTCTCAGCCTCCGGGGCGGCGGCGAAGGAGGAGGACGGCGCTCCTCTCCCTCGGAGTCGGACTCCGGCTCGAACCGGCCTATCCGGGCTGGGTTCGTGGCGGTGTACGCGGGCCCGGAGAGGCGGCGGTTCGTGATCCCGACTCGGTTCCTAAACCTGCCGGTCTTCGCGTCGCTGCTGGACCGGGCGGAGGAGGAGTACGGCTTCCAGCCGGCGGGCGGTCTTGCGCTCCCATGTGACCCGGCTTTCTTCCAGTGGGTCGTCGACGCCCTCGACCGTGACGAGGACCGGTTCAAGGGTCTTGGTCTCGACGCCTTCCTCCGTCTCTTCGCCGACTGCGCCTCTTCCTCCTGTAAGAGCTGCTCTTCCAATAGCAGCTTCACTCCACTTCTGTCCAAGACTTGGGTTTGACTGCAGCCTTTTTGGATCTTCTTATGCGTTTTGGATCCTTAAGGATTTTTAGTTTTCAGTTTTTTTTTTTTTTTTGCTCTCTTTTGTACAAAAGAAATGGTGATGAAATCTGGGAGAGATGCGGAAGCTGATATGTTTCTCCTGCATCCATTATTCTAATATGGGGATTGAATTGAATGATATTTGAATTTTAATCTAGTCCTTGCCTGTTTTAAGATTTTTTTTTTTTTTTTTTTTTTTTGATATATGGGTTAACGATGATAAAAAAAATATGAGGTTTTAGCAGATGAACATCTAGGCTTTTTAAGTCCAAAGTTCTTCTGAATAACTACGGTGGACGATGGTGGCGATGATGCAGTGAAACTGGAGACGAAAATAATAAGAAAGAATGAGCAGTGGCGAAATATTTCCTTTCTTTTCTTTTCACAATTGCTTCTGATTATTTTATCATAATCGAATTTTTATTTTGTTTGTCATCATTTTCTTCTTTTTTTTTAAAATTTTATGGACGATAACAGTTTGCAGCAAGTCACCCTGAATCAAATGATCCGTAGCGTGATTCTTGAATCCTAATTAAAGATATGCGTGTGACTCTTGCATTCCTTGAACTGGTGTGGTCGAAGCCCTGTAGGCCACTCATCTTTTGCGAAAAGGTCATGCATAATGGTGATGCAACTCTCTGCGGTGATGCAGACATCCGTCCAAGCCAAGCGATTACTTCAGATTGTGTGGAGATGGAGATAATTAGGATGGATTCCAAAGTGAGCATCTTCTAGCATGTTGTCATCTTGAAAAATGATTTTTTTTTTTTAAAAAAAATGTTCTTATTATTATTATTATTATTTAAATTTTTGTGGGGGAGATCGTGAGGTTTCTAGCCTATCCTTATCGACAACTTCATGCATGCTGGTTTACTTGTCGTTTTCTATGATTAGCTTCCAAAGAAGATGCGGTCAGGGAATAACATAATGCTGGCGTTGCTGAGGGAGGTCACAGCTCGCTCAATTTATCTGCACGCCTATGCGAAACTGTAGCTTCCTTATCGATCGTAAGATGATGACATCGTCGTCTTGTCATTTGATGCATCATTTTTTTTAAACCCAATTATTGGATTGATGGCCTTCTTGATGCAATTATTGTCATCTTCGACCATGAATTTTAGCTGTGAGATGATTTTAGATCTATTTTTCGGACAAAAACTCTGAAATAAATCTGGCTATTAAATAACTCATAGCATTTGTCAAAAATACGCAACCTAGCCCCTATTTAATGTGCATTGGTTTCCACTACCCTAGCGATGGGCCGGTGGCATGGTTTTTTTTTGTCATGAATTTATTAGCTTTTCAAGTATACGGAGATCAATGAAGGGATGGATTATTAAATTTCTCATTCCAACTGTGAATTTGTCTTTCCGCATCAACATTAGCTAATGCAATGACTTGATTGCAATAATTGTGAAACGTCCAAGATCTCTTTCCAACTTTATGCTATCCAATCCCTACTCTTGTTGCCGATTGTTTGTTTGCGCGAATGGGCCTTCTTGCGCTCTAACGTTAGATCACTGTGATTCACTTACACTAATGTTCTCAATTACAGACGCTTTTGGCATAACTTGGATTGCAAGGGCATAGTTGTTGCAAAATTATTACATAGCATGGCTTATATATTTTTTTTACTTAAAAAAAAAATTGGTGATACCACCAATGAAGTCTTTCTAACATCCGCTGGCAACTCATCAACCCTCTCTATTTTCAATTTAGAACTAGATCTTTTTTTTTTTTTTTTTTTTTTCTTTTCAGCCTCATAAATTTGTTGTTCTTCCTCATCAATTTAAGCTTGGCTTTCACCTATCTTTGCTTGGTGGAGTGGTTTGATAGAAGTCAGGTGCAACTTTGAACAATTATATATCAAATAATTAAAGGTGAGTAGGCTTTTAGGAAACTAGTTGAGGAAGATAGTTTTATCATTTAAATGTTTATGTTATAAGGAGATTTAAGATTGAAATAATCAAAATCTAGCTACCATGAAATTGTTTCATCATTCATAACTACTAAGATGCCCTACCATGGGCGTTCATATTGGAGACTGGTGGTATAACTTGTTTTTTTTAAAAAAAAATTCATTATATATTGAAAAATAGGATTACATTGATTCCCCTTGCATCTTCTGCAATGATGTAATAAAGCAAACATTTGGGCCCCTCAAGTTTGGAATTAGACTGCACACCTATAATAGGCCTTTCAAAGTCAAGTCAACATCATTTTGGATGTTGACATATATTAAGATCTGTCATTATTCTACAGGAAAATCACTTATGGTTAAACATAATAGAGTTACTATACATCAATAATAAAAAAGGACTTCAACAAATGCTCATTCCAATTCTTTGAAAATATTGCAAAAAAAGATCAAATTTGAAAGCCGAGCAAGGCATAGTTATTTTGTTTAAAATTTCTTTTTCTTATTAGTTTATTATAAATTTCGGACATTATATCAGGTTTTCTCCTCATTTTGTTAGAAACTTGGAAATTTTTGTTTTCAAAAAAATTTTGTGAAATTTTATATATCGAATCTATAACTATCATTGAACACTATATTTTGGCAAGACTTTTGATTTCATATAAATCAAAAAAGAAAAAGGATGTCGCTTTTTCAAAATATGAATATAATTTTGTCTATCATTCAAGGTAAGGATGGGCCCTCAAGACTTTTAAAATTTACGTCAAGATCATTCGAATCTTTCAAATTTATTAATGAATAAAATATTATTTAATTTATTAAAAATATTATTTAATTATTATCATTTTTTGTAAACAAAAGTGTACATACAACTAACAGCTAATTCGATTCTCTCTTATCCAAATTCAAATCCTATGTCTCATAGACCAAATTCCTTTGTATGAACTTTTCTTTTTCCTTTACAAATTTATTCTTCCTTAATTTTTATCTCTATCTAGTATCCTTATTCATCTCAAACCTCTATCTTTATTTTAATTTTATTTATTTATCGTTATTTTCTATTACTAAATATAAATATTATGCTAGTTTTGTTAAAGCAGTCAGTTCCAATATGAAACTAAAATTTCCTTAAAAAAAAAAAAAGAAAGAAAAACTGAAATCCTAAACTTAAAGATATTTTTAACTGATATTATTTTTCTTGGTCACTGAAACATTGTTTAATGATATATTGAGCAAAACCTGGGAGGCTTTATCTTTCTCTTTCTCCCTCTCATCCACTTTGGAGGGAGGCTTTATCTTTTCATCCTTCCTGGCTTTCCAAAGCCCCAGCCAGGGGCAAACTCCCACCAGTTTTCTTGAGCTGCTGCCCGAATCCAGTGAGGCCGGCCCCCAGAAGGAAAAGAAAATAAGGAGGAAAAAAAAAAAAAAAAAGATTGCTCCGTGTGAGCCTGCTGTAATCCTCAACCCCATGACCAACAATGCGGTTTATTTCACATCTAGTTGACGAACATTTTGCGAATGCTAAATCCTTTTTCTTTCTTTCTTTTTTTTTTTTTCCAAGGCTGAGGGATCCGAGTCCCGTCCAACTTATTTAGAGGTTGGGGGTAGTTCAGATCACACTGCTGGATTTTCTCTTGGATTCATGAATCAGCCTGTCCATTTGGCTGTATCCCATATCAACTCAATACCCATTGGTCCGAATCTTACTGGAGCTTATAATAATAATAATAATAATAATAATAATAATAAATCTCCATTGATATTTTCCCCTTCTCACAAGTTTTGACATGAGGGGTGTGCTTTCCAATCTACAAATCTAATAAGAATTCTGTCCAATCTTGGCGAATTATTCAAATGGGCTCTGGAGAAGGATTCCAAAGTGTGGACCTTTTTCTTAATAGCGAACTAAAAATGACTGCTCCAGGCCCGTGGACCTATTGAGAGGGGATCACCACCATTATGCACTCCAAACCAAGACGAAAGTGAGAAGGATTTAAATTAGTTTTTTAGAATGCCGGGTTTTTATCAATCATCCTGAGATGGTAATGCATCCCTGACTGATGCCCATGAGAACGAAGTCACTCTCAATATACTGGTCGATAACTGTTGAACAAAAAAAATAATTATCATCTATTTCTTAAAAAGAAATTAGCTATCATCTTACACTAATGTCAGAACTTTAAAATATTAGTAGGCAAAATCTCAGGATTACCAAGTTCTAGTGTGCTTATGTCCTACATATATTGTATAATTTGCTTCAACAGAGTCACGAAAATTCAGAAATAAACTATGGAAGTAATATATGGTGAAGGACGCGATTCTTGCCAGGGTTCATCGTTGGTGAGTTGATTTGACTTCAGAGAAACGTCAAGAGATGGAACGGAGACCTTCCGGGAGAAGCGGTCGGGTAGTTGATTTGACTTCAGAAGTTCTTTAACGGAGGATGGCTGGGTGCTTGTTCCAAGGAAGGAGGTGTCATCGAGGAGATCCTGGAGCAATTCAAATAGAGGAAGAGACGAAGTTATTATTATACTCCATGGCCTGGAAGCAATGTTCGGGATCATCCAGGAATGATTCAGATAATTATTATCCTCTCATTGATTCTTATTATCTACTGTGGTGAAGCTGCCGATCTTCATGATAATTAGATCCTAAAGGACCACAGTTCACCTGTCTATCCTTTGGAGTTCGAGTCACAGATGTGAAAGAGAATTAAGGATAGTCCAATATATTTCTAGAAGAAATTGGTTGAGAAAATAGATTGCTTTCCTGTTAATACTGCTAGAAACCATTTCTGACCTCACATTATCATGGTTAGCTGCAGATTAGTGAAGTCAGAAAAGTTTAAGTTTCAAGTTGGTAATTGGGAAGTCAAATGGCAAATTAATATCATCGGAGTTGTGGCGGGGATCTCCAATGCCATTACCAGTGGCCATGAGTTATGGGGACCACTGTTTGGTAGACTCTTCTTTGCCATCTGGGTCAAAATGCATCACCATCCATTCCTGAAAGGAATGATGGGGAAACAGGACAGAGTTGCCCACCATTGTCATTGTTTGGTCCATATCACTTGCGTCGTTTTGTTCACTTCTATGGGTTCGGGTGAATCCATCACCAGTAAATATGATGGGCCTGTATGTATTACAAGTGTGTGGAGTGTGTGGGCTAGTTTGTGATTGACAACTGTGTTGGAGTTTTAGATTTTTTTTTTTAATTTTTTTTTAATTTTTTTTTAAAATTTTTTTGGTAGCTGGGAGTCACAGAAGGGTTGAAAATTCTGACTATTTTTCCATGGTGACAGTCAGAGAGGAAAGTTGAAAGGAAAAAAAGAAAAGAAAAGAAAAGAAGAAACAGAAAGATTGTGTTGTTATTTATAATGCTTTATTGATTTATTATTGATGCGATAAATGTTCTTTTGATTGTTTAAGAGGATGATATGCTTATGTGTGCAACTCAAGCCTCAGATTTGATATAATTTATCTTAATTTACATTTATTTTGCAATAAGTATTGGCTTCACATCCCCATAATGCCTGTCTTCCAGCAAAAATCTTGGTAAGGATTTTGTTTTCAATTTTTCGAGATCCCCTCATCTTCATGGCAAGCTTCAGGCTGAAGCAGCTCCAAGAGCCTATCTGCTTCTTGCTTGCTTTCTGCTAGTTTGCTTTTGTGATGAAGATAACGAGGTCTCATCTATTCTCACAGGGAATTTGTGCTGCAAAAGATGGTTGTTTGTGCGCTTTCTTTTTATTTGCCATGTACTGGGTTTTAGAGGGGAATTATCCTGTGCTCTAACCTGAACTGGAAGCGGACCATCAAGGAATTTTGGTTATCATATCCAAAGTAATGCTTGCTTAAAAATCAACATCCTTCTTATGGATCTCTTTCAGATCAAGTCCTGTCTATGATCGTTGGAAAAGAAAAAAAAAAAAGAAAAAAGAAGAAAAGAAATATCCAATGGACCACTCTGAGCCAATGAGCAGCCCTTCAGTGACAAACATAAGTGCGCCTTTAGAAGTAGAAAAGATGAAACCTAAGACTTCGAGCAAGCGTATACTCTCTAACCCTAAAATCATAAAAAGAACTATCTAGCATTGTCCTGACCATTAGTGGAACCATTCTACAAGCTTGTGTATAAGAAACTTTTACAATTAAGGTTTATTCGGAACGAGAGAGGGTAAATTCTTATAGTAATCCTTTATTTCTGAGAATTAAAGATTGGTATCTCTCCTTTTATTAGTTTTTTATTTTTAAAATTAAGAATAAATAAGATTTTTAAGAATAATTTACTGTACTTAAAACATTAGAAATTCATACACGACCAATTTACTTGAAAATTTATATGAAAATACTTACTCCAAATAACCCTTTTAGATATCTAGCTTCTTAAATTCACATAATTCATAAATCTCAAAAATAAAAAAAATGAAAAGATGAAATGGCTTCAAGATTCGTATGGATCAAAGGATGAAAAAGATGATTGAATCATAAACTTGACTACATTTAAATGTAATCAAGTCTACATCTCTTTCTTTATATATATATATATATATAGCAGAAGGAAAAAAAATCGTCTCTCCGTTGCTCAAATGAGATGAAAACCCACAACTATTTGGACAAAAATGGCATCACCGACAAGCTCTAGAAGAAAGAATAAAAACTCAAGAAAAAATTTAAGAAAAACACAATCTAACGAAATAGAGAGAAGTATGAATCCATACCTATCGTCCAAAAATTGAAGGAGATAATTCTTTCATTAATTGAAAAATAGGAAACAAAGGAGCAATAGAGCGAAAGAAAGGAGCAGAAAGATCTTCCATCTCTTCGTTGTTGTTTGAAAAGAGATGGACTTTAAATAAAAAATAATATATCAAATGATCATTACTAAGGACTTTAAATAATATATTTAATTAATAATAAAAATAAAAAAATTTTGTTTCTTTCCTTCAACTATTTTTTTTCATATGGAAGCATGAAAAACTTTCTTTCTATTTCCACATTATATATATATATATATATAGAGAGAGAGAGAGGGAGAAAGAGTTAATTTTAGAGAAAGAGAGAGAGAGTTAATTTTAGTTATATTTTAATTTCAAGATTTAATTATTTTTTTATTATTAAATTTATATAGATCTTAAAATTATTTTATTTTTTATAATCATCGTACAAACATAGCTAAATCTAATTTATGTTATATATATATCACTGCACCTTAGGTTGTTTCTCAATAGCTTCTTATGTTTTATCAATTGGATAATTTGATGGGCATTTGGCTTGCCGTCCTTATTATTGCAACAAAAAACGATGATCACCAGCTCCTAGCGTGCGGGATCATTCATCATCCTCCGTTTCCTCTAATAATAATATATTTAATTAATTTAGCTGTTGCTCGAGAGAGCGACAGGAAATGGTCTCTTCCGGCCGTTTCCCGATCGCGGACAAGCGAACGGAGAAACCCATCAAAAGCCTCTCTCAATCTCGCTTGCTCGAGCGAGGAAGAAACCCTAATCGCCAATTCCTCTCCCCTCTCCTCTCGTCTCGTCGTTGGATCCGGCGGTTGCGCCACTGATCGCCGCCACGGACGGCGAAGATGTCCCACGTCGACACCATCCCCCTCCACCCCTCCTCCCAGTCCGACATGGACGAGATCGAGAATCTCATCAACGCCAGCCCCGCCACCGTCCTCCCTGCCCGCCCCCCCAGCCCCCCACGCGCCTCCATCCCTGTTTCCTCCTCCCCCTTCATCCCCTCCAACCTCCCCCCTCCGCCCCCCTCGGCCGCCTACCAGAAGGCCCCCACTTCGGCGCCGCCGAGCGTCCCCGTCGCCTCCGCCGCCGAGAGCTCCCGCAGCGGCATCGCTGCCGACGGCTTCGGGTCGCCGCCTAACACGCTGACGGAGCCTGTCTGGGACACCATCTGGCGGGATCTGTTGCGGATCGTGAGCAATCTGAAGTTGGTCGTGTTCCCAAACCCCTTCCGGGAGGAGCCGGGCAAGGCGCTCCGGGATTGGGATCTCTGGGGGCCCTTTTTCTTCATCATCTTCCTCGGACTCACTCTTTCTTGGTCAGCGTCTGTGAAGAAGGTAAGATTTCGGATCTCGTTTCCTCTTTCATCTTTTCGATCGTTTCGCCCCATCGTGCGTGTTTGCTTGGATCTTGTTCTTGAAACATAAAGAACACCTAAGTAATATGTTAGATTCGATGTGAAGAGAAATCTACGCGCCTTTATTTCCTTACAGATCTATAGCTAATGGAAGGAAATTTGGCAGAGGAAACCATGGAAGAAGATTTAGGTTTGAACTTGTATTAGTAGAATTACAATGGAAAATTAGTGCAACGATCTTTGTCCTGGAAAAGGTAGACTATATATTTTGGAAGTTAACTGATGACTGGTTATCGAAAAAATAATAAAAATTCATGTGCGGTGATAACAGCGTAGTGATGATAGGTTCCAGGAGTAAAAGGATGATTCTAATTGGGTCTGGTATCAACGCATTGTCAATATTTCAGAGGAAGGAAAACATTGTTGGTTTATTAATTGAAACAGTGAATCCAACACTGAAGCAGAGCAGAGGATAGTTGTTGGTGATATGGGTTAAGTAATCTCTGATTACTTCCAATATTCTGTTAGTAACTGCTTATCTTCTTAATGTCATAGATTTTCTTGTCCTTCATCATTTCATCAACCATATATGTTATCAAGTTCTTAAAATCATATAAACCATGGCGAGAATTGGAGTCGAATATAGTTAGGAGAATAGCAATTATAGCTAAATAAGAGTTTGAAATTTGTTAGTGATGGAAGTCATGGGCTTACCTTAATACAAGTTTTAGTCTACCTCCATTTTCAACCTTGTTTAAGTGTTCACGATTAAAAATTTAATAATTTAGTTGGTTTTGGCTGAATATTCTTTTGTCATCATGGTTCACCCTAGATCTATTTTTAAGAGTTTTTTGCCATATTAGATTGTGACAATTTGAGAGAAAAGTGGCACTATGAAATGGGTTTATTGCACCTTGTTCAGCTGTTTATTGAATATGAGAAAGCATAGCTGATTTCACTTAAAAAAATAATTGCTCTTGCATAAACCATTGGATTGGATGTTGCCCAAATTTATTGCTCAAACCCTGCATGCATTGATATTAGGCATTTCATGAAAGATATCACTAAAATTTACAAGGAAGAGATTATTTTTCATGTACTTTTCTGTTGTTAACAAAAGAAAAGCGACCCAACTGTTCCTTTCAAAGTGATAGTCTCTTGCATCAACTTGAGCCTTGTAATAAACTCGGTAGGGAATTTTAAGCTAGGTTTTCACCGAAGCCAAAACTTTTTGGTTTGGAGTTTTGAGTGAACCTTCAAATCATTGTCTTCAAACACCATTTATAAACAATGATCTTCTAGAGTTTCACTATACTATATGTTATTAGATATTTTTAAGCTTAACCATTCGTATGGTTTTGAGGTGGCAATGTTCTAGTATATATTTTAGTCAACAAACTGCTGGTCAGGGGAAAACAATGGATTACACACATTAAATAGGCATTGCTAGATGGACCAAGTGAAAGAACTATGAAAAGAATTGATCAATCATTTCATTTTCCAGGGGATAAAGATATGTCACTTTTAATGCTGCTGTATTGATATTGATAATGCTTAGGTTAGATGAAACTTTGGGTTTAGAATTTAATTTAGGGATTATGCAAGAAATGCCACTTTTATTTTTCACAAAGATGGGTCACCCTTTATTTGTAGAAACAATCCATTTTGCACTTAATTGGATCATTATTTGCTCTCCCTTCTCTTGTGACTAATTTGAGAACATTTTTGTATGCATTGACCTATATTGTGTGTCCATTTGTGCATAGATGAGCTATTGTGCATATTCATTTGAGAATAGGGACATACTGGTCTGATAAAGTGCTAAATTGACAGTTTTTGCTAAAAAAGTAAACAAAACAAAAATGTTGATTTTTTCAAAAATGAGACTGTTTTTCTGCAAAATCTCATGTTGTTGATATGATTTTTTTAATTTGGGAGCATAATTAAATCATTAATTTTTTTGGGCTGTGATTTTATTTGATTTGTATACATTAGATATTATTTTTGAGTGCCTTGATGTGACACATCTCTTGACATGTTAGGTGAACTGAACACGCTCAATGAAACATAACTTTGAAGTGCTCTGGAAAGATTATGGATGCATACTCCCCCTTCTTGTGTGCTTTCAATAGCTGTAAATATCATTTTAGGAGTCGAGATTAGATACATCAATGCCTTTGGTTAAATATAGTTTTCTCAAGATTAATATGGTCTATATATGGGGATCGGTTACATCCATCAAACATTCAAATAACAGTTTAATACATTTGAGTGTGTCATGTGTTTGGTTTCTTTCCTTTTCCCTACATGGATTTTATGTTTGGATCCTGTTTTTCTCAAACTTGAGAAATCACCCCTTAGATTGCAGACTTGATAAAATCAAAACCCACCTTCTCTTTACTAAAATGTGTTTGCATATTCATATTAAATTATTAATATTTTTGTAGACTCAATCATAAAGGACTCAATCATAAAGGATTCTTCTAGATTACATTGTTAGCAAGCTTGCCAATGGTGAGAATTTTTGTTGGAATGTTTATCTTAATAAAGGCTTGGATCTACTATAATTTTGCTATTACACTTGCTACTTCTCAATTATATAGCATTCCTCCTAAAGTGAGAAAAAACATGAATCTTTGTATGGTAAACACATACTTGTGATCTTTAAAGGTATATTCTTGCTGTTGTAAAACTTTAGTGTGGAGCCTGAGATCAGGATTTCAAGAGTAGTTATTGGAATAGTGTATTTGGCATAATTTGTGGTCAGAAAAAGAAAGGGAATTTATTATCCTCAACTTGCCTAATGATAAATCTTGGAATTTGAGAGTGCTAGAAAGTATTTTAGGACAGTGGTATTTGATAGGTCATCAGGTTTAGTCAACAGAAAATAAGATAAATTTTGTCATTGTGATTGAGACAAAATAATGTAAGGGCTTTACAGGATTTGTTATGGACTGGACCAGATAGGGAAGGGTGAGAACGAAAAGGTTGGATATTGATAGATATGTTGGATTTTGTATGAATATCTGGATCAGCACACCATGAATCTTCGTATAGTTAAACAGGTTTCTCACAAGAAATTCTTTGTATCTTTTGTGTCAAGTGCCTTTCGATGCACAATCTCCTGTTCTCTCTTGTTTTACCCTTCATGCACCCTGAGAGAATCAAATTGCACTCACATGGAAGATCTACATCAGTCTTTTTTTTTAAATATTTTATACTTCTTGCTATGTCCATTAGTTTATTCTTTCTCAAGAAATTTGTATACTTAATAATTAAAGAAGATGTGGAGGCTAACCAAACATTTGGATAAGGTAGCTGATTCGATTTTTCATGTGGTGAAGTATCTTTCAAGAGGTGGTGGTTATTTTGTAAGTTGAGATGCTTACATTGTGTGACCCAGTTTCAACTTTCAAGGTGATTGAGGGTGAGATGGAGGTTCTTAATTTTTCTTGTGCATGTGAAGGTGCCTAAGGTTTGGGCATTCTTGTTGGATGGTGTTTGTAATGAGGCTTTATCATTATCAGATTAGAATCAATAGTAAATAATGTTTGACCTCAAAAATGAATCTGTTCTCAACCCTGGACTGTTTAGGGCTTTTTTTATATTTATAATGAAAGTATCATCCTTATTTTTTCTTATTTATGCTACTGTTCCCATGATTTTTTTGGCTCTTTATATTTGTGGATCAGCAACCTCTTCTTTAGTACGTTTTTCTCTCCTGTTATTGTTACATTGCCCACAACCAATTGGAAGTTACCCTAATGTTAGCTAAGAAAATGAAACCATAACATTGCCATCCTGGAATTAGTTTTGAGTAATGCACCTTTTCATAGGATTGAATATTAAAAGGAGACTTGATCCCTCTCCTTGAACTAGTTGTTATATATGATTCGGCGGTTTAATGCAATGACTTATCTGCATCTGTCCTTTTCTTTTGTCGGTGCAGTCTGAAGTATTTGCTGTTGCATTTGCATTACTTGCAGCTGGTGCAATTATTCTCACTTTAAATGTTCTACTTCTGGTAAGCAGCTTTATCATTGAGAACTCATTTGCACTATTCTGCAGCCTAATTTTGGATGGAACTTCTCCATAATTTTTTTTTGGCGCTTTATGACAGGGTGGGCACATAATATTCTTCCAGAGTCTGAGTCTTCTTGGATACTGCCTTTTTCCTCTGGATATTGGAGCTCTGATTTGCATGTTGAAGGACAATGTCATAATCAAGTTAATTGTGGTGTCAATATCATTGGCATGGAGCTCATGGGCAGCATATCCATTAATGAGTACAGCTGTTAATCCCGGGCGGAAGGCCTTAGCCCTGTATCCTGTTTTCCTCATGTATATCTCTGTTGCCTTTTTAATCATTGCAATAGATTAAGGAATCAATGGGTGATCACTTTGTGATTTTACAGTTTTGTGGGTTAAAACCCCTGTTTCAGTGAATTGCCAAGACATATACAAGTATAGTTAGACTCTTCCCTGTCAGTGGCTTTTTTTTTTGTTTTATTTTATTGTTTGACTTTGTTGTTTAGAGACTCAAAATACGGTACGTTTGGTTTAAACTGGTAAAATATTGGTTGCTGCCTTTCTGCTTTATATCTTAGAAGAAGGTTCCATATTAGATGGAGCCTAAGACCTGACCACCAGAATCAAGACGGCTGTAGATTTCCATTTGGTTTTAAACAAAGAACTGCTGTGAAATGAGATTGGAAGGTTTATCTTCCAAATAGAAATGCAATAAAATCTTTTTTCTTTGGAAAATATACGGTTGTCTGAGTATTTTTAGTTATGTGAAAAATCTCAGCTTTTTGACGGATCCAATTTTTTCATTGTCCATAAATTCATCACTTTAACATCATGCAACTTGTGATGCCAAATCTCTGTTATATGCTTGATCCCAAAATGATTGGATCATAACTCGTTTGGACTCCAAAAATTAGGTCCAAAAAGCTAAATCAAACCCATTTTACATTTCTTCTTTGATTCATATTCTTTCTTTCTCCCCTCTTTCCAAACCCATGCTTGTCGACTGCTTGAAGTTACTGCCAACCCTTCCCGGACCGGTCATCGCCGGCGACTCCTCCCTCTCTCTCTCTCTCTTTGTCGAAATAGTTAGCCAGTTGCTAGTTGTTTTCGACGATTTGGCTGGTCGGGGAAGGCCGGCCACTCGCCATCGACTACATCCCCAGTACCAGCCAAGGCCAGCGTCTAGGCCGGACGAGCCGGCATACTCGTTCGGCTGCGCCAAGCTAGCTGCGGCTGCTTGGTAGTTGGCCACGGTCGCCGTTCCGGCGGCCCTCCTCTGGCCGGCCACCGGTCTCTTTCTGTCGGGAAACCAATCCAATGGAGTTCCGATGGCTTGCCGACTATCGATAATTTTTTTTTAAAAAACTCTCTGATCACTGAACTAAAGAAAATAGAGCAAACTTTCTTTTCCTATTTTTCGGCAATCGTCACTGTCAATGCCCGAAGCATGCGATCCCATGATAGCTTAAACAATAAAAAAGGCAATGGCGGGGTACCTGTTGGAAGAAGTCGTCGGTGAGGAAGAAATCGTCCTCGAAAAATCGCCCTAAACTTTTCTGTTTTCAAACCAAAACGAAACAGAGGATCTAAGCTTATTTTCAACTCAAAGCTCCAATGACTCGAGGCTTAGGAAGATAAGAGAACGGAGGTTACCTGTTGATGATGCCGAGCCAACGGAGAAGACGCTGGTGGAGGTCTGTGGAGGTTCGGTGACGATTGGTTGCAAAGAACGGAAACGGAATGATAGAAGAAGCAATAAATCACAAATTATCCTTTGCCGGGGTGATTGAATGGTGAGCGAAGGAGGCGGCGAAACCTCCTCTGACTCACCATCTTGCTAACGCTGCGATGATCGCAGGCATTACAAATAGATATCTTTCCCCCCATCCTGCTTGAGAAGTGAAAGCTGTTTAATTTTCATTACAAAATCCATCTTCTGCACGCATGAAGCAAACATTGAAGGAAAAGGTTGGTCGCAGATATGGCATCAAGGCAGGCAGGTCTTCGTGTTGTTGGCGCTCTACGAAACCAAGCAGAAACAGGAATCGAACTCCTTTAAAAGTCTTATCCTGATTTTGTATTGATAACATTCTATGAACTTTTGAGAAGTTCCCACATCATTAATGAAATTTTGATTGGCCAAATGACTCTCCAAGTTGTTTTCACGTAACAAGTTATCAAGAATTATTGCATGATCCATAAACTTCACGATTTATTCACAAAATGTTAACGACCCATCCAAGGAACACACAGAGATTACAATTGACGATGCTATCTATTGGGTGCCTCTTGCTATTATTTGTTGTTGTTTCTCTCTTCTGCTTGTCTTTAATTGAATACATGTTTACTAATCCATCAACATGTTTAAACTCTACAAATTCTAGAAGTATTTTTTAAATATCTAGTTACCTAAATTCTTCCCAAACATTTCCCTTTCTTCTGGCATTTTTTTTCTTTTGTTCCAGCTGCCGAATCCTGGTCCAAGAGTGAATTGATCCCAAACACCAAAAATTTTCCAATGTACGTCGCATCCTGATCCATATATTTACGCCATCACTAAAGTCACCATCTTAATCCTTTTCTCCATCTTCAGAGACAACGTACATGATGTGGCAAGGGTGAAGAGATGCATCCTCCTATAATTATGTGCCCTTCCCCCAAATTCTTAACTTTTCTAGCGACCACATCATGAAGGCCAAACCACAACTCAATGGTCGAGCTTGGAAATAGGAAAGTAGGTTTGTGGTATAAAATTGAAGTCAGCAGCTGCTATCTTCCCTGTACCTCACATGCATACCATGAGCATTTTCGTTACAAATACTGTGAGATATCATCATACATATCACAGGGTTGAATTCACGCAGGGATATTGTAGACTGTTTCAACCATAAAGAGAGGACTAAGATTATCCTACGTTATTGAAGCTTACATTGGTACCACTTTCTTCAAAAGATGCTGATAAACACAAGCATACTTAAACGGATATGAATAACAATAGCTGACCAACAAAGGAGAACGCATCAGAGAGTAAGAGCATCTCAAAATCTGTCAAAATTATAAAGCTCACAGCCAGGCAAGTGAACAAAACAAAACCCAACCTAACAACCTCATGATCTAACCATAGAGGAGTTGCATTGATTGTTGGTACATGCACAGAAAGGCTGCAAAGATTTTTGATCCTACTTGTAATCATTTATAGCAAAATGGTGCTCACTGTTTACAAATGTAACAAATGAAATTGAAGTTCAAAAAGGGCCATCTTTACAGAAGAATAGGAATTTACAATTACTGTTAGTAAATATCAAAAAGAGAACAATTATAACAGCACAACATTGCCAGCCATGAGTCTTGTCTAGCCTTTCGAAAAAACAACTGAACTAGCTCAAGACTAAGAAGAGTGTTTTTTGCTTAACCTCTAAAGAAGAGTCATGCTAACCTCACCATATTTAAGTGGTTGGAGCGTTCATCTTAATGACATGCATATCTTGCCCCCTGCTTCATTCATTTGCAAATTATGATTTTAGATCTCGACTGACTAGGAAATTATATCATGATGCTATTCTTAACCTTTCGTTTCTTGCATCTCTATGCATCATCAAACCTCAAAACAAGACTGATATCAGAAAACAACTGGTTGAGAGAAACATTATCACATTTTCATAAAAATGTTAGCACGGCTTTACACAACTACCCTCTTAACAAATGTAAACTCGTGTTAGTTCCAAGAAGAAAAATTATATCAAGCAATAAAAGATCACTGAAGATTAATATCTTTGGTCACTGCTCTCAACCACATTATCCGCCTAATACCTATGGTCTTCAAGAATATGTGTTGATTATATTCCTCCTTAAAGATGAATAAGGTCTTCACATATAACTCATTATCGATGTCTCTCATGAGATTGAGCTCTTCCAGACATTCATCAAGTAGACTCAACTTTTCACCTCTACCCTCTTCCACCAATATTTGTCTCTTCGAGATTTCTGTGACTTCCTGCAAGGCTAATAATGCATCATCTGAATGACGTCGAGACTTTCTAGTAATTCCCCCCAATATATTAGAAGGCGAAGCTTGATGGATGTTGGCGTTTTCTGCTTCAGGAACATCTTGTGGCACCTCTGCATGTACATCAGATGTAGCTATGGGATCATTGGATGTTTGTGGGGTATCCGCAAAAGAGTTCAATGTCCCATCACCTTCACCCAAATTGCCATTCGTATCCATTTTTTCAACATCACGAATCCTAGAAGAGGACGCATCGTTGCCTTTTAATGCTGATGATCCACAAATAATTTCCAGTTCGTTAATAAAAGGAGTTTGCCTTGTCCGGTACAACTTTGCTTCAGGATTTTTCTACACAATATAAAAACATAATTTAATCTGGTTATTATATAAAATACTAGAACTTTCAAAAGGTTTAGAAGCATACTGCAATATATTCATCCCATTCAGCATCATCTGCAATCACCATTTGCATTGTATGATCCCAACTAAAACCTGCACGGTTCTTTATACCGCTAACTATTCGATATTCCCGTTTATAAAACCTCAGACGATTTTTCAAATGATCAACATCATAATGCAGCCTTGTACGTTCATTGAACCTCTCCACCATGTTAAACCAGGCATCCCTTGTAAAGCCTGCACCCGCTCTAGCACCAGCGAGAGTTTGCTTTACCATCAAATCAACAAGCGCTCGATCATGCTCTCTTGTCCAATAGACTCGTGCTTGGTTTGCCGTTGCAACTTCCTTTCTTTTCAATTTTGTACTGCTCCTGTTATCCGTTCAACAGGTGCAGGTGAATTAAAGGAATCAGTGATATCAAACTTGAACACAAGAATTGCAAACTAACAAATTAACAAATTAAAAGAAGAGGTAGCATCTTAATCCTTGTAGTGAATGCAGGGTGTAAAGTAGATCCACAGTATTGAAGAATCTATTGTCAAGGCATGAAATATATCCATAACCATAGACAGCATTAAGAGTGAATCAACCCTTTTAATAGACACAGGAAAAAAAGAGGGTGCACAAAAATACAGTAGGAGTAAAACATAGATAATTTGTCTGATCAAAAGCATAAAGCCATAAAATTTGGAGAGAGAGTTCTTCATTTGACTTTGTTTAGAAAAATGGGACCGTCTTTCAGGCCTGGAATGACAAATACATGAAACTAGTGAATATGAAATGCTACAAAAAAGTTACGATCAATTGCCACTAAAATTTGCAAGAATGGATTGTAAGCAAAATTACAGTCACGTTGAGCTGAAAATCAAATCAAACCATCAGAATAAGCAGTATAATCTTTCTTACAATGGTTCTTCCGCAGCTTCAGGGATAGGCATAATGCATATGGATTTTTGTTAAGAGTAGTGCAACCCACGACCTGTCTAAAGTAGGCTGATGCAAGGGGAGGTCTTAAGAATAAAAAAATAGGGGTGCAACTTGAGTTGCGCCCCACCAGAACCCACCCCCCTGGCCCACTAATTGAGTAGGGCTGTATTGATCATTTATAAACTTGGGTTGGCCTCAGACTTAAAAATCCTAAGTTGCACCCACCAGAACCCACCCACCTTGCCCACTAATTGGGTAGGGCTGCATTGATCATTTATAAACTTGGGTTGGCCTTGAACTCAAAAATCCCAACATAAACTCGAGTAGGGTTGGGTTAGGGTTGAGGCAGGTTCAACCCAATCAGAACTTAATCCTAACCCAAGCTGAACTTGACCCAATCCAATCCATCTTAACCTGAACAGCCCAATATATAAACAAATAAATAAATCATATTTATGTTTTATATAGGTTATTTATATGTTTATATAATTATTTTAAATCTTATTAAAATATGTGCAATTATATCATTGAAATTTATGAATGAATAGCCTCAATTCAACATCAATTCAATAAAAACGTTCCAAATCTTTCTCTTATCTTAAAATTCCTATTTAACCTGATTTAACTCAATTAACATGGCACAACCCAGCTCAACTTGACTAAGATGACCTGACTAGGCTCGCTCAACCCAACCTAAATTTAGCTTATAATAGGATTGGGTAGGGTTTGATTAAAGAAATCCTAACCTAAGACTAGGGTGGGGTGGGTTAGAGAAATCCAACTTGAGACTGGATTAGGTTAGGTTAGAATTGAGGCTGTGTTTGTTACACAAGATAGGATAACAAAAAAGGATAGAATAACAAAAAAGGATAGGACAGAATAAAGAACACGATATAATAGAAGTTATCCTATCTTATGTTTGGTAAAGGATAGTAACAAACCAGATAGAACAATTATACCCTTAGAAAAAAATGACAGTTATTGCTGAGGATAGAGGTAGAAAAAAAAAAAAGTAATAGTTCAACAAGATAAAAATAAAAACACCTCTTTTGATATGATAAGTTATCTTTCTTCCAATAAGATTAGCCATCCTATGGGACAAAATTTTATCTTGTCCTTGAAAAAAACAAACATGGGAAAGGATTAAAAAATCTTATCTCCCTTCTAATCCAGTATGCCAAACGCACGAGATTTAGAGTACGGGTTGGGTTAGGATTTACACTCAAACCAACCTGACCTGCAGGGTTGCAGCCCTAGCAACCATGCCACTAATGAATAAAATTACAATCAGAGAACCAATAGCTGGCTGTTAACTAGATGACCTAGCATTTCAAGTATCACAATAGTCTTGTCAAAACCATAAGACCAAGCTCTGAATCTAGTGGACCAATAAAATGCCTAGAAATCCTTTTCTTTTGTCATTCATTCAGAGTTATTATCATCGAAGTCTATGGCCCAAAGGTCATAATTGTGCTCCAAAAGCCAGAAAGAACTTGAAATTACATAGACCTAGGAACCTCAGTAGCTAAAACTAGAGATGAAAGAAAAGATCATAGCTACATATAGATCAAATACATGCACAATACAAATAGAGGTAGCAGTCATATTCTGACACAAGTGTCTATAATGGTTGCAGACAAATAAGGATGTGGATTGGATTTGAGGAAAGTATATATTTCATGTCAAGGCATGAATATGAATGTGGACAAGGTAAACAGCAGAGAGTGCAGGCATGAATATGAATGTGGACAAGGTAAACAGCAGAGAGTGCTGGCCCATGGACATGCATCATTCACAGGCCTCTGTCTTAATGGTTGTTTATTTTATATATGGATTCTGATTTGTATGTGTATCAAACTTTATGTATCCATGTTCATATCCAAAAGCAAATCCTATCACTGATACTGATAATCAAAACTAATTGAGTATATTCAGCTCTGTTTTTATCCCTTACTCAAGTTAACATGAAATCAGTGACCCAGGCAAAGCCTATAATTAAATAATGCCAAGATGGAAGCAAAGAAAACTGAAGAGAAGGGGGATGAAAAAAGGGATCTGAGTGGAGAAGGAACTTCTTTCCCCTCCTAACTTGTCCTGAGATTCTAATTAAATTTGATGGAATCTGCAAAGCAGATCAAATTTGTTTGGCACGAACAGAGGAACTAGTTCTCCAATAGATTGGAGTTGAAACAGGGAGATGGTTAATGGAAGCACTTTCATCCTTAATAGTCTGGATGAGATAGGTGGGGCGGAGAGACGTTTGATATCCCACAACATCAGAGTGAGAAGAGGTAAAGGAGGCATTGTTATTCAGCTTGAAAGATTTGACTACTGATCAGTTTTGGCAGGGACAACAGAGTCAAAGTTAGCCTGCAAACACCCCCTTTTATAGTTAGAAGTACTCTCTCAGTTGCAAGTGGCAGTTGCATAGAGAAAGATAAGTAAGAAAGAGATGGGGAAGAGAAGAAAATGGAAAAGAAAAGATCAACCATGAGAAAATGATCTCCACTCCAAATTTTTGTTATAGACAAAAGGAATTGTGATATCAACAGTATGTCTTAGATCGTCTTGTCAGTGGAATATCCCATCCACTGATATGGTCTGCATTTGAATTATCTTATTCTCCCAAGACAGCATATCCCATTGATTCTTAGGCTTCAAATCAATAAATAACCATGGTATACAGAATAAAGTGCTATGATTAGGTATCAGGGTTTACATTGACATCAAAAGAAGCCTGAAAATTTGAGAAAGATAGCTCACAAATATATGAAAAATGACACTCAGGTTCCATTGAATTAAATGTTTTAAATCGGATGACATAATGTTCCATGAGCAAATCAAAATCAAAATTTAAGCAGAAGTTATATATACATGGAGAAGAATCCTCTCTGTCTGCTACACAATAAATAAACAAGCAACCACTGAAGAAGTAGAAGAGAATCTCACAACCTACTGACAAAAATTAATTAAAGTGAGGTCAGCAATACATATTTGTATGTGTCAAACCTTTAGTAGTCTCAAGTGATAACTTGTATATGAAGTCAAGTCTGTCAACAGGCCAGGTCTGGTTCAAGCATACCCAAATGCTTCCATGGGACTAATCCTATGACCTATCCCAACAATAAAAAATCGAGTGAGGTCAGACCTCAGGCTCAGCCTTTTGACAGCCCTTCATGAAAAGAAAACATGAACACAGATGCTCCTTGTCATGGTCAAAATACAACTAGGACTGTTTAAATCATAAGTGCCCTGGTTTTCTGCTAATATAGTGCAAGTATCAAGAAGCAACACATGGAAAAGAAATAAAAATATGAACAAATGAGAAGGAAAAAAATGAACTGTCAAAGGTCATTAGAAGTACAGACCAAGTTGGCAGAAGCAGGATTAAATTAAATCAAAAAATATTGGATGTTTTTGCAGAGTATGGTCAAGACAGAATGGATATATCAAAATTTTTGGTTTTGTTGGATAGAAACTCTTTTTCAGCAAAACCCTATGTCAATCAACAGGCAAAGAAAAGGTGGTAAATAAAACACAATCATATGAGACCTAAGAATTGTTAGAAAAACTATTGACTTGCATTGAAATGAAAAGTTTTATAATCTATACCCCTTTTTCCTTCAGCTTCTACCAGACCGAGCAAATAGCAACTTTCCAGAGAGTACACACTCTTCTATAACAGAACATTTACACTGCCAATTGAGATGTTTATCAGGTTAATCACTTCACCTTCATGCATTATATATGAAATTTCCAACTTCAATGCATGTTCATGTGGTGTAAGCTTTGCTGGTCAGCCTATGTAGAGTGCTGCTCATTGCATCGAAAAGTGCTGCTCTGGCACAAGATCCTTAATTCTAGATTATATGCTAAAAAGTAGTGCTAGCTTAAATGCATGAATAGATGATAACCATCAACACAACCAGTGAACTTCACCCCACAGACCTAACTTTGTAGGGGCTCACTAGGACCTCAGGAGGATTCAAGAAAAGGGGATAAAAACTGCTCCAAGCAGCATATAGATGAGTTCTATCCACACCACTTGTGAACTATGTCAGGATTCAATTGATTAAAACGAACAACATTAAAGAAGAGATTTTGTAAACCAAGAAATAAGCTAAGTAATTGCATGAAAATTATTTTACAAAATTTTTCATATTAAATTTATTATAAAATTATATGCATTCTCACATAAATTTACATCACCTAATGCCCAAGTTCATAATTCTTGTAGTGTCTTTTATTACTAATGGTAATATAGGGTCGTGCTTAAGACATCATGACCTCTAAATACCTTCTTACCTGGTACTCCCTAAAATACCACTTCTTTTTAGGAAACTCTCTATGGACTTCACTCATAATCAAAAAGGCAACATGTGGACAGATGTGCAAATGACAAATGTTATTTTTGAAAACTATCTATTGACTTCACTCATAATCTAAAAGGTGCTATGTGGTCAGATATGCAAATGACAAATGTTATTCCAAAATCATTTGTACATGAAATTCTATTATGCAAATATTACTTAGAGAAAAGCATATGGGTGCCCTAGTGCACAAGGCTTCCTTCATTGTGGAGTCTAAAACGGATCAGATGTACACAGCTTCCCTCGTATGAGGAGAGGCTATTTCTGTGAACAAACGCATCATGCATGTAAACAGATATACAACCCAATTATTTCCAAAAAAAGAAGAAGCACTATTTGGTTATGGAGAATTGGCATTGGATTAGGCTACAACCTTGACTAATCAAGCAATTCAAGCTTCCAATCTCGAATTCAATGTTAATTAATGAAAACCAAAATAAATGATAAATGTTTAAGAGTTAAGTATTAGGAAATAAATCTTGTTTCCAGTGAATTAGATGATGTAAAAAAAATGTGCCAAGTGTGAAAAGTCTGATCTATATCTTATTGGTTAGACTCTAAATCATCTTTTTTGGTTTTAAAAAAAATCTTCTGATGAATGAAAAAGGTCCATGAAAAATATTTAGAAGGCCCAATAGACAAAACACCGAGTCCACATCCCTTCTTCACTAAATCATGGAGAACACATCCCATGCAGATCCAAAATGTCAGCAAGAGGGCAAGGTTTTAGGCGTTGTCAAAAGCTGGCTCCTAAGCATTGTTTTAGAACCATTCCCTAGAGAACCATGTTGGACAAACATGCCCGTGTGCGCAAAAGCGTGCCTATATGCACTTAAAGGTAGACCACAAGCATGCATATCTTAATTAAAAAGTAGTTAACTATACTTAAATCAACCCCCCTTCCAGAAGTAAAGAAAATCCAAAAAAGAAAGAAAGAAAGAAAGAAAAGGTGATTGAAACCCAATTTCGTCTGCTTTTAGACAAATCTAATAAATTAAAAAAATTTATTTTGATTGTTAGCAAAAGAAATGAACTGTTTTTAGCGTTCTACAAGATTCCCATATTAGCCAACCAGAATCCCGGCTTTCCAAATTGCAGAATTGGCAGCATTTCTTTAGATGCAAATGGCCAACAAAAAGAGAAGATTTCTTTCAAATAAGTTCTATCATTAAATGCATCGAAAATGTCAGAAATGTCGTGTGGAAATCATCGTTCATTGTATCCAAAGATGCTCCATAATGACAAGATCCTCATCATTCTCCTCATATTACTCAAGATAAAACAAAATATAGAACCAGAGGGAACAAAGATACCCAAAAACAGTTTCCTCACGAAACAAAGAGGTGGGGAGCATCCTAACCTCGACATTGCTGCGATTCGAGAAAAAGAGACGAAGAATCGAATCGAATCGAATCAATCCAAACCCCGGCGCGAGGACTCCCTCCCACCTCCTCTCTTCGCGCATCCGGAGAAGTTAACGCTTAAATCCACGCAATCTAAACCCTAGACTTTATCTCCCATCTCGACCGTCCGTTGCGATTCCCACGATCGGATGGTTTATATGATCTCACGAGAAGAGACGAGATCAACTCGTAAGAGCGGGAAGAAAATAGGAAGAAAGAGATATCGGAGACGTTCGATGCTGATCGGACGGACACGAATCGGCGTACTGTCATTTAGACATCCGACTCCCGGAGCTTTAGCGCTGCTCGCCGAGCCCTCCTCCCGGCTGTCCGAACCCTGATCTCGCCGTGGACCCGGCAGCTCCGGCGAGTCCCTTTGGTCCCTCTTCCCCTCGCTTCAGCAGGCCGTCGGAGGGCGTAGGAGATCGGCGGGGAGCGGGGAGTCTAAGGTGTGTCATTTGGGTGGGGTTAGGTTCGCACTTGAGCTTCTCGGAGGGTTGAGGGGGAGGAGGAGCATCGGGGGCCTGGAATTTAATCTTTAGAAGACGGACCCGTAGCGTCGTGATCCGTTAACCGAACGGAACAGACGATGAGGATATCGCAGCATGGAGCTGCAGTGCTTTGAGATCTGCGTATCAGATTTCGGCGTTGTTTAGAAACGGGATGGAGGTGGGATAAAGCATCCATCCTCCTTTGTCACCGGGATAAATGCTCGACGGTTCAAATTGCGGGGTTAAACTTTAGATAAAAGCGGACGAGTCTGTTTTGGTTAGTCATGCTCATGGGATGGGCCAAGAGTGGATCATATAATTTTCATCCCAACCTTCGCCTTCATTTTTTTTTTTTTTTTTCCGTCTTTCATCTCCATTTCATAGTGAAAGATAAATCTTCCTCTTGCCTAACCCTTATTCTCTCTCTCTCTCTCTCTCTCTCTCTCTCTCTCTCTCAATAACATATATAACTTTTAATAAAAATTATAACATAATAATATAATTAATAATAATAATAAAATAAATACAAAAAATAATATATATTAGAATAATTTTTTTATATATACAAAACCAATTGATTACCTTATCATTTAAAAATAAAATTAATTTTTATTCTTGTTTCTATTTTCATAAAAATAAAAAAATTTTACATTGAATGAGATGAAAGAGATAGATCCCCATTTTTTTTATTGAAATTTATTATCTCCATTTTGATATGTGCTATGAGGTTCTTCCAATAATTTCATAAAAATAACTATATTAATGCATTAATGACTTAATTTATTTTTTATTTTTTTGACTTTATGATTATAAAATTTAATTATTTAATTTAAATCTTTATATATATATATTTATTAATATATATATGTTAATATTAATATTTATAAATAGATATGGATATGAATATATCCATTTCTGACCTAAATTTCTTGGGTTAGTTCAGACCCATTACGTGCCTTTGGTAGAGATAGGTGAGGCCTTTTTAGTCTTTTTAACCACTGTCCCCGTCGCCTCGTCCTCGCTTATATACGCCATCGCTAGGGTTTTGAGGAGCCGCCTGGAGTCGAGAGGAGAAGGCCGCGACGCGGGGTAATGATCCGGTCTGCCTTGCATTATGTCGCTTAACATTTTTCCGTTCCATTTTTTCCTCTCGATTTGCGATCGAAATTTGAACCGTGGAACTTGGATCCGCTTAAGTGTCAGAATGGTGACTCGTCTCCGAAAAGATTGCTGTCTTTCTTCGCACAAAGATGCCATGTTGTTATGTCGTTAACTTGTGGATCGAGTTCGGTTTCTTGTTAGATCAGTTTCCCTCCGCTAAATAGTTTGTTAGAAATCATTGTGCCTACTTGCTTTGGATCTGTGACTTTCCTGCAATTTTATTGGATTCCTAGCGAGCTGTTTATATATTTGATTGGGTATAAAAGATCCCAAGTTTTGTTATATAGCAAGTAATCTTTGATAAGTTCTTCCTTCTACCAATATGCTTTTCTTTTAATCTTGTGATGACGATTTGAACTCTGAAAGAAGCTAATTTTTATTTGCGATGTACTGAAAAATAATCACTTCCCCCTATGGATTGATATGGATAGTCTCTGTGAATAGATGTATGATTTGATAGTTGATGTATGCTTTGATAGTTAATCCTGGATTTTGTTGCGTGACTATCCCCTGTTTTTGTTTCTATAACCATAGCTATTGGTATTTCAGGGTGAAGGGAGGTAAGTAAGATGTCTCACCGGAAGTTTGAGCATCCTAGGCATGGGTCCTTGGGGTTTCTCCCAAGGAAGCGAGCTTCTCGCCACCGTGGGAAAGGTAACTTTATTACCATCAATTTTGCAGAATCATTTGTATTTTATTTTCATGCCACCTATTTGTATGTGTCTGTGTGTGTGTTTTTGTTCTCTCTATCAAATCAATTCTAGGTTTTCTTTTATTGTTCACTTTGCTTTTGTTGAGTTCTCCCTCTTGTTTTATCTGATAATTATTATTTTTTTAATTTTTAATTTCTCAGCAACTAATTAAGTTTAGCCATGCAATGTCTTTTATTACTATTGTTCTATTTTCTTTGATTGTCATTCCAATCATGTTGTTTCAAACGATGAAGTTTTGCTGTTTCAAACGATGAAGTTTTCTATTTTCTCTTTTTGCCTTCAGTGCTGATGTTTTGCTCATGTAAGAGTCGCTGTTTTCTAGTACTTCTTAGACGTAATGTGGACTTTCAAAATGTCATATTGTTATACTTGCAATACCTTTTTTTGGACATTGTTCTTCTCACTCACATGTTTGACATTGGCCTATGCTTTGCACAACCATGAAATTAGGCTGTCTTGCACCTTATTTTGTTGCATTTGATCCAACATTTCTTTGTCTCTCTGGAAAATTGTATCCCTTTACTACATTCATAAATTTATCTACTGACATGTTTGTTATATGTAATTTCTTAAAACAGTGAAGTCCTTCCCAAAGGATGACCCAAAAAAACCTTGCAAGTTGACGGCCTTCCTTGGTTACAAGGCTGGAATGACTCACATTGTCCGCGAGGTTGACAAACCAGGATCAAGTATGTACAGAATTTTTAGTTATTTTATCTTTTTATATTATATGTTTCCAAACATTAATCTGGTCAACTTATGGATGTGCTGCCTGTTCAATAATCTTTCAAATGTACCTTTACAAATGTTTAAAACAAATGGCTGATATATTTGTATGGTTCTGAGTCAAATATGTGCCTCTGTTATTTCTCTATTCAACTCAACTCAACTCAACTAAGCCTTAGTCTCTAACTAATAAAGGTTGGCTACATGAATCTTTTCCTCCATTCCGCTTGACTTGGTCCATACTTTTTAAAATATGTCGAGATATTAAGTCCTTACATTCCTTACTGCTTCATCTCATGCGATTTTCAGCCTATTTCTATCCCTTTTTTCTTTTTTTTTATTCTACATGTATCCAGCCACTCCTTCATATTGATGCATCCCTTGGCCTACATTATATACACAAGTGCCTTTGTTATTTCTCTGTATGCTCAAAATGTTATTTTTTGTCATCATGTCATTAAATGTTATTCATCATCAGGTAGTTCCATTGAATTTTTTGTTAATCATTTGATCTGTCCTATAGGCTTATGCTATAATGTAAAGTTTTCTGGTATTTTCTATACCATGATTTCTTGTGACATGCAGAGCTTCACAAGAAGGAGACATGCGAAGCTGTAACTATCATAGAAACTCCACCAATGGTTGTTGTTGGAGTTGTTGGTTATGTGAAGACACCTCGTGGCCTTCGCACTCTTAATACAGTGTGGGCTCAGCATCTGAGTGAGGAAGTGAGGAGGAGATTCTACAAGAACTGGTACAAGAGCAAGAAGAAGGCCTTTACAAAGTACTCCAAGAAATATGAATCTGAGGAGGGAAAGAAAGAGATCCAGACACAGCTGGAGAAGATGAAGAAATATGCATCTGTTGTTCGTGTACTGGCACACACTCAGGTAAAGTTTGAGGACATGGTTTTACTATTTCGTACTGTTATATTTTCCCCTCTATAAGCTTCCTGTTTCCTTGGTTCTTTTAATATTTATTGGTCTGTTATAACTGAAAAGGGTTTGGCTAAGGTAGTCCTGCATGGTTGCTTTCTGATTGCAATGAAGTAGGTCATATATTCTGCTAGCTATTCTTGCAAGTTCTTTGGCAGGTCCATTTATCGTTTAAAATTGCCTTTGCCAAGGGATAGGCTGGGCTTATATCGGGTTAAGAGCCAATGTTGAAACCCAAAGACTTAAATATCCATTTATTTCTTGCTTAAAATTTCCTTGGCCAAGAAATTGGCTGGGGCTGATATAAAAGTTGAGGGACCAATGTTGAAAGCCAATGTCTTGTGCATATCAATTGATCCATAAATCTCACACTATATAAATGTGTGAAGGATTGTATGCTTTAGTGCATGCTCCATTGCTGTTGGATCCCATTAGTGCTGCATGTTGGTTTATGAATTAGACAAAATTGACCGGTTAAGTTGAGGGAGTTATTTGGATGGTCCCTTGGTTAGGAAGAGGTGGATGCTTTTTCTTTTTCTTTTTTTTTTTTTCTTTTGGTGGGGGGGGGGTTGTCAGTCTCTTACTTAGTCTGCATCTAAATTTTTAGAACTGAAGCTAGATTCTTAAAGCTAAAGGATTTAGCATTATCACCAAATCAAAGTTCTACTGGTTAAAATCTAGGGATCATCACAATATCCTGATTTTTTTTAAAAATCGCTGATGAATTAGAGAAATTTATCTGGTAGAAATTTCAGTGCTGTAAGTTGTTAGAGCATCTATGTTGTACTCTTTTACACCTTAATTAACAGAGCATTGTAACCTGACACCTTAATAAGCATATATAGGACAATTGCGCTTGCTACTTGTGTGTGCACAAACAAGTGTTGGCATTCAGTGTGATGGATATACTAGTTGGTGAGGTTCTCTCTCCTTTATCTGGCTTGACTGACAAGCACCACCTTGTTTGAATCTTGATTTCTAGTCACATGAATTTGCTGCTGAAATTTCATGCATTCGTTTTATTTGGGAATGAAATCAGCTTTCTAGTTATCTGATCTTTCTATGAGGGATCTTTTTTTTTTTTCATAAGGTCATTTCCGTTTTTTCTAACCAAAGATGCTTTCTGCTTGTCCATGCTTCAGATAAGAAAGATGAAGGGTCTGAAGCAGAAAAAGGCTCACTTGATGGAGATCCAGGTGAACGGGGGTACTGTAGCACAGAAGGTGGACTATGCTTATAGCTTTTTTGAAAAGCAAATCCCAGTTGATGCTGTGTTCCAGAAAGATGAGATGATTGATGTCATTGGGGTAACTAAAGGTAAGGGCTATGAAGGTGTCGTGACCCGTTGGGGCGTTACCCGTCTTCCACGCAAAACTCATAGGGGTCTTCGCAAGGTTGCCTGTATTGGGGCATGGCATCCTGCCAGGGTGTCCTTCACTGTTGCTCGTGCTGGGCAGAATGGATACCACCACCGTACAGAAATGAACAAGAAAATCTACAAACTCGGGAAAGCTGGGGATGAGTCACATACTGCTATTACTGAGTTTGACAGGTCATCTCCTCATCTTTAGCTTCTCATTTTGGCCTTGTGTTGAACTAGTTGAGATATCCATTGAAATTATCCTCTGAGACAATGGTTATGTCTAACTGCTTTCAATGCAGTCTTTTACCAAAAACAAAGCGTTATTTACATTGGCACGACATTTTATCATCCCCTCTAACAATACATTCAATGTCTCTTATTTAAACAGGACTGAGAAGGATGTTACCCCCATGGGTGGTTTTCCTCACTATGGTATAGTGAAAGACGACTATGTCATGATCAAGGGGTGCTGTGTTGGCCCCAAAAAGAGGGTTGTTACACTTCGCCAGTCCCTGTTGAAGCAGACTTCTCGTGTTGCTCTTGAGGAAATCAAGCTTAAGTTCATTGATACCTCATCCAAGTTTGGGCATGGCCGTTTCCAGACTACTCAAGAGAAGCAGAAGTTCTATGGTCGGCTGAAGGCTTGAGCTCTCTTTGCTAACAAGGCAATAGATCATTTGATAAGATGAGTGTCATTATTTGAGGCTCTATGTTTAATTTTGGTCTGGTTTATGTTCTTTTTTTAACATTTTGAAAAATATTAAACTCAGGACCGGAACTGAGATGAGACACTATTCATCTTTTTTACCCTTGTGTTGTGACTTAAAGTTCATTTGAGAAAATATTGAAATTCAATTAACTGTGTTTGCATCAACCCTTTTACTTGACTGTGTTTCAGTGGATTGAAGTTTGATTTCGTTTATAGCCTTTTTTGGGTTAACCATCTGTCTTTGTTCTTTGCTACTTACTAATCCATTGTACGATTTGTGATATTGTCTGTTTTGGGTTTCATTATGAAAGGCTTTCATCATTCTTTAGTGGATGATTTGGGTCTTCCACTCTTAAGTTGATGGTTAGAGGATTAAATCTAACAAGTATTTTCTACTTGCATTGTAGGAGCTGAGTTTTACCAATTATCGTTTCTATGTCATTTGGTGTTGTTCGTTTGCCTCCTCCGGCCAGTATCCTTTTTTTTTGGGGTCAAAATGATCCTCTGTGACTTACAATATCATATTCTAGGTGATTTTGAGCTTGAATTTGATGTTTACTAAGGTTTTTGATATGATTCAACGAATAATATTCTCTCATCTATTAAAAGTTTTGAGAATTGATCTAAATTGGGTTCAGTAGGCTTGTGGTAGGACCCATGAAAGTAGTCCTTTTGGTCCAGTGTGCACCGTCGTGTAAATGGGTTTGCACGAATCCCTTTGTGATTGTTTTGCTCGGCATCACCAGGATGTTTTCGTTCTTGTTCGTGGAACCTTCCAATCTTATGGATGGATGTTGTGCGGTTGAGCTTGGTGGATGGTTTCTGTTACAGTGTTTTGAAACCGGTCCTGACACAGGCCATATTTGGATGTTAATCTGGAGTAAATGAATTTACTTCTAACCTATAATGTTTTGGAGTGAACCATATTCTATATGATGGAATTATTTATCTTGGACTGGGTGGAAAAGTAGTTTCATCAATTTCTTAAAACGTTCATTTTACACCGAGAATAAATTTATTAATTTTGTTATATGCGGTCACGAGGGGAATGAAGCACGCTCTCCTCTCCTAGTCTCGCCAAGCGGGCCGCAGTTGGCAAAGCACTGGAAGCACGGCCATTCGTGCTTTCTTAACCTTGAGGAAGCCGGTGGGCTTGCTTCAAGGAGTTGGCAGTACCAACGATTTTGTTTGTGTTAAACGCTTGATCCGTTCATCTTGCCGTCTAGCCTTGGCGCACTAAAAGAAAGGTGAAGGTGAGCACCAACTACTTAGAATTAGCGGGGGCCTGTCCGAATCCAAATCCAGATTGTTTGTGCCAAATCCAAGCCAAACCTGAATTTATAGCCTATATTTCACCAGCAAACCCAAAAACAATAGGCTGTCTGTCCGTTTCTGGGTTGTTATCAAGTATTTATCAAACTAATTTAGACTCGATCTTAATTGAAGCAAGCAGTTTGATGAGAAAAAAAAATAAAAAACATCAAGTATTTCCTAGGGATTTGTTGTAGAAACAGTTAGAACATAAAAAAGAGAGAGGTAAAAAAAAAAAAAAAAATCTGGAATAGTTGAACCTAACATCTATAGTTTGGCAACCCTCGGTCCCCAGTCACTCTCAAAACACTCTGCAACTTTTCTTCCCCAGAGATCAATCAGAACTATCTATTCTTTGTGTGAAACGAGACAAAGCATGAGACAAAATTTGTTGATGGCCAGATTCAAGATCAACCAGCAGAAGAAACAATGTTTAGGACCTGTATTACAACTGGAAACAATACATTTGATGAAATGGAACAAAATTCCTCCGCAGCCAGAAATCTCCCATTAAGTATTGAAAATAAAAGAATCCACTGCTTTGCTTTTCTATTAGCTGGTGTGCTTCTCTTATTTCTTTCCCTTGAAAACGAGCAATGAATCAAGCGATATTTGCATGTGAAAAGGGTGACATGTAAGTGCGGTTACTCGTTCTAGATATTTAAAAACAAGGTTTTTCTTGAGTAGATTACTTCATCAAAAGTAAATAAAAAATAATTCTGAAAAATAGTTGTTTAGATTATATAAAATGTTAGATTTCTTTATCCACCTGAACAGATAAACCAATCCATATCCAACAACAATATGCAGATTTTGTACCAATGAATAATTATTTTTAATTAAAGAAAATATTTAGTAAAACATGTGGTGGCAATGGGGGTACGGTGGTTCCTTTTTATTTGTTCTTTAATTAAACTTGTCTATTACCACTGCTCCATATTGTGCTTTGCTACGTTACCGCACTATCTCCAATCTCTCTCTCTCCCCCTCCCCCCCCCCCCCCGCCCTTTTCATGAGATCCCATGCCTCCTACTACTGCTTCATTGGACGACTTTAATCATTAAAAATATTCAAAGCATTTATGCATTATCAAGATTGGTATGAGATCCTATACTAAAGTATATTTAGTTTCACATCGATTATGCACTGAAAAATTTTAGATACATATATAGGATCAAAGAATTCAAATAATATTTTTTTAGTTAATATTTTTAAGTGAGATCATGAATTATGATAAATGGTATCAAAGTATATTTAGCCATATCTTATGTGGGATAGGACACACTACAAATAGACTTTATTTATTCGTGATTGAATTTGATTAAATTTAAATTTAGATTAAAGCTCTTAGGCTAACAAGGACACTGGGGCTTATACCGAGAGATTATGTAAAAGTTTGTTTCGGCATGTATTTAATTTCATATTGGTTATGTATAAAAAAAATCTTAGATTCTTGTATAGGATCAAAAAATTCAAATAATACATTTTGACTATCTTTTTCAAGTGAGATATTGAATTGTGGCAATTGGCATGGATCTGAAAAAAAGTTTCGATAAAAGGTTTCAGTGAAGCTTTTCCTTAGATGATATGTAAAAAATATTTTTTTAATATTTAATGGTGATAGACATTAATATATTGACAAATGCACTACTATTATTGCTAAATCTACTTTCCTTATTCTCCAAATACAATTTGTTTTCCACTTCAAATTGAAGACATGGTGAGTTGAGAGGTCATAGCGAGAAAGGGGTTATATTACCACATGATTGATATAGCATATGTAAAATTTTTTTATTGCAAGTAATAATAAAAAGGAAGAAAATGTGTCATACAAAAATTTAATCACTAGAGGGGGTCAACAAAAAAAAAAAAAAAAAAAAAAAAAAAGGAAAAGACCATGCAATTTTATGTTGAGACTAAACCTTTTTATTTGGTTAATACTTAATACTGTGGTTGATATCCTTTTATTCCCTTTTTTTTATGGTTCCGAACTTAGTGGCTTGTTTTTTTGACTTATGAAGGAAAAGTCAAGGATTTGAGGTTAACATATCCCTTCTCCAACCATAATATCATGTCTTAATTGGTTCAAATATAAAAGAAAAGCTAAAATATTGTTGTTCAAACATCATGCCACTTATAATATTTTTGCTCCTCAATGGTATTTATGAGAGGCTAACAAAAGTCAACTATTTCTACTAACAAAAATCTAACTATTTATAAAATGATGTAACATATTCTAAATACCTTTTGTTTCTAATATAACATTTGCTTGTCAATAACATTTATAAGATTGTCACAAATCAACATTACTAATAATCTTTCACATAATTTCATTTAGCAAGCATATTTTGCTTGCCTTCTGGTTTTACACTTCCAATTTCTTTTTTAATAGTGAGATCAACATTATTAATACAATTACATAGCCATAGCTATCATATCGGCTAACTCATTTTGCTTGCATATAGAAGTATGTTAGCAATAATGTTACATAGGAAAAAAAAATTACATAATTATTTTATTTGTTATGCTTCAAATTCATTAAAGATTTAAAGTATAATAATTCATTGTATACTTAAAAATGAAGTTTCTATTATGCAAGACATCTTATGCAAAGCAATTACATGTAAAATTAAATATTATAACTAATAATAACAACAGATTCAATATCCATTTAATAAAACTAGTCAAACTCTCTTCTCATACCTCTTCTTCTCATCTTCCTCCCGTATCCAAGGCTATCCATATTACAATGTCTGGCGACTCTTCTGTTTTGGGTCAAGTAGCGGGAGATGTACTGCTACTGGCCGGTTCGCCAGGTCCTTAACCTTAAAGTTACGCTTGGACTGGGGAGATGGGAGGTTTCTCCCTGCTTATCCCAGGGATAAGATCCAAACGTGCTGAAGCCGATAAATGGAATAACTTAACCCAGTGAGACGCATCGGGATAAACTCTAAACATGTTGAGCTAGCGGTGTTAGATTAGTAGCAATGGTGGTGGCCAGGTTTGAGGAAGAATCTTCGTTCCGGGATATAAAATACAAGAGTCTTCTGTCAACCGCGTCAGGTCCGATCGGGCCAGGCTCCGTCGGTCTTAACCTTGGACCGGTCTAGGGCAGGGTCAGGCCTGCAGTCAGCTCGCGTTCTCTGCTGCGACCCGGACCGGTCTGACAAATGCCGACATCTACGTCAGAGTAATCGAAAGTCTCGCTGTCCCTTTTTTTTTTTTTTTTTATCACTCCAGCAAGGTTTATTGGCAGATTCGATTAGTTTATAGATGCTTTCAGGGCCAAAACCGCGGCGGAGTAATGGAGAAGAAGAGAGGGAGAGTTGCTGTGGTGGTTCTTGGCGACATCGGTCGTAGCCCCCGAATGCAATACCACGCCCTTTCTCTTGCCCAACAGGTGTAGATTTGTTTTGTCCTTTTTTTCCTTCTATTTTTTTCCACGAAATGGTTTGATACAAATTCTTGTTTTTTGCTTCTGGAAATCTGGATTTTGAGTTCTTTCAGAGGCTGGAAAGAGCAGTCTATAATTCTATATATTCAATTTACTGTAATCTATTTTAATGCAATCGTCAGCATTGCTCGTACTAGATCATCTTGCCAAGACTTGCACCAATTCACTTGTTCAAGAACAAATGGGTTATCTAGTTTCGACATTTTTATTTATTGATGTTTTAATTCTTGGGGATCTGATAGTAGAGGGATCTTTTTATCCCTGTTGCTTGAAATAATGTGGAATTGTGGATCAGTTTAATCTTTCCTGCTTTCAGTCGATGAATTTGGATGCGGTTAAGAATTAAATTTGAGGTCTTTTCTGGTATAATGGTTTTAGTGCCGACACACATTGTTTGAGATGGCTTTATAGAATTACTCCCCTGATTAAATCCAATAAAAATTGACATGATCTTCTTGTGAACTGGATCGATGATGATAGGATTGTTGGTGCATGTCTTCCATGACAATTCATAAAATCTGAGATTTTGGAACCCTAGTCATGCATAGGGTCCGTCGTAGTCTTGAAAGAGACAGACAGAAGCACAATGTAAGGTAAAAGAAGCTACAAACAACAAACAAGTATGTGTATGTCTATTTCTCTGCTAGCCCATATATATACCAACTAGAGCATATATACTAATTATGTCTGTATATGGAGAGGAATATAAATATTGAAAATTAATGAAATATGTATAATCCTTTCACCTTCAATCCTAGATTATATGGTCCCAGCCAATTAATGGCGAGTCCCCTCCCAGTCATTATATGCTCTCTTAAGACTTATATCTTGCTTTTTACATGGAAGAAAAATCATGATCTTTCGCACTTTTCATCTTCAGCCTCTTATCTAGTTAGTAACGGCCCATTAACTGCTCCCTGAATCCAAATGATACTTTGGCCTCTATGCAAATGCCTGCAGAAATCTAGTTCTTGTGCATGAAGTTAACTTCACCCATGGCTCAACGACCTACTCATAACAACTTAAGTGTCACACCTTCATATTGCACACTCAAGTTGTTAAAATAATATATCAATTCCAGCTATTTAGATTGAATCCAACAGTAATAGTAGAATTGTTGTTCACAAAAGTGCAGTTAGCTAATCTTCAGTTTAGTTGTTGTGGCTTTGTTATCTATGCAGCTCCACTTAGTTACCTATTTACGTTCAAAAAGTAACATTGGCCAGAGATTTTTGTAGTCACCTTTAAGAATATTTAGAGGTGACCATTCTTAACCTTTTTGACCATAATTAGATTATGGTTTGTCAAAACTGGGCAAAGTTGATCATGGCCAACCATATGTAACCTTGTCTTTTACTTTGCTTGACTATGTTCACCTGTTCACCACCCCAGAAACCCACATTCGTGTTGCCAAATGCTTGTAAATGGAGATTATTTCCATAATATTCACTTCTAGCTCTTCTCACAATTATTTGCAACCAAAGTTATCAAACACATGCCCTTTGTTAGTTTGACTACTTAGCATGAAATTGTCTTGTTGATTTTGCATCTCTGAGATTATGCATTTTACATGCTAATATGGTTTTAAAGGTCCCATTACTCCCTCATCATGTCAACTCTGCTTTAAACGCACTTGGTTTTCAATAGTTTTGAGATCATTATTTCCATAATCTGCCATTTCAGGCTTCATGTTCAGTATAACTAATGCAAAATCTCTGCAAAATACTCTTTCATTTTATGATTTTTACTAAGTTGTTGCCTTATAATATTTTTGTTCTAAAAGCTACCTATACTTATTTATTGATCCAATTGTTTTTGTAGGCACATTTAGAGGTGGACATTGTTGCTAATGGAGGTATGATCTATAAATCATATACCGAGTGTTAGTAATTTATTCTTGTTTTAAGATTTTGCTGTTGCTTTTATTTGCTGATTTGTCAACAAACCTTCCTTGCATCATGCTGGGTTATCAGGGTAACGGGTCTGTCAGTTATCATGGAGGCATTAGCACAAGTTCATGTGCTGAGTCTGTTACCCTCAGTTTAATCTTCATTTTGGACTATTGGAATTGCAGCTGATACAAGTGTTTCTCTTCTCCCTGTGATTTCTAGAAATCAATATAAAAAGTTGAACTACAAGTTGTAATTGTGACCCTTAAAACTGAAGTTGATATAGACAATTACGTTAGATGCTTTCCAAGGACTTACTTTGCTGCTTCTTGATGGCAGAAGACAAAAACTGGCTTTGATTTTTCTTTATAAAGAGCAGAAATATATATTTCTCTGATTATGCAGCACCTATACTTTCAGTAATCTGCTTTTTAAGATGATAGCCTACTATAGTTTGAAAACAAGTTTGAGTCAGCTGATTCAGATGGATTCATGGTCGTGCATCCTAGATGAACTAAATTTTTATCGTATCTATTCAACCATTTATTAGTGTGAACTGTCTCATATTTCTTAAACCAACTAATCATCTAAATGAATTCTATGATAATAACCTGACTTTCACTGGTATGACTTTCAACCAGCTGATTCAAAATTTTTCAATTTTCTAGTTCTCAAATCATTTTTTTACTGTCTTTTGGGCTTCTTTTGGTATTGAGTTAGCTAGTGGTCCTTTCTGAATGATTTATGGTGTATGGGGCCAAAGAGGTGAATGGCAGGGGGATTCACCGTATTTGCTAAGGCAGATTTTGGAGTGAAGGCAAGATAATCTCGAGTTAGTCGATATACACACGACCTCTTTGGAGACTGAATTTAGCATAAGCTTGGAACTATGACCAAGTATGAGGGAATAATGTCAAATGAATAGAGATTGATGATGCATCATTTGTATCTCTCTGAGCTGATTATAATGGTAAATCTTTTGAGCTAACACTTAGGATCGAGTATGTGGCCTTTTTTCACCAAACTAAATGACATCGATAGAAACATGACCTTTTTGGAGAATGAATTTAGCACAAGCCTGGAAGAGTAAAAAATGATTAGAGATTGATCAGACACATCTTTTGTATCTCACTGAGCTGATTATAATGGTAAATCATTTGAGCTACTACTCAGGATCTAGTACATGTCCTTTCTTTTGACCAAACTAAATGACACATATTTTCAGCAAAATGAAGTTGTTTTCCATGCCACAATTTTCTTCATCCCTAAATGACCTAATGAATGCACATGTGCATGTCCATGCGTGCATGCCTATATATATTTCAATTTAAGTCAGTGAGCAATGAAGCTGAGAAAAAATAGTGAGGCTCTTTTTTTTTTTTAGAAAAAAAAATTTGCTACATTGCCTTAACATCTGTTCAAATTCACCCTTGGCAATCAATGACCTCGATATTAGATAATAGAGCCGCCAATGTTTTAGTTAGCCTGTAGGGAAAACTCTGACCAAGTAGTAAATCAAGAAGAAATAATATATGAAATCCAGCTTTGGCTCTTAATTACTGCAGAATGAAGGATTTTAATTCAGGAAATCATCTATGTTTCATCATGATTTTCTTTTTATATGGTCCTTACTCTCTTCGTATTGTTATTCCTTTGTTGTACTTTTTTTCACCTTATAAGATAATTCTGAAGTATGAGGTAACCAGGTTTCAGGTAACATGGCCAAGTCAACTTTTACATCTTTTGAAGTAGCATGCAGTTAGTATTAGAATTTCCATAAAACTTCTCTGCTGACTTTACATTTGATTTATTGCAAATGTAAACCTAAAAATGACCAAACATTAGTATTAAAGTTAAGGTTTTAAATCTCATGGGGTAGGAGTGTCTTGGTTTCTCCGTAGAATGGGATGCGCCGCTGTCTTACCCTGTCCTGATGGCTGTCCTAGTAGAGCATTCTGGTATCTTCCCTTCAATTTTTCTTTATTTGTTTTGTTTCTTTCCTTTCTTCCTTCATTTCTTTCTTTCTTTCCTTTTTATTCTTTTTCTTCTTCTTCTTTATTTTCCTTCTTCCTTCCTTCCTTTCTTCCTTTTTTTCTTGCCCCTTTCTTTTTTTCTTTCTTTTTCTTCTTCCTTCCTTTCTTTCTTTCTTTTTTTTCTTTTTCCCTTCCTTTCTTTCAACTTTATTCTTCTTTCCTGTATTGTTGGGATTTGCTGTCCTGCCTCTGTCTTAATCCAGTTTTTCCTTAAGGACAGGATGGCTGGGATGCTTCCCATCCTGCCAACACTTAAAATCTTGATTAAACTGCTTTTGTTGAAACATAAAACTAAATCCTAACTGGTAGAATGATCACCTTTTTTTTTGTGGCAGTACTCTCTTCATGTGTATTGGGTTATGCAGATGAAGTAATTTTCAGTGAATTGACAAAGGATGTATTCATATCTCTAAAATTGTTTTAGACATTGGAGGTGTTTAAAGTTAAGATCCATCAGAAGCTTAACTTTAGACTTGTAACGCTGTTGGTGGACATAATCCTGTCCTTAGCATTCAAAACAGGTGTGTTAAAATTTCAGCAGAATTTTGGTGTCACACCCTATTCCAATTGCGCCTTAGTTCCAAATTTTTGAGAGATCAGTTTCCTTCCTTCGTTCTTTTCTTTCTTTTTGGTAAAGAGAGATCAGCTTTCTCACATTCACACCAGAATCTGCTCCCCTTGCTCATGTTTTAAATAACCAAGCTCCTACTCTCTATCCATTAAAGCATGGTATGCAGTGCCAAACACAAACCCTGAACTTGGTGCCCATCATTTACAAGGTTTAATGTGTGTGGGTCAGTTTCAACACTGCCATGAGTTTTAATTGGTTAGGCATTTGCCAATTCTACTGCCCCTAAGAGGCCAGGTTGCCAGAAAAATTCATCATCAAGCATGCAGACCTCTCAATCACAAGCACACATCTGCATTAAGCTCTTGATCTAGCATCCATTTAGTGGCAAAATACATGACTTTTACTCTGATGTAATCCACTTTCTAGTGTAATATGTATGCGTGCATGCTTGCATGGATGTATGTATGGATGCACGCTTGCATCATGTATCGTGCATATTTATACTATATTATTAAATGAGAGAAGAATATGCCATTTTAGATTATGTCTATGAAATTTGGTGACTAAAATATTCTTAGTTCCTTTTTCATGAATATCTATGAGGAAATATGATTAAGAAGTTAAATATATTATCCACTTGCACCTTGATTTATTTTATTCATTTCTATTATTCAGTTACATAGTTTCTGCTAGACATCCCAAATCAGATGGACTCTGCTGGTTTTTTAAAAAAATTCTGTGCCCATTTCTTATCCATATCCTCAACTATTTGGACTGTTTAAAATTTAAAAATGGATAAAAATGTTGATACTTTTATCTAATTCATGTATTTTGTTGCTCGTCTCTTAAATTTTTTTTTGACTTTTTTATATTAATTTGTTTTAACATGCATTGCGTGTTCGTTAGATACATATACACATGCATGCTTGCATGCACAATTTTTCAACTATTTTTATTAATTTGTTTAAATGTGCATTGCATATGTGTGTCACACACACAAACGTGCGCGCGCGTGAGCATGCAGAGCAAGAGAGAGAGAGAGAGAGAGAGAGAGAGAGAGAGAGATTTAACATTTAAAGTTACACCTAGACCTTGACCCGCATTAGGCTTTGAATCAATTTGCTATATATAAATGGAATGTTTCTTGTAGAACCACTATATGCTAGTTTTGGGCCAACCCTTTCAGCATATAGCTAAATAAATACCTGTCTTCCTTGCTTTACCTTTTTTTGTTTTCATTGAACAATGATTGATATCCATAAGAAAATAGTATGTTGTTAAGCATGTTCAATCATCCTATGCTTCACTGTAAATTTCTTTTGTTTTTTTGCTGACACAAATGAACAGGTAGTGATCCTCATATGGCTGTAAGAGAGAACCAGTCAATCCATCTTCACAAAATGGTGTAGTCATAAACCATTACCTTGTTTTCTTCCTCCCTTTTTGTGCATAAGTGCACATGCACAGCCTTCAAATTCTTTCTAAGCAACTTATCTCATGTTTTATTTTTCCTTTTTTTTTCAGAAGTCATTAAACCTCCAGGGACTATCAAAGATTTCAAGTGCATTGGCACTTCTTCTTAAGGCTGCAATGCAGTTTGTTATTTTAATTTGGTTTCTTTGTATTAAGATTCCTTGTCCAGACGTTTTTGTTGTGCAGGTGAGTCCATATCTTAGGTGCTCATATTTTCAACTTTTCCTGCTTAAAAGTTGCATGTTATAGTAATATAAAGCTAATTTAAAAGTTGGGCTCCTCTTACCATCCGTTGGGACACATTGGTCGATGAAAAGTGGCCAATAAGGTTGCATGACTTACTATTCAAGCATATGTTGCAGTTCAATCCGGTAGACACAGTCTATTAGTTTCATGCAACTTTGGCTCTATTATTCTTCAACTTGTGGGTATAGATGTTAACTTTGTGCATTATATGCTTCTGATTGCAATATCTATGGAACCGGGTTCTATAATTCAGTAATCATTCTTGATTCCAGCAGCAACAAATGACCATTCTTATGTGATATACTAATTCCACTTTTCCATCACATAATAATTAGTGAACCATGGATTAAAACAAGATTTATAAAACCATGGTAGCCTGTACTGGTCACTTGTTGGTACAACATGGAACACAGTATGGGTGCCATCTTAACACAGTTCAGCCAGCATGCCTGGTACACTCTGCATCAACATGGGTTAGTACGTGTGGTACATGCCAGCTCGTATGAACCATATGATGTTACCTGAATGTTCTGGTTGACATCGAATAGCATGTATCATGCCAGTGTTTTACCGGCACACGGCATTCATACATGTTAATGCTTGTGTGCTAATGCATGCCTTACATTCCAAACACTGTCATGACGCTGGCATGAAATATATCAATCTTGGATATGAATTTGGGATTCTTATCGCCTTCAATTAAAGATTTCTTTTAACTGCTCAACATGATTGATGTTGATCCTTGTTTGCGAAGGAACACGACCTTTGTACTCATCCCATTTATTGAAATCCCTGAGAATCATCATCTTTATCTTTACCACACTTTATATGGTATAAGAGGAAGTCAGTCAGACACTATTTTTCTGAAGTAAATATTGCTTTAGAAAAAGCATAAAATCTTGCATACAGCAATTGTTTTCTTTTGGTAAAGCCATATTGGTTAAAGCGCAAAACAAAGTTCATCAGCAGTCAACAGAACTGCTATCTTCCCCAATTTGCTGCAATAAAGGATTAGGGTAATTTTGCACTGTATAACATTTTAATCTGTACTTTCCTCTACAGATAATTAGTCTTTTGATATATCATGGATTAGGAGTTTTTCTATAATGTGTGAATTTATGGTTATTCTTATTGAATATGATTCATCATTTCTCTTATTTTATAAGCTATTTCAGTAGTAAGCATCAATTTATCTGTTAGACTTAAATGTCAGTTTAATGTATCATAAGATGGCTGCCATTTTTAATTTTCTTTATCAATTCTTTGGGTTCTAATTTGTATCTTTAAATTATTTATATTTTAATTATTTTTTGTACCAAGACTATTTGTATGATGAAATTTGTAACAAAAACCACCAAAGATATCAAAAAAACATTTGATCTGTGCAACAAACTGAAATTGATAGCATGTTTTGAAACCTTAGGTTATCTTTCAAATTTTTCAAGTTGACAAGCCTTTAAGTATTTTCAATTTATTTTTGATGATGATCCTACTCTTTCTAGCATGTTTCACGGATCACACTCAAGCATGGAAAGAGAATGAAAAAGGAAATATGGATGTAGAAATGAAGGCAAGAAAATTTGACTTTGTGCTTGTGCTTGTGTGCACGGATATGTGTGAAGTTCTTAAATTATTGTAGGCATTTCATCTTCTATATATATTAACAAAAGTGCTTGTTTGGTGTTAAGTGGAAGGTTAATGATGATAAATTAAATTTGTGATATCACTTTTACTTTCAAACAATTCAATAATTGCCGATTGTTTGATGTGTATGTTGAAATGCGTAATGCTAATAATTTTTTGATGCTTTAGTAGATTGCAAAACATGGTCACAAGTATAAATGAAGACACACAAGATTATTCATTCCCAAAATTTAAATATTTAATCAAAAATAATATTAGCATGTGAACAATGATATCTAAGACAAGATACTAATAAGGTAAATGATGTCATCATCAAGGATGGCAAAACCATATCGAATCGGATAGTTCAGAGAGAACTATACTGAACCATCTCAGAACCGATATAGTTTGATAGTTCGGTTGGATACAGAGACCGAATTACCTCATACCGACTTTGAATTGTGTCGAACTGCCCCATACCATGCTAAACTGCTCGGTTTGGCTTGGTATAGAGTGATTCATGGGTTGGGGCCTCTCAATTCACCTGATTAATATGTTACTGATTTAATATGATATGTCCTGTACCAAACCGTTTGTACTTAAACGATACTGAACCTCGGTGCCGCGAACCTTCTCATCATATAATGCTTCACACACATAAAAGAAGAAATTTAACAGGCAGGTGTTATATATCTTATGGCTTGTTCTTTGTCAAATATCGTTTAATTGCCTTGTTCTTATGTCTAGTTGGAGGTTTCAAATGGATCAACAAGTAAAAGGACTTCCCATGTCCATATAGGAAGTGGTTGGTTATGGCGGACATGGAAAACCCGCATCCCCACAGAATATAAAGTTGGTTTAAAATTTTTATTCTAAAAATGCCCTTGATTCCATAAATAAAACAAAATAAAGCAATTTTTTATTCAAGAATTCTCATATATTATATTATGATTAAATTATGATATTATTTATAATATAATATAATGCAATATAATAGTATTGTTATTATCATAATATTAATATTATAATTATAAGATTATAGAATAATAATATCATATTATAATCTCATCATAATATCTTATAATATTAAATTATATTAATATGAAAGTAATCTTGGGGCATCTTTCGTACTTAACAATTGAACATAGTTAATATGGGCTAGCTAAAGTTGCATCTTATATCTAGGGGCATATATAGTATTCTCTACTTTTCAGGAAAGTGGGTAGTCAATCAAACTTAAGCCACTCGAAAAGTGTGATTCGCAAGCCTCTTTCCTATAGCAAACTAAACATACTAAAATTCTTTTTCTAAGAATATATTTCTGAGTCCATTTCTTAGGCATATGCTTCCTAGAAGCTCATTTCCCGGGCATTATCTTCTCGTTTCCCAAATGAGGCTTTAAAGAAAACTTCTCCCACAAGCCTTAAATATTTTCTTTTGTGGTATTTGAGGAATGGAATGCCAATCAATATTAGGAGGACATGAATTAATCCTGTTGGAAAGATATTATGATTTTGTAACCAAGTGATTTTTGAGAATACCAAGTGTGCCATAAACAATGTTAAATTGGACTACTGATCAGCTCTATTATGGTTACTTCAGGCCTTGATAAAGATTTCAAGTGGTATGATTGGTGGATCAAATGGCAAATGTCACTTTAGATTGAAAAATGATGCCTTATGCTACTTCCTTTGGTGGTTATTCTAGTGCATGGCTTCTTTTGATAGTTATTTCCATGAATAACTTGTACTTATTTCTAGCATGACTTACATTGTATGGGTGACAAACATCCAATTTTTTGATATCAAAGGATGTAATTATCTTGATTGACTGCTGATTGAGTGTAAGCAAGTTGCTTTAGATGATGCGAAAAGGTTGTAGCAGGAGATAACTGATGGTGATAATTTTCCTTACCTTGGATCCATTGGAGAGAGATGAAAAGGCATATTGAAAACCATGTCTGCATTAAAGAAGTGAAGGTGCAATGTTGTAATGATTACATTATTGCGAGACGAGGAAAAATGCTCTGATGCAGCTATTTGGTAGATAGCATAGCTTGGTATGGAATTTTGGGCAATAATGATATGATAGATGTATAATAAGGTTGAGGGTCACATTATGTGGAAAAAGATCATCAGTAGCAAGCAATGGGGGGGCTAAAGAACCCAGTGTGAGCATGTCAGAAAAAATGCAGAGAAGGCTACTTTAAGGAGAAGGGTTGATAAATGAAGATATTGGTAGAGGATATGGCCCATGAGCAGGACTTGCAAAGAAGGATTTGTAAAGTCAGGTCCAAATATACAAGTCAAACTGCTAAAGCTTGTTGATCTTGGTTAAACTTGTTTTTCTCAACATATTCATACAAAAGGATATTTAAGCCTGGAGAATTGGTCAATTTTGTTTGGCAGTTTTAAAAGAAGAGGGGAAGACCAAAGAGTACCAACATGGGACAAGAAAATAAAAAGGTTCTGCAAGTGGGGAAGTCATTAAAAGGTAGGTGGGAAAATGGATTTTTGTATTCTACATTGCGCAAGGTTTGTAGGCTATGAATAACTATGACCTACCTAACATAGTATTGATTTATTCATTCTTCAACTCTATATCAGCTACTTGATTTTATGCTTAACACAATTTTTCTTGACTATCATGATCAGAGCTGCCTTAGCTTAGGAAAGCTTGCAAACACCAACAAGCCATTTCAACCTTCTAATGCTTTCAAATGTCTTAATGTGCCATTTGGCTGACATGGTCATGGGCTTCAGAGATGATGTTTTCTCAAAATCAAGATCCTTGTTTGTAGTTATTGCATAGTCACTGTTGCTAGTTTTTGTTTTCTGCTTCAATAACAATGATGCCACATACCTTTTCAGTCATAGCATTCAATTTATTAATTAGAAAGTTAGATAAAGCATCATTAGTACTTTGATACTATGACTTGTTGCTTTGCCTTTATGTACCCATGTCAAAATGAGAACATGGGTAAAGACATGAATGCAACACATGTATATCAGTTGGACACAACACTCCGAGCAACCCAACAGGATTGGGAAGTTGGAAGCAGCAGCAGCAACAGCAGCAGGCTGACCGTAGGTTTGTTCTCACAGATGACATGGCCCATGGTCAGAAGGCTCCTGGAGGAGAGAATCAAGGCTGAGGTTGTGATGACAAGAAATGGCGTCGTCGGCCTTAGGCTAGAAGAGAAAGGATTACAGTTGCTTTTTATTAGGATCACAACACGTGCAGTGCATTTCAAAAATTTAAAATTAAAATTTTGTCCTTAGATTGTCTACCATTAATGTTTAGCTCCTATTGACAGGGCATTTTGTTCTTGGTCCTACTCCTGGTTTTATGACAATTTTGTTTTTTACTCGTCTGTGCATGACTATGTATAGAAAAAGCTTAACCATATCCTAAAGCAAGTCCTAATTATGTGTAAGGACTAAATGTTAGATGCCAATAAATACATGTCCATGAACCCATACCCAAATTTTGGCTCCTTGGAAGCCAAGTCTATATGTCCTAAGATTTGGGGATAAGGTGGTTCCAATTCCTGGACAGATGCCTGCTATTGGCCCATGCCTGAAGCCATCTAACAATATATAAATAATTCATGCTAAATTTATACTTGGACAATGCTGGGTGACTTCTGGTTAGTTTTGAGGATCGTCCTTAGCCTTTTTCTTGGTTGTAGAGAACTCTTATAATATAAAAAATGAATTAGGGCCCAAAGAGAGCCATATCTACTCATTTTAGAAAGTTTCACCTTCTTGGAAGTAACAATAAAATACTATGTCTTTCTTATGGTCAGATTTTGAGACATTAGAACTTAAGTTGTTATGTGTTTGTTGAAAGTAATGTTGCCAAAATGCCTTGATTAAAGTGTCAAGTGCTACTACAAGAAAACTTCATAACCACCTCACGGCAAAAGGTTGCATGGGAGAACCTTTTCATGTCATGTGGGTCCAGGTGTTTAATAGTTTAAAATTCTTGGTATTTTATGGTTAGGTAGAAAATAAATTGATATGATAATTTTGTTGATTACATGAATCCTTTTTTTTCATAGACAAATTAGTTCAGTCAGCTGGCCAAGTGTGGCAACAAAAATATCATGTTCGGTTTTTGCATACACAGTGGTGCCTTGTCACTAAGCCGGTTGATAATTAAGAAAATTGTAAGCTTTCACTCGCCTTTTCTGTACACATTTTGAGAAAGAATGGTCAAAAGTGTAATATAACAGAATTGTTCATAATCTCTCTCTTTTTATGCTTGTGGTTGCAAATTGGTATTTCTCTTTTCTCATAATCCTTCCCCAACTCGTATGTTCAAACCTTGGCAATTAACTTAATTCGCATATTCTTTGATCTGCCTGTAGGAACTTCAATCAATTTATATATTTTTCTCTGCCCACATGCTATAATTTGTGTGTCTTCATGCTTCAACATCTTAATGCATATGCAGAATCCACCATCTGTTCCCACATTAGCTGCTGTTAAACTATCCAGCTGGCTAAGGCGGTCTACATTTATTGTCGACTGGCACAACTTTGGATATACTTTGCTTGGATTGTCTCATGGGAGAGGTCATATAATAGTGAAAATCTACCATTGGTAATTTTAATCCTTTTCGCTGAAACTCATTACTTACAATCCATTATTTTGGCACTAAACCATAGAAGGTCTCATGAATTTTGCATTTTGTAGGTTTGAGAAATACTTTGGTAGGATGGCTGATGGTTCTTTATGTGTCACAAAGGCCATGCAACATGAACTTGCTCAGAATTGGGGAATCAAGTGGGTGAACGGCTCAAAGTTTAACTTGTTCCTGTAATTTTCTTGGAAGATAACTTTGTATTTTTAGTATAGTGCATTTATGCTCTACTTTACTACATACAATCAGAGCAACTGTTCTCCATGATCAGCCTCCTGAGTTTTTCCATCCTGCTTCACTCAAGGAGAAGCATGAGGTGAACTAGTGTTCTCTCTCCATACAGTTATTATCTTTTAAGAATTCACAAGAGTGACCTTAAGATGTGCCACAGTTGTTTAGTAGGTTGGAGAATAATATCTGTCATCCAAATGGCATTCATGATTGTGTTACTACTGGTAATATTTGTGAAGCCAACCATTTACAATTTCTCTAAGCCTAAATGGCCTTATTGTCACATAATTTTTGAATGACTTTTTTCTCTACTTTCTGCAGCACAAAGAGGCCTGGATGGTAGTGCTGCCATTCATGGGTTGGATAAATCTTGCAGTACTCTATTTAGTACTCAGATTGGCAATGACATTCTCTTAAAACCAAACAGGCCTGCCCTAGTTGTTAGCAGCACAAGCTGGTAAGCCATGGCTTATCGAACATTCATGACACATTCTGAAAACACATTTTTTGGGAAATAGATTTTAGATGTGAGTGCTATATCCTGCATGCATTAGAGTTCTTCTTAGTTTTCTTTCATTTTTTGAATTCAATATTATACCTTATTGTGGATCAAATTTTCTTCTGATAATGTAGAGTTTTAATAGATGTCAGTTGCATCGTTTAAATTTGGTTTAATTTGATGCTTTAATATGTTGGTTCCCTAATGGAACCTAAATTTTGTTTCAAATTTGACATGTCTGGTTATTGATCTTCTTTTACTCAGGCGCTGATTGAGTCAAAATGCATAAGTTGCTGGACCAAACCTGCTTGTGCGCATGGTCATGTTACTATCGTCATGTGATGCAGGCATAGGATTATATTAATTAGGAACAGATCTATTGGGCCTTATTGTTTTATTAAATATGTATGCCGAACTTCCCTAGAAGACAGAAAATATATGTTTTAGAATGTTGATACATTTCCCTAAGGACCTCTTCCGAGAGGGTGTAGATGTGGATTTGGTGCAATAAAAAATAGGCTCAGGTCTTTAATTTTGGGCCGAAGTACCAACTTTGCCTTGATGGTTCCTAGACCTAACGTTGATAGCCGTATCAGCAGGTTTTGAGGAAGAATAGGCATTTTGCCTCCAAAAATTTATCCCTCTTTATCTTATGAATCTAATTGCCCATGCTCTCCCCTGTCCTAAAGGAAAGTATTCTTAAGCAAGCTATAAAAGCTCTATAATTAAATATATAACCTACCAAAAAAGATATGTTCACTTCCAAAAAATTTATATGCTTACATTTTATAGGGATAATTTTCGCATATTTAAAAGTGAATTGGAGCTTGTCCTATTGGATGCGCCCCTTTGCTCAGCAACTAAGGCCCTGTTTGGATAGAGGGAAATGAGGAGGAGGGGAGGGAAAAGAAGAAGAAAAGCAATAAAATATCTTATTTGGAGAGGGGAATGGAGATTACTCATTCCTTTTCATTCTTGCTTAAAAGTCTAAATTTCTTTACCCCTAAATTGGGGGGTAAAGAGGGAGAAATGAATGATTTATAATATTTCCCATCTCTTTCCAATTCTATCCCTACAAATTAGTTTGGATTTCTTTTATAGCAAAGGGTATATTTGTGATTTTATAAATATTACTTTTTTTTTTTCTTTCTTCTTCCTTTTTATCTAAACAAGATGAATGCAAATATCTTCCTTTCTTCTTCATTCCTTCCCAAACAAGGAGTGGATAACAGCCCTTCCTTATCCTCCCTTCATCCTCTCCTCCCTTCTTCAAAGATCCAAACAGACCCTAAAAGTTGTGTTAATATCTTGGGGATTGCATCGTCACAATATTTAGACCTTGGTAACTGTAGTGCAGGTAAGTCTCTCCTCCTCCCTCTCTCTCTCTCTCTCTCTCTCTCAAAACAAAACAAAAAAAAGAAAAGAAAAGAAGATTGTTCTATAGGCTGAGTATTTATGGAATCATGAATGAGTTGGAATGAGTTGTTCCTCAGGCCACTGTCTACAGAAAAATGAGTGGTACTGATGTTCTCCCAATATTACATATTTAAGAAATATGAATTATAAAATATATCTTTCATAAATTGCTGTTCAAAAGAAATGATATGGTGTAAGTTGAAATATTTATCTAGCTATATTTATAGCAACAACTAAAAACTATATTTGTATGTTTATTTATTCATGGAAAGATCATATTTATAAGAACAAGTGGTTTAATACCATACATATATTCATCATACCTATGAAGCACAGGCATGAATGCCTTGGTATGGAAAATATTAAAGATGTGGAATATGATATAGTTAGGATATGTCGATGAATGTATATGTAATTTAAAAGAACATGCATACGTACATATAAGCACGCACACATATGCAAGTCTAGATGTAGAAGAGTCATCTATAGATATTGGAATGATATAGTTCGTACTTTACAAAATAGACTTTTACAAGCTTATCATTTAATCATCATTCAAATATATAGACCCCAATTCATACTCAATGCTTTTTATTATCGATATCATAGAATATAAAATTGACCTTTTACCATTAAAATAATGTTAGAAAAAAAATAAAATAAAATACCCTCTCCCTTGTTTTTGAAGGTACGAGGAAATCAGGAAAATATCTCGAGTCTATGCAAGAAGTATTCACCAAGGTTTTAAATTCTTGGGATGAGGCTATCCCAATTTCCCTACGAAATGGGACATCTTGCTTTCCCTCCCATTTTGATGGTCATCGTGATAAAACATCTTGGTACCCTCCCCTCTCTTCCTTTTAATTTTCCTTTATTTTTTTAAAAAAACTTTTTTCTATCTTTCTTTTCTTTTCTTCCTTCTTTCCTTTTTTTTTTTTTATTTCCCTTCTTTTTATTTCCTTTTCTTCTCTGTTCCTCTCTTTCTTTATTTTTCTTCTCCTTTCCTTTCTTTCTTTCCTCTTTCTTCTTTTTTCCGTACATTGTTAGGTTTTGGTGTCCTGCCCTCCAGTCTCGTTTTTTCATAGGTGGGATGGGATGCCTCGCATCCTGCTGGGACTAAAAACCTTGGCACCTTTGTATTTGTTTAGTTTTTGAAAAAATAGGATACACAAGAATCAATTGTCAAACACATCTAGGAAATACCTAACAAGCATCAATATACAATATGTATCCACTATAGACAAGGCATGTGATTTGAAGTATTTGTACTTCCTAGCATTGGATCAATCACTGCTGTGACATATTCTCTTTTGCTAACCCATATACTAAAAATTAAGCACAGATTAGTTCAATTAATAATGTTCTTTGCAACTATTTGTCACGTTTTAGATGTTGCAGAACTTATGCAAGTTCCTGGACATAAAAAAGGTTAACATATGAAGCTTTTGGAAATTAAAACCTAAATTTCTATTTTCAATGCATTTCAAAACTGAATCATTACAATTTTGTTGTGCATCTTTTATGCTTTGAATTTATAACATGTTCAAATATATCAATTTGTCAGCACATCAACTAATTTTGTAATTAGTGCATGATAAAGTAATGAAACTAATGGTCATAGTTTGCCATTATTGCAAATTGTTGTGATTTGAAGTTGAAAGTCATGTAACTTGCCAAGTGTGTTGAGCTTAGTATGATTATCACATGCTGTCTAAACAAGATTATGACTGATAACCTTGGTTTCACTGATTAATATAATTGAAGCAGGCCTCTTGTTTGGGATGTGACCAAATGGATCTTAAAAGTCAATTTTCAAGATAACTGTCAAAAGTTACTGTTCAGTAAACTTATCCAGCTATTTGGAATTGGCCTTAGGGCCCTTGTTCTGTCTCCTTGCAATCTTTTCACATCCTTGATCTGAAAATCTCTATGTGGCATGTGCTTTCAAGTCATCCGTCATTCCTTTTGACATGTCCTAACAAATCGGAGCCCCAATCTGCTATAGGTTTTCTGGTCTTCTTTGGACTTGAGCATGATTTATAGCATCTCATTTGGCATCAGTTTCTTACAAATATGTTGAAAAATATGTTTTTGATAGTTAGCAAATGAGTTCTTCAATCTATTTCAGGACTCCAGATGAAGATTTTGGCATACTTCTAGAAGCAGCAGTTATGTATGACAGACGCGTTGCTGCAGCCTTAAATGAGGATGATTCAGTTGAGGAAGAAAAGCCTTGGATGGACATCAGCAATGGGAAACAAGACTTATACCCTAGATTGCTGTTCATTATCACTGGTATGGTTTGTACGAATTTTTGTTATAACCCTGAATAATACCAGATGATACTCAGACAGTCATTTTAGATTTTGAAATTGAATTTTGAAGGTAAAGGTCCTGAAAGAAGAAAATATGAGGAGCAGATAAAGAAGTTGAACTTGCGACGTGTGGCCTTCCGAACAATGTGGCTGTTGGCTGAGGATTATTCATTATTACTTGGTGGGTTTTTGTCGTTGCTGTCCAAAAAAAGCACAAAGTGAACATTTTCTATGTTTTATTTCTAACTTCCCTGATAATTCATTCGACTCCAGGATCTGCAGATCTAGGTGTATCATTGCATACTTCCTCATCGGGTTTGGACCTTCCAATGAAGGTAACTTGTGGTTGAATTTTCACAGAAACTGACATCAAGTTTTAATTTCTTAATTCATTAAAAGCAGGTCAAATGACTCATTGTCAGGTAGTTGATATGTTTGGATGCGGGCTGCCTGTTTGTGCTGTTTCATTCTCATGGTAAGCTTCCTTCTTGAATTGAATACCTAAAGCATGGATTCTGCTATAGTATATTTAATGCAATGAGTCAAATCTTCTGTTGCATGTCCTGTATGAAGCATCACTGAACTTGTAGAATTTGGGAAAAATGGAGTTCTCTTCTCAACATCATCTGAGCTAGCTGATGAATTTATGGTAAGTTTTTCTGCTAGATTTTTTAATTTGTCTTTCCTTTTGATATAAAAAAGAAGTTTACAAATAAAACAAGTTGGCTGCTACTAAAATAACTGTAAACAATAGAAGTCAGCATCTTCCATCTGGTGAAGACCACAATTGCATCCAGTTTTGTTGCTTTATTACATTTTACCAGTAAAACTTAGATTAGAAACCTAATCATGATTTCCTCTTGAATAATGCGCTGGTGAAATAAGTGCAGATGCTTTTCAAAGGCTTTCCAGATAAATGTGATGCATTAATCTCTTTAAGGGATGGTGCCTTGGCTACAGGGGCCTCTGCAAGGTGGTCTACTGAGTGGGAAACGCATGCATTGCCACTAATAAGTGGAGTAAGTTTCTCAATTTACTTTATTAGTTGGGATGCTACAGTAAACGCATGAATTATCTAACTTGTTGTTTGTGCACACCTTAGGGTTATATGGAATTTATTATGACTGTAATTATAATTGTAATCTGTTAAAAAGTTAATAGGGTTTTCATCATGGATTATGGGTTATATGGAATTTATTATGACTGTAATTATAATTGTAATCTGTTAAAAAGTTAATAGGGTTTTCATCATGGATTATGACTAGTAGTTTTTAAGGATATAATATGGACCGGCAGACTTTGTAGGTGTCTTATCTGGAATATCACCACATCAATCTTGATAATCACATTATTTGAGCTGCATTCATACTTGTGATTGAATGAAGTATTGAAACATCACTAGAAATTGATGAAATATATAAATGAGTTATTAATGAATTACACAATCAGGCCTAAATGAGTTATTAATGAATTACGCAAACAGGCCTATGAAATTTAGATTTATGGAAGTCAAAAAGTGTTTGGATCGTTAATGAAGAACAGTTGCATCTTGATTTTTTTAAAAAATTTTTAAATTAGAGAGAGAGAGAGAGAGAGAGAGAGGCTACAATGCCCCACCTCCCCACTCCGTGATTGTGGTCGGTATTTTTTTTTTTTTTTCCCTTTCACCCTTTTTCCTGTATTGTTTAACTGAGAAAATTTGAACTAATTTGCAGGTCATTTCAGGCAAACAAAGATGACAATTGATGGAGATTGAGAACATTTTTGAAACAACCTGGATGCCTTGTGTGAATAAAAATGAATCTTTTGCATGCCCTTGCTCTCAGGAGATGGTGACCGAAATCTATCAAGTGGAAGGTCGTATTGGTTAGGCAGCATATGCCTTCTGAATTTTTGTTATTTGGGCTACAAGTGAAATTAATTATAGGGGAAACGTGATTTCAAGTCCACATGCACAGGGTCATGGATGTTTGACATGTTGATGATGTGTTTAGTGGTGGTGATATATTACAATATGTCAAAAGTTTCTTACAAGGAATTTCTTGTATTCTCTGGATTCCTCCTTTTTTCAGCATATAAACTGAGTGGTTCAATGCCATGAGGTGATCCACCAAGTTTGAGTTTTTTGTTGTCTAATGTCATCTAATTCACCTCCAAAGAAAATCTTTGCAAAATGTGATCATTCAGTAGTTATTACAATTGTTTTAGGGGTGAATTTTGCAATGGATCAAGCTAGAGTTTCACCTCTATGTGCTGATAATTGCCTGATCATTCCTTGGTTTAACATGCAATAATTCGGTTCTTTAAGAAAGTTGCTGGTCAGCAAAGCTTGGGTAACAAACAGAATAAAAACTATTGAAAGTAAACAGGGAAAACTACGTAGGAAAAGGGGGGAATAAACGTAAAATGCTGTGGATGGATAAAATACATACTTAATTACATATAAGAGCTAAACGTAAAATGCTAAATATGCTTGCTTATGTAGAGAGGCTAAACATAAAACGGCTGTGTGGTCAAAGATGGGGTGTAAAATTTCGTTTGGAAATACATGGTTGATCATCCGTTCTTCAATTACAGGGAGAGGGAGAATAAAAGAAAGGGTAGATTTGAGTGTTTTAATCTGAAAATTGGATAGAATATATTATTTCTGGTTTGTTAAAATCATTAAAATGTCTGTTTTTGATAACCACTTTAAGATAGATTTTCGCAAAAGTAATTGGCCTTGTGATTGATACTAGTACATGCACTGACAAATCTAGTATAAAGGTAGAATTGATGGGTTTTTTTATTTTTTATTTTTTATTTTTTTTACTAGGTACTTGGCGGAGACTAGTAGTATAAAGGTAGAATTGATAGCTATTTTTTTCACTAGGTATTTGCGGAGAAAAGGCGATATGCCCGATGAAGAGCGCGGCATCACCCAGATCTTTAACCTCCAGCCACTCGTTCCGGCTCTAGTCAAACTCGAACGCGGTGAATTGTATAGTCCTTCTGGCATCGCCGGGAAGGGAGGATGGACTCCCTTCCCTTCCAAAATTCCCGTCCACTGGTGACCATTCCAACTCCCTCCACACCTGGATTAGATGTTTACCGTCCGGTGACTCCACCAGGTACTTCTGATTGCACCACCGCCGTCCTTTCGAGCTGGGAGCCGCCAATGTCGCCGTCGTCGAGCCTGGGCCATCGAGATCGAAAACGATGACATTCCCCCGGGTTGTCAGACCGTAGAGCTGCCCCTGGCGAAACATGATGTCCATGAAGATCCTCAATGCTGGTGGTTGGAACTCGGTCCAAAACTCGTCCCCAGCGTGCGCGAATGCCAGTCGATGGGACAGTCCGTAGATGACCGCCACGGTGTAGCCACTGCCAGAGGAGGAGGAGGAGGAGGGATGGGGGATTAATATTGCCTTGTGATAGTAGTAGATGCATATGAACTCCAGGTCGCGCGGCATCTCGTCCCCACTAGGGTCGAGGAGGAGGTAGCACTGATTGTACTTCCAAGTTTTTGAGCAGGCTATATGTATCTGGAACCTGTTTTCTGCTGTCACTGTTGATTGGTTCTCTGATTCTCTCCCATTCAGTCTTTATATCTGTTTTGGTGAAAGTCAGTCAGGTGGAAAATGCTGGGACATCTCAAGCTTCAGATGTTCTCCTTGCATTCCCAGCAACTGAAGCTGAACGTCTGACAATACTAAAAGCATCCACAGCTGAAGGAAGATGGAAAAAAAAAAGAAGGAAACATGTGTACCTTGTTCTGTGAATCCGTCTGAGTTACTTGATACGCCAAATGGTTCTCATCTGTTCTCTATATCCCTCCACAATTCATTGAAAGACTGGTGAGGCAGCTGTGTTGGACGCATCCTACAGTGTAGCATATATTCTCTATTGGCATTCCCATTCCCAGCAGAGATCAGCCAATCAGACACTCAGTTTGTGTGCCATCCTGACAGTGCAATATTGTTATCACCTTATCATGTTATGAGCAGCTTGCATATATCGAAACACCAAATTCAAAACACCAAATAACAACAAGGTGGAATCTTACACAAGAGTAGATCCTACTACTGTGCTGGGACGGAGCTAAGATATGGCCTCTGTCATGATCTTCCATCATATTCATATTCTTCAATAATTGTACATTTCGGGAACAACCATCCATTTGCAAGTGTCGAAGAAGAACTTGTGCGTGAGGTGGAAATCTCTCATTGGGGAAATCTTTGTGTCAGGGAGCATTACAAACTCAAGCATGCTGGTGCATGACACAAAGGTGCCTTTTTTCAAGGTTAGTTCAGAAAACACTTATGTGATGTCATCTTTTAAATTATGCCACATGGTGATTGACTAGAGTAAGTCTTGATTCAAACCAAGGTTTTAAATTTTATGGGTTGGGAGCATCCCATTTTCCATGGAACAGGATGCATCACCATCATGACAGTTAGGACATGGGATGCCTTAGGATATGCCGATTGGAACATAGGAACGATTATAAGATGGTTCCATCCTAACACTTGGAACAAAACCCCATTCTAGCATCTCATGGGATGCCCTGTCAGAATTTGAAAACATGATTCAAACAATTGTTTATCCAATCCCATGTACTGGTTGGTTCAGTTCTTGGCTTCCAAAGTCTGTTCAGTGTTATATACAAAAGACATTACATTCATTTCTTTTAGCTTCTACAGCTTTGTTTTTAAGGATCCAGTTGATTCTTCTCCTCTGTTCTTTCTCCTGTTGTATACATTCATAACTATCAGCATATCGTGACCTTGCAACCTCCTCACTTTGATCAAGCTCTACTTAGGAAGGTCATTGGAAGTTTACAAGCTTAAATGATCGTTTGGTGTTGACTATTGACATAAAACATGAGCAATAAATGCCAATATTTGTTGCAATGCCAAGGATGTTGATTGAGCTGGACTTAGACTTGCTATGCACTCAGTGAACTATATAAACATGAAACATGACACCGTCCTTTTTGTAACCTGATATGATATTCTTGAGAACACCCTGAACCTAGCGATCAACTCTTGTGACTAAATAGATGGAATCTTATTGTTTTGTCTTCTTTTATGATATCATTGCACTGCCACATTATTTTAGTGGGACATGATGTATATAACGCTGTTTCTTTTAGAATGCCTGGAGAAATAGACAGACAAAAGATATTTTCTTCACCATAGTTCCAACCTAGAAAAATCAGCAAATACAATCTTTTGACTAAAGCATTATGATACATTTTTAATCTGTTGGATATTTAACTCCCTTGCCTAATGGTTGCTAAAGAAGCTAAGGCTTTTATTATTCTTCCGTTGAGATTCTAGGGACATGAATCATAGGAGCAAGATCTGTTGACGAGTTTTAAGCACAAGCAAAGGTGGTGCTGTGCTTCCAATTCTAGGAGGTTCATCACTGTTCTAATTAAAGACATATTCCATGTTCTATTGTTCCTTTCCTGTCAAGTGTGTATCTCTAGATCCTCATCCTCTGCAAATGATGTCCAAGCTCTGGGAAGTGGCCTGGTCAAGAAAATAAGATGACCCTCTCATCTTCTTAAATGCGTTTCTTATCATTGTTGCCTTGTCATAGAACTTTCATCTGTTGCGTTCACTATTTTCTTGTTCTCTTTTCTGAAAGCCAGTGATTTGTGAAGCCAATCTGCAGAAGTAATATCTTTGTTATGCAAACAAGGTAACTAAAGGAAACGTAGAATTTACCACAGATCAGATGTTTTTCTATGCTTAGCTCTTATGATTTTGTCAAATTACAAATATCTTTCCTTCACCTAAAGTTGTCAAAATACTAGTTAAATCTAATTGTCACCTATCTGGACTCCCCCAGAGCCCACGACTCTTATCACTTTTACATACAATTTAGTATGAGGGAACAGGTAATTAAGCTAGATTTCATCTTCATTTCTCTTTATAGCAGTTGCATTCTTCTTCTCATGATTCCTTTATCAGATGATTTGTAATTTTTAAGAAGCCCTTGAAAAGCATTGCGTAAGTTGAGAGAAATCTTCTCTTATAACTTGGTTCTGAGAGTGGGAATGAATCTGGTTTGAAGAATTTTATTTCTAGGAAAATTTTGTAAACTGCATAATGCATATCACTGGTTATGTATGCCACTGTTATTCTTTTGAAACCCCTTGGTGCCTGCTAGATAAAGTTGGTAAATGCTAGCCATTATCAATATATGGTGCTAGTATGTTATGTTTATTCCATTGGGACACCTTAAACTCATGCATAAATTTTATAATCTGAGTGCAGTTGAGAACTTGTAATTTTACTACTATTCTTGTAAGATTTTTTTTCTGTCCTGCAACACAAGTTCACTTCATTTCTGTATAACAGTTATTGGGTTACAGAAATGGGTTACAGAAATGCATGTTGATGGTTCTGCTTTGATGTTGCTTCTATCATGACCAGGAATTCCAGGCTGACTATTACACACCTCTCGCTCATTTCACATATTCCTTTTACAATGCCCTTATGTTTTTCACTTTAAGTTTTTGTTTTCTTAAGCTTATGGGATCCAGTTAATTTATATGGAAATCCAAGAAAGGGTGACTTATTGACAACTGGAAACCCCCTTGGTAGCTCTTCGCTCATTGACATGATCAGCAATGATCCAATCCTCAGGGTAAGGGTAATTATGCCAATCAAATTATGTCGGGAACGGTCATAAAGTTCAATAATTTTTATTTATTGAATTGGGTGGAAATCATTATGTATGGTACATGGAACATTTAAAGTAATAGCTGAGTTCATGGGAATTATACGACGACTAATGTAATTGCCAAGATAAAAAGAGCTAAACAGGAAAATCGAAAAGAATTCAATATTAGCAATTTTGCATGAAAGGGAAAAAGGTATAAAGGACATGCATGAACCCCATGCAACATGTACTGCATCAGGCCCTGACCAGCAGATGTAAGACTTATCACACCACAGTCCATCCTCAAGATCACCTATCAGGTTGCATTTATTTGCCTCCCCATGATAAAGTTTGTAACCTATCAGGAAGAAGAAAAGATATTGAGCACATGTGTTTGCATGATTCTTTTGTGCTTGTGCGTTTTGCTTTTAGTGGAGGGGAAAGGGGGAAGGGAAGGGTGGGGAAAACCCCTTGCATAACCCAGAGATGATTTCTGTCTTACATTACCTAGTGAGCACTAGATACTCTGTTAGACTTTGCGGGGCACCTTTTGCTTATGATGAATACAAATTATGCTCATCTGCTATGCCTTTTTAGTTACACATGCAGTCTGACTTATACTGTTCTGTTTTATTTATTCAGCACCGTGACACAATGAGGCAATTCATTATAGGTACTGATGGATTTTTTGGAGCATTTGCTCAATGCCTTTGTGGAAGCCTAATCTATGTCAGGTAATTGTTGGATTAGTGTCACATATGAAGCATCACATTATATGGGAGCATAGATTTAATTCATTTCCCAGATGGATATATTTCAGTTAGAATGTGCAGAGTACTGGTTATTTTTACTTCCTTGCTCTCTTTTGCTGGCAGTTGCATAGTTTGCCTGTGTTTGCTTTTCACCAGTTACAGGAAGTAGCCCAGACATCCTCTTTTTTCTACATGAAACTTGATTAAAAGCAAGGTTGCTTCTCTTCCAAGTTCCAATCCATAATAAGCGAATACACAATGCATCTCCACCATATTTTTAATAGTCAAACTGGTAAGACACAACAGCCAGATCTACAGAACCTTGATTTCCTTAAATATTTTCGCCATATTGTGCACTTATTTTGTTACATTTTTCAATCTGCATCTAGCACAAATCCTTGATTTTTTACTGATATTTTACTGGTTAAGTAGTGTGCAAGGTCTCATGCTAATCTTTGGATATTGAACTTATTGCCTTACTGGTCGGATCAATGAGCAGTTCAAAATGATTTCACGGGTGGTGAATTTTATAAAGACTAAATAAAAGCAAGGATTTAAGTGCTGCTGGCACAGGGTGCACCAGCTAGTGGCCTGCACGGCACATGTCCTGCCCTCACAGAACAAGTTGAATAAGAAAGAGACTTAACAGCTCTGTTTTAGTTATGAAAAAGGACTAATAGGTATCACGTTTATCCAGTTCCAGGTGCCTGTGCTGACCCAACAAGACTTGGCACTTCAAACCATGAATAAGAGTAGGAATATACCATATGTCTACACCAACGTTATAGAGGTACTCAGAGAGTGGTTTGGGTCTACGAACGGTTCTCAAGATGCAAGGCCCTTACTGCATCTATGTATGGTGATTTGTGAAAATCATCTGAAGTTGAAAGCCAAACGCATGCCAAATTCCTTGCTTCACAAGCTACATCAGATTGCCAGGGTCTGTGGAAGGTCTTATGGTCAAATTCCACATACAAGATCTTGGTATTCTCTGATTATTTTGGCTGATTTATTGTTAGATACGATATTACATTGTTCTCTGGTATCTACTGTCCTTATTCTTTTCCCCCTACATGAGGATTGCAACTTGTGTGTATACTTCATTTTGCGTCTGCAAGTAGGTACTCTAATTTGACTTACATTGCTCGCTTATAGTCTGAACAGGGAAGGAAGAAGAAAACCTTGGCATAGCACCAAGCACAAGATGGATTTGCTTTGGCTGATTTGGTTACATGTAACAAGTACAACTTGTCAAATGGCGAAGACAAGATGGGGAAACTCTTAAGTCTTAGTGGGAATTGTGGGAGGTCAAAATTCTCCAGCTTCTCTATTGCATTTTTAATTGTACTCCTAGCTTGTATGTGCCTATTCCCTAAATTTTTTTTCCCTTCCCTTAAGCCACCTTGTGTTCTCAAGATGCAGCAGCCTTTTTGTTTTTAAAGTGGATCAACGAATCATCTTGCTTACCTACCACTCACCAGCAGCAGCAGCATACAAAATCTATCGTTTCATTTATACTTGCTGTTTGATGGAGTGCAGAGGATGTCAATCTCTTGACCCAGTGGCATGGCCACCAGCCCTGGATGCCAGACTAGTCTCAAACAACAGTTGGTTCGAAGATCTGGATCCAAATTTATAAAAGAAAACGTTTCTCTGACTAATAATCTTTGGTGAATTTGGGGCAGATTGATGCAGTGAAGCGAGACATCTATGTAGGCTTAAGCAGAAGCGAGCCACCTCCGCCTAACAATCCTCGATAAACTTCTTCGACGAGGAAATAAATGCATAAAAAGAAGAAGCTAGCCTTTTTTTTTCTTTTTTCTTTAATTCAATTTGTCGAGATAAAAGAAGAACAAAAAAAAAAAGGTTCACGTTGGTCATCACACCCCGGCTAGCAAGAAAGAAAGAAAGAAAAGAAAAGAAAAGAAAGAGATGAAAAGGAATTAGAAAGAGGAAGAGGGAGGAGGGAAGCTCCTGGTGGCGGTCTTGACAGCATTCCACATGGCACCAAGGCCGGAGAGGACGAGGGGGATGGCGGCGCCGGAGGCGAGGCCGATGGCGAAGGACTCGGGGAATCCGGGCTTGGAGTCGAGCTTCGTCTCGAGGATGGCTAGGCGGGTGTTGAGGGTGTCAAGCTTTCGGATGGAGTCGATGTCCTTGTTGCCGCCACGGCCGGACACGACGGACTTGTAGAGGAGGGACTGGAGCTCGCGGATGGCCTGGAGGGAGGCCTCGCGGGTGTCCAGCCCCTGGGCCTCGTAGTGTGCCAGCACCTCGTCGGGGCCCGGCATCTGCCGCTTCTTCTTGCTGTTGTTCTTGTTGCCACCGGGACGAGGAGAGGGGGGGTTGGGGGCTGACGGCTGGTCCATTCTGGACGGCGATTCCGTAGTGAAGTTTAGGGTTTTGGAGGGGGAGGAGGAGGAGGAGGGGGGAGGTGCAGCCTTATCGGGTGGTGCTGGTGAACGCGTGACGGATGGTTGGTTCCTTCGGATTTTATTCGCACCGCTTGCGAGCGCAACGGACTACCATGATGGTCAGGTCCATTAACATCTAACCTATTATTATTATTATTATTATTAATTAACAGATTAAACAAATCAAATTAAATTATTTATTTATTAAATAAATAAATAAAATTTAGGTTAATAATTTTTATGATAAATTTGCATCAGATATGATCTATTTATGGTCCGATCGGATCTATTGTCAGAATCTAAGACTTTATACGACTCCGATTGTCAGAATCTAAGACTTTATACGACTCGCATCGGAGTGGACTCGGGCTCCTCATTTTATTTTTGCCCAGCACCAAGGAAGGCTTCTATTCCTGCGTACTCCTTCATCATCACCAGGCCTCCATTCCATGAAGACCGCCGCCGCAATCAACGGTCGAGATTCATTTCCCTGATCGGATTCTTAACCGCCATTCCCTCCATCTCCTCCACTCCTGTGGATGATGGAGTTCCAAATGAGCCCCATGATCACCATCGTCCATCCAATCATCGTCTTTCCTTGGGACGGATCTCGATCCTCGATCCGCCTGAATCAGACGGTTAGAATCCAATCTGCTGAAGCTGTTCGATATATTTTGACTCCCACCACCCCCAAAGCTGTTCGATATATTTTGACTACCACCACCACCTCCACCCCACCAAACGCCAGATCTGCTCAGCCTTCCGCCAGCGCTATGCGGCGGCGGCGGCGGCAACATCTCCTCTCCTTCTTCTTAGTGCTCTTCTCCCTTCTCTCCTCCGACACCACTGCCACCTCCTCAGACAACGCCTGCGATCCCCGATCCCTGCCGGACCCGCTGACCCTCCGGCCGGACCAGCTCACCGTCCTCATCAGCGGCTACTCGGAGCGCCGCCTCCCGCTCCTGCGCTCCCTCGCCGCCGGCTACGCCTCCCTCCCCTTCGTCGCGGCGGTCCTCATCCTATGGGGCAACCCTTCAACGCCTTCCGAGATCCTCTCTCCTCTCCACTTCTCCTCCTCCTCCTCCTCAGTCACCGTCGTCCGCGATCCGTCCCCGTCTCTCAACGCCCGGTTCCTCCCGCGCGCCGCCATCCGCACGCGGGCCGTCGCCGTGTGCGACGACGACATGGAGGTGGACCCCCGGTCGCTTGGCTTGGCCTTCGCAGTGTGGAGGTCCCACGAGCAGAGCCTGGTGGGGTTCTTCGCGCGGTCCCACGAGCTGGACCTGGGCCGCCGGACATGGATCTACGCCGTCCACCCGGACCGCTACTCCATCATGCTCACCAAGTTCATGATCCTCAAAAGCGAGTACCTCCACCGCTACAGCTGCTGGAGCCGGTTTGCCGAGGCCCGGCGATTGGTGGATCGGGAACGCAACTGCGAGGACATCCTCATGAACTTCGTGGCAGCCATGTCCATGGAGACGGAGAGCAGGGAGGGTCGGGGGCCCACCACCGTGCTGGTTCAAGGCACGAGGGTCAGGGACTGGGGCGACCCCCGGAACAGCGGAAACAGCAGCCGCGGCGGTGACGATGGGGTGAGAGAAGAGATCAGACGTGTAGGATTGAGTGCGAGAGGAGACCACCGGAAGAGGCGCGGGGATTGCATCAGGGAGTTCCACCGGATGTTGCGTGTGATGCCCCTCAGGTATAGCTACGGGAAGGTGGTGGAGGGGGTCGGGGAGCAGGCGCTCTGCAACAAGGGTGGCAAGCTGCTCTTCTGCGATCGCGACTAGCTCCTCGCTTGTTTCTAATTCCATTGCCAGTCACCCATATGCCTCCAAGTTCTCCGCCATTTCTCTTTTTTTTTTTTTTCTTTCTTTCTTTAACAAAATAAAAAGAAAAGAATCAAAAACAGATCAATGGACCACACTTTTTTTATATGTTATGACTGTATTGGAATCTATTTGACAAACAAAATTCGTCATTGTTATTTTTTCAAAATCGTTGTGGCCGCCGTCATAACATCATCCGTTAGTTAGATCTGTGTTCAGAATCAACAACAGTCAAATAAGCCAGAAACAGGACCCCCATACATACCATTATTGATCTATCGATCTCAGGTTTTTTTATTGGGAAAAATACTACTTTCAATCAATTAATCCAGCAAAATAACAGGCAATAACGCAAGAAGCACTAGTTCCCATATCAACAGCAACTAGATTACATAGAAGTATACAAACAACAATAAATTCGAAGCCTACTTCGACCGCGCGTTAGCTGCTGGAATTCTGTGTTACTTCTCCAGCTGCAGCAGATAGCGCGTCCTCCGAGTCCACCGCCACCTGAACGCCAAGGACATCCAAACACATCAGGGAGAGAGAGAGAGAGAGAGAGAGACCCAAATGCATGGTTCATCCAATTATACCTGTTTTAGGTGGCTCATCAAGGCTCCATGTAACAATCTTTTTAGTTTGTCACATTGCTCAACCATGTGGTCCGCACTCTGCAACTCCTCAAGCTGGGACCACAGCCGTTCAATTGCTGTGTAAGGAAACCAAATTGCCGACATCTTTTTCCGATTGATTACATCAGCTGGTCTCTGAAAATCATTGCATAAATGACGATTAGTTAGTTTATCAGCCAACAAGGAGCATTCAGCCAAGTACCAAGTAGTGCGATAAAATTAGGAAAAAGCGAATGGTGCACATAACTTACCAGAGACGCAAAGGATTCTAGGTACTCGAGTAACAAGTTTGTGGCCTCAGCATGTCGACCATAGTCCACATAGAGTCTGAATAAGGTTGCTGCATCTGATTCCTGCCCAGTCATCCCCCAAGACATTGCCCTCCGTCCACCCTAGAACATCTTCAAGTCAGTTATCGTATTGCACTACTGGATCAGCCTACTTGTTTACAGAGTGCATGGAGGGAGAGGGGAAAATAACACGTCTGGAATGGTGCGCGGCATGTGAATTCAGCATATTAGTGAGATGCATAGAGAAACATTAGATAAACACATTTGAGAGCATGACCTCGGCTTTTGGAATGGAAATTTGCCAGCCACAGAAAACTAGAACTTGGAATTCACAAACGGAAACAAAATAGAATGTTGGTGGGACAGGGTGGGGGGAGCAACTACCCTACATTTAGAAGCATATCGCATGAACACACAACTGGCCACAAACTAGAAGCAAAGTCAAGATTACAGTTGACATTACCTTGAACATGTGAACCAACCAAAGAGGCAGCTCAATCTGAGGATCAGTATATAGAAGTGTTTCAGCAACAATCACCAGCAATCTTGGGTGCAACTTTCTGTATTTCTCCTGGGATAGCAGAGAGTACCGGTAAAATATAAGGGTATTTCTTTTGACTGCACACCTAAAAATTATGTGGAATAACTACATGCTCTGCATATAACAACAAATAGCCTAAAATACAAGCTGTATCAAAGAGGTGATCAAATTTCAGTACTTTAGTCAGTTCAACTCCAGATGACAATAAGCTGTAAAATGGAAACATTAGATACTATACTTTAAATTGTTTAGATTACCACTAGCCCACAACAATAGAGCGCACGCATACAAACCAAACAAAAACAAGCTTACTGCTAGCACTCAAAAAGTAAGTATGCCAATTGCAAACCAGAATCAAATGCCCAATGTTAAAAGGTGGAACTTTTTATGATTTTGATCTACGCAAACAACTCCATGAATACAGATATATTACACTAGTTTAAATTCACCCATCGAAATCCAAAGGGTCTTATGATTAAGTGTATATGCCTTCTAATTACACACATACACTGTTAAACAATAACTGAATTCCTTTATTATTGGGGTGAGGCAAATGCAAACATATAATGTTGAAATTAGGAGTAAAATCAAGACTCAAGGCAGCAGGAAGGATGAGAGGAGCAACACCTGGTTTCTCATGCTCCCAATATGCTCATACACTGTACTATAAACACGCTACATTCCAGGACAAAATAATTTAGCTTAGGAGTCACCAATTGAGCACCAAATGCTGAATGCCTTTGCTTGAGCAACCAAAAAGTGATAAAAAAACCCTCCAGGGAAAAGGGGGGAAAAAGGAGCGTCAGATCATGTAATTCTGTGAGAACTACCTTAAATACAAAAGAAAATGACGAAATTTTTAGCACTACCAAGCTTTTACAGAAATAATGAACATGAGAACGCTGTGTTATGCAAGTGCCTGTAACACAAATATAAAACTACTTAGGGAACCAGAGTTTTTTTCTTCATATGTTAGGCTAATGTTAGTAAGCTGGAGATTTTTCTACATTTTCATCATGATTGGTAAGAGAATGCCAAAATGTGCTGCAACTTTCACTGAGATAATCAACATACTTTAAGCCAAATTTGTGTGAAAAACTAAAATGTGATGTTTGGGTATCTTCTTCTCAGAATTGTTGCATTTGATGTTGACATATAAACTAATCTTTTAGCAGTCCATCAACATCCATTTCAGGGAAAGATATAAGGAGATGAAAGTTGCAGTTTCGGCAACTTTTTGTTAAAAGAATGCACATAATAGATGAAGTTGTGAACAAATATTAGTTCTATCTCTAATAAGAAGAAAAAGGTTGGATAATATGGCTTTAAAGTTTCTTGTGAAACGGATGCCCTCAAGAGGAACTTCATGTAAAACTACAGATGATCAATGACAGATTTTGCAACAAAAGAAGAGTTGGGAAACACTCCTTGGGGAAGGTTATTTTGAGCTTGAGAAGAAATGTGGTAGAATAACACTTAGTACCTCCACCCATGGATCTCATTTTCATGAGACAGACCAAAGGCCATAACATATGCATTGCATTCAGTAGCCTCCTACTGGGAGGAGACTATTTCAACAATAACTATAATCCATGCAACATCTAAGGCATGCTATAAAAAGTCTGAGAGAGGAAAGCGTTTAAAGGAATGTTTTAGTAAACTCATACAAGATAAACTTCAAGTGTTTCCCATTGGCCATTTCCCTTCAATTGAGGAATTAGAGGGCTAGCATTTAGTTTTGCATCAGCATATGTTCCATCCTCAGAAGATGGCAGCAGAAGATTACTGGCTTTAACATTGCTCCTGAAATCAACAAATGCAATCCCTTCAGTACACGTGTTTCTGCCAGCTACATGCTGCATAGAAACCAGCAAAGTAATCTGTGGCATATAAAATACAGAAAGTAACAAGGTTTAAAAAAAGGTAAACCTTTAAACTCACCTTATAACAGAGGAGCCTACTCTATTTGGACAGCATTTCTGTGAGATAGCAACAAAGGCCCGTTCTAGTTCCCTGTAACAAATTTGGCTGTCTCATGAATCTTATATAACTAGTCGTAAAATGATATTCTTAACATGATATTAATAAAGTGACAAACTTTAGCTGTACCTTTTTAGTCCAGAACCCTTCCAAAATTTGACTATTACTGTAAAAGCCATGTCATACATATTTTCCTGGATCAGAACATCCACCAAATTTCCTAGTTCTTGGCTTCCTGTTAAAGAAAAAAACAGTGCTGTTTAACAGGATTTCCAACCACAAGCATGAGATAATTGTAGTAACAAGTTTCTGGCAGCATTGAACTACGACCATTACAATTGATAATCAATTCCAACAAAAAGCAGTGTCAGTTACCAGAAAACTTGAACTTATCATTCACAAGAGCAAGCAGATACTGCGCTGAAGTTAGCACATGCTCCTTTTCAAGCATTTCGATATCAACACAGTATTGCAGACCCCATGACTGAGGAGCACCACCAACAGAAGCAGCTAAACAAAATAGAGATTCAATTATTTTCTTGTTGAAGGATGTTAGATAACATATTTTCAATTTCTTGACAGCTTAAAGAATGCAACACTTAACAATTTGCTGTCAGGACATTTCTGGGCCTTTTATTTGGTGAACCTTGATCGTGAGTAAAAATATCACCATATTGAGAGTCAATCCAAGCATAATTGTGATCAACAAGTTGCAGAGCATTGATTGCAGCAGACAATGCATGTAGCCTCTCTTGTAATGATGAAGAAATCAGGTGTTTTCCATCCATGGTTGCTTCGTTCTTCAATCTCACAGAGTATCGGTACATGTAACTAGCTGCCTTTCTCCAGTTGTTTCGATGCGCTTCAAAAGCATAAAGCAGTTTGTATACATTTGGCCTTGCAGAAATATCTGAGCGTTCAGCCTGTAAAGTCAATGAACGTTTCATGGTAAATTATATACACATGATGCTTTCTAGATGTTCGGATAAATAGTGAATTTGGATTAAATTGAGCCCTAATGAGACCTAGCTTCACCTTCCAAACAAGCTCCTGCTCTACTTTTTCTGTTAATCCCACAAATGGCAGATTACCATCGCAAAGAACCTGTGTGAAATCAAAAGTAAAAAATTGAGACCATTAGAAGGGCATTTACCAATGCAGAAGGTACTGTTTGTATTAATACAGCTCAACACTAGAATAGACTCATACATGTGAAAATGCCATATGTTTCATCATACAAGATTGTTTCACACAGACACCATAGATTTCATTATATAAATCATGTTGGCTAGAACTTAATAAATTCACAGTAAGTTTGTAAAATGCATATGGCAAATGAGAAAAAAAAGCCAGGGACAGAAGGCAAGAGATTGAGGTGCAAATTGCGAAAGACAAGAAAAAAAAAAATGTGACAGAAATCCCCAGCATCTAGAAGGGAATCATGGAGTTTACAATAAGAACAGTTAAATGTGCATTGCTGTAATTGCCATGGAAAAAGATGTGGTGAATAAACATATTCACAAGCATTGCAACTTCAATTGGGCTCAACCCAAACACAACCAGCCCAACCAACCTGTTGGGTTGGGATGGGCCAAGATTTTGGAAATTTGAGGTGGGTTATTGTTGAGCTTGAACCCAACCCAAAGCTCAGTGAACCCTGTAGATAGTTAAAAACAATGTCTTTATTAATGCTTTATGCAGCATACTTGTCTGTTTCATTTAACTACATCTTTAGCCCTACTCAGTTAGAATTGTGTCACTGCACCTATTGAGATCACAACTCAAACCAATATCAACCAAATAGGAATGTCAGAAATATTTTCTTAGTCTTCAAATCCCTACATGAACCAACTTTACTTGATTAATCCAAGCAATCTAACCTGACACTAACCTAATCCAAATTTCACTTAAGATGAGGACGGGTTGGGACCATTGGATTGTGTCGGAAAAATCCCAAACAGAGGCTGTGCTGGGTTCACTTCGTGTAAGTAGATCAAGGATGGGCTTGGTTGGGGTTAGCCCTAAACCCAACCCAACCCAACCCACCCAAGCTGCAGTCATACTTTTCACATGGCCCTTAGGAAGTTCTAAAGTGATCTCAACTTAGAGGTCGAAGCATTTGATTCCACACTACAAATGCACCTGAAGTCTCAAGCAAAACAGTAGGAAACCAGCCAAAATAATAGATGTACAGTATTGAGCAAAGAAGGTAGACCACAATAATCATAAAAACCTTGACATGAAGTTTACAAAATAAAATCAAAAAAATAAATAATATCAATGAAAAGTTGGGAAAATGGAACCTCATTGATTTTTCAAAATAATTTGCAGAAGTTGATTGATAATCATAACCATGATCATCAAGCTTTGTCCCTACAATTTGGAGCCAGCTAGCTGGTTTTATGAATCCTCATTCACCTAGAATTTCTGAATACAGCTAACTCTAATTTTATCAAACATAAAATGTTGACCAATACATTTTCCTTAAGATGAATGTTGACTTCGCATTGATTTTGATGATCACAAAACAATTAAGTAAGTTACTGATGATTTTGGTGTAGATCAATATGATTTACAGGTATACAAGAGTCACCAAGAGTTTATGGTTCAAGAGAGAGAGTTCCAAAATTTGAGAAAGATGATTCAAGGTCAGATTAAGCAAATCTCAGATAATTGGCAATGTTCTCAAGTAAAGACAGTTCAAGTTATGAAAGTTATGGCACCAAGTTTCCTTGATTCAATGAATTTCCAAGTCCGTGGAACAATTTTTCAAGTTTTGGAGACATTAGCCAACTTCCACGGCAACTACTGGAACTTGGAATGGAAGAATGGAACCCTTGGCCGACCCACATGTGAGTTAACAAGTCAAAAATGAGTTAATAAATCAAAAATGTGTTACAAAAGTTTTTACAGAAGAAATTCATGGGTTAGTCGGCTCTAGAGCCGACTACTGTGGCCATACAGAGCCTTTCCCCATGTTAGTCAGCTCTAGAGCCGACTTCTGATGGAAAAACAGTGGGTTTACCCATGTTAGTCGGCTCTAGAGCCGACTACTTGCCTGGGATGGGAAAAATCCTAGGTTAGTCGGCAGTCAGCTCTGGAGCCGACTAACGCCCTAGGAACTTGCCCAACGGCTAGTTCTGACATTCCAACGTTCAGAAACGGCCATTCCAACGGTCCAATCCCTCAACCAACTATAAATACAAGTTAATGGGATGGATTAACATGAAGTTAAGTGGATTTTTGAAGGATTACAAGTGAGGAAAAGAGAGATTTATAAAGCCAAATCCAAAAAAAATTCAGCCTACTCCAGTTTTCAAAAATCACTGTAGCTGAAGTTTGAAAATCCATTGAAGCACATTCAAAGCTCCCACCAACCACTCCAGAAGCTTCATCAAGTACTTTTAACTCCAGCATTCAAAAAAGAGAAGCTCATTCAAGGAAAAAAGGCTTCAAAACTGTAAAGTGCTCTTTGTTATATTTATTTGCTCATTAAGGAGCTATTCTTGCTGAACTTGTTTCTTATTGTATCTTGTTGAGTTTCAACTTGGTTGAAACTTGTGAGGGGTATGCCAAACCCTTAATTGGTGGTTGTAAAGGCTCCCTTGTGCCTGAAAACAAGAAGCTAGCTAAGTAAGCTAGGTTGTAATCGTTGGAGAACGATTAGTGGTGAAAATTCCCAAGAAGTTCTTGGGGAGTGAATGTAGGTGCAAGGGTTAGCACCGAACCACTATAAATCTTTGTGTTTGTATGTGCCTTCCACTGTTATTGCTGTGTGTTTTAAGTTTGACACTTCACTCTCACCCACTCTTATAACTTTGCAAGTATTGCACATCTTGGTTAAAATTTCTAAAAGGAACCCAATTCACCACCCCTCTTGGGTTGCTTAGCTGGGCAACAATGAAGATCATAATGGATGAAATTTAATGAATGTCAAAGTAATTGCTACACAACTGTGATCCAAACTACTTAAACACATGAGAATTTGTACTACAAATCAGAGGAATTTAACCATGTTCTCTAAAATGAAGAAAAACCATAACTTGTAAGAAAAAATTAGGAATTTGTAAGAAAAAAAATTAGGCTATTTTTACTGCTATATGCACTCATAATCACTCAGTTCACCACTCATGATGCTTCTTAGATTCACGGATTTCTCTATAGCAGATAAACATGCAACATTTACTAGTCCTAATCAAGGCTGATTTCTTTGGCCGGTATATGATTTTTTTTTTCTTTTTCTTTTTCTCTTTTTTTTTTTGAGAAAAGAAGGTGGAGTTGAAACATTTTATTATCTATCAACCAATGGCAAGGACAATAAGAATGATATGCACAACAAAAAGTACAAGATAAGAGAACAGGATGACCTTAGCTGCACCAAGTTCACAAAGAACAATAACAAAGCGCCTCAGGCATATGTATTTGCTATCCTCATCTGGATTTGAGATGATGGCACAATAGGCATCCCCATAATGCTTCAGATCTAAGGTGAATTTAAAGACATTTGCCCATAGCCGCCCCCGAATGGTAGTTGCAGGTTCAGGAAGGAGGTCATCATCATTGTTACCATCACTCAAATTAAGAACAACATCCACTTGTTCAAGAGCAGCAAGAGCAAATTGACAAGCTCCTTCACTGATACCATATTGCTCAAAAATCTGCATAGCCCATTGATAATAATTAAGTCTCCAGACTGCTATAGATCCATATTCCCCTGATAAAAGGAAATTATAAATTAGGGTCAAAGTGCTAAAACAAATGTGTGAGTACCAATGATATCTAAAGGAAAACAAGTCACCAGAATATTGGAAGCCAGTTTCAAAAGAGAGATTTCGCAAAGATTGTGGCGCTTCCTGTCCAGATGCAGCTCTGTGTCAAGATATAAAAGGGAAAGAAGAGAATGAATAATGTGATGCATTCATGAAAAGTTATACAGAAATAGGTAAATAAATTGAAATTAATAGCATTTGGATAAAAAACACCAAGAAGAAGGATGGGCAAAAGGACTTGCAATCCTATGCTATTCTTATCACTTATACTAAGAGCTCAAATTTGTGCTAAATTACATCCTACAAGGTAGAATTCAAATGCCTCTCAGTCCAGATGCGGAAAAGGATAGGTGAAAGGATTTGGCATCCTATACTATTCTTATCACTAATATTAAGAGTTCAAATTCATGATAAATTACATTCTATAAGGTAGATACTCAAATTCACTCATCATGCATGTCCCATGACGACATAACTGCAGGTTTATGACATGTACGGTTTAAATAGTTAAGGTGCATTATAGGGGATATTATAGGCAATCAATTAAGGGTTAGATCATATGGAAGCTAACCAAGAAAAAGAACCAACATATAGGTGAATTTTCCTAAGACTATGATGAGTTTTATCACATAATAAAGAAAGATGGATTATGGAATATGGATAAGTGAAGAAAGATAGCATGACTACAAACACGAGATGATTTCCAGAACATGAAAAAATCTTCAACATAAGATGATTCTATGACTACAATTGCTATTAAGTTTAGAAAGTCCTTCAATGCTGTCCAGAAATGCAAAAAGAGAAAAAGAAAAAAGAGAGAAGGTGACAGAAAGCAGTTATGCAGAAATCGAATAAAATGAATGCTAACCAAAAAAAAAAACTCCTGCACACATGACACGAGATACCTGAAAAAACAGCGGATAGCTTCACTTATTTTCCGCTCTTTAAGGGCTCCATGAAGCCCGCCTTGTGCCCGCACAAGAAAGCAATATCCCAGAAGATGAAGGCGTGCACACCATTCACCATCCATACTTTGAGCATTTTGGGATGCCTTTCTACTACTTAAGTAGGCATCAATAATAAGAAAAAGATTCTTGATAAAGTCAAGCAAAAGGAAAACATCCCAGATTAGTAGTTACAGAAGCAATTTATAATTGAAATCAAAAACTGGAAACCTAGTAACCAAATAAAACAGTTACCTCAGTAGCTTCATATTGGCCATGGCGAAGCAGTAGTGATGCTAACTCAACTGTGGGTTTTGAGGAAAAAGAAGATTCTTCACCAGTCCTGCCCCATACTACCAAACTGCTAAAATTTTGTACTAAGTGAATTAACTTGCTCGGATTAGGAAAAGATTTTGAACAAAGAAAGTCTTTGCCTTCAGAGGAGCATGGGAAATCCAGCAAACAAGCCAATGTAAAATCAGATGAGCCAAGCTTTCCATCCAAAGATCTTTTATCAGCTTTGTGACCTATGATCATGAAAAATAAACATCTTATTGTGACTCAGAAAAATTCAGAAAACAAAAGGTAAACCTTTAAAACTAAGGGGAAAAAATCAGTCAACGTAGATGGAAGGAAATTGAAGCTTGATCAGAAAGGAGAACAATAAAGTCGCAGGCCTCTTAACAAGTCAGAACAGACAGAATTTAAAGCATAAAAAATCTGCACTTACACTGTTTATTGATGCTTTTCCTAAAATACAAAATCAGGGCATCTACGAGGAAACACAGCACGTGTGTGCATGTGGGTATGTGAGAGGAGGTTTGGGGGGGGGTGGGGAGAGAGAGAGAGAGTTTAGCAGAGCTTGTTTTCAACTAAAACAACAGGATTGTCTGAATTTTTATAATCACCAATGTAAAAATCTGTTTTACACAAGTCCTGCAGGCTAAGAGAAACTCTATAGACTATTTTAGAATCCATTGCATTTCAAGATGGTACATTTACCATATACGTACAAGAATGCATGCAACCAAATGGCTGAAATAAAAGCTGCATTTAGAAGTTTTGAATTTTTTAATAGCACAATCTTACTCATTTTCCGAATTTGAGATGTTCATATTGTGAAAATTGAGATTTCTAATAGTTGTTTTGTCATTAAAAACAAAGTTCAAGGATGAATAATTAGAAAATGACAAGGAGAAAGAAGATTTTTCTGGGAAAAATGTGAGAAAAATTGTGAACTTGAAAAATTGTAATCAAAGTACAAATTTTAATGACATGATTTAAGTGGTTCTATGAATCTTCATTTGCTACTAAACCTAGCTGTCTAGAATTATAATTTGAAACTTAATTTTTGAAAATAAAAAAGAATAACAAAGTACCATGATTTTGCAGTACACTCAGATGTAACTGATTTTTTCATGAGAATTATTGGTTCCATGAGTTAGTTCTTAGCTTCCACCTTATTAGACTTGACAAAATTGTTCAGCAAACATAGAACAGAATCAGCAAACAAACAGGTTGAATAATTATAAATAGATTCTAATGAATTTCAGATGATCCATGAGTAATCAATGACTAGTGCATGATCATGATGATCACAGATACTGCCTGCACAAAAATGTTCAGATGCCTATTCTTCCTATTGAGGTTGTAGGGTTCTACACAGCTCAAGGCTCGTAAAATGGTGTATTTTCCTTTCTTTCTTTCTTTCTTTTCTTTTTTTTTTTTTTAACTTTCAGGATTCCTTAACATAGAAGTGGATGTCTTTCCCTCACTTTTCAGGTTGGTTGCTCTAGCAAATAATACTAGCTTTATACAAAGTATCACAAGGATTAGTTGCAGAAAGCTCATTTCATATTATATTACCATGTCCTCCGTACAAAGCATATGGATACAGTTGATTGGGCCAGGTAAGAAAGAGGTGCATCATGGTGGCGACTTGGATTATTTAACAGCTAACCTTGACTTGTTGGGGAAAAAAATTACACCACGTCGCAAAGTATCAACTGAATGAGAATATGATTCAAAGAATTAAGAGGGGAAAGATAGAAGAATAGGCTGAGATTTTAAAGAGAATCAAGTTCAATTGTTATGGTCCTTAGCAATTGTAAATAACAAGGAACCTAAATACTGCATTGAAGGAACCTCTATTTCTTTTTTTACGTGTAGTAATTCTCAGGTATAAAAGCAAGAGGATAAAGATCTGATGAGAATGATGTTAATATTAGAATAATGGACAGCAGGTGGATATTCATGAAACTTCTGCTCAGGGTGTCACCATCGGTACAAGTAAAATCAAGTTGATGTGAAGCATCATATCCACATCAAAGAACTAAACGTGTTACAGTATCCTATCATAAATCATCTATTAACATGAAATTTTACAAATGTTCCATTCAGTTTCTTTTTAATGAATGTTCCATCCAGTTTCAAATTTGATTTTAGAGCATCTCAAATCTACAAAGAAGTGCAAAACCAAAATTTTCCCTGCTACAGACTGAGGTCACTGTCATCTACATTTATGCTACTTAAAGTAACTCGTGGAGCAATCCATATTCAAAATAAGATTGCATATACGTGCTCAACTAACACCAATGACACAGGATGCAACGATAGAAACATAGTAAATTACCTATATTTAATGAAGAAAGACGAGAGCTGAAATCCTCCATTGTGGGTGGACTAGTTGGTGTAATTGCCATAAAATGGAGAATAAGCCATTGCATAAGTATTTCTTGAATGATTGGAACTAACTTAAGTTTTATTCGAGCAACATCAGTTTGCATCATATAAACCTGCAAGGCCAAATTTGTAAACAGTATGTGATTTGAAAATAATGACAAAAAACTTAGCCATAAAATTCTTTTCCATGATACAATGGAACTAGAAACAAGTAAAATAGAAAACCTCAGATAATTAGAAATTAAATGGTCAAACGATACAACTTAGAAAACTACACCAACTCCTTATAAAAGTCAATGTGAGGTTGAATGAAATGGAGAGATGAAAGCTAAGAAATTATGAAGTAACTTGACAATGGATAGATAATAAATCAGACACGTCACATTGTACTCAAATCAAGAATACCTCAACAAAAAATAAAGAAAAAAAAATGTTCTACAATATAATGATAGACAAAGAAACAAAAACAGTGTCCAATATATAACTACTACAAAGCATGTCAGCATGGTACTAAACTCAGAAATAAAAACACTAAATGGCCTGCAAGCCCATAAAATTTATTTATTGTAAAAGAAAAGGCTAGTGTTTATAGTAAGCATGCATGCACCTGCAGTACTTAAATGTTAATCTATAATAAAACATGCTTGTTATAATATATCAACAAGATTGTAAATTATATGACATATCAAGCTAGTTGAAGAATTTTCATTTCATGCTTGTTTTATATACCTGCCCACTGACATTGACCAGATAGCCAAGAAGCAGAAGTACATCAAAAGCTGACTCAAACATCACTCTTGAAACTTGTGAAGTAGCTAGGACTAACACAGAAGAGCTGATATTGCAAATTCCTTTGGAATCAAACTTTTGGGTGGTTTTATGCAGACTCAGATACTTCAAGTATTTTTCTATGACATCTAAAACCCCAGACCAGTTAGAAGCTTTTGCAAGCAAGCTATGAAGAGACAGCAAGATCTCAACAGCAAACTTTCTTTGACTTTTGTGAGCCATCTGCTGCTTCTCCCAAGTAGCATCAACTCCAATTTGTGATATTAGAGATGTTGTCAATGATGGGCTATACCCAGTTTCCAGTATCTTCAATAACTGACAAATGATATCATCCGATGAAACAATAGGACTGATGAGAGATTCATAAAATACAGCAGTAGCAGCTCTGCCTAATTGATGATTAATATGACTCATACATCTAAGCACTTCAAGAAGGGTTTCAGAATCAATGTCGCTATCTGGCAAAATCATCCCAGAACTTTTCAAGTTTTGAAATTCATCAGAAGAACCTGAAAGTTGGTAGCAACAGTAACAGATCAGTAAAGTATTAAAAAGGCTACAGCCAAACTTACATTAACCACCGCTGTAAAAATTAAACAGGTACAAACTTGAGCCCTAAATCCAACCATAAATAAGCTGTTCAACGCCTCCCAAGGAACGGAATAGAGAAATTGAGCTCTTCCTGATTAAACCAATGACATCATTTGAAGAATCAAGAAGCAACCCATATGGCACACTGTTTTGACACCAGTGGCCAAAGAAATGAGAGCAAAAGGTTTTCCAGTAATAAACAGCTGAACTTGAATTCATAGCAGCTCCCTGACACCAAGAAGGGGAGTTATCGATCAGGAAAAAGACTGTGCACTAAGCAGGAAGCTCTTTATAAAGTTTTACCTCGCCTTCAATAATTGCAAAAATCTCTTTTCTCAATCCAGCTACAGTAAGAGACTTAAATTCATGGTCAGATAGGTACTTCTTATGCTCCAAAATTGTTGCACGCAGAGCAGCACTATGATACACCCCAGGTTGGAATAACCTCCGCAGAAATATTGATGAAATAAAATAGGCAGTTTGGTCCTGCAAAATGCAAGGCTCTCAAGATTGCAGAAATAAATATGCATGAAAGGTAGCAACAATGATCTTCAGATAAAACAAAACATCACATATAACAGAAAATAAAAGGTCAAAATGGTTATTTTATCCAATACCTTCATTTACCCTAAACAGGTGAAACAAGAACATGAAATGAGGTGATGAAGATAGAAATAGATTGGCTTGATCGTTACACCATGATACAATAAATTATTAAGCCACAGCTGCGAATTGAACACTTCTTTTTGAAAGGGATATGTAAATTTAACTTTTTCCAAAGGAATCTGTGAATTTAAATTTTTAAACTGATACTCTGAACAGAAACAGTTAGGTTGGTGTTCAGCCCGTTTTCACCTTTCCATCATGCTAGCTATTTCACTCCCTCCATTCCCTCTGTGTCCACTTCAATCATGACACTTGCTGTCTTTCAGCCCTCCAGCTACACCCTGTTCTCACTCCAGTGACTACAATGTCAGCCTAATTCAATCTCCAAGAAAACTCCTTGTCCTTTCACCATCCACCTATTGAAGCAACCTCAGTTTTCTCAGTTATCTTGGTACATTCTCCTTCCTCTTAACTATTATTGCACAGACACTGATTGAGCAACCCCAGCCATCATACAGACCTTTGCTTTAAAACTTTCTAAACCTGAGCAAAAATAGACAGAGAACAATATCAATGGGCTAATAATATGGACCCTAGATAAGGCCAGAGTAATATGATCATAATTCCTGAAACCAATAATCCAATATATTCCAAAAACCAGCATCTCCTGAGCATTTGTTTGATTCAAATAAAGCCAGATTAGTAGAGTTTGGCTGATATAGCCCTAGGATTTGCTTAACAATGCTGTACAGCTATACTCGTATTCCTATACTTAGTTTACTGGATTGACAAGTATTAATTGTAAATAATGTGAATAGAATGAAGAAAATTGAGCTGAGAAGAGCTCAGCAGGTAACCTGAGGGGCTTAAGCTTGGCAAAACTTGAAAATTAAGCTCCATGAAGAACGTAGTATGCATGTGAGCTCAGACATTGAGCTAAGATTAAAGAATCAGCACTTTCACAAGGACTTGAAGAGCTGGGAAATATTGCAGAACATTTAATGAGACATTCTAAATCACATTGTACAGTGATACCAATTCTTTTTGTAATAATATAGGAAGCATGTATCAGGTATTGCTGAGATAGGAAAAACTTCGAGCAAAATTAAACCAGTTCCACTTAAGTACTCCAGGAAGCTCTCAAGGAAGAAATAACTGATGACTGGAGCGAGAGAAGGTGAAAAGCAATAGCATTTCCTCATATGAATATAAGAACAAGGTTAAAAGCAGGCAAGGAACCAAATAAGAAGATTATGACTAGAAGCTGTTCTGTGATTCCTAGTATTAGCTTTCTGATATGAAATTTGTTCTCTTTTTCAACACCATTCCAATACCCTGCCTCTGAAAATCAACCCATATGTATTATGGAATTTACATGCCAGAAAACTTGACCAAAGAAAAAAAAAAAAATGATACCTTCATTGAAGAAAAAATAGAATTGTTGGTCCATATTAAGTCATCTAAAGCATGTTCAAAACTTTGAAATAGTTGATCAGCAACAAAATCTTCTTGCAAACTATAAGTACCTGTGTACACCCTTAGAAGAAAAAGAACAGAAAAAGAAAAAGAAAATAAATCAGGATAGACAAATATAACCTGAAAGCTGCTTTCTACCTACTACCACCACTAAAGTAACACAAAATTAGGCTACAATTTCATGCAACGCAACTCAAAGAAAGGGCAATTAGAAATATATTGAGAGTAATTGACCATAAACAACAATGTATACCTTGCCTAGCTGGCTTCAGCAAGTTAAGATGGTAATTGATTGATGAAAACCATATAGGATAGAATACCAAATAGAGTTAAAAAGGTAATATGGAATTGAAGAGACTGCTATGGTTTTACCTTACGCCAAGCATATAAAGGAATTTAGGATGAATAACATCTTAAAAAAATGAACAACATTTATATCAGAGAAGACATAAACAGAAAATACCATGATGAGAAGTGCTGACTACATTTTATTTTGACTTGCATTTTATTAGGTCCTTTCAGGTACACAAGGGAATCTTAACAATGTCTCAAGGACACTGATACAAGCCTTTGATGATGGGCTTGGAATGCTGATAGTGAATTCACTAAGGATATGCTTTCCAACGATAAGTAATAGCTGGTGTAATTCAACATTATCATCATAGTTGAAATAAGTCTAAGATCTTATCTATGATCAGATTTATGCAGATAAAGTTACAAAACCAAAAAGGGCATCAACTTCCAAGAAATATCTAATAGGTATGGATTATATGATCAAACAGAAGCATTTTGTCAGACCTCATTGGATGGTGGGGAAAAAGAAAATAAGAAAGGAACAAGTGAATTTCTGAATAGGTCTGACTTTATGGCAGCATAACTTCCTTTTAAATCCAAACAGCCAGTCCAACAACCACCTTCACTCTGAGATACATAATTATTAATAAATAAGGACCATTAGAAAAATAATTATTTCTTCGAGGCTTTATTTAAGCTGCTTACACACACACACACACACACACACACACACATGAAAATCATATTAAGGGCTTCTTTTGGTAAAAAAAATACCATTCAAGACAAAAATCAAAATTAACAATTTGCAAATGATAGGAGGGGAGGGAAAATGTAACATGAAAGGTTAATCTACAGGATAAATGAAGCAGAAGCAGCATGCAGCACCCGCAAAAAAAATAGAAAAGTAGGATAGCAATCGTACTTACATGTTACAATCAAAATTAGATAAATCATAGAGCATTGATCCGTCTTCTTTAAGAATCCAGAGTTTGCTAGAATGGAATCTCAAGTCAATAAGTTTTCCCTGATGAGAAGTATGCAGCAATACCCAAAGTCAGGCTAGACCACTTGACAAGCAGCAAGCAAGTAGTGCTTTTAATTAACACAAAATAGCTCTTTAGTATCTGCTATCTAGTAGATCATAGATGCCGAGAAATGCATTTTTCCTACTCAAAGAGGGGTTTCTCAGGAAACCGGACTGAGAAACAAGTGCTAAACATTTTTTAAGAAACACAGAATTAATGTTCTCAAAATAACCAATATGGTATCCAGTCAGATGAGAAAGGATAAGAAAAAAAAACAAGCATTCTCTTTCCTTTTTTAATCTCTTCCCCACATGCCTCAATCCCACTGTCCCACAAGTTTCTCCACATGAGTTATTTTTCTTACATGACCCTTGCTCAAGTTTCCTTCTTTAATTAGAATCTTATAAATCTAAAACTGTTGTTAATTAAAAGTATTATCATATTACTAATATATGTGAATCCACAACTCCACACCTAAAAAGAAGTCAAATACTAGGCTCCACAAAAAAAAAGAAGAAAAAAACATTAACCCCCTCTCCCTTGTCTTTTTAAAAAAAAACAAAACAAAACAAAGCGCACAGACAATGAGTTAGAGATTTTAATGTTTCGTTAAGTTTTTTATGATATATTTCTTATTTCCAATCTATATGAATAATTTTAATAATTTTATATAGATGTTTCCCATTTCCGAATTGTATAAATTTTTATCAATCAATTCTCACTCCTGTTTCTCTTATCATTTCTCACACTCATTTCCCAAAACCAACTTTGCATTTGCATCCATTTATCTCTAAAGTGTCATTAATAAAAATGGTTATGAAATACAGGGTTAGGTTTTTCCAATTTGCAAGCCAAACAATGAAAACATTACCTATTAACTTTGGTCATTAACTTGAGTATATCCTAGGAAAATTTTGACCTAAGAAACCATCTGAATAAAAGTTAGTATGATTTATTAATCGCTTAGCTATCTAAAAAGAATTAAGGGTGAGAAAGAGAATTTCAAAAATGACAAACAATATAGCAAACAGGGAAGAATGCCAGGAGCCATCATTGACCAAACGGAGCCCAAAAATCACAACACATTTCACAAAAATTTCAGATCTCTAAATCAGGGTTTTGGAGTTGAAAAGGTCTTCCATTTTATGAAGATAAATTTGCTTTGCCTTCAAAAAAATAGAACTCAAAAGGTTAAAACAGAGAGAAAGATTGCAAAGTTCCTAAGGCTTCCATTTCTCTGGGTTAATTCAAAATAAATGCACATTATCTTACTTGACAATATCTCAAGGAATCCTAACCAATTTACAAGGACAAAAATAACTACTGTATGTAAAATTCATTTTCAGAGTTGATTCTAAATTGATATTTTATGGGAGTGAGTGTTTTACAAAGCAGATCACAGACTGAAAAAACATATCTCTAAAGAATTAGGGATCAAACCAATAACCTCTTTTCCCCTTGTTATAACCCATATCAACCATCAACTAAAGCCCTTCAATTAATACCAGATGCCGCATTATTATCATGCATCTAGAAGATTAGTGGAACGGGGAAAAAAAAGTACATAGGAAATGTTCACCTCCTCCAAGTGGATATGCTGCATTGAGGACTCTGGCAACAAAAAGATCTTGTCTCCAGTACTAAAACCGAAATGATGCAGAACAACCATCTGACTTTTGGAGACCTTCAAAAATGAACAGGTCATTTATTTCCATAATACAGCTTGAAACAATGCCAGAAATAGCAAAGTGATTTAGTTCATGACAGGGAAAGTTTATTTATAAATAATTCTAATAAATGATTGACCACTCGAGTTACCATAAGAGTGTAATTCGTCAATGCTTGCAATACAATAGTCTACTTTTCAAATTTACTTTGCAAAAAAACAAGGGGAAAAAATTAATAAAATATATAATGGAACATAATGCATAGTTTTATGTAATAACAAGAACCAGTAACTGTGACAACCCAAATATTTCTAAATTTAATTAATTTTATGCATTGATTGCCTCAAGGCCTAGGGATTGTTTGATTCTGATAAGTTATTATTGAACAATAGGAACGCCTTACTTACGGGTTGTCACAATGAGCAATCATACTATAAAGTGGCAAAGCTAGCTAGTTAAAGTTAGAGTAGGTAATTTTGGTTTTGGATGCTATTTATTAAATATTCTTTTAAATGATTCTTTTTTCAGGACTTAATTGAGAGATATTTGAGCTTATTTGGAGGCTATTAGTCACTGGTTTATAGGGTGTGACCATAATTTTATGCTAGCCATCAACCTACTGTAATCCTCTTCCTTTTATTTAGTCTTGAAAATAGCTATGTATAAAACTTTATACCCATGCGGAGTTTCTAAAAATGATAATTTTCGATGTTTATGATCGGTTATTCATAAGGAGAAATTGGGGATAATCTTGTTCATATGATTAAAGCAAGTTGAATGAAATAAAGACATGCAACTGAAATATCACGTAATCATAAAGTACCTACCTAGTTAAAGAAAAAATCTTATAGGACAATTATAAGACTGGATATGCTTTATGGTACGAAATATTGGTCAATTAGAAAAATATATACACAAAAGTTGAATGTAGCTGAAATGAGAATGTTGAGATGAATGTGCGGTAATAAAAGAAAAGATAGAATAAGAAATGAAATCATTCGTAAAAAGATGCCTGTAGTACCAATCAAAGATAAATTAAGGGAAGGACGAGTCCTATATTTTGAATATATACAACATAGACTTAGAGATACATTTATGCGAAAGAGTGACTTGATACATGTACTAACTAGTTTAAGATTAAGGCTTTGTTATTGTTGTTGTATTAGTCATTGGTTTATAAGAGAAGTAAAAGTAGAAAGTAGACACTCATAACATACCTTTCATCTCTCTTTTCCATGCCATTGATGTAAAAATACACTTATAGAATATACTTAATTTTTGGATCCATGTCTCTCAAAATTCTTACAACTTCCAAATTATATATATATATATGGCTCAATGTTGTTAAAAGTGCTAGGTGTACCTAAATGCAAAGGGCTCTTAAAGCCTAAGCGTAAGACGCAAAGCACAAGCGAGCGCCTGAGCGAAGTGAGATGCATATTTTTAAAATAAATAAAATAATTTATATAAATAAGATTTATAATACATAATAAAAAAAAGCTAAAAAGAAACATAATAATAATATATTTATTCTATTAGCTCAATGAAAAGCCTCCTTTTTTATAGCTAAAATTTATAGTCCCTTGATATTTTTCCTCATCTTTCTCAGATGATAGCATAGTTTATGATATTTCATCTTTTTGTCTTTCAAATTTTAGCTTTTTTATAGGGTAAGAAAAGCAATTATATATAGGATGGTATATCATAAAGTCAACATAATCTAATAAATATAATAGATTTAAAAAAATATTACAAATATAGTTTACGAAGAAAGGCACTTCTTTCTCATATCTCAAATCAAATTAAAAACATATATTTTTTTACCTTATGTGCATCAAGATAAAAGCACCTCGTCTAAGGTATAAGAAGCATCTAACCTACCTTAAGCATGCCTTGCACCTTAGTACCAAAGCTCCGTTTGCCCCAAAACCATAGGGACTCTATGTGCCCTATTCAGTGAAAGTCTATTTTGCATGTATGCCCTACACTAAGCAAATTATATGCCCATGGACTTTTATGCCCAAACTGATAGTGAGTCAATTCTATATTTAGTCTATATATGTTCTGACCAATTTCTTTGTTAATATGGTGAAATTGCAAATTCAGTATGAATTCTTTGAAATTAATACATGACCTGTTGGCATCTGTTTGTTATTGATCTTTGTTCACTCTGCAAGAATTTTATCTCATCCTTGATTTGATTTTGATAAATATATGTCATTTTTTTTGTTATCAAACTTTTACCTTCCAAATTAAACCTATTTGATAAGTTATGAATGCTTGCTTACTGAGTAGTTGAGTTCACTTATTATTATTATTACATATTGAAAATCAAGGTTATTCCTTTAATAATGGCTTGTGATGGATGAATGACTAATTTATTAGAAGCTACATGAAAAGTCTTTCAATTTATTCTTTCTTTTATGTTGCTGACCTTTAGGGTCAAGGAACTATTACTTTCTTATGCTTAACATAAACTTTGAGAGAAATTCTAAATTTCAGTTCATGTTTGGGATAGCGATATCTTTTGCAGTAAAGATTTTAGTAGTTTGCAATTTGAGGTTTAAGCAACTCTAAAAGTATTTTCAAATATTATTTTAATGCCAAAATAATTGAGGGGATGTTGAAATTTATGGATTATGATTTTGTATCAGATTGTTATAGGTTACACTCAGGACCTTTTCTTTTCCGTTTTCAGTCGTGACAGGCTTCAGATTAATAAATAGCTATACATGTATACACATATATAAACAAGTTTTACAAATTGAAAAAGTGTTAAGATTAAAAAATAATTGAATAGTCGATGGAAAGAAAGTATTATAATAAATTACAATTCATTGATAGCTATAAATAGGATTTATTGCATAGCATGATACATATCTTAGGAGCACAAAGCAGCTCCTCAACTGACACCATCTAGAACTAGTGCCCACAAAGTTAGCATGTAAAGAAACTTCAATGGCTAACAACCTCCCCCAACCCACCACACCATTGTATCAAGCATGATATTCCAGAAAACAAGGGAAAAAGAGAGTCAACAATAGCGCACTACACTCAATAGCAAATCACAATTTGATCCTTGTTGATTATGAGATCAAATACAGTCAATTAACTGAAGATGGTGATACTGATACCATACAATACAAGGTAAAAGTCAAAATGACGGAAGACAAAATAGAAAAATGATATCATGAGAAGCAAGGATCTACATTTCATGAGAAAGCCAATTTGCTTACACAAATTTGCATAAGGATGATTTACAAAACAAGTACAGTATATGGAACAAATGCACAATATGCATTCATGCAGAGCTCCCATTTCTAATATGATTCCCAATTAAGGGAGGAATCCTACTCAAAATGATATACCTTGATAAGGTAGGATCACTGAGCAATTTCTCTTTTCGTTCTAGAGATCTCAGACTGCGCTATTAGATCTTATTTTACTTGTAATCTTCAGGACTGACTCAAGGGATCTCCCTTTTAGTGGCTTCTTGAAATCTTGTATAAGAAAGACTAGCATCTACAAATCTCACTACAGGTACTGCCACAATTAAGAAAGTTATAAAATAGTTTTGTGGCTTGTCTGATGAGGTTTCATTGCCACCTAAATTGTGTAATTTAGAAAATTTTTGGCTTAAAACAGGATTAAAATCTACACATGGAGAGAACGTCTTCATGCAATCAGATTTTATTCAAAATCTTAATGAAATCTTTCATTTTTTTCCTCATTGGAGAAGAATAGCATGCTGACAAGATCCCACCAACTCATTACTGTTGGCAACATGTTATCAATTTCTTAATGATAAACTTCATTCAAATAGCTTCTGTCTTTGACCTTTTGTTCATTCGTTCACATTTCTAAACAAAATATAATTGATCATATTTCTAAGGAATAGGAGAAATCCATGTAGTTTAGAACATGGTAACTTTATTATCATATTTGGGATCAAATTTTTAGATTGGCCTGCTTCTTTATGTGGAGGCCACATGAAAATCATTCACCAACTAAATTACTTACATTTGGGAAACATGAACAAACACATTAAATCGATTAAAGCCATAGGACTACTTGATCCTGAACTCTGAACAACAACATGATCCCATAGCACATAAACACTATTTATTTCAAAATAATGAATAATACATTACCAACTATATGTGGTAATTATCTTTCCTAATAATATCCAACATTATAATGGTAGCATATTATAATTGATGATCACAATTGAAGACAAACAAAAGAACAAAGAGAAATGAAATGATAGATAATATCGAAAACAATGCATTTTTCACTGCTAAGCATAACTTTACTACTGCAGATGATAAATCTGCAGCGAACATACCGAAATGCCATCATGTAAAATTGCCAAACAAATTTGGTTGGTATCATGGTTGGCATCACCAACCCATAACCTGGAAGGATTAGATCCTGAAATCCACAAAAAAAAAACAGAAGAAATGATTAACAAAAGCAACCAAATTGTCCTCAGAACAAGTGAAACATAGCATTAGCTGAGAATCACAAGTCCAAATTATTGTTGCCCAACACTTGACGTCAATGCATACAACTCATCAAGCACTGAATTTCATGGAAATATATTTTGCAGGATACAGCATGCCTTTTTTCCAGAGAATGAGTCAATAAGTATCACCTTCAAAACTTTTAACTGAAGATGTTGATATTGATCATGATACAACACCTTGCAGCAAGAAACCAAATGCAAAAACAATGGCGTATTGCATCGAAATAACAACAGCATTGCAAGAGTATACACAGATTTAATCTCATAAGGATCATAGCATTAAATACAAAATCATGCCTGGTCCTTGATCAAGCCATTCAATCACGAAAAACCAAAAATCGATACTATTTGTCAAGCGAATGGTGTAGGACTGAAAGTTATTTCATCTTCTTTACCTTTTAAATCCATAGAAATTAATTATTTCATCTACTTTAGGGTGCATTGAAGACTATAAGTAGGAAACTTTACACTTAACTGAAAAGTCCTTTATTTCATAAAATTTACTAATGGAATGTTTAATGCTTTTAATAAAGATAACAAACATACCAAGATTTCTTTGTCTAGAAAACTATATTTAGAAGTGCATAATTAAAAAAGTAATAAATAGATGGTTAGACATAGAAAAGAGAAATGATAACAGATTTGATAATTCCAACAAATAATATTCAGCAAGAATAACCATATGAATATGTATAGACATTAGAAATTATGATGTGAGGTTAAAAACATTGAATTTAATAAAGCACAAGTCATGCTTAAATGTTACAGAAAGAACTATGTTTCATGAGATGAATGGCATCTATATGTTGCATGCATGAAGAAAAAAAGAAACATCACATACATGGACTTAGACCCTCCAGAAAAAAGGATCAAAATCAACCCAAATAAATAACTTTTTGAATGATGATCTTATGTAAGAAAAAAGAAAACAATGGACTGGTTCTCCAAGGGAAAGTAAAAGGTTAAAGATGACTTACAACAACAACAAAAAAAAAGGAGATGAAAGACAAATAAAATAAGGAAAGAAAAAGGTGTATGCATAAATTAATAGTTTGGGATGAAATCATGCACCAGCACCATAACAAAATTAAATTTCAAGCACAGTTAAAAAAACAGCAGACTTTACATGGCATGCTTTAATTTCAGATCTTAATATCAAATCCTTCAAAGTTAGAAATTCATATGGATAACAAGGTTAGAAATTCATATAGATAATTGTCTTTAATAGAAATAGTCTTGTAATTTTTGACTTTACATTGGCTCCAAAAAGCTCTTCAAATAATTATTGACAAAGAGGCTGTGTATTATAATAAATTATAAAGGAAAAGGAGTAGCAGAAGTTGCCTTCCAGTTCACTTGAGCTAACATTATGACTGACAATCTTCATGCGGCTAACAAGATCCCATATACGCAAACTTCCATCCAAATGAAGCACAAATAGCAATTTTCTTCCACAAATTTCAGATATCACCATATCTTGCACAGCCCCAACAACCTTTCCCCTACGAATGTTTGTCATGAAAATAAATCTCTGGAATTCAAAAAGGAGGATAAACATATAAAACAAAGAACAAAGCATAAAAAACACAAAGAGCAGCAGAAGATATAAGGCATATTCTACAGTTATACAAACTTAAGCCCCATACTGTATAAAAAAAAAAAAAAAACATAAACCATGCAATACAAAGTATTAAAATGAAGTATACAGTGGAAAGAAGGGCAGTGATAGAATCTATAGCACCAGGCTATGAATTATGAAATATGACATCACATGAGAAAATAAGCACAAAACTAAAGAAGGTACTTGCAGAATGTTTTGTAGCAATAAATGATGACTGATACAGCAATGGACTAAAGTGTCAGGAAATAGGGACAAAGTACAAGAAAGTCCATGTAGAAGGTGATGCATCCTGATAGATGCCAATGTCTACTAAAGGTCATCATCATTAATCAACGTATTAAGGACCGAATATTCTTTTATCATGCTTAATTAATTAAGAAAATCACAAAACCACATTTATGTAATTTATCTCCATTGCTAATTTCAATGCCACAAAAAGAGCAAAGGCACTCGATGCAACAGGATCAAATAATAAAATAGTGCCATTAATTATCTCAGTGCCTTAAAGTGCCCTGGTTTCAGGTTAATTAGAACTTGTTAACACATCAGCAGGTGCACATAGATAAGTTTGTTCACTGTGTCTGATTAAAACCCTCCAGTCATCTATTGTTTTACCAAACTAAACAGGAATTCAATGCAATACTGCAAACAACAGCATAAGTACATTTTAGCCATATTTTAGCATCCTTAACACTGAGGCTTCATATAGAAAGAGAAAAAGTTTGTTGACATTTCTTGAGTTCTTCCATGGCTGCTAAAATCAAAGTCACTTTAGAAGTTAGCATATGAGAAATCTCAATGATTTTAGAAGTGACAAAACAATCACATTAGTTGTGGGAAAACATTGAGAGTGAAAGCGCACACAGCCTTTACTGGCAATAAATGGGAAAGAAGGATAAGGAACTCTATCTCCAAATAGTATTGAAAAAGACTAAGAAAGTAAGGTCTCCCCACAATGGAAACCCAAAATGAATCATTAAAAAGAAATCTCCTATACATCTAGCAAATTCACAACTAAGATGACACCTCTTTAGTGCAAGGTATAATTAGGACAGGCAACAGAAATAACGGCCAGGGTTGTTACCATCAGGTTATCAACTAATATAACCAAAAAAAAAGTCACCTGTTTACTTCCAGCAAGCACCTCTCAATGATTTTATATACCACTGGAACTCTCAGATAGATCAACCTATAGTGACAGATATTCATGTAGGTGACAAAAACTATGTTTAATAATAGATAAAATCTTTCCACCATGATAATTGAAAACACTGCCAGCATTTGGTCGGTGTCCAAATCTTGCTTCACCATCTTCTTTCATCAAGTTTGGTCTTATCTTCAATGACTTTTTCAGCTTAAGGTGACTTCCCAGTCACATTTAGATAGTTCAAGTGCCATCTTTCAATACTTGCATTAAAAAAAAAGAACAACATATTTGATTTTGCTGAAGAGAATTGCCAGAACATTATCTTCTGACAAGAAAAGGGAAAATCATGTCTCGCCCTTCCCTGCTCCTAGACAAACAATAGCTGGTCTCCTAATTAAGAAATAGTAGCCAAGTATCACTCTCATAAACTTGACAGAACTCATTGTTCTAACACAACTCCTCCCCATTCCCCGAAAGGAAAAAGAGTTAAGCATTTTCCATCTGGTATTAATTTGCATGCTAAAAGATACCTTGACACGAGATTCCATAAGCGACCAATCCCAGCATCATCACGAAGCTCATTCATAAAACCTGCATTCACAGATGAAAAGGTTTTCACAAGCAATGAACAAATTATAAGAAACAACCTGGCACAGAAAGTGAATGTAAGTTCAGACAAACAAGAAAGGCTTGGTGATATATACAACATAATCATAGAATTTAAGGAAAACCTGGTGCACTTGGGTCTAGCATTCCAAGTTGGTAACAACCAATTGATCCATCTTGTCGCCCCATTACTATGCATCCCGGCACTGCTGTTACAGCTGTAATCTTTCCATTTTGTGCATGAATTTGAACATTAAACTCTACAAGCTCATTCTGAGGGAAGATGGAACCAGATATATAAGCTAAGGGATGTCTCAAGTTGAAAAGGTAAGCAACTCCTGAAACTGTCAGTGTATAAAGCAAGTATCCATTTCCTGCTCTGTTCTGAATCTGCAGATAAAAAATTTTAAGCTACCCCAGGGCAAGAAACATATAATTGACAAAAACGAGTCTGTTCCAAGAAAAATTCTCATCATACTACATGCTCAGAATATATGTACTGCATGCTTAGAATATATATGTACCTCAGAATAAACACTGAACTAACCTCGTTTTTGCATAAAAAAGCAAAGGGACAGAGCGCATCCTGAAATACAAGGTGCAATCCAGTCTCAGGAAATTCTCTATGTGGAAAAAGCTCAACCACCTCAAGGACGTTTGGGAGATTCTCATGAAGCCTCCTGGGAAGTTTGAATTTAAGTTTTAAAATCCAAAGAAGGAAAATGTCAAATGGTATAACACATGCATCTTATATAAGGCCACCATCAAACTAGAATAACAAATTTTGCTGCTACGCAAGTAATGTTAACATTCTAATGTGATTGCGCTATCAGTAAAAACAGGGAAAGAAGAATAAGGTAAACTAAATAGAGAAATTAAGATGGAAAAAATAACCTAGGTCCTGCTCTTATTTATGTAACATCATCATTGCAACTTTGTTGAATGACATATCACAAATAAAGTTTTATAACACTTAGCATGTTACATAAAGTCTATGAGTCGCAATGATTAAATATATATATATAGGAGGGAATATGTAATGAATTAATCCAGTTTCATTAAACCGGCTTAATTTAATTTTAAGCTCAATAGTTTAAAATTAAACCAACCAAATTAAGCTAAACTAAACTATTGTTTTAATCAAAATAAATTTGATTTGTAATAGAAATGAGTTTGATTCCATCTTCATTTTAATTTCATTACACTAACTCTTCCCTCCCATTTCTAGTAAACTCCAGAATCTTCCCATTAACTAACTAACAAACTCTTTAACAATCTCTAACAAACTCTATAACTAGCTAACAAACCTGAAACCCTCTTCTCCTCTACCCATAAATATTTGAGAGCAACTCATTTTGATCATTAAAAACACCCAGAATTGAGCCTACTCTCTTCTTCTTCTTCTTCTTCCTCTTTCTTCTTCTTCTTCTTCCAAGCTGTCTTGCTGAAGTTTTGCTGGACCTTGCCAGAGCTCAGAACAGCACCAGCAACAAGGGTACCGGGTTGGATTCTAAACACGTATAAATCTCCTGTTTCATCTCTCAAACCCCTGTTTCTCTTTAATCTTGATCAATTCATTTGATAGGTTGGTTGTTTAAACCAATTGGAGCGAGGGAAAGATTCATTGGAGATTGTAGAATCTTGGGTGTTGTTGATCATCGTCGGCATGGGTTCAAGCTGCTGAATGAGTCCAAGATCCTTTATTTATTTTCTAATCTGCTTGGAAGATAGATGGCTAAATAAAGCAACGGGATCCTAGTAGAAGTCAGGGGTTAGGCAGCACGGTATCACTAGTGACCTGCGTTATTACCATCAACCAACTGCAAAACCCCCTCCATTCTTCGTTATCTAGGTGAGGTGTCAGATTATGGATCTGGGGACATAGAAGAGGGTCAAGTCAGAGATTGCCACTGTTAAGTTGTTGAGAAGAGAAGGTTGAAGCTGGTTAGATCAGTGGCCAAACGTCTTTGGGTGGAGGTCAGCCATGGCTAACCTTGAGTGGGATAGGGCGATTGGTTAGTGTCATAGAGGATGGAGGTTGGATGAGGGTGTCAGGTGGATGGAGGAAGAAGACAAGTGTCTTCTTTGATATAAGGTAAATGAGCTAGGTTATTTAATTTGGGCCAACCAGAGATCAATGGATTCATGGAATTCATGAGGGTTTAAATGACTAAATGAATGAGAAAAGTCTAATATAGTAGATTCAATTGAATTTGAAATCAATCTCATTGATCCAAGAATCTGAAACTAATCTATTTATCCTAGTTTAATTGATTTGAATCAGTTAATATGGAATGGCCTGAATAAAATGTGATGGATTCAAACCTATATGAATTAGACTAAACCAAAGGATTCATTTTTTATTTTAATGGATATCAGCCCATTTATGTAGGATCTTATAGTATTGTAGACTGACACTTGTTAGATATAAGTGGATCAGGCCCATGATCATAAGACTTAGTCCATTTAAAAGCAATGAACCAGATTAATTCTTGGGCCCAAATCATGTGAGAATTTGAACCCAGAATATTTGGCTCCAATAACTGAATTAGTTGTTGAAATTAATAACCAGAATGTTAATTACGCTAGATTAAAAAAAAGGTTTAGGTAGATTAGAGTTGGGATAACCTAATTAAGCTCTAGTTAAGATTACTAGTAACCTAGCTAATTCTTTAATAACCTAATTAATTCTCTAGTGACCCAATTAAGCTAAGGTAAGCCCAATTGCTGGTTAGAAATGTAAATTAGATAATGATTAATTCCATTTGTGTAATGATTAGTGCATACTATAAGGTGATTAAGCATAGATTAATAAGGGCTAATTTGGTAATTAGCCAGTTTAGTAATTTTTGTAAAAAAGTTAATTAAATAAATTACCAAATGATCTAACTAAGTCATAAATGGTCTAGTTAAGCGTAGTTAGGAAGAGTGAATTGGTAACTTTTCCAAATATGGGCTAGAAGGGCATAATGATAATTTTTTAAATTATGAATTTTAATGAATTAATTAATTGTTTATATTAATTATAGGTGATCATTGATTTGATTTGAATGAAAAGACTATTGGAATTAGCAATTTGAGGTAGAAATTTTACACCTATTATTATGCAATATATTCCATGTCTTACATGCTTGCATACATCATGGTTTTATTGTTGGATTTCTCAACATGTTTTAATTGAAAATAATGATTTATTGTGGAGTTGTTTGCATATGGTGGTATATTATTTTGGTTATGAATGATTATGACTTTGATTTGAGATTTATGAGTATGATATATTAAGATATTTTTTTTTTTGGATATGGTATAGTTTGGCTTTATTAGATATAAGTTGTGATGTGGGTATATGGATTAATTATTGAAATGTGTATGATTTTTACTGTTGATATATGATACTAGTTCTACTAGCATTGGTATGATTCCTTACTGGCCTACATCAGTGGCATCGAAAAAGAGCTTAAGAGTCGTGAGATGCCGGTATAAAACCAGTCATGGTCAGTGGATATGACATGGCTGAGTTTATTATGTTAGGTACTAGTACGGGAACTAACCTGCACGTGTGTATATTGTCAGGTTAGATTATTAGACACGGACTACTAGCATGAGGTTTGTCAGTATGTATCGCTAAAGTTAGTTGAGATTATGGATCTAATGTTTACTGATGATACATGGTACTAGTTCGGATAATATTGATGTGATTACGTACTGACCTAAACCGGCAGCACCAAGGAAGGGCATGAGGACCATAAGAAGTCGATGTAGAACCAGTCATGGTCTATAGATATAACATAGTTGAATTTAATACACTGGCCATTAGTATGAGAACCAATCTGTGCTTGCATATATCGCCAGGTTAAGTTGTTAGGTATATATTACAGGCACGTAGTTTGCCAGTATGTATCTTCAGATTGAGATGTGGATTATTTGGTTATGTTGATGATTTTGATTTGATTTATGTTAGTATTTGGGCATAGTTGGTTTTAAGGTTTTATAGCTGGCTTTGTGAACATGTTATGTTACTTTCTACTAAAATATATTTTGATATATTATACGTTCTGATATTTTTTTGTATATTCATGATGGCATGTGTAGAATTTTTATTACGTTTTTAGCTCATTATCCCCCTCTCTTGTTACAGAAGATGATGATGACGCATATCTGATGGATCCAGATCTGCGAGTTGGGCATCAGGAATGAGAGTAGCATATAGTTGATTATACCATTTGACATTGTAGATATTAATATATGCACATTAAGGTTGACATACATATATTTATGTACTAGTTGATGATCTGTAACAGCATTATGAGATCTATGAATTTAGTTTCCGCTAATATTATCTTGATTGTCGTTATATTGTTCATGTTGATATTTATAAGGCCTTGCATGCTCTTAAGGTTTGCTTTAAGAGTATGCGACCATGTCGCGATGTCCCTAGATTAGGCTATGGATCAGAAGTCACAACAACATATATATGCCTGTGGTGATTTGAGCATGTATGGTATGGACAAGAATGGCCATGGTGAAAAAGATACGGGTTGAAGAGTCAGATAGAAAAAAGAAAGCTAACAAAGGATTTGGATGAAAATAATGAACAAGAAAAAAAAAAGATATTTTCTAGCTTTAGTTGGCTTTGAATTGGATGGAAACAAGAGGTTAAATTGTTAGTATGATCAAACCCATACTGATAGGATGAATATCCTACATTCTTTTGTATTTTTATTTACTTTTCTCCAAATTCTTCTTTATTCTAGGTATACAAAATTGGCTTTTGTTCTCCTGAAATGGTCCGATGTTCAAAACTAAGGCTGCATTTGGCATCGCTGCCACTCTTTTCTAAAAAAATTTGGAATAGGAATTCTGTTTTCATTTTTTTTTCTTTTACATTTCCAACAATAGAGACATCTTTGTAGTTGCTTTTATTTTTTACAATTCTGACAGCAAAAACATGCTTACTAGCTACTGTTATTTTTTTTTTTTACAGTAAGAGATGCTTTTAAAAAGTTATTTTTCCAAAAAATTGTTTTGGTATCCAAAAAATTACTTCTCAAAAAAGTGAAAGTGGAAAAAATTTCACTTCCATATTTTTATAATTAATGAAAGTTACTTTTAAAAATAACAAATAAAAATAATATAACTAAACAAATTTTTTACTTCGGATTTCATGTTTCTACTTTAAAAAAATAAAAAAAAAAAAGAAACAAAAGTGGAACCAAACGGCCCTAAGTTTATCCATCCACTAGCTCAAGTAGTGTAAAGCAGCATTTAGAAACCCTAGATTTGAATAAAACATGCACTTGAGATCCCACAGCAATTAAGAGTAAATTTCTGACCTGAGATCAATACTGTTAGTATTCTAAAGAAGAATCAAGTATTTCTCTTGGAACAAAAATTAGCACTAGAATTTTCATAGAGATTTGGGGTGTGGAGATGTTCAAGAAACGAGCAAGTAAAATTGCCAACTTCAATTGAAAATAAAGCAAGGCTCACATTCAAGAAACCCGCAAGCAAGATAATTCTCCAGCTAACAACTGGGTGCTTACAGGAATGGTTAGTAAAGTTTATGTTACCAAGATCAAATCAATAGGTTTTAATCAGAAATAGAGCCAATAAGCTAGCCAAAACATGTTAGATTTTATGTTGCACCTAAACAAAAAGGCTTAAAAGAAGCTATCAAGAACTTAGCGGTGATCTTATCAAGATGAAGTCACCGGTTTTACTTTTTTTTCAAAAAAAAAAAAAAAATCCACAAAGGAATAAGCATTACAGCATAAACATAGTGTGTGTTGAAAAAGAATCAAAGACAGCGGAGTGAATATGAAATCGAATCAAGAAACGAATGGAGAGGAGGGAGAAGATGAGAGGAGAAGAAGGGTTACCAGATGAGATAGGCCGGTGGATCTCCAGGGATAACGTGACAAGAAGCGGCGTTCCGGGGGGCCACGGGGGCGGAGGGCTGGGATGAAGGGAGCGGAGGAGGAGGAGGAGGGGAGGAGGAGGAGGAAGGGACAGTTAGTTCGATCCACCGGACCTTTTCGCTTCCAGCGATGGGAACCTCAACGCCAGCAAGGGATCGAGAAGCGGCCGCCATGGCCGGGCCGCAGCGGAGAGCGGGGAGGACGAGGGCAAGAGAGGGTTTTGGAGAGGCTTTTGGCGGAGACGGAGAAGGTCCGATGGGTGAGGAGTCCGGGCTTGGGTCCGTGCTATTTAGAACTGGGTGTGGTCCGAAACAGCCATGGGACTTGCCGGTTCGTAGACATTTAGCCATTAACTGAAATGGGCCCTGGTCCCGGCTGGAGCCTCGCATTTTTGAATTCTTTTAGCCGGGTAAATCTTGATGAATCGATATCATTGTTCACGACTCCGATCATTCGGCGCAATTCCGGTCCTTACAAGTTACCGTCTTGCCTTCAAGACGCACATCCCCTCATCCAAGTTTTTATTCCTTTCTTTTTCCAATTTTTTATATATATATATATATATATATATATATATATATATTTTTAACATTTTGACAGTGTTCACATGAGCTGTTTTTATTAAAAGAGTAAAAAAAAAAAATTTTAACAAAATCAGGGCGGAAACAAAACATTTTGCAAGAATGGTGTTAAAGTAAAAAACGTCATTTTTCAAGCCAAAATTCTACCCCGTCAGCGCCAACGTGGAGGGGATGGGGTGGCTAAAAACGCCTTTCAGAAGCCACATGGGCATTTTCAATTATTGCAACCCCCCGCCCCTCCGAGCGCGAGCGAGGCAGCACCCCCCACCCACCCCCCCGGCTCCCTCTCTCTCTTGCGCACCGAGTCCCCTCTCTCTCTCGGCTCATTTACGGTCCGTCTCGCGACCCGTCCCCCTCCCTCTTTTAGGCCAGTGGTCCCTCAAGGTAAATTTTTTTAAAAATTTAATTAAATTATAAAAATTTAAATATGCTTTGTTACTAGCTGCTTCACATTCATCTTTATAATAAATAAAATGATAACTGAAACAATGATATTTTTAGTTCAATTACATCAGTTAATCGCGACAGAAAAACTAAAAAACCAGTAAATTTATGTATTGACAAAAATAAGTTAAGGTTAGTTACCTTTTTGTAGAAAATTTGCATTGTTAGAAGTAAAAAAAAATTAATGAGCATGATCTATATTATCAGTCATGATGAGCAACGTTGACAACTTGATATACCAATATATCTTGTAATAATAATAATTAAAAAAAATAAATGCTTTGGATGTCAAGTCTCTGATATAATCTGATTTTTACCATTAAACAAACATACAGAAAATAAATAGGTTAATATCAATTATTTAACAGGGTACGTATCTATTATTTAAATGCTAAATGCTTCTGAAATACGTGCATATTCCATTATTAGTTTGTTTGCGGTTGATCAGTTTATGCTTATTTCAGTTTATACTTAATGATACAATATTATGTATTGATGCTAAATTTATTTTGAATGTCATTTCTTAGATGAACACCGATACTATTCGATTGCTGCTTTATTATGATGGATCAGTTGAACATGGCTTAGATGGGATACAATATAATCAACCTCCTCGTAAAAGTTTTAGATTGAGCATGGGAACCCGTTATGTTGAGTTGATCGAGCGGGTTTATAGTGTGCTTAAAATTTCAATGCAGTAATATATTTTGAGATTGATGTAGAGATCTCCAACATTGCATCAGAAATATGTGCTTCATCCAATCGAGGAGAATGACGATGTGGAGGAAATGTTGACATTTCCTTCCAAATTTTTAGATTATCGCTATGTTGAATTTTATGTTTTCAAAGAAGATGCTCCAGCTCCATACAATGTTGATTATTCAGAGGATATTCAAGACAGTTCTCCTATTGCCCAACAAGAGATCAGAACTCCAATGGATTTCCCGATGATGGAAGGAGTTATGCCAGTAGTGCAGAGTGTTGATGTGGCAAACAATCAGAGTGTTGATAGTCGGGGACTTGAGTCAGACGATAGTGCAGATGATGACTATTGGCCTGAACATGATGACTCTGACGAAGGGCGAGATGAGGATGAGGACTCACATGGAGATGATGTGGTTCATGAAACTGGTTGTAGTTCTGTTCCTGTATCTACTCATCCAGAAATTGTCCTAGTCAGGTCTATGAGCATGAAGTCTTTGCACATAGTCAAATACTGGAATTTTATCATGACTTGAATTTGCAAGATGGTGGTTGTATTAGCACTCAAAGACAATTACCCTTTAATTCTCAATTTTGGGATTCATCAATGACTGAGTTTGTTATAGGATTGTTGGTTACTAGCAAAGATGAACTGAAAAAAGCATGTGAAATTTATCCATCAAGAAGCATCGCACATATAATGTTGTGGAGTCAAAGAAAGCATTCTGTTCTGTGAAATATGCCTCTTCAAGTTCTGCACAGAGTTGTCATTGAAGGTTGCGTGCTACAAAGTTGAAGAAGCATGGATTTTTTGAGATAACAAGGTACGAGGGGCCACACTCTTGTTTATTCAGTCATGTCACTCGGGATCACAAACACATATGTTCATGAGTTATTAGTCATACGGTTCGACATATTGTGGAGAAAGACCCAAGTGTGAATATTGAAGCCATCATTGCAGCAGTGGCAGAACAATTTCATTATATTGTGTCATACTCCAAAGCATGGCGTGGGAAGCAGAAGGCATTGATTGATGTATTTGGTGAATGGGAACCCTCATATGCTAAGTTACCTAAATACATGCTTGCACTTCAGAATGCAAACCCTGAAACGGTGGTCTGTTGGGATTTCTACAACGTAGGGACATCTAATGTGCGTGTCCTGAATTATATTTCCTGGGCATTTCATCCATCCATTGAGGGGTTTCGGTATTGTCGTCCAGGAACACATCTTTATGGAAAGTATAAGATAAAGATGCTCATTGCAACGAGAACTAATGCTGACAACAGGATATTTCTACTGGCCTATGCAATTGTGGATGAAGAGTGCACTGCTAGCTGGAGTTGGTTTTTGTGGAATCTCAGGAGGCATATTGTGAAAGACAGAAATGACATTTGTCTTATTTCTGACCGACATCCAGGTATACTAAGTGTCATAGCAGATGATAGTAATTGATAGGCTCCACCTCTAGCTTATCATCGCTACTGCTTGAGACATGTGTGCAGTACTTTCAACTCAAGATTCTCTGATGTTCAATTAAAAAGAGCTGTATGGAAAGCAGGGAGCGAACATTAGCTTCGAAAGTTTAACTTTATTATGGAACGGATCAAGACAGTTTATGCAGAGGCTTGGACTTAGCTATCGGAGTTGGAGCCAGAGAAGTGGACATTGGCACATGATGGGGGCTTCCGCTATGGTATCCTGACAACAAATCTCTCAGAAGTTTTTAATAGTGTACTAAAGGGAGCTAGAAATGTGCCGATCACGGCCTGTGTTTAGATGATATTTTACCGTCTTGTTAAATATTTCCATACGAGACGCGCGGAAGCCATGAGATATGTACAGGATAATCGAAATACTTTTTTCACTCCTCATGTGACAATTAAGCTTGTTGAAAGTCAAGCCAAAGCTAATGAGCACAGAGTGTTTAGATACAATATGCAGAGAGCCACCTATGAAGTCGTTACAAGAAGGTCAAGTGAAGCTCTTAGGGGAGGAGGCAACGTTTAGAATGTGCCACTCATTGACAGAAATTATTCTTGTGGAAAGTGGACAATTTATAAGTATCCATGTTCACATGTCTTAGCCGTGTGCCACGAAATTGTCATGGATACAACCCCTCTTGTTGATGAAGTATACACAATTGGCTCTTATATAAATACATGGGGAGGTGAGTTTAATCCGTTACCCCACGAAAACTACTGGATGGACACATTCACATGCATTCCTGATCACAACCATCTCAGGCCGAAGAAAAAATGTAAGCCTAAGTCAACACGCATTCATAATGAAATGGATGAGGTGCAGCCAAGAAGTAAAAGTCATTGTAGTATTTGTAAGCAAACGGGTCATTCTCGACGTCGTTGCCCTAATATAAATGTTGGACCTTCAAGATCCTAAATTGTACTATCTATGAATTAATGTATGTTTTATGTATGAAACAACTGCATGTAAAATTATGGATCACTAGTATTTTTACGTTTCTTGTGCTTATACTCCTGTTCATCTATATGCTTTTTATTCAGTTAGAAACTCATAAGATACTCTTTTAATGCACTTCTTAAAATTTTTTGAAACTTTTCTAAAACACTTTTAAAATTATTCAGAAGTGTATTAAAAGAGTTTTAGAAGAGTTTCAAATGTATTTTAGAAGAGTTTCAGAAGAGTTTCAAAGAGTTCTAAATGTATTTTAGAAGAGTTTCAGAAGAGTTTCAAAGAGTTTCAAATGTATTTTAGAAGAGTTTCAAAGAGTTTCAAATATGTTTTAGAAGAATTTCAGAAGTGTATCAAAAGAGTTTTAGAAGAGTTTTAAATGTGTTTTAGAAGAGTTTCAGAAGAGTTTTAAATATGTTTTAGAAGAGTTTCAGAAGAGTTTCAAAGAGTTTCAAATGTGTTTTAGAAGAGTTTCAGAAGAGTTTCAGAAGAGTTTCAAAGAGTTCCAAATATATTTTAGAAGAGTTTCAGAAGAGTTTCAAAGAGTTTTAAATGTGTTTTAGAAGAGTTTCAGAAGAGTTTCAAATGTGTTTTAGAAGAGTTTCAGAAGAGTTTCAAAGAGTTTCAAATGTGTTTTAGAAGAGTTTCAGAAGAGTTTCAAAGAGTTTCAAATGTATTTCAGAAGAGTTTTAAAGAGTTTCAAATGTGTTTTAGAAGAGTTTCAGAAGAGTTTCAGAAGAGTTTCAAATGTGTTTTAGAAGAGTTTCAGAAGAGTTTCAAAGAGTTTCAAATGTGTTTTAGAAGAGTTTCAAAGAGTTTCATATGTGTTTCAGAAGAGTTTCAGAAGAGTTTCACTTGATCCATTTTGTACTTAATTCTGTATACTTGGTCCATCTTGATCTGAATTGCATAGGCTGCAACTTTTTGTACTTAATTCTGTTCCTGTTGAACGGAGTGGTGTAGTTCCTGCAGTAGCAAATTTCAAAAACAGAGGCATCATTTCCTGGATGATGTAGCCTAAAGAGATTTCAATTGTTATATGCACTTTAAACTCAACATTCCCACCACTACCATGCATGCAGGTTTCTAAGAAAAAAACTATCAATGACTACCCTGTTATATTTTCCTTCACTTTATCTCCTGGTCTCAACTAGATGAATACTTGTTGACAATTACCCTACCATTTCTCATGGAATTATTTATATTAGCCTTTGCCCTTCCCCAGAGTACTAGCTACATGGTATATCCATGAAATTTCACATCAATTTAACCAAATTTAAATATGTAAGACAGCAAAATAGTTCAAAACTAACTTGACAATCTATGAAGCACCCTTTATAATTAGTATATTCAGATTCAAATTCCCAAAAGAAAGGAAAGAAAATATGCATGGCCCTGCTCACATAAAAAGCCATTTGATGATCCCTGTAAGATGAACAGTTCTGTTCTTCAAATCCACCTCTGCTCCACCAGCACGGAAGAACTCTAGTGCTAAATGGCTTGCTAGCGAGAAATGCAAAACTTTCAACAACAACAACAACAACAGAGTCTAGGAGGTTGTCGAACTCGTCTTTAATATTTTGAAACAACCATGGTCTCAACAGATGAAACATATTTAATACATTAAACAAAAAAAGTCTTTACAACAATTAGTTTATTTACATAGCCTAAGTACCACAGTCCCATTTAGGAGGTCGTCGAACTCGTCTAGAGCGTCGCGCATATGTCGCGATCGTTCGAGGGCCCTCATCAACCACATGGGAGACCCCCTCTTGCGCGGGGATCGTATCTGTCATATCAATGTCGCAAAAATAGTGGGAGATATAATCGCCGACCTCGGTGATATCCGTATCAGCAATGTCAGTAATCAGCAACGCCCTCTGATCATGACTACTAGATGTACCCTCACCTGCATGCCCCATGTGTGAAAAATCGTGTGCATATGGCGACGGCATGTAAGAAGGCGATGGTGTATAACGAAATCTACTCGTCCCAGGATTCTCCAGGATCCTCATATGTGTGTGCCATTACCGGTTCCTCATGAACTCGTGCCGCAGCAGGTGTACTCCTCACATGCTGATGGCCAATTACAGAAAAAGTGTTATCTAAAATCGCCCTCATGTCCAAATGAATCCTTTGTCGCTCGGTCTCCGATGTCGAATGCATAACTCGATCCAAGTTCAAGAACAACTCTTGAAACCTCTCATGCTGCATGTTTATGACAATATAATATCAAAAAATAAAAGATAATAACTCAAAAATAAATGATATTAAATAATCATTTTATAATAATACCATGAATTCAAATGAAGCTCCTTCTCCTTCGTAGCCCGCAGTATGATACTCGGAACGGCTAATGCATATACGTGTTATACTCCTAAACCATTCCATGTACTCAGGAGTAAATGGGACTCCCTCAGCGATAGGCTCCCCAATAATGATGTTTTCATGCCGCTCATTCTATGTAACAATATGTGTGGCGTGTATGACATCCCACGTGGCTTGTGCCCTCCCTCGTCGATCTATCTGATGAAGCTGAAGTGACGTATCGCATGGTGATGGTATCGATTAGCGGCAACCAAATTGTCGAAGCATTCGGTCCGGAAAATGCCACTCTACTAAATCAAAACAAATAAGAGGGATCCGTGCCATCCAAATATTTGAACCGAATAAGCAGCTTGGTGGCAAAATAGAGAATCTCGGGCGTATACAGACACCATATGAACTGCATGTAAAAAAATCATCAATCCAAAACCTACCTACCAAAATAAAAAAATAACATTGAAAAATGATTTGAAATTTAATAATGTCATACCCGTTAGGAACTATCATCCAATACGTCGAACTGGTCCCTGTAGGTACGCAGTGTATGAGTTGGGACATTCTTTTGGTTCAATCTCATATTCCATCTATGCCCCCATGATGCATCTAAATGCCAAGCATCATCTGCATCAGCAGGTCTAGCCTTCGGAGTCTCAAATCTGATGGGACGAAAAATAGGTAATCGTTCCCATGCCCATATCTGAATGTTTCAATAATGCTCAATATTAGTAAACAATACAAAAGAAAAAAATCCATACTCATTCGATTTAATCAATTGTTTACCTGTAGCTAGGGTAAGTATCCTCCTATCTCTGTCTGAGTAGGGTTCGTTCCGTGACAGAGTGCCCGATACAAACCGGCAAGTGTAGCAGAACCCCAACTATATGCAGCAAATGCTCCCAGGTCTTCTAAAAGAGGCACATACATCAACTTCACTAAATATCCGGATGTATCTGGAAGGATGACTCCACCTATAATTCGAAGAAGTTGCCCCCTCACAAACTGCTGGACATCCTCATCATCTACATCATCATCCAAGTGGAAGTCTCGGTAGAACTAATCGAAGAATGATAAGTGGAAACGACCTTTAGAAAATGCCTTGATAGGGGGTTCAACCCCAAACAACCTCACAAATATATCCTGCCACTGCTCTAATATATAACGCGGATCAAGCCCAGTAACCGCTAACCCATCAATCCGTATACTACTCAGAATACCGACATCCTGTAGTGTGACTGTCGCCTCGCCAAATGGAAGATGAAATGTGTGGGTCTCCTACCGCCACCTCTCAACAAGTGCAAAAATAAGGCCGACATCGAGTCGAATCTGGTCTATCCGATATATGTCATACATGCCAATCTGCTCCAAATAATATTGCACTCGTGGGTGTGCCATGCCCGGTGTCTCCTTCCATATCTGCGTGTCATGTCGATGGCATCTAAACACCAATAATTCCTGCAACAAATTCATTGCAATAATACATATCAATAACATAAACGCATGCTAACTAATTAAGAATCACCGATCAATAATGCATACCTTGCCCTCAAATATTTTGGTTGATCTATGTGAGGCTTGCAGAGTGAGAACACTAGGATCGCGAGGCCCTGTATGTAAAACATTATGAGTCATCTCGTACTACTCTGTCAAAACAAGTAAAAACATCACATAAGAAAATTTTAATTGAATTAAAAAATTTAATTAAATTAAGGTGTAAGATATGAATTAATACAAAATACAGTTACATGACCCTGATATGTCGCATGGTCCATCCTGTTAATGAACCAGCTGCCAGTACTGAGTTTTGGTTTAAAAAGGACAATACGTTACATACCAGCAATCTGATTATTTTGTTGATTGCATAGTTGAGAAGCTTAGTAGATATCATCCCATTATTCTAATCTTAAAGCACATTTTAGGCAGCTTTTCATCTTCCTTTGTTCCATTAATGAGATGGTACAAAACTTCTCAAAAGACCTATATCGAGTGAGGGGAGCCCAAGTTTGACAATCATAATCTGGTGGTTTGGCCATTGGCAGTAGCAACTTAGGCGTCCATTTATCACTATATCTGATTGTTCACCTTTGTGAAATAAAAAATGGATAATAAGAATTTAATCATTACTTAGGGAAGAAGTTAGCTAACCATGCATGGGTGCTCTAACATAAAAATATGGTTTGAATGAACTACTGAAGTTTGTCAATATAACATCACTTAGAGCTCATTGAATATGCTTCTTAAAAGCAACAGAAAGTTTCTAGTCCTCTCAAATTAGAATTGAGAAAATACAAAGAGATGTCTTTAGCAAGTGTGATAACTAATAAACAATTTTCATGGGTAACAACCAAAGGGTCCTCGCAGTCACCATATAGCAACAAATGGACTTAATTACCTCATTCACAACTACATACTTGTTTTCAATTATACCACAATTTCTTGCCTTCTAAATGTCCACTAAAGCATGTGGAACAATGCTTCAAGTCTCCAACTGTAACCATCCACCTAGGCAAAGCCTTTGACAGATAGCTGAATCTTGAAACCTATGATATGGCCAATACGAGCATTGATTTTCAAACGGTCACATGGAATTTCCACGTCAAACAAGGCTCTAACCATAAACGAGCCAACCCCAAGGCTCTAACCATAAACGAGCCAACCCCAAAATAATCTGACATGCAAGAATAAGTAAATGTTCAAGGACAATTCGAGAATCAGCTTGCATAAGTGGCTGATGAGCAAACTTTTTGAACATTCATAGTTATAATCAAGCATAAGATTGAGCTTAGCACAAAGAGCAAAAGCCCAGTTTATTTGCAGCCTCAGGGAGTAAAGTTTTGAATTACATTGTAATTATTTCTACATTACTGAAAAATACCAAAAAAACACACCACCTTAAAACATTAAAACCACCACCTTAGGTTGCCCTTATTATATACGTGGGAACAACTGGTGTTGAAATAATTATTGATATCAATTAAGAACATGATGTGCATTGAGGTAATATAAGGCACTATTCACTGTTCATCAATTTTCATAATATGATGTGCATTTTTATAATTTAATTAAATTAAAAAAATTTACCTTAGAGAACCACCGGTCCGATAGAGGAAAGGGGATGGGTCGCAAGACGGGCCGCAGATGGGCCGCGAGAGAGAGGGAGCCGGGGGACTGCTCGGGCGCGCACAAGAGAGAGCGAGCAGGGGGGACCGGTGGGCTCGGGTGCGGACCGAGGGGGACCGGGGGGTCGGGGTGGGGGGTGGGGTGCGTGCGGCCTCGGGTGGGCTCGGGGGGGGGGGTGGCTCGGAGAGGAGGGGGTGCGGACGGAGGAAGGGTGACGGGGAGGGGGTGCGGACCGGGGGACCGGGGGAGTCGGGGGGAGGGCTCGGGGGGACCATCGCGCTCGAGGGAGGGACCGGGGTGGGGCTCGCGCTCGGGGGGCCGGATGTGGGGGCGGGAACCGGGGGGAGGGGGGACCGGAGGGGCTCGGGGACCTGAGGGGGGCTCGGTGGCGAATTAAAACGCCACTCCGTATGGTGTTTTTAGAAATACCTCACTGTGTGGCGTTTCTAAAACTACCACACAACAGCCACACTGGCACCGACGGGGCAGGACTTTAGTTTGAAAAACGTCATTTTTTCACTTTAACACTATTCTTGCAAAATATTTTGTTTTTGTCCCAATTTTTTTTAAATTTTTTTTTTTAACCTTTTAATAAAAATAGCTCGTGTTCACGTGTCTGCACCATTTATGAGGCTAGAAATGAATCTCGGATGTTTTGAAACGGCTCAGGCTTAGCTCAATAATAGGTTGAACTAAGCTTTTCCGGCCACAATCCTACAGACATATCCTGCAGGAATCGGGCCTATTGGTCTGTCTGCCCAAATCCTATCCTGCAATCTTTTAAAGGTCCGGGCCCGCCCAAGTCCCTAGTGCCCTCCTTTTCCTCTCCCTCCATATTCTCCTCATTGTTCGCATCCACGCACCGTCATCTTAAAAGCTTTCCACCACCTCTTTGGTCGCATCATTAAGTCCTTCACTGCATGGCCATCCCTGGCCTCTCCAATCACAGCTCCTTTTTCAAGTTCTTCGCCACCTCTCTAAAACGGCAAGGTCGTCTACTCGCTTCCCTCGTCATTGCCACCATCCTCTCCATTGTTGACCCTATTCATCATGATTGTATCAAATCATGACTATTTAGAAGCTTGGCAGCACCATCATCATCAACACTGAGCTAGTCGAAGCCCTCCTCTTTGATAACAATGCTAGTTGTGGCGCCAGCAAGCCCTCTAGTGCCAAGAATGCGAGGGTTGTGTCGATTGGACTGCAACTATACATATTACTGGAGATGATAAAAAAAAAAATCGAGACTACTCGCTGCAAGATGCTGAAGAGTGTTTTTGAAGGATATATTGTGACTAATGATGTCTCGCCATACTATCCAGTCAAAGCCACTATTTTGGTAGTCAAGGATGTAGGGAAAAAAAAAAAGAAGGGAAAAACATGAAATTAAGTTTATCACAACAAGATTAAACTACTTGCCCATCATGAATTTTGAACGTTCCAGGAGAAGTTAGGATTTACTAACTTAGAAGACGTGGTCTTGGTCAAGGAGGGGGAGAACCGCAACTTCTACGCTTTCTTGTTAGTATTGTCGTCAACGATCTCAATCACTTAACATCTCTTACAAGAAATTCACTTCTCCCAAGCTTCTAGCCAAGGCCATTATCAACAAGGAACCAACCTGTTGATCCTTTGAACCATATACTCCCTCATCTCTCTCCTCTACAATGAACGATGCATGCCAAGCCCTTTATCTACCTTTACCACATCCTTAACTTCATCCGAATTGATGAGACCCTCACCTCCATCACCCTTTCTATCATTCTTTAGATCCTCCATCTCAACATCTTTAACCAGCAAACCCCGACACTTGCGAGGCCATCTGCACCATCATTTTAGATTTAATGCAAAACAAAAAAGTTCTGGTATTCATCGACCAATGGTGCCTAGGAGTAAGGTAAAACAGTGATTTACTGGTCCAAGTTAACCTAACTAGTGACCATGATTTATTTAGGCAATAGAAAGCTAATTGATTGTAATTTGTATAAACACTTAATTGAATCAACTTGTTAATAATTATGATAGGAGATTTTATATGTATTGTTAAAAAAATATTGGATGCGATTTGAAAAAAAAAATATATCATTTATATTTCTACTTATAAAAAGACATAAATACTTTAGGTTTGCAAACCAAGGAGAACATCAAACTTTACTTTATGTTTACGAAGATCAAGTAAAAATAGGGACGTATTACTTATAAGTTTTGAATTTATAGGCTTTTTATAAAATTGATATATATTATCACTCTAGGTTTACAGCATGAACCTTACTTAAAATATATATATATTTTTTTAAAGTATATTAATACTTCCTAACATATGTTTATATGAAATTGGTTTCTAATTTATTCTTTTTGAAATTCCTTAATATTTTTCAGATATGATAGGTCTATCCATAAAATACTATGATATGATTTCTAATATTTTTTACATATTAAAAATTATTTTTTATTTACTTAATACGAAATATGCTTTCAAGAATGAATTTTAAGAAAAATAAGTTGAATTTTATTCTAATGATTATACTTTTTTGTTTAATAATTATATATACATCCAAAGGTCCTTAATTTAAAAATTAAATTAGCTACGAGTTCTGAAGTTTCTAGCCCCAATAAAGTTAGCAAAATTGATATACTTTAATAAAGTTAGCTATGAATTCCCTATTTAGATTATATTGAATAATATTGTTTACATATATCTAAATTAACATAATTTAAGATAATTCACTTATAAGTTATTAAATATAAATAGAAGATATAAAACATAACTTATTTCGCACTAAAATTATTTTGAAAATTTTAAATAAACCACTTGCCTTCTCATCATCAAGGATGCATTTTGTTTCTATTGATATGGATTGATTTTCGCATCACATGTAATCCATGTATTAGTAATTATTTTTGGTCAAACATGGCTATGCTTCATACATTTTATTACTCGATGATCATTATTCTCATCATGAAAGTGGATCTCAACTCTATTTCAATTTATAAATAAGAACATCCCAAACCTAAGCATGCCCTTTTAACAATTGTCTTTAGCACTCCTTCAATTTTTTATTTTTTTTTTAAAAAAAAAAGATAGTAGAAGCTTCTCACGAATGATCATCCCTCGAATAATTATGTTGATTGATAGTTGTAAACTTCTAATGAAGCATGGCGTCGTTGGGGTGGCTTTAGACAAGAATAAGAGCATTGAAGCCAACCATGTCATGATCTCATCGCATGCCTATAATGAGAGAGAAACGAGGATTAAGATTCGCTAGAAATAGAGACCCAAGTGATGGGAAACCAAGTGCACAACACCATCCGTCAACGGTGGCGATCAACATTTCTTTCCACGTTATAATGAAATAGAACGGTTGAGATCGCCGGGGTCTTCCTCGCCACGCGACGTGTCCATCCTCCCTCGCTTGACGGCCTACCGAAACACCGAGGTCGAATGGAGGCAACCGAGCGGTACTTTCGGCCCAGAACCGGCCCACGTACCTCAAATGTCGAGGGCATTCCAGTAATTACATGTGAAACACGCGTTAGAGACGAAAAGAAAAATAAATAAATAAATAAAACCCCGGCATTTTCTCCGTTGCCTTTAAAAGAGATTAAAAAATAAAATGAAGCGAGATAAATACACGGGAGCATAAGACTTGCGAAGGTGTTTCGGGAGAGATCGAGATAGCGGAGGAAGGGTCGTCCGCGATCTTTCCCCGTCTTCCCCCTATTTTACTCCATCCATTGCCTCTAAGCTGTCGTCGGACGTGAGAGAGAGAGAGAGAGAGAGAGAGGAGAGGAGGGGATGGGGGGTTGGTTTTCGTGAAAGGGGGTTAGGGGTTTTGAGATCTTATCGCTTAATTTCGGTGTTTTCGTGGCCAATTTGGAAGAGGATTTGTGATTGGGGACTGGGATTTGGTTTTGTGGGTTGGTTAGGAGATGGCTGGATTTCTGTCAGGGAAGATGAAGAGGAAGGATCTGGAGGAGGTATACGACGAGTTCTCGGAGTTCTCGCTTTCGTCGCCGGCTAGAAAGGTTAGGAGACTGGTAAGAGATCCTTTTTTTTTTTTTTTTTCCCTTGGAAATTAACTCATAGCTCCCTTTTATATGATGAAATTTTGACCTGATTCTTCCCCCAATTGTTTAGTCTCTCTGCAAAATAAGTGGATTTCTTGCAACGATTTCTTCAACGTTTTTGTTCAATTTCGCGAGGTCCTGACACTAATAGTATGTTTTTTCGTTCTTTCACAAATGAAGAATTTTTGGCGGCTTACTGGATGAAAATAATTGCTTTTGGTTGTTCAAGGGATGGAAAAGTTTCATTTTGGGGGCTGTAAATTGCCAATTTAAGAAGAAAACATAATTTTGGCTGTAAGCAATTGGATATGTGATGACGTTTCCAACTTTAAGATGGTTCTCCCCTTCTGTTCCTTATTTTACAAGGACCTGTTCTAAAATCTGATCAACATTAAATGCACTTGTTTCTCCGATTTTTGGTTCTTCTCGCCTGTCGTGCAAGCTTGACTCTAGACTCGTAAATTCATGCTAGCCAGTTATCAGCTGGTCTCTTTTGCGCCTGTGATTCATTCGTTTATTGATTTTTTTTTTTTTTTTTTTTTTTTTTTTTCTTTACTTCCATTCCAAAGGATGCCGACCTCCCTCCAATCATGGAAGAGGAAGACCCAGCAGTCCCCCCGGTATTCCAGCAGCAGCAGCAGCAGCTGCCAAGAGATCTAATGAGTGCTAGCAGCAGCGTGCCAGAACCAGGATCGATTCCTGCGTTCAATGAGGAGAGAGCTCTCGTTCTGTACAAGCCTGTGGACGCCCATCTCCTCTTGTCGCCAGGTCAATCAAATGTTTCCTTGAGAGTGAGCTCGGATCTCATCCATGGTCTCAGGAGTAAGTACTCCCGATATCTTCTTGCGGATCCTTTATTTTTCTTTCTTCCTGACTGGAAAATTTAAGCTTCAACCCTGTGTGTGTCTGTATCTTGTACATCGAGTTCTCAGTTGCTAAATTCTGAATTATCCCGCATCTAAGGTGGTCGGGTCTGATTATTGCCCCGGTTCTTCTGGTATGGGATATGAAACAAGTAGTTACTCTCAAAAGTACTTCCAGAAGAGCTGCTTTTTTCCACACCTCTTCAACCATTTTTACTGTCCTATTTGTTTCCAAACAAAAAGAACGAGAATAAGATTGAAGTCGCGTCGCGTGGACAAGATTAGTTATTCCTTCTGTAAAACTATGTGCTTTGAATGTGCAATGAAGCTGCGTCTAAATGTTGAGCATTTACATCTTCAGCTTTAATTTCTTTAGCGTAGCAGCTCTTTAACTCGTTCGCGCAAACTTTCTCCAGATCAAGCGTTCCGGTCGGGTAACCAGTCGCGCGTGGGAAGCGAGTCTGCTGGATCTAATGGCTGCTTGGCAGTGGTTCCCTGGGTTCCATACCAGGGCACTATGGTCGCTACCGGGTCTGGAGAGCCTGAACCAGAAAGCAAGGTATCACAGGAGCCAATGGAAGCTGAAGACATTGAGTGCGTGTCTATGGAATTAGAAGAAGAGAGAGAAGACGCTACTGCATTCGAAGCGGGTGGTGAAGGATTCCATCAGAGGCAGCAGCACTGCATGACTCCGGAGCCTCCGCCTAACCCATCCACCCCTATAATGTGGTCAAGGTGATGGAGAGCAGAGTGCGTGACCCTTGTCTTTTTATCAATGGACGTTCCGGTTCTGCGGAGAGAATCAGAGACGGGGGCGGTATGATCTGATTGTTTTCCATGCCTCTCTTGGATCATCTAAATATCTAATGGCATATTCTAGCAGAAGAAAAATTGTAAGAATAGGTTGGACGTCAAGAAATCAATGAGAGGGGCCTTTGTACATTCCGATAGTTTCGAGGTGTCTTGAAGTGAGAAACGCCACAATCTCAGCTTCTTGGTTTTATTTTGCAGTGTGGTTTATGCTGAAATGTAGTGAGGTGGCAACCTGTGTGCATGGCACATGGTAAACTTGAAAATATATACTTATATTTTTAAAAAAATGCGGAGCATTTCTTGAGAGCTTTTTTCTTTTTTTACGCTTGTTGTTGATGACTTGCTTCGGTATCTTCAAATCTCTGCTCCATCGTATGCAAATCGTTTGCCAGCTGTAAGACCTGTTAAGGATCAGGAAAGATGCTCATCGTCCTTAGAGAGCTTGATGCCGGTTTGGCTCCTTTCACTGGATGCATTCATATTTGTATTGCTATTTAGTTGGACAGAATCAAATTTAGAATGAAATGATGTTTCCAATCTTAATTTTATTCCACCGTTTCATTACTTAAATTGAAGTAAGAAATGCTATGTTTTTGGAATGTGAATTTTTTTTATTTAAAAGGATGAGCATTTTATCCTTCATTTGTGAATTATAATTTTATTCCACTAATTCACTACTCATAATTTCTGTTATTTCAACGTTGCTCTAGCATATTATTTTTAATATTAAATTTAATATAATTTATATTTTTTTGTTATAAAAAAATAATATAATAATTTTTATGATAATGTAATATGAATTAGATTTGGCTACATAATTCTATAACCGATCATTTTTATCATTTATGAATTCGTATGAATCTCAAAGTTACCTTAACTTTCTATTTTTGAAATTCATTATGTGAGCAATTGTATTTGAACATAAACTCATATAATATTATATAATATTAAAATCTATTTAATATTATATTTAATATTATAATATTATAAAAAAATAATAACTTTTATTATAACGCTATAATAGTTATTTTAAATTTGACATTCCATCCATCTCTTTCCCTCTTTCTCTTTTTATTCTTTTTTGACGGGGGTTGAGTCCCCCTAAATTTTATTATTTAAATTATTAAGAAGAGACGAAGGATGTCCGATGATCTGTGGCAAGGATTTAACATTTTGTTTTTTTTCGTTTGTCTTCATTGATGCTTTTGCGGTAGGAGAAATACTATAGTCATTTTCATTCTACCCTCAATGTAATTTGGAGTTGCCTCAAATAGTCAGGAAAGGAAGGACTTGCATTTTTCTCACTAGAATCAAGTTATTATATAAGTTGTTGGATAAAATCACAGTTTAGACGTTCATGAATCGGTGCTGTTCGTTATTTTTGATTATTTTATTAAGCCACATGAGTCAATCTTTTGGCCATTCTTTTGTCGGCATCTTCACGCTCAAAATTGCACGGGATAGATCTAATAGTCTTCTCATTCTCGAGAAAACATACCTCAAAGGGTCATTCTTGCTGAACTCCGAGTGCATATTAGAAAAAATTGGGATCTAAAATTTTTAGTTACACTGTCTCTTGCGTTGTATCTTGACATGGATGATGAGAAGAGAAAAAACTAAGAAGGATAATCAAATACTAGAGTCTTAAGGCCATGCAAGTAATGACATCATTGATGCTACATTAGAGAAATCAAAAATAACTCTACCTCTATTGTTGTTGCTATAGCTATTACAATCGATACTACCTTTTCTCTTTAAAAGAGAGAGAGAAGGGGGAAAAGCTTCTCCTACTAAATTTTATTAAGATCAAAAGAGTTTACAAGGACAACTAACATCACTTCAGTTTAAGGAAAGTAAGCATCCAGCCATGGATTGTTAGGGTCTATGTAAGGTTGCACAACTTCATTCCCACAAACCATTAGGTCATGTGGGTTCATTATTTCCGTGAACCATTCTTGCCTTTGAAGCTCCTCCATTGCAACCTCTAAGGGTGTTTTTTCTTTTACATTTGATGGCCCCTCTGTCTTCTGCTTCTCTTCCTTCACCCTCTCCATCATCTTCAATGCCATCTCTCCCTTTGAATGCTCTATCCTTTCTCGCACTTTGTTTACCTTCATCTCAATAAGCCATGCAAGACTTGTCATATCTTCGATAGTTAAAGTGTGCAAGCTCCTTCCTGCTAAGCCTTGATATATCAAAAGGGTTGTCTCCAGCTCTCGATTCTCTCTATCTTGCTTCCTGAGTTGCTCTTGTAACTTCATGATCCTTTGTTGCATAAAACCTTCTTGATTCATCATCTTTTTGCTTTGCTCTATCTCAGGCATTTTCTTTAATCTTGCAAGCACACGCATCGCATCCGACATCGATGGCCATACCTCTGCTTGAGGTTCATTTGGCCCATAGACGACCAAGCATGCTTTGACATCGCATAAAGTGCTCAACTCACTCACCTTCTTTATCAAACCTTTCCTTCTTTTCTTAAATGTAGCTCTCCTAGCTGAATCATTGACGATCCATTCAAGCTTAACCTTTTTTCGGGCCATGAGAATGGAGAGGTGTCAAAACTTAGCTAAGCAAGAAGGAATGAAGCAATATCTTTGCTCACCTTGCTTTTATACTAATATACATGGGAGGAGAATATTGCTAGGATGTAAGAGAGGGATTTGGTCACTTAAGGATGGAATGATGGATTTGGTGGCCTTTTATTGTGATTTTGATGATTCATTTTTTATGTTTAGGTAAGAAATCTGGGGTAATGATTTGAAGATATTAATTCATTAGATAGGCTACATCATTTGATATATGACAACTAATTTCTTCTTCAACTAAAAGATACGATATAAATATTTCTTAGCTGTCAATGGCTATATTCTTTTACTTTTGGCTATACGGCAATTTATAATTTACGTATATTCTGATATTATAATAAGCTAACTTGGTCTCCATAATAAATAATTACCATTGATGGCTTGTTATTCCTCTTTTTCTTTTTTTCTTTATTAGTCTCTCCTCTTTTTCTATTTTTTAGTGGAAGAGATATGCCTTTCCATCCATATCTAAGCTCTAAAATTTAATGAGTAGCTTAATACCTTAAAGCTAGGTTGCTTCTAAAGATTCATATATATATATATATATATATATATATATATATATATATATATATATATATCTTGATATCAAACTTATCTTGTTTATTATTCCTTTCATATGCATCTATCTCCATGTTGCAATTTTGATTTTGTATTTTTCACTTTCAAACTCTTCTTGAATTTGACTAATTCAAGAAAATATCAAAATTGTGATAACCAATTGATGACAATTTTGATGATCAATTGATGTAAATTGTGAAATTACCCAATACGAAAAGATTAATAAATTTTACAAGAATATAATATTATCAATCACCTTAGTTGACAAGTGACACATTTGATTTGTTATTATAGATTTTGCATCTTGTTCAATAACATATAATTATTTAGTATTGGATGATTTGACATCTAAAAATGCTCAAAAATAGTAAATACATTTTATATTGTTAGGAACATGGCTTATATAGTAAGTTTATATTTTTCCCTTCTTTTCAAGAAAGAGGGTATAATGCAATCAATGTCAAATCTTACATTAAGTTATTTCTAACTTTTTTTTTATTATTTTTCAAGGAGTACAATTTCCATTTCTATTCCATGGAAAAGCAATTTTACTATATTATGTTAGGATTTGTTTGGATTAGCTATTAAGAGGTTCTTTAATAATTATTTCTCAATAGCTATATGAGATGGTTATTAGTCGATGGCTATTCTAAGTGTGCTAACTCTTGGCTAATAATTATTCTAAATATACTTTTATTCGTTGGATAGCATTGTTCTTGTTTGCTCATCGCAAGAGAATAATGCACACATACAGTTCATACACATAAATGCTTTAAAAAATTTTGATATTATTATATTTATATTTATTTTGTTTAGCATTATAATTGTATGATTTATCAAAACCACTTTAAATCAACAAGGTAATTATGTATGCATAAAAACCTAAACAAACAAAATGTGCAATTTCAATCATAGTTTAGATAATATGAAAAACTCATTGAATATGCATTGCTTAAGAACAAATTGCAACATGAATATATGGACACAGAAATACCTCAGTTTATAGACTAGAGCCCATATCAAATTTTTCAATGTGAGACAAAAGGCACATAGAACTAACCGTGTTTCCCTTATTCCTTGCTCCAAACTAGTCCAATTTTGAGAGTGAACTGAAATTTGACTTGAGTTTTCTCTGAGTCATGTATTTGAGGTTAAAGTAAGAAAAAGAATTTTCTTTGCAAGAAATTTAACTTGACTTTCTCCTATTCGCGAAAAGTAGGTGGCTAAAACTATTTGATTGTGGAACGAATGACGGAAAGTTGGAGGTCGAGGAGAATGAACTCTTTTTAATAGCTTTTTTTTTTAAAAAAAAAAATCAGTGAAAAAAAGAGGCCTGATCTAGCTCGGTCCATGACATGGCGACGAGTCGATCTCATGAGTTGGATGCCTCTGCATCGTAGATACATCAACTTAGAGAAGGTATCCGGTCCGAATCAATTCAAATTCATCGATCTGCATTCAATACACACCAACCCTTTATCTTTAAAGCCTTCTTTGGTATGATAGATGGAATGGGATTGAATTAAAAATCTAATCCAATCCCACATTAGAAACATTAAAGAATATTTTTGAAATCCATGAATCGCACTACCCGAGCAACATCATATGTCTAAAAATGTAAGATCGATAAATCGAAGATCTTTCATGTGTTTTTGAGTTCCATAGAATTGAAGTGGCATGGATTGAATCGGTAATTTTATGCGGCTTCAATTCTAGAATAATGACTATCATACTAAATAAGAAAGAAGAAAACAAAAAAGACAATAGCCAACCTACATCGCCATTAGGGCAGTTACCATGCTGAAACATGAATGGAAAGAAATTCATATGCAATAAACTGCATGGCAATCCTATCTCTATTCTTTTGAAAAAATTATAACTTTGATGAAGAAGAGGCAAGTCTCTGGTATGATTATTGAGTCTCTTGACGATAAGTCAAGCTAACGAGTCCGCCAATTCCATTGTTCACCTCACTATAATTTCTTTTATAGTGATTCATTATTTTAAATCAAGATATCAGTAATGTTGATACATCCCAAATATGGCCTCCTTTCCTTGTTGCTTCCTGCTGTTATGTCCATATTTACCTTGACCATGCTTGGATGGTGGGAAAATGATGACTAACATACATGTGTCATTTAGTATATAAAGATAAAAGTAATGAAAAATAGTTGTATTGCATGTTTGCTTAAACTATCTTCATATAGAAAATTTAATAGAGCTCTAATTCTGGAAAAAAATCCATCTATGTTATGAAAAGAACTGAAAATATCTAATGAATATCATTTCTATTGTGTATGGCTATTACAAAATATTTGATAGAAAATGGTCACTAGTAATTTTACTTGTCATATCATGAAGTCAATATTTTTGTTAAACTTGAGATATTAATCAAATAGCTGCTTAAAAATCAAGTCTCTTATAGTTGTATAATTTTTACTTAATTCTTGATGCTCTTTCTTTTTTGTCAAATTTATCGATAGCATAAAAATAAGAGTTGATTTTTTTTTTTATTGTGAATAATTGCTTGTCACTTGAAGTTTACTTTTGGTTATGATATAGAATCATAAGATATTAAAAATATTGTTTTAGTTGAAATTGATTTTGGCTCATATTCTAATGATTATAAAAGAGGATGAGCTTTAGTGGAATGATAAGGCTGTTCCCTTATAACATGTAATTAATGGGTATGAAATATGAAAACAATCTCATTGCATGTTAAAAGATTCATAGAATTTTCTTATATGTTTTCAAGAATGTCACATCTTAAATGGTAATAATGCTAGTGATTCTTTTGCTCATTCTCTTGCACACTATTACAACTTATCATTTATATTGATTTTGGTTTCTTTTTATTTGATACAATAATAAAAACAATAACAATAAAGTCTTAATCCCAAACTAGTTGGGTCAGTTATATGAATTCCTTTTCTCTAATTAGCTATATTCTAAGTTATATTTTTTGTAAGATGCAAAAATTTTAAATCTTTTGTTGTTACTTTCTTTCATGTGATTTTTGATTTATCTTTATCTTTTTTTCCTTTTGTATATATCAAATCATTCTTCATGCATATCTAGGTATATGTTGCATATGTGTAAACCATTTAAATCGTCCTTTCTTTAATTTATCCTCGATTGGAGCTGCATTTATTTTTTTACGAATGATTTTATTTCTTATTCTATCTTTTCTTATGTTATCACATTTCTATCTTAACATTCTTATATCCGCTATATTCATCCTAAATACATGTATTTTTCTAATGGCACAACATTTTATACCATAAAGCATGAATGGAGCTAATTTTATGAGCAAATATCATAACTTTATTTTCAATGAAGCTAATAGGGCATTCTAAATTATCTATATGATATTTATTTAATAATTCATTAAAATAGTTTCTCCATTTTTCTTTGATCTCTTTTTTCTTAACCAACTTTTTTCAATTATCATCTTTAATGCATTTAAGCTAAAATATATCTCTAATTTTTTTCTCTCTTACTCTTGCAATTATATATATATATATCTTTCTCTTTATCTTTAATTTTTAATTTGTGATATAATTCCTCATATACTTTATATCTAGCCTTCTATACTATCTTTTTGACTTCTTTTTTAACCATCCTATAATTTTCATATGCTTTCTCCATTCTTACATTTAGATAATTTTATATAACACTCTCTTATACCCTTAGCCGCTAATTGAACTTTCTCATTCTACCATCAAGTTTTATAATCATATGGTTTTTTTCCTTTTAACTCTTCTCATACTTCTATAGCTACTTTTCTAATATTATTAGTCATCTCTTCCCATATGGTATTAATCTCTCCATCTATACTCCATTTTTTTTCTTTCATCACTCTATTTTTAAAAGTTATTAGTTCTCTCCTTTCAAATTCCACCATCTAATCTTTAGTTTCTTATACTTTATAGCCTTTCTCCTTCATTTTTGAATATATACATCCATAACCATTAATTTATGTTGTGTAGTTAAACCCTCACCCAGTACAACGTTGGAATCTTTACAAAACGCTCAATTAATCTTTATAATAAGAAATTTATTTGATTGGCATTATATCCACTTTTAAAAGTTATCAAATGAGAGTCCATCTTTTTAAAATATGTATTGACTAATATTAAATCATATGATATCGCAAACTCTCAAATGATATTTTTCTCATCATCTTTATCTTTAAATTCATAACTTTTGCATACTTTTTTTCAAAACCTATATTAGGCTTTTCTACGTGTTAATTCAAGTTTCCTCCAACAAATATTTTTTTTCCAATAAGAATCTCTTGAATTATTCCATCAATATCCTTCTAAAAATTTTGCTTTGCCATATTACATAAAATATAAGCACTAATAATATTTATTAACTCTATATTTATTATTAATTTAATTAAAATATAACTATAATTATTTATAATGTTAGAGCTTCAAATTTGATAATAAACAATAAATTTTAAAGCTTGAGGCCTCTGTGCTTTCATCTCATGATCCATGCGCATGCTCTAATATGATATTTTAACTCACATGCTTTGAACAGCATTTTCTCTAATTTGTATTTCTCCTTAGTCTTTTCTGCAACTCATTGCCATTTTTTTCTCATTTAATGTGTACTGCAAGAACTGAACGCCAGTCTCCTACGATGTCTGGTGGAAACCACTGAGCAGCCATTGTTGGTTCAACAGTTTCATACGATAACATGCGGGAAAATTTGGGAATTGAGTATTTAAAGAGCTTCAAAAGAAGAGTTGCTCAACCGTTATTATAGTCGTCAATGCGTGTCCCAAAAAAAAAAACAAAAATCTGTTTATTGGAGTTAAAAAAAAGAAACTATGAACATGATGAGCTCTCCATATGTTAAATGCCAGCACTAATAAATAATACGACAGTCGAGTGCACTGGGATTGAGCCTTTCATGGAATCCAATCAATTCAAAGGCGTTTGGCAAGAAGGGAATCCGTTTCTCATGGCCAATTAATAGAGCATGGGCCATCGCATCCCAATGCATTGTATTTTGATACGTAATCGTAGAAATTTTTTCAGCGGCCATCCAGAGGCTTTCACGCTCTTCCGACTCCAGCCGTCCTCGATCCGTACATGGTCCTCACTCCTAACTGCCCCTATGGGCGACGGCTTTACGAAACCGGCGACGGCCATGCCCTCCATCGGATCCCATCGGCGACTCGGGCTTCGGCCAGTCCTACCACCTCCGTCTTGACCACCTTCTGGCCCGCTCTGGTTCCTCTTAGGTCCAGCATTCTAAGAAGACCACCACCCTCTGCCCCATCGGCGGCGCCACGTACAGTCAGCGCCAACTCCGCCAACCCGCTTCCCACCGTCCTCCCCCTCCTCCGTCGATAAAAGCGTATTTTAAGCAAACCACCATCCGTCTCCCCCAAGCCCTCTTCTTTCCGGCGCACTTTCCGATGATTTCTAGCGGTGATTCCCAGCGGCAACTCGGTCCCATTGCTAGGACTCGATGCTGAACCATCCCTACTTTTCCGTTTCCCGATCGATGCTTTGATTTTTGAGAAAGATTAAAGATGTTTGAGCTGGCGAGCGAGAGCCATCAAAAGACTGGCTATGCATGTGGGGAGCAAGAAGAAGAGAATAATATTTTCTGAAGGCAAGCTTCTTCATTGAGCGAGCTCTCTGTTCATCTTGGCTCGTCAACCACGGGAACCTTTCATGTAGAAATATCGATGAAATATTAGACGTGGCGTGGCCTAAAAATAAAAAATAAAAAACAACGTTAGATTAGGGGAGTTGGCATTGCATGTTAGATTTAGATTTGGAAAAGCATCATCGCAGGCATCCAGAAATGCTGATGGCTGTTTTGTCCCATATGCGGTCTCCATCACCGACTGTGTGTCAAAAGCGAGGTCCACGTGTCGAGATCGCCATGCAGACCAGAATCCGGTCATTTCACGTTCCCAACTACCCGATTTTCTTCTTCTTTTCTTTTCTTTTCTTTTTTTTTTTAATTTTTTTATTTTTTAAAAAAAAAGTAAAGCCAGCCGTCCGCTTCGCTTCGTTTCTCGCTCGCCTTGCCCAAGCCCGAGGTTTTCCAACTCAGCTGTCTCTTCCAGAACATCAGACAGGATCTCCAGACAACGTGTCAGTCAATGTAAGGCGGGCCTCACGCCTTCAAGCCGAATAAATCGGAATTTCGCGTGCTTGGCTTCAGACCGGCCATTCCGGTTCGTCCTTGGCCATTACGGAGGTGGGATAGGAACGCCGCTGCATTTCCCCAGGAAGCGAATTGAGGCGGAGCACCGTAACATCGCCGTCGCCGCCGATCCAATACCGCTTCTCTATCCAGGCTGCCACGAGCGGGAGAGATAGAGAAGGGCGGAGAGGGAGAGATCGCTCCTCTCTTCTCCTCGGATCTCGGGGCGAGCAAGCGGTACATCTTCCGAGATCCACGCGCTCGGATACTTTGGATCGCCGGCCGGCCCGTCGATTTTGTCCGCCGGCGCTTTCTCTTTCGAAATCGGTACCGGAATCGACGCATCGACGATCCCGCGGCACTGCGTACGATTTTCACGTCCTCTTGCATGATTTCTTGCATTTATCTCGTAATCTGCGATCGGGTGCGTTACTGGGGATTTTGGTTCCAGAGTGGCGTGTGGTGATGGTATTAACGGTGGAGTGTGGACTTCCTTAGGGAGATTCTATCTTTCCTTTATTTGCTTTTGGGATCTTGGTCTAAGCTGTTATTTTTTGTCCGCCGAAGAATATTCTTGTCGGATCTAGCTGCCTTTCTGCTTTTAGGATTTATATGCAGCTTAAAGTTTTTTTATATATATTTTTTCCATTTTTTTCTAGGTTATTTGTTTATTTATTTATTCCCAGCTAAAAGGAAACTGTACAATTGCAGAAGTTCCAACTGGTTTTTTTTTTTTTTGGCTCTGATCTAATCGTGGTGCTTTTGTGTCTTAAGGTGGTTGACGATGGAACAGCAGTGTTGATTGCGATTTGTGAGTAAAGGCAGCATCTTTGATCATCCAGAGGTGCTCTCAGAATTTTTCTCTCTTATTTATTTCTATTTCTTCTTGCTGTGGATATCTTTTCCATTTCAGCCGCAGCCTTCGGTATACCTCTAATCGTCTACAATAAATGCGGCCCTTGCAATAATGTAAGTAATAAATATTACGGCGCTTAACATTTAGAGATTAATCAGACGCAAGTGCTGGAAATTTTGGCAAGTAATGAAATAAGGAAAGCATACAGAAGTACATGAATTGCATGAGGTAAGTGATGGGATGAATTGACATGGTATGAACATTTCTTATGAAGATCATCGCACCCTAAATTGAATGAGGCCTGGACTTTTTTTGGGGAGATGGTCTTCATAAGGCATAGAAGGTGCACTCTAGATATGAGACAAAGCTTGCTGGCGTGTTTGTGGTGGTCATTGATGGGGATTGGTGCTTGTTACCGAACAGAGATTCGAAGACTACTGGGAATCGGGATAGAAATAAGTATCTGGTAGGATGTTTGAGACAAAATTTTAGGGGTCAAGAAATGGGTATGTGGTTGAAACTATGAAGTGCGGTGGTTCTTGTGAGCCTACAAGGCTAGTACAGGATGTTCACTTGTTTTGTACCAATCAACCAAGCATTCTAATAAAAAATCCTGGCAAAATTGGATAACACATTCATTTAGGCAGTAGTGTTGATATGCATCGACTTAGCTATGTTGTAATCTGAGAAACTGGGACTAGCAAGAGGCATTGAAGGAATGGTGATACCCTGTTGTCATAGTTCAGAGTGGCATATATGGAATGTAAGTAAGAATGCAGTTCAGGAACAGTGAAGCTAACAATCCAGACTATTAAGATGTCTGCCTATGAAAGTGTTTCTCCTAAATCTTCCAGCAATCAAGCCATTCCAATGTAAAACCAAACAACAACTTGAATTTTGTTTTTTTCCCCAGAAATCTGCTTTCAGTTTCAAAAGCATAGTCTTGCAAAAGCTTAGTTTGAGACAGAATATGTTATTGCTTGCAGAGATTTCTCCAACTAGTGCCTGTGAAATCTTATGGTTTTTGATAACAGGATTTGAGAGAGTTCCGATGCAGTCAAATCCAGAAGATGCTCTCCATAAGCTTAAGAAGGAACATTCTAAATCGCCATGGCCTTCAAAAAACAGTCGTAAAAGGTCATTGGATGATGCTGAGCTCGATGCAGAGAGTGGCGGTGATCGATCTATTGGAAGGGCTTCAAATCAGCTAGTCCTCTACAACCCTGGTACAAGTGATTCAGGTCAGGATGCTCTTGCTGTTACTGATTCAGGTCATAATTCATCATTCCAAAATCTCGTAGCACCAAATTCTTCTAGCCGAGTTTTGCCATCTGTTGGGGCATTCACTGTCCAGTGTGCTGCATGTTTTAAATGGAGGCTCATTCCAACAAAAGAGAAGTATGAAGAAATTCGAGAAACTATCTTGCAAGAACCTTTTTTATGCGAACGAGCTCGTGAGTGGAGGCCTGATATATCATGTGAAGATCCAGAAGATATATCTCAGGATGGTAGTCGACTTTGGGCAATTGATAAACCTAACATTGCTCAACCGCCTCGTGGCTGGGAAAGGTTGCTTAAAATCAGAGGTGAAGGAAGCACTAGATTTGCAGATGTGTATGTCTTTTCTCTTGTTCATTCTTTATCTTTCAGAATTATTTGACTAGTCCTTGTAAATTGTTTTGAATTGAATATATATACTCTGTACTCTTTTAAAGATATACTTCTGCTATCATCACCATATATGAATTTTCCCACAATAGATGGTTGTAATTTGCCAATGGCATTTGCTAACCTGGAAAATATGTGAAGTTTTTAATCCACACAGTTAGAAGTAGGAAAGGCCTTTACTATTTTTCAATATTCTTGAAAAATGTTGTTGCATGAATTTTCATCTATTTTGCTATATCTTGAAGTAAAATTGTTTTATGGAAATGTAAGTCCTATTGTATCTGCTTTGCTATATGCTGGCTTGCTAGGCATAACCTTCCTTTTTTTATGGAACTCTAGGTCTCCAGACCCAACTGCATTTTGCTTTTATATTTGCCAGTTGTCATGAGGTTATTAAGCTGATTGTAATTTTAATTTTTCTTTGCATTTGATATCTGGTTCTTTAAGATCATGTGACTCAGTTTCTTGATTTTTCATTTGTCATTACAGATGACTCAGTTGACACATTTTTTTAAAAAAATAAAAAATCTGACCTACTGCATCACAAACATTGGAACAAACCGTATAAGAAGTCAAATATGTAAGCAAGCAGTTTGATATGCTGCAATTTATTAATGGAATTTGGAAATGAATCACACAGATATCAAATAAAAGTGCATGGCTTGCAGCCTAATGAATGTTCATGGTGCAAATAAATAACATTTTGCAACCTTCAGGTTTGTCATTCTGGTTATGTCTTAACGAGTCATGCATATATCTCATTATTTGCTCCAAATAAATAACATTTTGGAACCTTCAGGTTTGTCATTCTTGTTATGACTTAAAAGAGTCATACATATATCTCATTGGTCACTTAAGACATTTATGCTTGGAACTATCTGGTGAATCACTAGTTCATGGCAGACGAATATGGTCTTCTTTAGGCTCTTGTGCACCATGAACCATGTTCTATGAACCATGTAAGGATTAATGCAAATGAAATAAACCTTTAGTTCTTTTATTTCTTTTGTACTTCGTTTATTTCTTTTTTCTCTCTTTCCTTTATTCTTTTATTTTTATTTCTTTCTTTTCGTTTTCTTCTTCTTTATTTTTCTTCTTCCTTTTTTTTTCCACTTTTCCTACTCTATTCCTTTCTTCTTTCCTTCCTATATTTCCTTTTCCTTTCCTTTCCTTTCCTTTCTTTCCTTTTTCTCTTCTTCTTCTTTCCTTCCTTTCTTTTTCCTTTTTCACCTTTTTTTTTTTTTTTTTTCCCTCATTTCTTTCCTCTTACCTCATCTTTCCCCATGTTGATGGTTTTTGGAGTCCAATCCTTGCTTAGGCCCTATTTTCCTATAGGCATCGGATTGGATGACGAAGATGCCCCACATCTTACCAAGATTTAAAACCTCAAATAAAAACTTGTCATCTGATGAGTTGGGGGCTAATCTACAAAATTTTTCTTCAACTCACCAGTTTTGAGCTTGAGGCCCTTATGTCACCTTGAATTGACTAGGACAAAATTTGTTCTCATCACAAATATGGATATGAAATTAAACTACATTGATCATCAATGAAGCATTGTGATTTTAGAACACAATGTTCTTTCTAAATCACTAAGACTGTGTGGGATAACTTTATCCATGCAAGTTTGTCAATTTTTTTTGGAGGGATCACCTAGTGGATTGTGGCAAGTCCTCTCAGTCATGATAAAAAATGACATTCTTCATGATGTTGGGGTGGTTAATAAGTTACCTTTGACAATAAGGCCCAAGGTTGTCAAAAGTGATCATCTAGATAGAATTGCCCAAGTTTTTGGATATTGCCCCACTACCCAGGTGTTTGATGCTTTCCATGTTATGTGGGGTAGCCACTTGGTTGCCAAGTTTGGTGCCTAGGCAAAGCTCTCAACTGCCTATAAGACACTTTTTATTGGGGTGCCTATTTCTGTTCTTGTCCGAAAGTTTTGAAGTTTTAGGCATCTTCACACACACACCCACACATGCATACACATATATGTAAACACACATACATATACATATATACATATATATTTTATAAAGCGGCAGGATTAACGATTGGAGTTGTCTTGGTCCAGACTAGAGAAAGACTAGGTCTTGGGATGCATCCAGGATTCCAAATCTCTCTAGATTAGGTCATCTCGGTCCAACAAATTGGGGGATGGCTGTGTCCCTTACTTGAGAGAGCCTAACTTATTGGGATGCCTATATTTTTGATTTAATATTTTTTTCTCTTCGTTTTTGTTGTTAATGATCATTTTGGTCTATCTTGTACTGTCCTAGTACTGTATCGACCTAGTTGCAAACTGGAGTGGACCCTAATATTAAGATTTAAACCATTGTAAATGTGTATTTACTTATTAGTACTTTGGCTTACAACTAATAACTCTTGGAGGTGGTTATTAAAGCATTTTAAGGCTATCTTACTTTAAGACCAAGGCCATCCCTAATCTATATTGTGACAAGCACCCCTCATGCTCTCTAAATTCCAGACCCTTACGTCCATTGAGTGGAGGGTAGAAGGCAAAAACAAGGAAAAGGGGGAAACTTGGAGGTTAGGGCTATTATTTTGTGATAATTTGATTATACAGTGCTATTGTATTAATTTTATTAGTGTTGCAGGATTTCTAACTGCAGCTGCTTACTTGGCTGTTTAGATGTTTTGGCAAGCCATGTAAGGGTGCAACACATTTTGACAAATTTTCAATTGAATTTATGTTCAAAATCATCTAAAAGGGATTTAATAAAATTTGTTGTTCATAATGGATGCTTTTGAAAATATATGGTTTGTGAAAGTATTTTCTCAAGTTTTTATTAAATATTGAACATCAATGAGAAGCCACATAAGCCATGTTGATCAACTATGATATCCTTCATCTAGTTATAAAGTATAAAATCTGTCATCCATTATACTTCTATGCACCAAGAAGCATGTGAACCCATCTTTTTTTTTTTTTTTTTCCTTTCTTTCTTTCTAGCAAAGTCTGCAAAACTGCGAATCGATGCTGACTCGAACTGGCGGTGTACTGTTAGTTTAGGCCGATTTGGCCTTTTTTGCATTTTTTTATTTTTTCAAATTTTTCTTATTTTTGTGTAGTATACAAGGTCCAAAGCTTCCCATGAGCTCACATTCTCTCTCCTCTTTCTTATTTCCATGCAAAATAATTTAAGTAAATGTCATTCTTTCTCCTCTTTCCTTTTTTTCTTTTCATCTACTTTAGATTTTTCATTGAAATAAGAGAATACCATTCATTTAAATTTAACAAAAATATTAAAAAAATTAAATTTCTTAAAAATAAAATGTTAACTCTTCCTTTCAAGAACAAATTCGAAGAATTTCAGGAAATAATACTTTAATAAGCATCAAGTTAAGATACTTTCACTTCGAATAAAAATCTCAAAAAATTAATTTAACTTAAAAATAATAAAAAAATAAGATACCAAAAAAAATTATCTCAAAATAGAATTTGTAGCATTGGTTAATACTTGGTCAAACTTATAGGGTTTTTAGACTTAGACAACATTACAGTGACAGTGAGCCTTGTGTTAACTTATATTGACTTAATTTATAGCTTATCAAAATAATAAAATTAAACTTATCATAAAATCTTAATGTAAAAATATTTTTTAGGATCTATACTATGATGTGTCACTAGATCGGAGGTTCTTTCATTAAGAAAAATACCCCAATCTGTGGTCTAGCAACATGTCATTGTTTGAGCCCTAAGAAATCAATTTTAATTTTAGAATTTTATGGTAAATTTAATTTTATTATTTTGATGGGCTATAAATCAAGTTATCATAAATCAATGCGAGGTTCACTATTATCATAATCCTACCTAAATTTAGAAACTCTGTAAGTTTGATCTAACATTGACCAAAGCCTTATAAATCATATTTTAAGATAAATTTTTATAGTATCTTACTTTCTCATCATTTTTAAGTTAAATTGATTTTTTTGATTTTTTATCTAGAGTGGAAGTACTCTAACTTAATTGTTACTAAAATGTTATTTCTTAAATTTCTCCAAATTTATTCTTGAAAGAAAGAGTTGACTTTTTATTCTTAAAAAATTTGATTTTCTAATATTTTTGATATTTTAAAATCTTAAATAACATTTAACTTAAATGATTTTGAATGAAAATAAGAGAAAAGAGAGAGGATGTGAGCTTATAGGAGGCTCTGAGCAAAAGGGGTTGTACCGAATCGAAAGGGCAAACCAAATTGGTATCAGACCGGTTCGGTTTAGTTTGGCAATTCTTGCTTTCTAGGCATGTGGACCCATTTTTGTAGTTTTTGTAGTACATGGGTAGCAAGACATAATATGAGATAGATGGAGCTGCCCCTGCCATTTCATTAGATTAGAAGTTCCTTGATTTATGGTTACGGATAGAACTCAAGAAGATTGATGCATGTTTACGGACAAAACTCAATAAGATTGGTAAAGTGGTCAATTAGTCCTATGAAGTTGAAAACTCATGTTAAGATGGACAAACACAGGCTGCTCCCAAAAGATATGACGAAAATCATGTGGTGTAATTTTGTAGAAGGAAATGTGACATAAGTAAAAGTTGTTCCAAGTTATTTTTAGATTGATATCTCTAATTTGGAATAATGTATCACTGACTGTTCCTGTGCATGTTAGCTCTGCCAAGGTTTGCCTACCATATCATGTTTCAAAGTTGAAAGCTATGCCAAATACATTAGGAAACCAAATAACATTTTAGCTTTTTCATTATCCTCTACAAATGAATGGTCTTATATGAACACTCAACATAAATGTTTTGTTTCATCCATGTTGTAGCTCAGGTCAAACTATGAATAAGTTATCGCTGATGAATGCATTCTGAAAATATAGAGCATGCTGTTTAAAGAAATAAGACTCAACTTACATTATAATTTAAAACAAGTATAAGAAGCTATAATTTTGATTAGAAATTAATTATTAAAAAATAATGTCTTTAGGGGCTATGCAAAACTCTACCTATATAATGATTCCAAGTGCTATCAAGGGGACATGGGATGAGAGTTGGGAGTTAATATTATTATAACCAGCGTTTTAAATCTTATAGGACAAAGATGTTTCGATTTTTTCATGAAACAAGATGCCCCGCATCCTATCTTGTCCCAGTCTCCAACCTAGTCAGGTGTTCTAATACTCGTCTGGGATGCTTTTTTTTCTTAAAAAAAAATTATTTATGAAGTTTTAGTCTTTTATTTGACCTTTAAAAATATATAAACTTTAAAAATTATATCTTTATGATAAATTAGATCTATTTAAAATTGATACTATAATGTATTATGATCGAGACAAGATGCGATGAGACGGGACAGCCGAGATTGATCCTGAAATCTCTTTGAGTCAAGACATCTTGGCGTCTCGGCCCTCGTTCTACTAGACTTGAATCACTGATTATAAGAAGGCCATAAATATAGAGCTTTAGAATCCAGAAGGTTTGAATCTAAGAATCTGAAGCTGCATCCATCTGGATACCAGGCAAAATTTGATCTTAGAAAACAAATGAGTTTTGCAAGAACATTCAGTTATGTACAGCAAGAAATGGAGAAGGATTGTGACATTATCCTGTTGCAATGCTTTATATTCAGAAGCTTGGTGACATGTTGGATGCATAGAATCAATATTTCCTTGGTGCAGCATTGTGAGAACTTGCATTAATAGCGTAAAAAATTTCCTAGTGCATGAAAACTTGCTCTATGAAGGCACCTCTCTGAAATATGATTTTCAACAAAGTCTTCATTTGCTATTTCTGCTATTACTCTGCTTGTTTATTTTGTATCTTGAGGTGAATCCACCTTATTGCATAAATATGCACCAGCATAATGCCTGAATTTCTTTTGTTTTACTCTGAGGTGGCATGTCATGTGTTGTTCATATTCTTTTAGTTTGTCAGACTTGTGTTATATTTTGCCAATAAAGTACAGATGTTTTTGACCTGTGGAGGGTACTTGTAGAGACTTTACGGATTTATCCCTCTCTTGGCAAAAGAAGCATAGGTGGTTGCTCTTATTACATTAATAATGTGGAATGAGCAAAATTAGAGCATCATCCAGGATTTTCCTAGCTTGGTACCTTCCCTTTTATGTGGGTGCAATCATGTTGTCAATACTATCTGGGCCTGTTGGGGTGAAGACTTTTCCAGATTAGTAGATGCAAGTGTTCTTTAGTGTTTTTTTCCTTTTTTTCTCAAGAAGAAAAGTTATTTTGACTTTTGTGATGATAGCTTCTTGAGATTTTCTATTTTACCAGCCCTGATCTCTTAGCCAATTCTCTTTGCTTTTTTAGTCTTTCTATTACTATGCCATATAGTAAAACTAATTCCACTTATGCACAAGGCAGTTGACACCCTATGAAAACTTTATCTATTAGGAATGCAAAAGCGAGCATCGAATACAATTTTAAATTATGCAGACAGTATTGGTAATTTAATTTGAATTATCTTGTTGATAGTGGCTGATATTTTTTCCAGGTACTATATTTCTCCAACTGGGAAGAAACTGCGGTCGATGGTTGAGGTTGAAAAGTATGACCAAAATTTCTTGTGCTTATGCCTTAGAGAATGTTTCAAGATTGTTAATCATGCCTTTCTATTCTCGATTCTTTGTATTCTAGCTTTAATTTGGATAAATTTGCATTCTGTTTGTTTGATTTGTGAACATGTTTTGCATGTTATTGCACACACAGGTATTTGAAGGAACACCCAAATGATGGTGCCAATAAATCTCAGTTTTCATTTCAGATCCCTAAACCTCTGCAAGAGAATTATGTGAGAAAACGTTCTTCACGTGTAACAAACCCTTGTGATGGTGCTGGCCTGGAATTGCCAAGGCCTATAGAACCTGAAGAAGGTATGTGAATATAGTGAAAGTTAGCCAAGTTTTAGTGTTCTTTCAAATCCCTATCTACTGAAAAATTATCCTGCAAGCTCCCCATTCTCTTGATTTTTTTTTTTATAATAATGAACAAATTCTTATACCAACTATGGGGCTGTTCAACCAAGGAATTGCCTTGATTGTCATAGTTTCTGCTTTCTAAAATGGCTGTTTATCTTAAGAAATTCTCTGTGACTATGATGTGAGATGAGAAGGTAAGGGGAGAGTCAGTGTCAACTATAACCTGTGGGTATGTAATTTCTATGCAGTTACTTGGAAAGCACTGCATGTTTTATAAATTCTTCATGCAATCCATCATTTTATGCGCAGATAAAAACTCGTGAGAACCAGCTTCAGTCTATCACCCATGAAAATATGATACATCTTGTAACTTTATTTTGAGATCTTTCATCAGTTAGTTTGTATGGTTTATGTATAATTCATGTTTTTTAGATACTAAGTTACATTAAATCTCATAGATAGTCTCATGATATTTCAGATTCTTCTGTAATCCTTCCGATAAATTGATCTGGATACTGTCGGATTTTAATCATTTCTCCTATTATAAGATTGCAATTTTCTTGCTGAGTTTTGGGGATTGAATGTCTTGCCGGAACATACGACCTTACAACCATGCTTCTTGGTGCTAAGTATGCTAATACCATCCATGGTTGTTCTTGCTGCAGTGAATCCCCTAGCATGGGCGGCTCCCCCTGCTCGGAGGGAGCTTCAGAGTGGTGGACTGGCTTCATCAATTCCTTTCTATGAGATGCCTGGTTGTTTCCCTCCCAGTGAGTCAGCACAATTGCCTGCAGCAATGAAGAAAGCAACTGAATCTTCATCCAGACATTTACACAATAGTTCCGTGAATGATCAGCCGAAGATCAAGTTAGAAGATATTTAACAATCCACAGATACTTCTTCCTTTGTGCTGTAGTGCACTGTCTCCTCTGCATTTATTGCTGCTGTGTTTGTAATGCTATTAGTTTTCTTTTCCTCTAGGGTAGCAAAGAGAATGGCAGGTATAAACATATAGGCCAAGGAGGGTATGCCTTTTTGTTAGTTTGGTCAAGGAAAATGGACGAAGTTTTGGCACAGAGATACCGCCATATAAGTTTACTCCAAATATGAATGAGACTACAGCAATTCAAGCTGCTTGTTTGTTGGGTGACCGGATGATGACTTTGATGGTAATTGTTTTTGTGAGAGCTGGACTTTCTTGTGAATGGGACCATTATGAACTGCACAACATCGGTTAAAAGAAACGTTATATTAAGCATCTTGTATTGAGGAGCGCCATGAAAATGGCAGGCTGACGGCTGACATCCCCTTAACGTCAATTTGCCTTCCTGTTTGGGTGGTTAAATGCTTTGCTAGTCTTGTGGTAAATGTACAACGGGCTGGTGAAAATATCAATGGTGCAGCAGAAGTGAGGATAGTTGCAGGCTCCCACCATTCTCAAGCTCTTGACATGGATGCGAGCAAAAGCATGGGTGGGCTCTGTATTCCATCTGATTGAAGATTGCTCTTCTGTTATTGACGTAATATACACTATCATTTTCAGCTGGTTAACTCTGATGCTTTTGAGAACAAGAACTGAACTATAAGAACAATTATGTTATTGTTTGTATTCCAAAAAAAAAAAAAAAAACTCTAATCGTGATGGACTATCATCAACAAAGATAATTTTTCTTTTCGAGAAAGGAAAAGTTTGGGAGTGAGATTTTCAGAATCCTTTTTAACCCATGCAGTATGGTATAAAATTCAGTTAGCATAAATGCTTCTATTCTAAATCTCTTCGATATCAAGTATCATTATAAAATTTAAGAGAAATAAAATTTCTAAGTAATATGAAAGAGCTTTATTTAAGGACGGGGGGACGTAAGATCGAGATGGTGGAGAGGATTTTTAGGAGGCTCGTGGCCAAAACTCGATATGGTTTAACCGGCCGGATATCTCTCTATTCGGGAATAGGATTGGCGCGGAAATGGAGGTCGATGGGGTTGGGATGAGTGGAAGACTGAAATTGGACAGAAACCATTACCCGTTAACAAGATATGGTGATAATTTTAACACAACAATTGGATGAGGATTTGGAAGCATCCATGATTTAATTTTATTAAAATTCTTTACGAATATCAGTTGGAGGCATACTCTAGTTAGCTAAAAATTTAAAATTATTTATTTATTTATTTATTATTATTATTATTAAAATTTCATATAAATGCGTCAGATATCCTAGGAGAAATATCCTCCGATGGATGGTAATGTTTGTTGGAATCCGATCGACGATATCTTTTACGAAGCCCTCCTTTGTTTATTTTGATCGTAAGATCATTCGTTCAAGTTTCGATGGTACCGTCCTCTTCTTCAGAGAAGCGGCAGACGATGGAGAAGGATGAAGAGCGAACGAATATGATCTTTGCGTACTATATCACCGGTCATGGCTTCGGCCATGCTACCCGCGTTATTGACGTACGTCGCCACCCCTTCTTCTTCTTTATTATTATTATTTTTTTTGGCGTTATACGCGTTTGTCCAGATGAGTACGCAAACGTTTAAGATAGAAGGGTTGGCCTTGGCTGACGTGCCATCGATGTGGATGGATAGCTTAGAGCCATGCCAAAGAAGGCTCGCTTCGTTCTTGGCGACGTAAGTTCTCCTATAAATTTGGGAGAACGCGGCCTCTCTCTCTCTCTCTCTCTCTCTCTCGTTGTTTCTATTTTCTTTTATTTTCTTTCCCTTCCTCTTCCCTCTTCGTCTCCCATCTCTTCCTTGCCACCTCCTTCTCTTCCCAGTGATTTTAGGACCTTTCTTTCCTCGTTCTTTACGAGCGAGCAATAATGAGAATTCCCTGTGGCGATGAAGGGGTGTCCGCTTCTCGGGAGCACCTCGTCTTCGCTTACTATGTCACCGGCCATGGGTTCGGCCACGCCACCCGCGTCGTTGAGGTGCACCGATCACAGTATTTTTTTTTTCTTATCTGTTCTTCCGTCGCTTTTCCTTTTCCTTTTCTTTTTTCTTTCCTCCTTCAAGAATTTAGACTATCGTTTTCCTTTTCTGTTATTTTTTTCCCCTCTTTCAATAATTTAATATATCGTTTTCTTTTCCTTTCTCTTTTTCCCTTCTTCAAGAATTTAGTCTATGAATTTTCACCGACGAGGCTTGTCTTTTGGTCCTTCTTGTTTCTTAGGGAGGAAAAATTGGAAAGAGATGCGATCTTGAACTTGATTTCCGGCAAATTTGGAATGATTAATGAATTCTCATACATTGGCTGTTTCGTGGTTAGTAGCCGAGTAATGATATCGAATTAAGAAAGAATTGCAGGAATCTGGGAGTCTTTGGAATAAATTTATGCCAATTTATTTTGGATAAAGATAAACCCTAATAAATATGATTTTCATTATGCCCGAAATCTCGGGATTTTGGAATCGAATCGGGTTGCCGTGCCCCTGCCCTCCCTTTATAATTCTGCAGATAATATCCCGACAGATAATCCTTACAAGAAAACATAGCTCAATCCAGGAATTTAGCAGAAGGGAGTAGCAACTGTAAAGTTCTACCGTTGTTTCTTTGATTCCTCTGTTACTCAAATATATATCAGAGATATTACGATAGAGACTCTAAGTTGAGCTATAAATTGTGATCTGTCGACGGCTTTGGCAGATCACTGGTGATCTGAGACACAATTTTGTTACTTGTAGGTTGTGCGGCATCTCATTGAGGCTGGGCATGATGTTCACGTGGTCACGGGTGCTCCAGATTTTGTTTTCACCACCGAGATACAGTCCCCCAATCTCCACATTCGCAAGGTCGGTCTGGAAGCTGAAACTGTCTGTCATCAGAAATATTCTGATAACTCTTGTTGAAATTGTCTGGGGGAAGATTTTCTTCCTCCAAGTACCCGTCAAAAAACTCTTGTTGAAATTGTGGAATGGGCAGGTTTTGCTGGACTGTGGAGCTGTCCAAGCTGATGCTTTGACAGTAGACCGTCTTGCCTCCTTGGAGAAGGTGTGAGGATTAAGTGCATTTCTAACCTCTTGCCTAACACGTTTTCTGAGCTTCCCTTGGTTCATGTGTTCAACTTGCTATGTGATTGAGGGTTTCTTCAATGATGTAACAAATATTTGCATCAGGAGTTTTATATTTATTTATGGCTTTCCCTACTTTTTTTTTGGTTCTTTCAAATGCAGTATCACCAGACAGCAGTGGTTCCTCGGGCCTCTATTTTGGCTACCGAAGTGGAGTGGCTGAACTCCATCAAGGCTGACTTAGTGGTACTTTTGCTATTTATTTTTGCACATAATTGTTGAATTAAAATCTTATGTTATTTTGCAATGACCTTTGAATACATCAACTTATTCATATTCCTTGAGGAGCATTCTGTGTTGCTTTAGACATCATAATTAATGTTCCTTTAACCGAGACAGGTCTCAGATGTTGTTCCTGTGGCATGCCGTGCAGCAGCTGATGCTGGGATTCGCTCAGTTTGTGTTACAAATTTCAGGTAACTCATTTTAACTTTGCTGTCTTGCAATTACTATTACAAAGATCAAATGCAGCATTTAATGTGTGTTAAATTTTATTTTTAAATTTGTAACTATGTTGTTTCTGCATGCATTTTAAACATGGTGTTGATGGTGTTCACCCTTGTAATAGGTGATCTGACTCGATAACAGTGTTCATTCTTTTTCTCCCTATATATGAATGATTCAGGGAATAATTGTTACTAATAGGATTTCAAAAACCCTGGGATATTGAGGGAGGGATAACTGTAAATGGTTGAATAGAAAATGAGGTTAAGAATCATGCTAAGCAAGACCCTACAATAAGCTTTAAAGATAGCCGTCTTCTGAGCTAGTGAGTTGCTATCTCTTCTTTATTTTGAACTTGTTAAATTTTGGCAATGTTATATGGACACTCCAAATTCTGGATTTTTTAACATATTGTATATGCTTGAAAACTTTGGGCACTTCATGACACTCCTTGACTTTTCCTATCATCAAAATACGATGCCGACGTCGTCATATATCTAGTTTTGGCTTTTTATGAAAGTTTTTAATTCCAACACAAAAATAGCAACTGATTTGTCAAATTTATGAATTTAAGGAGCATGGATCTAGCTCAATGTTCATTATATGCATACTTCAATACACATTTGCACATATATAAGATATAGATGTGTCGCTGTGTCCAATTTTTAGAAGATTGCTTTGGCTAATTTTTCTCGGCATTTGGGACACTGGACACCTGTGTTGCATGTCCAGGTAACATTAATGTGGGGCATAACCTTCTTTGGATGTGATTGCTCGGATAAAAAGTGGACTTCTCTTTCCTTAGTGGCTTAGTTATGAATTGCGGTGGTGCCCTTCACATTGTTAAGCAGAAGGGGATTGCCTGTTCCCATTTTAATAAGGTTGAAAGCTCCTTACTCCACCACCTAGCTGAACAGGTGTAATGGATGTAGCCTCCTGATGGCCATTTATCTTACAGAGTAGAATGGTCTATTGCAAGCACATGTACATTTTTGAAATTCTATCTTTTCTTCTGCAAACATTTTGATTTTGTTTGAATTATTTTTATTCCTTTTTTACCATATTGTTAAATAATTTCAATTTAATGATTGGAAAAGATATTGTCGCATCATGATTTACCAATTTTCGTTTATCTTGTGGCCTTTAAAAAGAGAATCCATCTCTTTAAGCATGAAGTTACATTATTTTTCCTCCTACTACTACATGCCAGAGATGAAGAAAGAGATGACTACAATGACTTGGAGAAGTAACTGTAGTGAAGAAGCCAGACACTCCATGTTTTTTTAGCTTTTAAAAGAACTGAAGAAAGGGCCTGTCAACCTCAAAGAGAGAGAGAGAGAGCAAACACTTAAGGCCTTTTTGCCTGTTAAGTGATTTAAGAAAAGAGCTAGGTCAAACCTAAAGGAATGGGTGAATATGCAAGTCTTTTTTCCGACAAAAGAGATTTAGAGGAAATCCTGAAAGAAGTTTGAGAACTTTTAAATCTCATGAGATATCTTATGAAATCTACTTTTATGATTATTAACCTTGCTGTTTTCATAGATCAACATTATTCTATCCTATTCAATTTTTACTATATATTCATCCTTTTCAGTATTGTACTTATATTAATCAGTTCTTGATCATAGTTGCAGTTTCAGAAATTTATTAATTTATTACTAACTTTGCATTACAGAAAATATTCATTTGTTGAAAAATCAGAAATATAAGTTAAGGGCTAAATATCTTGAAGGAAAATGAGTTCGTAAGTATGTGCTTATATAGTTGTTAACAAAACTATCCATGAATCTGGAAGTGCACTTTTCTGATCTTGTTGAGATGAGATAGAGATAAAGCATGTGATGAAAATAAAAATTTTGAGCAATATAGATATTTTAAGTGACATTGAGGTTAATCTCAAAGTACTTATTTTAGAAGGGGTCTGAATATAAGAGTTCCAAGTGCTCCTATGATTAGTCTTAAAATGAAGAATCTTCCAACTGAAATACAATCACGGGGCCTTCTAAAAGAAAAGATCATAATAATTCTTCTTAAATACCTTGTTATGCATATTTTGAAGTTAAAAGTCATTGGGGATAACAGCTAATATGTCTAACATCTGGATTTTCTTCTTATTATTGGTCGACTTTTGCAGTTGGGATTTTATATATGCAGAATATGTCATGGCAGCTGGGCATCATCATCGTTCTATTGTTTGGCAGGTGCCTATTGATCCTTTTCTTGTTTGATAGTTTCTAGCCAATGTAGATTTTTTTTCCTCTTTTCTGTTTTGCTTGCATTTAGGAGTTTAAAATTTAACCTTGACCTGATTTACTGAAAGCTTTTGCAGCTATCAGGATTATATGGTAGTCTTTAATGTTTTATATGACATGATAGAGTGCAGTTGCTTTCAATTGTAATGATAAAAATCCATGTTGTCATTTATCCATTTCAAGTCACTTGTTATTCCTTCAGTCATGCACTTCATTTTACAATGAAAACAAAAATAATTTATGTCCCTGACATCTAATTAATGGAGTTCTATATGAATATACAAGGAGCTTTACTATGTTGTATCTTCTGATATTCATCTTGCCTACTGCAGTAAGTTCCCATCATGCTATATTTGTTTAGTTTTCTTTTTTCTTTTTTTTTTAACTATAATTTTTGCAGATAGCCGAAGATTATTCTCACTGTGAATTCTTACTCCGACTTCCTGGATATTGCCCTAGTATGTTAAATGCTAAATTTATGATTTACTCAAGTACCTTGATACCATCTTGTTTATCTATCAATATAGAAGATGCTCTTTTTTACCTTCCTCCCCCTTTTTTCTGCAGTGCCTGCTTTTCGGGATGTAATTGATGTACCTTTGGTGGTCAGAAGGTTACATAAATCTCGGCTGGAGGTGGGGATATCACTAATAGAAATACCCTCCAGACCATTACCTTCTTTTGTTGTTCCCTTAATGCTTTTGTTGTATCAGGTGAGGAAGGAACTTGGAATTGGGAATGATGTGAAGGTAGTTATTTTCAATTTTGGGGGACAGGTAAGTTGTGACTTCCTAATTTAGAACAAGGTTCCCTAAACTTTTGCATTAGCTATTTTGGTTCTGACTTCCTATTTAGATACAAATTCTGTCCCATTGGAAGGTTGTGGGCAAAATACTGGCCTGTTTTGCTTGGATATCATCTTGTTCCCTTGGATTCTGATTTTGTCTACGGTGGGGCTTGTTAGTGTTGCACCCAATGCCATCTATCTGGCAGCTGGATGGCTCATATGGCTTTGGAACTCAGGCACAAAATAATTTTCTTTAGATTCTTTTGCTTATTCTAGCACAATTTCCAATGCTGCCATGGCTTTTTGCTTACACTTTGACAGCGATCTATCACATATTCGCAATCACCATTCCCCTGATGGGACCAGGCATGTATCAGCTGATTAACTGTTGGTTTATTGATCTTGCAAAGCCTATAATTCATTCAGCAAAGATCCTTGAAAATAAATGCCTTACCTTGCAAAGCTTTTGACCTTTCTGACCTATCATAGGTCACTTGCATGCTACCTTAACCTCAGATCTATTAAGCAAATATCAGAAAATTATTATTAATCAGTGTCCGATATCACATTTTCATCTATACACATAATTCAATGGCATAGTAGACTAAATCATGTTTGTTGTGGTTGCTTTTGTAAGTGATTACCATCGTTATATTTGATAGTGAATATTCTGCTATTATCTGCAAACTGGCTGCTTGATGTTCATGAGTTGGATTTTATTGTGACTCTTTATTCGATACAATTTTGGTTCTCATCCTTCTGTTGCAGCCAGCTGGATGGAAACTGAAGGAAGGGTGGTTACCAGATGGTTGGTTATGTCTGGTATGCTCATGTTAGAGGTTAAGTGTTGTGATTTCTTCTGCTTGCATGTGGTCGAGTCACTTGAATATTCTTGATGAAGGTCTGTGGTGCATCTGACAACCAAGAGCTTCCACCGAACTTTGTAAAGCTTGCAAAAGATGTATATACACCTGACTTAATTGCAGCATCAGACTGCATGCTTGGTAATATATTTCACTAGTCATCAAAGTGGAATCATTTTACAACATACTATATACTTTATTTTCTATCTTTCATGCATCCGTTGTTGCAGGAAAGATTGGGTATGGCACTGTCAGTGAAGCTTTGGCATACAAGTTGCCATTTGTCTTTGTACGCAGAGATTATTTCAATGAAGAACCATTTTTAAGAAACATGCTTGAGGTTGTACATGTTTCTCTAGACTTTAAACCTGAAAAAATGATTTAGTTGTGTGAATGCCTAGAAAATTTACTTATGTTATCATTTATTATTTTAAACAGTATTACCAGGGTGGCGTTGAGATGATTAGGAGAGATTTGCTCACTGGACACTGGACTCCATATCTGGAGCGTGCCCTTACTCTTAAGCCATGCTATGAGGGAGGCATTAATGGTGGAGAGGTATTCTCTTTTATGTAACTATGCATGCTTAAGAATGTCATTAGCTTCTCCACATTATTATCTTGTATTGGAACCCATGGCTGGGAACAGGTTAAATGTCATACAACCTTATCCATTTTTGCACCTGAAATTGGCTAGTATCTGTCCTGGATATGGATATGGGTTCGGATATGTTTCCAATTTACCCAGAAAAGAATACAAATGCTGGTATTTGATACGGACAGATACAGGTATCTGGAGATGGATACAGATATCAGCATATGATAAAGATTGCTCTTTTAAAATTTTGAAAACATGTAGAGGTTTTAATTCTATTTATATAATAAATATGTATTGTTCATTTTAAAGACTAGCTAATATTTTAGGGCCCTCTCAAGTTATCCTGTCATATATACTGTATAGTGCATACAACTTATTTTTTATTTGGCTATTGTGGATACTGGGTTTATCTTACATATGACAAGTTCCTATAAGTGTATCCATGTCTATACTAAACATATATCAATGCTACATCCAATTTGCATCTGTATTCATTTAGTGCAAACATGTGTATATATGTGGTAATATCTTGTTGGTATCCATATGGTTATCTTTTTGAGACTGCTAATTTGCTTGGTCAAATGGTTCTGGTTCAGTCAACCAAACAAGTTGTTTAAGGAAAAGCTAAACATCTCCTAGTGGCAAAGAGAAGATATTTATGCAGTTTCATTAAGAGGACAGACAAATTTACCACAAACTCATCCTAGCCCAAACTTTGATTTGGAAGTAAAAATTCTGTGTTGATGTTTTGGCAATTTCATTCACTCTCTGTCTTTATATCTATCTTGAAACTATGAAAATTAAGTCTATTCAGGCAGAGCAATATTAGTTTCATGCATAATTTTACTTACTATTTTTGACATCTAATCCTAAGTAGGAATTTATACATATGTAATTTGATATTCAGGTGGCAGCCCGCATACTACAGGATACTGCTATTGGAAAAAATTACGCCTCAGATAAGGTATGTCTGGGTGGATGATTCATTTACTGTATGAAACATTATGAGTATATGGCATTTTTTTCCTCTTAGTTACACTCTTCTAGACACCATAGTTAGCCAACAATAAAACATAAAATGCAAAAGTTGGAATTAGTTATTATTCTCAAAAAAGTTCTGTAGCTTTTCCTCTGCAATTTATTTATCCTGCATCTCTCTCTTTTTTTTGTACTTCAAATTTTGTGTTTTTTCCCCTTCTAATCTGAATGCCTAATTCTTTTTATTAATGTCCAGATGTTCTTCTGTTTGTCTCCTGATCATGCAATTTTTTTATTTGTTTTTCTAATGTAATCTTTACTTTTTTTGATATACATGAATTAGGATCATATTCTGTGTGCTAACTTTTATTTCTGGCTGGAGTTTCCATCTCGTTCATTTTTCCTTGGCGGCATGCTTGTTGAACACCTATTGATTTCAATATGTGCACCAGCTGTTTGATGAGACTTACAGCTTCACAGGTTGCTGTTTTTTCTCTTTTAAATTAGGATGGTTCAGGTTCAGTTGCCCATCTTACAATTGAACTGACAAAAGTAGTCTAAGCATTAGGGTAAATTAGAAATGCTTAAATTTTACAGTTAGGAAGGAATAAGTCGTTTTGGTTGTAAGCCTTTTGGCAAACTGTCTATTCCTGTTTCCTCATGTTCTCCCATAGTTTAGCACTTAAATATTTTCCTTATTACTTTGTTTCTAGACTTTAGCATTTCAAACTGGTCAACTACAAGATTTATAACTTCCATGTAATATTTGATATGTATGTTGTTGGAATAAGCAATGACATGCCAAGATATTTTTTGAAATGTTTAATGTGATGAATGGTAATTTGAAGAAATTTTGGTTATTTTGGGTTCGTTTTTCTAAATCGATATATCTCTGTTCCTCTGTATGTCTATCTGCTAGTCAAATATGTTGAATTTATTAATTTAAGTCATCATCATGCCTCACAATTTACTCTCGAGACTTACTGACCTACTGATTGATTACTTCTGCACCTCATGAGTTTAGTTGAGTGGAGCAAGGAGGCTGCGTGATGCCATTGTGCTGGGATATCAACTACAAAGAGCTCCTGGCAGAGATATAGGTGTTCCTGATTGGTATTCTCTTGCTGAAAATGAAGTTCGTCTTCGCCCTGCATTGCCAAATACTGAGATAAATGGGAATGCCTCTCTTGCAGAATCGTGAGTTCTTTAACTTCTTTTCATTTTGTTATTCTCCAAGTGCTAGCTTCATGAATTGTCGTTGATTTGTCTTTGTATCTGTTGCAAGATGCATTGAGAACTTTGAGATACTCCATGGTGATCTGCATGGTTTATCTGATACAGTAGCTTTCCTGAAGAGCCTATCAGGACTTGATGGTGGATCTGACCCAAAAAGTCCTGAGAAGCGCCAATTAAGGGAGCGGATTGCTGCTGCAGCGCTCTTTAATTGGGAGGTCTTCACCTATCTTACCTTGTTCTCCTTACTTTATTATCTTTATTACTTTCCGCTTATATGATGCAAAGAAACACAGTCTGCAAAGATTAGTAAGCGTTTTCTTAAAATTTTGTCTGATCATGTCTTTAATGCAACTAAACTTTAGTTCATTGTAACTCGAGATTGACAATTGAAACTAGTTTGCCGTAATGTCATCCTGATCATATTAAAATATGCTTGTTGAACTCATGCTAGTACATGTATCTTACCTTATTGAATGAGGTCTTATCTAGCATTCCTTTTATGAGCCGCACTCCCAGTCACTTCTGTGCAACCTTATTTTCCAAACCGTTTGCCATTTATCAATGTTAGGTTTTCTCTCTTTCATGACTATTTGACCAAAATCGGAGCTATCTTGGTTGCACGTAGTTGTACCCTATATCCATCTTATCATTCTTATGACACCACCGTCTTCAACATCTTAAATGCTGATCCCAAGCCAAAGAGGGTATGAAGGTCAGGTTGATAACCAGTTACAGAAAAAGATGCCTGATTATTATATTAATCTATCAGATTTTACGGCCCAGAAATACATGTAGATTATATATGTATAGGAAGCTTCCTAGAAGTTTATTTTGCTATAAAGTCATGCATATCTCTATAAATATGACCCTAATTAAAATCTGATTTAAGATGTAGAATTGTGCAGAAAAGTGTTGAAATAAGATGACCCCAGAAGATCACGCAGCTTGCATGTTTTACTCTTGCAGGAAGAATTTTATGTAGCAAGAGCACCTGGAAGGTTGGATGTCATGGGAGGAATTGCAGATTATTCAGGAAGCCTAGTTTTGCAGGTTAACTTCTTTTCCTGGCAAGTGCATATGCCAACTTCTTCCATGGTTCTTACCAGCTGTTTTGAGGAGATGAATACCCATTTTAAGTCATTTTAAGATTACTGAACAAAATATCTCTTCAGTGGTTTGTTTAACATGTTCCAGTTCCCTTTTTCATTTTTAGATGCCAATTAGGGAAGCCTGCCATGTGGCTGTTCAGAAGAACCATCCTAGCAGGCAAAAACTCTGGAAACATGCTCAAGCAAGGCAGGGGGCAAAAGGACAAGGACCCATTCCTGTGCTTCAAATTGTATGTCAATAACTTGCTCATTTTTTTTTATGTCAGAAAATTTTCATTTTAACAAGTCTGTTTGCCACATTGAAGTCTGGGTAAAAAGTTATCACAAACCCCTTTACCATGTAGAAATCTGGATTGATCATTTAGAGTGAACTCATTGCCTTAACCTGTTAATTCCCTTCGTCACTTCATTCCGATAGAACTGCATTTATTTAACTATTAATCATCCTTTTGTTTGTTCACCTTCTTTTTCCTTTTAAAATTATTCTTCTAAGGTACTATTCTGTCTTTATGTTTATTAATTTTAACCACTTTATTCCTAGTAATATCTATATACAAACATTATTTTTTAAATTTGAGTTTCTTGAAATATTGTTATTGCTGACTCCTAGCCTATATAGGTATCATTTGGTTCTGAGTTAAGTAACCGTGCACCAACCTTCGATATGGACCTATCAGACTTGATGGATGGAGAGCAACCAATGTCCTATGAAAAGGCCCATAAGTACTTTGCACAAGATCCATCTCAGAAGTGAGCAACTTCTCTCCTTAAAATGGTGATGCAATTCATTTTTGTGCCATTATTGTTTCATCAATATGAGTTCTGTCTCAGGTGGGCAGCATATATTGCTGGAACAATTCTTGTCTTGATGACCGAGCTTGGTGTGCACTTTGCAGACAGTATATGCATACTGGTATAGCTTCATGCCAAACACAACTAGCTGTATATCTTAAACCTAATATTTACTAATTTCAAGAAAATGTGATAGTTTACATTTTCCTAACAGTTTATAGCAAAAGGTTTAGGGGAAAGGTTACTGTTTAACATTTTAATGAAGACATTATTATATTGCATATTTATTTTGTTCTAGATATGTATAATTTCCCAGTTGGCATTTGCAGCGAGAAAGGAACTGGTGCATCTTTGGAGTTCTTCATATCTTGATAAAGAACCAAATCACTTCATAATTTTGGTTGATCACTTTATATGAATTCCTCCATTATCCCTCAAAAAAAAAAAAAAAATTCCCATGAAATTCAAACATTGAGCATGGTTTTACCCATTCAACTCTCATGGAGAAAACTTAAACCAGGCTAAATATCTAGGGGCTGTTTTTCTTGTTTTGTGTTTTTAAAATAAGAAAAATAGTACTGATGGCCTCAAACTTATGTGGTGGACCTTTTTAAATTAATTCCATTTTTTTTCTAAAATAAGTGGCTAAAATTATTAATTTGTCTTCTGTTTAATGTTCGTAAAGCTACCATCTCTCCTGCTATTATAACATCTGCCTCCACCGCACCGCTGTCAAAGTTGTTTTCAAATATCCTGTTTCAAAACATACAAAATGGTTGGGATGGCCAAACTTGTTCCCTATGTTACAAATGTTGGAAACAGAATAAAATTAAACAGCTTATTCCCTGTTTTCAGAAAAGAAAAACTGGCAAGTGGCAACAGAACCAAACACACCGTAAGTTGGCAATCTGTTGTCCTCAATTTAAGTTGATAACAGGATTGTCCACCCTTAATGTATCAGGCACAGCTTGTTGATTCTTGTTGATATTGTGTTGGACTAAAGAAGATATCAGTAAAGGATGCTATAAAGGTCTACAAGGGCATCATATTTGAAATTTAAATACCTGCCTCTGATGTTAGAAAAAGGAATGTCCATATGTTTATGTCAGAAGTTGGATTTTACCACGGGTTTTGCACATTTCAATTTTTTCAAGAATTTTTAATATTTCTTCAAGAACTGCAGTATAAATGATTTTTTATGCATATCTAACAATAAACATGTTCTTTCTGTCTTTCATTTCTCTTTTTCAAGATAACATCTTCCTGAAGTTATCTTTATATCCTTATATGGTGTCTTATAACTGAATTGGTTCATTTAGAGTAGCATCGAGATCATCCTTAACCATATATTATAGTTGAAAATGAGGCAAGAGGTGGATTAGCATTCCTTTTGCTAGCTTTTGCATGTGCAAAAATAGCAATTGTATTTGTCTGAATTAGAGCTGTCTTGTAGAAATTTTCCATCTTCCTTTATGGACTTCGGATGATGCTCTTATCTTATCATAGATATAGTTGCACATACTCCAACACTGAATTTCTTATTTGATATTTCTCTATGATTCAGGTTTCTTCTGCTGTTCCAGAAGGCAAAGGTGTTTCTTCTTCTGCAGCAGTGGAGGTAGCCACCATGTCTGCAATTGCTGCTGCTCATGGTTAGTTTTCAAGTTTGAAGCATTCCTGTGGTAATGACTATTTTGGAGACAAACAATATTTATTTTTTTTGAAACTGAATAATATCAATGTCTTCTATTTCTCCATTGTACACATGCCAGTAGACAATTTTTGATAACTAGTAATGGAATCCTTCTGCATCTTGTCAATTTGGTCTAACACTAAACATACTGAACTATCAGCAAATTCATTGTTGCTCTTTTATATAATAGCAAATGGATCTTGTTCGAATCATTAATGAATGATAAGTAGAATGCACTTTTAGTTGTTTAGGTACATCTGTACATGTTCAATATCATGAGTTTTGGGTTTTGGGTTTCCTTTTTTTTCCTCCTCTCCAGTCATGCTGTCTAATCCAGTGAACTAGTACAGTTGAATATGGTTTTTAAAATATCCAGCTTCAGACCCATATCTGCTAATGGGTAATTGGTATCTGACACAGACAGGTTCTTAAACATGCTTTCAAGCTTTAGTGTTTGTTGAATTCTCATTTGAGTAGGATTGCAGGTTTCGTCCATTATTAGCACTTAATGGTACATCATCAAGTTTTTTCACTTATCAATATCTATGTGGAGTCAATATTTGCTTATTTTCAATATCGATTTGTGTGTCATTTTGTACACAAAGCTAATCACCATTACCAGCAAGCTATATCCCAACTATTTGGGTTTGGCTTTTTTGCTATCTATTTTAACAATGCTTGCTTATGGCTCATCTTTATCAACACAGGCTTAATCATTATCCTAAGGCATCCTCCCATTTTTTCTGCACATACACACAACATATTAGGTGGTTTTCTATTCCTTAGTCCCAACTCGTGGAACATTTTTGCTTCCTCTATGATACTGCAGTCTGGCCTTAGGGGTGGCAAATGGTCGGGTCGGGTCTAATGCAGGTTGGCTATAAAAACCACCAACCTGAATCTGATCCATTTATTAAACGGGTGAGAATTTCAAATCCGAACGTGACTTGTTTAATAAACAGGTAATCCAACATGATCTATTTAATCTGTTAACCAATAATAACAAGATCAGATGTCAACCTTTTTAACCTGGTTAACAGGTTAACCAGTAATATAAATAGGTTGGATAAATGGGTCAACCCAATCCGACCCGACCCAACTAGTTACTTAAACAGGTTAAACAGGTTAAAGACATTAAACCCGAACCCGACCCACTTAATATACGGGTCTAGATGGATCAACCCATTTACAACCCGAACCTATTAACCTAAACTTAAATCCGTTTATGGCGGTTTGAATAAGGGTCAGTTCTATTTTTGCCACCTTTAGCTGGCCTGTAGGGCATCAGTTTTCTTTTCTGTCTAAACTTGCATTTTTCATACTCCATTACTCGAATTTTGCTATTAAATCAATTAGTTTTATCAACTAATGCTACAAGGTAAATAATTATATGTTCTTGAGCCATATATTTTTACTTTGTAGGGATTCAGGCCCAGGCCAGAAGCAAGCCTGAAATTTGAACCTCAGGCCTGAGCCCTGTCTAGCCCAGATCTCGCCCAGGGGTATCATGGCTGAGCCCAATCCAACACGGAACTTTTTTGGCTGGGCCAGTATCAAAGTAGGCTCTATTCATATTTTACCCCATTACCAGCGTGGACGTGGTCTGAAAATCAGTTAGACCTCCGTTTTCAGGCCTGAGCTTGGCTTATGGCCCTAAAACTTGAGCCCTGTTACAGTTTTATCTAGGTTGGGTCTTTGGGCTGTTCTGGCTGACCCAGCCCATTGGCAGTCCTATTACTTTTGATGTTGAAGATTAGAGTTTCAGACTGCATCTTGTATTAATTATGATCTGTATATTCTTGGGGAAGCTCATGAATGAAATTAACTGCTGCTCTTCATGTCAGGGTTGAATATTGATCCAAGGGATCTTGCATTGCTTTGTCAGAAGGTATACTTTTATTTATAATTTTCTTGATCAAGATTTTTCATGATCTAGTGGTGATGCAGATGCATTATATTTCCTCAGGTTGTTCATAATCTAATCTTGGGCAGGTTGAGAATCATATTGTTGGAGCTCCATGTGGAGTGATGGACCAAATGACATCAGCTTGCGGGGAAGCTAACAAGCTGCTTGCCATGGTTTGCCAGGTTGCATTGCAAATTTTGCAGAAAACCTTTCTCTAGTTGTTAGAAATAGAGTATTTCAGTTTCTCACCTAATTTGTATTCTTTACTGCAGCCTGCAGAGGTGAAGGAACTAGTTACTATTCCAACTCACATACGATTTTGGGGTCTTGATTCTGGAATACGGCACAGGTAGACATCTACCCCTAATCTTTAGTTAAATGTCAAGCTCTCTGCCAGCCAATTTAGAATGGTGTAAATATTGAAAATGTTGTCTCTTTATTGCAATTTAAGCATATTTTGGATGCACTGGCTAGTATATACCAAAATCCCTTTAGAATTAGCCATAGAAACTTTGTTTTTCAGTCCCCAGAAAAAGTTTCATATGGAGTTTGGGGCCTGATGATTGGGCATTCTACTACTTTTTGCCTTCTGACCATCTATCTGTTTGCAGTGTTGGTGGCACTGATTATGGATCTGTGAGAATAGGCACCTTCATGGGGCGCAAGATGATCAAATCTGCTGCCTCTAATCTGCTGTCCCAGTCTTTTGCTAGTGTAAATGCTACTGAAGATGGGGATGGAATGAATTTGGATGAATTTGAAGTGCACGGCCTTGACCTACTCAAAGCTGAATCTTCACTGGATTACTTATGTAACCTTTCACCACATAGGTAGGTTATTTTTTATGTTAGATATCTTTTGTTATTCAATGTTGGTTTTCCTAACCTATTAATAATGAAGAATTTCTTTTGTCGAGGTCTGCATTGCTCAACACTAAAAGAGTGATGTATTGATTTCATTCTGGAGCAAAGTTGTTTGGATATTTTTGAAACTAAGTTGTGTGTTCTTTTAATCTCCTATCGCAGATATGAAGCTGTATATGCAAAGAAGCTCCCTGAGCGCATCACTGGAGAAGCATTTATAAAGAAATACACTGATCACGGTGATACTGTAACAGTCATTCATCCCGAGACCACCTATGTGGTCAAGGCACCTACTAAACATCCAATCTATGAAAACTTCCGCGTTGAGGTTGGCTTTTTTCATTATATACTTCTATTTTTTTTTTCAAAACTATTTAAATCTTGCCTGTGCATTTGCAAATCTGTTTACTGACCCTTCACTTGTGTTGTTACATAGTACATTGTTCAATCTTGCCATGCATTTCTAGTTATTTATTAGAGGAAGTCAAATGTTTGATGTTGAACATGTCAGATACCCGCCAGCACTGGCATTGTTTGTTGTAGTGTCAGAAAATTTGAAGATATGTCTACTGACTTTGGTCAATGTTAGGTGGCAACCTACTTGTGATTAGAGGGATGACCATGTGGGAATATATACTTTGTACTTTTAGTTCCATAAAGCTTAGAGTTTTCATCAAATTTCGCATCAAGAAATAAGGCTTAGACCAAGAAATAATTAGGGGAAGATTGAATTACCCTCATAAACCTGGTGCCTGCTGCTCTCGCTCTTGGGAAGCTGTCTATAATCCCACTAATTTAGATTTCAGTTGTTCTCTATTAATTGTATTCATTCCGTTAATATTTTATGCTAGTAATTCTGTACTTGCTCTTCTTTTTTTCTTTTTTTTTTTTTTAATCTACAGTCAGTTTTATTATGCTATCCCATCATGGAAATGGATTATAACTTAACTCTCCATGTTAAAATGATGCATATAGGCATTCAAAGCATTGTTAACTGCAGCCAAAACAGATGAACAACTTTCTGCCCTCGGAGAATTAATGTATCAGGTAAATGTAGCTCTCTCTCAATCATCAAGTTCCTTTTTCTGTGTTTAAATTCTTCACTTTGTTATGAAACAGTGTTAAGATGTTCATTTCAATATAAGGGAATAATTTGCTTTGCATAATTTGTGATTGCCCCTGTTGTTTTGTCCTCGGGGGGTTCCTATTATGAGCAACATTGCCTTAAGCACCCCTTTCTTCCTCCACGAACAAAATCCTTTGTTTTGTCATAGTCATAAACCTGGTAGCTTATGCACTTGCAATTTTTAAGTTCAAATTGATAGTAAATTCTGCACACGGTTATCCTATCATGATCCAAATTTCAGAAGTAAGGCTAGTTATTAGTTATCATGTGACTGATTTTACACCCTCGCTTTGCTGCAGTGCCATTACAGCTACAATGACTGTGGACTTGGCTCGGATGGGACTGATAGGCTTGTTGAATTGGTGCAAGAAATGCAGCACAGGAAATCATCTGATGTTGGAAGCTCTAGTTTATTTGGTGCAAAAATCACTGGTGGAGGCTCAGGTGGCTCCGTTTGTGTTATTGGGAGGAACTGCGTTAGGAGCACTGAAGAAATTCTTGAGGTAACTGTTTTGAAAAACTTCTAAGAGAACAAAGGGTGGTTATTATTTCAGAATGTTTAGATAAGGCTATCTTTTTTGGAAGATAACAAAAGGGGAGATGATAATACTTTGTAGCACCATAAGTAACCATCACTGCTGATTTCGGAGAAGCCTCAAAGTGCCTGGCAGTCCCATCTTCTAGGCAGGCAACATTTCATTCTGGAGAAGGAAATACTTTGTTATACGACCTTTCTTCATATTTGCTCTTCAAAATTCGCTAGTCCTTAAACCAGCTGACCTTCTTTTTAGTTATTTTTGTGAACTGGGGTTATAATTCATGCATGAATTCTGAACTCCTTATGTTTCTCTCTCTCTCTCTCTCTCTCTCTCTCCAGATTCAGCAAAGGTACAAAGCTGCCACCGGCTATCTACCAATCATTTTTGAGGGCTCGTCTCCTGGTGCTGGAAAGTTTGGCCACATAAGACTTAGGCGTCGGCCATCCTCAGCTTATTGAAATCTGAGTAAGTTCGAAAACCAGGAAATCCTGAAGCCCCAGCTTGTGTCTAGAGGTTCTCCCTTTTATAAATAAAGATCTGTGATATGATAATAGTTGTTTAGCTTAAATTTGGGCTATGTAATATTATTGCTTTGCCCACATGCTGACCACATACAAATCTGTCATATTTGGAATTCGGATTGAAAATCATTGGAAAAGTTATTACCATTCGCTAGACATGTAAAAGTCCTAACGATGCAGCTTCTGTTAAGTAGTTTTGGCTGCCAATTTCATGTTGATCACGTCCTGGTCCTAGAAGGATTTTGGTCAGGTTGCGAAGGTCTGTTAACGGTGTGGCCTCAGGTGGTCTGGCCCAACTGTGGCACCTTATGGATGGAACTCTATTTATTGCCTGCAATTCAGTGACCATTTGACAAATCGCACCTTACATATTTTGTGGGTTTAAAGCACGACCGTGAATTAATATCATTCTCGGTTGGCCTCATTGTGAGCTTAGTGTTTCTAGTCTCGGTTCCTTTCCTCAAAGAAAGAGAGCCTTCCATGAGGCCAAGGAACCTGATCTAATTAATATTCGGAAGTTTAAGGGGCACCCAGAAAACTATCGAAGCAAGGAACCTGGTCTGATATTGAGAAATTTAGGGTAGTTTACAAAATAAACTCTTCCACCAAAGTTTGATGTAGTCCCAGCATTTCCCAGCTGGACGGATTAAAACATGTTCAAAAATGTTGTTGCAGGAAACAACCTACATAAGCTACTACTGTTTTTTTTAAATATATATATATATATATATATATATATATATATATATATATATATTAAAACTAGTCACGGCACCTGCCAAGACTAGTTCAAATATAATACTTCGTCAAGAAAATAAGCATCCCAGCTGCTGTAGGATGAGCTCGAGGACTAGACCTAACCGATATTATTAGCTAGGTTTCATTTACTTTGGGTTCTCGAAAGGATAGGATCCATTTCAGCTCGCGTCTGCGTCAGTTTAGAGGGCCCGATAACTTGATGATCACAGTCGCTTTTTTCGCCACCCTACTAAATGGTTTTATAGGTTTTTTATAATATAAATTTGCAATTAATTCAAAGGATATAAAATTTGTTGCCATTTATTAGTTTTTAATGCATTCATTTTTAATAAATTTATATTTTAATCATTATTAATTAAAATATATATATATATATATGTAATGGAACAGCTGACTTGTGTTTCATTGGGCTGGGTTGGTGGATTGATTCCAACATTCATAGATTTGGTTTTGAAATTTGAAATTGAATTAGTTCTAATTTTGATTATGGCCTGACTAAATGCAACCGATGTGCACTCCTGACTTCGTCTTGAGTTCTGGCACCAGAATGACCGCCACGTTAAGATATATATATATAATATATATCTTAATAGGATATAACTAGTTTAGACTAGGCATTAAATATAAGACTTCCTTTCAAGCATAGTGCAGGAAGCATTACAGATACTTATTTCGTGTGTTTGTGCGTGCGTGCGTGCCTGCGAGCGTGCGCGTGTGTAAAGCTATCATGAGCGTGCGTGTGTTACAAACTTCGTCCCACCCCAAGTTGGTTGAGTAGACATAAAGCATTTTGTTTAGCTGAAGCTTATCATGTCGAGGTGGGCCTAGCTATGAAACGGATGCCCGGTTCCAAACGTTTTGTCCAACTTCAAGCTAGCTCAGATTTGAGATCTTGGTGTATCCACCCACTTGCACACCATTTAAAGTAGCCGTCTATCTGACATTTCGTGTGGGCCTGCCTACTGGCAGTATAAAGGAGCACTCAACTCGCCGGATTTGATTCACCGCAAGCACAAACAAGCACCTGCTGGTTGGATGGATGATTTAGAATACGGTCTCCTCCTAGTGCTAAAGCGGACATCTCTTACTGGTGTCAAATCCTAGGAACCCCAATAATATTCGCTAGCTGGTGAACTCATCCGAGAGCAACCAACCAACCGTTCTCATCCTTCCAAGCCACAGATGGCGTGGAGAGCAAAATGCGGTTCAATCCCGTTAAGAGACCACACTCTCAGATCGCAAATGATGGCTTCGAGATCTTTGGAAGATAATATAGATCCTGATCCATTCCAAGAGGAAAGAAAGGTGGTCTCTTTTCGGATGGAATGGGCATCATTATTAACCCACCCACTTTGGAGGCCCAGGTGATGGACTTGGTCGTTGTCCATTCCGTCTTTAGCCATCAAAGGACTCTATGAGGCTTTTGGACGCGACGCCCCTCCGACCATGAGTTCCCTCTGCCTCACCATTCTCTGCCACTGACGTCCACTCAGTCTGACTCGACCCACACCACCACCAATAGTCCCAAGCATTCCACGTCGGTGCAGTAGCTCCAGCGCCAGCGGACCCACGCTACTAGCGTCGTTTCCGGGCCTTCCTTTGTCGTCGCCGTCGTCCACGGGTCCGTGACAATAGGAAAACCTGCTGAATTTTTAATAAAATCAAGATTTTTGAAGATGGTAGAGGATATGATAACGTTAGCGTCAACTATCCTTCTAGTTTTTGGTGTTCTAGCTAATGTTTACGTTTTTTTTTTTTTTTTTTTTTTAAAAAAAAAACACTTATCAAAGATAGCCAAATGAAGGTTAGAAAATATCTGTTGGTCATCAACTCATATTATATTGTATTGATGTTATCTTGTACCGATGCAAACTGACCCCTTGACAAGGACCAAAACCTTGACCTGGGATGATCCTTGTTTAGACTCAAACTGGAGTGAGGCCAAGGTTTATCATTGGACCCGAGGCAGTCTTTCTAGCCATAACCAGTAGGTAAAATGGACCCCGCCAAATGTCAAGTACAATGAATGCGCCAGAATGCAATGGGTCCATTTGCAGCTAAAAAAAAAAAAGGAGAAGAAGAAAGAACAAAGTCGAGATCTATAACCAATGTTAGTCGATTTCAGTTAGATAGCACTTGACTGGACTTGACCCAACCCAAAATTGCCTGCCTGCCTGATCCAAGATATGGAGAAGATATGGTTCGCTAAGGTGGTGGGGGCGGGGCAGAAGTCGGTGGCTTTGAGTGACTGAACTCCGGGCCTGGTCGGGCCCATTGGAGGACCTATTTTTTCCTGGACGGACGGAGATCGGTTTCCTAACGTTAGCCGAGAGGATAAGCGAAGTCCGTCCGCATCAATTGATCTGAGCCCTGAGCTGGCTCTCGGCATACCGGGGGACGCGCGAGAATTAGTGCTGGGTTTATGCATTGAATGCGCTTTTGGCTGCGTCATGGCACCGAAAGAACATCCATCCTCTTTTTGTGGCGCCTGCCCTTCCTCCTCCGGTCGATTGAATGCGCAATAGAACAAATACTAACTCTTGATCTCGTGCCGAATCTAAACTAAATTCATGAAGTCAAAGTCACCAATTTTGGTGTAGCTATTTTATTTATGTGTCGTCAATAGAGTTTTATCGTGGACCAATTAATGGTCTGTCCTTCTTTTTCATAATAGAAAGAAAGAAAGAAAGAAAGAAAGACTAATTACTCCGAGGTAATTAATTAGTTTCCTGGTGGAGTAGTGGTAGTTCACGAAGCAAGTTCCACTGAATTGTGCTGGTGGACTTTTTAACTTGCATTGACTGTGAGCTCACGAGAATCATATTGTTGCAGAAAAGGCATGCTGTAGTCCTTCTTCCGGTTCGGTTCTTTACCACACCTTGCATTCTAGAAAGAAATATGCTTGAATGAAATGATTTCCGCAGCAAAACGCTTTCATATTGTTTCATCTGCACGAGTTCGATGGGACTTTACAGCTTTCGTATTGAATCGTTTCGATTGAGTAAGTAATATTCTAAGGTTTATCAGCAAATAAATTGTAGATTTGTTCTTGGCCAGACTGACGGTGCCAAAACGAGGAGGTCAGTTGGCAAGGCTATTTTGTTGCTCAAGGCATTGTAGATCAGAGAACCATTTATTTTTATTTTTATTTTTATTTTATTTTATTTTATGTTGCAAACTTAATTTGCAAGCCAGCAAAGTCGCTCACTCTCCTCTTGCATGTATTGTAATTATCGGAAGGTTGGGCTCCCAGGTCTAGAAGGAACGCTCTGATATGCTAAGCTAACTGCCACCATTTCAATCACGCTGAAACGCAACAACTACTGATGGCTGCAGCAAAATGACCGAACCGATTGAAGTCCTCACCAGAGGCGCTGAAGATGATAAAAAGATCATCATCATCATCATCATCATCAAGTAGAAAAGTAATCGGTAGTGCTTGGAATTTTACCCCGGGCGAGCTCCACTTTTGCCTGCTTTCCGAAGCCCAAGCAAGCCCTGGCCGGCCTCTTTTCCAATTCCACCAACAACGTGTGGACCACCCTGCCCATCCCTCCCACTCTTTTTCCTATTTGATTTGATGCCAATGGATCGTGAAAGGGGAATGAATGAATAGCCATGACCCACTCTAGAGCTGATATAATAATCATGTCGGCCAATGCCAGTCTACCAAGATCATCTCCTTCATCATCCAACGGTAATTAATGTTAAAGGATGGTATATGTGCTTGATTTGATTTTTAAAATACCAGAAGGCCTTGCCAACGATGATTGGTCCCTCCCGTCCTCCCTTCCTTTGCTCTCGCTCCACATTTGTGTTGTTGAAGATGGTGATTAAATATTAATGCCATCTAATTAGTCCACCTAACCCACTAATTAGCTCCACCAACCAATCGGACGCATGGTTAAGATGAAAGAGTTAAACGTTGTTTCTGGGGTCAAGAGGTGGAGTCAGGACTCAATTCTCAGCGCACCCTTACCTTTATTTATTTATTTATTTATTTTAATCTTTACTTTACTTTCGCGATATTCAACGAGGTCGGCTGAAAACTTTTCCTCGCTGCATTTGGTCAGTTTCGTCCTCAAAGTTAAAGTTGAAGTTGAAGAAGAAGAAGAAGAAGAAGGGTCGTTTCTCCACAAAGTAGTGGCCCGTAACAAAGTAGTAGGTCTCCTTTGAGGAGACATGTTACATTCGAGTGTCCCCTTCCAGGGGCGCCCCAAAGATCAGAGGGCTGTCCCCGGAATTAGAAAAAGTAGGCAGGCAAATCATAGAGCTATCATGTGGAGATTGATTAGTGACTAAATTATTGAATCTTGTCGGCGTTATATGTTGCTGGCCAACTAAGACTGCTTCTCGTGGATCGAATCGCAAATCGTTCCAAGGAAAACTCACCCTGACCCGCCTTAATTAATTATTTCTCTCTTATTCCGTGTAATATTATCTAGCAAGGATTGATTAATTTGAAAGTTAATCCGTTAATCTTATTGGTGCAGGCATCAGATTGAGACAAAGATTTCAAGATTCCTTATGCATCTCTGATTTATGAGAGTCCTTTTTCTTTATTCTTAGAGTCCTTGTCGAGTTCAGTTATGTTAGTTAGCTTGACTCATTGTTGAAATTCAGGAGTTGATCAAGTTTTCTTTTATTGAATTCTGTAATAAGTCAAGAGAAGGTTCACCTTAAAGACCCAAGAGAAGACCCATCAACCATAACACATGTTTTGGACCATTCCGGGACACATGGCATCACCAGAGTAGAATAAGGAGCCGGCCCACATCAATTTAGGAAGGAATCTAGGCGCCAACATCCTCCTTCCTCATTTTTTCATGCCACCTGCTCTTATATGGAAACTTTTTGAGCACCCATTGACTTCCATACTTATCATGTGGTCTCCTGACAAATATCTATGGAAGAAATTAGCTCTCCCTCTCTAATTGTAAGATCTTCATGCACCCCAGATGGAAGAAGGTTGCCGTCCAGTCAAAAATGGTAAGAGAAATCAAGGGGCGCCCATTCTTTTCAGTGGTCCCTCTCCTCTACAAGCTTGGAAATTACAGCCACTTTCTCTTTTTGCCATCCCAGATAAAGCATGCAGAGATTCCTGCCTCCTCAAGAAGAATCACATATCATACAATACAATCCATGTCAACTATGTACTTAAAATGAATGATTTAACTTGCATTGATATGAAGGGGTTATAAAAAGACCTTTTCTCTTATAAATTAAAGAAAGCAATTAATGAGAAAATTCTGAAGTTCTTTTCCATTACTATGAAGGCTTTGGTACTTCGGGAAGGAGTGGGTGTGAAGCCCTTAGTGTTTCCTTTCATCTTCTCTAACCTCCCTCAAACCCAAACCCTAGCCGTCCCCCCCTCCAAAAGCCCTAAAACAACCCTGCCACCAACCATAGGCCTCCATCTCCTCTTGCTATTTTTTCAGGGATTCACGAGCCGAAGAGAAAGTCGTCTTTGCCTCTGAACCGTATTTTGAAGATTCTCTCCGGTAGACAGCTTTTTCATCCAGGACTTTCAACCTGTCAGAGCGATCTTTCTGTTTCAATCTTCGAGTGATAATTGTTGGTATATGAAATCCTTTCTCTAATTCTCTTTCTCTGATTTAGTGAATGTTGAGAGCATGTCTTAACCGAGGGTTTTCTAACCTTCACTTTCCTGGTTTCGTTAATATTCTAACAGTTCTAGTTCCAGTGTATGCTTCCGCCTGTCTTGCATAGTATAGCTTAACTAGTTTTTGATCCTTCTGGATAATTAGCCATCTCATAAATAAATAAATAAATATATATATATATATATATATATATATATTATTTCATTGCATTTGTGTCTCATTCACGTTCTGCATCACTTATTATCTATTTAATTATTGCTCCAAGCTCATCTGCTAATTCAATTAACGTGTTAACGGATCGAAACTACTAATTCAATTAATTTGTTAGTGGACCAAAACCATGTGGCTCTAAAAACTTAAGTAAAAGTTAATTAGAAGTAGATAAACTTGTTATAAGTATTTAAATCTAAACTCGAGTGAAAGTTAATTAGTAGTAGCTGGACTTGAGTTATAAGGTACTTAAACATTTTCTTTTCCATCCAATGTTGAAATATTTTGGGATATTACAATTTTTACCTTATAATATGGAATTACTTTAGGTATCACAATCTCTTATCTTATAATGTTGCATAGCATGGCAGAATTCTATCATTATTTTATGAGTAGTCTTTTCGTTATATTCATCAATTTTTGCATACTCAGATTGGCTCTAATATCATTTATAATGCCTCAAGCTTTTCATTAGTCCAATTAAATTATTAGCGAGTTGAAACTATATAATCCTAAAAAAACTTAAATAAAAATTAATTAATAATAATAAATTTAAATTATAAGCACTTAATGTTAACAATTTGCTAACTTTCTTTTGCATTATGTGCTCCCTACGATATGCAAACAAATGCAAAAAATTTTAACTTATTTTATAGCCACACCAACTTGCCTGCTTGATCAACATCTATATTAATTTCTGTGTACTTGGGCAGTTTATTGAGACTTAATCGACATAGAGGAAACAGCAAGTTTGCGTTGCAAGGGTCTGACAAACATCCACTGCCTTAAAAAAGAAAGAAAGAATGATTATTTATTTATCTATTATTCAGATAATATCTTATCTACTTATTCTTAACTAAACGAATGCAAGGTGTTCGTAAAAATAGCCAAAAGAATCTCTTTTTATATATATATATATATATATATATATCCCAATCTGTGAAGCCCACATTGGAACGCCTTTGTGTCTTATTAATCCCCACCTTAAAGTTGTATTTGTTCTTTTCGGAGGGAAAAAGGAGGCATGAGTTCTTGATAACCAGTTTAGCCATGGAGATCAAATAACGTCAGCTAGCTTTCAACACCTAATTTAGAACACAAGTAAGTCTTCAGTATCTGGTGGCGCGGTGTAAAGCGGAGAATGTGACCTGTAATTTATCATGAAGGCATGCCATTGAGATGCAGAAGAGATCAGACGTACAATTTAGGAGCACTTGTGACAAAAAGGTATTTAACTGTTCTTTTATAAGATTCAAATGATGATCAGCAACATATTAATAATTCATAGTTAACTATAAAAATATAAGAGTAAAGAAGAGTGTGGCCCTGATGGCTTCTGATACAAAGAGAACAGCAGTAGCGAGTGAGTCTATAGAGATATAACCTAATTGGTTGCGGCACGTAGTTTTGCTTATTATCATGGAGTAGCTTAATAAGCTGAGTGAAATATACCGTGACAAAGGCGAGGAGGCGGAGAAGACCAAAGGAATTATATATATATATATATATATATATATATATATATATATATATATATTCCTCCACCTCCCCTCCCTCCGCTCGTCTCCTTCCTCGAAAAAGTCCGGTGACAGAGAGAAACTGGACTCATTTACCAAGGCTAAGACCAGCCGTAAGCAAGCCGGAAATCTCAGACAACCAACCAGCTAAAGCTGAAACGATCCACCCATCGCCGTCGGTCCAATCATCAGTCATTTCATCCTACGGGCGTTTACGCACACATCATCCGGTGCGTTGCCAGATTCACATAAAATGTCAGCAGAATTAATGGAATTTTGTTCAACGCCAAGGGACCAGTGGATCGGTCCGATGGACCAAAACAGTCAACGGTCGTAGCTGTCACGCCTCAATCTTTATTATTATTATTATTATTATTTATCCTTCTATTATGTATACAATCTCCACGACCATGTGGGATGCTCGAAGAGCAGCGAGTGTGACCAGAAATTCAGCAATCGTGGGCCCTCGTCTCGTGGATGAGTTATACAAATCAAATTATGGGACGACTAATATTCCTTCTTTTATTTATAAAATAATTAAGTTATTCCTTTTTTAAAAAAAATTAATTAAAGGAAAATGCAAACATATATGTATCGCAAATCTGTGGTAAAAATAGATGTGGCTTCCTTCGAATGGGATGGATGGCCAGGACCTGAGGAGGCCCCAAAGCCATTGTCTTGCAATGGATGCGACTCCACTGTCCGGAGCATCAATTGATTTACTTGCACGAAAATGACCTCTTGAGGACAATTATGGGTAGGCTATTCCAATTTAGCAACACAGCAGGTGTGAAGCCAAAATCGAACCACGCACTATAACCACCCACTGGGGCTGGATGCAAAGCATCCGTCTTATCAACTCTCACCGAAGCCAAGATATGCAGTGGAGCTCCATGAGACAGCTCGTGACACTTGAATCATGCTACAGTTTGCAGTTGAGACTTCACATTGGGAATGGGTTCCATTTCACCAACTAAGGACGTCTCATCAATCAAACCTAAACATGTTCTAGAAGATGTTATTAGGACCCAGCTGGATGGACCTAAGTGCCGACCATAACCTACGTATCTTCCTTCCTTCCTTCCTGACCTCTCCTGCGAACAAAATATCAAAACCCAACATGACGTGCTGCTTGGACGCTTGTTTTTTGCGACATCTAACGTTGCATCCCTATCCCCTGTCCCTCTTCTGATTCCAAGATCAAATACTGGCGTTATGTTGTATATAATAGAGAGCCAGATCTGTTGTAGGGGCCATCTCAGATGAGTGCATGCACCCAGCAAACCCCATGGTATGTATGTACATGCCATAGAAAAATTACAATGGGATGGGTCGGGGTAGTGTGTGGGGTGGCCTGCGGCATGCCAGCGTCAACCTAGCTGTGTATAGCTCATCCATGGCTCTATCATTGAGATTCCTTGAATATCCTGAGAGTGATAGCCTTCCTACAAATAAAAATCCATCATGAAGAAGAATTAATCATATTTTGGTACAGAAGGATTATTATTAATCATTTCAAAAGTGGCTTATCCATTGAAAGATTCTCGAGCAAGAAGCTCCCTTGGAAGGAATTCAGAACCAAAGCAGCTCCTTTGTCCATCATAAAAACAGCAGCCTGATGCAGATCAGTTGCTGAAAAGTGCCCTAACTAGAGATGGGGACCATATGCAGCAGCCACAGTGGCCTCTCTCTTTGATGCCCCGTCTTTTCATATATATATATATATATATAGTCCCTTGTCATTAAACAGTGGGTTCTTGCTTTTGTTACGTTCTGTAGCAGCTAAACTTAGCTAGACTAGGAGAAATTGGAGACAGCTGGGAGCGCCCTTGAGGTAACTTCTCTGCAACACAAGGTGCCGACCTTAATTTAAGAATTCTGTCCCACATATCCCATTCCGGACGGCCGTCCCTTATTTACATCCTACACTTATATAACATCTAATAATTCTTTTTATATTTTTTTAAATATATGATAGTCATCCTTTTAACTTAAAGAAAATATCCGATGCAAAGCTTGTACTGTAAATAAAATAAAATAAAATAAAAACTAATATGGCTTTTACCATACCATTCTCCTTTACTTTTCTAAGAAGACTAGCATAGAAAAAGCGAGGACTAATATTGCTGCCTATAAAATGCCTCAAACGATAGTATTTCTTAATATATTTTTCATAGACAGATCGGCCCAAAAATACTGCAATTGTTTTCGGATCGAGAACTAGTTGCTGTGGATGAAACCAATAATCCATTCGCTGTTCACGTCGCCATCTATCCAACGAAAGCAGCATATGCGTTCGAGTTATTGTGGTGAAAGGTTGGAAGCTGGCATGAGCTCATCATGTAGAAACGTCGCACTGATTTATCTTTTACCGATGCCTGGAGCATTTAGAAAGATTCTCTCGTGAAGGTGTACTTCCAGTTTGGTATGGTTGAACTAAAACATCGATCATACCGCCACCCTATAGACACAGTTGGATATAAAATATTCAGACTTGGGCTATTTGTCATCTATATTCAGACTCCAATAGCTTCGTCGGTGAGCTAAGGATGGCTGAAACCTGGTAGATGAGCACAAATTTATTATTATTTTTTTTAAAGAAATTAATTAGGCTGCAATAGGATGCTGCGGCTTAGACTAGCCCTAACCTGCTACACCTGCCTATAGGAATAATCTTTTCACTCTTGCCCATAGGGGGGTGATGAAAGATGATAAAGATGGGAATGTCAGATAAGAATGTTCTATCTTTTTTTTTTTTTTTTTTTTCCTCTTAATTTAATATTTAATGACCTTATTAATTGAGTTGAGTTATCAACCACTGTATCAAAAGGATAACTAAGACTCAATCTCCAACTTGAATGCAACCAGAAACTAAACATATGCCCATGCTTTCAAGAATAACCATGGGTATTTCCGTTTGCCGCCAGCAAGCGGAGTCGTCATAGTATTTCCTAATTATGTATTCTAGGAAAAGATTAGGATGGGATGAGATGCTGCTAATCCCCCAAGTGGAAGGCCTTCATCTCGTTGGCACGGCAGCAGACGGGGAGGGCAAGGCAGTGGCAGGTGGCAGGTTTTTTTTTTTTTTTTTTTCCCTTTATTTTTTCCTCGCTACCATTGCCTACAACTAACAGCAACAAACAACAATAACATCATTGGAAGTGCTAATAATAATAATAATAATAATAATATAAAGGACAGCTGGTAATGCCTGCGAGGCAACAAGCAAGCCGATGGCTAACTTTTTCAAGTGGCATATGGTGACATGATATGGTGGCATGAATTTCACCCTGACATAATAATAATATTAACAAACCATTTTGCTTTGCAGATTTCTTAGCTTATCCATGCTTTCCAGCCACTGCAAAATATGAGGAATGTTGAAACGATATCATATTTTCCCACCAGAATGCAAATTCCCTGAGCAATGTCTCTCTTCTCTGTGCCATAAGGGCGCGGCTTTTTTCATGAATTAATACATCTCGAATTTATTAATTCATGCTTAGTAAAATGAGAACACCATCTAAAACAGATTGTAAAGTCATTGCGTTGCACAAATGATAACGAGGAAAAAAAGCACAGACTGTCGCCCTTCAGATATATCATACATGCATGCTTAATACTGGATCGTTCCTGTAATAATATTTTTTTCATGCAGGAGATGATATAGGATGCTTAACTTTCAGTGAACTCTTTTATAATTGATGCTTCGAATAGACTATCCTATGAAACAATAGCTCAAGGCCCTTGTAGGCGGCATTTTAACGATCGCATCTATGTAATTCTGTCATAACATGGTTATGTCTCCTTAATATCCATCAATGAGTAATTAATTATTTCCTTTCATATGAATTTTTTTTTTTTAAAAAAAAAAATCTGTCAACATAACGGCTCTATTTGTTTAAAAGTATGCACCTGTTGGCATTGTCAAATGATCATCCATGTAAACAATCTTTGTCTTTATAGCATGTCGCATGGCATGCTGGCTCTTGCCATAAGCCTCACCCAAAAGCTAAACAAGCAAGGTTAATCTGCCATTTTGTTCATCCTCCTTTGCCAGACCATGCACCTAAGCTTTTCTTTGTCTACAATCGGGGAAACAATTCCAGATTCATGGCAAGTCCCATGTTGTAATCCACAACTGCGGTGACTTCTCTTCATTTCTATTGCTGATAGGGTGTCCATCCTTCTCAACTGTTCGTAGCTAGCTGTCTGAGATGGACGGAAGCCAACTTGCCTCTACATCCATATCTAATTGTATGTGGCCCTGAGGCTTGATGTAGAACAAGGTTTAAAGTAGGGATCGTCATCACATCTTAACGGCGGCTGCTGTAATGATTTCAGGAGTCTTTAGTTACACTGCAGTGAAAAATTAATTTTTGAACCTATATAAAAGAAATGGATTCAGACAAGGAGATAGGTTTAGTTTAAATTATCCAAGATCAACACAACCATAGATAGATAGATACGTAAGATTTAGTTCTAAGTCTCAAATCCAATGAAACAATTAAGATAGATCGGACAAAATCTCAAAAAAAATTATAATACTATATATATATATATATATTATATTATTCTCAAACAAAAAGACTTTGAAGGTCTTAACAACTGAGGAGGCGAAGAATTTATCAACCGGTTATGGAGGGGGGCGTTGATTGGGGTTGCTGAAAGTTGGTCACGACAAAATCTGATACACCCGCGTTGGGTTAAACTTAAACCTGAATCCGGTCGATTTTCCACCGGCCCGCACGAGAAGACCGCGCGTGGGCCGGCGGCCATTATGCGCGCCGCATATCCCTGCCGTCCATTTCTCGATGTGGGTTTCCACGCCGCCCCGCGTCGCGCTTTTCCGGGGAACAGGGCGGCCCGGGCCCACCCTCGTGCTCCTCCCCCCAATAATAATAGCAGCGATAATAATAATTAAAAGAAATTAAGGGAATATTAAAAGCCGAGTCCAGTCACCGTCACATGGAAACGGGCTGCGGGCAGGCGTCAGGCCAGGGGATGGATGACACATCAGCAGGGGAATAATTGGGGCGGGGGGTGGACATAATTGAGCACGATTAAAGATGGCAAATGGGGTTTATCAGTGGTCTCCATTTAAGTCGAGTGATCTAACCTAAATATCTAATCATTCGACGGGGAGGGCGTCTCCTTCCCAGCGAACGGGTCGTCCGTACGGACGGCACGTGACGCCCGGCCTCTTCCGCCGAGGTTCCTCCTTGCATAATTACCCTCAGGAGGAGGGAAATTCACATTTCGTGCCATTATCTTTATATATATATATAAAGAGAGAGCCGTAGTGGAAAAGGCGTTCGCACGTCAGTGCTCGTAGGAAAAGTGAGCCGGGAAAGGTTGCCAAAATGTGGTCACATTTTTCTTTTTTTCCCTTGGAAAGGAAAAGAAAGGAAAGGATAGATTATCAAGAAAGCTAGCCTAATTTTAATCCAACTTCATATTTTTCACTTCGAGCGCGGGAGATAAAATTATCAAGATAAAGTGATGTCTCCTTAATATAGGTATTTTATTGCACAATAAATGCTGTAATTTTCATGCGCTCTGTTATTACTGAACTCCTATTATTTTCTATCTCAATTTTTCATACCAATCGAAAGTACTTTAAAATATACAGAACACAATAAATAGGTTGAATGATCCGATTTAATGTGGAGATGATACATTGATTGAGATGCTACGTTCATTGACCATAAAGTAGAAGACAGGGCATTGGGTGTTACAAATTACAATTCTTACCTATCAGTCCTTGTATTTAGCTTCCTTCTTAAAAGGACAAATATATCAATCCTCGTTAATAGGATTCCTCTTTTGTAAATATTTTTATTAATAAAAGCTTGAGGGAATATTCCTTTGTTTGCAATAATAATAATAATAATAAAAAGAAATTACAATTTTTCACTAGATTAAACAGTGAAAATATCATGTCATCGCGATAAAATAAGAACGACCGCTCGGTTAAAAATTTTTCAAAATTTTTTCAAAGAGGAGGCGTTGGGAAACGTATACAAACGGACGTTATTTGTGAGGCTGCCCCCTGCCCAATAGGGGTGAACGGAGATGTGAAGAACAGAAGACGGGAATCGGCCGCACGCAGTCTTCGGTCGCGGAAAAGAGAGGCCTTTTGGTCCGAGACCAGCACGCTTGTATTGCCTTGTCGTCCCCGCTCCCCTCACTCTTGTTCTATCATTTTCTTGTTAATATTATTTTCCCCCCTCCCCGCTCCCATCTCTCGGCCTTCTCTTCCTCCTCTGGTCCCCCTGTTGTCGGGCGGAGCACCCCTCCGCGGCCGAAATCCTCGCCTTTCGACTAACCACCGAGGGTTCCTGCCCCCCGGATCCTCGCTCCCGGCTGGCGGGTCCCCGGACACACCTGCCGAAACTGGGACATCGGGCCACGAGCCCGACGGAGCTGGCTTCCTGACCTGCTCCTCTCCCCGCAGTCCCTGTCCCCTGTTTGGCCGCCGTTCTCGCCGGCCAAGGAGCTGCCGCTCGATTCGATCTGCTCTTCTCGGTGCGCGAGCCTCTGCCGGCTGAGGATGGCCACGCGGCGGTCCTCGGCGGCGGCCGGAGGGTGAGTGGCCCTGGCCGAGCCTCCGCCGGAGTCCGGACGATGAAGGGGTCTGTGAACGCCGCCGCCGCGGCGAATCCGAGCGAAGGTAAGGAAGCTCGTACTTGTTTTTCCCTCGGCGGTGTTCCGGTCACCGCCGGAGGGAGGGGTTGGGGGGGATGATGGTGGTCGAATTGGATGCTGACACGGATGACGGCGGGCGCAGGGGATAGGAAGACGATAAATCCGGAGCTATGGTACGCGTGCGCGGGTCCGTTGGTGACGCTGCCGCCGGTTAGAAGCCTCGTCGTCTACTTCCCCCAGGGGCACAGCGAGCAGGTATATCGTGTACCCATTTTTGCTATCCTGCACAGGACAGCCCCTGCTTTAACGCGCTGAGTCTTTTCGTTTCTCTGCTCTTCTCGTTCCTTCCCCTTCTTTTGTTGTTGCTAACGTGCGCCAAATCCAGTGAAATTTCGGATTTTTTTTTTTTTTTTGTGTGTTTTGGCTTTAATGAGTTATTTAATAGCCGAAGACTTTTATGACACCCTTCTTGGATGTTCTTCTCTCTCACCTTCCCTTTTTGTTTCCTCCGAGATAAACCGTGTGCTGTTTTTATTCTTTCTTTCTTTCTTTTTCCCGGAGTCTTATGCTTTTATCCAGTTTTCTTGAAATATCTGCAATGTTGTTTTTGAAATCCCTAATCGACATTCTTTTTTTTTAATGGTTCCAAAGGGCGAGATTTGATGAGTACTTAAGTAAGTAGAAGCTTGAAGCGAGAGAGAGAGAGAGAGAGAGAGAGAGAGAGAGAGAGAGAGAGAGAATGATAAATCTTAGCATGCACGAGAATTGTGAGCTAAAAAGAGAGTTGAGTTTACGATGGCTGTACGTGGAATATGTTGATTGGGCGCTTGAGTGTGAGAAATTTGGCATTATATTTTTTTAATAAAAAGTCCCTTGATTTTCTGATGTGAACCACTTCAATCCTTTGTTGGGTATTTACGTTTGCCTGCTTAATAAAGTCCCCCTTCCTTTCGGTTGATCTGCCTTTTTTTTATTTTATTTTTATAAACAAATCCCACAATCATTTCATCTTATTGTGCTTCTTATTCCCTTCTTTTTTTTCCTCTCTTTGCTTGTATGCTTTTCTGCAGTAAATGGGTAGAGTTGATAAAAAAGCAAGGTGGGCTGTTGCACATCTTTGCATCTTCCATCTGAATCAACTGGGTATTATCTTACATTGGATAATAATTTAATGATAGCTGATACCTGAAATTAAACCAAATTTGTAGCTTGTAAAAGTTTTTTCTTAAAATTTTTGTTTTCTAGTAACCAATTTTTGCAAGATGGCCCAAGTGCTGGTGGAATCTGCTTGGCAAAGCCAGCACAATTGGATGATCTTCCCAGCCCATGTTTTTGGGTGTCAGATCTGCCATAAATGCGCACATCCGATGATATGATGCAGTGCGCAGTAGGCAGTCTGTTCACATATATCTATGATGGCCTCTTGGGTGAGCAGTGCAAAGTGACAACATGAAATTTTTCTAATTAATTTTGTAAAGCCATCTCCTTAATCTAATCATGTATGAAATAAAATATTTCCATTTATTTTCAGTTTCAGCATTTCTAATTGGTTTTGTCTCTCTCCACTAGATATTCCTTGGTGCCCCTCCATAATTGATAACCTAGACAAAGTACAAATCTAGACATGTTTTTCAGTTATATGGAAATCATGTTTCTCTACTTCTTTTTCTTTGGGTTTATGATATGTACTGAACGGCTTGTGGCAAATTGGATCAATATATTTAGCACCAAAGCTCTTTTGATTTTGGTCTACTTTTTGTCAATCAAAGGATTCTGGCTTGCTGAGAATTTGAAGTTGTATCGTTGTGGTTATATTAATGCAAAATAATGCTAACATATTCAGAGGGATTTGGAGATTTCAAATGCTTTGAAAGATAATGAGGAAAAGAAAACCCATAGAGACTACAATCAAGAATTTTACCATTCAATGTCTGCCAGTGATTCCAAGCTGTGCAGATTATTGCACCTTTTTTACTATTTCTGAAGCTTCTGGCTGTGCCGTAAAATCTAATTCTATAGAAAAGAATAAAGGATATATGTTGTTCACTACAACTCTGCATCATGCCTTTCAGAACCTTACAGCAAACTTGATGATTTCTTGACCATACTTATGATTGCCATTTTTCCTTGACAATTTATCGGTAACAAAAATTGATAGTAAAATATTAATTATCAAATATATCGTTTAGACTGATGTTATGCTTGCATTTCCAGGTTGCAGCTTCTATGCAGAAGAATATTGATGCTCACATTCCAAACTATCCAAATCTCCAGTCAAAATTGATTTGCCTTCTTCACAATGTTACTCTGCATGTATGTTACTGTTTTGCTATATTTCTTTTCAATGAGTTGTTTAACATCTTCCGTTCACCCTTGACATGATTGCCCGCATGTTTGTGCAAATCTCTAGGCGGATCCAGAGACAGATGAAGTATATGCTCAAATGACACTCCAGCCAGTCAACACAGTAAGTTCCCCCTCCAAATTTTGTTGCTCCTGACAGGCTTTTGAGGGTTAAAAAACGTGAAATTTTCCACTAAACATTTGCCTCTGAAGGAAAGGGGAAAGAGGTGTAGGTAGTGAGCTACCAATTCAACTGGGAGGTGCTCTGCACCTAAACCGCCTGAGATCCTGGTTTACATTGTGTTCCTATCAACATTGTTGATTCTTGAGTCAAGTTTTCTCATTTTCTTTAATTAATTATTTATTTTTGCCAGTATGACAAAGACGCATTACAGGCATCAGAGCTTGCATTAAAACAAACTAGGCCACAGACGGAATTCTTCTGTAAAACACTGACTGCAAGTGATACAAGCACTCATGGAGGTTTCTCTGTGCCCCGTCGCGCTGCAGAGAAGATATTTCCTCCTCTTGTAAGTTATTTGATAGTCTGACCCAATATGTAAATGATATTAGTTTCATGGTGCTTTTTTGGACTATCCTTTTATCTAAATTATCTTTTTTTGCGCTGTAGGACTTTACAATGCAACCGCCTGCCCAGGAACTGCAGGCACGGGACTTGCATGATAACGTATGGACCTTCCGCCATATTTATCGAGGTAAGCCATTAAGGCCCAAGCATAGCTCAGCTCAATGACTGCATAATTCATGCTCAATTTACAAAAACTTTTCTCATAAGGTCTATAACTAAATCTTACAATTTTAAGGTAAGCTTAGTGAGTTATTGTTGTACTCAACCGTATCACTTGAAAATATTGCAGATTTATTTGTTTTAGTGGTATGCAATCTACACTCAAATTCCATAGATCATGATTTGATAACTTACTGAATACGTGCTTATGAACTCGTGCATGCTTGAGTTTTGTGCACAGACGACTTCCTACTTTACATGATTTAAAGACAAATTTACCATCTTCTATCTGTGTGACATCAGGTCAGCCTAAAAGACACTTACTGACAACTGGTTGGAGCCTATTTGTGAGTGGAAAGAGGCTCTTTGCTGGTGACTCTGTTTTATTTATTAGGTAATATCACCAAACTCCATAGATTGCATAAAGAACATTGTCCTGTTTGTTTGTTTGTAAAGGTTGACCCAGCGTTATGCGGCCAAGATGGTAAACTTTAAGTATGAAAATAGAAGCTCATGGTTCTCTATCTCTCTCCTCTTCTCAATATCTTTCTTTTCTTTTTTTTTTTTTTTTTTAATAGATAATTTTACATAATCCCCCTTTCCCCAGCTTGTTCTTATTATCCTTTTTCCTTTTGGATGCCATGTATATTATACCAACTTGAATATTTCAGAGGAGGCAGGGTGGTAGTGACTATGATAATGTATGTTGCATGAGCAAATCATTCCAATATATATAGATTATGGATGTTGGTAATCTTTCTCATTCAAAATGAAGATTTATGACTGTTTCTTTCTTTACACAGATGCAATTATATATGAACTTTAATTTAATCCCCCTTTCCTTTTCTTGTTCTGTTTATTCCTTGTTGTTTGGATATCATGTATGTTATGCCAACCATGAATAATTTGGACAAAGCTGGATGGTTGACTGTGCATATTGTATGAGTAGTTTATACCAGAACAAATAGATTGCGGACCGCGAAGTTATATAAACCTTCCTCCTCCGTATTTGTATTCAGGGATGAGAAACAACAGCTTCTTTTGGGCATTAGACGTGCTAACAGGCAACCTACCAACATTTCATCATCGGTCCTGTCAAGTGATAGCATGCATATCGGGATTCTTGCTGCAGCAGCTCATGCCGCTGCAAACAATAGCCCCTTTACTGTATTTTACAACCCAAGGTTTGTGGCTTCCATTTCTTTTGACATTTAGCGATTGGGATATGTCTCTGACAATTGGAGCAAAGGGATAAATGTTTAGCTTTCTGTAAATTGCATTTCTTTTATGTGCCTTGATATCTTAAAGGTGGCCTGTTTCTGCAGGGCTAGTCCTTCAGAATTTGTTATTCCTTTTGCCAAGTACCAGAAAGCAATGTATAGTAACCAAATATCCCTCGGCATGCGCTTTCGAATGATGTTTGAAACTGAAGAATCGGGAACAAGAAGGTTAGCTCATGCTGGTTTGAATTATTTAAATGGTCATGATGACTGCAGAAATAACCCATCTGAAGTAGATGTGAGTTTATTGAGTGCTAGGTTTAATCTCTAACTAAAACATCATCTTTTTCTGGTTAACTAGTAAACCAAACTTGCTTGTTACCAAATTAAAAATTAATATTGTATTTATCTTGACCTTGATATGTCACACAACAAAGACCTCTAAGGTCATTAGTCAAGTCAAAAACTGATGGTCTTGGTCAAGTTGAAAACTGATGGAAAGTATATTTGCTCTTATATTTGCAGGTACATGGGTACAATCACTGGTATTAACGATTTAGATCCTGTGATGTGGAAGAACTCACCATGGCGTAGTTTGCAGGTAATGACTTTCATGACTAGGCTTTCAATGTGGTACTGGTTTGTGTATTGCTTATTTTATGCTAACCATTTCTTTAATGTGTTTCCATTTAATACAGTTTTATGTTCCTTAACAGGTAGGGTGGGATGAATCTGCAGCTGGTGAGAGGCGCACTAGGGTCTCTATCTGGGAGATTGAGCCAGTGGCTGCTCCTTTCTTCATCTGCCCACCACCATTTTTCAGGCCAAAACGTCCTAGGCAACCAGGAATGCCAGGTACATTTTGAATGAGCATATATATGATGATGGCAAGTTAGATCATGGCAGAGACACATTTGATCAGGCGTTCTCAAGCTTGTTTCTAGATAGAGTTCAAAACAAACTTCATAGCAGCCACTTTAACTAACACTTTTTAATCTGCAACTAGGTTTATGGCATCAGATTTAAAAAAGGAAAGAGACCCATAGCATAAGAAAACTCAAAAATTCATGGTTCTTTTGCTTGCTTGTATAGACAAGTAGCTGTGGCTGAGGTGCAGAGCCCATAGTTTTAGCTTCTGAACAGGACTGCATGGTCATTATCGGCAAGTCCTGATAATTGATGTAGGTCCTATGAATAATAAATGAACCATCCCATGGTTTGTACTGTGAAATAACCAGATTCGTGACTAGGTGATCACTTTTGCAGATGATGAGTCGTCAGAAATGGAAAATCTTTTTAAGAGGGCAATGCCATGGCTTGGTGAGGAGATCTGCATAAAGGACTCTCAAACTCAGAACTCTGTAATGCCTGGTCTGAGCTTAGTTCAGTGGATGAGCATGCAACAGAATCCCTCACTTGCTAACTCAACCATGCAAACCGACTACTTGCGGTCCTTAACTGGAACTTCTATGCAGAACCTTGGAGCATCTGATCTCTCAAGGCAGTTGAGCATGCAGGCCCAGTTCTTGCAGCAGAACAACATACAATTCAATGCTCCCAGGCTGCCTCAGCAAAACCAACAACTTGATCAACTTTCAAAGGTGTCTGTCCCGCTGAACCAGTTAGGAATTGTAGCTAGACCTCAACAACAAATGCAAGATGTTAGTACACAGCAGAGACAACAAATAGCTAACCAATCCTTAGCTGTGAACCAAACCCAGACCAATCTCATACAACCTCAAGTACTGGTCCAGGCTCAAGTCCAGCAGCAACAGCCTGTGATCCAGAGCCATCAGCCATTGCAGACAAGTCTACAACAAAGCCAGCCACAACATCAGCAACTACTGCAGCAGCAGCAGCAGCAGCAACAGCTGTCGCATCAGCAGCAACATCAGCAACAGCTTCCGCAGCAACACCAGCTGCAGCAACAGCTTCTGCAGCAGCAAAACAGAATGCCTGTTCAGATGGCCAACCATATAAATCAACAGCTACAGTTAACAGACCATCAGATTCAGTTGCAGCTGTTACAGAAACTCCAGCAGCAGCAGCTGCAGCCGCCATCATCACAGCCCACCCTGCAACATCCACAACCGTCACAAGTCCAAGAGCAACAGAAACCACTTTCGAAAGTTCCACATCAATTATCTAACTCGCATTCACACACACAGCAAAACGCAATCTCTCAACAATGTGCAAAAGCTACTTCACAAGCTGTGTGGTTGCCACAACCCTTGCCACAACAGTCCCAGCAAAAGCTTCAGCAGCAGCAAGTTGTGCAGCCTGAGTTGAATGGGGCAGTCCCTCTTCCAACACCAAAGACTAATGTCCTCTCGACAACTGGCAACTCATTGATGGCAGCTGGAGGAGCACAATCAGGACTTACAGAAGATGTCCCATCTTGCTCCACTTCACCTTCCACGAATAATGGTGCTGTTCTTCCTCAATCGATGTTAAATAGGACCCACCACACCAATACAATCGCAACAGATAAGACATCTCAATCAGCTGTGACAATTTTGAGTCACAACTCTTTTGAAGCTGCAGCAGCAAGCCCCCACATAGCTAAGGAGTTGCCTAAATCTGCACACAATGTGAAGACCTCAACTCCAATTCCCAAGGTGCAAACTCAGGGAGTCCTTGCCCCTCAAATGTATATAAGCAACACTGTGCAGATGGATTATTTGGACACAACCTCTTCAGCAACTTCAGTTTGCCTTTCTCAGACTGATGGGTCTTTACAACAAGGCTTCCCACTTTCTTCTTTCAATCAGCCCTCCATGTTCAGAGATGCACCTCCAGACAGTGAGGTCCAGGGCACAGACCCAAGGAATAATGTCCTTTTTGGGGTTAACATAGATGGCCCATTAGGTATACCTCTAACTACTGATGCCTTGCTGGCAAATAGCATTGATTCAGGAAAGTACCAGAATCATATCTCAGGAAATGTGATTGCTAATCACAGCACTTCAAAAGATGCTCAACAGGAGTTATCATCATCTATGGTCTCACAGTCATTTGGGGTTCCAGACATGGCATTCAATTCTATTGATTCTACAATTAATGAGAGCAGCTTCTTGAACAGAAGTTCTTGGGCACCTGCACCGCCACTTCAGAGAATGAGGACTTACACCAAGGTTTGTGGTTTCAGCTTGACAATGTTTATAAATTTAGTTCTTGAAGCATCTACATGTTAGATGGCAAGTTAGTTGACTTAGCTCCATTATGTGAGAAATTGGATCCATAAAATGGATCTCGGAGAATTAGTTTAACAAATAGTATGGATATTTAAAATTTTCATGTTTTTAATTTGATCTAACTCAAAAAAGTTAATGATCAGTCTTAATATAAGGCTTGCATAACATGGCTGCAGGGGATAAGAATCTTTGACTTAGTACAATAAATGGTGGGGCCAATATTGCTCGTGCAGCTTGTAGCGCACATTAAAAACTGGGTGGTGGATTTGTATGTGCTGGATGCAAAGACATTCGGAATCATATGACTTAGAACTCAAAGTTGGCCTATGTATTGACACCAAAGATATTCTTATAAATGAAGAAAACTTTACTCTAAATGGTTTTTGAAATGTAGAACAACAAGATTCTAATGGAAGCGGCAGCATTTCTGACAATAAATAAATGTCAGAAATAAATGTATTTCATTCATTCTTTTTTTCTTTTCTAACCCAGCCTAACATAGGATGTGTGTGTAGGTCTACAAGCGTGGAGCCGTGGGCAGATCAATAGATATTACTCGTTATTCAGGCTACGATGAGCTGAAACAGGATCTTGCTCGAATGTTCAGTATAGAGGGACAGCTTGAGGATCGGCAAAGAATTGGCTGGAAGCTAGTTTATGTTGATCATGAGAATGATGTTTTACTTGTGGGAGATGATCCATGGGAGTAAGTTTAAACATTTTTAACTCATTTAAGCTCATTTTTCTTATTTACCTCCTGAAAATTATGCCAATGCACTCTAGGATTTCTCAAGCTGTGGACTATGGGAACCAAGTGCAATCAGTAGTCTAGGAAACACTTTTTATGATAAAATAAAACAAATGGTATTCAAAACTTAGTCATTTAAAATATAGTGCATGATTGGTTGCCAAGGATCCTTGCTTGTAAGCAAGCAGAAAAGATATCATTTTGAGATGATACCAGGCAACATCAAGAGGTCAGAGTCACTTGTTTATTCAATCTTGCATGGAAAATCAAATTCGAAATCATGCAAGGCTAGAAAGTTGTCTGGGCATAGCAAATGGGCTAAGAAGAGGTTTGGGTGGATAAGTAGAGTTGGAAACAAGAGGCAAAAGCAAAGCAATTTAATTTTAGAAAAATAATTATTTACCATTTGCTAGTTTGTCACCTCCATTTGTCGGTCTACTGGGGCAAATGAGAAACAAAATTTTGTGTAGAAAGGATAAATCAGTGGTGAACCGAAAACCAAATCCAATGATGCTTGTCTTTTTGTTGTGTGCAGGGAGTTTGTGAATTGTGTACGGTGCATTAAGATCCTGTCGCCGCAGGAAGTCCAACAGATGAGCTTGGATGGTGATCTGGGGAACAACATCCTTCCGAATCAAGCGTGCAGCAGTTCAGATGGTGGAAATGCATGGAGGGGTCAGTGTGACCAGAACTCAGGCAACCCTTCTGCCGGCTCATATGACCACATGGAGTGATCCTTGCCTTGGAATAAATTGAATTTAATTAGGCTCTCGTTTCTTAAGTTTCTGCAGAGAGAGAGAGAACCTTTCCTTCTGCCTCCCAGCCTTGTTTGTGATCATTATTTATTCTGAAAGACTCTAGAGGATCAAGGTCTTGACTTGACCTCCAGAAAGCATAGCCGATCGATCAGGCAGGCGATCTAGAGGCAAGAGCAACCCCAGAAGGATGGGTACAAGAAGAGAGATTGCAATGATGATGAGGAATCCAAATTGGCCATCATACTTGTTAGCAGTAGGCTGGTTGGTCTCAAATGTTGCAACCCGTTAACGTTGTGGATCTTTTTAATTCAGTCGATTTCTGTTTTACTTTCCTCAAGGCCAAAGCTTCAAGATAGATTTTTCTAATGTGTGTTAAGTGTAGTCTTTTCGCTAAACAGGATGTCTAGATTTCGTGAACTTGAGGCATGAGGATTGAATGAAGTAGTAGTAATACATGGAAATATTTGTGTTCAATGTTTATGCAATCCGTCCATCGGTCATCAGCCTTTAGGTCTTTGGATTGATGAATGTTCTACGGGAGCAGAGAAACCATATGCTCCTCTTAGTTTGCTGACTGCTTTAAAAATATGATAGAACTTGAGACCCGGTGATTTCAGGATCTTTACGCATGCTTGGAAGGAGTGTCTATTATGCTGGACCCTGGGTCTGAGCCGCTAAGTTTCACCACATCTAGTATCCAAACCGTAAAGAGTGCTCCATCCATTGAATTTTTCATTTTGTTTTCCCCATTAAACTTGTTCTACTCCATGAAAAGAATGACAAATTAGATCGAGACTGAAGTAACCGAGCAACTGTTGCTTTTACATTAAAACTTATCAATTATTCTATATAATAGAGTATAATTTGCACCAAAATAATGAAAGCCAATACTACTAATAATAATAATAATTAGTCCATCTCATCCCTGCTTAAAATAAATAGGTCTCGTACGTGGCTGGCCATTGTCATCTTTGATCCGGGTGGATAAAGACTAGATATCAAATGTGTAATAATAATAATAATAATAATTACTAAGAGAGCATCAATGCATTACTAAAGCTAGATGTCAAATGTGTAATAAAATAATATTATTTTTGAAAAAAAATAAAATAAAATAAAATAATATAATATAATATGATTTCGTATGGATCGACATGAATGAAATTAGAGCAGTACATAAATGTTTGTCATGAGATTACGAGAAGGGACAAGACAAGGCACGTTCAAGTCTGTCCATACTCTGCGTTGTTTGTTTGCTTTCATCTGCAAGACTGAGATACCTTCTTCAACTATTAAGAGTACACAAATGGAGAATCCCAGTCACCATACAAGTTAGGGTCATCCTTGTTGCCCCAAACAAATGCATCAGCATGTAATTTCTATGGTGTATCCTGCAGGGTGTCATAATACCAAGAAGAAGAGTGTGATCAGAAGTGCATCCACTAGAGGAGATATAGAAGTTACACCACTGACAGGAACAATGGAAATTGACCAGAATGTTCATGCAGTCAGGACATTGCTTAATTGGCATGAATCAACAACCCCTTAAGTTAGAAGCAAAGCTTGATGATAAACAGGATAAAAACAGCATATGCTGACACAACTACGAATGGAGCTAAATCAGCAAACATATGCTTATTTCATTAACATATAATAACAAATATTTTACCTCCAAAATCAAAGAGGCCATCAGACCTAGAGGATCGTATTGGAACTGCAAATAGGATAAGCATTAGATACTTTCTTCTACCATTTTCTAAGCCCATTTATTGTGTTGCTGACAGACACATTGACACTTTAAAGGGTAAGCTTGCATATAGAATGTTCTATTTCCACGGTGTATGCGTGATCAGCTATAAATTGTTATATTATGCGAACCAACAACTTACAGCCAGAGAGATCTCAACAGCTATCCTCTCGCGCTCAACATCTTCAGATGTATCTAGGACATCTAACTCATGATCTGTAATTCTGAGAAGAACTATGCCGGACCATAAGAAAATATCATGGGAAAGCAAAAGCCAAAAAGATTATGCATCTCACTAAGCGTGTCAGATGATGAGTGCGAACAAATTTCCATGGAGGCAGAAAGAATGAAATATCGAATAAGAAGAAACAAAACTCCTTTTTCTGATATTGATATATGATTCTAAGTTATAGTGATTTTTTCTACTCCAAATGCCAACCAAAATACGATAAAAACCTCCTAGCTCAGCAACCTTGTTCACCCAGGTCTTCTGCAAGGGGAGGCCAACAAAGCAGAGTCATTAGATGGTCAAACATCGAGTAAACAGTGAAAAATGGGGAAATTACAGCAGAAGCTTTTCAGATAGTTTGTGATTTGGCATAAAATAAGCATCTTCCAACTTTTTGAAGAATTGAACTTCCAATTGACAGTCTTTTTTTTTTCAGTTGTCGCCTCTCATGGTATTAGCCTAGTCAATGTCATTTGGAGCCCCCATAATTTTTTTTTTTTTTTTAATTTCCTAAGCGTGTACCAGGAGAATCAGACTTTTAAAGGTCTAATGCCGTGATGGTATTCAGATTGCAGGCATGGTCTGGTATCCAATGAGGATATCGGCTATAATTTTCACAAGATGGCTTACTATTCTAATTTCCAACACATGATGTAAGTAAAACTATCTCAACGCTAATAAAAACAAAACATCTTCATTTTTGCTTGGACAAATTCTCACTTTAATGAGATTCCCTGAAAATTTAAGTTTTAAATCATCTCGTAATTTGGGTTATCAACTATGTTGTATGCATGCATGCATAAATATCCACGGACATTTTTCCTTTATGTGATGTAGCACAGAATAATCCAAATTAGGCATTCTGTGAGTAATATGAGAGGCAGTAGGCAGGCACACATTAGAAAGAGAGTAAACCTAAAACTATTCTACTTGTAAGCTATATCCCTTGGTGACATAGATGGTGAACCAGGTCATGCCTGCCCCAAAGGGTCTACCTCACCAAACGGAGTTTCCAAGGGTAATATAATACGTGTTAAGTTCACAAAGTGGCCTCTATCTCTCTTGGCCCAAGCAACGCCATCCGAAAACTAAACCCTGATGACATAGGATTGGTTAAAATAGAAGAAGCATCAGCTGCTTCTATAACACAGTGCTATATGTGTCGTCTAGTAAATGAAAGTTAACGGACAGCAATCTGCGTGAAAGATTAAAAATAGTTAATGATATTTGGAATCTACAGGCCCTGAAAAGAACTCACAGACAGAATATAGCCCGATCAGTCCCTGGCCACTCAAAACATCTTTCCATGGTCCTCCAGCTTTGGAATCCAGAGGGATTTCCAGCACAAAACGTAAAGGGGCATGATATACCAAAAAGGATGAAGGGAATCACATTGTGATTAGTGCATACACACACACACACCCATTGCTGCTTGACTCGCTTCGCTGGTGCCGTGTGTGAAGTCTCTTCTTCTGCATGATGGCCCATCCGAGCGGGACCGATTGAGAACGACGGTGACACACAACGCCTTGCTGCACGGCACTCGATGGCTAGAAAGCCGTGATAAAACTCGTCCGGATGCCTTGCTCCGCAGTTATACGGCCAGGCCAGGACATTTGTCACAGAGTGGCCCAAATATGAAAAATTCCCTTGCAAATAATAAATTTCGTTGACAGAAGATTTTTTTTTTTTTTTTTTAAGCTCCACTTCCAAGTCATAAAAAAGGTCGCATTACATGACATAAGCGTGCATTCTTCCATGTTTAAGAAAAGACATTGTTAGCATTACAGGGAACCAAATTTTTCGCTTTAAGAACCCAAACTTAAAAGAGGGATAATAATAATACTGCTGGGAGTAGACTTAATTTTCTGCTCCTTTCCTGATCTAACTTAAATCATTCATTTTCACCTCGAGTCCACGACGGTGGCTTCTGGAAGGGAGGATAGGTGCACGAGAGGGGGGTGGGATTTGAGTGCGATGTGAGTCCCGACCATCTTCTTCTCTTTCAGCTTCGCAAGCACCTTCCTTACCTCAGTTGCCAGCTCAATGACGTAATTATCTTCATGACCTGCATTTTTTAACTCTCATCACTGCTGACTAATTGCAAAATTTTCCAGAAGGAATTTAAACTAAGAGGCAGCACAGATACGAGAAAGATGCAGACAAGTGAGAGGAGGAGGCGGCATTTCGACACCTAGCCTAAGCTATGTCAATCAGCAAATGACTGTGATCTTCGTGTCAATTTAACGGCAAAGCCTAGAAAGTCTTAACTAGATGAACATATACATTCAACGGAATAAAGCCCAGGCATTCTATAAAACATAGGCAAACATATTCCTCAACAACAATATGTTGCCCCTCAATGTCTACTATTTTAGCATTCTCCTCTTTAGTAAGTTAAGCATACTATATCAGTTTATTATCCTTAAAATAGACGTCATCAGAAACATGCCTACTTCATCTAAGTTCTAGAGATGGATTTTTACCTATGTCGAACATTGCCTTCTCTAGCAAAAAGAGATAATCCCTGTTATTCCCGCAAGGACCGGTTGCTGTAGCAATTTGCCTGAGACGTTTAAAAAGAAGCCAATATTAGAAGGAAGAAAAGAATAATCAGCTACAGTAATAGATTGCTAAGAGAGATCTTGAAACAAGAAAGGCAATAAGACATCATTTGATTTACCTAGCCATTTCTTCCAAGGGAGCTGGGCCTAGATAGTACTTGTTAGCTTCTTTATCAGGAGTGGAAATGAAGCTACACAAGTAATAAATACTCATTAATTTCCCACCTTAATAAAAGTTAAAGAACAAAGGTAGCAAACTGCAACTTTACATCACATTATACTGCAGGATAGAAAAAAAATTTCTATGGTCAAGTATAGCTTCTTACACTAAGACTCCTGTCACAGCTGGCTTAAGGGAATCTCCCTCCTGAATAATGGATGCCGCACAAGATTCAGAAATATTTGCGGGAAAAGTACTTAAAATTAAAGAACCCATAGAATAAGAAATCAACTGAGGTTCGAACTGACCCTATAGAAGTCAACAGATGCCTTTGTGTCATACTCGCACTCTCTTCTCTCCAAAAACTGTGATATTAAATACGATGATCAATCTAGATCTAATTATAGATATGGTACTGCACTCATCCAGCAGAAACACAATAAAAGAATCTCACCTGCATTGCCGCCTTTTCCTCTTCTATGCCTCCTTGAATGCAATATGCGGCACCCCACTGACAGATAAAGTCTTGTTAAACCAAAATGTGTGATATGCACGGACAAACAGAGGATACTGCTCAAATTATAATACAGTGAAACAAACATAAAGACATTCCTTTTAGTGAACCCCACTACAGCAACAGATCCCATCAAGACATGATAACGTAAAAGGGGCGGATGTCTATCCAATAAAGCTTATCTCTTTGTGTGGTCAAGGGGACGGTTGCCTAGTTTTTTAGCTGCAAATCATCCTTGCATAAATTTATGGTATAGATACAAAAGCCCAGGACCTAATTGAATATTGATGGAATTGCCTTGCACTTGATTAGTTTAAATCTTGATAAATAGTTGTACAGTTGGACCTCAGACTATCCAGTCCAAGAAAATTTATTTGATATCTACAAGAGGATAAAAACAAGTTGAGGAAAAAATAGAAGAGTCATGAGTCACAGGTCATGCCTACAAGGTATCATGTAAGAAAGTGCAAATTTTTATCAGCCTTGGATGCTCAAAAATGCACTAAGATGTCCTAGTGGTTGATAAAATGAAATATAGGGATCTTACCTACCTGTTTATCTATTTACTTATTTTTTGATATCATGTAAATACATTCCAGGCAACCAGAAGATTATATTCAGCAAATAAACCCTGTAAAGTAGTTAATAATTTCTCAGACATGATACTAAGAGACCAAAATTACAACTCCTTGTCTGGAACACATCATTGATCTTTACATTTTCATATTCTCTCATATGACAAATTTCACTCATTGTTTTTAACCTCCCAAAACAAAAGAAAGCAGTAGAAAAACTAATTTAGCAATATAGTTTTTAAACAGCTCAAGGCCAGGGACCAACCAATCGCATCATAAGTTAGGTAATCAATACAATGCAGTGACATACATCCAAAGATAAGACTAGGATCTACTTACGCAGACCGCTCCTTTTCTGGCCTCCAGTGTGCAGGTTCTAGCTGGTTTCTCTGGTGTTCCTCTGTGGTCTATGCATGCTGTAAAGAGGAAAAATACAGGTATTTCTTTTAGTTTCTTGCTTCACAATAGTACAGCCCACTAGCTCATCCTTTGAACAGTTATCAGCTTACCAAGATCGAACACACGCCTGTAGTCCTTGATGAAACCAATTATTTTCTCATCAAAATCAAAACCGGGGTTCCAGACCAGCGAACCATAGGCAAAAACCCACAGAACCATCGTCAATTTACCTGCAATATAATAAAGATGCTGCAGCAATTTATCCACTCTTCATTTTTGGTTGAATTTATTTATTTCATTAAAAAAAGGAAAAAAAATTATACAGTAATGATATCCGGACCATCTTCAAGGAAAAAAAAAAAACATAAATAACTATTCTATGATAATCACAACACTTAGACACATAAAACGATTTCAAAGTAATGATTTTTCGAATGCAAGGTATATGAAAGATTCATGGGTTCAAAATCATCAAAATCGACAGCAATTGTTGCTTGCTCAGTTGCTACAGTTGCCGACCTCTCCGTGAAATATATAACATCTGAATTAAAGATAAACAGTAAAATAAACTTTAAAAAAAAAAAAAAAATTCTCACTGGTTGCACGAGAAGAAAATATACAAAGAGGTGCAAAGACGAAAAATTATTGCAAGGCAACAGAGTCAAATCCGCCCAGCTTTGGAACTTTCCTTTTTCTCCAAAACGTGTGGGCCAATACAATGGTCACCGATGGAAGCTCTCCACTTTGAACATCGCAACGCAGGTACTCTCCAGTCGGCTGGAGAGGACCGGAGGACTTGGTCAGAAGAAAATAGGTCAACTGTCAAAGGGAGGGGGAAAAGAAAGAAACTATAGCAAAAGAAGGGGGGACGGGGGTATATCAACTGGTTAGACTTGGAAAAAGGAAGTCAAAAAAGGCATGCTTCTGCATTGAAGAAGTGAAGCTCAACTGGGATTTCATTAAAGAAGACAAAAAAAAAGCCTTTTTTTTTTTTTCAAGGAGACAAGACGCAATACCGGATTTAACACTTACGATAAACCTACATAACATCACCCAGACTATCCAATTCTTGATGAAGGCATCGCAGCTACCTACGCCAAACTGGAAAAAAAGGCTTATCTTTGAAAAGGGATGATGAGGAGAATACGGTTTCCACCCCTTTCTCTTGGGCCTTCAAATTAAGCTAAGCGAAGAAATTAGGCACAGGGTGGAACTACACTAACGGACGGATGGTTAATCAAGAAAAGAAAGGAAAGATCGAGAAAAAAAATAAAAATAAAAAATCAAGATGGCAAAAATTCCTCACCAGAAATGGTCTCTCGGACAAGCAGTCCTCTTCGAGTTGAAACCCTAAGAGGAGACCAGAAAGGATCTGGCGGGCTCAGAAATCGAGGAAGATGGCTTCGGTGGTTGGAAGCGAAGGAGAAGCCCTCGGCGAGCCAAATGGAGTAGGGAGAGAGAGAGGGGTGGGAGAGAAGGTGGGTACCGGAGAGACCAGGGTATCTGCGAACCCCAGCTCTTCGGAAAGGAGATTTCCCTCCTCGCCCCCTTCCCTCTCTGTTCTCTCTCGGACTTCGTTTGGGTTTCGGAGGAGGAAGCGAGATTGGGGTGAAGGGGGTATTTATAGCGCATCGGGCGATCGAGTACGGAATGCCACGCATGGGGCGGTGGTCAAATGTCATTCACGTGCTACCGATCACGTGCCCGCGCTTGCCGGTTTCTTCTACAGCATTAATTATTAAATGACTAAAACTACGTTCTATCGCTGTAGAAATAGGGGTTGCGCCGCATGTTTTGATTAATTCAAGAAAACTACTTTTAGATTCATTTAACACCAACTAACTGGCCAACCTCTCTAACGATGAGCAGATATTTTAAAGTCCTCACCACCAAAAAATTAAAAAACCAAAAAAACGTTTTGCTTCCTTGCCTCTATGATCATTTTAAGAGGAGAAAAAAAAAAAAAAAAAAACTAATCAACATTAAATAAAAGCCAACAGAGCCACTTACTTTTTTATTTAATTTATCTTGATAATATTAGCTCATATTATCAATAACATAAAATTTTATATTTTTATATTTTAAAATTTTATTTATATTTTATTATAATTTTTTATTTTTTAAGTGATGATCTTTTTTCTTGTTAAAATATAAAATATCTAATAAAAAGCAAGATTTCTTTATAAATATTATTATCGATATTTATTATATATAAATATATATTATATATTTAACAAAATTTGAATAATATAGATTATTTTATATATTATATATAATATTTATTTAAATATTAATTTAACATGTGAAAAATTAATAAATATTATTAATTTTAAATTTAATTTTTCATATATTATTATATAAATATATAGCAAGGTATAAAACATTAAATATTATATTAATATATAATTTAATATCAATATAAATCATTATATTATGTATTTAATGTTAAACATAAATATGATATTGAATATTATTAAGTACATATTCAATATATAATTATATTGAATATTATTGAGTATTTACATGCAAGCCAAAGAAATAATTTAAGATTATCAATCTTTGGTAACCTCAAAATCAAATATTATCACCTATATCAGCATGTTTAATTATCAAATATGGTAACCTCATATTAGCAAGATAGATTTTCATTGATCGAATAGCTCCTTTTAGTATTGCAACTTTTTAACTACAGCTTGTTTGATAAATGGTATTTTGACTCATAATATTCCATATTATGATATAATATCATTATAAATTAGGATGTCGCTAAAAAAAGGTTAATAAAAAAATATTATTTGAACTCTTTAATTTTGTATAAGTATTCAATATCTTCTCAGTAGATGATAGATGTGGAATTGAATACTTAACTAATATAAACTCTCACACACTCTATTATTCAAGTCCTAATGTCTTCATTGCATTAAAATTTTATATCCAAATCTATATCCAAATCACAAATATATGAATAGGTTATGAACTAGGTTTTTGAGACTATTTATTACAATTTATCACCTCATTCAAAAAAAAAAAAAAAAAAGCTTACTAAAAGGTATTATTTAGGTTTCTTAAATTTATATAAATATTCATAATTTTTATAAATATATAATCGATATGAGACTAAATATTCATCAACATAAACTTTCATACATATTATTATATAACATTATTTTTATTGTGATAGATGCTTTAAAAAAAATATTATATTTTATTTTATCAAAAAAAGACTGAAAATGCTTTGGCGTAACTAATAACTTAGCTAGGTCCATAAATTCAAAGACTCGGCCCTATCAGATGCATCTAATCTTATACAAGCCGATTCAACTCGTGATCAATGATTAACAGTTTTCGCTAATGCGTCGACGGAATCACCTCCATTTGTTATGTGAAACTCCATAGCATTATCTCCTATATATATCTCTCTATCTTTGCCTTTCGAACTTTGTCTTCGTCGCCTCTATCATCAATGCTATTCCATCCTCATTGCAATAACCGCCATCCATTTGCTACTTAATGGAAGGTCCCACTGCAATCTACTTTCTTCTCAGGACATGATATGGAATCCATGGTGGAATCAAGGAATTTTTTTGGTTTTTTTTTTTTTTTTTGACTGTAAGAATATATGTTATGTGAATCCGGATGAGTGCAAGCCAGCGTGGGTGGAAGCCGAGGAGGAGACAGATCAGAAGTTGCGTGAAAGTCGAAAGGTTCTTCTGGTCTTATTTTTAGAACGCCGAAATGAAAGAACGAGATATGACGTGACTTACCACTAATCCGGATTTTTCTTTGTTTCATTTTTTTTATTTTTTCAATATATATATATATATATATATTTTTAATTCTTACTTTCCACTGGAGGCTGCAATAAAAGGTTGCAGAACGCACGGCCGTTTCCACTTGCAACAAGTACAGATGTCCAGATACATTGAAACTGAGATTTATTTATTTATTTATTACCCCCTTCAGCGCCGCAGACCGTGCCGAGTATGGAAAGTCGTCCAGATTCATCGTATGAATACCGGTTGTTGGGCACGAGGAGCGTGGATTGCACGCATCCAATCAGGCTCCCCGCGTTGAATGCTGCAAGGCTTCACAATTAAAGCGGGGAATCGCCATTTTTTAGTTTTCTTTTTAATTATTCTCTGGTATAATTTCGTGGAACGGTCAAATAACAAATATAACTCAGCTCCAATGGCCAGCTGCCACCGGGGAAGAAACAAAAAAAAAACAATGTGACGGCCCCCAGTCCAACGCAGCAATGACGACTCATCTTCAATGGGCCAACTGCCATCCCAAAGGCCCAACAATCCCACACTCGGCCTTCATGCTCAGCCCGTCCAAAGCGACGTAGAGCTACAGCTAGGACAGGGCTTTGTTGCACCGTAGATCATTTAAGGGTGTAGGGTAGTAATTTTGGACGGGATTCGTGGCAGATTCATGAATTAAGTATGAATAATTTTGAATCAAAATTAAATTGATCTATTAAATATAAGTAATAAACAAACCATATTTTCAATTGATCCATAGTTGATTTAATTATTAAATAAATTAATTTATGTAACATAACTTGTAAACCTAAATATGACTCTAAACCTGTATAATTTATTCAAGTTAATTTTACTTTTTAATTTTTTTAATTGTTAAGATCTTTATTAAATTATTTTATAATTATTTATCATGATAAAAATATAATTATTTTATTATTGAACTAGTGTTGGATGAGTTACATAGATTATACAAATTAGATAGAGTAAAATTTAATTTTAAATTACATAAATTGAAAATAAATCATGCATTTGTCTCAATCTAAATATGGCTTGATTGTTACATGATCATGTAATTCGTAATTAAATTAATATTTAACTTATAATTTATACAATTAAATATTATTTTTTTTATTTTATAATAATAAAACATTTATAACTTTTTTATAAATAAAATTTTATTTATTAATAAAATATTTATAATAAAAATAAAATTTAATTAAAAACATTTATAATATTATTTGTTAATATTTTATTTATTATTAAATAAATATTTTTTAAATAAAAATAAAAAATATAAATATTAAATAAAATATAGTATTAAATATGTATATATTAATATTTGATAAATATTATTAATATGTGCAATAATATTAACAAGACATATTTTAATATCAATAATATAATATTAATATTGAAATAATAAATATTGGCGAGTATTATTAAAATGAATAGAAAATATTTGTTGCATAAATATTCAATATTAACATAAAAAAAATAAAATATTTATATAAATTTATATGAATTCATATAAATATTATAAATTAATATTTATAGAAAACTTTATAATTTTTGGATAAAATTTTATTTTTAAGAGCAACAATTCAAATAAAAAACTATGAAATTCTAAAATTCTAAAATTATGTATTTTGAAATATTTTATTTTTTAAATTTTAGAAATGTTTAAAATATCCCATCAAATCACAATCTAAAGGATGAAAGCATCTATCTTTCTTAAATAGCTAGTCGGATGTGAGACGTGGCAGCAGGCCTGTAGACCGGTTAGACATGTGTCAAAGAGCTGGAAGGCCAGATGTAAGGGTAAATAAAACCTTGCCATCATGTCATCCACGCATCATGATGTGTGACATGCCACCCTAGCAGTGGATTGTTCCCCTTGCGTGCGGTACATGGTGCACCCCACGGAGGATTCCACAGCCGGATTTCTCCTGGTCGGAGTAGAGTATGGACCCACCGTAGCGTAACTTGCGGAAGAGGGCCATGGATCGAAGCTAAACCTCGCAGATGACCCTTAAAACCAATGGCATGCATGCATCGTGCAAAGGCCAGAATGATCAATCGGTGGTAAATTGGCAACTGGCTCAGGTGAACGCCCCCTGATCATTGACTTGACCTCATGGGCATCGCACGAAATTCGACTTTGAATATAACGCCAATTTAAAATTAAAATGCTAGTCAATGAAGGATAGAGCGTAAATTAACTTTTGACGACTTCGTCAACGTAATCTCGAATTTGTTGGGTGGTCTGGAACCATCAAACAAGTCAGGCAACTGTTGTGTGGCCCTGTCGAATTAGGAACAATGCGACACGAATAAAATAGCTACGCTATGAATAAAATTGACTGATATTAATTTTTTTTTTTTTTAAATGAGGCTTTCAACTCTTTTAAAGCCATTTGCAAGTTGGAAAAACGAAAAATATATTGATGTCTAGATTTAGCCATCAAAAATAGGTTCAATCATTTAAGGCATAGTATATAATCAATTTTACGTCACTAATCCTTTCTCTCTCTCTCTCTCTTTCTTTGATGTCCTCTCTTTCTCTTGATTCATTTGTCACTCGAAAAATCACTCAATCACATCCAATCAAATGGTAGTTGTCTATTTGCTGTAAATAATTTAGACGGCCAGCATAGGGTTGCAAATAATAGACTTATAGTTTCATATAGCTTAATCAACATGACATCTCGAGTTAAATGAAGGATATAATGCATTAAATAAAAATATGGAGTTCAAGTAATGGCATTTAAGCGTCAACCCATTGTTATAGATTTAAAAAATAATAATTTAATTATTCTTTGATGGCCTTCATGCATCATGCAAGCGGTGCGGCATTTATGATCCTGGTCTTGCATGTGCCATGCTCATAACCAATTCAGTCAAAGAAATATATCATATCATCAAATTTAAAATATTAATTATTATTTTTTTTCTAAAAAACAGTTAGAATAGAAAGCTTGTTAAAATTGCATGATGATAATACATAAATCTACGTCATCGATATCAACACTCAGCAACTTTACTAACGAAAAGAGGTGGCACTACGCAGCGATAAATTTAAATTTTGAATATCCAATTAGTCACGAACCCTTTTAGACGATGGTATACGTTTCTTTTGAAATTTTTATTATAAAGGCATTTTTACAAACGGAAGAATGGTGGAGGAGAAGAATCCATTCAATTGAAGAAACTAAAAATCATAACATCCTAAACAAATGAGGACAAGAAAATTTTTTTGTCCAAACAAAATGTCTATCTATTTTATCTAGTTGTGTTTCCAAATGGACTCGAAATAATTAGCGTATCGTCTCTTTTTCTCACCTCTTCCAGGACGAGAGAGTGGTGAGAGGATTATGACTAATCTAAGATAGACTTTGCGTTTAGCTCTAGACACAAGATTATATAATGATGTAGCAGTGCACGGCTTGAGCTAATGTGCGAACGTAGGGCAATGCTTTGAATAAAAGAGTTTTCAAGGCATGTATTTTTTTTTTTTTGGCAGTTTCAAAATTAAAATTCCTCATTTTGCTCAAAAAAAAAAAAGTCATAAAAAGAAATTAAAATATTTTAATAACTTAACAAAAATATAACTCAAAAAGCCAGAGAGCTGCTACTGTGTTATTTTCTTTTTTTAATTATTATTATTTCTAAAATAGTGCTGTGCTGTGCTTTATTCTCATTGCTTGTTTAGTTTGGATGGCTATCTATGCGACGAATCATGTAATGAAAGGTTATGAATGGTGCAAGATGGATGATGATAATTTTTTTAAGTCTATAAAGCATTGTTCTATCAAAAATGATTGTTATTTTATTAGGAAGAAAAGTAGCTCATCCCCAAGTGATTATTTGGCTAACATAGTTATAAATTATTTGATTAATTGAACAGCAGTTTGAAAGAGCGTAGTGTTTAAAATTTTCTTTTGAATTTAACCAATTTGCTATGACAGGTGCCAAGAGTATTAAGTCTTTAAAACTTAGGCTTTTTCTTATTTTTGTTTAAAAAAAAAAAAAAAAACTAAGAAGCCATAAAAGCCATAGAGGGGCAGTCATGGGATCAGAGCCGTCCATCACCATCAGCCGCACGACCGGCCGTGATAATCATAAACCCTTCTAGTAGAACCCGAAAAGCGCGGCGGAGCTTCCAACGTGTCCCTCGATATCATCGAGCCCCACCTCCTTCGCTCCCGATTTAACTCTCTCCTCCTCCCCCTCGTACTCTCCGAACCCATTCCTTCTCTCTTTCCCTCTAATCGTTCGACACCTTTCCGTCTCATCCCCCTGCAGGTACTCTTCTCTTCAGATCCGGCGATACCACCGACCATTTCGCGGATTTGATTGCCGGTAAGAAGGCTTTCTCCGCCCGAACTGAGATCACTATTCTTCTTCTTCTTATTATTATTCTTGGGTTCCTTTTCAGGGTTTGATCCCCAGATGGACCCCATGATCGCTTTCAAATCGGCTTGCTCGCCTCCTGTAAGTCACTAGCCGTTGCTTTGATTTCTTTCATTCGCGGACTTTATTTCTGGATTTGTGACCTATCTGGTGTTGCTGTCATTATTTCAAGGAGAATCTGGGTTCGATTTCTTCTATATAGAAGAAAATGGGGGCAGTGTTTGCGTTAGTTGAGGAAGCTCATCAACCTCGTGATTTTTTTTTTTTTTTTCCATTTTAGATCATAAATATTATTTTTTTGTTCCCATTTCTTTTAGCTTTTCGCATAATCATTCAGGGACAAGTATTTCGTATGCAACGTTTCGGTATCTGTGCGTCTTTTGTTGATTTGCTGCTTGGATCCCAGACATTCATCTCCTTTGGTTCAATCTAAATCTCTCTTGTTGATTTAGAATCCCCGAATCCTTGTTCTTGCTTCAGGCATGATGCTTACATGGTTTTGGACTGGTTTGAGTTCATCTGGTTTACGCATTTGGCTTTTCTCCTGGACCGGTAGGCGATACACAATGTTGCTCGAAATGTCTAGTTTTGATCATCTCGTGCTGCAATTTTAGTTCAATCATGATAGGTTTCTCACCGTACATGGATGCCTGATGTGCTGCTCATGACTGAAACGATTAGCTGAATCAATGCTGCACTGTTTTAGATGGCAAACCCTCTATTTGTTTTGCCTTTCTTCTTTAGTTTTACGTTTTGACATTTTGCCTGAAGAGTCACAAATTTACAATACCTTCTGCTACGCATTCAGCTCGATTGTCATTAGTCTAAATTCATGATATTTCTACCAAAAGGGGATATTCATCAGACCTTCCAGAGGAATTAGGAGCTCTAGATGCAGCTTTATGGTGGGAAATGATCCAAACTTTCACAAGATTCGCTTTGCAACGCAAAGAGCTGCTTGTGTGAACCGGAAATTAAAAAGAAGTGGAGGAGCGCTGAATGCAACTTGCGGTGATGAGAAGATTCTTGTGGCAAACAGAGGGGAAATTGCGGTCCGGGTGATTCGAACTGCACATGAGATGGGGATTCCCTGTGTTGCTGTGCACTCCACAATAGATCGGGATGCTCTTCACGTGCGGCTCGCTGATGAGGCAGTGTGCATTGGAGAAGCACCGAGCAGTCAATCGTAAGTGTTGCCTTTCTATTTCAGTATTGGCTGTGTAACCATTATATCTTTCTATTCTTATCTGTAAACAGTTCTTTTGTGATATTGCATGTCAATGGGTTAAATGTTTTCTTTATTAACTCTTTTGCTGTCGTATGTTATGTGTTCAAATATAGTTCTTTTGATAATTTTATATCTTTCTTCCTGTTTGATAGGTATTTATTCATTCCAAATGTTTTATCTGCTGCTGTTAGCCGGGGGTGCACTATGTTGCATCCTGGGTATGGTTTCCTGGCTGAGAATGCTGGCTTTGTTGATATTTGTAAAGAGCATGGCATCAACTTTATTGGGCCCAATGTAAGTTGCCTTTTCACAAACAGATGGTGCATGAAATTATGTCCTTTATAAGTGACAAATAAAGTAGATTGCCAATTTTCATAAAATTTCTTGTTTCTCAGAACCTTTGGTTGCTAAGCAAAGGGATTTGACCAGCATGGCAAGCCCCACTTCTAGAATTTCTAGATTGTCAGATATTGTTATGCTGATTATGCTGATACTGGATATATGTGTTCCAATTTTGTCTCATATTTGAGTTCATTAATTGTTAGTTCCTGAAATATCACAGTGGTTTAAGTAGACTTGGGATCTCTTGAAAGTAAATTTATGTGATAAGGAAGTTACACTTGGCATTGCTTCTTTGTTGAATCTGCAGTTTCAGTTTATGTGATGAATGGCAATGCTTCAGTGCTTGCATAAGACGTTCCACTCATGTCACTCAATTTCTTTGGCAGTTCAAGAGAGTGAGGGAGAAACCTCCCTAGAATTATTGGTTTCTTTCACAAATTGACATCTGCACAACTATTTCATTTAATTGCAAAGGTGGTTTCTTTCACAAATTAACATCCGCACAACTGTTTCATTTAATTGCAAAGGAAAAAAAACCTTTTAAAGCATGCAAAATATAGGAATATGATTGTTCATCAAGTCACAAGAATGTCGAAATATGTTGGAGTGCCACCTACGATGGTGCAGATCTGATGGAGGTTCTCATCCATGATATTATGATGCATACGTCTGTCCTCTTATCTAATCAAATGCTGTACCTCACCCACAAGACCAACTGCCAAAGTTTAGCATGTAATTTATGTAGATTCTATGAAGCATTCAGATGAATTCTGAGATCATATATCTTAATTTTACAAGAGATCCTAAATTAAATGACTTATCACTGTTTGAAAGTGCAGTAGATGATAGAATGCTAGTATTTCTTCATACTTCTTCTTCTCACTATTTTGAAGGGAAAAAACGGTATTGGTTTCCTTGGTTGCTGCTTCTTCTTCTTCTTGTCCTTACTATTTTGATCGGAAAAAATGGTTTCTTTTCTGGGCTGCAAGGCGTATAAAGCTATTCCTCATGATTATTTTCATTGTTAGCCTTATAATCTTACTTTTTGGTTGTTTAAAAATCTTATCTTAATCACCTAAGATAGGAATATGAGATTAGACTGCTTCTTCTTCTTCTTCTCCTTGCTATTTTGATTGGAAAAAATGGTTTCTTGTCTGGGCTGCAAGGCGTATAAAGCTATTCCTCATGATTATTTTCATTGTTAGCCTTATAATCTTACTTTTTGGTTGTTTAAAAAGTTAAAAATCTTATCTTAATCACCTAAGATAAGAATATGAGATTAGATTGTTTAACTATTCTTCTCCAGCCTGACAGCATTCGAGTCATGGGTGATAAATCTACAGCCAGAGAAACTATGAAGAAAGCAGGCGTCCCTACTGTACCTGGAAGTGATGGATTGTTACAGGTACAGCAGCAGTTTTATGTGAAGTTTGCTTTGCTGTTTAATTTCGTGCAACGCTTCATCACCAGAACCTGGGTCTGCTATTATACCTATTCCTGATTTTTGTTCTAAACTCTAGCACTGCTGAATGTTGCAGTCCACTGAGGAGGCTGTCAAGCTTGCGCATGAAATTGGTTTCCCAGTGATGATCAAGGTATTTTGTTTTCCTTATTTTCACTGTAACAACAATAGTATGTGGTTCATATGATCATTCATGTGTAGTTAGACAACATACGGAACCACAAGTTATAGAAAGCAATATCATGAGGGGCAACTGAACTTTCTTATAATGGCATGGGAAGAGCTTTGGTTCTGATAAGAAGGCACATTAGTATTTGTCATTTTATTCTTCTTTCAAAAAGATTAGGAAAGATTGATTTTGAAACTAAATGTTCATTTTGTGTGGCCTATTACAAAATCTGACTTGCATTACTTCTTTTAGCATTGTTGTATGATGTTACTCAATCTCTAGAGTTAAGACTTTTGTGATTGGAGGGCTTAATTTTTTTTCTCAGCTGCAATTTGCTTGTCTTGATATTGATCAAATCACAGTTTTCTATCCCGATCCAAGAAAGTACTGGTACAGTACAAGTGCTCAAGATGATACTGTATGTGTATGGTATAATTGCTGTCTCGCCTTCAGCAACGTACTGTATGTCAGAAGAAGGGTGTACCATACGGACCCAACCCATACAGGATCTTGTACTGAGACTGAAAACCTGGGATTAAACACTCATGTCCACTAGTGGTTTAATTCTTCCAGAATCCGGTTTTAATTTTTAGAAGACATTATTCCACCTGTATGTCTATTATGTTGCAGCTGCAAGGCTCCTTTGATCTAGCCTCTGGGATTATTTTTGAGCTATGCTAGGATTTCTTTGTACGCTGCATTCTGTTATCTGGACTTATTTTTGTAGAGCACTTCTATGTGCAACTGAGTGGAGCCAGGAACTAAAACCTTTCCACTCCTTAACATAAGTTGCTCTTCAGAATTTTTTTGATGTCATGAGTTTCCCTTCAATTACTTATAGGCAACTGCTGGTGGTGGAGGGCGTGGGATGCGTCTAGCTCACGAACCTGAAGAGTTTGTAAAGTTGCTCCAGGTAGATCATATGCCAAATACCTCGAGATTGGTTGCAAACACCTAATGGCTTTGTCTTTTTTTTTATTTTTATATTATATATATATATATATATATATAGTTCAAACAGCTTGGAAACTTTGGAACATGGACCTTATTTTAGTTTTGTTTTAAACTAAAATCACTTAATATGTGTAGCAAGCTAAGAGTGAGGCAGCGGCAGCATTCGGAAATGATGGGGTTTACCTGGAGAAATACATCCAGAATCCAAGGCACATTGAGTTCCAGGTAAAATGCACACATAACCTCTCTGTACGTCTTAGATTTGGAGAAATTGCATTAGGACATGTGAAGAATGAATTGCTTCTAAGTTTTTAATGTAATCGAACTTAAAATGAACTACGTGGTTGACGGTGTCAGAAATCTTATCTTTGGCTAGTATAGTAATTCCAAAGCTTCTGATCGTTGATTCGATTTCCTGCATCAACTAAACAGAAATGTACAATTAAAGAATATTCAGTAGCTTTCCATATGGGCATAAATCGTTCAGTCATCCAAAACCGGCTCTGGCTTTCTAACAGAAGAACTTCTGGTTAAAAAATTGCTGATTTACTCTGAAAGATCTGGTATGACTGATTTACTGATTACATTGGATGTTTAAGATATGGTCTGAACCATGGCAGAACATTCTCACATGGTCAAGTTTCAAGATTCAGGATTAATCCAGCTAAATCTAGATTCTGCAATTTGTTAAAATTCATGGAATTATAAATTTAATGAGGAAAATATCAAATTATTGAATAACAGTTACAACTAAATAAAGCCGTGTGGAACAACTATTTACAAGAAAAAAGAGTCAATCATCTATCTTTGCATGTGCCTATGCATGCGTGTATGTTTTTTTAAGCCAAAGTGTATGGTCAAAGACTCAAAAACTTACATTCTATCCCTTTGTTTGTAATAGCAATGAAATTTTTTGATGAAGAATTTGAGATTAATGTAATCAATTACTAAGTGTTTGCATGATTATACAATGCAAAATATGAGAATTGCAGAATAAATAACTTGGGGAATTATGTGACTGTAAAGCTCCCATGTTTTGCTTCACAGGTTCTTGCAGACAAGTATGGAAATGTTGTTCATTTTGGGGAGCGTGATTGCAGTATTCAGGTACTTCATCTATGATTATTATTTGCCTCCTATCATTAAATGATGTCAGTGTTGAAAAAACTTCTGCAGCTTGATCCTTGACTGAATCAACTGATTTGGCAGGTAGAATGAACAGATACAGTAACTGAGAAAAAACATCCGATCTCCACTTTATACCCTCTAAGTTAAATAGATAAGCTGAATTTTCAATTACCAATTTTTGAGGACTGTAAAATACATTTCTCCTCTTCATTTTTCTTTTCCCTGCAATAAAATATAGATATTTTCATTGTGTTGAAATCTAAAATGTGAAGATCCAACTGTGACTGATATCGGACTCGTTGACACTGATAGAAATGGTCTTTTATTCCAATTTTTTCTCCTTTTGCAAGGAGTCTGACATCAAACTTTTGAATCCTTGCATCAAGGGGAGGTATTATCTGATTTCTACACGAATGACCCTGCATTTTCTAGATACCTGGGTAAATGCTGATAATATTGACTTGATCTGGATTGGCTCTAAGAAGAATGTAAATTGCCAGAAACAAAGAAAAGTCCAAAAGAACGGAGGAAATCACTCAATCTTTATTAATTCAGTTACTCTTCCCATGACCATTATGGACTATAATGGAAATCAGTCCCAGTTCCGTTTGGCTCTTACTTTTTTTTCCTCCTCTCGATACAGGAGTTGGCTCCTAATTTAAAGTTTCTATGCGTGCATATGTTGCACTACATGCACAAATGTTCTGGCGATGGTAATCCATAGCCCAAGCTATGTGACAATGCTGTTAGTAACTGAGCACCACTTTTTTGAAATTACTTAGCAGAAGCATAAATAGGGAAAGGCTATGACATGACAAATACTGTGCAATAACAACCGGAACTTGCCTGCCTTAGTCTCAAGTAACTACGAGCTGTTAATTGGATGAAATAAAATCAATATTCTCACTATGTAGAAGTAATCCACTTATTTAACATTTTTAACACAGATATGAAAAACATTAGTGTGAGAAATCTCTTTTTATTTAGTTACTGATAAGTTTTTATAGTATTCTGTAGTGGTTTTAATTTATAAAGCTGTTTACTGTTCATGCACACCATGCCCAGCTTTTGACATATAAAATTTTATGTTGAAGTAATTAGTTGACTTGCGATGTGTATGACAGAGAAGGAATCAGAAGCTCCTAGAAGAAGCTCCATCACCTGCATTGACCCCTGAACTACGGAAAGCTATGGGTGATGCTGCTGTAGCGGCTGCTGCATCTATAGGTTACATCGGTGTGGGAACTGTGGAGTTTCTCTTGGATGAAAGAGGTTCCTTCTACTTCATGGAGATGAACACCAGGATCCAGGTATGGATGATATCAATGGTTCATGCTTGTTTCTTGTGAGGCTGCTTAATATTTTGCATATAAAGCTATTCCTTTTCTTTTTTGGTGAGAAAACCAGGTAGAGCACACAGTCACTGAAATGATTTCTTCAACCGATTTGATTGAAGAACAAATTCGAGTTGCTCTTGGAGAGAGGCTGACATACAAGCAGGTAAGCCTTGTTTTTCAAAGTTCGTTATGATAATTGATGACAACTTGGGTTCGTTATACTTATATTATTTGCCACCTGCAGGAAGACATTGTTCTGAAAGGACATTCAATTGAGTGCCGTATTAATGCAGAGGATGCCTTCAAAGGATTTCGCCCAGGGCCAGGTATTTCTCTCTCTCTTTTTTTTTTCAAGTAAATATCTCATGGGAAATTTAATTATTAGACACGGGTTGAAGTTGGCATGAGTTTTAGGTTGAAATTTCAGCTTAACTTTCATATTGTACCCCTCTGATATATTGTGTGATCTACACCTGCATTTTGCCTTTGAAGCTCCAATTGGTTTACAGATTGCAATGATGTCATTGGATCTGTAAAGAGACTAATTTTCTTTCCAATGTTCTTGTTATTGTGGATTCCTTATCTTGTTACCATTTTTATGCTTGCTGACAAGTGTGCCTTCATTGTTACTTGAACAAGCTGTCTAAAACTTCCGATAAATTTACCTTCACGAACTATTCATCTGTTTAACGTTTCTAAAACTTTTAAAATTTCAGGAAAGATTACATCATACTTGCCACCTGGAGGTCCATTTGTGAGAATGGATAGTCATGTTTATCCTGGCTATGTTGTTCCTCCAAGCTATGACTCCTTGTTAGGAAAGGTACTTGTATTTCTAGCTTGCCATTTACAATTTACATAATAAATACATCTTAATATTCATTTGTAAACTAACAAAAGATCCTTTCACGAAAACTTAAGCAAAATGCCGTAAACTACACTAATCTGCTCCTATCTTCTACAGCTATTATTTTTGCTAGATTTTTTAGCTGAAAACCACTCATATGGTTGGTTCTAATAGTTGTGCTCTGTCATTTAGCTTATTGTGTGGGCACCAACCAGGGAGAAAGCAATAGAGCGGATGAAAAGGGCTCTTGATGGCACTGTAATTACAGGTTAGCAGGCTTGTAAGAACTTGGTGAACTACAGGATATTTAACATTACCTTTAGTAGTTCTTGATGAATATTTACATGGTATGTTATCATATATAAAGAACCCTACCTAGTGGATGTACCAGAATATTGTGAACATGTTAACTCCATTACATGCTTTCGAGCTGCTTGTGATATGTGGTGGACACGAATACTTTCTTTTGCCTTGCGCTCTATAACTAACTTTAAAGTGACATTCTTGCCTCTCTTGCCTCTCCCTACCTATGTTTTGCTTTAATTCTGCAGCTGTGTTCCAGTGAGTCTTTGTAAGAATTAACTAGCCTTTTCCTCAATTTTCCCTCAATTATTAACTTGCTGTTTCTGCATTATTGTGCTTTGTTCTCGGTGGAAGTAGAATAATATTTGCAATGGATAAAATATGACAATCTGTAGATGCGATACTTCACATAAAAGAAAAGGTATGTCCTTTAATACACTAGGGGAATTTTGAGATCCACACTGCTACCAGAATGTAGGAAAGTAGCAAACAGTCTACAATGGTATAGATAAAGCTTCCTCATTTACTACTTTGAGCCATCCTCCACTTTGACTATTTTAATGTATGATAATTATGGAAAATTTGTAAGGGAGTGTGCTCAAATTTTTATTGTAATTGTATTTATTTTGTGCTCTATAACTGATCATCAGTTTCATCCTTCCACAGGAATTCCTACAACCATTGAATACCATAAGCTAATTCTTGATATTGAGGTATGCAGATTCTAAATTGCATACTGCAGGAATTTATGTCCAATAGATCCATGAATACAGAGAAAATCACAAGCCAGAACTTCTAAAATCTAACTTGTTGTAAATGCATGCTTATGGAATTTCAGGACTTCAAAAATGGCAAGATAGATACTGCCTTCATCCCCAAGCATGAGAAGGATTTGGCTGCGGTGAGTATTTAGTAACTTCCCTCTGCAATATTGTATCTCCATTCACAAGCACCTATAGCAAGCTTTTATTTGGAAAATTAGATACATGCTCTTTGGATGTTTAGGAACACCTATTTGCAAATCTATTTTTTTCTTAAAAGAAAATTAGATGGTTAGGAAAAACGCTGGACATTGAGAATCTTTATTATTATACAATATCTTGAGGTGTTCTCAGTATTATTGGGGTTGGCCTTTTTCCCCCTGTTGTGCTGCTACCTATTATGGGTTTCATCATCTGACAGCCCAAACTATAAAATCCCATCACAGTATTTCATTCAACTTTCCACTGTTTAATGAACTTGAAGCTTGTCTCCTTAGTGGGGCCATTTCTAGTCTTGATGCATGTCTTTATCTTCTCATATGACTTTTTATCTTATTTACTTTCAAAGGAAAAATTCACATATTGACTGAAGTTTAATCAGACATAAGACAGAGATGCAAACAGTCCAATGACAGTTTGAGGAATGTATGTCAGATCCTATATATATAGGCATGATGCATGAATCTTGCGCAGCTTTTTGTTCCTTCATGTTAAAATTTAATTTTGACCTATTCATTAAAGGGAGTGTGAACATTTTCTTGGCAATGCAGCCCCAGAAACCAGTGCTGTCAACATCGGAGAAAGAGCTTGCTGGGGTGGCTGCCTAAACATGATGCAAACGTCCTACAGTCCCCACTGCATTTCAATCTCCACTACATTCATTTCTTACCAGCGGAAGATTTTGACTTGAGAATAACCATCTCTCTCTCTCTCTCTCTCTCTCTCTCTCTCTCTCTCTCATAGTTTCCTTGAATATTTCATTCAGTTTGTCTAGGCAGTGAAGCATATGACTGGAAATTATATTGAGCTGAGAAGCATAGCTTCTGCTTGGAAACAATCTGGGATTTTGGTGCTTGGGGATGGATACGCACTTTGAAGTCTGAGCAATTATTGTTGTTTATAGACTCTGTTCGTTCCATGAGTTTAATGAAATGTGCTTTTCTTCCAGTTTTGCTGGTAGTATAATTAATAAAAGCCATGAGCTGAGAACCGAATGTTATGTGGTTCAGAGAGATGTGCGGCTTAATTTCAAACCCCAGTAGGTAGAAGTTTCAATTATAAAATTCCTAAATGGCTATATCTTCCGTTGGAAGCATGGGAGTTGATGTTTATATTGGCTCGTTTATGTATTGTAGTCTCGCGTCGGCGTTGCTGGCCTTGTTGTTGACAGTGGCGAAAGGGTGATTGGAGCCAAATTGCTAGGGATAAGCGAGGGAATGGTTCAATTGTATCTGCCTTTCATCGTGCTGTTGGGTGTTTGATTTCAAACCCGTGAAAGGGGAAGAAAGCGATATGTTTATGAGCAGCATTGCCAGACTTGACATGCTTAACTCTCTCTCTCTCTCTCTTCTCGGATAAAAATTTGCCCATTCCGAGCGATAGCCATACATACGTCTCTCTACTTAAATCCGCTGTCGAAATACTTTATAATGCTGGTTTTGGGTTATGCATGCATTATCTTGTACATTGGTGGATATTTGATTTGGCCGGTGGATATCGAGGGAGGTTGGAGGAGCTAGAGAGGATAATGTCTCAATGTGCTCCACATGATTTTTTTTTTTTAATTTTTTTTTCCTTTTGATACGTGCATCCATGCCCATGTACGCCTTGAAGATTATAATCCATTCTCAGATTAAAAAGCAGACGCGCCTGACCTTTTGAATGTTTCTGTTGTTGAGATTCCGTAGAAGGAGGCGTCGTTCACTTTTCAATTTCTAGAAGCATCTTGGGATTTCATCTGTTCCCAGCTTACCAGCTCCTAATCTCATCAAGATGACCTACTATTCGTTTCTCCATGATGTCATCGTTACATTCTTATTACCAGAATTCTCTAGGATTGGATTTTATTCGGCCAGGGCTGCCTGCGTTCCAAACATTTTTGCGTTTTCTTGCGATGCATGGTTTGTCCTTGGAAAATCAAAATGCTGGGACCACACCGGTGCTCTCTGTGAACCGATTCATGTGCGAGGGGTATGCAGACTTTCTAACACCGAAATAAATAACAGGAATGATCATAATTTAAACTCAAAAGTGTTACATGTTCTTGTACACCTGCAACAAATTTAAACATTATTGTTCTTATTTTTGTTACATGTTCTAATGTTCTAAGAGTAAAACTGAGACTTGGATTATTCCTATTATTGTTCATGTTCAAAAGTTAAATATGGAATTTGCAATCATAATTTAAACATTATTGTTCTTATTTTTGTTACATGTTCTTATTTTTTATAGATCTTGATTTACTCTATAAGTCTCACATTAAACATGAACAACATCTACATATATGAATACTTTGGGTATATAAGCTATATGCCGAGAAGGCGAAATATAGTTTTGGGTTGCAAAAGTAAAGCTTCTAGACTAAGTTACTCAAAAGAAGGCATATTTATATATCCAGCTAAGGTGGAAGTGATTTTAAATTAGGATCGACCAAAACAATGTTACATAGGTTCACAACTTTCCAAAATTGGTAGGATATTATGATAGTTTGTAGAGGATTTTTTATGATCCGCTATGCCTTTAACATAGTCAATTAGAAAGGGATAAAATCTAAATGGGCTCTAAAATGTGAAAAGCTTTCTAAGAACTGAAAGAAACGATTTACTATTGCTTCTAATATTTATTTTAGATTGATGCTTTGAAATATCCAAGTCAGAGTATTAAGACTGAAAGTGAACTAAGGCGGGCTGGACAACATTCTAGCCTGAGTTTGATCCAATATTATTTTAAGGGCTTTAGGTCCTAAATTTTTTTAGAAATTAAGCTCGAGCTTAGTCCAAAATCCAATCATATGAATCTATAACCATCCATTTGTGCAAAAAAAAAAAAAAAAAAGGCCAAACGGAGTCAATTTATACATTATTGCTTATCAAGTCCGTGTATTGTAAAGGACGTTATCCAATGTTCAACATGGGCTGTTATATAATACATAGATGTCTTGGATTGCAATCGTTTATACAATACACGGATAGCCGCGGCGGCACGACTCGGTCCCTTCCATGAGTCTTGGACTCCGATAGATTCTAGGCATGCTCAACTAATCCCATATCAATCTTCCGATATCCGTAGCATTACATATTGAATTGGGAGATTTGGAGAGGAAAGGCGGAGGAATAGACAATTCCTACTTTGCATGGTGATAATGTAAGATGGGCAGAGAATGATACAGTAAAGGAGCGCTACGAGATTTCTCCAACCAAGTCCAGAAGGCAATAGGAGAAAAGCGAAGAAAGGAAAGCCTCATATTTACTTCTAATCTTTTCAGACCAATCCTCTCCTTTATCCCTTACAAATCTTCACAAGGTGATTCTCTCTCTCTCTCTCTATCATTCTAGGCGTTCTCTGTGGAAGAAACCTGACAACTCGATCTTGATGAGTTGTCAATGATATGCACCTCTATGGCATAACAATGCTGTTTTTCTTAACCGATATTTATCGAACTTTTTTTTTTATTGAAACATATAACTTAAAAAGGCACATAGCTGCCAAAAGAAGAGCAGCACAACAGCAGAGAAGCGGTGATGTGCCGAAGTCTGCTCCATGTCCATGTATAAGGAGGCAGGGCTAGGAGAATTCAGCCATACTGGCGCGGAATGAGATACGTCTGGATGGTGCGGTGACAGCAAGAAGCACAAACCCAGGTGCCCCGCGACTGACCGTATGAGGCACTACAAAGAGGTGCTGGCATTCTCTAAACAAATAGCACATCCAACAAGAATATACAACCAGAGAGCCCCAACTGAAGCACAGATTCCCCCTGACCATGCCTGACCACTCTCCATGACAGGCGTCCCAGTTCTATTGACAGCTAGGCGAGGCACAGATAGCAGAGACACAAAGCGCAGCAGCATGCTAAACATGGTTCTAGTTTCTTTCCCTACTGCAGATGAACTTCATGATTTGATCCTTAAGGATGGGTGTGATTTGCTCTTAGTTTTCATTGAAATGAACATGTTAACTAGATGGATGTCTACCTTGGATTCAAAAGGTTAAGGTTGAGAATAAGCCTTGTTTCTGAAAAATATACAAGAACCCCCCAGTTTAATAATGCTTACAAATTGTTAAAATATGCAGTATATAAAAATCCAAAATCCATCCCTTTTACCGATGCCGTTGTTTTGAATGAGCTAAAACAGCAAGGAGGATCTTCTTCCTAGGTCCCTGCAAGTGGCATTGCAACTTGTAAGAATAAGTTGCAAAAGGTAAGGTGCATCTCTAAATGACCTAGAAATTCCACTAGTCAATTTTGTACTTTACAATTGAAAATAATGCACACTCTTTAATAAAAGTGAGGAAAACAAAATCACAAGTTGGTAGCTTTGATGGGACATGCACTCAAGATGATGCAAGTAAAATGATGAACTCCAATGCATTGATGCAAATAGAAAGCATGGGGTTAAAACTGGGTTGTCTTTCTTCTTAGCAGCATTTTAATATGGTTGTTACTAAATTCTTAACATTTGTGCAGGCGGCAGCAAATTGGTCTGGACAAGTACAACTCAGAGACATGAAAGTAGCTTTTTCCTGCTGCCTGGACCGGGGAACCCTGAAGATATTCATAGGAAATGGAATGCATAATCTGTATTTTTAGCATCAATACCTTTTATATGTCATTGACTGGTCTTTCTCCATCAACAATCCCCCACAAGTTCATCATGTAGTCAGATCCCACACTAGTAAGCCGCACAAACTAATATGTGATTAAATTGTCTATTTCTTGAGAGCCTTCAGCTTCAATTTGGTCAGAGCTACTATTGCACTATTAGATTCTGTGACCACTAGAATATTTCATACTCTAAACAATAAGACTTATCACTGTGGGTTTGGATGTCCATGTATTTACATTCAAGATTAAAATATAAAAGATGATACAGTAACTAATATATACATCAAAGATAAAATTTATAGCAACAAAATACAGGAAACAGAATTACCATTGGTATTCCCAGTTCTTTGAGGTCACTGTCTCCCATCTGCCTCAATGCAGTCATGTCCACCTGTGATTAAATATCCACTTCTTAGGCAATCATTTCAATGAAATTATGTAAATGTAATTTCTCAGCCCTGCTTGTAATATATGGTTATGGAGAAACTTCTTATAGAAAGTAAGAAATGGGTTGAACTAAATTTTCATTATCCAAAAATTAGTGTGAATACCATCCAAGAAGAGGCTTCTATCAAAACTTATGGTTACTGTATTCCCTAATGCTGTTACCTCCGGTTCCTTGGTTTTTGAACAAAAATAAAACAACTAGAGAGAATACGCTAAGTGTTATTGCAGGGAGGATTACAGGGAAATGTGCACAGTAATTGTTACAACTGCATGCTTATGAGACATAATTTAAGGTGGTGATAATAAGAATGTGCACATAATATAATCTAAGGCATATTAAGCTTCACTTTAACATGAAAATGTCAAGACAGGTGTAATTTCATGAAACAAATTAAATCTGAAAACAAAGGTAGCTGACCAATCCAAGCTCAAATAGAGTAAAGGTCATGTTTGGCTCCATTCTGGTTCTACCATGGGCTACCCCACTGTTAAATGATTCTAGAAAGATTCGAACCTGAGCAGCAGCTCTGAGACAGATCTGCTCAGAGCCCAGCGAAAGATCATTCAGGGCCAGTTATGGTTTGTGTCAACCAAACAAACTATGAGATACTTTGGCATAGAAGAAAGGATCCTATCATAACAATGTCCAGTAGAGGAGGTTTACCTCACATGTCAGTTTGATTGTTCATGCATTGTTTCATGCAGATAACCAGGAAATGATTTGTAGTCTTTTTGACTGATGATATTAAAATATCTGATTACAGTAAATCCTTTCTAAGTTTATGGCTAATAATAGATGAGGAATTGGTTGAGAAGAGAACATTACCCACAAAGGTAACAACAAGAAAAGATTCAAATTTTAGTAATTCATTTTGTTATACCATGGTGGGCCCTACTGGTTCTGCATGTGCCCCATTGGCAACCTTAACCAACATGTCATGTACCATCTAGATGAACTCAGCTTTCTTAAGGGAAAAAAAAAAAATCCGCCGGAGTTCCGAAACATTGCATGACCAGCTTTCAACTAGATGTCAACACTCGCTGTACCACAAAGTTCCTAGTTATGACAACACTAGCTTGGGAATCAGTTGGTGTGAAGAGTAACTGTCATTGATTCATTTAAGCTAATGCCATTGGGTAGCAAAGTTCCAAATCCCATGGTTGGACGGAGTTTAGACAAAGAGGGAAGGCAAGGCTTAATCTGGGCAAATTACCTCTTTTTTTTTTTTTGGCAAGTCATGGTTTCTAAGCCAAGGACCTAAATAAAATACAATAGATCATTGGAACCCCATAATGTTTACACCAAATAAGTCAATTTCGGATCAGCAAAGGATTCCCTGTTCTGCATTAAGGTTTTATCCATCCATTGAAGAAACAGCGTTGGCAGATTCTACATCCAAGCTTAATAAACCATGGTAATATTTATATAAAACCAAGGAACAATGATCATAATCTTCTATGTAGCCTAGAAGCTTAAGACAACAGAAACAAATTTTAGGAGATAAATCAATATATCCACCTTTCACCTTTTTAGGCCTCTACCATCAATATAAGAAGTGTTTGTTCTGTCACCCAGCTAAATCCATTAAGTAAAGACTACATGAATCTCTCTACTGCCTTGTTGCTTGCTTTCCCTTGCTCTGGAACATCTATCCGAACCGATGCTTTCACATGCACTTCCTCTGTCCCTTGTTACAAGTCTTGCCGATGAGTCGGACACTGGATCTGGTACCAGCACTACCAATATGACTGTGTGCCTGCAGGCTTTGGGTTTGGTTGTGGTCCTCTCTTTCCTTCTGGCTTTCAACTTTGGTGGTTGCACCGGTCTCTTCACTTCTTGTCCATCATCATCAATTATTCATAATGAACATTGATGTTTGATGATCCAAACCAAATACCATGAATAGCCATGTTATTTTGAATTTGAGTTTGCACCAAAAACTGGGATGTTGTAAGATGGGAGCATCATGGTAGTTTATGAATCAGATTATGTCCACTATAATATTCTCAGATTGCCTTGTATTATAAAAAGAAGACCTATTAGTAAATATGGAAAGAAAAATATAGAAGCAAACCATCTATAAAACATTAATGCACTGATGCTCTTTATTATTCTTCATTAATAGTGACTTACCCTACACAATGTTTAGCAACCACTAGTTTTAAATATGATAAAAAAAGTTACTTGCACTGCATAATAAACAAAGTAGAAAAATGTCTAAGACTTGGTCCGAAGGATATGATTTCAAGCAAGCCACACAAATCAAGATATTTGCATCATTCAAACACCATTCAAGAAGAAATGCAATAGCAGTACAAACAATGATGGAATTCTGATCATAAGGTGTGCTGAAGGTCGGTCAGCAGGGCAAGTTGAATTTGAGCCAAACCACCAGTTAAATAACTTGTAGCGATATTACAAGTTCATGGCCGTTAATCAACTGAGACTGCTGTTAACTACATATTTTTGCTGAAACTTTACAAGGCAATGAACATTGACAAAAGGTTCAGAAGGGGAAAAAAAAAAAAAAAGAATTACCTCCTCAACCTGAAAGAGAATAGCATATTTCCCCAAACCCAATGAGTGCAACAAGCTTGCAACGGTCAGTGGTTCCTCAGACTGCAAAAAGCAAAAACCAACAATATTACAAACAAATTTAGGAAATGTAGCATATAAACAACTAAATACATTGCATATAATTCTTATAGGAGAAAAGCAAACATAGCAACTATTTAAAGACATCCATTTCATGAATAACTATAAGAGATACACGAACCAATTAAGCATAGCAACTATTTCAAGACATCCATTTCATGAATAACTATAAGAGATACATGAACCAATCCATTAGCATGTTTTCCGGACATGTTCGCACACATGGAAGAAGACTCTAAGTTACTAGGCATGCATAAAACATACTTCACAATTTTAAATTATCCAATAGAAAGTTCACGATTTCATATCTAATGACCGAAGCTGGAAGAGAAGTAAACTTTTCTTCTTCAACTTTTGCCAGTCAAGGTTCTGGAAAATCAGAGACTGTTTAAAATATTGGAAAGTATTTAAATCTTTTTTCAGAAATACTGTGAGAGTGCTCTCTTACATGTTCAAACCTGGGACCACTTCCCAACATATGCATTGAAGTGGAAAACATGCCGATGCTCTTTTTTCTTTTTATAGTATGCATGATATTCTAGAATACAAAAACTATGAATAAACTCCCAGTATTCATAGATAAAATTGCACCATGTCTATCATTTTTTAATTTATTTTCTTGAGAGAAGTAAAACTAATTGGAGGACTCCAGGACAAGTCTCACCTCATCCAAGATCTTTATAATATCAGATTCCTAACAAGTACTAAATATGATACATACAAAATCCCGCCCCTTGTTATCCCAGTCAAGTAGCCTGAGATATATCAGCCAATATGATATCAATGCATCACCCTTACAGATATTAAAATGGCACGTACAAAATCCCAGCCCTTATTATGTCAGCCGGGTATCCTGAGATATATCAGCCAACATGATATCGATATCAGCCGAGATTTTCTAATCTCATTTTACAATCTTAAATAAATATTAAAGCCTGTTTACTAGCAGTTTAGTGCAGAAGAAAGAAAGCAATTATAAAGAATTGAAGGACATACTGCCAAAGGACTTTTCTTTACAACCACCCCTGGTGGAGGAGCTTGAACAACAGGTTTTGCAGCATCTACAGGAACTGTAGCTTTGCTCACATAAGGCATAGGTCTTGAAGAATCAGTTACATCTTTTGTCATTAAACTTGAAGGTCTCGAAGCATCGATAGATCTTACTGGTCGAACATGCCGCAACTCATCATAACTCCTTGGAGGGGACATACCTCTAGAAGCACCTATAAGTCTATCTGGAGATCTATGCCTTAGCCCATCCAAAGTCCAAGAAGAAAAAGATTTTCTCAATGAATCCAACTGGAGCAAATCATCTGCACTTCTTGTAGGAGGCATTCGCCTTGCAGGGCCAGAGGCCCTTGAATCTGGTGCATGTTGATATGAATCATATCTCAATGAATTCTGGGTGTTCCGAGAAAGCTTTTCACGAAGGTCAACATCTCTTCTATGAGATAAACTTTTATTCAAAAGTTTCGATCGCAAATCATCTTGGCCAACCCGAGGATCTTTATATAATTAAGGGACCAACATTAGCAAAGGAGAACAAGTCAGACGCAAATCTGTTAGATGAAAAGATTGAGATGGATACTGGATGTAATCTGCTTGCTATCATTCAGATCACCATTACGCAACCTCGGACCATGATTATCTATTCGTTGGCTGCAGAAAATAAGATCTCTCATTATCAGGAATATAAAATTTGAGATATAATTAGACATGATTAGTATTTCTTATCAACTAAAACATCTAATGAAGAAAAGGAAAATTATGTATCAGGAAATTGATATACCAACAGCATGCAAGTTCTGGATAGTATTGCCAAAAGCTCTAGTTTTTGATTAAGTTCACACTTTAATTGATCTCCAAATGTATGAGGTGTAATGCATACCACTAAAGCCAAATGTCAGGGACACATGATACACGGTAAACAAATATCTGATCACAGCACAAGGATAAGCCAAATATTTGATCATTCATTCTGTAACCTCAAAAGCGAAGTGATTGTCAATTTTTCAGTACCATAAACCCCAAAAGCCAACAATCAAAAAGGATAAAGAGTTGAAGATTGGAATCTGTGGTCATTAAATAAATAAATAAATAAATAAATAAAACTGGTACTTATCAAGAAAAGAATAACGAACAACATACTTGCAAGTAAAGGAGCCGACTGATAGGAGAGGAACAAAATAGAATCAGGAGAACAAAGAGACATTCTGTTCATGAAGGTACGCATGCAGAACACACATACATTTACGGTTATTTCCTATTAGCATTGTAGTTATAGCCTTACAGGCTGACCCTTAACAACAACATACATACATAGATACATAGAAATACATGCAGGCATAGATTTATATGTTCATGAAGAATTAAATCCACAGAATATAGGTGTACACAAAAATGTAATATCGTCAGGAATGAGAGTAAAGCCGAGCTTTTCTCCTCATTCAGTTAATGCTTAGGCTTGGAATGTATGCATGAGAGAGAGAGAGAGAGAGAGAGAGAGAGAGAGAGAGTTGGACTACATATTGAATGTTCAAATCAATAATTTAAATACTAATATTGAGACCTGTACTGGTTTTGTCCTGAAGCAGTGTGTTACCAGTGCAGTCAGGACAGACCAGTTCAAGAGAGAACCTACGTCCTGCACCTGCACCAATAATTTATTTTTTTCTGTCAAAAGGGTATGGTACCAGTGATATCACACCAAACCAACAATATTTATGTCTTTGGTTCAAATTTGATAAAAGATGTAATGATTCAAAAAATAATAATGGGCCATATAAATTGAAGATCCCCACTGCTGCTCACTACCTACACCTCCAGAAATGTCTGAAAACCGAAATCCATATGTTCTGACGGCATATAAACTGTGTATCAAGCATACATGTACACATACATAGTTAAACATGGGCATGTACCATATAAGATATTTTCTTTTTATAATGACACATCAACACTGGAAAGGGATTGAGAAATATCTAAAACAAAACAAAGGAAAATCGAAATGCATCACATATATAACTTAATTTCTATTATTAAACAAATTTTGGATCTATCAAGCAACCTCTATAAAAAAAGATGTGCATGAGATATTTCCAACCTTGGCTAGAGATTGTCCAAGATTGTTATGATAATACCATTTATTGGACAACACCAAAATCATTCACCCAAAATGCTTTAGAAACCTGTTCTTTGGAAACATGAAGAAGATCGATACATATAAATCAAGAAAAGATCCTTTCCTACCATATAGATAGTATATAGTGATAATCGACAACCTAGGAATCAAACAAATGTAGCTTTGTGTACTTCAAGGTCATCATAACAGCAACAACATAATAAAGAATAAACCAACAACTTCGCTTTTAATACTATAATGAGCACCAATGCCATTAGTCAAGTCCCACTCAAAGTCTCAATAACTCTACATCTATAAATCCCAACCAGGGGTGGCAATTTTTGACTCGGAATTGCCAACCTGCTCAAACGTGCTTGAAATAAATGGATTTGGGTAGTTTTTTTCACAGTTGGTCAGGTTTGGGTTATCCATGATCAAATCCAATATAAATGGATCAAGTTTGAGTTTGAAGCTTAGACCTGACTGGTCACAGCTTGTACCAACCCTTAACCTAGTCCTATGTCTATAGGATGGAAGTGTTAATGCTGTGGGCCATGGGTAAGTCAAGCTTAATTTGGATGATTAACTTCATCTTGTAGTTAGTGGCCAAGAAGAAAAATAAAACATATTGAAGAGAGAAATGGAGCAAACAGCATGTTTGGATTTGCCACGTTTTTATTCTCTCTCTCTCTCTCTCTCTCTCTCTCTCTCTCTCTCTCTATCTAACACACATGCATGCGCGCGCGCGCACACACACATACTTTATTTTGATACCCTAGTGCAGCCATAATTGGGAAGGCAGGTTGGGGATGGGTTTACTCTTTTCAACCTAATTATAAATGACTCGGGCAAGTGTCAAGGGTTTTTACTTTGACCCCAATTTGACCTGACATGAACCAACCCACTGTCACCAGTAATCGCAACAATCGAAGACCAAAAAGGATATCATGTTTGTCTTCATTACCACTAATGGATCCAGACACATGCATAACAATGACTGAATCCATATAACATCTTTTCACACATCCTGCCTTTTCCCACCAATCTGCAAATGGAAGGTCAATCTTCAGTTGTGAATTGTAATCCAATCAGCCTCAACCATGATTCAAATGGAGATTAAAAGGACAAGATATCCCTTCAATATAAAAAATGTGTCACCATGAATTCCTCTTTTAGTGGATTCCCTTTCATGTCTACTATAAGTTTGGACACATCAGATCTGATGCAACAGCTCTTGCTCATACTAGAAATTGAAATCTAAAATCTTCCTAATAAATCATACATCTTCATATTTTTGTACTTAATGCTCTACAAGGTGCCATCAAATCCTAACAATGGGGCACTTAAAAACAAGAAGAACATAACAACTTAATAACAAGTTCACCATTAGCAGCTAAACATTTGACAGCTATGAATTACTATACCTTATTTGAAAAAATGTGACGATATCAAGGATTTTTCAAATACGCTTCTATAATAAAACTGCATATTTTTGCAAAATATGATCCAGTTGAATAGCTAATCGATGCCAGAATAGTATTTGGAAGCAGCCTGAGTAACTAAAAGGAAAATGACATACCGTTTGTTCTTGTACCTACTGCCATACAAATCTGAATTGTCCATGTTGCTCCCCAACCTCTCCCTAACTGGCCGCTTACGGCCTGAGGATGGCATGTTTTCAGAACGATGAACATCAGACGTCAGTGTTGCTCTCTTGACAACCTGCAACAAGAAGACAGTTTAAAATACAGTTGTGCACAGAACACTGAGCTAGTTTAAGTAATGAATTCATTTAAATAGACACAAAAACACGAAGCAACATAAGATATGGCATAGCAGACTAAAAACATGTCTGTGCACCATGCAGTTCTATGAAAGGCACTCAATTTATTTTATTAAGCTATAACAATTACATACATTTAAAATTATTATACCTATAACAAAACTTAGGGTACCTATATAAGGCATGAGTTTTGCAAGTTGAATCGCACTGTAAAGGATCTGATTAAAGAAGAATTCAATGTATCAAAAAAGGAAACAATTATCACAAAACAAAAGCATTTTCTGTACATCTTGTTGGTGAGGGAGTACACTGTCTCATTAGAAACCTGCATGCACGTATAGGAAATGTTAACAGCCTCTAATCTCATATGATGCAAGCTTCCAAGATAGCCTTCCACCATCGACCCAAGGAAGAACAGGGAAAAAACTGTTCAAATTACCTTCTATTAAGGATTATCAATTAGAATTTCTTAATTTGGTCTCTATATTCAAAAACAATCTCTACCCATGCTTCTTTTTGAGTCTTCAATCCAACACGGTCACTAAGGCAAGCTTATTATGATCTATTATCACCCCATGAATTTCATCATAGATTAAATTAGCCAAAAAGCAACTATCAAAGTTGAACTTGCCTACTGGAAACAATCGACTGGAGTTTGCTGTCTGCATTTCCATTTTGGAGGTCCATGCTAATACTTGATTTTCAGTAAGCCCTTTCCCAACACCTTTCACTTCTCGCCACTAGTTTTAATTAGACATGGGGCAGGGGCATCTAGCATCCAGGAATCCTGAAGAATGATGTCCAGCAACCACAAAAAACTCATACCATGGAGACACAACAATAGTATTGTTTACAAATATATATGCATGGACACATGTATAATAAAAGCAAATACTATTTCTAGTAACAGGCTTTAATGTCCTTCCAGGATTATCTTGTTCATCAAGTTATTACATAAGAAAGTAGCACTGGCTCGTTGTTCATGCAAGGATCTTGACTGTATATAGGACTCATCCAGTCCAAAACCTTTTAAATGTCTTTATCTGGTCTTTCCCCATCTGTTCAAGACAACTCCTAAACCTCTCTCTCCCATCCCTAATCCCTACAGACACATTAACCTCAGTCAGACTAGCACCTCTCAATGGTTTCATGACAGACATGCCTGTCAAAACCCTAGGTCACTGTCATGACTAAAATCCTGCAGTGGAGAAATCATCAGATGATTTCCCACCCCTATGCCCCAAGAAGAAGGGACTAAGACTTGGGGAAACAGCCAATGAACTATACAACTCAAGGAGGAAGACTGAAGGTAGAGAAGAGATAGCCCATGCCTCCCCTGCCACCCCTGGGTTCTTTCTTTACTGTGTTTCTTTTATTTGTTTTTGTCCCTTTCCTTTGTCAGGAAAAGCTAGATAGAACAAGCACACCTTGAATCAAGTGAACCATGATCATGAATTCAGAGAACCACAAACGGAACCATAACTGTAGATGTCCTGCATGTGTCATGCATGTTTTATCGTGTCAAGTCTGTATAGAAATTGGCAAGAACCAAAATTTGGTTGTGTACAGATAATATTGCTCTCTCTCTCTCTCTCTCTCTCTCTCTCTCACACACACACACACACACACACACACACACACACACACAGATGCTTCCTATATAAACAGAACCACTGGTTCTATCTAGAGAATTTCAACCCAATATTTTTCAATTTGCATTTTATATGATAAACCATTTAAATTGAAAACCATGCCGTCAATCATAATCCATAACATCCAAGATGCCAAGAAACCAAATATCAAATTATGAACATTCTTATCATGCATTGAATGGTTACAAAATACAAAAAGATAAATGCTAAGATACAGTTATTTATTTCAACAAATGATTTAAGGAACCAACAAACACCATGACCCCAAACAATATAATAAAATAAAATAAACCCACACGGACAATAAAGGATCAGGAAAATTAGAACCACTCAAATTTCACTACCTCCATGCTGAAAATATCTACCAGAGTCCAGCTTATTTTCTCAAACTCAAGAGACCTTCAAGCATTTACCTTTAATTCTCGCTTACTTGTCTATACGCTCTCCTCAAGATTGGTGCTAACAAGAACTTCTATAAAGCCTACCATGTAACATCCACCAATGACAAAAACGTCTGCCCAAACAGCCACCTGCTCAATAGTTTTTATTCTGCCATTTGACAATAATAACCTCAAGTAGTTTTTTGATTTAGGCAATTCATGCACCAGCTCAGACCTTCGATTAAACATGAATAGTTTGGTGGCAATGATCGTAGACAGCCTAAGTAGCGTGCCAAATGTGACTTAAAAAAGCCAACACAAAAGGTCCATGGATAAGCTAATAGTTCAAGAGAACCATGACTGCTATCAAGGCATAAAATTCCACTGAACAAGCACCTGCTTAACAGCCCTCATTGTGACATTTGATAATCTGGTTTTGTAGAACTCAAGTTCAACTTAGACCAATGGATTCTTCTCGATTTTTCCAAAAAACAGAAAGAAGCATCTTACAATTTGATAACAAAAGAGATCCTAGAATCATCTCTGATGGTTGTCTGTGCAGGGGCAATCCAACCACCAACATTAGATCTTCCTTAATACACCCTCTTCCAGCACACAGCTTCAGCTGAGCTTGAGAAGACAGATATTTTCTTTGAGCAATGAAGAGAAGTGACCTGAGCTTACAAGGATGCCTACGTATTAATGCCGATGATAAGCAGGTTGTCCTCAAACAGCTCATGTGGAGATATTTGTATGGACTCCAAGTAAAATTTTATACTACTACATGTTGTCAGCTATAGTAAATGCTGCACTCTAACCCATCACTGAAGCTGGACATGTGATATGGCCACATAACTCCAAGGTGTAACTCTAGAAATAATGCAAGGCTTCATTGCTCACAAATAAATCAATTTAACCGGAACATCAAATTCAATTAAAATTCAAATACCATCCAACATGGATGATTACAGTTTAAGATCCAGCCAACTTTACTGTGGGAGCCCAAGAATTTAGACCATATCGGTTATACACTAAATAGATCTTGAATACTTATATAAGACCAAAGAGCCCAAATAATACATTTTTTACTAGCTTTTTTGGATGATATATAGGGTTGTTACAAATGTTATCAGAGCAAACTTGACCCTTGACCCGCAAATAGGCTTTATGTGTTTGTGATTTGATTTATATTGATTAGATTTGGATATAAACCTTTAGCCTGACGAGAACGCTGAGATTTAAATGAAAAGAGTATGTGAGAGCCCATACTGGCATATGTCTAATTCCACATTAGTCATGCTCTAAATAGATTTTGAGTATTTATGCAAAATCAAGAAGCCTAAATAATACCTTTTAGTTAGCCTTTTTAAGGGTAAGGTTGTGAGTTATTGATTCATGAGAGTGGATTTGGCATACTTGCTAGGACTTCTTGACCTAGAGAATTTGTGATAGGTGGGTGATAAAACCAATTATGTCGCAATAAAACATTTGAGCAGTCAAAAGGACAAATTTGCACATCGGCATGCTTAATTTGACAATTTTAACTATAGAAGTTACAAAGTGCTCATCCAGGCTGACATTTTTTCACGTTTGTATTAATATGCTAGGCATAAAAGTGCTTATAGTGAAAAACTAGTTAGCCACAATGAGCACAACAGATGTACGAAAGCCATCAAGAAAGTCCATTGAATGTCTCGCTAAATTCCATCAGATACTGATAAGGCATCGAGAAAGTCCCCCCCTCTTTAAGCAAGAGATAATTCAGGCCTCAGCCTACTAGTTGTAATCAGAGAATTTCTCCATGAGAAAATGGATTCTACATGAATGCCATTCCTATCGATGTGATCGCCATTGCTATCAATACTCAATCCTAGAAACAACTGGATCAAGAGAACCAAATATACCTTCCAGAATCTCACATTACAACCCATCCGCTGGAGATTAAACTCTTCCTTGTGTTCAAATATCTAGTAATACTAGTCCAAGAGAAATAACTTGAGACAAAAAAACAAATCATTCCGAATGCGTCCACAAACAGTTGAATGTCAAACCAACTCAAACTACATGGAGCGAGAGAGAGAGAGAGAGAGAGAGAGAGAGAGAGAGAGAGAGAGGTTGATTACTTACCCGACCGCTTCGGCCCAGAGTGATGGTGACCTGGGACCGAGCAGACATTTTCTTCCCTGTTTGTCTCCTTCCCTTCCTCCTGCTCTCAGCAGAATCAAACGGCTTCAAGAAGGGGCTCCGAAACCCTAGAAAAAGGAAAAGAAGGACAGATCAAGGGTCTCCCCATGAGTTGTCGCGTCAAACCCTAGCGAGAGGACGCGAAGACGAATCGAAGGAATTGAGGAGAGGGGATTCACCTCATCGCGCGATACGTGAAGAATCGGCTCCCCAAGCAGAGGGCAGGAAGAGGCCTAGAGTTCTTCTCCGTACGAGGAAGATCAAGAATTTTTTTTTTAAAATAACAGACTCCTATTATTTTTTTTCCCCTAACTCGGCGCTGCTTCTCTCCTTTCTTCGCTTGTGAGGCAAGCGCCGGATGCTTGGATCCGTGACCGGCCGCGTCGACGGTAACACTAGCAGAGGGGAAGGCCTCCTCAAAGGTGATAACAAATTTTCGGTCGGTTATTTTGGACCGTGAAAATAGTGTCCTTTTGTTCATTGATTGATGTTATGTGACCCGATCCACCGAGTTTCCCAATCATCGCTACAATTATTCCATGTCCACGACAATGAAAAAGTAATCGCTTTGTCACAAATTTTAAAATAAAGCTGTTGCTTGAAGGTGGGCAAAGCCGGATCAAGCCACCCCTACATCCGAGTTAAACCTGAATTATTTATTTATTTATTAAAATTATTATTATTTTAAGTTCCGCATTGCTGCCGAACTTAGGTCCCGGCGGCCTAGGTTTGAGCCCAGCTTGAAATCCGGCGGCCAACCCGAATTAACCTTTTTAGGACAAAACAATAGGCCTGCCCACTTTTTAACTCGAATTTTGACCATGGCACTGCATGCAGGCAAAACCCACCACCGCATCACCCATCTCCTCCTAGAATGGCTCTGCCCTCGAGCCACTTTCACTATTTGAAATCGAAACCCTAACGGCTGATCTTCTTCTTTGCTATCTAAAATTGAGAGCTTTGCCCTCAAATCCTTTTCTCCTACCCTTTGCCAATATCAAAATCAGCAAAATCAAAGCAACAAGGCTAAAATTGAAATAGTTAAGGACTGATCTTCAATCTTGACTCTTCGAAGCAATGAAAACGAAACCTCAACGGCCGCCTCTTTGAGCAATCGAGCCCAATCCAGCCTATTTCCCACTACTTAGGGCTTCGAAGTATACCAAAAAGAAGGCCTGCAATGCCTTCATCATCACTGTCTTTATCATGCAAGGCTTCGGCATCCTCATCGAAGGGATTATCGCTATTTGTCAAGTTCAAGAATGAGTACAATGTCCCTTCCTACATCCTCGATCATGCCAACTCGATCGTCCTGCAGGCTGACTACATATGGCACGTTGTCTTTATATTTAGGGCCATATTGGAAAGATTAACTTACCATTAGCAGATGAAGATGCTAGAGACTGCCCTGTACACTGCCCTCATAGCCAGGAATACCAAACAAATGGTGGCTAACATGTCATGGTCTAGTAATTGGGTGTAGTTCGGGCTTGGATCCAAACTAAGCCTATGCTGAACCAATGTTCTACTCAAGTCTGGATTGAAATTGATTTGAGTCACAATTTTGAGCTCAAGCTAGACCTTAATGTAGAGAAACTTAGCCCTTGGCTTGGTCCGGACCCACTTCTAGCTCTAGTCCCAACTGAGTAAAGTGGTAAGTCAAATGGTCTGGATCGAAACCAGATTGTAGGCATCATTTGAACACGATATAACTGTGTCCATCTTGTAACCAGCAATTGATTCATTAACAAAATTTTGTGTCCATCTTGTAACCAGCAATTGATTCATTAACAAAATTTGTTATATTAATCCTTATTGATTGGACCATATTGTACTAGTAAAGAACAGGGACGATACTGAGTTTTAATTCAATATAAATTGAATCTGTCTAAATCAAGCTGAACCACTCTATACAATGCGCACCAATGTATATGTCACGCCCCGGACCCAGCTGGTGGTGGCTCAGGGGTGACAGCCTGCCGCATGCTAGGCATGCAAGGCATGCAAGGCATCCAGTACAGTATCATTTATAAACAAGGAGGGTTAACAACTATATAACTTACAAAATTTAATCCTTCATAATACAAATTATGTAATATTGGGCAACAAACCAAAGTTTCAAAATAAATCCAAATGGGGTTACATATAACAAAATATAATCAATTTACATCAAGAAGCTCCCAATTACCCCTGTTGTTGCCCCTGATAATTTTGTGTCTCTGAAAAAACATTGTAAGATTTAATGAGTTTACACTCAGTAAGTAAGCCTACTATTACATGATATAGCCAAATAAGAATTTTACCAAGTCAAATACATGTCATGCTTCCAAATTTAAAAAACATTTCATCATATTATAGAATTATACAAATCTCATATTCGAATAAATTGGAAGCAATTTATATGAAATAATATTTCAAAATACCATTTCAATTCCAAATCACTGTAAATCTTATTTCATACTAATGTCCCACGTCCACGTAATAACATCCCAAGGATGTAACCTCCCTGTACGCCCCCAGTGGAGGAAGGGTGCTGGAGTCAATTAGCATCTAATGCATATCCTGTCACAGCACATCCCTAGGATGTGTGTTCTCCACATATTCCCTCTGTAGAGGTGGGTCCCGGAGTTATGTAACATGTAATGTGGACCGTGATGACATATAATAACACAATCACAAATAATATTTATTCGCATAACAGCAAACATATATCAATTTTTTCATATTTTACCAAAATTTGATAATTTCACATAATCATGTAATAACCAGTTGCATATATAAAATGCCAATTTAATTTACCAAAATTAACAATAATCAAGTCAAATATTCATTTACATAAATGTGGTACTATAAATATCATTTTTCAAATAATACTATAAATCAATTTCATTATTTCAATAATGACATAATTTAATAATGATTTAAAAAAAATCATTATAACTGGCTTACTTACCTCACAACGCTAATCTAAAAGTGTAAATCAGCTGTATGGACCTCTGGGTACCTACAACATAATTTTTTAGATTTTTAAATTTCAATTTTAGGATGTCAAACTGACTCCTACACTTAACCCAATCTAATCTTGGGCCCAACTTAGGGCTTGAAGATCTCCAAATATAGAAGCCCAAATGGGGAAATAAAAATTTTCCGACAAACTAGGATCCATGCTGATCACGACCATATTTTTCTTTTATTGGACCGGACCCAATTTGGGGCCCGAAAATTCGGCCCAAAGGGGCTAACTGGATTGGGCCGAAGCTGGCCCAGTCCCATTTTTTTTTTTCCTTTTCCCCTGCTTCACCCCTGGTTCAGTGGCTGATGGCCGGTGGCCTAGGGCTGCCGCCGGCCCTCCCGAGGTCGGCTGGCCGTCGACGACCAGCCCCAGGCCGGCCGCCGCCGCCAGCCACCCCCTCTCTCTTATCTTTCCTCTCTTTTTTCTTCTTCTTCTTCCTTTTCTTCTCCTTCTTCCTCACTGTGCCGGCAGCAGGGCCGGCCACCACTAGCCGGCCGGACCTGACCGGACGCCGCCCCGACGCCGGTGAGGGCCGCCGGGCCGAGCCCCGGGCACCTGGCGAGCGGCGGGCACGCCGCCGGGCCCGGACCAACGCCGGAGCCGGCCGGCTCTCGCGACGAGGTGAGGCCATTCGGCCCTCTCCCTCCAATCTTTCCCCCCGCCGGCGATACGGCCGGCCACCCGGCGGCCGGCCGGACCCCGCCGGACGCCGCCCCCGACGCCGACCAGAGCTCAGCCCGGCCGGCCGGTAGGCGGCACGCTCGCGGCTTGAACCCACAAGATGAAGGGAGGGCCGCTCCACGGCCCTCCCCCTATTTCCTCGCCCGGCACGGCCGGCCTCCTCGCCGGGCCGAACCCCTGACCCGACGGCCGCCCGCACCGGCCGGGGCTACGCCCGAAGACCGGGCCCGCCGCCGCCGCCAAGCCCGAACCAAGCGCGGGAGCCGGCTTGGCTCCCGCGTCGGGGGAGGGCCCTCCTGCGGCCCTCTCCCTCTCTCTCTACATGCTTTCTCTCTCTCTCCTCGCTGGTGAGGGGGGCTTACCTACCGGCGGCGAGGTGTCGGGGATGAGCGGAGGGCAGCACGGTGATGGGATCGCGCGAAGAGGAGGGAAGAAGACGGAGGGGACTGGTAGTCCCCTCCCTGTCTTTTCTTTCAGCGAGGGGAGGGCTGAGCCCTCCCTGCGCCTATGTGCGCGCGCATGTGCGTGCGCGCTAGCGCGTATGCAGCGCACCCACGCCGCGTAGATGTTAAAAAAATTTTTCTCTAATGGGGGGTTTACAGTATATTGTTCGAAATTAAGTAGTATTATAGTTAAAAATAAAGTAAAAATGAATATTTCATCTTGTGAACCATTGATGTACCAATTTAAATTTTATGAAAAATTCCTTACTTTCACTTTTATAATATATAGAAAATTCTTTTATTCTTTGCCCTTTTGATTGCTTGAACGGTTCTCCCTCCCAATACTCATTACAATTATTTTACCATCTGGAAGGGAAGTACTTGGCACCATAACATTGTCACATGATCAAGCAACAATGCCAGAACCTGATAAATGATAATGAATGCTATCAAGACCCATAAAATTTACCAGGCGATTGGGAGAAATTTATTACAGCTTTTAGTCGAAGAAAAGCAAGACCTACGCGAGATCAAGCAGGCAATTTAGTCCTGTTAACCCCTAAAAGAAGATGGGCAATTTTGTCCTCTCTCTCGCACCTCCAAAGCAGATAGAGGAATTTAGGAGCGCTATTTGATGGTCCTTCGCCTCTTCCCTTCCAATCATAAGTCACTGCTCGACAGGGATTCTGATTCCTTATCATACTCTAACAAGAAGCATGTCATCAATTAAACAAATTATTATTTTCCATGTCATCACCAAATTTTACAAAGAGCACTCAAATAAATGAAGATTGGGTCTACCTTAGAAACTTAATCTAGCAGTCAGCTGTGAGACATTGGTTAATTTCTAAATGGTGAAATAAGTTGCTGAAATAGAATATTGCTTCTTAGCCCTGAACAATTCAAAACTATTTACCTCGAACAGTTCTCAAAGTAATTTTCATTATATTGTCAGAAATATTTCCAGCATCGAACATAAAATTAGCAGGCAATTGAGTGTTTATGTCCGGTCGGACATGCCATAAATGCCATAGCAGATATGGTAATTGGACTGGAATAATATAATATTCTTAGAGCCCAGAGCGTGAAGGCTAGCCTGGGACCAATTGATTTCTGATTTTAAGTGGAAAGAGATGCTACAATCTTTTCAACCTAATCCTTATCTATACATACCATCTACCTTAAAATCCTCCGCACTTCCACACTGAATCTTGGGCTTGTATCTCAGTTGCCAGGCATTCTCGTGCACATACCAAGCTGAAATCTTTACTGACCCCATCCTGACCTCACTCCTTTTTGCAAATTTTTTCTTCTAATAAATTGAGGGGGACTTTCCCCTGATTTACAGTCAAGAAAATATATAATATTCTGAGAGATGCAGAACGTGGATGCAGCATTGCTCACCCTGTACACCATCTCGTCAGCTTGAGTTCGAATTATGAAGAAGAGATTTTGTACTCGGTGGCCCCAAGTGCAAACGATTCAGTACTGCACTGTCATAACCTTGAGACAATTTACATACTGCTATGCGCTTGAAACATAGAAATGAAAAGGTCTGTCTGGGATTATGATTTGACTACAACATAGGCATGAATGTAGGTTGGCCACTTGACAGATAAATACAGGAAACCAACCACCAGTTAAACTTTTGATGTTGCTTCTTTGATCTCTTCCAAGCTGATGGTCTGCAAGACATGAAAGAAAACGGGATGAGTAAAATAGATCAACACCTCTTTTGATGATTATACTGTCACCCGTGCCTATAATGTACATGAATAAATAAACTTTCTGGCAAAAATTTACATCTAATTAGCTTACATAAAATCTCATTTTGGAAGTCTATCCCCAGATATCTAGGAATTTGAATGGTTTGGATTCAGACATAATACTGCAATATCAAACTCAGATAGTCCCAGCTACACTTGGAGGTATTGACTCAAAGTGACTTGTTGAGAAATTAAATCAAAGATTATGTATCATTGATATTTTTCAGGGCTATGCGTCCATAGATTATAATAGAGGAATCAAATAGGTGACATTCGCAAGGAAGCTTCAGAGACTAAATATGACTGCTACATTATCTACCTACATTTTCCTCAATTTGATTTCCTCAGGAAGAAAGGAGGATATGATGACCTTACCAATCCATGCAAGAGGAGGGGGGGGAAAACAGTAATATTCAATGGCAAATAATGAGGCTTGAATGGTCCGACTTTACTTTGTTTAAAAAAAATATATCAATTAATAAAAACTTGCCTGGGAAGTAATAACTTTCCCCAAAATAGGAACCTCTCAAAAAGGATGAACATTATGCTCCGCATAAATGTCGACCAAAGGACCTCAATAACTAATTTTAGATTAATATTTGCCACTTCAATGGTATGATTATAAAAACAACAAATAACTATTTCAGATGAAGTCTACCTAAGCTAATTTTCAAAAAGTAAAGAGCCTGCATGGAAATAGGAATACATCATCATAAATTAGTCTCTAAGGTTGACATGAAGAAGGTTTGCAATAAAGTAAAAGCCTTGAACAAACAAACTGATGCTTCAACTGCACTTGGAGATGTTAGACAAGGCATTTTGACAAACTCTTTTTTTTTTTTTCTTTGGCAAAATAATTTATGGCAGCACTACCACTTCCATTAAACCTGACAGAGAACCAAGGAAGAGAAACTGCCCGTCCTGTTACCACAATGTGCCAAGAACAAGAAATACCTTCTATTTAAAGTTCTATGGAGATCAACAATTGCAAATTAAAAAAAGGGCCCCCTTTACTACTTGTTTCAGGCAGACTTATTCTCATAATGACCAATAATTCCATTTTTGGAGGGGGTCAATTGTGACAAGCCATTAGCTCTCTGCAATTCATTGCATGCGCAATCTTTTAACCCAACATTCTGAATCATATAAACGTTTGCCCTTGCTGGTCATCTAGGTGCATTTGGTTATTTTTTTCTCCTAAAAGTGATGGCCTAGATCATTTAAAATAGGTAAAGTAGGAGTCTCCAAGGACCAAAATCACTCTGGTTGTCATAAAACTATTGTTAAGGCCCAAAAGCTATAATCTCTTGCCAGGAACCAATGGTGTTTTTTTCCAGTTTATTATAGTTTCTTTATCTCACTTCTTGTCTACTCTTTTTCCACGTCTAGGGTTTAAGGATTATTCATTGAGATTTCTTGCATATAAATTCTGAGATCGATTCATACAGATATTTTCCCTCATATCTAACAAAATCCGGTTCTCCACCTACATGTGGGTTTGATCATCCAAGATTAGATCTGCACCACCAAGGATCTGCATGGTCACAAAACATCACAGATCCTTATTCTCTACTTCACCCATATGAGATGGGTGTGCAAAGTGAACAGGTGCTTATGTTATAATATATGACTGACACATGCCTTGGCAACTTTTGTTTAAGAACAAAGCTGGGTGGAATCCTGATCTGACAGACATGAGGACAGGATCAAACCCAGGTCAGAGACCAACAGGAGACTTCACAACTCAACCAGTTGGCACCTTCCAGGGTGAAATAAAAATGTGGAGATAGATGTGAAGTTATGACAGAGTAAGAAACAACTATACTAGAAAAGCATAGAACCAAGGAACCCACCACGCAATCCCTTTCACACATCATATAAATGATGACATACTTAACAAACCTCATTAATTAATCTGGGTAAACTTTGTATGGCTTCCTCATTCCTATTCAAAGCCAAGCCTTTTGAAAATCGAAAGTTTATCCATTCACAATACTTTCATCCAGATCTTCCTAGGTCTTTCCCTCTTTCTGACCCTACAACTCGTATCAAAAACCCCCTCCTAGCTAGAGCCATCTGGTCAACAGCCGAAATTATCATACATGTTTTAAACATTCTATCTTTTATAAGTGCTACTTGTAATTTTCTTCTAACATGCTTAGTTCTAACTCTATCCTTATTAGTTCCACTGCTGATTCAGACCAACACTCAAATTATTGCTACTAGCATCTTTTGTTCATGGGTCTCCTTGCGGCCCATGTTCTTAATCATACGAATAAAGATAGCCTAGAAAGTTTATGTGGCATTCCAAGTCTTAAAGCATTTATGCTCCTATACAGCAGGAAGAAGGAACCTAAGAGAAGCATTTGAATAACATTGTCATACTATATAAATCTTCCAAATACAATGCCTATTAAAAACAATTGAATGAAATTTAAATAAGTTAAAAATTTGATGAGCTAGAAATAACTAGTTTATTAGTTTAAACAAAAGAAAATCCAAAAACATTGAGACATAAAAGCAGAAGCAGATGAAGTAGATGCATGGCCTACTATACGTGATCCTTTTTGAAGGTATCACCTTTGGCATATCTTAAGCATGTGGGCTATGCTATAGCCTTTTGGCGGTTGATGCCCTTTATATTACCTCAGAATTATAGTAGCATAAAATGAACCTGAGTAATCTAAAAGGATTATTTAGAAAACAAAAGAAAGAGCAATTACAAAACACGTGCCTGTTCTGTCCCAGCAAAATCATTATCAGGGGTGAGAAAAAGCATACAATGGCACTCCTTCCTGCCAAAAAGAAAAAGAAAAAGAAAAAGAAAGAGAGAGAAAATGCAGAATCAATAGCAAACCTTCAAGATTACATCATATCATCCAAAAATTAGTAAATTAAATAATGCACACCAATTTCAAGTTGATATTTAACTTTCTTAACCTTCTAAATCATTAGAAAAGATAATCAAATTGGTAATAAGAACATATAGCAAATCTTTTAAATAAATGCAGTACCCGGCTAGGTTTGTCGTTCAAACAAACAGTGGCCTAGCATAAATTAACCACAGAAGAAGTAAAGCTATTCATAGCTGTGAAAGTAGCAAAGAAATATATAGACTATATCCAGCTAAAAATTGTTGTTCGCCAGTCCAGTATATACAGAATTTGTATATTCAACATTTTTTATTAATTTGATAGGTAAACTTTGTTATCAAAAGACAAAAAACAATTGCATACTAATAAGACAAGACATTGTCTTACACCAAACCAATGAGCAATTTCTCCTCGTCTTGTTTCATGCTAACGAGTTTGGCCAATTGTCAGCAGAACTAAGAGCACATGCGACCCTTCAAACTCAATTTTCTAATTTATCCATGGGGACAATCCTGTAAGGTCATTCTCCACTGCTGAACAACAGCATTAGTAATAGTATCTGCAAAATCATGGTTGGTGATGACTTCTGAGATTTTCTAGGCTTCCTCAAAGTCCTAAAATTTGGATCTGAGATCTCATAAATTCAAAAAAAAGGTTAAGATCTGATCTTTGGTTAAATCAGACATATAATCAGTTTTCATCAATGATTAAAATATTCCTTGAAAGATACTGAACCAGATGAAGAGCAAAGAGGACATGCCAAAGTCCAAATGGAAGAAAACAGTAACAGGAAGAGACAGGATGAAAAGAAGAGGCTGAAATAGGTTCGAAAGAAAAGTATATTAAGGGAATGATCAAATTTTCTCTGATATGTTGGGCAACCACATGGGGTGGTTGGATTATGGACCCATAGATGGTAAATTTCTTGAGTTACAAAATTCAATGTATATGGGCAAAACAAATACACTCCTGTATGGCCAATATAATCAATTAATATAGTAAGCAGCCCAGTAAACTTTAAAATAACATACAAAAAAAAAAAAAAAAAAAAAAAAAAAAAAAACTGAGCATGTAACCCTTAACACTCACAAGTTGGTGCATTGATTTCTTCTGCAGCTGATTTAGAAGTTGGAGCACTTGGAACTTACATTATTGAAAATCCTCTCTTAAAAAATCACTGATTGCATCTTAGATGAAATGATCCAATGACAAGGTCTAGTGGTCATCGAGGGGGTGATTTTCATATCCGCAATCTAGATATCTCACCATGAATATATGAGTTCAGTATATAACCTTTTGACAACAAGAAACCTTCCAGATCAACATACTATTAGTGCTAGTGACTGCTCAATGCCATACCTCAACATCATCACTACAATTGTAGCTCTTATGGTTGCTAGTTCTCATATTCAGATAATGAGATACCATCCTAAAAGGAACAAAAACACGTGGTGGACCTAGCATCTGCTGAAGATCCAGCTTAGTCAGCAATAGGGTGATATCAATATATTATTGACCACTAGCCTTGCAAATAAAGCATTTATGACATCTGTTAGCAAATTTAAACCCTGCTTCAAAATGGCTTCTTAAAGTATGCATAGATTGGCTAATGAAATATTGCAATGGAAAGAACTGACTGAGCTATGGTGGAACGGACCTGCTACATCACCCCCTAGATCTTCACATGCCATGGTAGCTTCACATCAAGTTCCATAGGTAACTGGCAGTTGACCTGTCAAGGTCATTTGTTGATATTCTCAGTTACATATACAACTTGGAATAGACACAGGCACGGCAATTTTAATCTTCTAGCAAATACCATGACTCTCACACACACAATTTCAACAATTTCCAGTTCAGCAAACCATTAGATTTTGTGAACTATTTTTGAGATATGCAAGTTAAACTTAATAGAAGCACCTCAACCTGATAATAGGATGTGTATTACAACCTTTTGTTGTTGTTATTTATTCCATAACTACATGTCTAATCATATAACAAACTCATATAGTTATAACATCGTCTCTCTTTTCCACGGGGATCCCAAAATATCAGGTCTGGTCTGGTCGAGCTTATCCAATATGCTTAATGGGCCTGATCCCATGACCCAGCCTGAAACAAATAAAGAATTAGGCTCATTGCCTGGCCATCAACACCTCTATATAACAAGACATGGTAATGGCATTTATCTAAATTTTTAAAAGCATGATCACAGTAAAGAGACATCTAAGGGCATCATGCATATTAAGCTTTATTCACATCTAACTGTCAAATTCCATCAGTACAAATCTTCTAAAATCCATTTAAGAAGTACTTCTCTATATTCATCATTGCTTCTCCAATAAATAGTGTTATGTATTCCATAAGACAAATTTATATTCACATACCAGCACCTTCCCTGTCTTCCTTCCTTCCCTATTTCCTTTCTCCCACAATTTTCCTTTTGGTGCTTGTCAGTGTAATATTCAGCGAACACTGCACATTGATTGATTCAACTGAAAGGTTAATCTCATGCTAATGCCTCAACAAAAAAGGAGGCTTATTTAGCAAAGTTGAAAGATTGGCTTAATTTTCTTTCCATCTGTACAATCCCATCTTTTGGAAACTAGATGTTGGAAACTAGATGGCTATCTCAATTCTTTTCTTTACCTCTATATCACTTTAATTTAATTTCAGAATTCAAATCAAGGTTTGCCATACTAAGTCATACAACTCGATACCAGGCAGACTGTGCGGTATTGCTAAAACAAGGAGTCTCAATGTGGCACAATACCGACACATGGTACAGCTGCTGTCTCATCTCCAACAGCGTACCATATGTCAGTATAGAGGTGTGCCTTCCCAACCCATATCATACAAGTAAACCACTGCTGCACCGTACTGGTACAGGTAGAACCAACCTTGCTTCAAATTTTATCCATGTCTCCTTCCCAAATCCTATACAATTGTTGCTTTCTTATCTCTCATGCTCTTCCCATTCTTCCGCAGACTCAAATCAAATCCTTCTTCCTTTTTTAGCTTTAAAATTCACAATCTCTCAAGATTCCATTCAGGATTCTATAATTTTGTAGCTTTTTGAGGCACAAAAGATTCCTACCAAAATAGTTTTTGTCAACATAATCCATCTATCCCAATTCAAGGAGACTGTCCCTTTAATCATTTTAGAACAAAACAACAAGAAGACACTTGGTTTCCTTTTGGCCTGCAATCATCATCATTCTTCATTCATTCTCAACAATGTTAGCTACATACATGAGTGCATGCATGCATACAAGAGAGAGAGAGAGAGAGAGAGAGAGAGAGAGAGAGAGAGAGAGTTTTCAGGGCATATAAAATTCTAGAAAAATGTGTATGGGGGGAATCTTAGACTCCAATTAAAGATGATACTATACCTCTCTCGCATAGGTACACATGGGCAGTTCCAAAATCCCTGTCCTGCTTCAGCAGCTTTGTCATCATAGTGCCTGACATATAAGTCACAACGAAAAGAATTTCAGGGATATAATAACTGATGAACTCGAAGGATAAGAAGTAAAATAAAGGAAGTAAAGCCAGAGTTTTTGAGATAAATAATTACCTACAAGGACAGAGTGGTGCTCCAAGTGAATCTTTATGATCAGCAAGCCCCTGTTTGAGATGGTATTTCTTAGACCAACAAAATTCTCAAAACAATCATAAATGAGATCATTGTATAGAAGAACTTTTATATGTAGTAACACGAATGCATACTAGCAGTCTGGGAAGGGGGAAAAAACTAGTCTCCCTTAATCCATTGCATTAAGCAAACTAGCTGACCAGGCAAATTTGCATCCTGCAGTTCAATGCACTATGCAGAAGTTGCAACAGGAGATTTAGCAGTTGACAGAACACTGCAACATAAAGAATTCTGCGCTGCCAATTTCATGTGCATCCCACACGTAACCTAATCCTTACTGCTGAAAACACGACATTTGCACTAATGACTGATGCTCCAAAGAAAATCAGAACGACACATTTTGCATTCAAACAAGCACATTGTAAACTCATCTTATAGAGAGTGCCATCTCAGCCCATATCCATTTCCCACAAATCCCAAGATAAGAACCAATGCATCTTCACTAGCATATGCTTCTTACATTGACCCCCCTTTTCTTTCAATGAGTGTGAATTGATGGCTATATCATAAGCATCTGAAGTTGCCAATCACAAGAAATTTACAGAAACATTCCAAGAATATAGTAATACCTGAGTTCCTATACAAGTCTTGCTTTGAAAATATACAGTAAAACTTATTTGTCTCTACCAAACGGTGTGAAAATTTCCTCTGATAAATTTTATTATTAAACCTAACTACCAGTCCTGAAATGGGTAAGTGGTATTGGAGGAAACTACATTTCATAGTGGGGAAGAAGAGCAGGGTGGAGGCAGATTTCAGACTAAAGGGCCCGAATTGAAGAAGCATGGAGAGTTCAGGAGGTGGACAAAGAGAAAAGGTAAATAAAAGCAGGAGATAGGAATGGAGTGAAGAAAATTTAGGGGGAATGCATACACACACAGATAGATGGCCTGCAGTGAACAGTGCAGTGAATGATTGAGTTGGGGACAGGTTGTGAAGGCAATGGTGGAGTTTAGAGAAAAGGAGCAAGGAAAATTGGACAGGGTCAATAATAGGTCCTAGCTTCATGTGAAAAAATGCAAAATATTTTTTGCAATAGTTGAATAAAACTGTTGTTGTAAGATAGCCTGTAAATTACCATAAACCACCAATAAATAATAACACCCACTAGCGGTCAAATACTATACACTGGTGGCTCAACATATGCACCACGACATACACATTGATTGGTTGTCATTTCTGAACACCAATAAAAACAGTTCATAGCATTTTTGATGTGGGATGGATTTAGAGATCTAGCAGACAAAGCCTGCCACAATCTATATGAAATTAGCACGCTTCTAGAAGGCACAACTTACACATATATTGGATTCCAGTGGCCCTGGACCTGTCAGAAGTGCCTCTTTGAAATCTACAATTGATATTTCATGACTCACGGCCAAAATATAATAATTCATCAGTCAAAAAGTAGCAGAAAGCTATATCTGAAATTGAATGACAATAACTTCAATTTTTTAGAATTTTATTCATATCAGGATTCCTTTGGTTAGAAGTAGGGTCTGATTGAAAGTTATCTGAGGTTAGGTTTATTAAGAGTCTATTTATATAGCTTGAAAAGAGCTGTAAGCATAATTTTTGTAGTTCGACCATTATGGATTATTGATTCATCATAACAGATTCCATACTTCTCTAAAATCTCTTCTATTACTTCTTCTCTCTTCTTTTATCTCCATATTTTCTTCCTCCTCAAGATCTTAAAGGCCTTCTACATCTCTCTGTGTTGTGTTACATTTTTCTTTAACCACCGGCAATGGTGCACCAGTAAGACTCACCTTAACACCCACCTTTCTTGTAGTGTGACTTTCTGAAAGATAGGCCATGAAAGCAAATAACACTTTATATAGCTTGCCTCTTTTCTGTAAGGCTTAAGTCTTCCTACAAAGAGCAAATGTATCTTCATTATAATCAGAATCAAAACAATCCAAAATGAATTTCAAATTCTGGAAAATTTAATTGGATGAAAGCCTCCAGGAGACAGAGCGATTGCAGATAGGCTTTCTTGCTAGAATATGTTGTATGGTACATCCTTGCACATTATATGACATGAGCTAACTATCAGTGATTCAAATTTCAGTGGGATGGATCCGAGACGGCCGAGACATCTCGTCCCTGGGAGATTCCACGACAGATCTCAGCCGTCCTGTCTTATCCTGTCTCATTTATAATACATTCCGATATCCATTTTAAATAGATCTAATTTATTATAAAGATATAACTTTTAAAGTTCAAATATATTTAAAAATTGAATAAAACATTAAAACTTCATAAATATTTTTTTTTTAAGAAAAAAGCATCCCAAATAAATACTGAGATGTATGACTGGATCAAGGACCGAGATGGAACAAGACGTGGGGTGTTTTGTTCCATGTAAAAACTGAGACATCTCTATCCCACGAGATTTAAAATCTTACTAAATATAATATTTTCTCATGCAGAAAATACGAATGCATAAGTTTAAGAATGCTCGCTGATTTAACTAGAATTAACAAGGGATTTTCAATATCTTAAAAGCAAATGGATTTTTCCATGATAAACTAGATGTCAATTAACATGTTATGGTTGCCTACTGTACTAAGGCTCTACAACATCCCTGAATCATATTTATTGATCAGACATCTATACAAGCATTAACTATATGACCTGCTCATCTATATGACAAAAGGGGGCAAAAAAGATTTAATACAACATTCATGTGAGGCTTAAAAAGTTATTCGAAAATATACAAATCCAGTATTCATATCTACCTTGATGACAACAGAGGTGACCCCTTTATCAACACAGAAATATGTCCCAGATTGCCGAGCATACTTCTCTGAGAACCTCCTCATTATATCAACAGATTTCCCAGAGGGCTCAACTGCATATATCACAATGTCAGAAGTCTGTTGCATCTTTTCCTCAGAAAGAACTCTGTAGCATCTTTTTATATGCCAAATATTCAGCATTAAAGAGACTTATGGCAGAGGCTGATACAATTTCATGAGTTTTCTTTACCTATTTTGTCTCATGTATTGCACATGAGAACAGTATCAAATATCATGTTGTTCATTTTTCTAGCTATGTGTTTTATCATCTTTATATCAAATCTGCATGAAAGTTATAAACATCGGTAAATAAGTAAACCTGAACTCTTATGATATGCAAATGTATTATAAATAAGTTGAACCTGAATTCTAATTTGGCACCAAAAAAAGGGTTCTAGTTTGCACATCTATCATATATTAAAGCATAAAACATCTAATCAACTCAATAAAAGACACAATGAATTGTTGGTAAAAACCCTTTAGGGTACATTTATAAGCATCAATAAATTTGGTTTAAGAGGTTACAATATAGGAAACAAATGCAGGGAAGTATCTTATTAAGAAAACTTCAAATTATAACTTTAAGTAATCAAACATACATTTTAACAAAGCACCAGAATTTAGTAAGTAGCACTACTAGTAATTTGTATTATAGAACTGGGTTCTTTTTCCTTAAGGGACTCATAGCTGCATTAACCCATTGCCTATTTACTCATTTGCAGAAGCCAAGATAATCATAAGATGGACCATAATGCTGTGCTAGATACCCTTCTAATACAGGGGCCAAGTGAAGGGGGCCCTGCTGGCACATTCTCCACCCCCCGCCCACCCCCCCGTCTGCCCTCTAAATCCACATTTCTGCCTTCCCTACCAAACCCCACTCACGCCCCCACTTCCCTTCAACTCACGCGATCATCCACCAAGCTCCTACCGGCTCACCTATAACAAACGACCCACCTATACTCTGGTGGGATGATATCCAAGTCAAAGCTGCAATTCTCAATCTTCTACTTACTTGGGTGCCTTTTTACTTGAACTTCTACATGGGTGTCTAGAGTATTGCTCTTTTGGTCACCCTATTTTATACCATGGCCAATTTAAATTGAAAATAAATAAATAAACTGGATCTTTGTATTTGATCCCACCTGCTCCAACAGGCTGCAGCATTTCATTTCTTCTCCAATACTCCAAGGTAGGCAACTCTCTCTCTCTCTCTCTCTCTCTCTCTCTCTCTCTCTCTCTCGTGCATGCATGTGCATGTGTATGCATGTCATCTACGCAGTTTTGAAACTTTAACCTCCTGTTACTTCTAACCACATTAATTCCATTGCGTTCTCTTGCAACTAACCACACCATAAAGTCTCTCTTCTCACAAGATAACTATTTTGTGAATTATGGACCATTTTGCATATGTATTGATGAGGCAAAACCTCATAAATACACAAGAAATATTCTTAGATTCCTGTTTTTCTTCTATTGAGCTCTAAATTTATGATTTGTCGTAAAACCTGGTAACATAATCACAATCCTCAAGTCAGATCCAAAAAAATGGAGAATGCCCCAAAGATCTTACAGGATACATGACTGAGTGCGTGTCGACTAATGATATTCTATTCTAGCACCACCACGATCACAAATTCAGTCAAAACCACACACTTGCTGCCACACGAATCCATCGCCATCTTTACCCACGATAGACTGCAACTAGCATCGTAGCCTACAACAAGAATCCTAATGTTTTAAACGATAATCCGTTGATGGTATATCTAACAATCAAAACCGAAAAACCAAACACAAATTTAGCATCACACTCCACTATACGATGAGTAGCGATCCTTCTCCCTCTCTCTTCAAATTCCCCTATCAATGATTCCAAAACATACATCCGGTGTAACCTCAACCCTTCAAGAGCGTTGGATATTCCAACCAAACCGTCGGCCGTTGAATTCTCATCGATTTCAAAACTTTGTCTAGGTAAACTCGTACCGATTTCAAGGTTTTGGGCAGGAAAAAGAAAAAGGCCATGAGGTGGTGAATTTAAGCAAGAAGACGAGATGAAGAAGAAGCCTCACCTTTAGCTCGGACTATCAGGCGGTGAGAACGTGAGGGCAACGAGGCGGGGTTAAAGATTGGGGGGCGGACGCCCTGGAAAGCGGTTTGGGTAGTCATCGCGGCCACTCCAACAGCAAATCTTCCTCTCTCTCTCTCTCTCTCTCTCTCTCTGTCAGAAAAGAAGAAGAAAAATTCTTTCGTTATAAATAGATGGATATCTTCTTTCCCCCTGTCGCGTTTATTTCGAGCTTTGGCGCGCGCCACCGTTCGGAGGATAACCAGAGGAAAGCTTGGCCCCAGGAGTATCAGTGCTCACGGCCTCACGCCCGGCTCACCGGCTGTGGGGATTTTTTTAAAAAATAAAAATAAAAATAAAAAATAAAAAAAGCAAAATATCTGATCTTTAAAAATTTTTATAAAAAATTAAATTTTCATGCAATTAAAATTCACACCATTAAAATTAATATTATATTTTAAAAGTCAGAATTTATTTTACAAAAATTTATGAATAAAAAGATTAAAATACCTCAATTCAACACTCACTTTTTCCTATTTTTTCTCCTTTAATGTTCCAGTTTATACATTTTCAACTCTGAAATTAAAATCAATTTAATTAAAAAAAGGTACCATACTAATATTATTTTTAATAACCATGGAGCATCAATTGAAATTATATAAGGTAATAGTAAGATTTAATTCATTTTGATCTATTTCAAAATGAAATTCTATTGAATTCTAATATTTTAAATTTATTTCAAACATATGAATTTTATTGTAAATTTATTTCAATTCAATCCTATTACTAGAGTTCGATTAAATTTTATTGTAGAATTGGTTCTAAACGGTATGTGAGGAATTTGGGTTTTAAAAATTAGCAAAATGCTAGGAAGCTATTGAGTTTGATTTCTCAACTATTGGTTCTTATCCAGATGTCGGGATTTAGATTCATCAAATAAAAATATATCATATCTTTGAATCGGCTTTAGTCGTGATAAAACCTATATTATACTTGGCATATATTGGATTTAGTTCAGGTGCCATTGGATATCAAAAATTATAGTTTAAATAATTAATCAATTAAAGTTATCTATATTTTTAAAATTATTAATAAAATGTTTAATTAAGTCATAAATAATAATTATTTGATTGTTAAATATATGATAATAATTGATATCAAAAAATAAAAGAATTGAGGGATATATAAATAAAATTAGTATTGTATTTTTATATAAGTAAATCAAATAATTAGTCAAAACATGGGTAAATCAATTAAGTCTATCTAATAAAAAAATTTTAATGAGTTCAATTTTAGATCTATACCCAATCCATTCATTAGTAATTTATAACTGAGTCAAGTTAAAATCAAGCTGATTTAGAATAGTTATCAAATTTGGACATCAGAATGACAACTTTAATTAGGAGACATATTTCGCAAAATTAGATAAATTATTTTACATTGCAAGTATTTCAAATATTTCACACACGTATTAAAAATATTTAAATATATTTGTAAATTCTGTTTAATTAGATCTCATATATATATATATATAGTCTAATTAGATCTCATATATGTGTAAAAGAAATTCTAGTAATAAAAGTCTAGTGAAACTTGTTTTTTTTTTTTTTGGTGATTCAGTAAAATAAGTCTGGTCATTAAGCATTATGTAGGTCTTATTTGTATTTTATATTCTTGTTCTAAAGTAATTCAAAGCCAGCAGGATCTACCAGTCTGCAAATGGCTCAATAATTGTTATAAAAATATTAATTGGTTTTATTTTAGATAGTTTCACTCAAATAACATCTATTTTATCTCTTATAGAAATTTTGCAAGAGAGAAGTTATAAAGGAATTGTAGTATCATTAAAACTTATAGTGATTTTGAAGGAGAGATAGGTGTCAACTCGGGGTATGCATTTGTTGAATGGCTTGTGGGTTGGTTATAGGTTGACCTTGAATATTTCAAGGTCCAAGTCAAGATTTTTGGCCCATAGAAACAAGCCTGAATTTAGAAAAATTAAGTCTAACTTGGCCTGAGAATACATACATACATACATACATACATACATACATACATATATATATATATATATATATATATATATATATAGTGGGTTGGTTATAGGTTGACCTTGAATATTTCAAGGTCCAAGTCAAGATTTTTGGCCCATAGAAACAAGCCTGAATTTAGAAAAATTAAGTCTAACTTGGCTTGAGAATACATACATACATACACATATATATATATATATATATATATATATATATATATATGTATGTATGCATGTATTATTACATTTAAATGAAGATCTAAAAGCTTGAATGTTAAAGAAACAATCTCAGCCCAATGGTATTTAACATACTTCATTAATTTTTTTGTAAAAAGTGTGAGTCAAGATTGGGCCTAGATCCTAAGGGATTTTTAGGTCGAGCTTGAGTTGACAATACTTGGTCCAATCCGGTCCAATACTTTGGGTTGCAGTTTTTACTCTCGGCCTAGCTTGATCTGATCTAGCCCAACCCATTCCTACCCTTTAGTGTCATCTTAAGTAAAGTTACTTGGAGATCGGTATGAGCGACGTTCGTTGAAATATTACCTACTAAATTTAAACAAGTTTAAAAATTTAAAATCCAACAAAAATTAGTTATATATGAAAGAAAATGGGGCAACTAGTCCTTTGTATATTTATTTAGGAATCTAAACCTAAAAGTAGAAGGCATAAGGTCCTAGATAAAATGTCCATCGAGCCAACCATCCCTCGCATGTGTCTTACGGGCACTAGTTCAATGGTTTTAAGATAGCCTTTGACCAGCTTTATCAGCATAAGAGATCCCTAAAGATAGCCTGAGGAGAGTTCTACCGACCATAATTATCCTTCTACTCACATCCTACTTCTCTTTATGCTTCTCTCCTAGTTTCCTCTTTAGTAGAGCTGGCAAAAACCTCACCCAACTCGCCAACCAGGCCTAAACTATCCAAAAAATTAAGGTTAGGCTTTTATTTTATTTTTTTATTCGAGCCCAAAATAACCTGAAAATTCTAGGGTCGTCTTGTGTCGAGCCATGGGTAACGTGAATAACATGAAGATAGTATTTAAGTAAGATATACTTTTAATTTTATCTATTTTAAATTTTAAAATTTTATATAGATGATATTATATAATTTTATGAATTATCAATTAAATTATTTACATAACTAACATTTCAATATTTTATATTCTTTAATATATGATATCGTTCATGCTCATGTAACTCAATAAATAATGCGATTAGATGTATACTTTTCTAAATTGAGTGTTATTGAATGATCAATATTAATAATTTTAAATACCAAAAATGTGATAAAAAAGTAGATAACTTTACTGTTTATATATATATATAATTAAACACATTTTTAACATTTGCTTATTTTATTTTGTAATCTTATTAATAATTTAACATTAATATTTATTTAATTTTAAAAGTATACTTTTATAAACTATTGCTTAATTATATTATTTTTATATTTTATAAAAAATTATAATAATTATTTTTATTAGTGTCTAATCATGTTACAATTTTATGTCTATCAATTATAGCATTTAAAGTAATAAATGCATGAGAGAAGAAAAAAAAGAATTGAATTTATCATTAATAAATTATTTAAAAAAATAAAAAAATGTATATTGAATTTTAAAAAAAAAACTAAATGAGTCTAAAATGATCCCTGGATTGATCCGAATTGGACCATTTAAGATTAGAATTTAGCTTTTATAATTCGAACTTGAAAGTGACCGAACGTAAGAATAATCCAAACCTAATCCAAACCCAAAAGACCGATCCGAAGTGATTCGACACGCGACCCGATTGCCACCTCTACTCTTCGGCTCAGTTTTGGTACGAAGTTTGGAGTTCTCTTTCCTTTCCTTTGTTTGGTCCAGCATACGATTTTCTTAGCCCGTTTTGAGTGTATCAATGGCGTTCTTCTTCTTCTGAATATTAACGGATCCATGGATCCAGTTTGATAGAAAGGTTACGAAATGTTTTTTTGCCTAATTTCATCGGGTCACTTATCTTTTGTACCAACATTTCATCCTCTTTTGTTCAGGTTTCATCTTTCAGGTCGAAGGCTCCAGTCCTATTGTCCAAAATTTTTAGATTCCCCCTGCCCTTGGTCTTTCTTTGATTCGAGTTCTTCTACTTCTGCTGGACTTCAATGATGAATTATATGACCTGTTGATGAGACGCTCTTCATTAGTCTCTGTCAACTTGTCATCATAACATTTCAATCCTCATGTGGAAAGATGAGAGAGGCTCCACATGCAATCATAGCTAATTAGATCTTAATGCTTTGTAAAATAATATGGAACTTTATCTTTGATGAGATGTCTGTATTAAATATTCACACCTTCAACTGATAATGTTGAAATGTGAACTCCATTTACCGCAGGACTTTTTTCTATTAAGGAAAAACTAAGCATCTTTAATTTACTGTGATGTAATTAATATGTGAGAATGAGAGATAATTAATTGATCATAACGAAAGCAAAATAATTTGTCAGGCCTTTTCCAGGTCAACCATGGCACACCATAATTTTCAATTTGTGTTAGTTGTGTTACTAAAGGAGTGTTATATCCATACCATCACCTGGACTTCTACAAAGGGCTCGCAAGAAACAAACTAAATGTAAACTAAGACTAGTAAATCAGATGATCTTACTTGTGTTGTCCTCTTCAAAGAATAGAACATATTTACATGGTCAGCTTTCTATAATTTTTTTTTTTTTTTACTATGGAATCCTAGATTGAGATAAGAATGTAAAAGTTTTTGCTATCTGGGTGATATAATGAGGTATTTATATGGTCAGCTTTCTAGTTCCCTATTCATCTATTTCAAGATAATGAATGGCAGTATTGGTATGATGAAATCAGCCAATTTGGTCATCAGAAAATTGCCTTCAAATAAGCATCTGACATCATCTGAACTACCAACTGCTATAAATCAGCTCAGCTCAGAATAAAAATTGCACCGAGTGGATGGTGCATATAGGTTTTGTAACTTTGTGCTCAGAAAAAGGTTTTGCAACTCACTGTTGATGCTAGAAAACCCACAAGGAAACTTACTTTTATGGACATGACTAAGTTGATTACAAACAATGGACCTTCGATGCTCTAGGACTGCTAATAACCAACTGAAGCACACACCTATTCTTCATGAATTTGAAGAATGATTTTTTATGGTTGTCATTTTTCTTAATTGCACATCATCCATATAAGCATCCATGTTAATCTTGTGGGTCAACAAAACAAACATATGCAACTATCAAATACTTAAATTAAGAGTATATATAGAGACCATGTGTATGTGCAAGCATCATCCCTTTCTTTATGAATTGATTGACATTAATAATGATGGGATTATTCATGATATGGTTTAATAAAGAACTTGGAAGATGACTGTTTGAAGCACTGTTGATTCAAAATGTTGACATTGAATAAATATGTTGCAATATAATTGAAGTCTTTTCCCATCAAAAGTGGGCAGTCTTAATGAGATGCTGAGAAAATCCGGTGGATATTTCTCCCTTTAAATCAACCCCCTCCCCCACCCAACACAAAGTGAGATGGATTAAATGCAAAATTATCAGGGCCACTAAAAACCCACGACATAACCCAGTTGTAGGGGTTTCCTGTGGATGAGATCATAGAAGAATCACAATCAATATTAATAAGTATGTGACGAAAAACAAAGAAGTAGTGGTAGTTCAAGACCCAAAAATCTACATGTAGAGTTCTAAGGCATGTTAAAATTTGGCAGCACTTAATTGGTTAATAGTTAGGGAAGCATAAGCAAGTTGAGACAGGCACTTTTATGACAAGGAATGATTTTTGAATCAAAAGAGCATTTTTTTTTTTTTTTTTTTTTTTTTTTTTTTTTTTTTTTTTCACATGGCCATGATTAGTAAGCAAAGATGATAGGAGTTGAGGAGAAACCAAGTCTGGGGAGTGGAGAAAGAAGGAACCACCATTAATTGCGACATTTCTATTAAATCTGTCGTTTATGTGAAGAAAGTGAAAATAAATCCAGTGTTAGTGACATGTATCCATTTAGATTTCACTATCAAATGTTCTAATGCTAGGAGTCATAAAGTGTTTTCTAAAAATAATTATGAAGGTGTCTTCATGCAAAGCATTAGTAACATATGGAAATTCTCAGTAATAAAAAAGATCAATAGGCTACCAACACTCTCAATTATCAATAGAAGGTATGAAATAGTTTACACATGCCACATCATTACGTTCATGTATAAAAATCTGAAAAGATTTTCTGGATGTGGCATCACTTTGTCTACTTGGATGAGCACAGATGTTGTAGGTTAAAATCCTAGTACTAGTATGATGTAAAGGGGAGGGAAACTTTAGGTTTCTTTATAGCTGGATGGCCACACCTTCTAAGATAAAATGCAAATCTAAGATGTGGGAAGCCATATGAGCGTCATGGTATCATAAATCGTATGCGTTATCTCAGTTGGTTAATTTGGTTTTACCACAGTAAGGAGAATGTAAAAAGGTGCCAGCATACGTCAGTGTACATCTCAGCACATTTAAAACAAGGAACATCCTATTTCTCCAAGATACACCAGTAAACCTAGAGTACAGACTCGAATAAGAGTGCAAGCGTAACAATGCATACATACAGACAAGCCTTAAGATCAAAACAAAAAAAATTTTGGTATTCATCAAGTGTTCAAATGCATGAAAACAATATGCTTCACAAAGCAAGCCTGTTTTCTGTGCATGTACTTTTAATCAAGTACTTGTAAAGAAATAGAGATGACCAAAGACTGCCCTAACCTTCTTATGGCTTCAGGTTAACTGGCTGCCTGCTGGCCTTCTCACATAAAGATCAATCAGAACCATATCGGAGGGTTTATCGAAGGGACATCCAGAAAAGAAGCATTTTATAATTTCCCTCATGATGTTTTTGTATTTGAATCAGAACGTAGAGAAGTAGAAAAAGAAAAAGAAGAGAGCTGCTCAATAATCAACGACCCATTCATCATTACGGTGGTAGGTTCATTATCCGAACTTTTTTCTACTCAAAACCCAAGAAATCTGAACATATAAATCAAAATAGAAGTTCTTATTTGCGGTTTCTTAATCATGTTCTTAAGAGAAAACAGTTCCTTAATCTTTAAACATGTACTTATCTGCCAACTTTTTCAGGGCAAATCGAAGATGTTAGATCCCCTCCCAAAGGGTGCAACACCAAAAGAAAATCTCTCTCTCTCTCTCTCTCTCTCTCTCTCTCTCTCTCTCTCTCTCTATAACGCAGACACACGCACTCGCACACAAGGCATGGAAACCATGTAAGCCAAAGAACGCAAAATAGAAACAAAGTCATGATAACATCCATTACTCTGATCACAAAACCACATAATATCCAAACACTAAACTCGCAAATAGCAGCGGCACCATCACCCTTGTCTCAAGACACAAAGGACATGGAGAAAAAGCTCAAAGGGGGAAAGGAATAAAAAAAAACAAAAAGAGGAGATGCAAACCATAGAGAGAGAAAAACACTCTTATAGCTGTTGGTTTATCTATTTATATGTAGCAAAGTATCGGACCGAGACGCTTGATTCCCCAGAGGAAGCCAAGAAGAGGAGGAACTGATGCCTCCCTTGACTTGCAGGAGACTGTCGTTGCGTGAGAGGCTGCTACTCATGAGCTCCCCGTCACGAAGCCATCGTCTTCTTCTCTCCTCTCCTTTTCTTCCTTGACCTTTTCCTCCCCCTCCCTCCTCTTCGAATGAGGTGATGGGAGGGTAATGATGAGTGTCCCAAGGGAACAGAAGAGATGGGTGATGATGACGATGATGATGATGATGATGGTGGTGGTGGGAGGGACATGATTGATGTTGGCTGTTGGCCTTGGGAGGAAGGTCAGGGTGAAGAAGAAAGAGAGAGCCCAGGAGGTGTTGATGGTACCATTGCCACTACTTATCCCATGGAGAAATATCATGAAACCCATGACCCTCCTCTTCTCTCTCTCTCTCTCTTTTTCCCCCTCTTCCTCTTACCTCTTCTTTTATTTTTTTAAGTTATTGCTGAAGGCTATGACAAGATGTGGTGGTGACATTATTCTCATCAAGGCTTTGGGCAATCCCTAAGCCTAGGGTATACTTCTTTCTCGGGATCAGTTAAAACAAGATGGCAGGCAAAGTTACCCTCTTTCGCACAGACAAAAGGTGAGTAGATTGGTGGTTTAAAAGGACATGGGCAGGTGAGTTGCTATTATGGTGGCTAAGCAAAACGGGCTGGGGAAAGGAAGGGAGGGAGGGAGGGAGGGGTTTCAGAGGGGCGTGGGAAAAGGAAAGGGGCCATGTGGCTAGAGCTGAGCTGCAGCCGATCCCTCGTGGGCCTCGCTCGCCTCGACAGGCAAAATCTAATGGGTGTGGGAGGGGAAGCGGCGGTCAAATCGCAGAGGTAAATAGGGTCGCATGAGACGGCTATTGGTTAGATTAGCTTACTTTTTAGTTTTACGCCGGATTGCCTGCTGCTTTGGCGCAGCCGTGGTTTCGTTGTGTTAGAACATGGGTTGATAACGCTTTGGCTTCAAGTTTTAAAGGCAGAAACGTCTTTGCCTATCTGTACAAATGGAAGACGACACGAAAGACCGGTTGGTAGGGCTTGAGCATCAAGTCAGGTGTTCTAAGGACCATCGCCGACCAATAAAATCGGATTAGCTTAGTTCTCAGTATTAATAGGTTTAGTTTTTCTTAAGTCTAAAATTTTAAAATCAATCTCGATAGAATTGATTGCCAATTATGAAGTTCAATTCTTTGATTCGGACGAAAAGTTAAAATGTTTTCAGAAATTAATTCTAAAATAACGGATATAATACTAAATTAGTTAATAAATATGAATACAAGAAATTAAAAAAAATTAATTATTAGACATCAAATTTGTATCGAATAAAAAAAAAATTACTCTGCCATTGGTCCGAAATCGAACTAATTTGATCTGATCAGTTTTGAGTTCATTCTAACATATGATTCGAACGGCTCCATGCTTAAAATTTTAAAATTAATCTTAATTATTCTAGTATTGGATTTGACTAATGATCACCTTTCCGGATTGATTGGTGGGGTAGAAGCCCCCTTGCAACCCTAATCGCAAAAGTTTGTGATGAGAAGTGTAGCACAACTACGTTGGTTGCGAAGTCCACGCCACTTCCAATTGAAAGGGTATGTATGTCGGGCACAAAATTAAGAAGAGAATCTTGCCCAGATCTTTAGTTGGCCTATCAAAATTTATGATGAGTTAAAAGTACAGAAAATTCTTGTACGTTGGGACTGTAACCTGCATTTAAGTCTTAATTATGTGGTCACTGACGGGGCTATTTTTGTTGACATAAATATGGCTTGCATTCACATGTAGAACATGCACCGTCACCCTTTAATCAGCAAAAATAAGCCATTGTCATAAGGCATGGATATGTCTCCCCATTGGAGTATAAGGAATCTAAGCTAAAGTCAAGACAAGGACAGGATCTGAACCCACATCCTCAGTGGTCAGTACCAACCATCCAAATTTTATTAATTATTGATGCATAACTTTTCTAAACTTTTCTAAGCCACATAAATAGTAAGAAAGAAAAAAAAAAAAATGCAAAGAATTATAATTAGCCATGCTTTAAAAAAAAAATAAAAAAATAAAAAAAAGCTTAGAAAAAGGCTGGAAATGTAACAAATTAATTTTATGAATACTCCTATATGCGTGGACAAATAACACTGAAAATTTTTGCCCCCACCCTGAGTTCATCATGCATCCAATCATAGTACTTGTGAATGTTAATGGTGCTAATCTGTGATCATGTTCATTAGAATGTGGATTTTATTTTCAGCGCCAAGGTACCAAATTGTCAAACTGAAACTATACTATCTAAAGGTTAAGAGGATTGCTTCATATATCAAATGAATTACCCACCTCCATGTTTAGAGGCAATACTTCAGAACTATCATTCCAGATGAGTCACCTACCCCAAGGAGTTGACCCACCTGAAGTTAAAATAAAAAAAAAACAAAGCAACACACGCGGGCCAGCTTTTTCTTCTCCTTTTTCCCTTTCCCTCACTCAAGTCTTGAAATGAATACCAATTCCTTTCCACGAGCAAGTAAAAAGTAGCTACGTAAAGCAGAGGTGGAGGTGCGGAAAGGGAAAGGTCTCTCCCTCCTGTTTATAATTTTGCCACACTATCTACGGCCATCATTGTTCAGAGCTGTGGCTCTTATCCGAGCCACAAGGGTCCACCGCCAGTAGCCTACTATGGGAGAGGTAAACCTCGCCCATGTTGGGTGCCACTATTTAGCCTCTGCAGATACTGTACTATATATGTAAGCAACAAGGGAGACAGTGGAGAAAAGAGAGAGAACTGGAGGAAAAAAAAATTTAAAGTTTTGTGCTGCATCTTCTCTGAAACAGTAAGAGTCGTATGGGGGGACCAAGGAGAACAAAATTTGAAATTGGCCCGGATGCACCTCTCAAAAGGAGGATTGGGCCCATAAGATGGAATGGATTATCATATATTTGTTCTCCAAGCACGATGATGAGCTGAAGATTTCTCAGAGATTTGGATCTTCACAAAGCTATAGAGATCACTAATCAGCAGCACAAGTACGAAGAATAGAGAAGGATTTTAGCGCAGAAAAGAGTTGTTTCGTGCGTTAGCGATGGCAGTATGATAGCTCTTTTGAGACAAAAGGAACTTGGCCTTCCTGCCTCGGCGAGTTTAATGCCAGCCGAGTCTGGTTGCTTTATGGCCATCATTCTGTGGCTCCCTTGCATGGTTGGTGCAGCACGGATCCCGAGGCAGAAATATAACCTTAAGATCTTGTCCGAGTGTGGAATAAATGCCGACCGGTGGTCTGGAATAAACCACTTTCAATGCATTTACCCGGAGTAAAGTCATCTCTGAGACTCATGAATAGATCATGTCGTGTACCATAATTACACCAGGAACCTAATAAATTTGTCTCATTATTGTATGGTAAAAACAGTTTGTCTGAATTTATCCGGGTTAGATGGGAACAAGTGGGGGATCTCAGCTGCCTTTTGGCCTTCAGAAATTTGGATAAAAAAAAAGGTTGGTTGTGGATTGTTGCATGGCATGGTAACCCAAGATAAATTATCCATCTTTATTCTACTTTAACCCTGGTTTAAAAAGGACCAAGAGGGAGTGCTAGACTAACAATGGTCGAGATGAGTACCAGCCACTCAAAAAAAAAAAAAAAAAAAAAAAGGAAGTGCCTTTGGACCCTAAATAGACACCAATGATGACCTTTCCGGGGCCTCTCTCTAAGGGCATGTTCGTTCAGTGGATTAGGCTTGCCAACCTAACCTAACAGTTCTATGAATTCAGACCCAGATAGGGCTCTGACCAAACCCATTAACGTATCTTTTTCTTCTTCTTTTTTTTTTTTTTCTGACACCAGCTCACCAAGTCACCAAGCATATCAACAGTTTCACCACCTTTATTTGTCCTATTTCTTCTCTCAATTTTCTCTTTATTCGGGAATCATTTTAAATTCTTCTAACAAAGCTCTTGGAGGAAGGTGAGATTTTGATGCTGCGAGAATTAAGGGGAGCAGGTGGAGCCCAGGCAAGAGGCCGACTGCTCATCATTCGCGATGGAAAGCGAGGCAAGAGGAGGGACAAATATGCCGTCGTCCCCTGGGGTCCTTTTATTGCCATTAAATTTTCGCTTGATCCCGTCGAGACGAAGCTCGTTTTGGCGGGTCCCCGGTGCGCTGGCGCGGTCAGCAGCAGACGAGAAATTAAAATAAGATGACACGTTTCATCAGCGCCAGCGGCAATAGGAGTTGGCAGTCGAGCACAGCCTTCTCCCAGCCTTTCATCAGTGCGCCGTATATCGGCCCAGACCAGCACTCACATGCCGAGCACTGCAGGAAAGAGCACGCCTTGTTCCCGCTGTTGTCTCAAACCGTGAATCGGAACGCTGGCCATCTGATCCTAAAAGCAATCACACTTTTCGAAAGCTTGGCAATGATTTGATAGAATATATTCTTAGTGTAATATCTATCTAATGCTGTCCTGATCTAGTCATGAGATTGAAAAGAAACCATATGCTGGACCATGATGACCACAAGAAAAAGAAAAAAAAATAAAATAAAAATAAAGATCTATTTCAGTGAAAATCCTCCAATGCTTAAGGAGTTATTGATCACTGCAACTTAGAGGAATGCTTCGAGACTAGAGTTTCTAAAAGCCATAAAAGAAAGAAGAAATTCTTTTATGTACCTTATCGATTGAGTTAAACTTATTGTTTGTATACATCAATACGAGATATTCACATTAGTAAAGGACTATTATATTAAGGATTCTTTTTCATCTTTGACTCCTCAAAATCGCTCCATACAGGGCTAAGTGTGCGCTAACTTGTTCGGTGCACTAACTTGTTTAGTCAAGGTTGACTCCATTGCCATATATCCTCTTGTTAGAGATTGATAGAAATCCACATCATTGCATACCCCCACTCTTGAGGTTGAGGTGGACTAGCTTAGATGATGAAGTAGTTTGATCAAGCTCCAAGTGCTTAGTAGGGAACTTTATCAAGAGATGGTAGCTTGATGTAATAGCTCTCATAGCATTAAAGCTAGGGTGTCTAAGAATGATGTTATAAGTTAAGAAAGTCTTAACCATTAAAAAATTTAGGCTAAACTACAGTTTTGATCCTCAAACTTAGGGAAGTATGTCACTTTGATCCCTAAACTTCAAAAAAATACAAAACTAACCCTATACTTTCCTTTTTTTTCCCTTTTGATCCCTACCGTTAAACAGGGGAGATGCCATTTGATTCTGTCCGATATGGCAGCATACGTGGCATTCATTGTGGCGAAAACGAGGAACTCACTTACGTGGTGGCCCTTTTCCTCCCCCCATCCTTCGGCAACTCGCTTGTCCCCCATCGCGCCACCCCTTCCCCTCACCCCCTTCCCCCGCGGTAGCCCTTCCCGGCCGCTTCTCTCTCCTCGACCCCCCTAATCGTGCCACCCCTTCTCCTCCCCCCCTCCATCGCACTGCTTCTCTCTTCCCGTGATTGGAAGGGGCGCCGCAATGGGGGGAGGCATGCCGCTCAAGGATGGGAGGAGGGGAAGGGGCGCTACGCAAGCAAGTTCCTCATTTTCGTTACAATGGATGCCATGTATGCCACCACATCGAATAGAACCAAACGGCATCTCTTCTGTTTAACGGTAGAGACCAAAGGAAAGCAAAAAAGGAAGTACGTGGTTAGTTTTACAACTTTTTGAAGTTCAGGGATCAAAGTGACACACTCCCCTAAGTTCGAGGGTCAAAATTATAGTTTAGCCAAAAAATTTAGTGTTACTACAGCGTGATAAGGCTCTTAGCCAGCCATCATTATGAGAATTCCCTACTGGCACCGGCTCTTTAAAGAATCTGATCAATTGGGTATTGAAAGGCTTCAAGTGGTCTTTGCATAATCCTATCTTCTCAAAGGCGTTATAGTAGAAGATATTTGCTGAACTCCCATTATGGACTACGATTTTCTTCACTTGTTAGCTTAAGATAACCATGGTGACAACAAAGCATCCTTGTGGGGAGTCTGGACTCCTCACAAGTCATTATCCGAGAATGAGATAACTTCACTTATTCTTTGTTTTTTTTATGCCTGATCTTTTGCTCAATATTGCCAAACATATGCTATTCTGACTAAGAAGCTCTTCCCTCTAACAACCAATCTTTTAGAGATGACATTTATTACACTAGCTATATGTCGATTGTCATCTTGCTTCTGTGGTGTTGACCTCTCGACTCTTATAAGGACTTGCAACATCACGATATATGTCCCAAGGTAACCCTTTCGGATGAAGCTATCAATCTCTTCCTTCAATTGCCTACCTTCCTCGGTATCATAATTGTGGTCCTAATGGAAGTAGCAACAATTGTTTATGTCTCTTTTCTTTAAGTTCTCTTTCATTTTTTCAGGCTAATGGAGATAAGTTTGTCCTTAATCCCTATTAAAACCTATTGCGTTGAGGTGTCTAGTGGAATGTATCTTTCCTCGTATTAAGATAAGTTTTTCAGCTTCCATAATGTTACTTCATACTTTTCTTACTTCTTATTAACTCTTTTTTTGCTCTCTTCAGTTAAAGTGCTTCTTATATGAAGAGAAAGCAACTGCCTCGCACTTTTCTTTGAAAGCTTCTTTAGCCTTTATGTATTTCTCTATTCTACTTATTAGCTCCATCATATTCTTTGGCTTCTTTTAGCTTAGTAAAAAATCGAAATACAAATTTAGTAGCCTATGCACAAAGGTAGTAATTGTGATAGATTGCCATAAATCTTTGACTTCAAGAGCCTCGTCGTTGAAGTACTTAATATTATCCTATAGAGGCTCATCTTTTCACTATTTCAACAACATCAAGTCCATGCTTGTTTTCTTCTATCTGATCCTGCTAACGAAGTGGCTAAGACATTGCCTGGCGAGTTCCTTGAATAGGGTAATCGATCTCAGCTTAAGGCTAGAACTAGATATAAGCTGCCTTTTGGATAACTAAAATTACCTTACACATGATCACATTAGGGCTTCTTAGACCATAATTAATATTTTGTAAGTCTCGAGATAGCCCTTGGGATCACTCGAACTATCATATTGTTCCATTTGGAGCACCCCAAACTTAGGAGGCAATGACTTGTTCATAATCTCCTCTGCAAAGTAAGGATCTATTTTCAGCTCAAGGTCATCTAAAAGGTTTGGCTTCTTTTGAGCTTCCTTCATCATCATACCAATGCACTTGTTCATATCATCATACTGTTTTCTTAGGTCAGGATCTTCTAGCCCATCCTTTCTAGAGGTGATTGGAGGTTCTATGTTGCCAATTCAATCTTTCATTCTATGCACCTCCTCCTTTTAGGTTCTTTTGATGGTTGTGCTAGTTGCACCTATTAAGGAACTAAATTCTATATAGCGTAGTAAGGGTCTGATCTTGTTGTTACAGTTCTTTGAATTAGATGACCATAACTACTTTTAAAGGAGGTAGATTTGACGATTTAGTCCTAGATCTAATTTGGGTCGTATAGCTGTTGCTGATCGAAGCTTTTATATTGGTCTTAGATAGTATTGCTTCTATTCGCTTTTCACAGGCAGTGCCAATTTGATGTTATCCAAATTTGGTGGCATATCAAAGGAGCAACAGAGAGTTGATGATAATGATAAGATCGGAAAATGAAAAGAATTGTGAGCCCAACAACAATGCATGCAGGATAAAGAGCAAGTGAAAGAGGAAATACCTTAAGATTTATTTTGACAGAAGATCCTTTGATGCTCAAATTAGTAGAGAGTTACTGGTGGCGGCAACTGGGAGGAATGTTCTAAAGCCCTTTGGCTTTTGAAAGTTATGAAAGAGAGAAGAAATCCTTTTGTATACCTTGTGGATTGGGCTAAACTTTTGTATACCTTGTGGATTGGGTCTGTAATGGCTAGGATTATTTTTCACCTTAAAACTCCTTAGACTTTATTTCATCTAGGATTGAGCGTGCGCTGACTTGTTTATTTAAGATGAATCCAATTGCCACATATCGTCTCATAAGATGTTGATAGAAATCTACATCACCGCACTCTAATAAAAGAACATGCTATATGTACTCTAGATGTATCGAAAGGACCTTAAATATATATTTTTTATTAAAACGTTGAAAGCAGTCTAGGGTCCTAGTTTCAGGGTACAAGTTGTAAGCTCCTACGTGGCAACTAGCATGCAAACTACGAACACGGGGAGGAAACCGTGTCCACTGTTTAGCTCCCGTTCGTGCAAACCTGTCACCGCGGAGGCACAAAATAGCGACAAGAAATCGACAGCAAGATCGTGATCGCTGAAGTACGTCTAAGTTCCGACAGAAGGCTAAACCTGTGGACATTGCTACAACGCGGTGCTCAACGTACCCAATGAACAACATGTAACCGTACTCATCTCAGCCATCGCATTAGCTTAGCTTAGCTTGCTGAAGTATTCTCTTGGTTGCGAGTGTTCCAGATAAGTAATTTGAAGGAAAGGGCTACCTCCTCCTTCTACTCGTTATTAAAAAAAAAAAAAAAACACAAAGGTTTATAGAAGGACTTCTGCTCACAGCATTCTCAATAATTTCCACAGAATGAAGCATTCTAAAGACGTCTCTTGATCAGGATTTGTGCGTAAACGAATACGGCCAGAATTCTAACAGTTCCAACGCGCGAGATAGAGTTCATCAGAATAATTTGATGTGACAGCTCTTGCATATCTAAATAGCATATGCTAGGTGAGGCTAGTGGTAAATCTTCGGCTTGGCTTGTGTTATTGAATTCTAACCTTTAACTCGGTCTGAAGTAATACAGTAAACAAGCCCTCATTGATAATGGGCTAATCCAAGCACAGCTCAACGCCCAACACTATTTGGTCCAAAAAAAAAAAAAAAGGCTTGGCCTGACTTAAAATGGCCCAATTGATATGATATTCTTGTCCTGATTAACCCAAAATGGTTGGTTCAAGCTTTGGCTACAAGTTTAGTTATCAATTTAGCCCAGCCTAAAGTTTATTTGAGACCTATTTTTGGCCGTGAGCTCAACTCGATAAAGTTCAGCCCAAAACTTAACGCAAAGCTGGCTCAGCCCAATGAACCTTAAGCCGAGTTAAGCTCATTTCTAAACCTAAGTTATTGTGAAGTACAATCACAAGATAAATATGTTATCATGAGGTTACAATGTTTTTCTTTTTTTTGGTACAAAATTATTATGCCTGATATATAACAACTTGATATGCGTATTAGATAGATGGAAAAACTAATAATTTTAAAAAATTATAGATCTTTCAATTTGTAAAAAATGTAGATATTAGATGGAAACTGAATAAAAAAATTATATTTAACCATTTTAAATATTAATTAAAAACTATTTTAAATGTTAAAATAAATATTTATATGGTAATCTAACTGCACGTGCATCTAATATTTGATAGATAATAGATAAATTGTAAAGAAAAAAACAACAAAAGAAATAAACATAAGTTGTTATTGATAAATTAAAGGTTGAAGAAGAATTGAAGCAAAGAATGCGTACGAAACATGTAGCACTTAGTTTTAAGTAGCATGTGAAGGTTAATATCTTTTAGAAGAGCCTTCAAACTTATTATTTGTTGGATTAAATAACATGTTGATATTATCTTTCTGCAATTTTCTTATGCTTTATATTAAAATGATTTAGCTTTAGTTTCATTTTAACTTATAATTTTAACTTATAATGATGCCCTTTTTTTCCATAGAAAAGTAATGTTATGTAAATCAATAATGTACAAAATTTCTCTCATGTAAATAACATAAAACTCTTTTATAAGATATATATGATGAGAGCTGTAAAACTTTTCTATATAAGATTTAGCATTCTCTAGAATTTTAATATAGTTTAAAATTTTATTGTCTTTAGATATCTTATTTCTTGGTAAGTTTTCAATGCACAACTCGGCGAAATAACTAAAATATTTTAGTTAATAATATAAACAAGGACGTAAGAATAACCTATGTGTGGAGAGTGAAGCATATAAGTATGATTTTGAAGTAGCAATTATCATAATCTATAATACCTATTATACAATAGAAATGATAATTACTACTTATTATTTTTTATTATCATATCATTTTATTTTTTAGAAATTAAATTACTATTAACAATGATAATTAAATAAGGTCATTGTTGTTATCCATAATAATAATTATGTAATTTTCATAAAAATAGAATGAGCTAGTTTTGAGTTATGCAAATGATAGGTTGATTTCTAACGCAATGGCGTGGGATGGTTTTCAAAGCGTTGTCATTGCACATTTGTATCTCGTTAAAAGATTAATTGAAATAAAAGCACTTATATACCTAACAAAAGCAACCTAAGATTGACCAAGGCTTAAAAACATAGGTCTTATCACTTCATAAGCATGTCTAAATCCCAGTAAACCACCCTACAGATATCAAATTAATCTACTTTGATCAAAATTTTTGTATGCTGAGATATTTATGCTCAGGATCCAGAATGAATCAGGGTCTGTCAAAAAATACATTTACCATAAATAATATAAAAATTGAAGAAATTTTGAGAAAGCATCGTGACATTTTGAAATGTCGGCTAATAAATTAGACCAACATGTCACTTTAGCCAATATAGTAACGCTGAAATTTGCAAGTTGTTTTAAGCTTTGAATTTATATTTAACAATAACTAAATACATGCAATGCATATTTGAGAATAAAAATAATTTTAAAAATTTAAAATATTATTGTATAAGTTATGTAGAGATCAATGAGTTCTCTCACGTTTTCTTTCTTCTTGCATTGTTGAAAAAGAGTGAGTAAAATCCAATTATTCCATTTCTTTCCTTCTTCTGTGAAAACCAGGATTCCAATTATTTTTTAAAGGTTGTAGAATAAATGACAACAATCAACGTAGAATACTTCTCAAATTCAATACTATTTAAAAATAAATGGAATCCTAACTCTAAATCCTAACTCTTTTTTCAAAAAAGTCTTTGGAGCACTAAATCCTAACTCTTATTATTTTCTCTTACTATTTATTTAATCATTCATATGCCATCAAGTGAGACCATTGAACTAATGAAGGAACCTCAGGAGTTTTCATTAGATATGATGGGAGAATCTCTTTTTGAATTAAGAGTTTGGATGAATAGGTGAATAGGATTAGGGTCCAATGTTCAGGATTAGACTAGAGAATGAAAATTATGCGTAGATTGAGATGTTGATAAAATAATATATTCTTTGTTTAGCTTATACTATTATATCCTCATTCATTTCACGTATACGCAATTAAAATCAACACGCTTTATGACAGAATTTGAGTTATCATGAAAATGGGTGCTACATCAAACGGTCTAGAGTTCTAGGAATATAGTTCTGATGGTTGGAAATAATTGAATTAGATTTTAGATTCGATTCCTGAAATGCATCCCGAGATCCGAGTGGACCCCAGGACACAAAATACAGAACCCCTCCTAATCTCGAAAAAGGTTACACTTATGGTATATACGGAACCCCTCCTAATCTTAAAAAAAAAAAATTACACTTAATGGTATAAAGAGCCTCACGATAAGATGTGGTTGGTGCATAATTAAGCCAGGTTTCATCAAGTTTGATTTGCATCTAGCGTGGTTCGTAATTGATTTTGAGCTTGATCCTATAATCTTCATATGAGCTTACTTGATTAGCTTGACAATCTTTAATTAAGTCAAAATTGACTCGAATAAGTCAGGCTTGGTTCAAGCTTGATCGAAAACTCAGTGCTTTGTTTCAATTTTAATGTAAAATTTAACTTGGGTCTATAAGATTTAGTAGAAAATCTTGGTGAATATTTAGATATCATATCTGCTGATACAGTGAATTTTGTAGATTATATGGGCCCATATAATTATGATTGATGTCTGGAATACCTTGACCTAGATTTCTGATATCTGCCAAGATAAGAACCTTCACCTCAAACTTCGGAGCATGATTGTGGAGCCACCTTCAGCATTGGTTGCTATTCCAGGATTTCGCTTCTGACGTAAACGAGATGGTGAAGCACAATTTGGGAACAAAGTCTCGGCCCTCCCTCTGTCTTTTAATGGTATCAAAAACATGGATGTTCATCAGCGTGACCCAGATGAACGACCCAGTAAATTTCACTCGTACTGTGATGAATTTGCATGATGAAGCTTTAATATCTCAAATACAAAGCATGCTAAGAGGGGATTTATAATCATCGATAGTTTAAACAAATTTGGTGAACTCTGATAAATAAAAATATAGAAGAGTAAGGCAATATGATGAAAGAAAATTAAAGGGGTATGATAATAATTTGTCAGTGAAGAGATTAATGAAGCTGTGCAAACACTAATAACACAGCCTCCTACCCCAAGTCCCAGTGGCTGGAGACCGTGTCCAAACCAACCTACGGTCGATACAACTTTTCCATGGATAGCCATTTGAACCAAACTCTGCCACTCGGTTTGAGTCAATCACATAATAAATACTGTATAAACCTTAATCAAAAGATTCCACAAATAAAGAATGTGGGTACTTGACCAAACTTTGCTATGACAAAAAAATAATTCATGTAGATTAATTTACAGATGAAGAAAACAAAAGGTATATATATCTGACAACGATGGATACCCACAGAATTATATGCAGATATCTTGAAAGATGATACGATAGAGCATGTGAATAGCGAAGCCATTCCGATGCGGGCAAATTACATCAACAATGAAGTTGTGCTGGAAAAGGAGAGTTAACAATGAAACATACCACTAAAGATACCTATTCCAAGTCCTTTCTTTGTAAACCACATTCAAGTCTGATGGCTGCCATGAGCTGAGAAGAAACTGTGTCCTCTTTGTCCCCTTTTGATGCTTTTGCTTCCTTCACCCCTCCAGGGGCCTCTCCCTCTCCCCCTCCCCAACCCCTGTACAAAATCACCTTGTTTGGTTCCCGTGACACCAGCACCGCCCCAGTTGCTTGCTGAGCTCATAAAAGAGATCACATACATCGAGAGTTAAAATAAACAACTTTTGATAGCACGCAAAATGTTCAAAAGAGAATGCGCAAGCATACCTCTAGTTCAAATATGAGATCCTGAACTGAAGTCCCCTTGGCCCTGCCCTTTATATTTACTATGGCAAGAGGATGCTTCTTGAAGTGTGTTTTGATTGTTTTTGCAACACCTGAAATGACATTGTTCCTCCCTGGAGAGAAGAGAACCATTAAAGATCTGCTTCCAGCATGCTAGAACCAGCATCTAAAGAATAATGCAGTCAGGGCTCTGAAAGGGGAAGCTGGGTTTATCAATAGTCAGATTCTGTGACCAATCACCATGAAAATCTAGCAAGTACTTCCGCTAACATCAACACCATATCTAAATGTTTGATGTAGTCACTGATTTTGAGACATGCAACATGAAAAGGACATTTTTGGTGATATTCAGCAGACAGATGCAATACTATAATCAAATTATTCAAGTGTGTCAGGAATATACATGAAACACAAATGTGATTAACAACAATTTCCTTCTTTGGGGAACAGTTTCTTTGAGCAAACTATGGAGGGTGATTGAGCCATGGCCTTCTTAGCATAAGAAAATAGACGGTGAATGATTTCAGAAATAAAAATTACCAACAGCCAGTACTGGACGTTTCCTCATCTTGAGAGCTTGTTTCCGTAAAATGAGCCTTTCTCGATTTGAGAGAGGAGAAGCTTTGAAAGAAATTTCAACAGCAGATTCCTCTTCCAATTGATCTCCATGAACAACTGAGTCAGTTTCCCTCCGTGTTGCTACCAATGATGAATCAAAACCTTTGCTAGAATCATGAAAAATATTATGGGTGGTAGAACATGAAGCCTGAGCTTCTTGCTGCAAAATCACAGGTTTAAAAGCCACCACAAGAGAAATGATAATTAAAGAAAAGACACACAAAGAGAAAGGGGAGGGGCAACAGGCTTGTCTTTTTGTCAGCACTGTGTGAGAAGGGTGGTATGATGTATACCTGACAAATACCAAGATGAAAAGCAGGCCCATCAGAAGTGCATCCTGATTCATTGTTGGGTATATTTGTGTTATTTCTTGACTCAGAGAAAGACCGCACAATTTCTCTCTCAGAATTCAAATGTTCATGCTTGGATGTCATTGACTTATGCTGCTGCAATAACTCCTATCATGAGACGAGTGGAATGCCATATTTGAAGGGCCAGTGCAAGACAACATACCTCTAGAGAATTCAAAGGAAATGCAGATCCAATCACATCAGATGGTGTATTGAAAAATTCTCCATTGTCCCTTGTGTTATGACCATTGTCCTTTGATTGCACAGACTCTAAATGCACTTCATGAGCTTCCTTGATCATGGTAGATTGAAAGAAAAGGATATAGTCAACGTACATGACAACCATACTGAAGAACTGGTGCTATGAGAAATTTAGAATAGAGGATAAGATATCTTTTTTTCACATGTGCTATGCATGTGGATTTCAAGAAAAGAAAGGAGAGAGATGGGGCAATAAAAGATGTCTCTCATATATGGTACGATACCCATTCTATATTTACAAGGAGATTTCAATTGTCGGGAGTACGGCTTCAGCATATCCTAACTTGAGAATTTTCTTTATATACAGAGATGTTTGGTGGTACGAAATAGTAAGCAAACCACAAGTAGCTTGAGTGTGTGTGCGTGTTATGGAACAAAGGCAGAATATGTTTTATGCATTGAACCTGCTAAAGAAGATGCAGAATCTCATCTCTATATAGATGATTAAGACTCCATTTTATAGAAAAGGACATGGAGCTCATTTATGATATTAACAGTGTCTGCCTATGAAAAATCCTAAATCACTTGTATCGCTGTCTATTTGTATTGTTATTGCTGCCTTAGGACAGTTGGGACAAGGCCTCATGGCTATGGTTATCGCAGACCATCATAATTATACTCAATAGGCCATATATTCACCATTAGAATCTTACACCAAAATTATTTACTATAGCCCTGGTTATTAATTATATATATTAAAATATAACCTATACAATGGTAGGCCTTGGTGCAACAGTCAGGTTGCTCCGTTGTGACTTTTGTGCCACAAGTTCGAAATATGAAAATAGTCTCTTCCACACAGGGCAAGGCTGCCTACAATTGACCCTCCCTAGGCCTTACATTGGTAGGAGTCCTATGCATTGGGATATCCTTTAATCACCATAACAAAGAAGTCCATGTCGCACATAAAGTAAGCTCATATGGAACTAACTATTAAGCACAATCAAAAGGGTCAAATAATAACTTACCGATAACACCAATAATGTCAACATCCCTACCAACTGATGCTAATTTACAGAAGAAAAATCAATAGGAAATTTGTTTTATTACCTACATTGTCATCGCTTTGAAAAATTAGGATATTAGATTTGTAATCAAAGATAGTAGCCTGAATGGTTGAGATTAATTAGAACACTAGTTATAAATATTCACCATACATTATCCATTCTGACCAGCAACTTATAATCAATCCTCATGCCTTGGGATATTAAATATCAAGACAACCATCTAATGCACCATGGAGTTATTTGCTGTTTAGCTTCCTTAATATGCAAGCATACCTCAGCACTCTCTTGGTGATCAGTAAAATCTGCAGATCCATTTCTATCCCCCAATGTGGACCTACTCTGATCATTTGTTTCAGCTGCTGAACTTGTTCTTTTATGCATGGAAAATTGCATTGAATCTACCAATGAACCATCCTTGACTTGAGACTAATGAGAAAAATATTAGTTACATATATACTCCAACTAAAATAAGACTGCAGAAGTGAGGATAATATATTCTATGGCTGGAAAGCTCACCATTTGACGCTTTAACTTATCTATGTTTCTGGAAAGGTTCAAGACCTGAAGCTTCAAAGACTGAATAACAGAAGCAAGAAAATTGAGAGATCGTTGAAGAAAAAAATGAACAAAAAATATGTATATAATAACTTATAAAGAAAACTAGGCTCACCTCACGGCGCTGAGCCTCCAACGACTGCTCCATGGCTTCCCTTTTATTCAACAATGTCTTAGGCCTCAAGTTCGAAGGCCTCCTGTAATTCTTTCCTCGATATACAATAATTGCATGACCTTTGCTCACTCTCTCCACAGCCACAAGAATACCACCACTTTCAGCCTCCAAGATCCGAGCTGCACATTCAACATTTTCAATGCAACGGTCTTTGGATATTAACTTAACAAGTTCCCTATACTTCCAGTGAAGGTGCATATTTTCAACTGTTCCAGCAAAAACTCCTCTCCTGCCTGAGCATTTAAAGAAAGATGCTTAGATAACTTTAAAAGGAAAAGTCATAGTGTTCATCATCCGACTAAGATTCCCCATTAGGTTAAGTTGATATCCAACTAAGATTAGTGCATAAATAGAAATGACATTGAAATGTGTTGTCCAAATAGATAACATATCCCAAGCATTGATCTAGGACAAAAGGAGAGTAAAAGTAATGCCTAACAGTGTACAGCAGAATAGCATGATATTATGGATATTTCAGGTTCATGTCCCACTAAAAGACCATTCTAAAGGGCCTATTAAGTTGATTCTCATTTAACCTAAATTAAATTATAAGCAGCGTCAAATTCCTATAAGAAATTGTTTTGGCAGTAATTTCATCAATCAGCTATGAGTAACTAAATTTTAGATACAAACTGCATTAAAAAAAAAAAGGAAAAAAACAACTTAATTGGAACTCACCAAGCAGTAAAAATGGTTTCATCCTCAGACCTACTTTTCGTAACATGTACCTTTCCTCTTCTGATATTCCCTCCTTATCTGATTCTACTTTTAGAGGCTCAACTGGTTTTTCCAACTCTTTCAAAAGCTTCTCTGCCCTTTCCTTCTTTTCCATAGCCTGAAATGGAATGATATAAAGGTCTATAATAGATAAGATTTCAGCCCACCCTGACAGGCTTACTGTAAACGTAGAGGTCCACAAAATTCAATCACTGATTATTATAATCACCTGGTATAACTTTGTTTCTACTCTTTCAAGAGCTAATCTTAACCTCCCATCAGTGGAAAGGGCTCCTTTTTCTTCAGCTTGTCCATGGGGTTTGTCTACAGAGGCAGCTCCAAGAAACTCTGGTTTAGGAAAATCTGTAGTGGCAACCTGGCGACTTCCATCCGTCTTCTGCTTTTGTATATGAATTCCACCATTCCTCCGCTCTTCTATTGCAAGAGAGACAGCAGGAGGCAGAAAATCCTTCCCTCTATAAAAGACAATGAATTCTTTATCCCTTGATAGAAGCGTTCCTCCAGTCAGTTGCTGCAAGAGTTTCAAAGAAAGGTCCACGAAGAAATTATGTAGAGAAGCAAAGAGCATACACCATGCATATATGCATATACATAATTATACTAATTAATTTCCTTTTTCAGTTGACATTTCACAACTATTTATATGGCATCTGTTGTATGAATCCTGTTTCACCAACCAACGCTATCTGGGCTTGAAATAATCATCTCTGCCTATAAGCTAGTATTTTAAGGAAAAGAAAATATTGATCACAAAGACAGATAAAGAGCACAGGCAGTTCAACCATGTTTCAGTGAAGATTGTTAGGTGGTAACACGTACCTACCTTTAACTCCTCAGCCATTAACTCACTGTTAGTGTTCTGCACACCTCTCTTAATTGCAATCTTAGCTATCTCACACTTTTCCCATAGCTTGATCATGGAGACAGCTAAACCTTGAAGGTTCCGATTTCTCCCTGTAAAATCACAAATATGTGAATTGAACATCAATAAAGCTCACAAAACATTGAATATCCAAAGAAGAGGGGCGCTTGAATTCACCTAATGCAAAATGGCATGGTAAAGGCCTACTAAGCCTCCGTAATATAGTCATTTCCCTGTCTGTTAGCTTGGGTTTTATGCCAAATGGAAGAAGACGAAAAGGTTTGCGGAATCCAGGAACAATGGCTGGTAATAAATCAGCATCAACAGGTAAAGGGTCATATCCCCACCAATCAGTGAATCGTGGACCCAACCCATCCAACAATCGATCAGCTTCTTCTTCGAGTTGAGCTTCCCCGGGTTGCTGGAGACGCACCTTATTTGGAGATCCAACACCAATAACTAATGAGGAGCGAGCTGAAGTAGCAAAAGATCCAGCAGATGAATTGGCAATGCGTGTGGGCACAGAATTTGCCCCTTGTTTATCCAATGTTCCATCCTCCACCCTTGACTCTAGAGATACCTCATCAACATTCTGGTTCATTTGTTCTCCATGGTCAAAGTAAGGATATTTGTAATTGGCCCCTCTATACAAGATAATGATACTTCCAGATCTCCAAATGACTAAACCTCCGGTTTTTCTCTGGGAGTAAGATGCAATTCTAATTAGTGGATGGGCACAGTGTGGCCATCAATTTGGAACGTAATGGCAAACTTTATAGATAAAAAAGTGCCATCTCAAAGGCAGTACTACGTGAAACCACAAATTTAACTACTTTACCAAATATAGGTCGTGCAGCATAAAGACAAACCACAGCCCATCATACATTGCATGGATCCTAGTGAGAAGAAATTAATTGGATTGAAGAAAAAGGAAATCAGAAGAGTGTCTTGATAACCTATTTACATGAAATATAATAAAATCTTTGCCTACGTTTCCTCATAAGTGTTAAGACAAATTGAAAGCTTGCAATGAAATTATGTACAAGACTAAACTGATATATCCACATTATAATCTGTGGTTCGAGGCCTTCGGATAGTTCCCACGATAGAGAACTTTTCATAGTTGGGTAAGATGAATTCCAAGGGATTTATCACCAAATTTCCATGCCAACTATTATGTGGAGTAATCAAAAATCTTTTTTCCCCTGAATAGGGGACACAAAAGTCTAAAAGTTGACAACTTTGTAACAAAACTTACCTCCAATATTTCATGGGTCCTCTTCATATTCATCCGGCACAGATCCTCGCACTTGATCTTGACGAGCTCGGACCTCCGCCACCGCTCATGGATCCCGTTCACAATCCCCTCCGTGATCCCCGCCTTCCCCACCTTCAGCCGCTTCTGCAGCCGTATCCCTTCGCTCCTCAGCCTCTTCAGCTCGTCTGCCGGAATCGTCAGCTCCGCGACCGTTGGCACCGCTTTCTTCGAAGCCTTATTCTCATTCTGCTGCTCTTTCTCTCTGCTCCACAAATCATGGAACCTCGTGATGGCGGCCCCGGATCCGGGCTCGGGGACGGGATGCTCGGGGGTGCTCCAGCTCGAATCGATGGTGTGGCCGACGCGGCGCTTGGGGATCTCGTGAGGGGTGGGGACGAAGATCTCGCCGGCGGATCCAGGGCCGATCGGGGGGCGGTCGGCGGACTTGGTGGGGTCCTCGGCGAGGTAGCCCAGGCTCCGTAGCTTCTCGGAGATCCTCCTGATGGCGGATTTGGCTAGGGTTTCGTTGGCGGGCGCGGAAGCGGAGGCGGTCCGGAGATGGGATTTGGGGGGTTTAGGGTTTCGGAAGCGGAGGGATGGTTTGGGAGAAGAGGATGGGAGGAATGGTGGCGATGGGGGCTCCGCCGGGGTTTTGGGCGAGAGAAAGGGGCAAGGGTGTGAGAGGGATAGATACATTTAAGAAGAAGAAGGAAGAGATTAACCAAGTCAAGTGAGGAGAGCTTTCTACTGGGCGTCCATGGCGAAGGGAAGGATAAGGTTCCTCGCCGCCGTAGGTTGTAGCGCCGAAGCTTTGCGAAGCGATCGGCAACGGCCACGTCCCCGGTTTAGCACCGAAGATTCTACGTGGGCGCGTTTGAACCCATGCTGAATTAAGGTATTCCTCTGACTTCCCAATCTCGAGTTCTTTTTAGATTTGATAAACAAATCTTTTTTAACATACCAATTTAATATTTTTATTATATATATATATATATATATATATATATATATATATTAAATAGAAAATTAAATTAAAATTTTGATTCAATCCAACAATTCAAATCTGGCTTACATCTCTCGGTATAGTTGATTTCACATAAAAATTCAACCAGGCTTACCCAAGTTGGGCAGTGTCTGCATCAAGATTTTTTTGCGGCTTTGAGAAGTATGAGTCCATCTTTTCTTGTCCAGAGAATTAAAACAAGTTAGGTGCACTCTAAAAGTATTCACTCATCACCCCTATTGATTTGGTACAAATCAAGAGTCTAATTTAATAGTTTGGGCTTCTAAGCAATTTCTTCTTAAAATTGAACCACATAGAAATTCACTTCAACCACCCAAACGCTCAAAGTGATATTGTCTTAGATTGAATTGAGTTGGGATGCCTAATTACAAGGGCCAAATAGGAATTTGGATGACGTAAACATATTTCTAAGCTGGCTAATGAAATTTATATCAAGTCAATATTCAATAAAGATCTCAGAGGAGTTTGAAGCACTACTTATTTAGGCCTTATTTGGGATACCTTTAAGTAGTTTTTTTTCAAAAGTTATGTGAAATGGTTGTTGGTTAACAGTTAGGACTAATCGTTAATCCGAATAAGCCCTTAGTCCATCCTAAAAATGGATAATAAAGAGTCATAAAATCTGAGTTGGACAAATAAGATTGTATCATTCAAGTCTTGAAAATTAAACTATATTATATATTAGAATAAGTTAAATTTAATTATGGAAGCTGACCTTTATTTGGGGTAGCCATCTATCTAAGATGTTAGGAATCCATCTAATTGGACAAAACTTGTTGATAAGGATTTATTATAGTGATGAAAAAAGTTTTATGAGCATATCCCATCACCCCTCTTATGATGTCTATAATGATGATAGATGTCTTAATCCATCATTGTATTCTATGCATGTGTGGTAAGAAAAGTTAAAAAATAAAAAGGAGAGAAAGAAGGAGAGGAAGAGGGGAAAGAGATATGTCTATGCATTTTTCAAGATTTCTTTGAAACTCTTTTCTTCTTTGACAAGCACTACTGGAGAATTAGATTAGGGATTTGATGAGAGGAAGTCTGAAAGTGGCAAGCAAAATGGCTAGAGTTTGGATTTTTTTTTTTTTTCTTTTTCTAAGGACGAGAGTGGGGAGTTTTTTAAATTTTAGCTTAATTCTAGCCATCATTGGATTTTTGTTTTTTTATTTTTTTTTTAAGGATGGGGATGGAGAGTTTTTTAAATTTTAGCTTAATTCTAACCATAAAAAATGATGGTGGTAGAGCATGATGGATAAAGAACAAAGTTATCTTTAAGTTTTCTTGATGAAAATAGCCTTTTCATTTAGTTGGATTCAATCGGACTGAGCTCATCTAGTTTCGAGTTAGGCTCAGGTAGAGATATTCTCTAGCAAAATGAGATGTGAAAGGTGTATCTCCAACCATATAAGTATCAGACCTTATTTCTTTCATTGACCTTATTTCTTCCATTTATCTTTGTATTCATAAGATGCATAGTAGCTAACAAGCAGAGGTGGGACCAAAAAACATATTTCTCACTCTAGTAAAATGAAACGATAGCCCGTTTGGATGGTGCATCAAACAATTGGGAGTGCTTTAAACAACAACGGAGAAGGGGCATGCATAAATAGTAAAGCCTAAAAGGTTAGAAGGGGTGGTGTATATTATTTACAAAGCTAAAGAGAGAACAAGACTTCTGTCCCGATCCTTGGGCTCCACCACTACATGCATGCAATCAAAAGATAACGAAGCACGAAAAGGATCCTACAATAATCAAACTTAATAAATACTAAACCATAACAAATATATTACAAAGAGATTGTCAAAAACGATATTGCTAATGACTTGATTAAAAAAAGATGGGTTACGATTTCACTGCTCTTAACTTGAAAATTTTTTTTTTCTTTTATAATTATAAAAAATAATGAAAACACATAAAGATATATAATAAATATACATTTACATATTTGTGCGAGTGTGTGCACTTATTTATGGACATGAATACTCTGTGTTGAGTTTGAATACGAATCTATCTTACTTCAAACCCAATCGAATAAGACATGAGGTTTAATGTTGAACCCCACAATCAAACCCAAGCTACCAGGCCATCGGATTCATCTTTCATACCGGAATCTCAGGTTAAATAAATTAGTTTTAGATTAGGTCGGCTGGTTATCGGGCACGATACCCTCGCATCCAGCCTTTTGGCCTTTACTTCTGAGAGTAACATGAGATAACGTTCCCATTTTAGTGCATAGAGGAATATGGCAGGAGGTAGGTGTAAGCCTGCTTTCCAACCAATCAAGGCTACAGAGAACAAATTTGTGGACCCTCTCTAAGTGATTGCCCAAAAATTGTTCCAATTCACAGCTCAAGAACCCCAAACAGCGATATCAAGTGGTTCCCCCTAAAGGAGGGATCGAAAGCTTCCACACCTTTATCTCGGAGTCCATGCCCCCGCTAAAAACCAGATGCGAACTGTTGCTCTCACGCGAGCTCTCAATATGGCTCTCAGCCCCCACCATCGCCAAGCTCTTGATGGGTCCTCCATGCCCTTCCAACACGGCTAGGCATGAGTACCCCCTATCACCTCCTCTCCTCCACACCCGCACTGTTTTATCGGCGGAGCCGCTGCACACCAACTCCGCCGTCGCCGCCAAGCTCAGGATCGCCCTTGTGTGGCCTCTGAGCGCACCGGCGGCCACCATGAACCCCCCACCGCCTTCCCAAACCACGACCGACCGATCGCACGCCCCTGAGTACAGAACGGACCCATCGGCGCTCAGAGCTAGCGCGTTCACCGCCGACTTGTGCCGCTCTAATGTGGCCACCAGTGAATGCTTGTTCTCCTCGGCATGGCTCCTCCACACCTTGATCGTGGTGTCGGCCGAGCCGGTGTAGATGAAGCCGTCCCACGACACGGTTATCGCATTGATGGCATCGTGGTGGGCGCCGGCGACCGACTCCATGCACTTGAAGTCGGACGTGCGCCAGACTTTAAGGGTGCGGTCCCACGAGACGGAGTAGAGGAGGGTGGCGTCGTGCGAGAGAGCCAGGCCGGAGATGGCGTCGACGTGGTGCACCCAGGTGCATTTCTTGTGGCGCCGGACTTGGACGTACTTCTTGGGCGAGAGGAGGCTTAGGAATCGGTCCTTGGGCGTGGGCAGGACTGCACGGAGATTGTAACGGTGGTGTTGGTGGTGGTGGTTGTCTTTGTGGTTAATTCGCCATACACGGATTTTGTGGTCCTGGTGGGAGCTAAACAGGTTGTCACCTGAGATCACTAAGGATTTGACCGGGCTTTCGTTGGTGGCGACGATGAAACTTGGAGGAGTAGTTTGGTGGGAGTGTGGGTCTGAGGGGATCATGGAGGTCCAGAGTCTGATGTCTTCGTCGGAGGAGCCGCTGTAGAGGGACTTGTGGTGGATGGCGAGGGCTGAGATGGAGGAGGAGTGGCCTTTTAGTGTGGTGACGCATTGATGGAGAGAAGGGGGTGGGAGTTGGTTGCGGAAGTTAAGGGAAGGGAGGGAGGAGAGGCTTGGTTGGGAGGAGGACATCCTGGGGTGGTCTTTGGTGTTGTGGGTGGGGTTCATTGTTTTTGTTTGCGTTACAAGCAATGGAACAAGGAGGGGCGAGAGAGAGAGCAAGAGAGAGAGAGCAAGAGAGAGAGAGGAGGAGGGGAGGAGGAGGAAAAGCACGTCACGACTCTTCTTATATGTGGAAGAAGATTAGGATATATAGGAAAGCGGATTCATTTTTTCTTTGCTTCTAGAGAATGAGCAGTGATGTACTGGAAAGAGAGCAGGAGTGGGTTAGGTTAGACCTGGGCTGGAAGTTCGTTGTCCCACCTGGTCGGAAGGATATGTTTTCTTCTGGGATGCTTCTCCATTGGTAAAAGGCAGCAATTAGTCCTGAGCTGGTTAATTGCAAGCGAGATTTTGTTGGCCACAGCATCTTTCCACCGGCCAATAAGGTAACATTCGATGCGAGGGCGATCCATCTAAATCACACCTTCTCTTGAATTTCAATAGAATTACTGGTTGGTTATCTCCAACTCTTCAATACATTTCAACGATCAATGAACACACACTATTGTGACTTCCATCTGCATTTCTAAGCATTGCTTTGCTTCTACACATGATTAGCCTGGTCCGTTAGTCGCGCAGATACACTTCAATCACAAACATGCCACAAGAGCACTATATACCAGCATTTGTACGACCAATGAGTTGGAAACATTTAGGCCCTTGTTCGAGGTACAAATTCGTCAACGTTCCTCATGTTTTCACATAGCTCCAATTAGAGAAAAAAGCAATGCTTCTTCTTGCAGGTCTAGATTGTCGTCATTAAATATGCCAGCACAGGCTAAATTCAAAGGCCATGGGTTAAGTGTGACTCAGAGAGCATTATCATGATGTTAGCCCGAGTTGACGTGCAGTTCTTGCCCGTAAAACACGTTCTAATTTGACCAATCGATGCTTGTCTCTGCAAAAGATTCCTCTCAACAGCTGAATATTTGATAGCTGCTTCTGTTTGACCGAAAGCTCGCATCAATGTAATTAAGCTCCAGTCACGAAGTAGACCGAAGATACCTGGTTTGTGTTACATTAACATCCCATCGTTCAAGTACCAATCTTTTCCTATGGATGGCGTTGGCAAAAATAAAGGAAAGCACGGGCTGGTCATGCGAAGTAACAGTTCAGGTGAAGCTTTGACACTATGGGTTGACAGAAATGGGCTTGGGGCCTGGACGAATAGATTAACTTAGGTTCAAATTTATGAGTAACCTGGAGTGACAGCAGGTCTTGGTATAACTTTGTTGAGGAATAATGATTATGAACTTGCTCAAAATGGATTAAGTACATCCACATCAGTGATAACACATGTTATTGGATATGATTGTATCTTAAGAATGGGGCGGGCAAACCGCTGCTAAGATAGCACTTAAACTTAATTAAGCTGATTGTCGTTACTTATGATTAAACATAAGATAAATGCAAGGTAGTTACCAGTATAAGGACTAAACTTTTAAATTCAAAAAAGTGAAGAGGAGTAAAGAGCAATGATAGGCCATGATCCCATGTTTTGAAGATCATTGAATGAAACGAAGAAGATAACAGTCATTGAGGATCTCAATAAAGGGAGAGGGGGACACTACAATTAACAGTCATTGAGGATCTCAATAAGCTGATTTATTTTGTTGTTTATGATTTCTAATCCGATTTTATTATAATTGGCTAGGGATATGGTGAATTTATCTCTAACTTTAAAAAATAAAATTATTATTATTTTTTTTTTTTATGTGCATCCTAACTAATAAACTTCTTTTTCTTTTTTTTTTTTTTTCTTCGTTAAGACAAAGAATCTAATTAGAAGAACCTATCCTTTAGATCAATCGCCTGATTTTATTTACATTCTCTGCCTGAAAGTTGATCGGTTGGTTGGCTTGTTCTTTAACATCGATCGGTAGTCAGAATAACGATCGGCACACGTCACTTAGCTGATATGGTTGGGTGAAATATAGTGGCAGGAGATGTCTTTCAAGCTGCCGTACCATCCAACAACTACAGCCACCACGATCTGTGAATCTATCACCGTCCCTACCAACAACATTACTTTTGCCAGCAGGCATCCATCTTTTGGAGCCCATCGTGCGGCTTTTTCTTTCGCTCGACCAGTCCTTCTGTTTCCGCTTTCCAGCACGCAGATTCTTCGATCCAGAGGTGGTGCGGATCTGGAAACACCTCCAGTTTTCTAGATATTTCCTGTGAAGGCACAGAAGACCGGGTGGATGCGATATGGAAGACTTGATGATGGCGTCACGTTGATGCAACTGGAGAGGAACAGAAGGCGATCGAGAAGGCGAAGGCCAAGAACTTTGGAAAACGAGGACAGGAAATACCTGCCCACAGACTCAGCTCCTCCGCTTACCTACTGCCGTCTATACTGAGGGATTTGCTAGCTAGGTGGGAGCTGTTATCTCTTCACTTGTTGAAGGCCTGAGTTCTCTGCATGAAGTAGCGTAGCATTCCGTCTTTTGAGGAAGAAGGTAGAGAGGGTCACTTCTCCCAGCGGAAAATGAGAGGCATGTGGTACCATACAAGGACCTATACGGACCATTGTGGTACCCGTCCTCTGTAGCCTGCCTTAGAATTATATATATATATATATAAAAAAAAAAAAAAAAAAGACAAGAAAGAAAGAGCTGTCCTCCCACTAGGAGGGCATGTGTGCTGCCACTACGAGAGCATATGTGCAAGGAACAAGAAGGCCAACGAGAGAGGTTGGTTAGCTACACCATCCAAATTAAATAGCAATAATATTTTAATATCAAAATTTTTATTTTTTTAATATATTTAATTTAAAATTATATATTATAAATATTTAAATTATTTAAGTTATTTTTTTTAATTTATTTTAAATTGATGTTATTGATGCTATCTTTTATCTTTTTAGAAATGATTTTATTTTTATTATTATTTTTTTTTTTGCATTAACATATATCCATCTCAACCATATTTATCCTATGTTCAGACAATTTTTTAACTGCTCAACATTTCATCCGATAAAGCTCATCCGATAAAACATATTTGATTTTATAGTTGTTTCTTCGACTTGATAGGTATTTTATAATTATAAATATTTCAGTTCTATTTTTTTATTTCATCCAATCCGTTTTAATTTTCAATCTCTCAATCCTTATAAATAAATAATTATAAATATAAAAAATAATCACTTTTAAAAATTTTATGATTTTTAATTCTTATTTTATATTCATCTCTATTTCTAATTATATTAACATTGTATTCCATGAATTCTACCTTTATCCTACTTAACCTAAAACATTTAGATTCAAACGTATTTCTTCACAAATCTAATTTTCAATTAATCTTAGCTATAGTTTTATGCAATAGTAATATATTACATACAAATAATATGAATCATAAAATATCATTCTAAATATATCTAATAAGTCCATTATAAACTTGAGAATTCATTGATACTATTACTAATAATTCTTTCATTAGTTACCATTTTATCATATATATATATATATATATATATATATCTTTTATTATGCTAATATATCTAACAATTACTTTTCTTTTTTTTAAGATCATCGTATGCTTTTTATTAATTTGAAGAAAATATATGATATATTTCCTAAAAAGTCTTATGCGTGCTCTATCATGTATTTTTTTAAAATTAATAAAAAAATAAATAAATCATAGAGAAAAAAGATAACATCTTCGTATGATTTTTATTGATTTAAATAAAATCATAGCATAACACATTTTGTTAACAGCTTAGGCTGCTCATAATTTGATACTATTTGTAAAGCAAATTTCCTGCCTTAGCCAAGATTATTTTTGAGGCCAAGTCATCATGTTGAAACTATCAAATATTATATTTATATTGCAGACATGGACGGCAAGTAGATTGATCAGAATTGACCCTTACCTTCTACATAGGAAAGGGAATAGAATTTTGGGACCTGCTGTCAATCCGAGCAAGAAGAACGACTCCATGAAGGCAGGATTTCATGCCTTTGGAAGCCATATTCACTTGCCGAGCAGGACTTGAGTAGCTCTAATATTAGAGGCGGGGGTTGATGGATTCAGTTCGTGTTAAGTTGAACTTCTCACACCACAAAGCGGAGAATTTGAGGAAACCAAAATATAATAAAACAAAAGCTCTTAGCTAATTACTCGTGTCTTGACCACAATGCACAGCCTGAGAAAAGAAGCTAGAAAGATGCCTTCGTTAAAGAAAATTCCAGACAAAAAAAAACCACTCCAAGAGGTCTACATCATTTGAAATCATGAAGCATTTGCCTTGCCCATGGCGGCCTTATAGCATTCCCTTGGCCATGGTCAACCGTCAAGGCGCTTGGCACCTTTCGCACACAACATTTGGTGTCCTATTCGACTGAAAAAGAAAGGTATTGAAAGTAGCTGCCTACCCCCAGAAAAATAAAGCATCTCCTTTCACCTTTAGTCTCCTCATCCGGTCATCGAAAGCGAAGAACGATTGCAAACAACTTGGCCAGAATCCTGTGAATGAGCAGTGAACCTCATGGCTCAAGCATCCAGGGATGTCCTAGTGATAGTGCTTTGCACAGAGAGTGCCCAAAGGTCATAATATAGCTGGAATATTTTGGAGGGGCGCTCGTTCAAAGGCAAAAGCAACCACAAAATGGTAGGAGAAGCTAGACTGCCTCAAACCGGCAAATTGAGCCAAACCAATCTAGAATTGAAACAGCTCAGCCTCCCACTTCAATATAGGAAATGAACCATCCTAATTAGTTGGAACCATCCCCTTACTGATATATTGAACTGTCCAGTTCGATCTGACATAGTGATGGATGTGGATGAGAGACTTCCGGTTCGCTTAACTCATACACCTTCAATTTACTATGGTATGGCATCATACTGAACCATATTGACCTGATATTGATACAGTACCAATTCGTGGTATGAAGTGACCTTAATGATACTAACAAAACAGGTTGAATCTTTTGCACTTAATTATACTTAACTTGTTCCAACAGGCCACATCTGAATTTAGTTGATGCCATCCAATTTTTGCAGTCCTGATTGAAGGGTAGCATCATCACTGATTGAAGGGTACCATCATCACAAATATTTCAGGGTTGATGTCTATTTAATGACACTTGACTAAAATCTACGACAACTTCATATTCTAAATGATCAACACCTCATATCAATATGCCTCAGCTTGGTCAGTTCATAATTGAGCACACCGTTTCTTTAGAAATACCTAACCAGTTTCTCTTGATATAGAATTAAGAAATCATGCTCTTTAAGTTTCTTATAATATCAGCTTGGAATCTTATGACTTATTTTAGATAGCTTCCTAATAAGGAGTCTTGCAAGAAATCTTGACCCACCAGGCTTCAATTCAATTTCCAGTTTTTCTGGTGGTAACCACATTATGCAGTTGAGTATTGTCCATCGTTCCGTGACTGATGCCTATACAGACCACTCCAGACAATTTATTTCATCCTGTCACAACTTTGTAGTCCAGAATCATAAAGACAAATATCGAAATATTTAAGCATAATCAGCTCAGCATCATGTAAACCTTGTCTCTAGATCCACCCAATCATTTATTCTTAAGATTTTCATGTTGCTGAGGTGTACATTTTCTGTTTAAATATGTTTGTCACCCTTCATCACTCCCTTCAAAAATCTTGCAAAGTTGTATCACATGAGGGTCTTTGCAAATTTGTTAAAAGTCCCAACACCTGTCCAAAGAGTTTTTGAGACGACCCAACTTCTTTTAAATACAACTTCTGGAGCTCCTTTGGTACCACAGGGTATGAATCAGCAAGTTAAGGACAATTATGGAGTTACCAGCTCCTCAAGATTAGCAGGCTATAATTACATTGAAGTTTCCAGCATAAATGTTTCATATGGCTCTGATCTTTTGGCTTTGGTGGATCTTAATGAATCAGCAATGACAATCACAAATATGACTCAACACCAAACTCATAGGCTCCAATAGAGTCTGGTCCAACTCACTGTAAATGAGATAACTCCAGTTTGGCCCTGTCCTGTCAAATTCACTTTCAAGAATCCAGTTATTGATTGTTCCAACTGACCCAACAGTGTAAAAAGAAAAGCTGATTTCTGTGTCCCACTTACAATGATAGATGAATTGCTTTTGGTGCATATGAAGTCCCATCTATGATATGAAGTGACAACGCTTAATATCTGGCAGATTCTGTTCAGCAATTTGTTTTTGATGACTGCTCTGCTTAATCCAGAGATCGATACCCAGCTTCAACAAATCACCAATCGCTTACATCCAGCTTCTGAAGATGTCCTTAATTGAGAAATTCCTTTGCCATTCTTCAATAATTCTTCAACATGATGGTGCCTAAGAGATAATGGCTCACTAGACAGAGCATTACCTTGCATATGATGATATATGCCAACCTCAGAAAGATTAATGTTAACCAATGTTTTTGAACCATGTCACTATCATGTTGTCACATATAAAGATTGATTATTGAGAATGAGGAGCAAATCTCCAAAGTGTACTTAATTCAATTCTGGAAATATTTTATGATCTGGACCAACCACATTCTTCATGAATCCTTACTTGAATTCAGCTTCTTGAACGACAGTGAGTATTCAGTCAGGTTCTGCCAAAGGTTCATTTCAAACAACAATTTATGTTAATGCTTTCATTTTTTGTTCTTCAATTCAGCTGCCAAATAAATGATTATTTGAATAGTCTTTTGACCCTAAGCCAACTCGAACATATTCTAGATAATTCAGTAGCACCATATTGAAAGATAATATAAAGAGGCAGAACAGAATATAAAAAAAAACTGTGCAATAATCATAGCTCATTGAAGCCTAACAAAGTAGATGTTTATAATATTTAACTTACAGTTCATTGAAGCACGTTTCATGGAGAAATAGGAGTCAAGAGTATCAGATATTTGCAGCTTTCTCAAGCTTCCCGGTATCTCAATTCAGTGCTCATTGGAACAAATGATCGGCTTTCTTCAAAGAACACCAAGTCCTGTTATTCCTTGAAGCCGTGCTCTCTTCAAAGGCAATGTCGCAACTGCTACTAAAGTCATGACTTCACGTCCAAATCAGAAGAATCTGAGTCCAATTTCCACCAAGGTTTAGAATCTTTCGGTCCTCTCTTCCCCACCAAGCCAAAACTCCCGTCATCTCCATCCTCGCTCTCTCCTTCGAAAACATCATCCTCAATGTCTTCCAAATCCGACTCATAAGTCCACTCCAACCTCTTCAACAGCTCCCTATCCTTCCACTTCCCCACCGCCGACTCCGCCTCCTTCCTCGCCTTCCCCGAAATCACATCCTTCCAAGAAAAATTAGCATCAGCGCACCTCTTGAGCGCTCCGTCCCCCTCATCGCCCACCACCACTGTCTTCAAACACCTCATCCTCGCCTCCCTCAGCACTCCGACGAAACCCGAATCATCGGAGACCAACACCAAACACCTGATTTTTCCGCGGTCCATGGTGTCCACCATGTGCTCCTGGAGCGCCCGGTCGGCCGCCTCCGGCCGGTCCTCCACGGTCCGGACCACCACCCCAGCCCGCCGGAGCTCGTCAGCGAGGCTGTACCCGACCCTGGGGACCAGCAGTTCCCTCGCGGCCTTCTCGTACTTCTTCATCTTCAGAGAGAGCTGCCCCACCAGCCGCACCCGGCGGCCGCCGCAGGCGGAGTCGAGGCGGCGGAGCCGCTTGGCGTGCTCGCGCTCGTGGATCTCGCGAAAGTGATGGACGAGCTTGGCGTGGACGAAGAAGTTCCGCCCGCAGACGCGGCAGGGGTAGGGTTCCGGCGAGGGGTGGGAGGCCTCGCGGCGGTCGAGGGCGCGGCGGGAGGCGCGGGCTGCGCGGACGGGGGGAGGGACGTGGCGGAAGGCGTGGTGGTTGGCGTAGGCGACGCAGAAGCGAAGGGGGCCGAGGGACGAGGCAGCGAGCTTAAGGCGGATGGCAGCGTCGTAGGGGGGGATGGAGTTCGGGGGCTTGTTGTCGAGGTCCCAGAACACGGCAACGGAAGGCTCCGAAGCAGCGGCGGTGGAGACTAGGGTTTTGGGGAGGAGACCGGCAGAGAGGTGCGAGGTGGTAACCGGGCCGCGGAGTCGGCGGAGAAAGGTTAACATCGGCGGCGATGGAGCGACGGAAGCGATCAAAGACAGGTTCTGAAGGGTCAAATTTGTTCCTATGACGTCCATCAAATGCTAGACCGGACCTGATCACACGCTGATCAATCTTAAATCGTGAGATCAACGAAACGTTAAACAGAATACCCAGTTCCAAATGGAAACCAAAAGAAAAAGGATTTAATGAATCAGCCGTGAACCTAGATCCAACGGCTAGCATTTATTTGATCTGACGGCCATCATTTTTCTTGCCTATGAAATAGAAAGATGAAATTTAACTGTACCGGTTTAAGTGCGGTCTAGCATAATTTTAATAATATATTATAATATTTATACATTATAATTATTTTCTATTAAAATATTTATTATAATTTTTATCATATATTATATTATTAAAATATAATATATATTTAATATTATTATATTATATAATATTACTATATAATGCTATAATTTTGTAATATTAATATAATTATATGTCACGATAATGTGGTATTGTATTATTAAATAATAATGAGTATAATTTCAATAATATATTATAATATTATTATTAAATAATAGTAAAATAATATATTATAATAATTATATATCACATTCATTATTATATTAGAATATTATTATATTTTTTATTTTATATTATAAAATTATAATATGATATATTTAATATTATTAAAATATTATATTATTATATTGCAATACTATTAGAATGGTTTATAATAATAATTTTTAATAGATTAGGTAATTAAAGGTAAAATATAATATTTTTTATCATTTTTATTCAAAAAATGTTTTCTTAAATTTTTTATTAGATAGATATTAAAATTTCATAGCATTTTAAAAATATTATTATTAAATAAAAAAATATTTTTAAAAAAATAGTTTTGAAAGCTCTGCTATCAGAGATAGAATGGATGGAGAAATCTCACTCACCGTATTTCTGATCTCACTATAGAAGTTTAGAGAAGGAGAGAATTTCCTTCATGTCTTTCTTCATTTTAGTCTTGTGCCAAGATGTTTCATTGGCACACCAATCGGATCGATGTTTAATATGAAATGAAATAGGTTATCGGGCGAGCGATCTTTGAACCCGTCTCGAGTTGTTCGCATAGGAGCCCGACCGGTCCATCGTGGATAAATTAATATTATTTACTAAAAGTCCCATCCATTAATAAATACCATTCTCCATGCCATTGGTGCATGATCATGCGAACATGGAAGGCCTGATAAACCATTGCATCTAAATAGTCGATGGTTTAACCAAAACAAAACTTAAATTGTTTATTATGCATCTCTAGCTGTACCATTAAATCTCTAATCTTTCCACCCACTCTTTACTTAATAGCGTACTGTATCGAAAAATGTAATAACAAAATATAAACTCACAATACGACAAAAATTTTTACACATATAAATATAAAAGTACAGTAACTAACTAATTAATAATTAAGTGATGTATACATTAAAATAACTTCAACAACATGCTATAAAATCATATATTAATTATAAAAAAAAGTTTAGAAACAACTTCATTTTTCATTATTTCGATATTACACTAACTACATGCTAATACCACGTGTTATACATTGAGTTTGGCTATACCACCTTAAGTCGGGACTGGTACTCAAACCAACATTTCCAAATACTTTGTGCTGAAATGTCCAATCATAGATTGAGTTAAAACGCCAATTTGTGTTGAACAATGATTGCGCTTATGTTGAATGATTGGATCTAAATACTTTGTCATGGATCCATTAGCATTTCCAAATGATATATAATTGCATTCTATTACAATGACCATGGAGTTGGGCCACCTCACAAAATATGCACCCCACCCAATTCATAAAATATACTTCTTGAAAAAAGAGGAATTTAATAAAAATAAGATGAATGAGTAGGTAAGATGTCACCACACTATGGTCATGATGTTTGTTGGAGTTCAACTAACAAGTTTAAGAGAGAGTACAATTCACGATGCACCTTGGGCAGCAGCTGATTTGATTCATCAAGGCAATTAGTAAGAGGGCTCGTGACCGCGGCCCGTCGTGGAAAGACCGTGATGTTGAGCAGCGTAAGCCGTTTGAATTTCCAATGCGAAGAGAGGGACGCTACATTATGAATGGGATGTATTGATTCTAAGCATGGTTGGTAAAGTCAAGAAGCTAGACCTTTATCTCTAAGACCCCGTCTTTTGTCGGAACCATATTTTCTTTTTAAAAAGTATAATTTTTAAGAAATAAAAAATTTTGTTAAAAAATTTAAATTTTTCATCTTTTATTTCAGAGAAAGTAAGAAAGCAATATTTTTATGTTATTTATTTTTTTTATTTTTAAAAAATAACTAATTTTTTATATAATTCCTTTAAAATTTATGAGAAAACATCAACTTTTAAACGTTCTTTTTGTAATTCAATTTTTAAGAAAAGAAGCCCTTCCCTGCTTCTTCTACTACTACTACTACTATTAATAAATTATATTCATAATTATATTTAATTTTTTATACTATTTTATTTATTTATATTTTATTATTAAATTATTAAAAATTTATTTAGTACATATTATTTATCACATATTCCTAATTTGTGTTCGATAAAATGCTTTATATTTCTCCATGAGGCAATTTCGAATAATAATAATAAAAAAAAGACACCGTTATCTTGGATCGCACCCACGGAAGGCCGGCAACCGCTTTCTGGAACCTTATAAAGGGAAAGCGTCTCCTTGACTTCTTGCCGGCCGAAAACTTTGTCCCGAGCTGAACCGATCGCTCTCCGGAATCTCTACTACGCTTCCTTCCTCCGTAACCACCATATGCCCCCTCTTAGTTTTCTACCTCCCCTCGCTCCTCCTCCGCTCCCAGCTAGGGTTTACTTCGGCTCTCCCCATGGCTCTCTTCTTCCTCCTCCTCCTCCTCTGCGCGGTTCCTTGGATTACTTCTCCCTCTCCGCTCGATTCCTCCCACCTTGCTCGCGTGCTCGAGATTCAGGAGCGAGAGCGGGTGTCTGCATCGGTTCAAGAAGCCTCGGCTCGTGGCCTTCTCGGGCGCCTCCTTCCGTCCCATCAAACCAGCTTCGAGTTTGAGATCATCCCCAAGGTAAGTGTCCGTTTGACGTTCGTTTACGTTCACATTTGTGATCAAGTTAGGTTCTTGCTAGTTTTTTTTTTTTTTTTTTTTTTTGTTGCATGATTGCGATTTAAATGTTTCTTGGATACTTTAAATGTTTCTTGAGTACTGGTAAGCTGTTTGAACGGACAAGAATCTTATGTGGAGATAGTACTACTGCTTTCTTTCTGGTTCCTACTTTCAGCGAACAGTTTCAAGACTTCTTTCTCTAAGGTAACTACTTGATTGCTGGCTATTCTTAGGTAATAGGTTGAATCTTTTCAACCTTATCAGTGTCTGTTTTGTTGTGCGATGAAGTTGGGTTCTTGCTAGGTTTGTTGCATGATTGTGATCCAGCGTTTCTTGAATGCCGGAAAGCTATCTGAACGTAGTCGAATCAAGAATCTTTTATGAAAAGAGAAATACTTGTTCTCTGGTTTCTACTTTTAGCGAACGTTTTTAGATTTTTTTTCCCCCAGGTAATTGCTTGATTGCTGTGAGTTTTTAGGTAACGTTTGAAATGATCCCTGAAAGGGTACATGCCTAAATCTTTGAAACTTTTAAATGATGGTCTAATTTTGTGAAGAAGTTAGTTTCTTGTTAATTTCTTTGTTCATGGCTTTGATTAAGATATTTCTGGATTAGTGAATCAAACCAAGAATCTTTTATGGAATTTTACTTCCTGTTGTCCGTCAAAGTCCTTCAGTTAACGGTTTCAAGGTTTCTTTTCTTTTTCTTGTCCGGTTGAACTGCTTGATTACGATGAATTTTTAGGTGTTGTTTTAAATAAACCAAGAAAGGCCAAATATTTTAGGCCTTGCGAATGTTTTGTTTTGTTTTTTTTTTGATAAAGTTAGATTCTTTCTCTCTTTTTTTTTTTTTGTTTGCTTGATTGTGATTTAAATATTTCTTGAATGCTGGTGAATCATCTGAATTGAATAGAACAGAGCTTTAATGAAAATGAGTACTATGTGGCATCTGATTGGAAAAGTTAAGGTTTTCAGTATTGCACCTTACATGCCAGTGAATGAGTTGATTTTGTTTTTTTCCTTTTTTTTGTTAGATACCTGCTAGATTACTCTGACTCTTTAGGCACTGCTTGAAACAATCCAAGAAAGGAGTTTTTTTAATGGAGTGTGATTCCTGCTAATCTTTTTGCATTATTTTGTCTGAGCTTTGTCTTGAATGCTCGTGAACTATCAGTACTTAATGAAGCAAAGAGCAAGGGATATCATGCTGCCTGATTGTAAAGGTTTTCAAGATTGCATTTTAAATGATTATTTTAGCTTTCAATGAATGGTTTCAAGATTTTTTTCCCCTTTCTTCTTCTTCTTCTTCTTCTTTTTCTTTTTTTTTTTCTTTATTTGTGCCCTGTGTGTTAGCATGTATATCTTAGATGAGATTGTTTATATTTTTCCTTTTTTTTTTTTTCATTTTCTAGTTTTTCTGATGAGATAGTTGGGCATTTAATTGTTCTTTGTTGTTAACTTAATTATGAAATCAATTATAACCTTCTGTTTTTGTAGGAAAAATGTGGTGGAAAAGCATGCTTCATCATCAACAACCATCCATCTTCTGGCATTAAAGGATCTCCAGAAATATTGTATGTATTATCTCTTATGGTTAAATCGTTGTACAGATTATCACTAATCCATTGATCAATAACTTTACATTCAGCACCCATTTAGATCTTTTATTTTGCCAGTGCTGAAATTCCATCTATTTAGTTAATTTTTTTTAAAGTTTATTTGCTTACTACTATTATATAGACAGATATCAGGATTTTTTTTTTTTTTTTTTAAAAAAAAGATTTCTTTGTTGGAGAGGTCCTATACAGTATTGATAGAAATAGGAATGCTAAAGGCAACACTATGCTGACATCATTATATATGGTTATCTTCAAGCTATCATCCACATTTGTGCTATCTTCCAAGACGTAAGATGATAACTGCGCTCATCTTTAAAGTGACTGTTTTATTATAGGTCCATTGATCTGGATGTAGGAATTATATACTTAGAAGATGGCTTAGACAGTGGGATTTTCTTGTAAAATAGTATCTGTTTTCTTGTATATGTTATCTAGGATGTGCTACAGTGACCTAATTCTTTTGTTTAGTCTTTACTCTTCTGTGTATGCTTGTTTTGTAATAAATATGAAATGTGAGACAATCTGTTCATCTTCATAACTATTATGTATTTCTGTTTGATGTGCTTGTTCCTTAATTTTGTTTCTGTGCATGTTGCTGTTGCATAGGTCAGGTCTGGCAGCATTAAAAAGAAATTTATTTTTTCCTTTTTTTTTTTGTTTGATAATTGCTCTAGTTGTTGTTGTTGCATATACCATCCATTCAATGATCCCTACTCTGCTGCTTGGATGTCTAAATCCAGAAGATATTTATTCACTGGTGTTTAGCCTGCCTAATACATGCTTTTCTTTTTAATCAAGTAATCATCAAAATGTAAGACATTGTCCTGTTAAAATGCCCTTGTATCAGGCCTTTGGGATATTTTGATCGAACCAGCTTGTAGCATTTGGACCACTTGGACCATCCAATTGTTTTCCATATAAATAACTGATGGTTTAAATCACCATATAGGCTTCCATCAGATGCTCATTTTGTTTTTTACTGACCTTATGGATTTATTATAATTGAAAATCAAATAAAGATACTTGAAAATACAATTCTTTGATTACCAGGATTTCCTTGACTAGTTAGATTTTTTTCTTCAGTTATTTAAGAGTAATTGTTCAGTGATTTGATTTTTGACCAGAATTCATGGGGCAAGCGGTGTCGAACTTTCAGCCGGTCTACATTGGTATTTAAAGTACTGGTGTCTCGCACATATATCTTGGGAGAAAGCTGGTGGTGTACAATTATCATCAGTGCCAAAACCAGGGGCTCTTCCCCATGTTTCTTCTACTGGTGTTTTTGTCCAAAGGCCCATTCCTTGGAGCTACTACCAGAATGCTGTTGCATCCAGTTGTAAGCTACTGCATTTTCTATTTATTAAATTTTTGGTTTATCATGCAAAGTTATTCTTCTTGTCTTCTGATAGATCTAGATGTTTTCCATCTGTTTTTAATTTAGAGAAGCAACCATATCATGTCATTTTCTATATCAAGACAACCCCCATATCTACATCACCACATCTACTTCATCTACACAAATTTTTGTGCTTTCACATAGTAGCAAGGTTGCTTTCTTGCCTATATTTTCACTTTCCTTTTTTTGGGAAAAGATCAATCAACATGAAACTTCAACACAGGATTTCTGCAATACATGATCTTATGATGTGAGATTATTAGTATCAGAAAAGTAACTATCAAGATGATAAGAGAGTTAAAAAGAAAAGGGTTATATGATAAGAAAATTTGGTGATCGAATGAGAAAGTTCAATCAGCGGTGCAACCTAAAAGAAAGTACTATAAAAACTATGTAAATGTAGGAATAGAGAAGCATATGAAAACTATAAAATAGCTAATAATGAAGTTAAAAGGGCAGTATGGGAGGCTAAATTCAAGGCATATAAAGAATTATATCGTAAGCTAAAAGCTAAATATGGAGAGAAAGAGATATGTAGAATTGCAAGACTAAGAGGAAAAAAAACTAGAGATATGATTCAGGTTAAATTTATCAAAAATAATGATTAAAAAGTTTTGCTCAAAGAGATAAAAGAAAGATGAAGAAGTTATTTTAATAAATTATTAAATAAAAATGATTTAAATAATTTAGAATGCATTATGGAGGATAGAAATATGATGCATACCCTTAAAATTAAGGTATTTAAGATGAAAGGGGCCGTGAAAAAGATGAAAATACAAAGAGCAGTAAGACTTGATAAATTTAGGTGATGTAGGAGTAACTTGGATGATAATTTTTTTTTAATAAGATTTTAGAGACTAAGAAGATGCTTAAGAAATGGAGAAAGAGTATTATAAATCGATTTATAAGATTAAAGAAAATGTTCAAAACCGCTCCTATCGTAGTATTAAGCTCATGAGTCATATTATGATACTTTGGAAGAGGGTGATTGAACATAGATTGATATATATGCCATAAATATCGGAGAATCAATTTGGTTTTACATTGAAAAGAACAACTATAGAAGCTATTTTTCTCTTTAGGAGGTTAATGGATAAGTATGGAGAAGAGAGATAAACTTTTCATATGGTTTTATTGATTTAAAGAAAGTATATGATAGATTTTCTTAAAAAAGGTATACGGTTGGTATTAGAAAAGGAGTACTCGTTAGATATATTAACATAATAAAAAAAAAATATCATAGAGTGGTTGCTAGTTTAAAAACTATTACAGGTAATATTACTGAATTTTCAATCATAGTAAGTTTGCATCAAGGATTTGTACTTAGTTCTTACCTTTTTGTATTAGTTATGAATGAGCTTACTAGAAATGTTCAGGATGATATTTTATGATGCATGTTATTTGCAAATGTTATAGTATTAATGGATGAAGTTAAGGTTGAAGTTAATCGTAAACTAGAGTTATTGAGAAATGGATTAGAATTTAAAGATTTTAGATTAAGTAGGACGAAGATAGAATATATGAAATGCAATTTTAGTATAAGTAGAAATACGGATGAATGTAGAGTAAAAATTAAAGATCATGAAGTTCCTAAAAATAATCATTTTTGATATTTAGAACTGATCATTCATAAGAAATGAGAGATTGAGGATGATGTTACCCATAGGATTATAACAGGTTGGATGAAATGGAGAAGTACAATTAGAATATTATGTGTTTATAAAATACCTACAAGTTGAAAGAAAAATTTTATAACATAGTCATAAAATCGGCTATGTTTTATGATATGGAATGTTGGACAGTTAAAAAATTCCATGCGGGCAAGATGAATGTAGCTAAAATGAGAATGTTGAGATGAATGTATAGTAATACAATAAAAGGTAGAATAAGAAATGAAGTTATTCATAAAAAGATGGAGGTAGTATTAATTAAGGATAAATTGAGAGAAGGACGACTTGGATGGTTTGGATATTTGCAATGTATATCTTGGGATACACTAATGCAAAGGAGTGATTTGATACATGTAAAAGAAAAAAGAGATAGAGGTAGACCAATTAAGTGATAAAGAAATATTTGAAATCATCTTAGTGAAAATACGACTTAAAATTGAGTAAAATGAAGAAAAAGGAATTAAGGTTTTGTTGTTATTATTGTTATTGTTGTATTTTCTCATGATGTGATAAATGTTTTTCCTTGTTTTGCCATATGACGTTCATCTGCGTTAAGTTTTCTCTTTTCCTGATCGATATTAGAGGCCATGTAACTGTTGTTAGATAACCAGTCCTTAGCTCGTATGATGCATATAGTTTTTGGTTCTTTTTGTTGAGCTACACAATAGCTACAGATAATATAGCAAATTACTTAGCAGTGTAACAAAGATTGTGATGTTTTGGGGAACAGTAATTTTGAGACTAGTGGTGCAGTAAGAGTTCATGGGGCCTAAACAATGTTCCTGTAATCAGAAGTTATGTAATTTTGGATTTCAGGGGGTCAGTGATGGAAGTCCATGACAGCTTCTTTTAGGAGTTTGATAACATGGCCCTTACTCCCCAAGAAAGAAATGGCACCAGTACTGGGGCCTACTCTAATTGTCTACTCTATGCTTAAACCCTTATACTCTTTAGCTTTTTTTAACCTATAGGACCCACAATAAAAGGGTAAATTTTTATTATATTCATTTTTATTTTAAAGTCATCAAACTTATTTTAGTACATAGTCTGATATCAACCTTCTCATTGTTTTGGTTATTTAGGAGTATTGCTTAGAGAACTGCATCGATGGTGCTGTTTTACTTGTTTTGTAGCTTTGATCTCTTTTCTTGGCTGAGGCTGGGTCATTCACTCGTTCCCTTTCTCTTATGCTTTTGATGAGTATAATTGTGGTGTATGAAGATTGACTATGTTAAGGCTCAGTTGACTACTGGAACTTGGATACTGATGAAATGCTTTCTCATTCAAGATGTGAACTGAGACCCCTCAGAACAGCTGAGTTTATTATATTTCAGTTTTGCTGTGGCTTAACTTTGGTGAATGGTTTAAAATTAATGGATGCTGTTCTCTTGGATTATTCCGGTGACATTTCCAATACATTACATTTTAACCTATCATATCTATATTTATATGATTTTCTGAGAGTCTCCATGATGTTTCTGTTACAAGGATAATTGAGATATCTTTACAATTTTCTTTCTACTTCATTCAGTCTATTAATTATTAATTAATGATTTATTTTTAAGATTCATTTGCATGGTGGGACTGGGAAAGGTGGGAAAAGGAAATTGACTGGATGGCTCTCCAAGGAATCAATTTGCCTCTTGCTTTCAATGGGCAGGAGGCTATTTGGCAGAAAGTCTTTCAGGTACTTCTTTTTCTATTTTCTTCAACTAACTTATCTTTTAACAACATTTCATAATATCTTCCTTTTCTATTTAAGAGTATTTTTCTTTATTTTTAATGTTCCAAGCACCGGAAAAAGGCAAGGGCATTAATGGAGAATGAGCTACTAAGTTTTATTCTTTCGATAAATGCTATTATCTTTTTAATACATTTTAAAAGTAGAAAGGATAGAGCAAGAAATAAGTATGTATTAGGACAGTTGTAGGAGTTGTACAAATTAAGGACAAAGTGATGGGCAATTGATTAAGAGAGTATGGTCATGTACAACAAAGAGTTGAGGTGGCTCCAATAACGAGAGATACTTCAACTCTATTGAAGGATGTAAGAAAAGAAGAGGAAACCTAATGTACCATTGATTGAAATAGTGGGAAGGTATATAGATTAGTTTGAATTAAAAACAAAAGTAGCCCTCTATGGAAATATTTGGTGAATGAGGATCCATAGAACTCCTCAAATAATTGGGACAAGGCTTGATGGCTGTGGTTAATTAACGTAATTTTTATTTTGTTAATTCTTTCCTAATGTTAAATTAAATAATAATGAATGAATTTTCAATTGCAAGTTACCTTAAATTAGTGAACAATATATTAAAAATGTTACCTGTTTTGAGCATAACCTATATTGTCTAATTCTTTTTTTAAACAAAAAATTCTGGAAGGGATGATATCAGTGATATTATATTTAAATTCTCTTATTTCTCTACAATGCCTCTGATCTCTTCACAAATTTTTGATATATGATAACTATAACCTGTTCATACTTAATAATTTAAATTATAAATAGGGAAGCAACATTATCTAGATAAATAAAATTATTTGAGCAGGTTAATAATCATATTCTAACTAGTGTTGCTATTGCTTTCTAGAGGTTTAATATAAGTGGTCCAGAGTTGGATGATTTTTTTGGGGGACCTGGTTTTCTTGCATGGTCACGTATGGGAAACTTGCACGGGTGAGTTCACAATTTGTGACCCTTTTCTCATGTTTAGTACATTATATTTATTTTTTTAATCTGAATTAAGTTTCATTGCCTTAGTTCATTTCAATGTGCTTTTTTTAAATCCTTTTCTGACTTAAAGGATTTTCTACTTCTTATTATTGAGCTTAAGGCTGTATGACATTAACGATGCTTAGGTACATACACCTGGGATTCTTGAGAGAGATGGAAATAGATTTATCATATACTCTGAACCGTACAAATTATCTCAAAAAAAGAGGGAAGAGCAATTGGAAAAAAGAAAACATGTGACTGCCAAAGTGGCTATTTTTAATTTATAAATTTGTACTTTTAAATTTAGGCACATTGCAAAATTCATCCCTGTAAAATATGTGCTTCATTATCCACATAATTTGGAATGGTGGGTTCACTCTCGCCATCCGGTGGACTTTAACTAGTGGTCTTCATCTTACAAAGTAACTTTCCTAAAAGCTTCATTACATATTGCCTGATGATCTTTAAACTGTGCCATGGATATGGTCTTGATGGTGTGCTTTTGTCGATCTAAATGATAATTATTTTTCATGTGCTCAATCCTTTTATTAGTGGATGGATTACTTCCACGAGGGCTAGGAACTAGGTTCTCATGAAACATATCTTTGAGGTCGATAATTGACCATTACATTATCTTTGTTAAACAGATAAACTTAAATGTGTTCCATCCATGATCCTGCACTACGTTACAACACCAATATTTTGTTATTTCAAACTTTAGTTGATGAACAGTCTAGGTTACTGTGGTGATGAGGTTGTTAATAAATAAGAGAGTTGATTTTGTTATTTCAAACTTTAGTTGATGAACAGTCTAGGTTACTGTGGCAATGAGGTTGTTAATAAATAAGAGAGTTCACCCGATCTGCATTAAGCTATTTCAATGATGAATAGCTATTTTATGGGCTCCTATTGGCTTAGATGCATTAATTACAATATCTTGTTAAGGTCTTCAGTCTTGAAAAATGACACATTATATGACAAAACTTCTATAAAAGCTAAAATTTTGATGTGTGCTAGTCAAGTAAAATTTTGATACCTCGTTGCTGTTCTAGTTTCTGTTTATTCACAGAAAGTACAGAAGCTTTTCAAAATCTTTAATTTGAATTGGAAAGCACTTAATTAACTAAAGTGTTTTCTATTTCTGCCAATAGTCATTCATGTCATGTGAATGAAAAAATGATTAGCAAAATTTTGCCCCTGTTATTTGCCACCAAAATAATGAATGATGAAGTTAGCATCTTTTAATTTTTAGAGGTGAGTATTGTTTGGTGGTATCATATTCTTTACATGTAACTGTAGATGCTATCCTCTGGCATGAGTACTTGACTGCTTAAAGTGATCTGGTTTAGTTATTCTTGGGTTTCACAATATCACATGAATTTCAGTGATTAGTGTGTTTAGACTGGAGTTGGTAAAGGGTGCTTAACTTTTGGGCATGTTTGGCGTTGATTCTACTTATTAACATGTTCTCTTGAAAGAAGCTAGAAAGCTAGGAGAAGCTAGAAGCTAGGTTTTGTAGGTTCTCCTAAAAGTGCTTTTTAAATTTTTTCTTCTTGTAGAAGCACTTATCAGATATTGTTGTCGCTTACTTTTCTAGTAGCACATTTTTGGTTAAAAGTTACTAAAGTATTGTTTTAAGCAGCACCAAGCATGCCCTTTTTGCCATCTATATATGAATGTGTTGCCTGGCCCCTTCAACAGCCATTTACCTTGTAATGAATGAAGTCTCCCTTAGAGAGTCACTAAACCTTTCCCTTTCCCTTACCTAGACAGAGAGAGAGAGAGATGACGAAGAGAGGAAGAGAGCTAAATAGGAATCATAGGAAAGCTGGCAGCCATGGATTAATTTTATGGTCTTTGAAGGCCTTATTCATGGTGCTCTTTTGTTAGCAGCATTGATTCCTACTGGATGATAGAATCTAAGCCCTTAGTTATATGTGTCATGAAAGATTAATAATTTTTTTGTGGTATGTGGGTATTAGCTTTCATGTGGCTTTTTGTCATTGCATGTAGGACCTTGTCATGGGCAGGACATGTCTATGATGGTGATTCATGTAGTTATTGTGTTTTTCATGTGGTTCATGTTTGATCCATTATGAAGACAAGTCCTTGTGCTCGTTTCCATTATCAACAATGACTTTCATTATCCATTTGGAGAGGAGCAAATCTAGTTTGAAACCCTATTAATATATTGTTGTCAAATTTCATGAGCTAAGATCTATGATATCATTAAACCTTTATCTTTTTTTTTTTTTTTCTTGGGTGGAGAATATGGGGGTGTAGAAAGTTTGGAGGGGAAAGTTGATGCTATAAAATGTAGTCAATGTTGTGATATGTGCCACTTACATAAAGATTTTTGTGCCTTCGTTTATATTAGCTTACTATTTTTTTTTTTACGATATGCACCACATGAATTGAATACATGCTTTGCTTTCTTTGGTTATAAACATTCTATAAGTGGTTAATGATAGATGGGGTGGACCGCTTCCTCAAAGTTGGCTTGATGATCAACTTGTTCTTCAAAAGAAAATTCTAGCTAGGATGTACGACTTTGGAATGTCTCCAGGTATTGTCTTGAAAATACATGAACTTTTGCAAATTGGTGATGAATCCTTGAACACACATTCTTCTATGAGTAGGCAGAGATTTACAGTGGCCTTCAGAAGTTTATCTAGGTTTACATGTTTGATATCTGTTTCATTCCATAAAAGTTTTTTTTTTTTTTGGTGCCAAGCATTTCTATTTGATTAGATTAATTTCATAATTTGCAAATTCTTTTTTCATGTCCTTAACATATTTGTTTCTTGTTTATTATGTAAGATGGAACGATCTTGAGTTTGCTTATTTTATCAACATGTGTAGCAAATGATTGGTAGGGACATATCTTGGCCAATGAAGCGAGAGCTAATTAATTGAAGTTGATGGATCAGATCTTGAAAATAAATTTCAGTTCTCTAATAGGTCAACTGAATGGTTGTTTCTTTTTCAATGGATCTACTTTGGACTCTTTCATTGAGAGAAAATGTGGAAGTTGATGGGACTAGAAAATGTATAATTGATGATAAGTTTTTAAAACTTTTAACTGGCTACCTAGACAGGAATACAAGAGGGATGTGTATTAAGCCATAGTTATTAAAGCAAGAAACTGGCATGGAAGACATTCAGCGATATAAAATTAGTACGTACTGTTTTATAGACTGTTATAAAACTTTTATTCTAGAAGTGTTTAAGAAATAAATGAAATGGTAATAGGGCTTTAATTTAAATGTTTGCAAATTGCAAGTAAAAATTCTTTTTTAGCAACTTTTTTTCAAGTTGGATTATTATCTGACCATTGTTTAATTTTGGATCATGATAAAGGGTTTTTTTTAAGAAAAAGAGATTCAAGGATTAAAATTAGGTATTGTAGAGTTGCTGTTGGCAGGTTAATCAAGACACTGTGTTGTGTGCTATGTATTGGTGGAAACTGGAAAGACTAGCAACATTGTCAAGAGAAACATGGCATGATCAGATACCTTGGAAAACACTTTTTTCCTCTTTCAATTGGGACGTTTTTTTTGCTTATCTATAGCTAAACAGGAATGTTTTGGTCATTTAAACCAATAGTATAACCCTTCTAAAGCATGTGTTGTTAGATCAAATATGCATCTTGTTGTTGATGTTAACGACCTAAACATTTGTATAACTACCTAAAAAATTCTTAACCAAAAATAAAAAAAGGTATTATATGGGATTAAAACATTTAAATCGAAGATAAGGAACTTGTATTTTGAAAAAGAATCATTAGATATCATCTAACCTTTGTAATCATAAGTTCATAACCATCAAGCTTTTACCCACCAAGTAGTGTTGACTTTATGGATGTTGCAATGAGATAACATGCTGGTTCCATACTATAGAATTTCATATCAATTGTTTTGGGATAGACATGTATTTCTACCTAATAGAATCAGCAACTTGCTTGTTGTATTGTGTGAAAACCAACACTGACTAACATGAAGCATGAACTAGAGCCCACTAAAAGTTACAAAAATCACTTGATTAGGGAGCTCAGTTAATTATTTAGGTCATTGTTGATGAGTATATTATGATAAATGGACTTGTTTGGGGCATGTAAACCACATAAATAACTCATTATTTGCTGATCTTACACTTTTAGCCAATTAAATATGCTTGTTGACAATGTCTACTTAATGTTGTAAAACAACAATAACATAATGCCCAAGTTTAACAAAAAGCCATCACTATTATCCTAGGATTGCCATATTTAATTGTGATGTTAAGAGGAAAAATTCTTATATAAAATTAACAGTTAGATATTATTTGTTGTTCCTTTAGCCTATTTAAATTGTTTGCATCCTTGTGATATATATATATATATATGTATATATATAGTTCTGATTTCATTTAAAGTATTCATTAAATAAATATTAAATTATTGAACTTGTGCCAAAAAAAAAAAAAAGACTGGTTATAGAGTTCTGATTCTCATTTCACTCCACTTGAACTTTGGTTTAATCTGAGTGTATCTTGTGGGCTGGCAATTGTTTAACTGATTGAATACATTGAAATGTAAAAATACATGTTGACTTTAAAAGAAAATACCAAAAACCGTGGAATCATTTCCTTGATGTTTATTTATTTGGGTTACCCATGGTTTCTAGTCTTCAAGATAACCTTCCATCCATCCAGGAAAAAGTCAAAAAACAAATGAATCATGAAAGATGGTCCTTGTTTTCTTTCAATTTTTTTTCCTCACAACCATTATCTGTCATCTCATAGACTTGTACTTGGTTATTCATGCTTTTACATAATTGTGACATGAACATGGTATGACTTTTGGGATTGTCTTTTCCATATAAATTTTACTCTTGAATTATAGACTTTGAATTCATCAAGGAAAATGTCATATTTCCTAGTTTTATATATTTTCTCATATGTTGAATAGAATTTTAGATATTGTTATGATCTTGCTCGCAGTTCTTCCTGCATTTTCTGGAAATGTTCCTTCATCATTGAAATCCAAATTTCCTTCAGCCAAAATTACCCGCCTTGGGAATTGGTATGATATTTGCTGCTCTATGTCTTATTATAAGCATGCACTTTTTTCTTTCCTTTCCGGAGCAATGAATTCAAAGAACTTCTGGAGTTGGCTTTCTGTGAGCATACATAGAGTTCGCATTGATTATTTCATTTGTCATGTAGTATTTAACAATTGGCATCTAATCACAATGTTTTTTCTTTCTTGTGGGTGCACACATTCATGGTGACCCATTTCAATTTAATAACAATCTTTTAGTAATATAAGTAACACCTTTTTGTTTGCTAGTAGTAATTATGGCATTTGCCTTATTCACTCTGTTGTTTTCTTGTATGTAGTTATCCAGATGGTTACTTGTTTTGTTGTAGGTTTACTGTTGACAGCGATCCAAGGTGGTGTTGTACATATCTATTGGATGCGACTGATATCTTGTTTGTAGAAATTGGGAAAGCATTTATAGAGCAACAGCTCCAAGGTATGAACACTAACCCTTTATGATCTATATCGTACTTGCAAAAAATAGGGTAGCTAACAGGAGTAGATTCCAATCATGGAGTTAGATATCAGTAGGCTTTGTACTATAAGAAATAGGAGCATCTATCAAAAATTGAAATTTTTGGTTATAAATTGAATTAAGAACAAAAAGAAGTATTATATAGTTTTCGTTTAATGCACCAAAAAGAATAATACTCTAAGCATGCCAGATTCTGTGTTTTTATAATTTGCATCATTGTACTCATCTGGTTTTAGTGATGTCTTAGATAAAACTCATCTTTAACAAAAATACATTGATGGTCCATTGCACTTTGCTTTTTGTTGTTTCCCACTAATTTGATTCCTAAGGGTTATTTTTAGTAATATATATTAAATTTCACTTTCCATTTCATGCATTTTTTTTATAAGTATCTCTTCTTTTGATATCAAATTATTTCTTAAACTCAATTCAGGATTTTACCTGTAGGCTATGTGGTCAGGCATTTGTTCTAGATTTAATGTGCAAAAAATTCTGTGTTGGCGTATACAAGATAAGGGCACATGCTATGCGCTAGATGCAAACTTGCATTGTTGTCCAAACTCCAAACAACTAAAAGAGGAAGCAAATTGGGTGATAGTCATGTTGGCCAGGAAAGATGACCCAATATGGATTACCTCTTCTTGCTCCATTCTATCCTCTTACTTGTTCTTCCATAATTGCCGCATTCCTTCATCTTACCATTTTCACTTATTCTCCCTCTACCCCTTGACCTTGCTAAAACAATTTTACCTTTGTCAAGATTCTCTTCACATAATAATCTGTACTTGAGGAACAATAGTTGCTTGTATATCATAAGCCTAATAATACCTATGTGAGAAACCATGGTCAAGGTTAGTTGAGCAGCAAAGATAAATGATCCTTAGAGGCTGTTGGGTTAATCACCAGTAATTGAATTACTAATGATAGGATCACTAATAATAGCATCATCAATGAGAGGATCACTAGTGATCTAACATCACCTCCTTTGGTATAAGGTATTTCAATAATCAAAGATCACCGTTGATTACATATCATTGTGTTTGGTATACCATGGGAATAGAAGGTCACCATGCATACAATACCAATAATATCCTTAAAAACTTATTTGCATAATATATTTTATTTGTTATATAATAATAATATACTATATAATATATTATGTATAAATTATATATTATTTTTAGTTTTATGCATAGCCATTCCTAAGTTCGGATAAAGGAGAAGGGTTGCGGTAGGTTAACGACCAATATAAAACTATAGTCAGATCCTATGAATATGAATTTAATAGAGAAAATCGATAAAGTTAGGGCGTTTCGCAGAAGCAATGCGCTGCATCAGACTCTGGATATAGTAGAAATGGCAAGGGTAGGTAAGGCGGTTCTTGGAAGTGACGCATCATATTAGCACCCGGATGTAAGAAAAAATAAGCAAGGATTCTTACACCTTCATGGATGGGTGTGGATAAAGAAATTAGTCTAAGAAAATAAAAATAAAATAAAATAAATAAAATACGTTGAGCAACTTGAAATATAGGGTCATTAATAAGAAACTAATGGAACTAATAGATATAATGACTAGAAGAAGAATTAACGTAACTTGCTTGCAAGAGATCAAGTGGATAGGTAAAAAAGTAAAAAAAGTTGATGATTTTAAACATTGATATACAGACAAAGATAGAAATAAATATGGAGTAGAAATTATTGTAGATAAAAGCCTAAAAGAAGAAGTTGTAAACATTGAAAGGATACGAGATAAAATAATTTTAATTAAATTAGTGATAGATAAGGAGTCAATAAATATTATTAGTGCTTAAGTTCCTTAAGTGGGTTTAGATAGTATGACACAATTTTTGGGAGGATATGAATGGACTAATTTAAGAGATTCCTACTAGAGAAAAAATATTTATTGAAAGATATTTGAATGGATATGTAGCAAAGTATAATATAGGTTTTGAAAGAGTACATAGAGGTTATAGATTTGGAGATAGAAATGATGAGGAAAATACCATTTTAGAGTTTGTGATGGTATATGATTTAGCCAATACATATTTTAAAAAAAGGGACTCTCATTTGATAACTTTTAAAAGTGAATATAATGTTAGTCAAATAGATTTCTTTCTTACTATAAAGATTAATTGAGTATTTTATAAAGATTTGTAAGGTTATACTGGGTGAGGATCTAACTATATAATATAAATTAATGGTTATGAATGTATATATTTAAAAATGAAAGAGAAAGATTAGAAGGTACAAGAATCTAAGGATTAGGTGGTGGAATTTGAAAGGAGAGAAACTAATAACTTTTAAAGATAGAGTAATGAAGAAAAATGGAGTATAGATGGAGAGATTAATATTATATGAAAAGAGATGGCTAATGATATTAAAAAAGTAGTTATAGAGGTATTAGGGGAGTCAAAAAGAAAAGGATCGATAAGAAAACTTGATGGTGGAATGAGAAAGTTCAATTAGTAATTAAATCTAGAAGAGAGTACTATAAAAAACAACCTAAATGTAAGAATAGAGAAGCATATGAAAACTATAAGATAGTTAAAAAAGAAGTTAAAAAGACGGTACGAAAGGCTGAATGTAAGGCATATAAGAAATTATATCACAAGTTAGAAACTAAAAATAAAGAGAACATATATAGAATTACAAAAATAAGAGACAGAAAAACTAGAGATATGTTTCAGGTTAAATTCATTAAAGATGATCAAAAAGTTTTGATGAAAAAGAAAGAGATCAAAGAAAGATGGAAAAGCTATTTTAATAAATTATTAAATAAAAATTATGTGAATAATTTAGGATGCCCTATTAGCTCAATTGAGGATAAAGTTATGGAGTATACTCATAGAATTAGGACATTTAAATTAAATGAGGCTATAAAAAAGGAATAAAAATAGAAAAAGATGTGGAACCTGATAAGATTTTTATATAAGTTTGAAAATGTTTAGGCGATACTGGAGTAAAGTAGGTAACAAATTTATTTAATAGGATTTTAGAAACTAAAAAGATGCCTAATGAATGGAAGAAGAGCATTATAGTACCAATTTATAAGAATAAAGAAGAAATTCAAAACTGCTCTAATTATCGTGGTATCAAACTCATGAGTTATAGTATGAAACTTTGAGAGAGTGTAATTAAACATAGGTTAAGATGTACTGCAAATATATCAGAGAAATTTAGTTTTGTGCCAGTAAGGTTGACCATAAAAGCTATTTTTCTTCTTACAAGATTAATAAAGATGTATAGAATAAATAAACAAGATTTTCATATAATTTTTATTGATTTAGAGAAAGCATACGATAGGATCCTTAGAAAAACCTTATGATGTATGTTAGAAAAGAAAGGACTACCTATTAAGTATATTAACACAATAAAAGATATATATGATGGGGCAGTTACTAGTGTAAGAACTATTGATAGTAATACTAGTAAATTTTCTATTATAGTAGGCTTACATTAGGGATCTGCTCTTGGTTTCTATCTTTTTACTTTAGTTATAAATAAATTTACTAGATATATTCAGGATGATATTTTATGGTGCATGTTATTTATAGATGATATAGTACTAATAAATGAAACTAAGGTTGGAGTTAATTATAAGTTAGAAATATGGCGAAATGTATTAGAATTTAAAGATTTTAGGTTAAGTAGGATAAAGACAGAATATATGAAATGCAATTTTAGTACGACTATAAATGAAGATGAATGCATAGTACAAATTGGAAACCATGAAGCTACTAAAAATGATCATTTTCGATATTTAGGATCGATTATTCATAAGAAAGGAGAGATTGAGGATGATGTTGTCCATAAGATTAAAGGAGGTTGGATAAAATGGAGAAGTGCAATTGAAATATTATGTGATCGTAGAGTACTTGCTAAGTTGAAGAAAAAGTTTTATTGGATAACCATAAGACCATCTATGCTTTATGACATGGAATGTTGGGCAGTTAGAAAAATATACGTATATAAAATGAATGTCGTGGAAATGAGCATATTAAGATGGATGTGTGGAAATACAAGAAAATATAGAATAAAAAATAAAACCGTTCGTAAAATATAGAAGTAGCTCTAATCGAGGATAAATTAAGGAAAGGACGACTTATATGTTTGGACATGTGCAACGTAGAACTAGAGATGCACCTGTGCGAAAGAGTGACTTGATACGTGTAGAGAAAAAAAGAGATTGAGGTAAACCGAAAATCATATGGAAGAAAGTGATAAAGAAAGGTATAGAATTTTTACATCTTATAAAAAATATGACTTAGAAAAGAGCTGAATGGATAAAAAGGATTCATGTAGCCGACTCAAACTAGTTTGGGATTAAGATTTTGTTGTTGTTAATAATATTATTGATAATATTATAAATATATATTATGTATTATATAATATATCATATTATAATATAATAATAATAATTAATATATAATAATATGTTATACATATTTGTTATATAATATAAATATAGATAATAATAATATAATATTAATTTCTACGTTAATATTATATATGATAATAATATAATAATACTTTCATATTAATATAATAATATTAATATAGTTTTATTATTACTATTATAATATATAATATAATAGATATAGTCAATATATGTAATAATATTAATATAATATTAATGATAATACATTATATATTATAATTAATTATATAATTATAATATTATATATTATTGATATGTTAATTATATATTAATATTATAATATATGACAATATATTATTATATAATATTTATATATTATAAATATTATATTATATTATATTATTATAATATGAAGGAAGAGATTGATAAATATAGAGACAAAGTTATCCTAATTTTTTAGTGAAGATCACCATCACAATGGTAATCTAGCATTTCTGTCCCTTTAGGTGGGATTAGGATCATCATCCTGAGCAGTGATCCTAATATCATGGTGATAGCATATCATTGCTCAAATAGAGATAGTAAATGGGGTGATCTTATCACTATTCCTGGATCACTAGTGATTTAGATCACACATACCAAACAGCCCCTTAAGTTATTGATGGGTCCATAAGCTCTGGCCATGATAATGTCTGTTGGATCCCTGGTATTGACAATGAACTATGATGTTTATTTATTTATTTATTTATTTATTTATTCTCTTAGATGGATAGCCTAAATTTAAAACTTGTTGTGCCTTATAATATGAAAGTGGATCAGAATACAAATGAAGGTGCACTGTTAATGGATACATAGTGTTAATTACTAGACAAGAATAGTTTCAAAGCAAAACTAACTTATTGAGGAAGAGTTCAGAGAATAACTCAGGGTAGACACATTTCTGGCTTCTAATCCAAGAGAACCCTCCTATCACCATAATCTTCATTCTCTCTGGTTCCTTCTCCATTACCATTCCTGCTTTCCCCATGGCCTTCTCATCCTTTGCTACGTAGCAACCATACTCTTTTGCGAGCACCCACTGCCCTGCTTCCTTCATCGCTGCCTTCTTCCCCCATGACCTCCTCTCCCTGCTACCCCTTGCTATCCTCCATCCTCCTCCGCCATGACCCATATTTTCTCACCTAGCTTAAATGGAGGTTGGGGAAAGAGGAGTATGTGACTGAACCTGGGGAAGGGGGAAGGAGAAAAAACACACTGGTTGATATAATGTTTCACATGACAATCTTAGAGTAAAAACATTCTGGAGATTCCTCTTTAGAGGAGTTTGTGTGCGTGTGTGTTGAGAGAGAGAGAGAGAGAGAGAGAGAGAGAGAGAGAGCACATTGTACCCAACTTGAAATTTTCAGATTCATATGTATGCATGTAAACTGACACTGACGTATGCAACTACACTTAACAAGAGGCACAACAGTTGATGTTAAATGAATCAGCAACCTCTTTCTCTTTAGTTTTATTGCCTTTTCTTTCTGAAATAGGATTTTATAACTTTTTCCTTTTTTGATAAGGATTTGTGTACATGCACACATCACCTCTAGCTTTTTAGTAGGCATGTGATTTATGTGACACCTTGCATATATATCTACAAGTTGTGGTGATTGGTGACCCGAGCTTGCTTGCAAAATTTCTGCCTCCTGTATTGCAAGTCTAAAGTTGAGGCTTTGTTTCTTGTGCAGAGTATGGCAGGACTAGTCACATATACAATTGGTACAATTTCTCCACTTCCATCTCGTGGCATACTTTTTCAAGTGTCCTTGTGAATGCATCTCGTTTCTCCAAATTTTTCTGTACTTTGTCAGACTTCACAGGTTTACTTTATGTCCTCCATTTTAATGTATCAGAAAAATTCAGCTAATAGATAATAGAGCAGACTGTACTAGTTGCTCAGGGACACACTAACTCTTCTTTCTTTCCAGTTGTTTTCTCGCCTCTTACTTTTATCTGGCATTTTTCTACTGTAAGCTGATACATTGCTAACTAGTCTTATCTTAATTCTTAACTATATGATAATAGCTTTGCATATTGTGGATTTTCTAATAACGTGTTTCCATCATCTCAACTCTTCAATTTTTTGTTTCATTACAAGGATTGGTGTAGATGTCAACATCAGGCTCCAATAAGAATGTTATGTATGCTGAGCAAGGTAAAAAGGATATAGGATGCAGCTGTTTGTCTGCTTGGTGTTTGGACATGTTCTATGTGGTTACCTGAAATGGGGAGTTGTTTAAATCTTTATAGGATGGCCCCAAATCTACCCTGCAACAATTTCAAGGCCAAATTTTGACTAGACAGAGCCCAAAAAAAACTCCAGATCTGAATGGCACATCTGTTTTCATAAACAGATCTGAATGCAGTAAACAGGTTGATTTGATGTATGGACGTGATAGAGAAAAACAGAAACGACAAAACAAAGATTCATTAGACTAGAACTTCTGTAAGTGCTATTTATGGGATTTGTTGAGATGTAAGTTATGTTATCTCAAGCCTAATTTAAATAAAAGGTTTAGAAGTAGGCATAAAAGGCTTAGAAGTAGGCTGCTTGACCCAGGGGTATTCTGGTTTTGAGGTTACATTGCGTGACCCTGTCAGCAGGCAGGACTGTCCATCTGCCACTCCCCTATTCTCCATTCTCTCTTCTTTCTTATTCTTTTCTTGTCTTCAATCTTCTATCGTATAGGAAACTTGGCCCAGAAAATAGTTCCAATTTAACCTGAGCAGATTATGATAGACCTTCTCTCTCCTGAGATCTCTTGTCATGACAAGGGGCGCAAACAGTGTTCAAATTTTAGTAAAGGGAAAGAGAACATCCCAAAAGTAAAATGGGCAGTTATGGCTTGTTTCATGATATTTGTGATCTTTTCCTACTTTGATTGTTTTCCTGTTAGTTGGACAAGTATAGTTATCTAAACCTTGCCTGTAAATGATTTCCCCCTTTTAATCAAATGATCTTGTTCTTTGTTTGCCCTGCTGTACATGAACCACCACTGACATCAACTTGAAGAAATCTGTTACACATGTTACAAACAAGTGAAAATTAATTTATGTTTGGTTTTGACAAGACCAGACTTCTGTAATTATATATTCCTCCAATATGCAGCTAGGTGACCCTTGCACTACACTAAGACTATGAGTACTTTTATGTTTCAGATTAGGTTATCAAAGAAAGATGAGATAATAGGAATTTTACATGCATTTTGATGCTTAGTTCATGCAATCAGGTATTTTCATATACGAGTACTGCATGGTCCTATTTTGTCTGATATCATTTGTGTAATGTGGTTTTTGGTTATTGGCAAGTGTTTTCAACAGCAATCATATTTTTCTCTTTCAGGTTTTATCATAAAAGTTTCACTACCAAAATGCCTTTACACTGTCTTATAATTTCTCACTGAGTTGAGTTTGACTTTGCCATTGTACTTTGCATTTTATATGCAGCGATACTTTTGATGAGAACACTCCACCTGTGAATGACCCAAAGTACATATCTTCATTAGGAGCTGCCATATATAGGGGAATGCAAAGTGGTGATGATAATGCTATATGGCTGATGCAAGTAAGCATGCTACAATTTGATTTTATTTTTGTCATGGTTTGCATATAGGATGCTTATGTCACTTATATATTATCAATCTATGTAGTTATGCGTCTTTAGAAGAAAGAGTTGGACTATTTAAGTTAAATGCCTTTATGTTGTTAATATGCATATTGACTCCACAATTTATCTATACTTTGTAATGCAAATATATCTTTTAGAGAGGCCAAGCTGCTAAACAAGGTTCGCTGCATCAAGAATTGATATTGTTTTAGTACTGGACTAGTACGGTTCGATATAAGGTATGCCATACCAAACCGATGGCGTAGCAGTTACCCCTTACCGAACCAACGACATATCGGTTAGGTAAATTAGAATGTTAGCCATAAACCTCTCCATACCAAGCCGAATCGAATGGTTCATCATGGTACGGGCCGGTTCGATACGGTAGTGTTAGTATGAGGTTGGTACGGCACAGTTCTAGGCTACATAGGATGGTTTGGGGCAGTACCAGCTGCATTAGTATAGTTTTATATGCTCCGTATCAAGTGGTTCAGTATGGTTTGACATACCTTGCTACCAAATGATCATTACCGTCAGTCTTTGTTTTGACCATATAGTGTACCTTTATGAATTCTTATTTATGTATTATTCCTATTATGGTGCTCCTTTGTAGCATTACAACCTTTTTGAGGCCTTTCTCAAGGCTACAATTTGTGTTCGCATAGATCTTCCCCACTTATTTCCTGACTTTTTAACACAAATTTGAGCACATATTTTTAGTTATATATTTGTATACATTCTCTAATTGTTGCACTTAATTAGTGGAACTCTTATTGAAGCATACTGAAATCTGAAAAATGTTGGTCTACTTCTAATAAAGAGATCACCCCACTAAACAATAAATAAAAGAAGAGCTACTTCACTAAACAACAGATAAACAAGACTTTTTCATAAATCACCACACAATATAGGAGTAAAACCAGTCCAAAACAGTAACAAAATCAACCTTCCAACTAGTAACAGCTACTAAGATCAGTTTTAGAGCACAAAGATCAGGTATTTCTTCAGATCTGAGAAAGTACATGAACTAGAGCTTTATAGCTAGGGACAAAAGGAAACAATGGCAAAATGCAAACCTCTCATGCATGATACGGTGATAGAGGGATCAAAAGTGCTTCTGGTCAACTATTTGGAACCCTTACTTCTCATACTCAAAACCCTTGTGTGTGGAGCAATAACTCTGGAGAAAAAGAGCAGATAAAAGCTTTCCTACAAAGGCACGTCCCCTTCTAAAGCTAGAGGCTTCGTAGAGAAGCTCCTTGCTTCAAAGGTCAAACCTCTCACCCATGGTCCGCTGAACCATGCCGAACCAATCTGTTCGGTGTGAACCAAATCGAGCCAGCCGGGAATCGGTACGGTTCGGCTCTTCAAAATAAAATATGGCTTAATATGTTCATGCTTGATAGTGGGTTTGGATTCGGGTTTGATCCGATTTATCCTGTTTAAACAATATAAAAGGGAGCAGCGATCTTTCACGATTTCTCTTGCAAACCCTAGCTATCCATCGAAGAAGGAAAGAGACTAAGAGAGTAAAGCAAGATGGAAGTCCCTGTTGTCTATCATCGTCGTTTGTCATTCCCGAATCATCCGGCATCCATCAAAGGTAAGATCTCTCGACTCTCCTTATCTTTCTCTCCTCTCTCTCCTTCTTTTCTATCTTTCTCTCCTTTTTTTTCTTTTTTTTCTTGGTTCACCATGGTTCCTTATTATATGAAACAGTACCATACGAGACCGGTCATTGGCCGATACGAGGTGCCAGTTCGGTTTGATAGACCTTTCTTTGACCTAACTTCACCTAACATCATATGTCTCTTTTTAAAGAAACCCCAACAACATAATTATCATTACAAATAAGACCAAGAGAACCAAAATGATCCAAAATCTGTCCCAAATAAGAGCTCACTACAACTGAAAAACTAAAAGACAAAAATACCCTGGATTGGACAGCCCACTAAAACATTTATCAAAACTCTAATCTGACCCTTACAATAATGTTAGCAACTATTTATCTATTTATAATAATTATTTTGCATTGCCTACAACTTTAGTATACTTGTTGACTTGTCTTTCATAGTTTTACACATTTCAACATTTTAATTTTCACCACATCCAGCTTGCTTGCTTTGCAAAGCTTCTAGAGGCAACATCATTGCTTTATATATTTCATGTTTTATTGTAAATTCTTAATGAGTTTTTTGAGCCTTTGCAGGGCTGGTTATTTTCATATGATCCATTTTGGGAGCCACCACAAATGAAGGTAACACCTGGCTTGTTAGAATATTTTTTTGTGTCATTGATGATCTCCTTGATGTTCTCTTGCATTTTTACCAGAATCTTTGCCCCAAATTTTTGTTTGAAAGTCCAGTACATTTATTGTATCATCTTATCAATCACAAATCATCAAAGATAAGTGAAGTGTAGAATTCCATTGACTACACAAAAATATATCTAGAAGTCAAACTGCAAAGTGGTGATGCTTTAAAAAATAAGAAAGACTGCATTTGTCTTAAAGATGACCACAACAACAACAAAGCTTTAATTGCTAACTAGTTAGGGTCGGCTACATGAATCTTTTTTCTTTCGTCTGCTTAGTTTTGAGTCATATTTTCTATAAGATGCAAAGATTTTAAATCTTTCTTTTTTACTTTCTTTCATTTAATTTTCAGTCTACCTTTACCTCTTTTTCCTTCTACATGTATCAAATCAGTTTTTCACACATTTACATCTCTAGGTTTATGTTGCACATGTCCAAACCATCTAAGTCATATTTCCTAAATTTGTCTTAAAGACCAATATATATTCATATTCATAAGATTAATAATAGTGATTAGTTTCTTTCCTAGCAAATACTGGAGAGATTTAGAGAAAGGGGAAAATATCTATACGTATCAACTCATAAAAATTATGATAGAGTAGGAGAAGGATAAAAATCGGCTATATAATGTATTTTTTGTGGAATTGAAAATGAAATGCAAATGAGGTGTAACAGAAAAAATGATTTTCAAAGGATATCATAGCGTAATTGGTTTCATTTGAATGTATTATAAGAATATATAGATTCCTTCTCTCTCTCTTTTTTTTTTTTTTTTTTTTTTTTGGGGGCGGGGGTGTGGATGGGCGGTTATTTACAAGCTAGGTTCTGGATGAGGTAGGAGATGCTACTAGAGTGCGATGTGACCCACAACATGCTTTAGTGAATTAAGGGAAGCTTTATCAGCATTGATATGATCTACAATCTTATAGAAGAGCCCCTAACGTATAATAGTTAATATTACCTAATAATGATTTTTAGACTGTAGTTCAACTGAAAGTTGAAATCTGGTCAGAAAAGCTCTAATGTGAACTATATGCAAAGGTATACCATCTTTTCTGTTAACAATATGATCTATATGTCAAAATTTCATTGATCAGTCTTATGCATATGGATTTAAATTTAGAAATTGGATTTTGGGTATGTATATTTGTATTTATGCATACATGCATGCTTAAATTGTTAGTTAAGAACTATGACATTGTTATTTGGTCCTTTAAAAGAAGCAAATTAATTGTTTGCATCTGATTCCATAACAAACATGTCTTCATGCTGGAACAGCTGTCTATTGTTTCGGCCCATGTCGGCAGGTGCCAAGTGGTAAGTAGGTCTCAAGTAAATAAAACCCTGATGTTCAGAGCTGGTTAAAAGACTGCTTAGCAGGCTGTCCGAATTATTGAAAGCATGATAATCATCAATTTAAAAATTCACCATGCATGAATGGTGTGCAGGATATATGTTCTTTATTCTGAATTTGAGTCGACTGGTAAGCAATATCTGATGACCTTTTTCAGTTCAGTTAATCAGATCGAGATCCTATATCCTCAATAATCTGTCCAATGATCTCACCGATAATCAGGTTAATGTCATGGTAATAAAATTCGTATAGTGTCAGTTTTTATTATTGATGGCATGTGTGGAGGCTATTGCATCATATTCCATTCCTGCACTGAATTTGATTAGTAAATATAGAATATGGTAGAGTAAAATATTGTGGCTGTAAGATCTTTGTGAATGACAGAGACGTCCTCTGACATTGATTGCAGTTCCAGCAAAATAATCTATCGGAATAAGTTATATTCTAGCAAAGCATGAAATCCTGACCATACTGTACCATCTTGACCCCATATCATGCACATATTGGCCCGTGGCATGGGGGTAACTTCCTATTTGGTGAACAGTGGGTAGATTCCAGGGGCGTTCCTTGTGGTACCATGCTGATACATTTTTTCTTTTTTTTTTTTTTTGGAGGGGGGGGGGGGGGGGAGATTTGAGACCTTGATTTCTGGTAATGGTTTTGCCTAAGAAAGACTAAGATGACCTGAAGACATCATGTTTTCTTATCAGTTGGTTTGGTATTTGTGCTAAATCCCACTTGTTTGGATGGCAGAATGGTGGACTTTGACTGTAGTGGTAACCATGCAATTATGTAGAATACTATGGTTCCCAAATTATCATAGAGAGCCCTAGAAGCAAACTTTTGGAAGATTGAAATATTGCAACAACAAAACGGTATACTACATATATTTAAAACTTGTGTTTGGTATATGGAACAAATATGCATAAAATATTGCAACAACAATAATCAGTTTATAACTTTCTAATGGTTAATAAGGAGAGGTTGAAGGCCTCAAAATCCTACATGGAGGTTAAAAGTAGAAAAGCTTTAGTTGTCAAAAGATGTCAAAACTTTGGAATAAGGTTGAACTTGTTTTAGTTGTGGTTGTGGTTGAGGGGCTTGTGCAGTAACACTGTACTTATAAGAACAGAATGGAATAGTAATATGCTTTAGTAGTTTCATTTGTAATTTCATCTTGTATATAGTTGACTTACAATATGTTCATGGTTTGGAAAGGATCCAAAAGCATGCATCTCTAGACCTTTTTGCCCTCAAGGACATGTAGGACACATACATGTGATTGCAAATAGATGAGAGGAGGCTTGTCCTTTATGCTTTTATGATGGAGTCGGTATATGTTATTGATTTAGAATCGAATGCTAACTGGCCTTATGATTTTCTTACTTCTGTAGTTCTGCTCTAATGTAAAAATAGTAGCATGGTCATCAAATCCTTAATGTATTGGTCTTAACTTTTGTATTAGAAAATTTAATTTTATATTTTATTTTTCATGCTTACATGTGGCCAATATTTGTTGTTTAGGCACTCTTGCATTCTGTTCCTATCGGTCGAATGGTGGTTCTTGATTTATATGCTGAAGTAAAGCCCATTTGGATCACTTCTGACCAATTTTATGGTGTTCCGTACATCTGGAAAGTTCTCAGTTTCTCTAGCACTCTTTTCTAGGTTATTTTAATTTCCAAGAAAGACTCGAATCCACCTTGTTGTTTTGATTTTTGTCTGTAGTAACTTTTTACGCTTTTTTTTCCAGGTGCATGCTGCACAATTTTGCTGCAAACATCGAGATGTATGGGATTTTAGATGCAATTGCATCCGGCCCTATTGAAGCTCGTGAAAGTGAAAATTCAACCATGGTTTGTTCACACACACTTTTTTAAGCTTTAATTCTCTAGATCATTGTTGCTTTTGAAGGGCTAGTGGGAAGCCTTTCAGCGTTCACGCATGGAATGCATTGTATCACATGTTTTTTAATAAAGGCATTGTATGCTTAAGAGACGTATCCTATTTGCTTGTTTACATTTTTATTCTCTCTTTGTTTGCAGGTTGGTACTGGAATGTGTATGGAGGGCATTGAACAAAATCCTGTTGTTTATGATCTTATGTCTGAAATGGCATTTCGTCATGAGCCAATACATGTAGAGGTAACATTATCTTATGTTTGCACACTTCTTATTTTTTTCAAAGTTTTTTTTTGATACCTTTCAACTTCTTAGTGCTAAAATAGACACATAAGGTGGGGAACTTTTACTGTTTTCCTTTACTTTAAGTTCTATGTCATGATTTTCTGGTTTCATATTTCTTCCAATATAAATACATACTTTTATTATTGGCACCTTGTTCAAGAACAATATGTTGGAGTGTGCAAACCATGTACAATTTTCTTATGCATCAACCTCTGCTGATCTATATAGAAGAATTTGTAAGACAATGCATTTGTGTTTACTAAATCTTTTACAACAAATATTGATATGCACATTGTAAGAGTTGAGATAAAACACCTATACTTAACATGAGTAGTATGCTCTTCAAATTCATCATTTATCATGTTTTTTTCATCAGCATTCTGTTAAATAATTCCTCTAAATTTTAAATGGTTTTGATTAATATATTGAAGATGGTGCATAGAGTTGTTGAAGGGAGAAATGGGCTCCCACTTGCTGCTAGGCATTGCTGCACTTGAGTCTTTTCATGATTTGTGGTAAGGTTTTAAATCTCATGGGATAAGACTATTCTAGTTTTTTCATGGAATGGGATATGCTGGCATTCTGTTCAATCTCGACGCTTAGGACAAAGGGTGTTTCAGGACGTGCTGACTCGGATGCTGGGGGAGGGGGAGGGGGAGGGGGAGGGGGAAGGGGGGGTTATTAACTTAGTTGAGTGTCATATTACCTAAGACTTTATTTTAATGAACCAACAATGATAGATTATGTCACTAGAAGCTGGTCAAGAGGGTGCAGATTAGTCTTTAGAATAGGCTTTTTAGATATTAGTTGTGTGAATGAACACCGCTAAACAAAGTCCACAAAATCTACTAAGAACTATATCAATATAATATCAGTTTGGTACAATATGAGTTAATATGATATGGCATGTATTCCATACCGAGATAGGATTCTAATTTTTTTCTCACTTGTAACCATAATACGACTCGATACAGGGCAGTACTTGGTTTAGTCTGGTTTGGTTCATACCAAATCGAAACTCGATATCATACTAGTACCTTATCAGTACTAGTTGACTACCAAATGCTTGATGATTTGCATTTAACTTGACTCAAAATAATAAGTAAAAGGTGGCTTGTATTTTCATTTATTGGTAGAGAAGGAAAATCTCAAAGCATAAATTTTAGAAGGAATGAGCATAAAAGGGAGATCACAAAGTATTGGTCAACTAATACTTTGTTATAGAATACCTGTCACAACAATTTCTTTAACATTCTCTACCCAATTAGGGAACTCTGAACATGTTATAGTGTACTTTCAATGTCAAGCTAATTGGATCATTTGACTTCTTATGTGACATAGCACCTATATATCTCCCATGAGGATTTTTTTTTTTTTTCTGTTATTCATAATTTTAGGAAAATAGCAAGATGCATGCAACATAGACATGCAATAAGAATTTGCATTAAGTGGCTTCTGTATATTGATTCCCAGAATCATTATTCTGATTATCCTTACTTTTGGTCATGCTCTTCAATGGTATGTTGACTGCTGGCTTCTTGATATTCTTTATTTTCTTTCAGACGTGGATTGATCTATACCCAACAAGGAGATATGGTAGGCCTATTTCAGCACTGCAAGTTGCTTGGAAAATATTATATCATTCTATTTACAACTGCACTGATGGTGCTAACGTATGTTCGACTCCTTTTTTCCCCAATATAATTGGCTCATTCTAAGTAATAATATATCCTTGTATTCCTCTGTATATTAATTGATTCCAAAGCTTTGTGAAAACAATGCCTTCACATTGATAAGCTATAGATTTTTGTTAGAATAATGTTTTAATAAATTTCCAATATCAACCTTTCAGTACGTCTTTCACATGTAGTATACCCAAGCATGTAGCGTTGGGAGGATTGGCAAATTTAATTTGTCAAGAATATACATAAGGTTTCTATTCTGGACATTAATGCTGTTGTCTTGATGCTAAGTCAAAGTGCATGATCTGTATGCTGCCTCTAATTTTCACAGGTTTATTCTTTTGCCTTGTTCGATCAACTGACATGTGACTGAAGAGTAAGCAATTTCTTGTAGACTGCAAGGTGTTCTAACTGCCCTCAATGCGGTCTTGAGGTATGGATGGAAAAGATGGAGGATTGACAGTCAGTTCCCTGCTAAGTTAGTCATTTAGGGTGAAAAATTGGAACAATCCCAATGCTACGCAAGCTTAAGCAATCGACCAACGAACTAGTTATCCCCAATCATCAAAACCCACGAGTCCTTCATGGAGAACCCTAGTTACTTATGTCTATGACTTAGCCTCATTAACTAATGCATCTGATCACAGCACCATGATGGCAAGTTTTTGCCATAGCATTTCATAAGTAAAATACTAGCATGAATATTAATTCAACGATTGAAAGTAGATATGAATTTGTAATCATGATGAAAGATCAGTATAATATATGGCCAGTATCTGGAAATTTACTACTTTTTTTTTCCTTTGTAAGACAATTTAATTTATCTCAGATGTAAAGACGAATTGATTAAAAAAACCAATAATCTAACTTCAACAAATGAAAATTATTAGTAAATATAAATTAGCAATCATGATGAAGGTTCACCATAATCTCTGGTCAATATCTGGGAAATTGCTTTTTTTTTTTTTCTTTGTAAGGCTGTGTAGTTTATTTCAGATGTAAAGAAGTAATGATTGAAAAATCAATAATAGTTATGAACATATATTTAAAAGATTATTTTTGAAGATTTTGCCTGATAAGCAAGATGCTTTACTACCCTTCAATTTGCTTAATAAATTTCAGATTTTTAAGTTTATTCTCAGGACCTCATCATAAAGAAATTGATTATTTCATTTTAGACAATACTTTACTCTTGGAACCTAGATCTTGTTATTTTGGATCTGTTGTCTTTTATCTGTTAACTTCACTTGTCCTAAAATATCCACTGGTTTTCACCCATCACAGTTTTTGTTCCTTTTCACTCTTACCTTGTAACTCTTCATTATAGTTGTCTTTCCATTGTCTTACATTTAAGTTGACCATTTGGTATGTGCAATTATTTGATTATTATTGCAAATAGAACATGGTAACACACATCTAACTCAAGTATTGTATTATGAAATGAGTTACCAAGGGCATCGTTGAATTGCATGGATACATTTGTTTTCCCCTCAGTTCCATTTCCATTTGAGTGCAACCTGTATTATGTTTTCTGAAATTTCAGCTGCTGCATGTAATCCTTTAAGATTTCATTACAGGACAAAAATCGAGATGTAATTGTAGCATTTCCAGATGTCGATCCGTCATTTATTATGATACCAAAAGTATCTGAAGCTGTGAGGCATCAGTATATCAATAGACAATTATCAGAAAGAGGACGTTTGAAGGAAATATCTAATTCTTATGACCGGCCACATCTGTGGTATTCAACTACCGATGTCATACATGCATTAAAACTTTTCCTGGACAATGGTGATGAAGTAGCAGATAGCCAGACTTTCAGGTGAGGGTACACACAATCTTCTTACTTGAGAGAGAGAGTATTTGAGGGTAATTGAAGCTTAAGAACAGAACCAAATAGATTGTGGGATCAGGTGACTGATGTATTCAATGCACAGTGCTTGTTTTGGATTATGAATCTGATATACTTGGTAACTTATTGCCATCCATAGGTATGACCTTGTGGATCTCACACGGCAGGCATTAGCAAAATATGCAAACCAGGTTTTCTTAAAAGTCATAGAAGGCTACCAACTTAGTGATATTGAGCAAGTGACTTTCTACAGTCAGCACTTTCTTGATCTCGTCAAAGACTTGGACATCCTTTTGTCCTGCCATAATGGATTCCTGCTTGGGCCCTGGTTAGAAAGTGCCAAGCGCCTTGCAATAAATTCTGAGCAAGAGAAGCAGGTAGCATTCTTGTCAGTGCCTCTATATATAAGATAATTTGCACACTGCTGTAAAATCTTACATTATGGATGTTGAAACCATTGCGTCCATGCGGTGCAGTTTGAGTGGAATGCAAGAACGCAAATAACAATGTGGTTTGACAATACAGAGACTGAAGCTAGTTTGCTTCGCGACTATGGTACATGATAATTTAACTCTTTGATGCAAGATGTTTGTTTTAGTTTGTCCCTTGTGCTACTGTTAACAGAATCTTTGTTGCAGGAAACAAGTACTGGAGTGGTCTTTTGCATGACTATTATGGACCACGGGCAGCAATATACTTCAAATACTTGTCGGCTAGCTTGGTGAAAGGGGAGAGCTTTCCATTGGAGAATTGGAGGAGGGAGTGGATTAGTCTAACCAATAAATGGCAGAGTAGTAGAAAGTCGTTCACACTGAAAGCTTCTGGCGATGCTCTGAACATCTCTCGCTATCTGTACGACAAGTACTTGCAAAATGCTGGCTCAAAAACGGTATTCAGTCTATGGGGCCACCGTGTAAAATCTGCAAGCTTCTGAGCATCCATCATCTGTGTTACCAACAAGCTCACGTTGCTTTGCCAAAACAATGACTTAGGATTGTCAACATGGTTGAGAGAATGTAAGCCCATGTACAATCATCTAGCTTCATAATTCATCATGCTTTTTTGCTCAATCAGCTGTACACGGATGTCAGTGTTGAAAGAATTGAGTTTCTTTTGTTCAATGTTATATCTGGTTGTTTTGATGATCATATTGTGATACTCCAAATTTATTCCTATATTAAATTGGAAAGAAATGTGTTATGTGCTTGTAACTCAAGTCCACTTGTTATTCATTAACTTTTATTCGAGTTTTGGACTGTGAGATTTTGATCCACTCACAGGTTAATTGGATTAACGCTTTATAAATGGTATCAGTGGTAGGTGGTAGAGTCATGCCTGTGGCTGTAAGGTAAGGCGAGAAACAGGGAGCGGTGATTTTACTATCGTGCCAGAACGCTGATGTGTTAGCCTGTTAAACTTAATTTGGTTTGACCAATATTATGCTAACATTGGATTTGAGCCACCAATAATTGCTGCAAACTGATAACCTTAGGCACTGATGATTTTGATCACCTTTGTGAATTGCGCTAATCCCCTCCCACCGGTTGGGTGTGGTTTTGTCGCTGTGCCTGGTGATGTCTGGTAACGTGTTTATGCGACTTGGAAAAGCACCTTGTTTCTTTATTTCCCCCACTAATATTTGCATCATCTCTTTTCCATCATTTCTTCCATTTACAAGAATGAAAAATTACAAATCATTCCTCTGCTTCCTTAAAAGAATTCAAAATAATTCTCATGATCATATCTAAACAGGATCATGAAAAATATTTTTTTATTTTTAAAGTTTTAGTGAAACGGCTATCTATTGCATTTGTGGTTTGAACAGCTAGATCAGTTCAACTTTAAAAAAACTTATTCCATTCCAACAATAAATTTTCTTGGAGCCTGTTCAGAACATCATCGATCGGTATCGAGAAGACAAAGGCAGGCCTGGTTTCCACCTGGCTGAAGAAGTTGAAGGAAGGTACTTAACTGCTCAGGCGATCTAGTGGATCAAGGGCAAGTATCAGAAGAGGACCCAGAAGCGCTGAAAGGCCATGTAGACTGTCTTTGTGCGTCTAGGTAGCTCTTGTTTATCGATTCTTCTACCACTTTGCGTGAGCTCAGATAATTTTTGTTCCCGTGGTGGTGTTTTGGTTGCTGCCATTTATCTGATGCTTCATGACATCGGTAGGGGCTTGCCGGACCTTCCTAAAAACAATTGTGGTTCCGGCGAGGCTTAAACTCCCAACAGCAAACTACCTAAAGTGAACTACAGAAAATTGGTGTTTCGTTGCGTAGGCAATTGCCAGACAATCTATGATAAAAAAATGACGGAGATTGAAGTCCCTGTAGTTTAGCTTAATTATCATGATCTAGTGGACCTCACACAGCTGCGTAGGTTGCAACTTTTCTCATCTCGATCTTTATTCTTTTCTTTGCACTTGAAATTGCTCCCTAATAATGTTGGCTTTTGCTGTCCTTCAAGATGCTAATGGATCTGTTTTCCAGTCTTTTGATCTGTCTTTTTCTCCTTTCCCCTGTTCGAAGCAGAGGCCAGTGCATTTGTTCTTCTCCACCGATGGTGTTTCAACATAATTACTTTTTAATGGGAATATGATTCATTGGATATTGCAACTTGGCGAGCTCTGTAGTACGAGGTGGTGAGGTGTGACTAATTATTACGGCAGGCACCTTTCATGTTTCATTTTGCACTCCCCGGTATGGACTTGAATGCTGACTAATTTTCTTAGGGATCTAATGTGAATAGATCAGAAATAGTCACATAAAAAGGAATTCTTAGATATTTTTATCGTAATTTGATTTGCTGGAAAAGTTCCAATCTATTAATTCAACCGTAAAAGACAGACAGTAGAATTGGAATAAAGTCTCGTGGACAGAGAACAAGCGGTCTCCCCCTTCCAATCCCTTCAACATTAGAATGGAAAGCGTTGCAATATTTCTGCCAGCATTTAAGCTATTGATAATACGAAAGATTCTTAGTGAATAGTCTAAGAACTGAGAACAATACTATTACTAATAAATCTTGTATGAACTGTGAAGCCAATTTTAAGTCTGTATATTATTTATTATATTGTGCAATTGAGGGCAATTATAAATGGCTGGTTTTGCTTGATTTGCGCCTGGGGTAGCAAAGCAGATGATACTGGTTGTAAGGTCATGGAAAATCGCTAGCAGCTTATTGTTGTGTGACTTAACAAGAGGTGGATTTGATGGCCAAATTATTCTGGCCTTGTAACAGATCACATATCCCTTTGTTTCTTATCTTTTCAGTCATTTCAAGGACTAAGCCTAGTGTTTCTCTGCCTTTCCCACAACCTTTCTATTTTCCTTTTTTTTTTTTTTTTGAGGTGATTTTAGTCAGCACCCTAAGCATCAGTAAATCACATTAATGAAGGGCACATCATGCAAATGCTCTTAGGAGTGATCATAAGAATAATTGGCTTTATTTGATACTGCTGCATCGGTTTTTGGCACATCAAACAGTACTTGCTGGCTATCATCTGTGATCTGAATTCATAACCTCTTAACTAGAAGTTTATCACTAGTTCTTTCAAAGGATAGTAATAAGTGTCATCTCTTTTCTAGGAAGATTAAGGCAATTCCACACTTCTGACCTCTTCTTATGTCTGCATTCAGTTTATACCCTCACTTCCATCCTAGATCTTAAGCATTGCTTGTTCTGTTGATGTATTATCACATTAGTCTTTTGAGAAACATAATTCATGCTAGGGTTGGTTGAAAGTGAAATAAATGAATGGTTTTGTTTTCATAGAAGGGATTATTACCCTCAAAACATTCTTCTGTTGTACCACTCTTGGCCTTCTTGCTTCTGTATCAACCATGTCCTCTGTTCATGGATAAGTTACTAGAAGGAGGACAACCTTTTTTTAAAAAAAGAAGAAATAGAAATTATAAGAACCGTTCCCATATACATCAGGGTCGCTATGGTACAAAAAAAGATACCTAAGCTTTCTTTTCTGAAAAAATGTGCCATGATCCTCTGCTCCCCCAACAAGAGCATCACAATGCTCAGCTCTTCCTTTTTCCCTAGAAAAATGTGTCATGATCCTCAGCTTTTTTTTATTGGAGTCATTTTCATCACCATGATCTTCTAATTTCCAACACCTTTTTTAGATAATTTAACAATGAAATGGAAATTTGCAATGCAAGAAACATAGATATAATTCTCATGTCATTAAGAATCTTTTATGAACATTTTGAAGAAAAAGATTTTTTTTTTGGCTTGAAATTATGCAATACTTTTAGATTAATGAAAATTTTTAAGGTGAAATTATATTCCAGTCCTCCTTTTGACAATAGAACTATTTGACAGGTGCAAACAATTTTAGGAGAGAGACAGCTTTCATAGACTGGATTTAACAAGGGAGAACTCAGGAGGATTAGCCAAGCATACAGAAAAAGAACTTTTGTTCCACATTGGTACAAGGAATTGTACATATTTGTTCAACACTTCAGCTCAGGGAATTTGCATAAGCATCAGATCCCCGCAGTATCTCCATTCACTGGGCTGTGCAGATTCATTCAACACTCATGGAAGGAAAATCCTTGCCAATGAATCATTTTACAGAAGCATTGGAACCATTGTAGCATCTACCTAAGTTTACAAAAATAAGAAAGCTAATGGTGCTTAACAGAGCCAGAAACCAATAATAGTTGTCAAGCCGGGATTCCCTCACATCATCAGAGAACCAGCCATGGTTTTTCCCCTTTGCACTTGTTGTCAGCTCCACAACTGAGATCAGCAGAGCACCAAGAAAGCTGCCCACACCGAAAACACTGAGATAAAGTGCTATGCCAATTGTTCTCATGGTAGTAGGAACTTGTGCATAAAAGAACTCTTGCATTCCCACTACAGTGAAAACATCAGAGATTCCTAGGAGAATGTACTGAGGTAACAACCAAAAGATGCTCAGTTGTGTGTTTGATGATTGTGATTCAACTGGTCCTTTCTTGATGATCTCCAGCCTCTTGGATTCGACGAGCGCTGCCACGACCACACCGACAATCGAAAGGCACATGCCTATTCCAATCCTTTGAAGAACAGTAATCCCCTTCTCATCATGAGTAAATAAACTCATGAATGGGATTATGAGCTTATCATAAAGAGGCATTAGCAGTATTATTGAGATAGTGATGGAACTCTGAAGCATTGCCGGAGGTATCACAAACTTTCCAATGTTGTGCTTCATCATCATGCCTTGCTTTGTGAAGAAAGTTGCTGGCTGTTGAAAGATGACTGCAAACATAAGGAGCATTGTCCAAATAGGCAAAAGCCTCAAAATTGTTTTAGTGACACTAGGTGGTTCATCTACAGTGGTAAAGTCTGTATCCAAAGCTTTTGAACAAGTGAAGTCATCTCTGAGAGGTTTCTCTTGTAACCTACAGTCAAAACAAGCAAGAAAACACTATATCAGTGGCACCAAAAACTCGTAGGATTCTTGTAAGCCATGCATTTTTCCAATTCAAAGAACTTACTCAAGTTCAGTAACATCATCATCTCTTGATGGCAAGCAGAGTTTCCGGTTTATGATACTTTTTGCAGCAGCCTTTAGACCTTGGACTATGCTCTCTCTAGGCCTATTGTTGATTCTGAGTTGTTTGTGCACATAAAAACGAGCTCCACATAAGAAGCATGCCACTGACATTGCCATGGCGCCAGTGGGGATGGCGAACCCCAAACTCCAACCAAAAGTGTCTTGAATGTAAGACATGATAGAATTCCCCAAGAGGCTTCCACTACAAATGCCGAAGTACCACCATTGGAAGAACAGGCTCTTTTTGTTCGTTTTGTCCTCTTCTTTGCTGCCAGGCAAATTGTCCTCGGTCTCCAGTTGATCTGCTCCAAATGCTTGCAATGATGGATTATATCCACCTTGTCCTATTGAAATCAAGTAGAGTGGAATAAACAAGGATGAGGTTGGCATCCATGCATATAGTAATGCCCATAAGGTCAATCCCACCAAGCCCTGCCAACGAGCGTAATGATGTAAGAAGAGGAATGATACAAGAACTCCAAGATAGCTTTTAAGTTGCCCTGCATGAATACTTACTATTGAAAATTACTAGTGATTGCTCTCACTGTTCTGATTGCCGATGCTTCCAGGACTAATAACTTTCAAAGGTGGCAAGAAGGTTAAAAGGTGCAACTACCACCTGATAACTGATTCTAAATTTCCTTCAAAATTACACACAGAAGAAAGGTCTAAGACCATTATGGTCCCTGTTGCCAACCTCTTACTTTCTGCGTCCTTTGAACATTAAAATGATGTGTGTGTGCGTGCGTGCGCGTGTGTGTGTGTGTGTGTGTGTGTGTGTGTGTGAGAGAGAGAGAGAGAGAGTAATATAACAGGTAAAACTCAAAATTTTGCTTCAATAGAGCACAACGCAGACAACACTTGGGTACAATCAAATTTCCTAACAGTAGACATGATTAATTTAGAGTACAATCAACACTTGTTTGAGTTGAATATCACAAAGTCATGGAAAGCAAGCTAATTGTATCCTCTTTTTTCTGTGACTGGAACAGGGGAGACCAGCTCTCCAATTTATTAATAGTAAGAATATATGCAATAAATTACAAGAACAAGGAGAGAGGAAGCAAGAAAGGCTCTCAAAAGAGATCTAGTAAAGAAATCTTCTATGGTCGAGCGTCATGGTCAGCAGAAAAGAATGAGGAGAAGACTATGGACCACTGAATAGTTTTGCTTCAACATATTAATGGCATGATGGCTTGGATTTAGAATGGAGATACAGAGCATAAATCCACTTGTGCAGGGTACCATTCGCAACTTAATATGAAGAAAATCAAGGTTATGGTTGTCAGGGCCACAGTCTACAGCATCCATGGAATGGAAATCAAAGTTCCAAAGAACCATGAAAACACGTAAAGAACCATATCAATTAACAATAGGTTACTTCTTAACTAGTCCACCCCTTCACACAATAATAGTTCAGTAGAGTTGTCGATGGAGAAACTTACCATAATATAGAGCAGGGAGGATGCCATGATGGTGGAATAACGATCCCAGTAGGAATCGGCGAGGATCGCGCTTACAAGAGGAAGCATCGACGTGAGTCCAACCCAAGTGCTGATACTTTTCGCAGCCGAGGATGTGCTCATCTTCACCACATCAGTAAGGTAAGTGACCAAGTTGGAAGCCACTCCCTTGTATGCAAATCTCTCCACACCAGCCACCACTGCACTCGATACAATCCAAAACTTCAAAATTCACCAATCTTTGGCAACAAAAAACAAACACCAACCAGAGTGACCAGAGATGTTACCTATAATAAGAACACATGACTTGCTAATCCGCGTTGATCTCTTCTGCAAAGCCATGACAGAAGGCTAGAGGGAGAGATGTTGCAAACACGCAAAGCTAGAGACCATTCAGCTTCATCACTCCTCCCTTTTGTAGAGCAGACAAAAATAAACAAAGCCAACATTTCCTTTCCACATGGATGTTTTTGCTCAAGCTTTTCTCATTGATCAACACCACTTTGCTTTCTTTTGGATGGGTTATTGCTCTTAGTGGTCTCTGATGGGCTTCCACACGCATTGTTAGAGGAGCCAAGAATAGATAGATATATTAACCCTCTCAAAAGTGGAGGTATCGAAGAGGATCGATCAAGGAAAGACTAAAAGGTCAGGCTTTTTGGGTGGTGGCCTCACTACAGGGAGAGGCGGGGACGTCACCGGTGTCACGCGGAAGGGAAGGGAGAATTCTTACGCCGTTCACTTTGCCTCCAAAGCTGGTCCGTTACTTGGCGAAGAGATACCAAACGACGCGAGCAAGACCGCTAGGATGGGATACGAATGCTCGTTGGGAGGAAAATTTTCTTAACTTGATTAAAGTATTCATAAATTTAATAAGTTTGATTTTTAGATTAATTTGCTACCTGATATGTAACAATGGAATGAGAAAGATTTTCAGTATTCTGCTAATAATAAAATATTTTGAATAAATAACAACATAGAAGCCCAAAATAGAATAGAAATAGTAATAAATAAATAAATAAATAAAATATCATTAGCATTAATTGCATATTCAAATTAATCAAAAATTATCATCAACGATCCAATGTGATTGTAATTAGTTATCACCCATCATATGGCCAGAACTCATACTTCAATCTAGTATATGTTTTGGATGGAATAATTCAAACTTTAAATTAATCATAATCATATTTTTAATCTCTGATGAGGTATTGATAGGATCTAACTTTTTAGTTTAAGATAACATTAATGCATATTTCTAGTCATGACAAGCAATAGACATTTTTAACTCATGACTAGACAACAATAGTCCTACATTTTCAACTCATGCTAGGACAATAGTAGTGCCCATTTCTAGCATGTAACAAGCAATGATTTGTCATATTTCCAACGGTGACAGCATAATGGTATTATCAAAGGCAATAATAGAGCCAGATTTTCTGCCTATGAAAAAATAATAATCCTAACGTAATTAGTATAGACACCCATTACTTCTATCATATCCGTAGTAGATTCAAATCATCTAACTAATCCTAGTTCATTCGAACCCAAATCCTAGTCTCTGCATCCCAAAACCAAGTCCATCGTATCTAAATCCTATATCGTTTGATTTAACCTAATCATATTTGATCAAATCCTATCCCAACCAGTTAAATCCTTTTTTTGGCTTATCCTATGCATTCCACCCCAGTTCATCCTATTTTGATAGCCAAACATAGGACATGTGCTTATTTAACCCCTTAGTTCTATGCTTGTATCCTAAATAAGAATGGTATAAACACAATATAGAATGGGACCAAGCCTAAATCTCTTTAATCTCTTGATCATTGTATAGAATGGGTCCCAGCCTAGGTTTCATTAGATCTCTTGATAATCTTACTTCGTGACCATACTTCCTTATCATGAGTGCATCTTAATAAGAATCTTCTCTTTCTCATAGGAAACAATATAATAAGCATCCATCTGTCTTCTTGAAATAATTTGCTAAGTTGTACCCGATGAATCTCTGCCTTAATACTCTTAACTAATTTGATTTTTTTCCTTACTCTTGTCTTTTATTTATCCTTAACAAAATTTTTACATGCTCTCACACACCTAATTTTAGCTTTACTAAACAATAAACTAAAAATTTTCTCTGCAATCAACCTTATCTATCCAAGACAACCTTATTTATCCAAAATAATAAATCTTTGATATACATTGACTTAATCTCAATGCCCAATTTTTTTTTGGCCTTTATATCTTTCCTAAAAGTCTAAATAACTCTAAATCTTATGATATCCATACTAATATCATCATTATTTAAATTCTTTTCTTCCTCTCTTATGACATCCTAACCATTCATCTATCCAAAGATGATCCAATTAAATTCCTTTATTTAGCTCTCCTCACTTTGATATCAAACTTTCTTTCCTAATCCTAACATTTCTTCTCCTTTTTTAATTAAAGTTTAACTATATTCATCAAGTCAAACATCATCCTCTCTGCATGATCCTTAAATTTTGAAAAAATGCACTTTAAATAAACATGCCTACCTTAAATCCTCACCATCCATATCCCTTTTCCCCATTTAACTAATAAAAGTATGCCACTTAAAATCCATTATAACCTTAAAATCTTCTAAGATTAAATTGTAACCCTCAAACTAAGCTCTCCTCCCTTTACACAATCCTAATCCTTTGAAAAAATATATTCTAAAAGAGCATACTCTTTTATTTTCTCAGTCCTTCATTTCTGTGACCTCACTTAGCTTTCCTTAGGCCCAAGTCATAATAGGAAGATACAAAATATCTCTCTTCTCCTAGTCTTAGGATTTTGGGCTGCTCCATCCCTCATTAAATCCTGATTCCTTCCCCTTCCTTATAAATACTTTTCTTCTCTTTCAAGAAACCCTAACAAGAAATCTATAGAAAACCGCAAAAAAGAAAACTCTTTAAATTTAGTTGAAAATTAAAAATTTCTTTAAAAAATCCTCTCTCTCTCTCTCTCTCTCTCTCTCTCTCTCTCTCTCTCTCTCTCTCTCTCTCTCTCTCTCTCTCTCTCTCTCTCTCAAGCCTCTCCAAGTACTAGCCATCTCCCCTCTTACTTTCATTCTCCTCTTCTCATCATAAACCTTAAACTCCTAATCTTACTTTATATTAAAGGAGCGCTCGAGTACCTATACCTTTATTCTTTTCATTTTCTTTTATTTCATCACATATATTTGATACTCTAAGAATAAATTCAAGAACTAATCTTACTTTATAAACTCCTAATCAAACAGGTGGTGGGAGTGTGCTTAGAATAATAACAGACCTTAGAACTTATTTTTTGGGACCAGACTTTTGATAGTTTATATTTAAAATCCCTTAAAAAATTTGCCCATACCCCAAAAGTAGGTGGAAGTTCATCATGATTTTTCTAACAAACATTCTTCCTTTTCTTCCTCCATCCCTCCCTGTCAACTTCTTATGAGCACTTCTAATTGAATAAATCAGTGAGAGAAGCTTTTTTTTTTTTTTTCTTTTTTTTCTCCCCTCATTTTTTTAAAAAAAAAAATCTATAGACATTAAATAATTTGACTTCATCTATGTCTTAACTATTATTCTACTTCCATACGAGTATGACTACTTCGAGCTCATCAAGCTCTGTATACAAAGACCATGTCACAAGGTTACTTTCAACTCACATTGCTTCAGCACTTGGCCTGCATAATTGATGCTTTAAACAGCAATCTTTTCAAAAACAAGCCCCCATGCATCATCACTAAGATGATGTGACTTGAGATGAATGCCGCATATCGTTAACATGGCGACATTCTGCTCTCCATTGGATCACAGAGAGATCATCTAAGTCTAAAGTTACTGATGATTAATGCGCCTCCAACGTAAGTTCCATTACAGAAGCAGCAGACCACTGCAGCATTTTAGGTGTGCCAGCCCTTTCTTTGCAGAATGGGCCTACCTAACCACCAACAAGTTCATTGTCCATGCTGACACATAACTGAAGCAGTCAAACGAGTGAGGGATCCTCCAGGCCACCAAATCCTGGCAAGAAACCTTTTTTTTATTTCCAAAAGTTAACAAGAATCCTTGGAAGTGGAGCATAACGCCTCTGGAGTAGAGAAAAGCATGCGAGGCCGAGGAATCCCGGTGGAAACGCATTAGGTTGAGGGCTTCTGGGAGAGGATAAGGGAATGCGGACAGCCATTCCACGCCTTTTTCCGCCTTTTTCTCCTTCATTATTTTGTTGCTTGCCGACCTGGACTGCACTCGCGTCCTGCGCCCGATCGTTGAGCACATCGCCATGGGGCTAACTTGATGTCATGCCGTTGAGGACAGCTGAGCGGTGGCAGATGGGGGTTGGAGTATCCTGGAAGAACGGTTGCTTAAACATTCCCTGCTCAAATTTCCCTTTCAGGATTAGTGCAACGCATTAGTGATTGCCCGGACGCAATTTTCACCTTTTAATTCTCTGTCCATGCCACCCTTCTTTAATGAAAGTTGTTGGTCTTGGAATATGGTAGTGGGATATAACCTACCAGTAGGATCGATGATAATAAGGGTGATGATTTAAAAATAAAATTGATAGCAACTTTAAGAAGGATGATGATCTGATAACATACAGTAATAAAAGATAAAAAAAGAAAAAGAATGAGAGTAACTAAGAATGAACCTTATATTCTTTAAATTTAAGAAGAAAAATAAATTACTCAAAGTTGAAGATGAGTTATGAAAAAAGATTATGAAGAAGAGATCAACTGCTCCCTTGCTATGGTTTCTTATCTTTTTTTTTTTATATATTTTATGAATGAATCATAAAATTCTTCGAATTGCTCGTATCGTAAGCCATATAGAAGATGAATTATGAAAGAAGATTATGAAGAAAGGATCAATTCTTTTACTATAGTTTTTTTTTTTTTTGAGTTGCTTGTATCATAAGTTATGTGCTTTACTATAATAGATGTTAAAGACTTTGCAAAATACTCTACGCTACGTTCTTTATAGGTAGGCATATTAGTCCGTACAAAAAAACGTACATTTTCTCTCTTATCAGGCATATTCTTTCAATCACATGCTTTCGGTTTGTCTTGTCAATGGCACTGACGTATTAACTGCCACGTGTTGTCTTTCAGGAAGCTGGAAGATTTTGCCTCTATTATGCTGGTTACGTGTACGGCGGCTTACACTTACATGATCGTGATGCACCGTGGCAATTCTCAATTTCAATGGAGAAGTGAATATAATAATGTTTCCTTAATTCAAGACTCCTGAGGGCCTCTAATTCAATGGACGATGAAGGCAGCTCGCTGAGCTTCCTTGGCCTTTCATTCATTCTTCTTGACAATGAGTTGGTGGCATGGCCTAGATTGTTGGGAGGGATGGGATCATTTTGCCTCCTCGAAGAGATGATAATAAAAAGAAAAACAGTTTCCAGCCAAATAGTTTTCTTCATAGCACTAATTCATTATAGTACTCATCCTGTTGTATGGAATGCCAATTTTTCTTTGTTCAATTAAAATATTTATCAAATTCAAGGATCGAAATACAGCATGCAATGTGGATTGTGGTGGAGTTCAAACAAAATGGAAACGGTCAGGATCCATGGCATTCCAACGGAGAGGAGGAGGTGTGGTAGCAGTTTGAAGAGAGATGAAAAAAACAAATAAGAAAAGAAAATTACAAAATGTTTTCTTGTTTATTAACTCTAATTTGCGGAATGACCAGGCAAGAGTAAACGTTATGATAACTTTACCTTGAAATGGTTTAATGATAAGTGTCAATAGACCTTTTTTTTTATTCATCGGGAGAGTAAATTTTTGAAAATGACTCATGCTGCTCGAGGGACAGGACAACCCAACATGGTTGAAAATAATAATAATAATAATAACAACAACAACAACAACAACAATAATGCTTTCTTTTCCTAACTAACCAAACAAGCACACACCCAACTAAAAAAAAAAATCTTAAAAACTATTTTCTTGAAAAATAATTCTCAGAAAATGCATGCTTTAGGCCTCATTTTTTTTTAAAGTATTAAAGTTGCTCAAAAATCTATATTTTTTTAAGATAAATATTACCCATGCAATACTTGGATAGAAAAATAATTTATACATATTCTTTAATACATTAGAAAGTAACTTTAGTATCTCTTATCCATATTCTTTTAGATTATAACTTTTTTTGGATAAATTATTAAAATTTATTCATTTTCTCATAATACCCTTTATACTATCAAACTTACTTTACATACTAACTATATACTATCTTTATATGATTGAAGTTTTGTTTTCTTTTACTAAACTATATTTTTAATCATACTTTCGATATATACATTAATCATATATAAATTTTATTTTTAAATAAAAATAAATTTTTATAGTTATTATTTACTAATTAAATAGCAGTATTATATCCATAAGAAAACATAAATTATATTATAAAAAGATATTTTATTTTAATTATCAAATTTTTTACAAATGTTATTCTTTTATTTTTTTCTTTCTGAAATACATCGAGAAGAAGGCAAATAAAAGAAATAATAGAACAATATTAATAAAAAATATCATGGTTGTGCAGAGATATTTGAGAAAGATAAAAAATATACATTTTATCTAATCCATGGAATTATCCTAATGGTTAGATATTATCTCTAATTTGATAGATAAATGATAACTTACGAATGTAACTTACTCTTTTAATTTTTTTGATTGAAATAAAAAAAATATAAGTTGATTAATGAAGAAATTGGCTAACTTTTTTTATAAAATTATATGAACTTATATGGCATAGGAAAAGCCCTTGGGCCGCTGGGAAAAGTGCAATGCCCTGCGGCCCATACCATGGATTCAAGCCCACTTAGAAAACGCCGGCGGCGTTGCGAGAGAAACCGGAAGACAAAACACGGCGTACCACCTTAATCCATACCATGCATTGCCTCTCATCAAACAAGTTTCTGCCAGCCATTGCAAGGTGAAAAGGGAATCAAATATACCAAAACAATCCTTCAAAACCACCAGGACCATCTGGAACTATATCTACACCCAAAAATTAATTAACCATTTATCAACTATAATAAAATGGTTGGTCGCATTATATTGACCAAATTTAATATTTTGGTCACTTGTCACTCGTATAAGAGATAACATTTGAATGATTTTTAGTTAGAATTAACCTCTTGGCGAAAATTATTAAGAAGCTAGTTATTGCTGGAAATAACTATCAATTATATTAAAGGAAGGAAAACAGGTTTTATTTGAAATCACTCACAGAATCAAGACTTTTACTTATATATATATATATGAAATCTCATTTTATCTTATAGAAAAATTGATCGAGTACTAAAAGGATTCTACATCATTAATGCTTATTGATTGTTTTAATTTTCTAATATAAAATCCCATTTCATCTTAGAAGATATTAATTATATTATACTAAAATTATTTTTATTATCTCATTTCCAAAAGTTATTTATTATACAATTAAGAAAAAAAATAAAAGTTGACATTCGATTCGATGTTTGCAACTTCATCCTACAATTTATGAAAAATAAAATATTTAAACAAATGAAGCACCTTATATGCATGACTTTTACTAAGAGTAAACATTAGTAGAAATTATTTGTGACTTTGTATTTCAACCCTTCTTTTATCTCTTTCATCTCCTTTCCTTCTTCTTACCAACATTTTCTCTTTCATTTTTTACAGTATATTAAAATAATATCCAACTTATATCTGTGTTTAGTTAGAAAAATATGGATACAACTAATTTAAAGATATTTAATATACAGTTCATATATGCATCTACTTAGAATAAATATAAATATTTATTTAATATCTACATTATACTTCATATCATATTTGGTCCATTTCATTAGTGAACCAATGTTCCTCTATAATAGATTATTATGATTCATTTGATGTTTTTTTGGAAAAAAAATCAAAAAAATCTGAAACCCAAATTTTTGAAAAAAATATTTTTTTATCATATTTGATTAATAAAATTTTTTTATAAAAAAACAACATTAAAATTATTTTCAATGTTTCGTTAAGAATAGTTTTATATGAAAAAAAAATATCAATTTAATTATAATACCTTCAAAATAAAGATTATATAGGAATTAAAGAAACTATTTGAAGAATTTATTTCTTTTGATTGTTTGATTTATAAATATTATATTAAAAAATAATGCATTGATTTAGTGACTATATTGTTACTTATTAAGATTATAAATAATAATAATAATTAAAAATTTTATATTAGTTGATAGGTTATTAAGCGGATATGAAAGAAAATTTTAAAAATATTAAAAAATAGTTTTGATCTTTGTACTCGATTTCTTTTTTAGCAAGAGAAGGAGGTAGTAAAATAAAAAAATAAAAACCTTTACCTCTCTTGATATTTATTTTTTTATTAAAAAAAAAAAAAAGTAGTATATAAGACTTATGTATAATTATTTTTTACTAAATTGTTATAACTAACATGGCACGTGCAATGCTGTCCGGAGACCGGAGCATGCGCTTGCACAGCCAATCCTGCACCCGGCTTTAGCCGTCGGGTAAGTTCGTTGGGGTTAGGCTCCTCTAAACCCACCAGCGCCGCCATGAGCGCCACCAACACTAACAGCACCACCGCCTCCACTTCTCCGTCGCCGCTCCGCCTCCCATCCCCGTCCCCCGCCTCTACCCTACCTTCTCCCCCGCCCCCGCGACCCCCTCCTCCGCCTCCACCCCCTCCAAGCGCCGCCACTCCTCCGCCGGCGCCTCCTCCTCCTCCTCCTCCGCCACCTCCCTTCTCCTCGTCCTCTTTTCCCTCCGCTCTCTCTACTCCCTCCTCCCCTTCATCCGCTCCACCCGCTTCTCTTTCTCCCTCTTCCCCTTCTGCTTCCTCGTCTCCCTCCTCTCCTTTGCGCTCACCCTCCTTGCCCTCGCCCTCTTTCCTTCGCCTCCCCCCGACCCTCACTTCCCCCGCCTCCTCTCCCTCCAAACCCTAACCCTACCCCTCTCCTCCCTTTCCCTCCTCCGCCCCCTTGCCGCCAAGTCCGCCCTCCTCACCCTCGTCTACCTCTTCCGCTTCCACGCCCTCCGCTACTGTGGCGCCGGCGCCTCCATATTTGCCGACCTCGCCGGAGCCCTCGCCGCCAAATCCCTCTCGGACGACCCCCGCGCCTTGGCCGGCCTCCCGTCCGCCCGCCGCGACCGCCGAATCAGCGGCCTTGCGGCCCTACTTATCGCCGTCTCCCTCCTCTCCTTCAGCTGGGACCGCTCCGGCTGCTTCCCACTGTCATCCTCCCCTCCTCCGACCGAAGGATGCGTACGGGTCGCCCCCATGCTGCTCCCTTTCGTTTCGGGCTTCCTTGCGTACCACGAGCGAGCCGCCGGCAACTGGTTTTCGCTGAGGATATTGGGTCGGAGACGAGTTCAGCTTCTTGACTCTCGCCCTCCTCCGACCGAAGGATGCGTACGGGTCGCCCCCATGCTGCTCCCTTTCGTTTCGGGCTTCCTTGCGTACCACGAGCGAGCCGCCGGCAACTGGTCTTCGCTGAGGATATTGGGTCGGAGACGAGTTCAGCTTCTTGACTCTCGCCCTCACTGCTGCTATCCTCTTCGTTCCGGCAGTGGCCAGTTTCCTCCTGGCAGAGGGCGACGATGGGGCGGTATCGGCGATGAGTGTGGGACGGCCGCTGATAAATACAGTGGTTTTTGGGGTGATTCTGGTTGAGAACTACGGCGACGAGAAGTCAGCATTCGGAGCAAATTTCCACCAGGACTTCGTGGTAACGTTCTTTTGCACTCTTCTCTTGGAACTCTTTTACTTCCCTAAGCTTTCGCTGCCTGGTTTTCTCTTCTGTGGCTTCTTGTTATGGATTTCGGTAAGGGATCTGGGATCCTCTAATTTGAAGTATGTGGAGATAGGAAGTTCTGTTTGTTCGGAGTCTTTATACTCCATGATCCTGAACCCAATTCGGCAAATTCTGAGTGAAAGGAAGTCTTGCAAGATTGCTCTTTTTCTCCTGATTAACACGGCCTACATGGTGGTGGAGTTTGTAGCTGGGTTTATGAGTAATAGCCTTGGTTTGATATCAGATGCTTCTCATATGCTGTTTGATTGTGCTGCCCTGGCAGTTGGGTTGTATGCTTCGTACATTTCGAGATTGCCTGCAAACAGCCAGTTTAATTATGGCAGAGGTAGGTTTGAGGTGCTTTCAGGATTTGCTAATGCTGTGTTCTTGGTCCTTGCCGGTGTGCTTATTTGTTCTGGAGTCGTTTGAGAGGATTCTTGATCCTCAGGAGTTATCAACGAATAGCTTGTTCGGTGTCTCAATTGGGGGACTGGTGGTGAATGTGGTGGGTCTGGTTTTCTTCCATGAGGAGCATCATCATGTGCATGGTGGCAGTGGTACATGTTCTCATTCATGCTATCATTCCCACTCCCATCATCATCACCACCACCACCATCACCACTGCCGCCACCAGCATCAACACACACGAGGGAGAAGTGAGTGCTGAGCATCACCAATGTGTTGGGATTCCTTGTGAGTCATCTGATGGACATTCTCATGGCAACCATGAACATCGTAGTTGCAATCATGATGGTCTTCCTCATAGCCGCAATGATGTGCACAGGAATGATACCAGTCACTGTCAAGGTCATGAACATCACAAATGTCACTGCAACAACCAACCCCATCATGCTGAAGTTCATATTCATCAAAATTCCAGTGAGCTGAAGCATGAACATCAAAGGCTTGATGACTCTTTGAGAAGTTCTCGGAAGCATTTTTCTGAAGTTCACACCAGCAATGACTTTCATGTTGAGAAAGAGAGCTGTAATAGTAAAGATCCCCTAAATTTGTCTCCGAACTTGGACCATGCTCATTGCCACTCCTATACAGAGGAATCATCAGTTAAAGGAAAATCATCTAGTGATTTGCAAAAGCATCATCATGTTGATCATAACATGGAAGGGATCTTCTTGCATGTTCTAGCTGAACCAATGGAAAGTGTCGGGGTGGTAATCTCAACCCTTCTTATTAAATACAAGGGATGGGTTGAAGCAGACCCAGCATGCTCTATATCTATTTCAGTCATGATTTTAGCTTCTGTAATTCCATTATTGAGGAACTATGCTGAAATACTGCTACAAAGAATTCCTAGAGCTCATGAACAGGTTTTGAAAGTCACTATAAATAAAATTATGGAGATTAGGGGTGTCTGTGGCATCCAAAACATGCACGTATGGAGCTTCACAAATACAGACATTGTTGGCTCACATCATCTTCATGTGTCGGCAGAAATGGACAAGGATTCTGCTCTGAGAACTGCTTCAAAACTATTACATGAAGCTGGGATTGGAGATTTGACAATCCAGGTGGAATGCATAAAAGCATAGCAAAGACTTCACCAAAATCGTCCGGCCCCAGTTTTTATTTGCAACAAAAAAGTATGTAAGAATTTACTCAACTGCAAGCCATCATCCATTGCTTGTATTAGTAAACCAGGAGATGGACTTTGGAATTGATTTTCTTGGACATTCTAATCTAAAATCTGACTGTTCAATGTTGCAACTGGTGTCACTTCCTTGACAAATATGCAATCTCCTGAATGACAGAAGTTCTTCAGAGCAGATTATTTTATTACCAACATTGGTCATTTTGCTGTATTTGATGACAACTTGCATCATTACGGTTGGTGCTTGTTGTAACCTCTTATTTTAATATGCCACTGCTCCTTTGGTATCTTTGTTGTTTCTTTTATTTGCACTGAAAGAGTGTTTCTGATGGATGTGCATATATTATTAAACATATGTTTTGTTTGATAATACTGAAGTTGAAGAACTGGCCTGCAATGCACTATGTCTTGAATTATTGAACCATATGTGGACAGAAGTGTTGGATCATCTTCATAGACAGGTAACCATCGTAAGCTTTATGTGTCAATTGCTTGAAAAGTGCATGCTTCTGTCAAGACTTAAGGAGGAAAAAGAAAAAAAAAAAAATTTGAAGCTTAAGATGTTCTGATAACTTGTAATTAGCCTTTTTCTGGAACTGTAATCTCCATGTTAAGTATCATCTTATTCATCATATTTTCCTATGGTAAGTTTATATGTTCATGTAAAGTTCTCTTAGTTGGGAGGGACTGCAAATTGTCTATTGCTTGCATTAGTTTGTGTATATGTTTTTTTTAGTATCCCATCCTTGGGTTGTTTCGATATGGTATATGCTTGTTTTAACTACAATTTGGACTCCATCTAGCTTGTGTACTTTTTCCATTCATGTAGGATTTTGAAAGTTAAATTATAGAACCCTTTATTATCTGTTTGGAGCATATATCTGTCATTTGTTTGGCATACTTATGTTATTTGGATAGAGATATGTGACATCAAGTAGATCAATTATATTGGATTTCACATGCTTGCCGTAGGTTGCGGATACTCAAACATGTATCAAGGCTTATGTTCCATTATAAATTATAATTTAGGCTCGTGAATTTCTAAAATTCTTAAAAGCAAAATGTCAACCTTCACATGTGGATGTTGGGAGCGATGGCTAATTGTTGGTTCTTTCTTTGGGTTTATTTTCTAGAAGCAAGTTGTCAAACCCATCACTCAAATCATTCTCCTTTTCCTTCTTTTGCTTCTATCCCCATGCCACTGTGAACTATGAACAGCTTTGATTGAATTTCTCCCCACTTTGATGGTTAGAGCTATTCAATTTACAATCTTCCATTTTCATATAATAATATTTCTCTTTTGCTTCTCTCTCTCCTCTCTCTCTCTCTCTCTCTCTCTCTCTCTCACACACACACACACACACACACACACACACATTACAATGCATTTAATATAAATACTATGCCTTATTCAAATTGAGAATCTCAGAGTCTTGCATGTATAATTACTGGCAACTTTTGTCTCCTGATTGTTAAAATATGGGCTTCTTGATTACCAAAATAATTATTATGAGTTGTACGAGTTGTCAGTTTGGACCTTACTTTGTTCAGAATGAGTTTCTTGTTGTTAGATTTTTCTATAAATTTTTCAATGAAGATAGTATGAAATTGTAGCTGGGTTTCTAGATCTGTAGTTAAATAATTCTTGTTTGTTTCTTATTATTGGATCCTATTTCTAAGACAATTTTGTACTAGGTTTAATTCCCAAATTAGAGGTCATATCCTATATATGCTTCTAATATATTGTACAAAGGTTGACTTTTGATATCATAATAAAAAAGTTCTCAGAGAGAGCTTCCTTCATCAAACAAAGAGTTTTTCAATCTCGTTTGCCTTCAAGTTGTGTGATGATCTTTGAAGACTGAATTGCACTTCACTCCTCATGCTGCATTACTTTACAATTTTTTAAGAAAAGAGGGGAGAAAGGCATCCCACGACCTTCTCTCTTTCTGGTCATGAGATGGCTTGAACCGACCTGAACAACTTTAAACTGAGTGGAACTAAATGCCTCAGTTCAAAGCAGTTTGAGTCAGTTCGTATCAATTCTCAAACCGAGAGATGGAACCTACTTATTCAGGTTAGTATGTCCGAAATTGAGCAGTTTGGGTTGTACCTTGAGTTTTTTTGTAGATAGTAGTGATGCCTAACATATTATCATTTCTTATGTAACAGCGAGAGACTTGTTCCATAGAGAACATAAACTTCCTTTGTTTTGGTTCTCTATTTAACGAATGACTTGGTGAAATGCTGCCAGAAACCATTGCAAAGGAATATGTGCAGAAACTTGTTATTAGGGTCAATATCTTAAAAATTTCGGATCCATTGGAAGAAGGTTACAGGCTTGGTCCCATTGTCAGTGAAAATCTGGCATGAGTCTTGTTTAGGTAGGTCCCATATGCACCTTTTTTGAATTAGATTTGCCTGTTTATATTAACTTTTTTCTTCCTTTAGTTTTCTACCTTAAAGAGCTATTTGTTGACTTTATTTATGCTAAAGGATAATAAAATTTAGCAATGCATAACTATGCATGCATAGGAATGTTTCCAGGTGCATTTTGCAACAATGTTTACACAGGTTCATCTGTTCCTAATGAAATGCCAATAAATGCAAAATTTTAAAATTAATGCTTCTGTATGTCACCAAACCACATCAAGATTTGCAGTAGCTTTAAGGAAGTTTTGCAAGAAAAAATTACTTGATGCATCACCTGATCCATCTGATGAAGAACAACTCCAGCAGGACTTCGAGGCAAATATTGGTGTTCTTTTGTTGTGTGGCACCGCCTCTTAAACTATGTCCTTCAGGTGAAGGCATAGGATATGTTGTTGCTCAAGTAGACCCCTTTGCCCCAAATGAACTCAGACACAGCCCATCAGCTGCTTGGAAACCGAGTTCAATCTCAATAGGAGTCTTTCTGGTCTACATCTTATGGTCTCCTTTCCAAATGTTACTACATCATGTGCTTTTCTGGTCGGTCTATGCCTATGCAACAATGCAGAAAATAATATGATGCCCCGTATTTCAGTACATAAATGTAACCAAACATATTTCTACTGCCAAGGAGGCGCAACTATTTTTTGTGATGGTGGTCAACCTCAGGTAATTTTCCTTTTTGTCCTACTCCAGTGATATAACTGCTGGATTATGATTCCAAAATACTGTTTCTACAAAATGCCAGCATTTAAATAAAGGGTTATATACTGCACCAACCATCATGACAGATATTTATGGCTCCACGCAAATCTGGAGGGAGGAGATTTTTGGACTTGTTCTATGTGTGAAAGCATTTACAGCTGAAGATGAGGCTATCAATCTTGCTAATAATATACATAGGGGGATGAAACTTAGGTGTGGTTTTTGAGGTGCTTGTCATGCGGTTTCAACTTAACAAGTGGCACATGTAGTGTTTAAAAAGTGACTCATATTCATTTATGCTCCATTGGGAAAACAATGGCAAACATACATTGTTTTTTAAATAGGATGATGGTACATATGTCTTCTGTTAAGCAGAATGGCACAGCAAACATCTAAGGAGCCGTACCTTAGTTTTGGCTTACACAGTAAGTTCTTGAAACTCTATTCACAATTATCAGAATAAACTATCAGTTAAAAATTTAACAATGTCTTGTTCCTCTTGTAGCTTAGCAGGTGCTGTGCTTTCCAAGGATCTGGAACGTTGTAAAAGAATTACGGAGGTATGGCTGGACAAATATTTTGAAACACTTACCTTTATCAAGCATGGAATCAGCTTCTGTAGTGCTATTCGAGAACACTAGAAAAGCTGTGAAATTCTACTCAATGATTGGCACTAACTCCAGAATATGTTATAAAACAGCCATCTTGCTGTTCCTGACAGGTGTCAATAGTTGAGTGGAATTGCAAAACTTGTCCTGAAAAACAAATAAAACTGAACTGACATGTTGCCACTGAACATTTGATGAAATTCAGGCTACCCAGTGTCTCTGGATTAGCATGGACATCCATACGCTATAGTTTTAAATAAACTCTCCATACTCTATATTTTTTAGGCTAATTCCCTATTTTCCCACAGAGATGGATAGTTTTCCACTTCTACTTTGGCAAGATTTAAAAGGAACATGTAAGGAACACTCATGAAACTGCCACAAGCAAAAATCAAGGGACAATTCTTTCTTTCTTTCTTTCTTTCTTTCTTTCTTTTTTTTTTTTTTTTTTTTTTCGGGTTGGTCTTGGTTGTGGGGGCTGTGCGGGGGTCAGATTAAGTGATTCTTTATGAGAGATTTTAGAACAATTCTCGTTATATGGATGGCTGGAGCTTTTGTTCCAAAGGAGAAGAACAATGATTTTATTCTTTTTCTCCTCAACACCAAAATTTTTGCCTCCTGAAAAACTTCCGTCAACCAAACGTATGAAGATTCAAACAGTCACTTCAATTATGCAAAGTTTGTCCTGAACGTTCTCACTGACTGAAACTAATACTCCGAGGAATGCCACTCTGAAATTGTTGTTGCAGACTGAATTCAACTCAGGAGTAAGTAGATAATTAGCCTAACAAAAAAAAAAAAAAAGGAAATATAAGCTGGAATTAGGTGAACACACCACTGTAAAATGAAAGCCCTTATATCAACACCGAGAATTATTTTGGTATATTACCTATTTGATATCATATAGATTGGTATGGTACATACCCTGTATTATGATAAAATATAAATACTTTTCTCACTCTTAACCGCAATACTAATCGAAGTTGGATGGTATGGGTAGGTGTAAGATGGTTTTGCTTAGTTTGAATCAATTTAGTTGATATCGAATCGAATCTCAATATTGTAGTTTCTTGGTACAATCGAATCTCAACATCATAATATCTTATCAATACAGTACAGTTAATAAAAAGCGATATGGCAGACCTTGAGTATGACATTGTAAAACAATCAATTGTTTGACATGCAGTTATTTTCTTTCCCTAATAATATATTAATTTTTTATGAAGATACGGAACCTGCCAACTACAATAACAATATTATTATTTACATTCTAAAATGCAATTAGAATTATATATCCTACGCGAATGAAAGAAAGCGACATTTTCTTTCATCTACAACATTTGTATATCTGAGGAAATTTTAACAGGGATTATGTGGATGAGCTGCTAGCAGCCTTGCTCCCTTAAGTCTCCTTGGGGCGGAAAAAAGAAGTGGTTTTGGGCATGATCTTGGAGAATTTAAAAAAATTCACTGGTTATGCTCCATAGCTGACTACCAAGAAGAAACAAATTGTGACAATGCCTTATTGTTGCTGTTTTTGTACAGGAAACTTTTTAAACGTGGAGCGGGTGACCGAGTATGTTTCAGATGACCAATGGGCGCGGTACCACCGACCAAAGCTGTAGAACTGTGGATGAGAAATGGGACTGTTGAAACGGGTAGCATCAGTATGTATTGCTATACCATATGAGAAACATGCGATAGAATATGGATTTCAGCATTTATGATATGATTTTTAAGTTCTAATCATTCTAATTGTTATCCACAATTTGCATTCAAAACAAAAGGCAATGCCAATATGATCTTTGTTCATTTTTGTGAGGAAGAAATATGATGATGTTCTTATCTACGGTAATTTAACTCAAATATACATAACCATCTTTGTGGAAGAGAGGTTGGTAACCTTGCAGTGCTTATTCTTTTCCTTTTTTTTTTTTTTTCCCTCCCTAAGGAAATCTGCAGGCTTTATTCCTGATTACAAGATCTTGCTTTCTGGTGAATGCATTTATATTTCCGGAACCAAGCAAGTCATCCTACTTAATCACTGAGGTGATACCCAGACAATGAACAGTAAAGAGCTGAAAGGAAAACAATGAAGACATTCAAAGATATAATTATTATTTCTGTCATACAATTTTATTGGTTTTACATGAAAGCTAGAAGGTGACCTCTCCAGAAATTATTAAAGAAACACTCCATAACATATTGTTTCTATCACACAATGACATTGGTTTTGATCTCACCCAACAGTCCAGGCCAAGAAATACGCTGGACAAATTATTTCTGCCACATAACCTTAAGTGATCCTATTTTGAAAGAAGTAAGGTGGTCTCACCATACATAATGGAAGAAACCCACTAAACGACGATATTTTTAAGTTCATGTACCATTTATGCATTGACATTGCCCTTGCTTGTATTCACCGATGGAATCGGCAATATTACTCACGGCCTGTCTTATCATAATTTCCCTTCTCAACTTTCTCTTTGAACTTGCCATTGTCTGGGTGTGTATCTCCCACCACTGCTTCCTTGGCATCCTCCCAGACCTCCTTGGCAGTCTCACGCATTTTTTCGGTCTTCTCTTTGGCTTGCCGGCGAAACTCGTCATCTGTTGATCTTGCCTTCTCCCCGATTACTTGTGAGGATTCCTCCTTATTCCCAGTAGAGTACTGGAGATAGTCGGAAAAATTAAACTCAAATTACTTAAAAGAGACAATTATGTTCAATGGCAAAATTAAGATATTCTGACCCTTTCTACACTAAAATTCTAAAACAAAACATCCATGATCCATTGTGTGTGTGTGTGTGTGTAGAGAGAGAGAGAGAGAGAGAGAATGTAGAATTGTTCTGCAACAAAATGGAGATCTAGATTTAGAATTAGCATTCAAAGTACAAAGAAAAGTAAAGGATCTTCAGATCTGGATGCCACCCAGGCAAGTGAATGCCAAGACCTTACTACTGGTAGGCATATGATCTAACTGGACATTGCCAACCGGAACATACATGGAATATTGCACATTAGAGAGTAACAAGCATACGCTGTTTCTGAGGGTATTGCCAAGCGAAGGCACCGCAATGGATGTCTTCAGCGTCGAGGAGCGCCGGCCACGGAGGAGAAGCTTGTCCATCTCGATTGTTGGCTCCTCTTCTCGATGCACAAATGCACGGCTCTTCCTTGCTTTGTATATTGAGAGAGAGAGAGAGAGAGGGGCTCGGGGTGTACGTGGGTCGAAGATAGAGGGGTTTACAATACGTGGCCGAAGGAAAGAATGGGCACGTATCCACCTGCATGTTGGCCGGCAAAAACCATCGGCGCTCGACTTCGCCGGGTTTGGCGGACGGAATTGCAGGAAAGCAGATCGGATGACGTTATCGAATTCTATTACTTCGTGGCACAACACCCGATACGTCCATATCAACGCTTGTTTTGAGTTTATTTTGAAGCTGTAAAATGCCTGATAGACATCAACAAGTTCCACGGGGCAGTAGATATAGAATATTATTATTATTATTATTATTATTATTATTATTATTATTATTATTGTGATTATTATTAACATGATATCATCTAAGTCTAGATAGATATCTAAATATTGTTTTTATGAATCTCACTGCTATCGTATTGATGACAGCTAATCACACATCATCGCGAGACTTATCCTGTAAAATGATCTGCTTAGTATTGCTCCTTTTATCTGATGTTAGAATATGACAATTAGGGACCCAACCAACTAAAACGCATTATTTTAAAGTTCATCCGATGAGATTGTTTCACATATTTTATATGTTTACAAAGTTCTGAAACAAAACTTCTTGTCCAATCTTCTTTATCGTGTTTAGCTAATCAACTGATCTGTTGAAATTTTTTGCTATGTAAATACGTCAACAGAAAGATCATTTTCCAAGAATATAAATCTTTCATATCGTCCACAAAATAAACAGCTTCTCATGGTCCCTGAGAACTCCAATTAAGCTCTAATTATTTCTGAATTATCCCTTTAGTGTTGAAATTATTGTCCTCCCCATTTCAAGATCGGTTAAATTTATTTATGAGGTAGGCAACCTATTTCACAAAGAGTATATACATCTCTATGATTCAAAACTTCACTAAAAAGAGTAGTCAGAAAGTAATATTTTTCAATTGTATATAACTATTCAGAATTTTTTTAATACATAACGAATGTAAAATTAAATACTCATCAACATAAGTTTTTGCATATTTTTTTCATTCAAACTCTAATATTCTTAGCTTGCTAAGGATTTATAACTAATTGGATCAAATTTATATTCAAATTTAATTAAATTCAATCGTAAACATATAGATTCATCTATAGTACCTTTTAATCATATGGACTTCGTCCTCTCTAATTGACTATTGGTTCACCATAAAATTGAAACTTTTGAAGATCCTCAGGACTGCCGAGGAGTAGAGTATGCTTTTGCTTTGGATAAGGAAAAGAACCAGATAAGAGTTGAAACCGTAAGCAGTAGATCCTCGTCATTGCTATGGTAGAAGCATTTGAGGGCACTTCTAACATGGCTAACATTGGAGGAGCACCGCCTCGAATCATGGTGGTATGAACGATCGCTGCTCTATTTTGATATAATTGAACATGATGGCTTTCCATCGGGAGCAAGACTAAAAGGCTATTCAGCCTACCATGAATGAGTAGTGATCCAACACCCTCCATCCTTCTTCCCCTCCAGCACCTCGCTGCTGTATATTAACAAATGATCTAAACTTTAAACAATTATCAATATATTTGTGTTTTTTTTAAAAAAAATTGTTTAATTTTGATATCTACATAAATAATAAATTATAAGCTATTTGGCCTTATATAATATCGAAAGTCTTGTATAAAAATTATGCAATCATGCCATGTATTCAACCCCATTATTGGATTAGGGCATAATAGTCATGCTAGCCGAGCGGATCTAATTCATAGCCTACGGATCTAATTTATGGTCATGTAAAATAAGAGATACTGTAAATGGACTTTATGTATTTATAATTAGATTCGATTAAATTTGAATATGGATTTGGATATATATCTTTAGCTTAACGAGGGCATCAAAGTTTGAACAAAAGAAGTATGTGAGAGTTTATAATGACGAGTGTTTCAATTCATAAATTTCATATCTACCCCATCTTTTCCACTTTTTCTATCTTTGATATATATGAATTATGTAGATTTAAGGATGGAGAAGGTGATCGAACAAAGGTAGACTTGACTACGTTCAAATGTAGCGAAATTCAGGATCCGGTCATCTCCCCCATCATCAGATCCATAAGAATCTCGAAGCCATTCCATCTTTAAAATTTGTGAACTATATGAATATAAAAGTAGAGGAAATAATTGAATTTAAGCTTGGGTATATTCGAATATAGTCAAGTTTACACACACATATATATATATATATATAAGTAGAAAAGATGAAGCAGATTCGAAATCTGTATGGATCCAAAAGTAAGGAAGTTAATCGAATTTTGAACTTGGCTACATTTGAATATAGCCAAGCCTCTCTTTATATATATATATATCCAAATATCCATTGTAACCCCTTTCCTTCTCTTCCCTTTCCTTTTTCTCCCCCTCCATTGAACCACTGATCCTCGCCTCCTCCATCAAAAAGTGGTGCAATATCCATCTCCTTAATCTATCTCTCACTCGAGCCATTTTTTTTTTTTCCAACTTCCCTCTTCCCTTGGAAGACCAGCAGTCTCCTTTTCTGAGGCTCTGATGCTTATGTGACAATTTGATGGTTTGCACTGCTAGTCTCCTTTTCTGAGGCTCTGAAGCTTATGCTATAATTAGATGGTTTGCACTGCTTGGGCCAAGCATTGTGCCGTGGAACTGTGCTGTATTGAATAAAATTGTTCTTTGTTTGGGTGTACCCCTTCCATCCTAATCGATAACATACGGCCCATACAATAATAATTATGTCAGCCCGACCACAAGCATTCTTCTATAAAGATCAGGATATTCTGAGCACAGAGCCCAGATCCACTCGATCAAACTATTAAAACTTTTACTGCTAAATTGGGGTGGAACACAGAACAGGATTAAGTTTCTGAGCGCAGAGCCGATCAACTTGATCACACTATTGAAACTTTATTAATACATTACGATGAGCATAGCACTTGGATGACAGAAAGATGCGCGCCATTCAAGAACCATGGATTTTCTCAAGCTATATTTTGTTCATTGCCGAGGGGGTACTCCAATCCAGGCGGGTCATCCTAACACATCTAAGCCTTTAACTCCATGTGACTACAGAGATCCAAGAAAATATGACCTGCCTTGTCTTAATCCCACTTCTTTGATGGACAAAAAATGAGATGATCGCTGACCGGTCCAATTCCAGCAATAGTTTGCATAAAAGGGGTCCATATAACAACTAAATGAAAGAGATAACAATGATAAACTCACTCCACATTTGCCCCAAGAATCACAACCTCATTCTCATTCTCCTGAAACAAGACAAGAAGGATTCTGTTAAGATGGAAAACGCTCAAAATTTTAGCATATAAGAAAACCAGGAAGCATGGACAAGACCATGATTATTAAATACAGAACCATGATTATTAAAGCATGGCCAGTCTAAATATTTGTGTTTGTATATATGCTTCAGCCGGAGCCAACAATTGCAACAGACAACTGCAATAGTCTCAAAACATTTTTCAATGTTGAACCGTTAAGAGCTGATGTTTAGTCATACGCATCAGTCTAAATATTTCACTGAGCCATTGGCAAGATGGAGGGTTTCGACGTCTTGTCCAATGTGGCCACCCTCATGTTAAAGCAAGGCTACTAGGAACGGTCCTAGAGCTTCTGAATCACCACAGAATTTGCAAGGCCTGCTTGCTTGATGGTCTGAGTCGCATCAGTCAGTTGCTTCGGTGGAAAATCAACAGTCTGCAACCGGTAAGTTGTCATAGCTCCAGGCCTCGATGCATCAATGAACGCCCGGATATCAGCCACAGTGTGGTGAGTGTTAAAGCGAGCAACCATGCGAGTGCCATCTGCCAATCTCAGCTGTATGGATGTGGAAGGCAAAGAATCATCAACAGAAAAGCCAGCAGATGGGGAAGCAGCAGTACTGGGGTTAGCAGCAGCAGGTGCAGGCTCAAAGAGTGGGGTATCAGATGAAGATCCACCGCCTAAGGTTCTTCCTACACCCTGAAATGGAGTCTGGCACTTCACAGGTTCCTGAAAGCATGATACCGATAAGAGAGTGAAACTCTTCCATACAATGGAGATTTAAAAGCATACAGGGGGGCATAGACTCACAGGACACTTTCCCTCCCTCCTTATGAGATTGACATAAACTGTTGATCTCCTATCAGCAGGTTCCAGCTCTTTAGGGCACTCAGACTTCCTGATGCTCTACACAGAAGAAAAGGTAATATAATCGGATAGTATGATGTTGCACATTTGCACTACTTAATCATACAACAATCCTGCTAAATAAGATCTTGCTTACTGGCCCATGTTTTATCCATACAAGAAAATTGTTTGGATTTCATGAAGCCATACTAGGGAGAAATTCAAAATTTGGAAAAATGCAAACAAATTGCAAATTTCAGGAAAAGGGGGAAAATTAATACTAAAAAAAATAGTAACAATGATAAGAATGGCAAAATGCATAACCAGATGATTACCTACAGCTACAACAAATAGCATCACCAAATAAATATCATAAGCATTGCACAAATAAATCTAGTGAGGTCATACAAAATCTGCAAATCTGTCAATCATTTTATAATTCATAAATGTCATTCATTCAGGAATAGTGTGAACAGAAAATGGGACAATTACAGAATAATGTTAAAAATCAGAAATTTCTATGTAACAATAATAAGATTGTGGCTTAAAATATACTCATGGATCCATATATCCGTTTTCATGTGTAAGTCATCATATTAGAATACTTGAGACTACAACTAAGTTTAATTTGCCTTAACTAGGTAAGAATATTTTTTGCCCTAAATTATACTGTACTTAACCTAATTCTAGTATTTTAAGAATTGTGGAGTTTAAAAGACTCATTGATAAATTTTACCATTGCATCTATTATTCTGATCTAAACAAGGTTTTCAATTGGGCATTTTAAACTCTTTCAAGTACATTTATCGGGCGTTCAGTTTTCTCCCATAAGATCACATGAGAAGGCAGCTGGGCAGGACAGAAAAAGGAGGGAATAAATACACAATATCCCTTTCGAGCCCAGACTCCCAAGAGTGGGAGGAGAAAACTCTACAGTAAAATGGAAAAGTCATAAACAATCATGCTCTCTCACACACCTCGCACATTTTTGTGGAGGTAAAAAGGAACTGGAGATAGGATCTGGGCAGTTTATGGAGAGGAAAATGAAGGTTGGGGAAACAAAAGAGGCAAGATAGAACCTGGGCAGCTAACGTGGGCCTTGCTTTTTGTTTTTCCAAAACAGCAAATGAAATGTAATTAACGCTCTTGGTCTCTTCCTTAATTAGGGAACTTTTCAAATCCCTTTTTTTATTTCCTGAGAGAAAATCCATGTTTTACATTGTTACGATGTCCTCAGTACGCTAACTGGTTAAACAATTTTTTTTGAGAAAAAACAATTTTTTGAAATTAAAATTACAAATCTTTTTTCTAAATCTCAATCAATTTCACTTTTATTTTTTGATTATTTTCCTTAATTAAGTTGCTATAAAATAAATTTAAAAGAGTATGATATGAAAGTTAATGACTTAATCATGAAAATATGTTGGCAGGATGAATTCTTGTAATATAATAGAAAGATTTAAAATTTTTGCATTTACAGAAAATATGACTCAAAATCGAGCTAAACGAAGAAAAAAGATTCATATATCTGATCCCAACTATTTTGAAATTAAAACTTTGTTGTTGTATGAATTTATATACTATTTTATATATCAAATTTACGTTTGGATTTTATTGTTTATTAATTTAAAATTCTGAACTTCTCCTAACTTTATCTTATTTGCTGGATTTTTCTGAATTCTGATTTCTTGACCTTCCCAAACTGTTCCCAAATGCTGAACTAGTTAAGATAAAGTTAGGAGAGACACAATACAGGGGGCCTACTGATACCGGTTCCTTATCAGTGCAATCTGGTACAAACATTATGGACTGGGACACACTAGTTCTTAATTCCCTGGATTCCATCATTGCAGAGCAATAAGTAGGTAGAACCTCTTCTGTCAATATTTTCTACCCAATCATACATTACAGTTTACATTATACCCCAACACTCAGTGGTAGAACTATTCTAGAGTGATTGTAAAGAACATACGAAACACTATTGATCTAAAAATAACATAGAAAACTCCAAATTACAAATATTAATGAATGTCCAGGCAGATTTTTTATGGCACAAATAAATGAAAAAGTAAAACAATATGACTACATTCAAGAAAAAGATTCAGACAAATATATCACCTCCAAGAAGGATGCATTCTCAGGATCATCAAACCTCCTCAGTGGACCATCATTTACAGTGAATCCATCACTCCAGAAGCAAATGCTGTGGACAACATTCGCAGGCTGCTGGGGAGCGGATGGTGCTGTTTCACCTGAGAGCAGTCTGCCAGTCCCAGTAAAACTTCTTGAGCTTGAAGGTGGATGTTCAAATGGCCCCTGCATAGCTCCCATCTGCCTTGCTTGCTCAAAAATTGCATCCACATCATGATTTCCTTTAGAAGGATCTTGAACAAGCATTCCACTGCACAAGAAAAACATTGCTACCAAAATGAGCATCATATTAAGTCTTGAGCAACAGCAGCAAAATGAAAATGACTTACAATTTACATTTTTTATGCATTAAGTTATATGAGGGTATTGACGGTTCAGCTAAACCGAAAACAAGACATTTTAAGGTCTATAAAGTAAACTAATAAGAAAAACAGTTTCTTTAACTCATGAAAAGAAGCTTAGCCATTTCAATAACAATGGTTTTGAAAGCCACCAAACAGGCATTGCTGGTCACATATCGGCACAGGCCTGCAAGAACCTGGCATGGCATGGTAGCTCAGCACAGACTGACACATTCAGGCTCACTTCAGCCAACATGGCCAGCACCTAGATCCCTATTAATGACAGAGGAGAAGTTAAAGTTACCTGCAACTTTATCTGCTTATTTATAACTAATCTGAAAGAAAAATACAAATAAGCAACACAGGAAAAGAGATAGAAGGGAAAAAGGGTTGCAAAAAAAACTGGGAGACTGCTAGAATAGAACAGAAAATGACACACCAAAACTATTACTTTAATCTGTTTTAATACAGCCATATAGGATCTTCGTACATATGAGGAAGGATAGTGGCACTGGCCTTGCTAATGATCTTTGAGAATTGGTAAAATTCTCAGACTGTTTTTTCAATGATACTAATTACCACTAAGAAAAATGCCCAAATATCAAAGGCAATACAACACATGCACAAAGAACCAAGACAAGAATGCTTTTCAAGTATTATCATTAAAAAATTGAGAATCAAGGAAAAACGGCAATGCTTAAACCAGTGTGGTCGATGTATGTATGTACGTATCACAAGACCTCTGAAAGACTGAAAAGGGAATGAAATATTTAAATGATGCTGATGGAGAACACAATTTGATGGTTCAAATCTGAATTAGATCACACCTTCAATCCAACTGGAATGAAGAAAATTGCAAGAGACCAAAAATGAATGAAGAGAAGACGAGATTCAACATTAAACAAGAAGCAGATATAACCCATTAAAATATCTCATACATTACTATTTAAACAAACTATAGTATAAAAAATATAAATCATGACTTTCATTCAAATCATACAAAAAAACCCTAAACACCCATGAAGAAGAAGAAGACGAAGAAGAAAAGAAAGAAGAAAAAAACAACAAAACATAGTCATGATGAATGAAGACAATAGGAGTGGGAGCAATAAGTATATTTTGGATGGAACAATAATATTTATGTTGCTTGATTCAAATTGGAAAAAATGAATGATAGCAAGAGTAAAGTTGCAAAGTAGCCCAGGCAACCACAAGCAACATGACCTAGTTCATTGCATAGATGAATGACCGCCACCCAAGCAACCATTCGAGCAACCTAGTAGAAAAGACAATCATCCTGTATCCCTACAATACATCTAGTTCATTTGTTTTATCAGATTTCATAATATTTTCAACAAGCTAAAATAGTAATTGCCTTGAGGCATACACACGGAGTCTTTTGTTTGACTGCAACACCATAAAAATGCATACATTTGCCATTGCATGCCAACTTTAAAATCTATACCAAATTCATAAATAAATATACTATGAACAACAACATATAAATTGAGTCTTAGCGCAAATATTATTAATGCAATACTATTTTTTCTCTGGTGTCCAATCTAAAGATTCCCTCATTATCATACATATGACAGTACAATTTTTTTACAGTGAAAAAAGCAACAAAAAAATATGCATTACAATAGGAGGCCTATTGGCAAAATAAGTTAGATGACAACTCAAGATGCGAACAAGCTCATGCCAAGCATATGCTCAGGAAAAAACAAACAGCAGACCTAAATTGAGCACCAAATCTTGACTCAAATCACCATCAAGTAGGACCTGTTCTGACCTTAAGCCAGCCTGAAATTAAATTATATATCATATATGTCTGAAACATATTTATGAAAACTAGCAGATATATTTAGTACAACTTCAATGGGTACTAGCAATCATGCTTGAGTGTTCAAGCATATCTACTTCCCATGAAAAACTGTCAGAGATAGACCAACTAATAAGTGGGATTCAATTCAAGGGTGGAGATAGGATTCAATAAAGGGAATAACAAGTTTCATGATGCTCACGTCACAGCTGTAGTACAGGGAATGGTTGTTTGACAGCATAAAAGCATCAATCAGGAATAGGTTAAGCGCCATGGTGTGTGTGTGGGTGTGAGTGCATGCGAGCATGAGCACGTCTATATTGTGTTTGCGCACACGTCTACATAACTATAACCATACATCCATACCCAAATGCATTCTGGTAAGTCAAAATCCATGCACATAAACACACGTATACAAGGATTCACCAACAATTCTTAACATCTCAATTGGGTGTTATTCAATCAAGTTAGTACTATCCTAAAACAGTGCATGCTGAGTGTCTATACAGTATGGCATGGTTCATGAACCATCCAAAACTATCAATTGATATGAACCCAATAAAAAATCTTTCATCACCGTACTCAAGAATTATGTTGGTCTCTTCTCAGTCATTAAAATTATTTAGCGTTATACGAAATGCAAAATAAATGTATAAATAGCTGGACAAGAATCTAATTAAAGGAAGAAACTGAGCAATATCGGTGCTACATTAATTTAAATGATAGCCACTGAACTACATATACTGCCCCTCATAAATAACGTGTTCTGCATGATCTGAGATAGTCCCTTTATGATTTGATTCAGAGGCTGTACTTCCCATGAATATGGATCATCAAAGATCAGCCTTAATTCTGTTCTGCAACAATCCTTGTAGACAATTTTTTAAGGTTGTTTGGAGGAGGGCGATGGGAGCAGGCATCCAACTTCGATAGGCAAGATTACATGAATCAGGTTGGATATAGTTCAAAGATTGCGCAATTGAACGCAAAAGATAAACATTTAAGCCCAAAACTCAACCTAATCTGATTAGACTGCTTGCATATAGTGAATAAACAAGATCAGACGAGTAAAATCTTCACGATGGTAGTTTCCCCCATCAAATTTCAAAAATTTCAGGACGGATAAGTCAAGAAACTATGGATTAGGCAGAAAAAATCACAGAAGCATTTATCTTGACCGAGAAACCAAGCACTACAAATTCTAGAACTATAAAAAGAAGCACTAATCACTGCAGTAATCCATGCCCATCTCTTAAACAGCAATAACCATCTATTCAAATCAAAAACAAACGAAAAAAAAAAAAGACAATCAGCAATCGATCATAGGGTTTAGGAATAAAGAATGATCGGTGGCGGGGAATCAAGAAGGAAATAGATCGCAGGAAAGATAAAGAAGACGACGGAGGAGGGGAGGGGGACCTCTTCTCGCCCCCGGTATAATACTCCTGGGGCCCATCGGAGTCGCTGTCGTCGGAGGGGCCGGAGGGGCGGTGGAGATCTGCGAGGGTGCGGATGGTGGGGCGGCCGCTGGTCCAGGGCTTGGCCGGCTTCTTGTCCTTGGAACTCATCGCTGCAACGGCGGCCGCGGGCGTAGAGAGAGATCGCGAGAAAAGGGAGGGTCCCGTCTCCTCCGCCGAGTCGTTGGTCGGCCTTATATGTTAGCTTTTGCTAGTTGGGCCACCGCCCTTCCCAAATAATCTTTCTACGAGGAATCCCATCGCTTGCTTTGTCGGTGCCATATCTCATGCTATTTTAATATTTGATAAAGAGTGCCGCGTGCTAATGCTTTTTCTTTAGAATTTGAACGAGTTCTTGTAAGCATTAACGTAGGTGCTAATTCTAGGGTATTGATAATTTATAAGGGATTATATGGCGACAATTCTTGTCTCAAGAGTTGGACTGGTCCCGTTGCCAAGACTAGTTTAAACCAAGCATACCAAGTGGTACCCTTCGTGGAGGACGCGAGGTGGTCTATATGATGGTTTAAAATTTAAACTAGTGACAATAAGACTCGATGGCCACCAAAAGATCTTTATGATTGGCAATCCAATCTGCTACTTGATTTTCCTTTTTAGTAGGCATGCTAATAATGAATATATTAAAGTTTGTTTTTCAAAATTCACAAACAATTATAAGAGTCAGAGATATATCGTTCATTTTGTCTAAATTAAGCAAGTAAAGAATGGTTGATAAATATTTTTTATTATAAGAGTCACCTTATTGTTGGTCATCAATAATGGATTATACATAAAAGTAGCCGTCGTAACTACTGGCGCATTGGTGTGAACCATAGCAATTTTGATGAAGAACTTAGAGATTATTTATTATTTTACAATTTAAATACAGAGAGTAGTTGTAAACTGTTGTTATTAAAATTTTAGTTGCAACAATTATTTTTATTTAGTTATTTATAATTATATATATATATATATGTGTGTATGTGAATCTCATCTAAGGAAGCTAAAAATGATTCTATGGATATCATTCAAAAGCAAATGTGAATCACTACATTGTACTTACGAGCATTAAATATAGTTAATTATAGTTTTGACATCTTTCTTCGGTAGAGACTATATAAATGAGACTTTCAAACCCCTTTTTTAGCTTTACATCAAAGCTACGATACAGATGCAATTCATTAACAGTATTGAATGATCGACTAAGTAATCCAATAACAAAAAAAAAGTAACATCAAATATATATATATATATATATATCACACTATTATCACACTATTATTAAAGCTAATTTTGACAAACCATTTCGATAAGAGCTTTGAAATAAAGAAGTATACTTTGATGAACATAGGGACTTTTGGAAAGGAATCTAAGTTTTCGCATTCAAATATTGCAATGCTTGAAGAGTAGATTTTATGACAACTAGACAACAATTTAATTATACGTTTTCAAAAATTTATCATTTCTTGTCAATCAAACACAATGGTAATAAATGAAAATCACATTCTACCCTATCCAAAAACAAAAGTGCGTACGGGAAGGAGCGGAATGATGGTTGCATTAGAAATTGGTGTACGCTTCCACACACACCCACCATACTTTGCTCTAGTAGAATATGGTTGATAGTTCAACCACTAAGCAACAAGAAAGTGAATAGAAATGCAAAGGTTGTGATTGTAAAGTACATATTTGATGGAGGAAGCAATTTTAAACATCTTGCATAGAAACAATGAGATTTTCATTTGAAGGCCTTGTGGCCTTACCCACGCTACATCTATAGTAGCAGTGAAGAAGGACTCTAGTTGAACTTGTATAGCTTATTAGCAATACTTTTTTTAAAGAACAAAATTTAAGATATTTTATATTTCATTAACGATTATTTTTTATACAATGTATATATATATATATCCCTTATTAGCAAAGTCTTTTCTTTTTTTTTTTTCTCTCCTTTTGATGCTTTGTTACGATCTCTATTTCAACATTTCTTTTTGACTTGTATATAGTTTCCCATGTGATCAGATAATTTTTTTTGGTACCTCAATTTTATCTTCAGTTTGTATGTGGCCATCTTTTTCTTTTTTTCATGCAAAGAAGATTTGTTTTTTAAAAAAAAATATTCCTTTTCAAATTCTATAATACAATAGAAAATTATATCTTATCTAGATATTAGAATTTATTCAGATTATTTAATATATCAATAAATTTTTAAAACATGAATGATCTCAAGGACTTCCACATATAATTTATTCATAATTACTTATTGTTTATTATAAATAACTTCTAAAAAACCTTTCAATGTGCAAGGTTCCATTATTAGTATTCCTAGGAGGAAGGAAAAAAAAAAAAAAAAGAAGGTAACATCTGATTGCATCAAATTTTAAATTGTATGTAATCACCATTACTCATCATTTAATTTAGTTTTAGAGTTACTTTAAATATCCAAGAATATTTGAATTCCATGACTTATAATACCTATATTAAAAATGTCTAGAATTTTGATTCATAATAATAAGCTTTATTTAGAATAACTTTTTTTTTTCTTCTAATACAAAAATGTGAATGCTAAGAAAGCAAGTTCTTCACATGCGAACTGGGCGAGCTCACAATAATGCCAAATATAGGTCTAATTATCGCTGGGCATGAGTTTTGATCCATCCCATGCATTAAACAGTCTAAGTTTAGTCTTAAGCAAGTTAGTAAAGCTCATCAAATTAATGATTCAGTCACGACGAAATAAGAATTACCTCAATCAGTTTTAGAAAGATTTTGGAATTGACTTTGATCGTTTCTTTCTATTCGGTCTCAATAAAAAATGTGAATGCTAAAAAAGCAAGTTCCTAATATGATGGACTAGACGAGCTCGCGATAATGCCAAATGTAGGTTTAATTATCGTCGAACATGAGTTTTGATCCATCGAATTTATCAGATGGTCTAAATTTAGCCTTAAGCAAGCTAGTAAAGCTCATTAAATTAGTGATTCAATCTCGACAGAATAAAGGTTACCTCAATCGGAATTGATTTTGACCATTTCTTTTTATTCTGTCTCAATCAAAAATATGAATGCTAAGATAGCAAGTTTTTTACATGGTGGACTGGGCAAGCTCACAATAATGCCAAATATAGGTCTAATTACCACTGGACATGAGTTTTGATCGGTTCCATGTATTAGACAATCTAAGTTTAGCCGAAGCAAGTTAGTAAAGCTCATCAAATTAGTGATTCAGTCTCGATGGAATAAGGATTACCTCAATCAGTTTTAGAAATATTTCAAAATTGATTTTGATCGTTTCTTTCTATTCCATCTCAATCAAAAATGTGAATGCTATGAAAGCAAGTTCTTAATATGGTGGACTAGGCAAGCTCATGATAATGCCAAATGCAGGTTTAATTATCGCTGGACATGAGTTTTGATCTATCGCATTTATCAGATGGTCTAAATTTAGCCTTAAGAAAGTTAGTAAAGCTCATTAAATTAGTGATTTAGTCTCGATGGAATAAGGGTTACCTCAATCGGAATTGATTTTGATCGTTTCTTTTTATTCCGTCTCAATCAAAAATGTGAACGCAAAGAAAGCAAGTTCTTTACATTGTGGACCGGGCGAGCTCACAATAATGCCAAATATAGGTCTAATTGTTGCTGAACATATATTTTGACCATCCCATGTATCAAACAGTTTAAGTTTAGCCTTAAGCAAGTTAGTAAAGCTCATCAAATTAGTGATTCAGTCTCGATAAAATAAGAATTACCTCAATCGGTTTTAGAAAGATTTTGGAATTGATTTTGATTGTTTCTTTCTATTCCGTCTCAATCAAAAATATGAATATTAAGAAAGCAGGTTTCTAACATGATGGACTGGACGAGCTCACGATAATGCCAAATGTAGGTTTAATTGTCGCTGGACATGAGTTTTGATCTATCCCATGTATTAGGTCAAAATTTAGTTTTAAACAAGCTAGTAAAGCTGATCAAATTAGTTATTCAGTTTCAATGGAACAAAAATCGCTTCTATCAATTTTAGAAAGATTTTAGAATTAATTTTGACCGTTTTTTTCCATTCCATCTCAATCATAATCCATTATTAGTATCAATCCAATTTATTATAAAAAATAATTTTTTTATATTTATTATATTTTAAAATCAAATAAAATTTTAAAAATCAAATTTTAAAAAAAAAAAAAAAATCTAAAAGCTAGTATGGGGGGATCCACTCTGCTGCGAACTCGGAACGCTCGTTCCAGGGAAATTAAAACCTTGCGCGAACCGTCAAACCATGGCAGCGCCACGCGGAGTCGGTCTCAACGGCACGCGCATCGCACGCGACCATCATGAGTCGGTTCGGTTGGGGTCGCTAAGTTCCGTACCTCGATAAAGGAGTCCGGCTCCGAGTCGAGCGGAGAATCAAAACACCCGATCGCGCGAAGCGTATCTTGCGTGAGGGGCCAAGCAGAGCAGTCGGGGCGAGGGGAAGAGGGAGAGACCACCGTCTCTTGCTTGTTCCCACCGGAATATACCATTAGAATCATGGCGGCCTCCATGATATCGAAGCTGCTGAAGAGGATGCGACCTATAAGACCATCCCCTTTCTTGGATTCAGCTTCCCGTAATCTTTCACACCGACCTCAGCATCTCGGTACGCCCTCTTATCGCGCTTTCTTTATCCTCGCTTGGGTTTTGTTTCATGATCTATTCTCCCATATTTCTTGGTTTTGTTCCACGCAGGCCAACTGTTCGAACACCAGCCTCATTACCAAATACTTTCAAGAACGGGTTTCAAGTCGGCGCCGGAGCCGCCGCTTTGGTTTTCTTCTTTATTTCCTGCCGCTTTCTTGGTGGGCGCGTTCGGGATTGGGTCGTTAGAAAGGTCTTATGCCGATGCCAGTGAGGTCTCCGCTTCATCTCCGCTTTAGTCTTTCCCTTTTTGTTCATCTTCTTGATGTCGTCGCACTTCTGGTTTCGAAATATTAGGTTCGATAGTGTTATTGTTGCTGCGTCTTTTTACAGGAGGGACCGAAGCCTCTCGCTGCACCGGATTCTCCTCCACCGGATTCTCTACCGAGTTTCGGTGGAACGGAAAGCTTGGTCGGTCAAGAAAAGAAGCGTATAGAAGAGTTGATCAGAAGCAGGGGAATGCCGCGTGGCTCGTACCCACCATTCAGTGTTCGGGCCAAGGGTCAAAAGGTCGATTCCTATACTGTTACTGTTCCCTTGAGTCTCTGCTTGATGCCTTTGTTTAATTGTACGTATAATTGAAGCTGGCTAGTTGTCGGGGTGCTCTTCCCCTCTCGTTTTTTATTTTTAAATTTTTGTTATTTGTTTACCTTTGTCTTTTTGTGACTGTCAGATTGCTCTGTAACTATACTTTATGTGCTGGTAGGTGCACAGTTTGATGTGCTTGATGATTTTGCCAGTTCACGTTCTAGAATAGCTTGCAAGTTTTTTCCACGCTTATAATAGGATGGGCAACTCATTCATGCTCTGAATGGCATCGGTGATGGAGATCATCTTTCAGTTCCAAAATGGATTAATTGCAGTAATATGATACTCGTATTCACATGCAGTACTATAAAATAGGTTGGCTAGGAAATTGTTCAATTCTCTGTAATTTTCCAGTTATCTAAAAAAGACAAAGCGGAACCCATACAGTAAGCAAAGGTTCAATCTTTACTGCCTCGTTTGAAATTTTAGTTCACATGGTACCTAATTTATTTTATCCAATATGTTAAGTAGCTGCCTGTTTCAATATATCATTTTGTGTTTCATGGTGAAAAATGCATAATTTTTCATTTAAAGCATTTTGTTTTGGATGATATCATTAAAAACTTACATAGGATTAGGTGATGAATCAGTTGATTAAGTGGAAACATGAAGTGGGGGAAGGACAAGAATGCAATTAGAAAATATTAAGTTGAAAGGAGTATTATGTAAACCTCACTACAATAAACTAAGCTAGGAGCGTTAAAGCAAGGTTTTAAATCTTGTGGGATAAAGGCATCTTGATTTTTTATGAAATAAGACATCCTGCATCCCGTCTCATCCCATCCTGATCTTTGATCCGGTTAAGCATCCCCATCTTTCTTGGAATGCTTTTTTCTTAGAAAAAATTATTTGTAAAATTTTAATATTTTATTTAATTTTTAAACATATTTGAATTTTAAAAGTTGTACTTTATGATAAATTAGATTTATTTAAAATTGACACTATAATGTATTATAGTCAAGATAAGACAGGATGGCCAAGACTGATTCTAAAATTTCTTTGGGACCGAATGGGATTGCTGAGACAACTCCTGTCTTGCTGAGACTTGAATCACTGCATTGAAGGTTATTAAATATAATCACATGAATGCTTAAGCAATTGCTCAAATGGCTGGGCAGTACCTTATTGCTTTAAGCTATATAATCTTTCCATGCTAAAATGGATATTATGTTCTGCTTATGCATTTAAAGCCTACCTATGTTTTCAAGTGTCTATTTTGACCACTTAAACTTGTGCATGTTTTTCCCATAATTTGTCTCAAAACTAAGTCTGTAGAGTGTGCACTAATACTCTGTTACTAACTTGATGCTACAAAAGTATAATGTTTGTAACTGTATAACGTTATACAATAATATATTAGATGGTATTTTGTTTGCTATTGCTTTGTTTCACAGTGTTACATAGCTTAAGCTTTATGTAAACACCAAATAAATATGTTGAACGAAGGAAGTTAAGTGTTTTTTTTTTAATAATCTGAACCTAGTTCCAGCCTTTATTTTAATAGTAGACAGCTTATTAGTCTTATTATTGAAGGAAGGCCTCTGTCGTCCCTCAAATAGTCCAACTGAATGTTGTGCACTTCTTTTTCCCTCTTGATTTGTCTTATCTCTTTTTATTTTCTCACCTTGAATCATCTATTTTTTTTTGTATTTGTTTCTATTTTATATTATCTCTTATCTATATCCATTTGTGTTATGCCTTATATTGATCGAAAAACTACTTGCTAGTTGATTGAGTTATTTGCATTAATGGTTACTTGCTTAATAGAAAGCAGCTTATATTAATAATGCAGATAATTTTTTTCTAGTTCCTCTACTGTTCTATAGTCCATTCAGATGTTTAAACCTCTTAAATGCTTTTAGATATTTTTATTTAATGACTGTCTAACATTTGTTGGCAGCCATGGTGGGATCCTTCATAAATATAAACTGTATCTTGCAAATATAAACATGTCTTCATGCCATGTTTTGATGTTTGAAGCAGTAAACTAGATATTCAGTTTGAAAGGTTGAGGGGCTTGAATCAATGTAGAGATAAATACTTCCATGGTTGATTATTGTATCCAATAGCTAACTGACTTTTAGCTATCTGATCTTTTAACATGTAGACTGTGCTTGTATGGGCTTTGATATTAGATTTGCACATATGTTATCAATAATTTTTTTGAATGTCATTATTGTAGAATGTCATTTCAATAAATACACTGCAGTTTGTTGATTTTATTCTATTGAATGATCGCATAAATATACTAGGTCATTGTCAAGTTCAAGATTCCTCCTACATGCGAGATATCACATCTTATTGTTGATCTTGTAACACATCTTGGACTCAAGGCTGAGCAGAACGGTGGTGGCTCAGAAATGTTAATACGTGCTTGGGAAAGGTTTGATCAATCAATACTTCTTATATTTGTTGGTTATCTAATATCTGTGACGTCTGCTATATACAATTCTCTTAGATTTCTTCTTGTTAAAATATCCATTTAAATTTTGATCTCAGTTCATTTGAGTTATGAAGTATATCTGGTATTCTGTATCTTTGTTTGATGGATAGTCATCTTTTGGTGAACAACTTCTGAATTTTACCATGTAAAATTTTGACACTGTTTATGGATGAATTGATGTTGATTTGACTTACACCTTTATTTTGCCATCTTCATTCTCTATATGCCAGTTTTTTTTTTTTTTTTTTTTTTTTTTCTGTACTTAAATTCTTTCTGAAAAGCAAATCAAATGAACCTGCATGCTCACCCTTATAGCAGATTAAAACATGAAAACAACAAAAGTGATATGGGTCTGTATGGGTGGGTGAGCTACTGCTGGGGTTGTCTGGGAATGTGCATGGTGCATGTGCTTTTGCATTCACCAGTGGGGTTTAAATTCTTTCGTTGCCAGCTTTCTCTTTATCAAATTCAAAGTGGACTTTAGAGCCAGTATTGGTGACAAGATTAAAAGATTAAGATAAGGCACTTAGTCAACCAATCAAAAACATGTATGATAAGTTGTTTGATGGTTCAGTTTATAAGATGAGATGATTGGGGATGCTTGACCATGGATTGAGGGTCATGATCACTGTGGAAGAAGTAAAAAGACTATCTAAGGCCACCAAGTAGAGGATAGATAGAACCAATGTGGTAGATCAAAACAGCTAATATTTAAGATGTTTATAAGGCGTTTTAGCATCAAGGCAGATCTATCATTTATAAAAGTGGGACATGATGTTGGAGACAACCTGATGGGAGCGGTTGTAGCCTTCCAGTTGATAGAAGGACCTAGTACCCCTATATGTTGTCGGTTGAATCTACACTTGTCGATGAAATTATAAAGTGTGTTAGTGGTTAGGTGGATTGTTTGTTGATAAAATTGATTTGATTTTGGAACTGATTGATGGATGATGTATATAGATAACACTAGTGATTCAAATCTCGACGGGATGGGATCGGAGACGGCCGAGATGCCTTGTCCCAAAGAGGTTCCGAGAATGATGTTGGTCGTTCCATCTTGTTTATCATAATAGTGTCAATTTTAAATAGATATATTTATCATAAAGATATAACTTTTGAAGTTGAAATATGTTTAAAAATCGAATAAAATACTAAAACTTCATAAATATTTTTTTTTAAAGAAAAAACCATCTCAAACAAGTATTGTGATACCTAATCGGATCGGAGACCGAGATGGGATGAGACACAGGGCATCTCATTCTATGAAAAATCGGGACATTTCTGCTCCATGAGATTTAAAACCTTGGATAACACAATGCACAAGATGTTTATGGTTTTTTTAAGGTGTTCACTTTGGAAATACATAATATAATGAATTGTTTCAAATAAAATGATTCAATTCAAGAAATATACATAGAATACTGAGTGACTGCAACACCAGGGCAATAATGCCAGATCCACTGAAGTACATATGATTTTTGAAGTCCTGAACTTTACATATATGATTTTTGAAGTCCTGAACTCCACACCTACTGAAGTACATATGATTTTTGAAGTCCTGAACTCCCCATATAGGACTCGTTTGGTTCACGGTAAAAGAGAGCGTGGAATTTTGTTTTCCGCAAATTAGAATGTTTGGTTCTCTCTTTCAGAGCCTGTTCGTAGGAATACAATATTCCTACGTGATTTGAATTCCCGCATTTTATGGGAAATAAAATTCCATCGGTATCATGGGATTTACTTTTCTACCGCAGCGTGCTTCCTTTTTCTTCCCAACATACCCTTCTTTTTCATCGTATACCTTTTTTTCCTAAATTAGCGAGTGAGAAGAGAGAAAAAAAACACTTCGCTTCAGATCTACGGGGTGTCAACTTGATCTAAAACTTTTTATCTAGATTTAGAATTTTGGTTTCTTAATTTCTTAACCATTTTTTATAACCCATATAGAAGTTAAAAAAATTAGATGGCAAAAAAAAAAATAATTAAGAACTAAATGATATAATTGATATTCTGCACTATTTTCCTGAGAAAGAAACTGTTCAATCAAACGTGACAATTTCATTCTTTCTTAGAAAAATGCATGTTTCCCATGATCAACCAAACGTAATAGTTTAGATATTCTATGCTTGGGAATCTAATTTTCAGATATTCTATTTCTATCTGTAAGTCACTTCCTGTGAACCAAACGAGCCCATAATATTATGTATGCCTAGTCTCGTCTGAAAACTGAGCAACTTTGGAACTCTTTTGGTCACATTTTCACATGGGCAAAATAAACATGAATCATATAGAATGTTTTGATAGGGTTGAAACACAGTCATTTGAATCTGCTTGAGTGCATTAGAGCACTTGCTGGAAGGGGTTGAATATGATTTGTATTCATCCATATCTGGTTTGAAACTGAGCTGAACATGACCTTGTCCATTCCAATTTGAAGGATCATTTTGGGTAGGCTTAGGTGAGAATGTCTGACATGTTTGACATGTGGATCTGTTATGGATCATATGAGACTGCCTGACACAACCTGTAAGTAATCAAAGATGCTCCTGTCTATCTACTCTGACCCTCCGTGAATTTAATGAACTAATGTGCTATTGTAATAAATTTGAGAAAATTTACCATCAATATGCATTGTTAATGGAAATGCAATGTGGTTTTTAATGTAATGCAGAACAGGTTGTTAATAAGGCAGACAAGTTGTTATATGTGATGTTTTCTTGTATGATATGCTATGATACAGTTAATGGACACGATTTATTCACACTTATGGATTATTTTGGGTTATTACTGATCCAATGTGACCCAAAAAGCCAGATGGATCCGACCTGGCTTGAATGGATTAGATGGTGTAACCAGTAAGGTTGGTTTCCCAACTTACCAACTGGTTACATTGATGGTGGCAAGCTTCTCCCTCATTTAAAGTGGCCCTAACTAGCTTATATCACTAATTTATTGTGACGATTTCAACTTGAGAGCTGATTATCCAGAGAACTTGTTAAAAGCATGTGACTCCATGTATTTGAGCTGATCTGTAGGTTTCGAATTTAGATGTCAGATTTTGATGTCTGTTGAAACTTTCTCTGATTTGTAAAAAACTGTACTTTCTCAAGTTTCGAAGGCGTTGACCATATTGCATGTCTATACATATTTTTGTTATCAATAGTTGTTACGCCCTCAATCGAGCTCCTGGGTTGGACATGTGGCATGACCCTACACCCCCAAGTTATGACCCTAGAGTGTATGCGTAGTCTGCAAATTAACAGTTTCTTAATAATGCTAACTATCATTATTAATTTAAAAAATCAAAAGGTTCACTTTCTTAGTATCGGACCCTGTATCGGTATCATATTGATGCAGTGTCAGTACACCTAGTTCATGGGTCGGTTCAATGTATCAAGACTTGGTGCACACTTCATATCAGGTCTCAGTTTGGTACTAATAGAGTACAATATACCAAGATCCAATATCGTATGGTACACACTGGTATTGCAGACCATGATAAAAAGATTCTACTAATATAATCATAAACTATTTGATTACAATTCATTTATTCATCTAATATCAGAAATAATCTGACTACTCCACTCACTCGAATTCCAATTGTAGCATGATTCTGTGTACTGTTGTTATTAGAAAGACAAGTAAAATATGGTATGAGCTTAACAACTCAAAATTTTTACAATAATTACCAATTGATGCTCAAATAAATCAATGCACATATATACATCATATATTATTAATTAACCATTTCATTCAAAAGATATCTCATATATTATATATAATAATCTTTTTGATCAACAATGATTTCAAATAACTTAATCTTTCTTTTCTCATGAGTATGTTCTGATTCAATAACAATCATCTTTTCAACATTAGATTAATGACGGCCATGCTCCATCCCATGATTGACTAACCTTGACAAATCTCAATGGTGGGGATATCCACACTTTATGTACCGTCTATGGCGGCAACTCACATTCTATATACCTGCCCATAGCGATAATCTCCAATGTCAACGCTTGCCTATGATAGGACTATCTAAAATTTTACATATTTGCTCGTGCCAGCAATTTATCTCACATCGCTAATCTAAGTATCTTTTACTTAACCTGCCAATTTCTATAATTTTTTATGCATGCCAAACATAAATGTAGTTTAATATTTTATTTAGTACAAAACCCCATGTTAATGACACATATATCATATTAGTCTAAAATCATTAGACACATGTGCAGAAAAAAATGAATAAACATACATATCTTAATCGTCAACATATAGTACACGTATGTACAAAATATTCATAATTATAGTTGATAGTACACATCACTGGTCGATACTTAACATGTACAATTAATTTAAATCAATCCAATGGCAACTCATCTTTAATCAACAATTAACTAATTATCAGTAATTTCTTAATTTCGGGGCTCTGGTATCCAAATTATTTTTAGCTCTTATTCTCCTGCCCTAATTTAAAATTAAATAATTTAAAAGGCTACAATTTTACCTCAATTTAAGAGTCAAAGTATAATGAGTCAAAGTGTAATGTTTCTTGCTTAATGGCTTCTTATCTTGATGATTGCATCCTTGCAAGTTTGAAACCAATAATTAAAATGAATCATGGAGTAAATATGGTCAAAGGTGGGAAAAATACGAGAAGGATAAGGTCAGCTTGGTGACAATGTCCAGCTGCCCATGTCAGTTGGATCTAGGTAACAACTTGCTAAATCAAGGAATAAAAGACCAATCTAAACAACAGTAGCGTAACAAAAGTCATCAATGATGGGAGCCCAGTGATATTTAACAAAGGCTGGAGTTGATATTGACATAACAGATAGTTACTCGCTTAGTCCAGGACTTACAACTAGCACATCAAGGGGTAGATGAAGGGGGACTCTATTAGGTCCACTTAAGGTCCTCATAGAGAGAAAGCAATGAAGTGGAAAGAGGAGAGAAATAGATAGGAGGAGGAGAGAACCCCTTTTTGGCTTGCACAACAAGGGAAGGAGGGGAGGAACCCTAATTTAAAATTAAATAATTTAAAAGGCTACAATTTTACCTCAATTTAAGAGTCAAAGTGTAATGAGTCAAAGTGTAATGCTTCTTGCTTAATAGCTTCTTATCTTGATGATTGCATCCTTGCAAGTTTGAAACCAATAATTAAAATGAATCATGGAGTAAATATGGTCAAAGGTGGGAAAAATACGAGAAGGATAAGGTCAGCTTGGTGACAATGTCCAGCTGCCCATGTCAGTTGGATCTAGGTAACAACTTGCTAAATCAAGGAATAAAAGACCAATCTAAACAACAGTAGCGTAACAAAAGTCATCAATGATGGGAGCCCAGTGATATTTAACAAAGGCTGGAGTTGATATTGACACAACAGATAGTTGCTCGCTTAGTCCAGGACTTACAACTAGCACATCAAGGGGTAGATGAAGGGGGACTCTATTAGGTCCACTTAAGGTCCTCATAGAGAGAAAGCAATGAAGTGGAAAGAGGAGAGAAATAGATAGGAGGAGAGAACCCCTTTTTGGCTTGCACAACAACAGAAGGAGGGGAGGAACGGTGAGGGTGGTGGTGATGTTGATGGCTAGGGTTAGTGCTTAATGATGAGAAAGCGATGGAAAGCAATTGGTGACGAGGCAAAAGTAGTGGGCTTGATCGGATCCCATCACTACAAAATGGGGGACCGGAGGCGGGTGGGGGGAGGGGGGATTTGGTGATTGATTTGATGCTTCATAAGAGGTAGAGAGAGGAACGATGATGGGTAAAGATTTGGTCAGAATAGTGATTTGATGATGAATTGATTGACAAATCAACAAGAGGAAAATAAAGAGGTCAGAACAAAGGAATTGAGTCTTGCAGCAAATAGAAGAGAGAGAGAAATGGAGAGAGAGGAGATTGGTTACTTGTTGCCTGATAGGATCTAGGGTGCATAGCTTGTGCACTTGCTAGTAAAACTCCAACAACAACAACAATAGGATGGAATGAAAATAGAAATAGGGAGGCTATGGATAAAATAGGAAACAAGGTTTTTTTCAATTCAAATCAATAATGATAGTCTTGATACTAAGGGACAATTGTTAAAATTTTAACACAGTGTCAATACGCTTGTTATGGGGGCATATCGAGTATCCGGTATGCCTAGTATAGTGGCGTACCAATTGATACAGCACACCATGGTGATAGTTGATGGCTAGAATGATTGGAGGTCATCGATGATGACATGGATGACAAGACGAGATGATCAATGGCAAGAAGCTTTAGAATCAATGGCAGCAGTTGATCAAAAGAGGGAACAAACTCTTGGAGAAAAATTGGGAAGGAGAGGTTAAATGGGCCAAGAGGAACCATGAAAAAAAATTAAAAGATTTCTTATTAACAGTAAATTGTGCATAAAAAAAACTACTTGATCATTAATTTTACAGAAAAAAGAACACATAAAATCGTTAATTTTATACTTCAAGAGTCGGTGTCGTCTCCAAATTTCGCAATCCCTTTTTTTTCCACATTTGGTTAGGATTTTGACTCGACCAAGTTAACTCGGTTTGACTTGGCTCGAGTCTCACAATAATATAAAGAATTAACTTCAGTCTTGTTTGTATTGTTATTATGATTTGATATTTTGTCTTTTGATCATAGTATCAAGTTTTTCATTTATAGTATTGGGCCAGAGAACAATTTGTGCTTATATTTCTTAATTGCATTTGTGCTTGTACTTTAATGCATGCATAAAAATAATAGCATATTGGTTTGGCACAACATTTTCTGTTGTGATATTTATAGAAAACTATTTGAAACTAGTTTTATATTTTCTATATGGAAATCGATCCTGCAAATTAGTGAACCATGAAACGATGTAAGAAATGACGAGATATGAAGGCAATGCTATACTTGCGATAAACAGGTGGATTAGACACTTAAGTATGCAGGTAGTAGTGCGTGGAGGATCAGTATCGAGTTTGCCATGGGTTGGTGGTTAAGGCATGAAACTAGATAAAATAGTCTATCTATGGTACTCTAAGAAGGTAGTCATTTTTGCAGGACAAACTATTTTCCAAAGCATTGTCAACTGTCAAGCATTGTCGTAGTGCAAGTACTGACTGAGGCAATCTTCGCTTTCCATATCAAAACTTTATAGAGCTGACATCCAAAATGAACACTAGGTTGGCTCATGTCTTTCACATGTGTTGTTCTCTTACATTTAGCCAGCTTCAATGCAATGGCTTAGATTAGTCTTAGGTTAGTTTGGTATCAAGAGCAGTGGAAAGTGCTTCGTCTCCTCCAAAACCTCCCAGAAATATGTTCAACTCATGATTTTACTCTAACTGTTGATGTTACAGACTTGTTGTCGACATTTTGGCCTGAATTAATAACTGACACCCTGTGGGTATGGTGCTGAAAAACTGGGTCTACACCCATTATGGGAAGGTTGTTGGGGAACATAGCAGTGTTCTGGGAGCAATAAAGAGTCGTGTAGGATTTGAGTAAGATGTTGATAACTTTTTAATTGTGGCTAGACTACTAGTTGTTTCTTTATGGTTAGAGCTCCTGAGGGTAGTTTTGTATGGATGTCTTCATCCTCTCTTCTCTTTGAGCAGAATCTCTACGTATATATTTTTTCTCAAGATGTTTTTTCCTCAACGTTCTTGGCTGTGGATTAACACAACTTGCCCATTTTCTGGTAACGAAGACTTCTTTAAAGGTTTGATCCATATTATCCAGATTTTTTATCAAGTTGAACTCCCCTTGTCATTCTTTTATCACTGTTCTGCTTTTGCTGGAACCATAGCTGCGGCTTGTTATCCATTCTGTAAGATCTGAATGGCTGTTTATGGAAATGTGTTTGCCTTGTTTGGTACCACATAACCAATCGTTGCAGTTCCAAATCCATTAACTTCTCATTATTACAATTTTTCTTCATTAATTGTTCAACTAGTGATTATAACAGTATTTTTAGAAAAAAATGATGTCTGACATATGCTTTGAATCATTACATCTTAATGAGTGTCTGATATCATATAGCATTCTCTAATGGCTTTCCTTTTTTGTCCCCCATGTTGCTAGTTTGCTACCATGTCAATGCTATTGAACTCTCATGTCCACCTATATTGGCAATTTTACTTATTGTTTTTTCAATGATTTCAATTGCCTTTTTCCCTTCATATTTTTTTGTTTTACTGTTACAGTTATGATTTATTCCATAAGCTTGTTTGGTTCATTTCATGGGACATTATAATTTAGATTAGCTTATTACTGACTCCTCAGATATTCTGGAATGATTTTATTAGTTATTTTCACACAGTATTTCTATATTATGCCTATTCTTTCATAGAGAGTTGGTAATCACTCAAATTATGGATATTTTATCTGGGTAATCAATCAAACCATGGATGTTAGATCTTCTTTATAAATATTCACCATCTGTTGAACTCATATAAACATAAAACTTCTGTTTCAGTGCAGCTGCATGGCAGATAACTCTTAACTCCTCGGAAAAGGAAAATGTGAAGGATGTTGATGGGGGAAAACATGGTGGCAGTTTATGTGTTCTGTTATTTAAGTCACTTCTTGGTTCAGAGTATTGTGTTAGTTCTTTTTCTTTTGACTAATAGAATCATTACTATCGTGCTTTCTGCCATTATAATCTATGTCTGTTAGGTTGTTTATCAAAATTAATTAAACCAGTTAGTTTCAGAAGTTTCTAATATACCTATTCTTCTTCAGGAGATTGAGTTCATAAAGCAGGGAAGCTTTAGGTTCAAAGAACTTGATGCGTTGGTGAGCACACTAAAATTAGCTGGTGCAACAGATGTTGAAAAATCAGTAGAAAAGAACCCAAAGGGGTACAAATTCAAAAGAGACAATAATCATGGTAGTGCACAACAGCCTTCTGTGGAAAAAGCAGTGTCTGCCTTAGAAGATATGGGCGTCAAAGTCTATGGATCTGATGGAACTTGTGGTATTCCTATGGATGGTATGATATCATGGGATAACATTGCAGGATATGATCAGCAGAAACGGTATAAATGTGATAATGGATAATTTTATTTTTACCATTAATTGTTCAATAGCTGCCCCTTGTAGGCTACATGCATCTGATTATTATTATTATTATTATTTAATTTCCAGCATCATATGTAAACCATTTTTTGTTGTTCTCTGCTTTGTTTATAGTGCCAAGTCAAAAATAATGAATACTTGACTACGATGCCAGTACAGTGACATCAGTTCTGATATGTGACAATGAATAGTAGAGAGAACCTGATGAAACATTTTATATTTTTTATATGTTTGAATTATGCTGCTTTATTTCTATGAATATTGCATCATCAGAGACTGTAAATTATATGACAGTTGTCAGTGGATATCTAGGAGGAGCCTCACAGGTCATCATTAAACTTATGTAGTCTCCTATACCCTCAATTTTCTGCTGTTAGTGCTTATGTCATCATGTGTTTTTCATAACATAATTGGTACACCTAGATAGTTTTATTTAGGAAATTTAGGTTGATATAACCCTTTATTCCCTACATTTATGCAAATTAATTATTGTCAGAGGACCATATTTTGATATAGACAAGTGGTAATTCTGCATACATATAGCTGTTAATGGCCGGGCTTGGTCAGATTTAATCCGACCTTTATAGTGAATGCCTAAGCCTTGTGCTAGCCCTGGATTAATATCTTGATTCTTGCCTAGTTGTTGCTTGATCTGAAGTCTGTTGGAAGAGCCTAGCCTAATCAACATGCAGATTTTAGTCTCTGGTTGGGGGTTCAGGTGTCAGCATCGGCTGCAGGCCTGTTGTGGCCAAGGAAGCTGAGGTTAACTGGTGTCTGAGAGGGGTCAACATGTTAGCAGGAAGAAGGCAAGCCGTGTCATATCATGATGTATGTTTGTTGCCACAATATGGATGGTTTGAGGAAATTGGAGAATGTGAGGACTTTTGAGGAGAGATTAGGAAGGAGGATGGGAAGGAAGGAGTGCGAGGAGAGCAGAGAGGTGGACAAGGATACAAGAAAGAGGAGAGGGAAAGAGGAGCATAGTTGAGAAAATTGAGGATATGAGGTGATGGGGAGAGGGGATGTTGGGTAGGAGAAAAGTTAAATTTTTATTGTTACTTTTCTTTGACATTATTCATGTTTTGAGTGCGCTCTATCATATGTACACTCCACAACCACTAGTTGGTTCTATGTCCAATATTCTTTTGAGGTCAGAGGAAAATTTCACAGCCTTGATGCTTTGAAAGGAGAGGGGAAAGGCTAGTGAGGTTTGTTTGGTGGGATAACTTCTGGTATGTTATACTGTTGATTGTTCTGCTAAACAAGGTTGTTGAGAAATTCTCTAACCTTATGCTTTCTTCTCGAGTGCTTTCTTCTCCAATTTTTTCTAAAGTTATTTTTTTTTTGTCTTACTCTGCAAATTATGACATGACCACGATTGGAATTCATAGGGAAATAGAGGACACTATACTTTTGGCACTACAAAGCCCTGAAGTGTATGATGAAATAGCTCGTGGTACCCGTTCTAAATTTGAGACCAATCGACCTCGAGCCATCCTTTTCGAAGGCCCACCAGGTCAGTTGCAATCTCAGACTATAATTTTAAACTTTACTCAGAGATTATGCCTTTGTACATGCATTGAGGGGGAAGCTAGTTTCATATTCTTGGATTCACCCTGCCTGTTGAATGGGCAAAACACATAGCACATTAAGCATTTTCACTATTCTGGCTTTTTTTCTTTTGAGAAATTTATGTTTACGTGCTTATTGCTTTTAAATGATTGACCTTGTTGGAACTAATTGCACTTCTAGAATCGGGGCATGCCTTTTCGTTCGGGTGTTCTATGTTGTTAGCAATGAATACTGCCATTGTTGGTCACAACTTGGATGGGAAAGGTGAAGGGTGGAGGTTTGGTTGAGAACCAATTGTGAAACAGCATGTCAAATTTCTGAATTAATATAAGAGGATTAGCAAATGAGGATTAATGAAACCAATCCCACGGGATAAGGCTTGATGGTTATGGATTATTTAAGTTAGCAATGGCATGGCATTATCCTAATTTAGTTTAGGCCAGTAATTGTGTTATACATGCACAATTATCTATTAGAAAGAAGAATCTTTATTCAGCAGCTTTTGTATGTCATATATATATATATATATGTTTATCAGATCTCTTAGCTTTGCAGAGCAGTCAGCAGCCAGGTCTTATTAAAGAATTAGAATAACTATATCTAGAGACAGATTGATTGACAATTGTGATTTGGTTTGCTTGGAAGTCAAAATTTACCTTGATGCTGTGGGTAGGTTTTTCAAGGTTTGGAACATGATGCCTAAGTTCAAAAACTGGAAGATGTCTTTTGTCCTGATAAGGACAAACTGAGAGCAGTGTATATGGTAGGTTATAACCATGGCATTCATTTTCTGAGGAAACCACTCTTTAGGTGTTAGGTAATAATCTGCTGGATATAAATGGAAATTTATTTCAGCGAGAAGACATATTTTATCTGTAATTCTCTTCTTATTGTATTTTTAGTAGTATAATTTGCTTCTGAATCCATAGGCTAAAGGTACTTAACCACTAAAATCACTTGTTGCCTATGATATCTTCTTTTTGATGTTAAGTAATGCTAAACACATAATTTCCCACTGAAGAAGGTAATTGGAATCCAAGGGAAGAAAAACACTTCATGTGCTCTTATTTTTAAGTATTCCAAATTCTCTGTTGGTCTTTTATATAACATTATAGGATAGGATCATATTATATTTGACTTATTATTTTGCAATTATGAAATGCAGGTACTGGGAAGACGTCTTCTGCCCGTGTAATTGCTAAGCAAGCTGTATGGCATCCATACTTAATCTGTTGTTTTCTTTCTCCTTGCTGCATTTTTATAGAGATGGCCTATTCATTTGTTGACTTGATGTTTTTGAAAACTAATGTGCTATTTTTGTTATCTAAGTCATCCAAGAGCTTGGATGTACTCTTTTATGTGCAAGCTATTAACTCTTTAAGCCCTCTTCTTAAGGAAACAAATTCTGCTTATGCTATTAATTGAATACAATAGGCAAGATTTTGCTTTACATCTATTAAGATGATAATAACTTGTTTAAAGGTATTAAAATTGGACTCTTTATATTGTTGAATATGTTGTGAACTGGTTTTCTTTAAGATATGGGTCAGGGTTGATATTTTGATTTGTCCTGGATATATTTTAAATGTGTTATTGGTCATTATATATTGAGCATCGGGGACGCCATTATAATGTGATGATTTCTCAATGGACATACTAAGGGTGAATAATGGTGCAACTGGCTTGGTTCCTGCCATGATGTGTGATGATTGGCTGCTTATTTGTGTGTTTGATTGCTATCTGGATGCATGGATGGATCTTGAGGCTTCAGCAATACTTGAGCTGAGGGTTTAAGCTTGGCTTTTAGTGCAGAGTCAGTGCAGGTGAACTGATTTTTAGTTGCAATTTACTTGACCCTGCTTTAAAGATAGGACCAAGGTGCAGTTTTGGTCAACATGAGGGTCCACAATTTTTTTTTCAGGTTGTGTATTGCTAAGTTGTCAAAGTGCTAGTCAGTTTAGCCGTATTTGAACTGGCATCATCCTCTCTTTCATCACATCTTTTCTGTTATGTGGATAGGGGAAACCTTGATTTAACAGCCCATTGCTTATTCTATGTTTTTGAGATGGAAACACTTAATTGTGATTAGAGAACCTGCATTAGACTTTGTAACTATTTCTAATATATCTCTTTTATCAGAAAAGCCACTTTTTTTTGTTTCTGCTGTGTAATAGGCTTACCAATTGATGGAGAATAATTTATTTGTTTTGATGTTAATACAAGCAATATAATCTTTTTGTTGGTTGTATGACAATTTCTTGTGGAATTTACCCGTATATTTTGTGGATCTATTAAATGAAAATAGATAAGGCAAATGCCATAGTAATGATTAATTCTTTGAAAGATACTTGTGTAAGAAATTTTGGTGTCCTGGACAATGGCATTCATCAGTAGCAGTAACAACTTCTTTTATGAAAATATTTAATGACATTTTATATACAACATAGTGAGGGCTTAGATACTTAGCATCTTACTTTAGTATAGAAGGGTTCTTGTCAGTCATTTGGTGGATGTTGAATCACCACTGATGATGAAAAGTACAGACTATGAGCCTCTGTTTGAGCAAGTAGTACTGGTGGGGGGGGGGGGGGGGGGGGGGTTAGTGTTGTTTTTCTTTCATTAATATTTATGAGACATAAGTTTCCAAAATTAACTTGCTAATCAGACAAAAATAATTATAGGCTCTGGAAAATTGTTACTTCCTGACTTTCCTTATCCGAGTTTTTTTCTTTTTATAAACTGTTATTTCTTACTATCTTTTGATTCTTACTAGTGCTTACATGTATTGTCATTTACTAACATGTTGGTATGGTCTTGCTGCTGCAGGGTGTTCCATTGCTTTATGTGCCATTGGAGGTCATCATGTCAAAATATTATGGTGAAAGTGAGCAGTTGTTAGGGAATGTTTTTACTCTTGCTAATGAGATTCCTAATGGAGCTATCATTTTCCTTGATGAGGTATTTGGAGTCACTATTGTTATAACAGATTCTTTGTACGGACAAAGTTAAGATTAACTAACATTGATATGATCTTGTACTTGATACTAGTAAAAGTCTGGTTATTAAACTAGCATGGGGTATTGGATTCCTCAAACTAAAACTTAAAATGCTGATTCTGGATAAGATTTTCCTATTACATGTAAATCAAGATTTAAAATACCAAGTATTGAACTTGTTTCAACAAAGGGTGGACATGGCATATGCCATGCTGCAGACCGTATCTGCTAAGGGTTATAGAGACACTTTGACACAGTTGGCACACTATTGATATGGCCTATTTGGGCTTCCATTTTTTGTTTTCCTTTTTCTTATGTTTTATTTTCTTATCATTATTGTTTTTGCCAGAAATATGGTAAAGTGTTGATTTAAGTGCTCTAGTCATGTTTCTTGGTTTGTGCTGAAATTTTTGTATTGCATGTTTTATGACATAACATCACATAACTTCGCATTTTACATTTAAAACATAGATGCATTAAAATTGACAACTGATGCAATTGGGTTTAGGGTTGTGTCAATTGAAGTTCCATCAGATTTAGGCATGAATCTGGGGATCAAAGATCGTTAGATCCTTCGACAACAAAATCCATATTATTTTCCCAATTGAACACTAAATAATTCTCAGATTTTACAAGAAATTAGAAAAGTGAAGGAATGGAGATAGAGATTTACCAAACTAGAATGTTTTTCTCAACCAAAAACTTTATCATCCTTGCTTCCTTTCTTTGAAAGTTGCCTTTTAATAGCTGCCAGCTTTGTCCTCTGCTTGTTCCAACCTTTAATGGCAGAGAACAAGCTCTAAAAAGCTTAAAGAACCCATCTTGAGCGTTATTGTTTGGTTGGTCTTTGGTATGGGCCACCAGGGCCTGATCTGCCCCATATGGGCTGATATACGTCGTTTGGTCCCATTTGGCTGGTTACAGGGTGTAATGGTCCCTCTCATACTGGCTCCTGGCCTGTACTTTATGTACCTGATTGTATGGATCCCGTATGAGCAGCTTTTGAAACCTTGGTGTAGATGCATGTTTTATGCGCCACAATTTCAGAAATGCATTTATTACTTTAGTGGGAAGAGAGAAAGTATGATTTACAGTGTACAGATCCAAGCATAGAAACCCTGTATCTTACTTACCATGCAATTAATTTTAGCCTAAATTATTTTAGCTGCTTGTCTTTTTATCAATGCATCTAATACTTGAGTCTAGAGGTTGATATATATGCACATACTTGAGTCTAGAAGTTGATATATATGCACATTCTTGATGCAATAGATTTTAGAGAGCATCAATTATATTAGATATTATATCATGTACTCTGTTTCACTGATTCTCTCTCTCTCTCTCTCTCTCTCTGTGTGTGTGTGTGTGTGTGTGTGTGTGTGGACACACATGCACACACACAGATTGGAGAGAAGGAAAAAGGTGGGGGGAGGGGGAGGGGGAGGGGGAGGGAAGGAGGCAGGGAGAGAGAGTGAATGGCTTGTATTCTTATGTGGAGTGATATGAATCTCTTCACAGCTTTCTTCTATTTGTGTAGATTGATTCTTTTGCTGTTGCTCGAGATAGTGAGATGCATGAAGCTACGCGTAGGATTTTGTCAGTAATACTACGTCAGGTGGGTTTTTTTTTTTTTTTTGTCTTACTGTTTCACCTCCATCTCAATAATTTTATCATATTTTCTATGCATCATATTTACTAATCACTATGTTTTATTTTCATTCAAGCGTTATGTTGATAGTAGATTGATCTAGATATTTGGGTTGGCAATGTAAATTTTTTGATATTTCTTAAACTGATAGAAATATAAAGAATAATGTAGATGAAGTTCTAGAGTTGATAAGAGACATAGAAACCTTATTCATTTATTATTGATAAAACATATATTGTGTGGATGGTTCCTTTCTTTCCCTTACCAAGTCATACTGTCGAACGCATGCTGGAGTTACGCACCTATAGTGATGTCTGAGCTGACACTATAGTATAGAGATTGTATATTCATAGAATTTAAATTGAAATTGGAAATTAAGATTTCCGCTAGAAAAAGATCATGATAATTTAGTCATTCTTATTAGAACACTGGTGGCTCAGTTTGTCCAAGCAGTTTTGGGCATTGCTTATAGTGTTTTCCACCTTAGGTAGGATTTAGGACATGAAAAAGGAAAAGGAAAAAAAAGGAAATTCATATGCGTAAGTTGAACAATATGCTTTTCTATGCTTGCAAAGCATAAATTTGATTAGATTGCTAATGAGGAAGTATAATGATACATTTGTAATTAATCGAGTACTTTACATAAGCACAATTTTAATAAAGATATTCTGGCTTTTTTGTACCTGTTCTCAATGGCTGGTGTCACTATATTAATTACCCCATTGGATGGTGATGTCATGTTTAGATTAAAATAGTAAAGTTGAAGGATCATCTTAGCTGCTTTTTCATGCTTAAGCATTAAGTTGGGATTAAGAGTTCCAAAGTCATCATCAAGTTCAATTCTGAATCCCCCCCTGTATTTAATTGAGAGTTAGTAATAAAAGTTGTGGCAACATTTTTGTACATTGCCACCAAATACATACTATTAAAAGGTTCCTTATTCAAAATAGTATACAGTTTGTTAAGTTGGCTGAGTCTTAACTGTGATTATAGATTATAAATTGCAAGCTCTGTATTACTGGCAAATTTATTTGATGTTACAAATTTGTGCTAAAAGGTAAGCTATCAGTGATAGAGACATGTAATTACTGAACTACCAACATTTCACTCTCTAAAATGTATTCGATAGAGTTAATCTGGCCAGGTGCCCATTTCCGAGAAAAGGATATTGTATTTGTCAAATTTCAGAACTTAAGATGTGATATAGTTCTCTCTCAAAAAATATATGATATAGGTGTTCAAGTTATTTTCCTATGCTTCATCCTATGGATATACTGGAATGGTTTTAAGTTTGAGGATGTTTTCAGTTCAGTTTTTGATACAAGCTTCAATGATTGAAAGTTCTTTATTTTCTTCCTTTTTTATTGAGATGGTGTTGAACTTGTGATAGTGTTGTTAGTTGTTACAGTTGTGTGATTTAAATATATCAAGCCATTAACGCAGAGTCTGCTTTTTTGCAGATTGATGGATTTGAGCAAGAAAAGAAAGTAGTGGTTATAGCTGCAACCAATAGAAAGCAAGACCTCGATCCTGCCCTCATCAGGTGAACTTCTATGATGCTTTTTTCTGTGCGGAGTCAAGTGGAAGTTGCTGGATGTGCCATGGTGCCATGGTTCTTTCTCTATGTTATGCATGCTAGCCAATTGATAAGAACAATCAACTTTCGCATGTTAAGTTTTACATGTGCATCTTTTCTTCCAGCCGCTTTGATTCGATGATTTCGTTTGCTCTACCTGACCAAAAAACTCGTGAAGAAATAGCTGCCCAGTATGCGAAGCACCTAAGAAAGTCTGAATTAGTTCAATTTGCCTCAGCTACAGAAGAGTAAGTGCTTAAACAAAGTTAAACATTTTTTACCATTACTCAAGATAGTTACTCAATGGCATATGGTTTGTTGAACTTTTTTTTTCCTTCCATTCTTTTTTTAGAGTGTGATTAATGGTCTGCTTTAGATATCTTGATCTCATTAAAGCAAGTTCTTGTAGTCCGTGTCTCTGAACTAGTTTTATTGCAGAACAAGGGTGTGAGATGCTTAGAAGGCTGCCTTGACACTAGTTGAACAGAATTGAACTTTTTAAGGGCCATTATTTGTTGGCTAAGGCCCAATTAGAATTTAAAGTAAAGAGAAGAGAAACATTTGGAGAGATAATTACTAGAACAGAAATTATCCAGAATGCTTGATTTCTGAAAAATAAGGGTTATCTGTTCCATTTGGGAGGTGGCTTTCCCTTATGTAGACTGCTATGAACCAAAGTTTCCCATCATGATTAATACTTCTCTTCATTGCACCACTACTACTCAAACCCCTATAGACATCTTATTGCTAGATAAGGTGCTTTGTTGTCCAAACAGGCCCTTAATGGTAAATTGGAGACATGGACACGGTAACTGGAACTGCGTAACCAACCATATCTTATCTGGGAAACTAATATCAATTTAGAAGGCAGTTTGCACTGTAATGAAAATTGTGACATTATGGGAATTGTGGTCCATCTCATCCCTTCCCCGTTCATGCATCTCACATCCTCAGCCATACACATTGTCATTATCTTTTCTTCTCATGTACAAGACATCCTAATGTTAGGGTAGCTACGCATCTGAGATTCATTAGGGGATGTTTTGGATGCCTAGGGCCCTTTTATGCTAGTTGCCTGCGCATGTACAGGTCTCTCTTTTCGAGAAGAAGTGAGAAAGAGAGGGTCAGAGGGATGGGGAAGCCTTTAGATCCCCATGTCCTGATTTTTTGGGATAAGGAAAGTCACCTTTTAAATGGGACAGCCTATCACCAAAATATCAGGATTGGTTGGTCGACAGAATTTCCAATCTCTCCAATTTCTTTTCGCCTTCTTAACTCCAAACACTTAGATGGTGCAGTGGATATGTGGACATCCGAATAGGGCATCCAAACAGTCCCTCGTCTTTCTACTGAACTGGTTCAACTGTACAATTGAAGTTGCAATTTTACTGCTAACAGCATGTAGTTTTTTTTCGAAAGTTTTACTACCAACAGCTCTACCAAACGGGACCTAAGTTGAAGTTATAATTTTCCTTATTTTATATCTAACTAGTTTGATGTTCTCATTATTTACATGACAATGACAATCTGGTGGTCAATAGGGGTGCATGCTTGGCGTGGCCATAGGGTCAATTAATGGACAACCGCATTGTTTCCCAATGATGAACCTAATTTCCATGCCTATACAAGTCGCTATTTTTCCACTTTATTGTACTATACCATTAAAATGAGGATAGATGCGATACACATGAGGGTAAATTTCAATGTTACATGACCAAAAACAATGCCATGAGGGCATTCTTGAGTGTTAATATATTTATATAGGGAGATGTACTTATCCATTTTCCTTATACATGGCATGAGGGCATTCTTGTCCAGGAAAGTGAAAAAAGGCCCTTAACCAGATAATGGTGGGTTAAGTAACGGTTGCATTAATGGTGGGTTAAGCAAGTGCCAACTAAACAGTGAATTACTTCGTTCACTGGATAGATGGATAAGGGGTGAATTCATCCAACAGGTGGTTAACCATTCAGGATCCAAACAAGGCCTTGTTGAAAAACACTTGCTTACCATATGTTAATTTTGTTGGTAGTATTACTTACATTGATAAGCTAAAAACTTTCTTTTGGCACTTCAGTCTCTGTATAGAGCATTGGAATGATGCTCTCTGAATGGTTAAAAACCTTTGAATTATTCTTGATTTTTTATTGGCTGAATGATTTTCTGAACTGCTCCCGTTCCCTGTAACAAGTCAATTAAATATTTGTTTAATCATTCCAAAATTATTCACAGATTCTTTGATTTATTCTAAACTGATTTGAGAAATCTTTTGAATTACAAAGTTATTGGTCACATAAAGGTGTTGTGTAAAAACTCATTATCCTCTTTATCAAAGGAAAAGCTGGGGTTCAATGCTTCAAAAATTCTCAGGACTCGTAAGGTTACATGCCTTGGGATTCTCAGTTCAGTTTTACAAAAAAGAAAACCTATGGGGAGGTGCCAGCCATCATCTGGCCCATGATTTGCAAGTGCAGATTTCTTTAGGCAACATTTGATTGTGTCTAAGAAACAGTTACTCTTGAGCACTAAACTTCCAAAAGCAAGTACAAGCGTATTATGTTTGTGTTTCTGGAACCATGATCACAATACATGATGCTAGGAAAAATAGTGAGGTGACCCTGTACTTTCCTTTTTTTTTTTTTTTTTTTTTTTTTGTCATTGTGTCATCATGGACCAATAATGCCAATCATTTGATATTTTGATTGTATGAAAACTACAATGATTCTTTCCCATATAAACCGACGTCATATAAGGAGAGCTAAAGATTTTGCAATAATTGCAACGAATCCTTTTAGAAGATTAAGCACAAAAGGGGTAAAGCTCAAGACAAGTTGAAAAAGACTAGCCTGATTGGAAGGCCTTCATTAGCAGGAAAGAATGTTGAGAAGGCTTTTGATTTTCATCATGCCCTCCCAAATTACATGGTTTTAAGATTTCTTAACTTAATATGTGTACTTTAAATTTTCTTGTCATTATGACATATGTAAGGGATGTGGTTGTTCATGAAGTAGATGTCAGTTGGCTATGTAATTTATGCTTGAATATAATTGGTATATTCTGTGTATGAAATGTTGTAGTATATTATAGAGCGCCAGTACCAATTTTGCCTGATCTGCATACTATCTTCTTTAAGCAATCAAAATTAGGTTTGTGCCTTCTTGACATGATGGCCTATCTGTGAATGACCATAGACTGCATGTTGTGTTTTAGAATGTCCGGGAGAGAGATCAGGGATGTGTGCCAACAAGCTGAAAGACATTGGGCTTCCAAGGTATTGACTACGATACATTCACCCCCCCTAATCGTTACTTCTGCCATGGTTTATGTGCTTACCTATGACTGCATGCTTCTCATAGCTGATACGAGGCGAAGCACCGAAAGATGTTGAAGGTGGAGCAAATCTTCCCCCTATTGAAGAGTATATTAAGTGTGCTGAGCAGCGGCGAGCAGTTTTGTTAGCTACAGCGGAAATTAGTAAAAGCTGCTGCAGCTCCCCATGGAAGCCCTTGGCACTCGCATGAGGATATTATTATGTGGCGACCATTATTTTTCTTTTTCTATAATTGGTAAAAAAAGTTATTGAAATGATAAGTAAACTCGCTTACCAGCAAAGAGGAAACTATAGAGCAAGAGTCTTTCGTACAAATTCATCCCTCATCTCTTTTAAACCTTATGGTAACCTCTTTCCCCCTCCCCGCCCTTAGATGCTGTTGCTGTATCCGCTTTTGCAAGAGTCGAAGCATGGAATGCGGCCATAGTTTTGAAAAGCTTGCAAGACTTAATTCTGTAATTGATGAAGTCAAGAATGATGACTCCTTAGCCTGTGTTTTCCAATGCAATTTTTCTTCCTAGATATACTTTCACATTGTGATGAAGTGAGATATGAGTTCACGGTGATTGAATGCTGCCACTCCATATTAATCACATAAATTTGGTTTGTTCAAGCTGTGCAACCCAATTAATTTGTTTTGCTATTTCATTTTAACTCGGGTTGGGGTTGGGGTTGGGTGGGATCAAAACATGAAGATCGTGGTGTTGCTTAAGGTTGTCTCGGGTGTTGTAAGATTCATTGCTCGACCCAATCCTACAGCATCTGGCCTTTATAGTGATAAAATTCTTTAAAAAATCCATTCTATTTGTAATGGGTACCGAACAGCTAATACCGAAGGGTCATAGAAAAGCCGGATCGGTTATCAATAGTTAAAAAAAAAAAATCGACTAGATTTGAGGCAACTCGATGTGCCTATAATTTTTTTTTATTTTTATTTTTTTTATAACTTGATCAAATCTAAACCGTTCAAAATTCAGTTGTCCAAGTAAAAGTTTTGGAAAATTTCCGGTCGTTTTGCTTGCTGGGAGATGACGTGGGGCGGTTGACTTGTGACCGATTTTTCGTCGTCTACTGCTCGTGATCCTGGGATACGAGAGGACTTCCCTCTTCTCCATTCAAGGATGTGAAGACGATAAATTAAACGACCTCTCTCTCTCTCTCTCTCTCCCCCACGCGCGCGCACACACCCACATACACATGCACAAAATATTTCTCCTGTTAGGCTTTAAATTTATAGCACATAGCTTTGAATTTATAGTTTTGTTTATGATGTTTTAAGTACTATGACTCAGTCCCATGTGTCGAGATCATTATGCAGAGGTTGTTTTATTTTTTTTATAGTACTTAAATAATAACCATCCGCCACCTCCCGGAAGGCGTACTGGAATGACGAGGTGCCATTCCGTTTCGCCCATCACGGCACCTCGTCATTCCATTTCGCCCATAACGGTACAGCCTCTCACAAAATGGCGGTATGAGTTCGCCCATAACGGTACAGCCTCTCACAAAATGGCGGTATGAGTCGGCCACTTGTTGATTATTTCTGCACTCTTTCGACCAGTTTAGGCCAAGTCCCCTTCAGTCGGTATGAATGAAAGAAGGCGGTACTTGCGATGAAAGAAGGCGGTACTTGCGCGTTGTCATGCACTTTGGAATGGTTAAATAGGCACTTCAAACCGTACAAAAAGTTATACATGATGTGTAAGATACTTTGGAATAGCCATACGAAAGATTAAAAAGGGTCCTTCAGCGATGTAAATAGCTGAAGGAATGATCATACGAAGCAGTTTATTAGAATGTTTCATGGCTGATTGACTTCATTGTGTGTGTGTGTGTGTGTGTGTGTTGCTGATTCATTTGCCATGACGAACTCAGGGAGCCATGGAAGGAATTTGAGCGTTTTGTGAGGAAGGCAATTAGAGAGACTAAGCAGGCTTTTGAATGGCCAACTGCGAGGAGGGTCTGCAGAACATCCACAATGTTCAGAATGCTTATGCTACACTGAATAGCACAATTTCATTGCTTTCTTGAGTGATGTTCCTGAAGCATGTGTTCAGGGTAATCAGTTGAATGTTTATTTTTAGTCAGATGCTGTAGTTGTCTGAGATTCAAATGACAGATGCTGGATTACCATGAGAACCTCTGGACACTGTATCTCCCATCAAAGTATTGAAAGTTATTCAAGCTTCTCAAGGGTGTCCAATCCATGCTCTAATTGTTAATTTGACCATTGGGATGATTTTGTGGCCAAACCACAGCAAAGGGAGAACATAATTTTGCGTCTTTACTAAGGTATTGAATCTTATGAAATGAGGCTATTTTGATTTTTTTATAAAATGAAACAAGTCACTGTTCAATCTTTTCTTGGCACTTGAGACAGGAGCGTCCCAAATGCCTCAATTGAAAAATTAGGGTGAGAATGATGTTGTCCGATAACTAGGATAACAACCCATTCCGACATCCAAAAGAACATCCTGCTGAGATCCAAGACTCTGATCTTTACTTGATTTTGACGAACTATGTCTCTTTAGTTTTGGTGGATGTCAATAAATTGTCATTGGTAAGGCAGCAAGTGCAACTGCAGTTGAAGGAAGAATAGGCCAAGCATGATAGCATATCACATTGACTGCATTATTTCCAGGAATAAGATTGTATAGAAAATGTAATAAGAAAAAAGTTTTAACTGGAATTGTTTTAATTATCACTGTTTAAAAGTGGCTGTTTTTTTTTTTCCTTTTTCAAAATTCTCCATCACTAAGTAATTGCAATCAGCTAAGCGAAGTTTTTTACGGTCAGAGTTAACAGCGTGGTACATAAAATTCGCCCAAAGCTTGCGGATGTTTCATTAATAGTTTTTATAAGCAGCAGGAAATGGTTGGCTTATTTAAGCCTCATTCCTTTTGCCATGTCATCTCATTAGGCCTGTTTGGCTGTTCAGCCACCGTGTCCTTGGATCAGTTCCACGAGGTGGGATGGTGAGGAGATGCTTGCAGAAAGTCTGAACGAGTTCTGGCACCAGGAGTGATAGAATTAGCTCAAACTCCACAACAACATTATCAGAAAGAACCCTGTATAGAGCTCGAGCGTTATGAGTTAATCCATGCAAAACATTGTATAATAATCTATGCAAGAGAACACGAATATTATCTAATATCTTCTGATATCAGTTATTATTTTTTTCTTGAGCGAACTTATTTCACTCAATATAATCATATAATATTATTGCATGTCCGTTATTTATTTTTTGAAAAGTTAGCTCTTTAGTAAATGCACGGTTTTAATCGCTAGGAGGTTTGAAACAGGCTCCAAGTTGGGCTGGCAATCAATGCCAAATTGTCCACTGGATCTGGTAACAGACTTTTAAAGCCAAGGTGGCGGATTGCGTGATCCGGCCCTTCTTGTGCCTAACATCAGGCTCATTCCCTAATATAAAATTTCAATAAAAATTATCAAATTGGTATTATAATTTTTATATTAATAAATTTAACATTTATCTTTTAAATTTATACCTATCATTAAAATAATTAAAATTTTAAAATAATGCATATAAAATAATTATATATATATAAATATATAAGGTTACTATATCACTTAAATATGAAACTAATGGTATGGAGGTGGAGATGGGATAGAGATGGAACAAGATGAGATATACTTGTTTTCGTCCCAGCTAATAAAGATACAAATAAATTTTATCATTATTTTTATTTTTATAAAAAATAAAAAATCTTCGTCTCGAACAAGATTGGGTGGAAGAGATCCCAACTCTACTGGTTTAAATTGCCATCCCTGAAAATAGTTAACAAGCAATTGCTCGTAGTTAGGAAAGGTGGCATTCTCCAGTTGACTCCTCACAGAAAGTAGTTGTTACTCTCTGGTAGGCATTTCGGAGCATGGATTTGCGCTGCTAAGCTGCGGAAAATTTGCTTCGCTCGCCAGGAGCTGGCTGTTAGATCCACGGAATTGAGCAAGATGAATGCTGAATGCATCCACGTCAGGCTAATGTCATACCAGATGCCTCCGAAGGATTCTCAAAGCCCACACGGCGGTAGAAACGCCAAGTGGGTGGACTATCAAATCGCCAGACATAATCGATGAATGGTTCCACGACGCACGCATTGGTGGTTGGTTGGCTGCTATATTATTTAAAAATTAGAGATCAAGCCATTCCAATCAAAAGGATTGCAATCATCATTGACTTGTAAACAAAAAAATTTTGCCGGAAGGACAGCGGAAGACGCTGGATTCAGGGAGTGCCTCCGACGTGGTCGCTTATCATGGTGGTGGTTTTACTCCATTTCACCTAAACTTTAGAATAATAGATTTTAATGATTGAGCTTGAGGGTAGTCCACCTTCCCTATAAAATATAATTCATGGACCATGAGACGGTGAGGTAATATTAATTCTCAGCAGGACAGGTATTGGCTGGTCGGCACAAGGTGCCAAAGATTGGAGGCAAGAAATTAAGTGGTCTTCTTTCTCTTTTTAGGTGATTGAGTGAATGCTCGCAGGAATTTAAGCCCTGGAAGAGCGCCGGATATGTCTTTGGCTTGGCGGCCATTTCTTATTAACAGAAGGCACATGCAATGGAGATTCTTATGAGCCCAATTCAGCGCATTAGTTATCCCATGTAGATTTATGAATGATAGATGAGCAACCACCAAAAAAAGCTTCATGATATTCATGGCCATGCACTGCCGAAGACTACAAGGGGAACATCCTAAGGACATTTTATGCATGCAACTAATTGAAGATGGACAAATTATGGCCTCTTTAGATGGTTGATAACCTAGTAGCCATACATTCCTATCGCAAGCAAAGATTCAATCTCTCAAATCGAAAATAAACTCAATCTAGCTTTTGGTGTCCAAAAATGCAAGCAAACATAATGCATTACCACATGGAAAGGTAAATGTAATGGTCTTTATAAGGTTTATCATACTGAAAATTAGTATCATTTTGTGGTATGGTTCAGTACGAGGCAAACAATATCAAACTTTCTATGTATCAATCAGATGAATTAGGAGGTTCTATCTATGAACCATCCCATACTAAACCAAGTAAAATGGTTCAGTATGATATGGTATGGTTCTTCTAAATTGCTATGAAATGGCCATCCTTGGACCTTTCAGGTTGATAATGCCTTGATTTATTTATAAGTGCATGCTGGTACTTGGCAAGAAAAAAAGCAGTTCCAAATTGTAGCAATGCGAGTCTAGCTCCACCCAAATCCAATTAACCCCATCATTGGCCAAGTCAGCCACCATGTATCATGACATGTGATGGATCGCTTCTTTGACCCACCCTTGCATCCAAGTCAAGGAAAAAGGCTGTGGTGAAAAACGAAAATAATTTAAGAAAAGAGGCACTTAGAAAATTATAAAATAAATACCATGACACCAGGCAAAGACCAAGGAAAACGTTTTGATAGCCAAGTCGCTGATACCAAATACTTCCGTAAACTCTAAACCAAACCACGTTCTGTGCCACCTTCCCCGTCCTTCAAATGAATCGTTTTCGATTATTTTTTGTCCCTCTTCTTTCTCCATCCATCACCTTGATGCCATGGCGTGACCACCAAATTCCAACCTCCTCCTTCCTCTCTTTCGCCTTAAACTTATTCCCATATGCCACCGAACTCTCCATGCACTAATTAAGCTCCCAAGGCAACAACATCTAGCCTCCGTGTTAGCCGTTACACTGCCCCCTTACTACAAGCCTACAATGTTCTCCCCCTCCTACCTCTCTCTCCAACCATTATCCAAACTCTCCTTAAATTATAAGCTTCTTCTTCCAACCCCTCGTCGAGCCAGCCGCTACTTCCTCCCCCTGCTGGCCTTCTGGGCCTTGCTCAACGTCTCCCAAGTCCCCCTCCCTCCTCCTCTCCCCTGCTCTCGCCGCCACCACCACCTGCGCCAGAATGCCCGACACCTCGACGAGTTCTGGAAGTGGGCGCACTCAGAGTTGCCCAACGTCCAGCAATGCCTGAACTTCAGCAAGCTCTACCGGGGCTCCTCCTCGAAGGGAGGTAACGAGAAATATATGATGGCCGTGGTGTCTGGAGGGCTCAACCAGCAGAGGAACCAAATCATCGACGCAGTTGTTGTCGCTCGAATCCTAGGGGCGGCGCTCGTTGTCCCCGTGCTTCAGGTCAACCAAGTGTGGGGTGACGAAAGGTGGTAGTATAATTCGATTGACTTCATTTGATTCGTTTGCATGGCATGAAATGAATGAATGAATGAGTGAGTGGTCTCTCATGTGGTTGGAGATGTTTGTGTTCGCGCAGTGAATTTGGAGACATCTTCGATGTGGGACGGTTCAGGGAGACACTGAAGGATGATGTGGTGGTGGTGTCGTCGCTGCCGTCGACGCACCTGAGGAAGCGGCGAGTGAGAGCACCCCTTATGCCCTTCAATGCCGACGAGAAATGGATTCGAGAGCACTACATGCGCAAGGTTTGGCTTATTAGCTCTCTCTCTCTCTCTCTCTCTCTCTCTCTCTGTTTTTGTTTTCCCCAGAAAGATTTACTGTTGTTGCTTTGTCCATCGGCGTTGGGGGAAGGGTTAGGTGCGCGTGTTGAATAATTTCGTCCAAGCAAGCCTTGTGCCATGCCGCTGATCTCGCGCATCCGGAGGGCTGAGCTTGCACTGGATTATTAATTCGAGACAAACGTGGTGCCCAGTGCACGCCTTCATTCCATCCTCGCTTGTCAAATGCCATCTCGATAACAATAAGCATGCATGTCTAAGGAGTTGGAGCAGGTTATAGAGTCAACGGGAGCTTTCTAGTTTTATGAAAATATATTTAGATCTACGCACACTTGAGAGGGATATCTTAAGATGCATCAGGATACCTTATTTTGGCTTTTTTTATGGGGCTTGTCTTTTGGATTTGAAATGATAATAGTTAAATGTTCAAAAAAAAAAAAAAAAATCAAAAAAAGTTTTGTTCAGAGCAACTAATTTTGTAATTTAGGGATAATAATTTTAACCCCTAAAGTTAAGACTTATTCCATTACGTTTTGCTTGGACAAAAGATTCTCTGTATTTTGTGAGAATGAAGATAGAGATTATATTTCTACTGACAGAGACATAGCGAAAATAGAAATAAGTATATTCTATTTCGCTCCATCGACTCCATATTTAAGTAATATAGTCTTCTTATACATCTTTATATTTACAAAATTATTCTCATAATTTTTACTAAAAATCTATATATATCATTAACGATAGAATATGATGAAGCAGAGGAAAGGGTAGAGATGGAGACTTAACTATTTTCATTAGACAGAAATAAGGATGAAAAAAAAAAGTCTATCTATAGAGATGGGATAAGAATGGAGATTATTTCTTTAGCAGGATAAATCTCTATAACGTTCCATTCCGTTGCCATCTCTAACTAAACTATATATTTCACTCGCTAATCCCCCTGTCACGTAACGGTGTAATATTTGCATAGATAAAATTAGCTCTCTATGGCATTGCTCTTAGAAACATTCATGCCTGGAGCCCGTGCCGAGCGGATATCTAAGCTGTTCTTGATGCGTCATTCCAGATTAGATTTAGAGGCCACACGAAGACTGCTCGAGTTCACCTATATATATTCCAGGAAGCTATTTGGCTTCTTTACGTGAACTATCGGTTAATTGCAGTCTCAAGAGCATTTCCTGTCTCTTTAAGAAGTCCAAACTAAATCCTGTGCCTCTGGGCCCTTTCAATCATTCAACACCACAATTGCCGTATGTTGCATCTCGAGCTGTGCGGCCAAGCAAGTGTAGGTATGCAGCGGATGCGGTGCGCATACCACGAATTTTGTTCAAGCGATCAAAGAATTCAGTTCTGCAACATGAGAACAAAGTGAACGTTTATCATCCTTGTCTATTCCTACTAAATGAAAGATAACTCCTTCGCAGGCATGCAACTCTTTCAAGATAACTCACACCTTGAACAGAGAAGCTTAGCATTTGGCTCTGCTTCTTGGACTGAGCACTTTCGTTCATTATTAATTGTTCTTTTTGCCATTGACAGGGGAAGCAACTATAAGGTGCACTAGGATGTAACTAAAGGCAGATTGAATGATATCTAGGACTAGAAATAATGTACACATGGGCAAGCAAAGTTCACCTACTTGGCTGCTTGTTCAAATCATAGTTTCAAGTCTCGTTGGGATGCCCTTCAATCATCCCACCATCATTCCTACATCTCAATCAGTGTAGTATAGGATAGCCCTTGTTCCGTATCGGGATAGAGTGGATAACAGCGTATCCCATTCTATAAAAAAATTAAACGATCAACTTTGACTTAAATCTAATGCGATAAGCAAATAAAATACCTTACAAATATGCTTGATAATAAAGAATAACTGTTAAATGTTTTTTGCAAACAAGCCTTCTTTAATGAAATATATGACAGTATGGTATATGTATTGCAGCTTGTCAGGGAAAGTGTCTTGCTTCTTCGAGCTTTTGATTCAAGACTTGCCAAGGATCTCCATGCTGATCTGCAAAAGCTTAGATGCAAGGTTAGCTAACCTTGGTCTTTGCAAAAACTAGACAAAATACAAATAAGGCATATGACTTTTTTTTACATTCACAAATTTTACAGGTGGCTTTTGAAGCTCTAAAATTCCAACCATGGATTCAAGAAATAGCAGACAGGTTTGTTCAGAGGATGGAAGAGGAAGGACCGTACGTGGCTTTGCACCTCAGACTAGAGAAGGATGTGTGGGTGAGGACCGGGTGTCACTCAGGCTTGGGCAGAGAAGCAGACCTTGTGATCGCAAATGAACGTGCCTCCAAGCCTCAATTCCTCACCTCACGTTCTAGGCTCACGCCCCAACAGCGCTATCATGCAGGCCTTTGCCCCCTTAATGCCAATGATATTTCCAGGTACACCACCTTCTGAAGTTTGATACTGCTTTCATGAACTCACCATGATCAGATTAGTTGTCTTGGCTTTAAAATAATATCTACATTTTATGAAACAAAATGAATCTTGCTAAGCTACTGTCTTTTGTAACATTGTTCTCATTAACTACCATCGGTAAACAATCGATAAGTGTGTGTATTACTTGTATCCAGCATAACAGGACACACTTATTAGTTCTCAAAAAGAACAGAACTCACTTTGATGCATGGTCTAATGACCATATCAGTTATCTAACTTGTCGCACTGAGTTACATATGAAACATATCAACTGCTATTAACTTCTTGCAGAAAAAAATGGAGAGAGAGAGAGAGAGAGAGAGAGGCTTATTATTAATTGTAGTGTAGTACCAAGCCTACCATCCACTATTGGTAGAGTATGTAAAGGGGGGTCTTTAATTCAGCATAGCAAAATTCAGATCAAATAAATTATCACTAGAAAAGCTAGCTTGGGATCGAAGGATTGTGCCAAGTCTTTTTTGTTTTCGATAACTAGAGTTGCGTCATAGTTCCTTGATAATTATTGTATGAAACCTTGGATTGTCACCTCTGTCATAAGCTAAGCTAATTTGTACACTGAATAGACATCCATATCCCTAGAAAAGTATAAACAGAATGGAATAACAATAGTTTTCCTATGCTACTCTTCAGCCTCAATGCTCTAAAAGGCTTCCACTATTTGGGATGAATGTTTTCTTTGAGCTAACATAAACAATAGTCCATGTCTGCCATAGCTTAAAGAGTAGTGTTCATACTCAAGATAACCAGAGAAGTAAACTTCTACTACAAACTCATGTCATTCTCAACCTCATATTTTCTCTGTCATCTTTTGCTGGTTCAGGCTACTCAAAGGACTTGGTGCATCAAAGAACACTAAGATCTATTGGGCTGGGGGGGAGCCTTTTGCAGGAGAGAAGGCACTTAAACCTCTAAAATTGCAATTCCCCAACTTATTCAATAAATGGAGCCTAGCAAGACCAGGTGAACTTGATGCAATTAAGCGTAAACCATCCATTCTGGCAGCATTAGACTATGCAGTATGTCTCAAGAGTCAGTTCTTCATGGCAAGTCATGGAGGAAACATGGCACGTTCTTTGCAGGTATAAGTTCTCTATTGGTGTGTCAGCTTGAGTTGATCTCTCTATCATCACAGACTTACATTAGCTAGCTTTTAGTAATTCCATTAATCTTTTTATCGAGCAGGGGCATCGAACTTACATGGGACATGGAAAACATATCAGGCCAAACAAGAAGCTATTAGTAAAATTATTCATGGACAAGAGACTAGGCGACGATGAGATGCAGAAAAGAATGAAGCAAATGCACTCAGTTTCTTTAGATCCAGCACCAGTCCTGAAAAATAATACCAACAGAGATGTAATTGCATTCCCCATTCCATATTGCATGTGTAACAGAGAAAAGACTAACATTGTTAGTTGAGTTACTAGAGAGGATCATGTACATATATTGAGAGTTGTGGAATGTACACATGCATCAAAGATGGCATACATTGAACTGATTGTAGTTCATTAGTGGCCAGTGGAAAGGTGACGCAATCTAGGTACTAGAACACTGATCATCAAAATAAAACATAGTTTAACCTTTTTTTTGCATTGTTATCTCGATCATGATACACTGTACCAATGGGTACTGCTTTGTACCTATGACAATGCACTTGGAACCATATCCCAAGAATCAAGAGAACACATATCAAAACTTAATAATCTAAATAGCTCCATACCAAGGATATTGTACCATATTAAATTGAAATTCAATACTAATGTGTATCAAGTCTCAATATGTTGAACCAATCCATATACTGAGCATATCAATACTGTACCAATATAATATTGGAATACTAGTTAAACAATGCACTTTGCACCGTATCCCAAGAATCAAGAAAACCATAGCAAAACTTCACAATCCAAATAGGTCAGATCACTCCTCAGACTATTCCAATGGGAGGGCAGTGATCAGGCTCAAACCATTCAGGAGTTGTTCAAGATTACTAAGCACAATCAATTCTCTCTTCATTTTCTATGTCAATAAACTTTCTGATCGATTGAGAAAGAAGGAGCAAAAGGAAGAAAGAGAGAGGCCACTCTTATTCTGATCATTTATCCTTCCTTAAAAACAACAGTAGTTTATAATTTCAAATGTAATATTACAAGAGATACTGGTCAATGTGCTAAATAAATCCAAGATATTCTCTATCACATGGTGTGGAGTATTCACAGCCCAAATTTTGGTTGCGAAAAATGTCTAAAGAAATATATGACCATGAATATCATATGAAATTTCTTTTCTTAAGCGATTTACTCCACTTTGTAATCTAAGCCAGCTCCATACTTCCATGCTTCCAAATGCCGTCTCCATTCATATTTCTTCTTTTGTGGGAGGAATTCCATCCATGGCCTTTGGCAAGAAAGCATAGGTAAGTCAGCAAAAAAATAGCATGTAAGCTTTTTATGGGTAAAGAATACCTAAAAGATAGCAGCTGCAAGTAACTTGCTATGCAATACATGATACTTTACCGAATGACTGGATCAGCAAAGCATGAAAGAAATGTGTAGTAACCAAGCATTGCAAAATGCACAGACCAATCAAGAATAACATCAACTCCGACCTGGAGAAAACATGGGACAAAGAAAAATATCACTAGTGTTAAGTCACAACCAGGCAGCCTTTTCTCGATAGAAGAAAATAGATGCAGCCATGGAAACCATAGCAAAGAAGGGGAAAAAAGGTTGATGAGCACAACATCATTCTCTAAGTAACAGATAAAATTCGTTATGTATAAATTCCTCCAATAAGCACTTCATATATATATATATATATATATATATAGAGAGAGAGAGAGAGAGAGAGAGAGAGAGAGAGAGAGAGCAGTCAAGAATAACATTAACAATCACCATTCTCTAAATAACAGGTAAGATTCATTAATCATTACGTATAATTTTCTCCAATAGGCACTTTGTGAGTGAGAGATGATAATTGAAGAAAGTGACAACACAGATAACTGAAGAAAAGTGAACCTAGCCTCCAGTGCTGACCTCATTCACTAGCTTTATGGTGTATAATCGTGCAAAAGAATTCAGTGTTTTTATTCTACATAAGATCAACTCCTATGCACCAATCTTGATACTCATTGATGATCGACCACTTATCACTATCTATCTTGAAAGGGCTCATTAAATATCAGGGGAACCTCTTTTTGATGCAACGGCCATTGTTAAGGATCACAAAGTGAGTTGGACCAGATCTCTGAAAGAATTTCAGAATATGTACATACATTTGGTTACACTAAACCTTTGAACAGCAAAAGGTCCTGTGCAATTTACCTCATATCTGATAAGGCTGTAGCAATCATTCAGGTCATCCGCTCCAGGTGTACAACAGTAAAACCTGTTGACTTGCAACCTCATGACATAAACTCTGTTAAATTCTTCCCCACATAGTGATTAAGAACCAGAAGGACATGTCAGCACCTAGAATCCCCTTTTGTCAGTCCATGATGAGTGTCACCATTCCATTCAAAAAACTTGAAACCTCATGAATCTAGAGATGATGACCAGTGGACAGCAAACATCACAATCTATCAGGTGAAGCAACTGACAGAGAGCTCTATTCTTAACATTAATAGATTTGACGCATACTGTTCGTTTCTTTTTCTCCTAGAAATTAAGTGTTAATAATTGAATGTCTCCAAACCTGACCAGAATCAACAGCTAGTTGCAGAGTATTTTCCAGAAACTATAGGTGAGGGTGTAATTGGCACTAATAAGCTACAGCTTTGCATTTAGGATGGACATCTTTGGCCAGGTTCAGGATAATCTCGGCTAACAGCGACAGAATTTTGGTAGTTGGCTCCATTATCCCAATCAACAAACAAGAAAATCATGGAAACTTCTTGATGGTACCAAACATGAAGTTCTTATGAAACATCTTTCATGGAGGCTTCCTCTGCATCAACGACTATAGAAGAGAGAACAGACATGCATCAAAGAGTCACATGACTAGGTTCAGTTCAGTGGCTGAACTATCCACTTTGTATCTCAATTTTACCTGATATACAGAATGCATCACTTTCAGATGGTAAAACTTTTAAAATGGATAAAATGCTAAAGAGCCAAGAAGTGGTATTATAATAGATGACAATTGGAGGGTTACTGATTGCATTTGCATTGATGCAAGTGACATAAAGGATCTGTTGATAAAATGCTAAAGATCCGAGCTGTGGTATTACAAATAGACCAGTGGAGGATTACCTATAGCATATGCATTGACATATGCAACATATAAGGATCCGTTCATGCATTGGGAAGGAGAAAAAAAGGTTACAAAGAATGCAATTCCTTAGGCAGAGGAAATTGTTAACCCTGAACCAGCTCTACAGATCAGCGAGAAGACCATCGGTGATGCTTAGAAGTTTCGGAGCTACCATATCAATGTTAAATGAGAAACAGCAGGAAGGAACGTATTTTGGCTTCCTTTTGTGATTAAGGGAGAAGTCAGCCACTGCCTATATCATAAATTGCACAAGCATGATTAATACATCAGAAGCACCTTCATCAATGAGAACTGAATTTATTTCCTGATGTAACTCTGGCATCTACAATAATGTCAAGTAGCATATGCAGATAATCACAATTTTATATAAATAAAAGATGTTGAGTTTAATTCCAGAAAAGTTTCGGTTGCTAAAAGGATAATAAAATATTCAATAACAAAAGCAGAGAAAACTCAGGAAAAAATAAAATTTAGTTTTAAAAAAAAGGGAACATATTCACCTGTTTAAATATTGAAGGCAAAATTTGTGGTTGGTTTATCATCACTGAACCCAAGGTCTTCACAAGAGGCTCAAATTGTATCACATCCTAGTATGACATAACAAATTTCTAATGCATTCTCAATAAAATTAACTTAAAAAACAAGTGACTGCACCTACAAAAAATCTAAGTCAGTAAACTGACACAAAAACCTTTTTCAATGCTTCTACAGAAGTAAGAGAGCATCAAAAGTTTGTAGTGAACTATAGATAAGCCATATCTAAGATTATGATACCAACCTGGAGAAATGGTCGAAGCACTGGATCCCCAAGCCTCTGGTGAGACATGATTAAGATACCAAAAGAGAAATTTAATCCAGTCACATGCAGATATAAGCTCATAGGGAATCGTATGTGGAGATATTACTTTACCTGCATAGCTTGGAAGTTTGCATAAAGAAGCTCATTAATAAAAGTTGATGATATGTCAGTGTGTGACTTGGCTGACATTGCTCTTTGAAACAACCACGATGCACTTAAATTTGGCTGCAAATTAAATTCTTCACCTGAGGTCTATACATCAGAACTTGTGTAAATGGACTGAGCCAGATAATACAAACCATATAAGGGTTTAGCAAGCCCAAACTATATGCATCAAGGAAATTTCCCATTACTGCTTCATATATACCTTAAATCTCCAACAAACCAAAAGAATGGAAATGGTTAGAGTGCGGGCTTTGTGTTATCATTTGTATAACATGAAAACTGTGCAAGCATCTTATAGAGCCTAGACCGTAAAATATAACTCTGTTTTCCTTTGCCATACGTATGATATTTGTTTTATCACATGGTAACATATGGAGCTTGATTAATGGATTAAAAATATATCTTATATATCCTATCCTATGCTATTCTAGAAAAAACTGCACAATTTCTATAAAAGAAGGGTAGGCACCAAGTGTAGTTATGAAGACATGCGCCTATTTTCTTGTCTGTAAAATTGAATGAAATCCACATTTACATAACTTTATTGCTTGTTGAACAAATTCATTTATTTAGAGAACATGCTGCTTCTATGGTAAGCTTGAGCCACTCATACCTGTGGACAACCGACTTAGGTGTCTCGTCATGCTCCCAAAACCTCCAAAAGAAACAGGTGATTGGATACCACTAGCATCACCAACCTGCATTGAGCTATTAGTGAAAGGCCACAATAGATGAAAGTTTCATTAGTTGGTAATTTTTTTGTGGATGATGTAAAATACCTGTATGATACGATCAAATGCTGCAGGCAGCGGGCTGTAACCAATGAACAAGAGAGATCTCAGAGAAAATAAATGTCACAATAGTTTCTTATCTAAGGGCATATTGAGCTCAGATAATGGCATGACATTATGATGCACATACCCGATGACCCAAATTATGCATTATATTAAAGGTGTTAAGATCGTAGGAGCCTTCAACACCTGATGATATGCGCATTATGGAAATGCAAATGCTGGAATCTAATTTCATGACTTTTTCATTTTTATATGCACTAGCACTTAAATCCAAAAACACCTGATGAAAGAACTATAGATTTAAAAAGCATAAAGGTTGTAAGAGGGATAAATTACTAAATTCAGATGTCTCATACACAATGACAGTCTATATATTTAGTTTTTTCTTACAGATTTCATCTCATATTACATTATTCAAATCAGCATAAAGTACTTGAGGTTTTTATTTAAAACTATGACTTGAATATATTACATGATCCCATATATGTATGGGTCCTCACACATCACAAGTTGGAAACAGGAAAAGAGAGAGCACTAAACAGGTTGGTCACGTTTGCAGCACTGTCAAGCTACACATGGCAATCTGCACATACACAGGCTATGTTGGGTATGCAACAAAATCCTTGTGTAGGTGTTATGTGGCTCTCAAGTGGACACATATAAACTGTGCACAAACTACATATGTCAGGTAAGCATGCAAAATCCTTACATGGGCATTATATGGTTCTTGTGTTTTTTAAGTGGATTACAGGGGCTCATACATAGTCCTAGCAGAAAACTTCAACTCCACAAACATGATGTAGCAGCTTATTCAGAGGACATAAAACAATCTGAGTGCTAGACAGGTGATAAAATAATAGGACTGAGCGATAGGAATAGGATTTCATCATGTTAGGACACTCATGTTCATCTCCAAAAATGTGTCAGATACATATTTGAGTCAGATACACATCAAACACTTGGATATTTAGAAAGTTCTTTGTTAGCCACTTTAAAAGGTTGGAAGAGAGTTGAACTCTTCCAACAATGAGTTTGAACTCTATTTGATGTTAAGAGTCAATATTTGTTGTTTTTAGAAATTAGTCAAGGATGTAGGTGTTGAAATAACTTGATAGTATATTATTTTCCTTAAATCTTTAAGTTAATCAGTTAGTCAGGAAATTTGAAGTCGTATCTATGTTCATGCAACACTCTGAATACACCCAAGATGGAATGACTGCACATGTTGTGCTATACCCAATGCCAGATAACAATCAGCAATAACTTTTTGCTGGATAGTCAAACCATTGTGATTGTCCAAAGTTAGAACGCCAAGCTTCATCAAAGCTCACAACTCACAAGTACAAATAGACTAAATTAATAAGTCTTGAAGGGCTCTTTGGTTTTGTTGGTATCAGCTATCCGTTGTGGGCATAACAATCAATATTCCATCTTCAAAAAATATAAGTAATGTTTGTTCAAGAAGAATCAAACAATTCAATCTGGCCAATAGATGTTTGAGAATTAATTGATGCTCAAAAGTAAAAGGGTGCTAACAGGGTGTTGTGTGACAGGCACACAATGAGGGAGTCAAGGCAAGAATATACAAAATAACATCTAGAGATGAAAGTTGCACAAATAAAACCATTGGAAAAAATAAGCAAACAGGCAAAGGTAAAAACATAAAACTTAAGCTTAAGAACACAAACATAGAAGCCAGCAAAAGTCTGAAATTGCATTAACAGAAAAAAAAAAAAAAAAATGGAATAAAGAGATGGATTGGTAATGTTCAGGATAGAGTAAAATGGCGTTTGTGTAGAGAGGAACATAACTACAATAAGGGACAAAAAAGAGGTGCATGCCTAATACTATTGATGAAGGTAGTAACAAAGATTTTTGAAGGTTTGGTTGAAATAATTGACATAGAAGAATCCTTATCCCAGGAGCTAGAGTTTATGCAATTCTAATGCAGGGTCAGATAGACATGAAAACAACAAAAGAAAAGGAAATATGGAAGAGGACACAAAGTAGACTACATGTATTTGAGGCAATTCAATTTAGGTTTGCCTCCCTTATAAACAAATGAAAAAGAAAGGAAACAAAGCCCTACACATATGTGCATATGTACATGTATCCTTACATGCATACTTACATATTTAGTCTTGTTAAGATGCACAGATAAATAATCGACTCTGGAAGCACAACAGAGGAAAAGAGATTATTCTGGTTCCCTGAATGAGGTTAGGCCCAAAGAAAAGGGTTTTTCTTATTAAAGTAAATTTAGGATCTGAAGTTTCACTTAAAGAGATGAAAGTCCACCAGTAACCTTCCAACATGAATTCAATATGCCATAGAAAAAGCTTAGATGAATGCAAATTAGATCATTGACTGCTGTTAACCACTGGAAGAATGAAGGAGTGATCACTTCAATGAATCTGATATAATCAGACGAATGGTGAAGAATCTGATGCAAATCCCTAAGATTTAATTAGGATCTGTGATATCTGATGCTGACCTGCTGGCTGGATAGAATTACTGTGAGAAAATAAAGGAGAGAAGGATATGAATTTGTTATGATTGATGCAATAATTAAATCCAACAGTGGGATTTGCTTTGGAAAGCAAAGAACTTCGAAGCTCAGGCTAAGTGTCCTAGACAATTACCATAAAACATGAGAAGTTAGATACACAATGCTGCATTATTCTACTATTATAGCAGAAATGTCCTACATAGTTATAACAGGCACAAGCCCTCACAGCATGTGCAGAAAGTAGAATCAAAGCAATGTATATACTATATTTGCATCTATGAGAATATCTTATACACTAATAACAACATCAAAACAAAGCCTGTCATTCCAATTTATTAGCCATCTAGTTCTTCACCTGTCTTGGTAAGTAGGGAAGATGCCAAAGAGGACTCTTAGTATTTCCAACTGGTCAACAGATACACCCTGTTGGAGAAAAATATAATATGTATACGTACATCAATGGCAGGATGGGAAAAATAGAAGACAAGCAAAATGCAAGCATTAATATATTAGAACTCACGAAGAAGCCAAAAATGATGATGAATTGACTTTATTTTAAGATGCAACTCATATAGCATTTTCTTTCTTCATTGTCAAAGTGTAATAAATTGAACATATTGAGTTCCTCATTGAAAATGATCTTCCTCCAGATTATTAGTATGATGATACTATTAAAACCATGCACATTAGAGAAGGGGCCAACTTTTAAGTCTACAGTGCTTCAGTCACAAGATGTAGAAACCAATATTCCCTAATTATGGACCCCCTCAAAACCATGGTGCATCACATAATAGAAATATTGGCCATTATTTTTCCAGTCAAGCCATCAATTCAGTTTTTCAGAATAAAATAATGGCAAAAACTTAGCAGCTTGATATTCTTCAGCCATTGTCTTTGCCTTCTTCTAATATCCATTGTCCATCATATGATGACCTATCGACTTATATATATATAGACACACACAAACACTCTTTTTAAAGTTTAAACTGCACGTAATGCCACAGAAAAATTATATTTGCTCCTCAATACCATGAGATCAGACAGGCATACTTCACTGTGCATCTTTGTGTCACCAATTACAAAATCATATACAATTAGCAAAAGATGAAATAAATTAAACGTAATCCTTGGAAATCCTATCCAGAACAAACTTCCAAGACCTTAGACAATCTCAAGAAATGGACCCAACATGGGAAAGGAACATCTCCAGATTGCCAAGAATATGGGAGAACTTAAGGTCTCCTCAACACCATAACACCAGGATAAGCATACTTAATGAATCAAGCAAAATATTGAGCGCTAACCTGATAAGATGGTAAAAGATCCCAATAGTCCTCTAGAAGCTCTTCCAACTTTGGTGCCCCCGGTTTTGCATCAACATAAGTGAACAAGTAAGTTGTCCGATCTGTAGGACCAGAACCAGCAGGAAAAGCCTGTAAAATTATCTAAATCAGAGCAAGAAACATTTGGACAAACCAAAGTTGAACAAGAATCTATCAAATAAAGCACCATTCTTTCATAATAAAATTGGTGAAGCAATGCTCTCATTTACATACGAAGAAATGCATATTTGTTGAATCAGCATAGTACATAGGAACAAGGAAGAAATAATGCCTCAAGATGATCAAGTTTTCTTTTCTTTATTTATTTATTTTTTCTTTTGCAGATTCATCCAGTAGTCAGGATCACATCTAGGATCAGTATTTAGAGAAACAATGAAAGAATGAAGACCAAAATAAAAAAATCTCATTCTTCCCCTGGTTATTATATAAAGACCATGTTAAAACTAAATTTGATATTACCTCCCAAAAGTATTGTACTTGTGAATTTTGAACCTTCTTCACAGATGAACTACTGAAAATAATATCACTTGATGTGTTCTTGCTGAAACCACGAGAGCAAGTGCCAACAACAAGGCAGACCCCATCTGGTTTTCTGCCAGATCTTATCTACAAACCAAGAAAATGAAGCAGCTAATGAATTAAGAACAGATATAGGAAATAAATACAACTTGACACTGCAAATGTATCTCTGTCATGTGCATGGAAAGATATAAGTCATATGCATGGAAAGATATAAATCATAACCATAACCAACAAGTCTTTTCCCAAACATCTGGGGTCAGTTTCATGAATCTTTACTCACCTATCTTTATTGTTAATGCAAGATCGCTTATCATGTAAATGTATCTTTACTGTTAATGCAAGATCTCCAATTGGTGGTGCCTCAAATGGGGTAGCTCATGTAAGCATAATGGTCATCTGTAACCCATTTTTTTCTCTGATGCAAATAAAGTGGTATCTCTGGTTGATAAAAAATCAACCGAGAGTAGCATCTTTTTTGTCTGAGAGCATATAATATATTGTAACTTGGAAGAACAAGGAACAAACTGTTATTTCAATGTCAAGTGGAGTGGCAACCGTCAAGAATACAAATTACCAATGTAACTCTTTGGTGAGATGAAGTTTCTAAGCAAGGGACCGAGGAAGCTGCATCAAAATAGTCAAGGAAAATAGCAGATAGTGAATTATTATGTCTATCATGGGAGGAATATACATGTATAAGCCAAATATCATTTTATTAAAGAAGTTAGAAGTATCAAATTGCAGAATTAACAAAACCCCTTCAAAGTTGCAACCAATTCAGCATTATTTCAGATCTGGTTGCTTCCAAATTTATGCATAATTGGTGCACATGAGATTTATATTCCCTGTTATTCAAATGTTACTAGCAATTAATATGGTTGTATCTCATGGAAAAGAGTTATTAGGCCTCTTTCAGGCTACCATATGGGCTAAGGGCTCAAATTTTTATACTAGCTGTTATAAGCGGCTAGTCATTATTGAGCATCATAGTCAATTGACCAACGATTGTGGTCACCCCCACCTTAGACATGGTTGCACTGCAGATGTGTGTGTGCACGCATGTGTGCAAACCTGCAAACAAACTGAAATCTCAGCCAAATTTCTCTTTGATTAGAGTAGTAAATATCTCTAATCAGATGGTCCTCTTGCATGCATCATATATGCCAAAATCTAGTCTTTGACAAAGATAATATCACAACTAACATGTCAAGAAACATCTGATAGCGCTTCCTGAAACCTTGTCTCAAATTCTTACGTTTTGATAGCACATGGATCAGTCCACCTCCCTCCCAAAAAAGTAAACTTCCGGGCACTACAAGATTTGAATTGGTCAAGTCCTACAAGCTTCTATTTACTTTCGGAACAAGCCAATTGTGCAATATGTGGCCCACTCTAACAAATAATTGCATGGCAAGGTTACACCTAAAGTAAAATCAAATATAAAGAATTTAAATCTAAGCATTTGAAATCTTCTCTATGAATATAAGAACTGATTGCCATGCACATAATTTTATGGTGTGTGTCATCTTACTAAAGTTGGAAATTGACATACATAATTCCATCAAAATGCAAGCATCTGAAAAAATTCACCTGTTTCACCACTGGAGAGAAATTGCCCATCGAATCAACAACCAAACGTGATGACAACACATCACCATCAGTGAATTGCAGAACCTGAGGATTATAATCAACATATTATTATCCGATGAAGTAAAAGATACTTTATAAAATGTTTTAAATGGCATGAAAGTTAAATTAAGTAGAGAAATTCAAGAATAGGCAGGACTTGGGAAATGATTTCAAGAAATTAACATTCAAAATTTGGAAGTATATAAGCATAAGCATAACAGTTATTGTTTCAACTTTCAACATATAGGATATCATTGGGTATAATTCTTAAGATAGAGAAATCGAAAGCTCTCCCCTTTAGCTGATGAGGTGCCCTTCCCAAATGATAAATCTTGAACATTAAAAAGCTATCTTAGTCATGGTCATTCTGCTTTACTCTCAGGAATCTCGAGACACCTCACCTTATTGAGGAAGTGCCCTACCATGTTGCTTTTTCTCAAGATTTTTTTCATTTGCAAATCTGAATGATCATTAATCTGTTGTTATTCTACTCCATGAATCCACTTGGAGCCCTTCTTCTTTCTTGTGAACCTATGACACTCCTTCAGATTCCTTCAATCATTCTCCTCTAGCTTTAGGGTGACCCCTCCTAAATGACCTATGATCATGCATGCTTACTATCATTACCCACAGGCATACCAAGACTTCAATAATACACCGAATTCCTCATGAGATATCTACTAATGTTTTTCTAATGCACCCTCTAGACACTTGTTTAATCTCACAGGGAGGATAAGCCTGTTCCACATTTTTCCAAGGAAAATAAGGACCCTGCTTATTTTCTTTATTTAAACCTTGGCTCCTGCGCTCCACAGCTCTACGCTATCTGGATAGTCTTTGATGTCCTCCCTTGGTCTAGTACCTATATTGAGGCAATTTAGCACCTCAAGACACAAATAGTGATACCTGAGAAATTGAACACCCTTCATTAGACACACAATAGGAATCTTTTCCTTTGTCCTCCCAAGAATTCTCTATCGGCAGCAAGCATTTCTATATATGCAACAATATTTAAATAGTCTATGTAATGTTGCAAAGTTTATCTACTTGCTGATGGTTTCACCTAGAGAACATTACCAATTACAAAATTGATCATTGACCCTGAGATGCAGATGACCATGCCACACATTGATTGCTGTTATCCTTGTTCTTGCAGTTCACCCTGATAAGTTGGCCAATACGGCTTCACAATATGAGGTCTGCATGCAGTCTGTCAACCAGCTTTCATCCTGCAATACTCTTGCAATGGGGTTTTGTCAACCCAACCAACATAGGCTAAGTAGGATTACTTTGTGCAGTTCGTGTTTATCTTTACACAAGGTGCTCCTCAAGTGCCATCATGGTATTTGTGTTTTATGCTGACAAAAGATTATAATTGGTTATGACTTATGACACTTTTGATTTTGTACATATAAGACATCTTCATTATCACTTTGTAATAGGATACCTTGATTATTTAATACTTATGAGCAGTGATTCAAGTCTCGTCAGGATGAGGACTGAAACTTTTTGTCCCAAAGAGATTTCAGGACCAATCTCAGCTATCTTATCCCATCCTGTCTCGCCATAATACATTATAATATTAATTTTAAATAGACCTAATTTATCATAAATATGTTTAAAAATCAAATAAAATACTAAAGCTTCATAAATAATTTTTTTAAAAAAAAAAGTATCCCAAGCAAGTATTGGAACATCTGACCGAATCAGAGATCAAGATAAGATGGAATGCAGGGCATCTCGTTTAATGAAAAAATCAGGACACCTCTATCCTATGAGATTTAAAATTTTGCTTATGAGGTTTTATAGTGCTCTTTTTTTCTTCTTTAAGGGATTTATATGCAGCATAACAGTGCACCTCGAATCAAATTAGTCATGCTTGCTTGATCAATACCACACATGGATACACCAATGGAACTTCATCCTTTTTATGGTTGGCCGCTAGGAGGAATCAACTTTTTGTTGTTGAATTTATCTACCTAACCACATTTTGTAGGACCTTGTGCATCTAGCACCCTCTATGAGCTACTTTACCAATTTTTCATGCTCTGCTCATTACATCACAATTTAGCATTGGCCTGATCTTCACAGCTTCGAGAGTTATCACATGCTCATTTTACTCTATCATAAGTGATCAGAGGATCTCGAAGCCTTTGCCAATGCAACTAGCAGCAGTGATTACAATTGGAACCACAGAAGAAAGCCTTGTAAGATAAGGGGAAAAATAAGTAGAAGGAAAGGAGACTGTAAATGGCCATAAGATATCATGATACAATAGATTTCATTATTTCATATCTATTAAATAAAAGAATGGAGAGATTAGCAACAAAAATATGGTCTAAGAATTGTTGAGCCCTATTGTAAAGATAAATAATGTGTTTTAAGTTCCTGCAGTCTTGAATAGATAACTCATCCTCAAGTGGTCATAGTGCAAGGTTGCATGTGCATGGAGAATTAGAGAATCAACATATATGACAATGAGCACAATTGACATTTTTTAAAAACTAGAAATATTGTATACAAAGTTGGCATATCACATGAAGAAACTACTGCAAATATTGGCAATGAAAATTTTAGCTCTGCTGCTTTATATAGTGCAAATTTGAATATAGATGAATCAAATACAATATAAATGCATATGAAGCGGTTGACTTACTGCTGCATCATTATAAATGCATATGCTAGACAGACATTTGCCCTCAAAAACTATTCCACCCAAGGAAACAAAACGTTTCTTCATAATCTCCAAAAGTTTGGCTGGCCTGCATCCATAGAGTGGATATCACATGACGCGATTACCCTTTGTCCATATCTTCTATGTTAACTATTTTGCTTTTCTATCATACTTTATGCATAAAATTTTTAACAAATCTCAGAAAGATAGCCTTTATAATTACATTATGGGTACCACTTCAGAAAACAAGTAGATGCATTAAATTACTAATGGCGTGCTATAATTAAATAACACACACATTTCTTAATAAGGAAAAATCATTAAATAAACCACAAAAGTAGATACCATTCTTCAAGAAACTTTGAAAATTTCAACTTCAGTCAAGACAAAAAGGTGCTCATTGTAAAATTTTCCTCTAGTAAATATATGTATTTCATGCTCAGGCTTCAGCCATTGGTGTTATAATTGTGAAGTGATTTGGAAACATAACCACATGATATGCTTTATAGCTTTGGTAATTGACTTCCCCTACAAACTTGACATATCATATTGGATTAAGACCTCATTCTAATAATTTAAGAAACTCTGGTTTATTTACATCTTGCAATTTTAAGTTTGTTTCTTTACTTAGGCTATCAATCAAGACAATACGAAAAATATATGCCTTTTTGTGCCAAGATTTGAATTCTTCATATCCTAGCTCACAATTTCCATATAAGCTAATTCCTCTCTCAAGAAATCTTACTCCTAACTCCAATAAGTTTCTGAAAAGAATTGGGTGAGGAGGGCATAACCGCGTGTTTTATGTATGATAGGCTTTTAAATTCTGATCTTTGGATGTTGATTCTTGGAGGTAATATAATCACTTTGTGGGGGGAAAAAAAATACATGAAATAACAAAATCAACTGTAGATCAACTTACGAAACTCCAAGATTAAGAATATCCTTTATCCAAACATCACCTTTCTTCTCAAATCCACATCTATTCTGCAGAGTGAACAAAAAGAGGAACAACAATATCACTTGATGCAGATAAGAGCTGGTTGCATCAGAGCATAACCCAGTCTGCACAGAGCCACTAATGATTTTAGAAACCTACGGGGTTGAACTTAATTGCAATAATCTCTTCAATGTCTTGTTCTGACAGAATTCCAACTTGAACAAGATCCATAAGTTCTTTCCTTGAGATATTCCACTCCTGTTCTCTCTATTGAAAGAAAAGTAAACTACGTTAATATTTGATAATAGAGATGATATAACATTAACAAGTCATGAAATAGTGCAATAAGCATATAAAAGCAGTAAAGCACCCCTTTAAGCAGGTTCCTTTCAACAATCCCAACTCGCAAACCTTTGGAAATGAGTGCTGTAGCAACAAATATACCCAAAGTGCCACCACAAACTACTACATCAAACTGATGCTTAAGATTTTTATCCTCTCTGGATGAACTAAAAATTCGAGATACGACTTCAGGAACTTTTCCTGTGTCTGCAAAAGACAAGTTTATATGAAACTGATTATTTGAAATCTCGTGAAAAAACTGAAATTCTGTAGTTACGCTTGTACAACATTTTACATATTTTTGAGCAGCAACAACAGTGCAAAAGCAGAATATCAGTCACTATTATGTATCATACCACCAATGGAACTAATGCCGCATCTCATGATCCCTTATGAGCACATTTGTGGCATGTTCACTCCATTTAAAAAAAAAAAAAAAAAAATTAAGGTAGGGAAAAAAAAACACTAAAGAGCTTTTCCAGGCTGGTTTTACATGAGGGAAAACTTAACGCTCGCATATCCTTAGTAGAAATGGATTATTTCTCTAATTGCAAGTTTAAGAAACACACACATGCTATAATGTATGGAACTTAAAACAACAAAACTGGCAATACCGATATAGAAAATTCCAATCTTACCTTGTGGAGCATCACAAATACTAGACCATAGTTGATCCAGTCTCTTCAAAGCCTGATATGAGCCGGCCCCCCCAGCTCCACCTACTTCATCGCTTGAAGAAATCCTTTCCATTATCCTCTACAAGTTTGTTACACCTTTATTTTAGTTTTAACCTTATATTAAACACTAAGTAGTAAAAGAGAACAATAGAACCTATAGATAGTGAAAGAAAATTGGTAAAGTTAAAAGGACAAATTGAATTAGAATACAAACCTCACAAGTAGAAAACACTCGAAACGTAAGTTTGCGGAGAATATAAACTACTTTACATATATTTCTTGAAGTCAAAGCTAAGACCAAAATGTCAATACAATTTTGTAACAATACTCACAGAAAAGTATCAATCAAGAGCTTTTTGCCATCATGAATTCTAAAACCATATAAATATACAGAAAAGGCACTCTGCAACAATTTGCAAGTTAATCAGAAGAGAATTATAGCAACAGTATTGATAGCTTGGACTTCTTTCTGTCCAAGGATTCTTCCTATAAATCATTGTTTCTGACAAACATATTGAGATAAGAAAAGAAGGAATTTAAGAGCACATATGATGAGAGGGAGAAAATTTTTGAGCAGTCTAATGCAATATTCAACCCAAAAGCTAATTTCCTCTTTATAGTAACCCTTCGAATCAAGGACCATTGTCGCCATACTGAATCCCATCCTGGTACCACATTGCTACAATGTTGGCATGCTCAATATACAGGTTGGTTTGGCATACCAAAACACGATATGTACCAGTACCGGGTCCTAGCTTGGTACTGTTACAACAAACCATGCTTCAAATCAAAGCAGATTACATTGCTACCACTAGTCTTATCAGTGAGTAGCTTGGGTACCCTCAAAGTTGACACTGATGATACAAGAATTGTTGCTCATAAGTTGCCCATAAACAATCGATTGGAAAGCATGCTCGATTACACTCTCCCAAAGATGCCCAAGATTGGACGAGTTTCTTTAGATAAATCGCGTTTACTCTCCTTCATTCGATTTGTTTGAGACCAACTGGCGCAAGCCGACGGTTTTTACTTGGGTTCTTGAACAATTTAGGAGAGAGAACTGGCGTGCGCTTGCTTACTTGGGTTCTTGAAGGAAGCGCGGCTCGCGGACAGGGGATGGTAGCAATGGATGGCTTCCCGCGTGGAATCCATCCCCTCCTCGTCCTCGGCCCATTTGGAGTGGAGAACGGACGAGAAGGACGGCCATGGACCGCGGCCTGTTGGAGTTGAAGCAGCATCGCGACCCCAAACCTTGGGGGACTTCCGCCAAGAGGACAGCCTTGGCTTCGTCCGTTAAGGCGATATTTTTACGCAAGAATGCTTAACCTGGCGGTGACTCGCATTCGCCTGGCGACACGCACCGTCGTGTCGTTAAGAGAGCCATTCCCAGGCCAGGCGCTTTTTGGATAACGGTCGGTTTAACGGCGTACGAGGGTGGAGAGGAATCGGTAATTCCAGGCGCGTAACATATGCTTGAGGGATGATGGAAGACCTTAGTTACTATTTTCTTTTTCTAAATTTACGCCAATAATTTTTTTACGAAAAGCTCTGATCGTGGATGCATCCAGCGTGGGGAGATATAGAAATGTGAGGCTGGTAAGCTGTAAGCTCTCGTAATTTGGCGTTTCTCTTGTCTGATACACGTGCCTCTCCAGGACCGTTAAGCGAAGGTGTAAGAAGGTAATGAAGGGTCGCACCTTGTGGTGCCATGCAGCAGCTACCTTGTCTTCTCATTTCCAAGTACTGCGATTCCAAAGGAGCGTTACTCTCTTCATGGATATCTGGAAAGAATGGGACCTGTGGGGAATGTTTGGGGCTGCTGAAATATGTTTTCTTGTTTTCCTTCTTTTTTTTTTTTTTCCAAGAAAATTAGAAAATATTCTCATTTATAGAAAATTAAAAAAAAAATTTAATTTAAAAATATATGACATAGGTAGGTCAATGGTGTTGGATAATAAAGTTTAGTTATGGATATGATGGTGATAAAATATAATGGGTGTGATGAAAATATAATAGTGATAAAGAATGATGATAGGTACGATAAAGATAAGGTGGTAATGGTAATGGCACCAATAATGTATTGTGATGATAATCACAATAATAGTTGTGGTTCGTGATGAAATATATAAATGGTGAAGATATGATGGTAGATAGAGTAAGTATAATGGTAGTGATGAAGGTATAGTGATAATGATAGTAACGGATGATAGAGGTAGTGTGATAATGGTAATAGATAATAGAGATATGATAATGGTGATAGTGAAGGATGGTGATGAATGGCGATGATGGAGGTATAGTAAAAATGGTCATGACACTAATTGATGATGGTATAACTGTGGAGGTGATAAAAAGATAGTTGATGGTGAAAAATATGAAAAAAATGTTATTTAATTTTGAAAAAAATAGAAAACAATCTAAAAATATTTTTCAAACTAATTATGCATTTGGAAAACCAAAAAATAGAGCTTTTCATATTTATATTTGAAAAAATAATAATAATAATTTGAACATAAAACTCATTTTCTGTTCTCTATAGAAAATTATTTCCAAAAAACACATGGATTTCCACAATTAAACAGGCTCTTCGCTTGCCATCCAATGAACATACCATCACTCCAGTCAATCACCCAACTTCGATTTTCCAAAGCATTTGAGCAGTAACGTTGGACGATATCTAATATATAATAATGCTGTGATTTGGAAAGAAAGCTTATGTGGTAGCAATACGGGCCTAATCTTTTCTGGACACTTTAGTAGTATTTATTCTTGCCCCATATATGCGACCACCTTTAAAGGAGCAATTGTATCATCGGATGATCCTTGTGAGACCGACCATATTTGCTTCCCAGTAAGGCATTCCGATTATACTAAATACAAAGGTGCCAGGATTCAAGCCTATATTCCTACTCTAAGCACGAAGATTATGGAGTCGGTCTTCGAAGGTGATGGTCAAATGACGGCAAGTCTGTAAGCAAGCCATCTCATTCCCTGTCCAGATCCAAATGGTGGTCATGCTTTGCTTCTTAAAATGTTCAGATGTCACGCATACATGGAGAGAGGTCATCCAACTGGTTAATTGGATCTCTAAAAGTTTTCATGTTCAAATCTTCTAAACAACCAGAAGCAATGGAGCTAAAATTCCCTTGCAATGCCCAAACTTTTTAAAGCTAAATAAGCATAACTTTATTTTGTTTCTCATGGTGCGACAAAGATTAAGCCTTAGTATAAACCGGGTCGACCCACGTACAGACCCGTGGATTACCGGTCCGTGGGCCCGTGTCCCTCGTATAACTTCTCAGCCTAAAATAAATAAAGAAATCTAGATATATACCCAATGCTTGAGCGTATAACAAGAACATCAACTTTAATATCCAAAAATAAAATAAAATAAAATAAAATTAGCACGCCTTGCATCCCTAGCAAACTTTCAGTTTAGAGATAAATATTGCCTTTCCGCCACACAAGCCTAGCAACCACCAGCTTCTTAATCTTACCATATATCGAATCTAAGATTTCTTCCTTTCCATTCCATGGGCAACACCACCATTTCCGCTCATGGCACGGATATTAACCAAAAAAAGAACAAATGGTGACAGCAAGCACATTTTTACAAGCAACAACACTTTAGGCACTTGGTCCTTTTGGTCTCCCCTAAAGCATGAATGGAACAAGATTTTGCACGCCACAGCAAGACTCAGAATATACCAAATTTACTTTTATAACAGTTCATGAAGTTAAAAGAACTGACTCTAGACTCTGCAAGCAGGCAATCTGTTCCCTGCACTGTACATTTTCATTTCACCAACAATGAAGAGCTACCGCGCCATTAAATGCGTACCTCCTCACGAGCGACACTACGGTGCCAACAATTACCTCTTCCGCCTTTTCGATTCAACCTGGAAAGGCAAATGAGAAAATACACCAACAGACCATCAATGAAGTAAAAGGTTACACACACTATCGAAAAGTAAGCAGTCCCGGTAAGAGATGCTATAATAACAACGAATACTTTGATCCTCCCACTTCCTCTTTTCAAAGAAGAAACAGAATTTTCTACAGTACAAGTTTTGAATGGCAGAGCGCCGTGCATAACTGGAAGGCTGCAATATGCTCCAACTTAGAGAGTGCCTATCATTCATTCACTGTCTGTGTCTATATATGGGCAATAATAACTTCTTTGCTATTTCCTAAATATAATCCGTGATCTTCAAAGAAACCTAGGAGATGGGACCATCAGGCAAAATTGTGTTTCTTTTCCGCATAGGGAAAATATTAAAAGTCATGGGTTAATATATTTGCCATGAGTATCATCTCTTCCCCAATGGATAAAATAGGTCAGGGACTTGGGATCAAAATCCTTTACGATGCATCATAGGATCTATATATTCAAACATTTTCTACCTTATGGGAGAACATAGTTAACAATATATTCAAATATTACGAACTTATAACTACTAGAACTGGAGCCAAAACAGTGGCCACTTTTCAGGTCAAAGAATGACTGATCCAAAGTAAAATTAAAAAGCTCAAATGAACTGAAACCTAACTTCCAATGATCAGCCATTATGATGTTAAGTAATCAAAAAAAAAGCCTCCAATGGTTTTGATTACCATCAATGACCTCCTCTTCGGTTCATTCCAGCGACAACAACCACAACAAACAAACAAAAATCATTGACCTCATATCAAACTCTAACACAAGATAATATTTCACCAAGTAATTCTATCATAGAGAACATAAAAAGTTTTGAGTGCAAATAAAAAGTAGCTTTCCATCCCTACAACTATGCACATTATGGTCGTCTTTTACCAAAGCATCAAGTGAACACAATATGAAAAACACCAGTACAGCTAGCATGCCACAAAGTATAATAATCCATTTAAATTGAGGATCCAAAATAAAATCTTAAGACACATAGGAACTAGAATTTGATAGGTACATATGCTTCTAGACCATATCAAACCAAAAGATATATTGTAATATTAAAAGTATGTATTGTGTCTCCTTGATGCAGAAGCTAGATTCCCCATCTTTGATTTTGCATGGATAGAAATGGAGCTTAAATCAAGATTCTCTCTCTCATGGATAGAATTGGAGCTTAAATCAAGACTCTCTCTCTCTCTCTCTCTCTCTCTCTCTCACACACACACACACACAGAGTATGTGCATCTATATAATACACAGTTTCAGCATTAGCACCCCTTCATGTGTGTCATGCTTGTATGTCAATCCTTTGCAATTGCAAACCTGGCTTCACACCCTAATGCCAGGGCACTAGATTTACTTGCTCTCCAACTTTGCAACATCATAGGCCACATGTTATCCTATACAAGTACTTCACAATAACACAACAAATTAACATATGATATTGGCAGATCCTCTGACCATCTATGCAATTAGATAAAATCATCATACCCATGGACCTCCAGTATCAGTTTTATAGAACGGAATTTGATGACTTGCCATGTGCCAGTTGCCAAAAGTTAGCAGGCCAAGACTTATTTTTCTTCCAATGTCAAATATTTTTTCATCTATAGCCTCTAATAGGTTAACCAACCACCCTGATAGCTAGAGTCTTCTGAAATCAGGCAATGAATAGTTCCTATAAAGTATTTGCAACATTTTTTCACTAATCATGCATAGAACAATCTAACATTTCCATGATAATGGGTAGGGGTGAGCAACAGGTTAAGGTAACTCGAGAAAAGATACCAACCTAATCTAATAGGGTTGGGTCATTCAGTTCTAAATGCTGATAGAGTCAATTCTGAGTCTGAAAGGGGTCTTGTTCTCGGTTCCATGGATTGGTTCCTCAATTCTAACCCGAGAACAAACTTATAGCTAACCTAACCTTTTTTTGAATTTATTGGACGAAATTAAAAAAAAAGAAGTGTTCTCCAGGATCAAACCTAGGTGTTATCAAGGACACCACATGAGTTGTTTGCCATCTTTATTAAAAGACATGAAGTGTTAAATTAGTCAACATATAATATATATAAATTTTAAAGCTAACATTAAAAAAAAAAAAATCGATTCTATCATAGAACCAACCCAGAATTGAAGTGTTAGATTAGTCAACATATATTATATACAAATTTTAAAGCTAACATTAAAAAAAAAAAAAAAGTTCTATCTTGAAACCAACCTAGAATTGAACCAATCAAATCAGTTGGGTTCCAAGTTGGTTCTAGGATAGGATCAATTCAATTATGGGTATAAGATCCTAGAATTGATCCTGATAAGGTCGGTTCTAGGTTTTGGCCTGGAACCAACGTAATCGGACCAATGCTTACCCCTAATAATGGGTAAGAGGAGAAGAATTTCCATAACCTGAACACTTGTCATTCATAAAAAAACTTTCAAGTAACATTAATTAAGATGAAAACATCTTTGAAATGCAATTAGATTTGTCCTCCATGAGATACATAAAAGGACATAATAGCAAAGTTTCTACATAGGCCTCTAAAACCATTGAAGTCCTATTTTCATCTAACCTAAATGCATTCACCTCTCCATCAAGACTGCATGCTCTAACTTGTTCTGGGAAATCAAAGTGGTAACCATTGCATTCAGCCCAGAGTAGTGGGGTTGTGATGGTGGAAAACATTTAGGTGCTCAACCAGCGATGCTTAAACCACAATTATTTCTCATTTGAAAGAGCACGGTTGCTTTTATTAGCCAGCCTCGTTCAGTTCCCTCTGATTGACACGTGCTGAAATAACACTTGTTTCCACTGGGCAACTTTTAAAACCATACAATAGTTCACTTACTTGCATAAGACTTTAACTCCCATAGGTGCTGATTTTGGTCTCCAGTTTAATTTGATTATCAAATTGTAATTCCTTCTCCAATCTTCCATTCATCTATTAGCTCCTTCCACCATATAACTCCTATCACAAAAATTTCTTTAAGCCAAAATCCGCATTTAACCTTTATTGCTCCCATTTTCATCTTTTTTGAGGGCAGGGAATCTCTCTTCATTTTAGGTCATTCAATTGCTTGATGATTGGCTGCTCTAGGGTCTTTGTTTTCTCTCTCTTTAGAAGTGTCTTCAGACATCACATGCTATTAACAGCTGATACAAATTGATCCCTTTAGAATCCTCCCATATTTCACAATTTGGATTGCAACCCTTTCAGTAATAAGTTCTTTATACACCCAATATCCATCTACCTTTACTAATAGGATTTTTAAAGAATAGAAATCTTAATTTAAGATCCACATCTTTCTGCTAGACTTAGGTCACATATCATCCCAACCAAGGTTTTAACTCTCGCTGGGATGGGAGGCATCCCAACCATCTCGTCTTGTTCTTATGGAAAAATAAGACAGGGACAGAGGCAGGGCACCGAAACCAAAACTTATAGGAAAAGAAGAAGAAAGAAAGAAAGGAAGAAAAGAAAGAAGAAGAGAAATAAAAAAGAATAAAAAGGAACAAAGAAAGGAAAGAAGGAAGAAAAGAAAGAAAGTAAAGAAACATAGAAAAATGGAGAAAGAGAGAGAGAGAGAGAGAGAGAGACGAGGGTACCGACATGCTCTATCGGGACAGCCATCGGGGCGAGACAGGTAGTGAGGCAGCCTGTTCTATGGAAAAACTAAGACACCCCTGCCCCATAAGATTTAAAACATTGATCCCAGCCTTCTCTTAGATTTGTACCTTTCGACTATCATTTCTTGCTGCTCCACTAAAGTTTGTATGTCTTTTATATTGCTTCATCAAACACCTTATATTCAATTTTATGTTTCTTCAAACCTTTTCTTTTTTTTTGTGAGAGAAATCTCTTCATTCAAATTATCCATAAATTGTCAGATAAGCTTTAAGTATTTGTTTGTTTGGTCAAACTCAATGTTTTCTAGTTCCTTAAAATGCTGCCCTGCATGAGTTTCTAAGCCTTCATCTTCTGCCTCTAGACATATCATCTTGTTGGTTAACCCATCTTCTGTTCTCTTGTTGGATTCTGTCATCTAAATTGCACTTTTGGCTTTCCATGTATTCCTTGCAAGATCCAAGTTTCCTATAACATGAAATTGGATCCTTCAAATATTCTTGCCAAAGTTAGTCATCTGGCTTGACTTAAGATTAAATTATTCTTCTCTGATTTGATATATCCCTTCACTAAGCTCTCTATTACACTTCAATCTTTCTTGCTAATTCTTCATGGATCTTACCCCAGGCAAAAGATGTAATTAACTACAACCAACATAAAACCAATGTATCTATTTCCAAAATACTCAACTTCAAGACCATTTGCTTAAACCTTTGATGCCTTGGTCTTCCCTAACCTTGATCTATTACCCCAAAAAACTCTACCTTAAGATTAAGTATTTTGCCTCTCTATGCCTGGCATTGGTGACACATCTCCAATCAGCTTCATATATAGGTTCCACTCATGCAAATTTTACTGCATCATCTTCCTTATTGGTTGCAGTTAGTTTGCGATCGTATATATTTGCCTATATGCCCTGATGATAAATGACATTACAAGAATGGTTCCATCCAAGATACATAACTGTAATCATGCATAAATACACAGTACTGCTCACAAAAACTCATTATTAATTCCTTTGTAGGTCTTATTGGTGTTCCATCATATGGATTTTGTGTGAATCTACATGTCTCAAAGGGTGAAGATTAAAGAGTGCTTCCAGACAATGTTTCAAGTTCTCATTTAATCTAACATAGACATGACAGATTTAATACTGTTATGAGTGAGATAATAATTTTGTCATAAGGCCAATGGAGAAGGCAAAACCAAGTTGTCCGGTCACAGGCATCAAAAGCAAGTGATAGGTAGATATTTTTTTGAGCTTAGACAAATAGGTAATCAACTTCATGTATCATGACATGAAACTTTATAGATAATAATCCCACAGAAACAGGATGATAAAAATAATAAATTAAATAGATACAAGGAATAACTAACATCAAATTCACCTTAGGCTCAGAAATTGGTGAAGCAGGATAGCCATTCAGAGATCTTTTGGCATCATCTTCAGAGGTACAATCTGAACAGAGAAAGTGATCTAATTTTTTTGCCTGCTCAATGGTCATGCCCATACAAGACGGATGAAACCTGCTTGGGCAATGATGCATGTAAGAAATGTCATACATTAAAAAAAATAAAAAAAACAACACTTAAGCAACATGAACAAACATTTTCAAGTTTTCAATCAGTCGATCTTACAGTTTAAGCAAATATCTTCAAGAAATGGCATATATATTAACTAAAGGTTCGTGTTTTAAGTAGACAAAGTGAAATAACTTAGTCTACAAGCACCTAAAACTGCATGAAACAAATGCAAAATTATCATTTCAGAACAGTCAGCATAGAAATATTTAAGGACACCAAGAATCTGCCATGCACTCTTTTCCCAAGTCAATCACTGCACACTTTTGTATAGCACTCAGGATTGCTTTAAATGAATGAGACAAGTGATGCAATATAAGCACTTAGGGGAACTGTTCTAAGATTTGGTCCATGGCATATCACAGGGCCACCCATAGATTTCTACTTGAACTGCTTGGATCTGGGACAAATACATGGCACACCAGCTGGAAGCATCTAGAAAGCCATAAAGGATAATAATAACCAGAAACAACAAATGCTGTTCCAGCCATGTGGGATTGACTTCAGAAATCCTTATTTGTCAAACTTGTTTTTAAGGGTGAAATTCTGAAAATATAGCTAACAAAAGCAGGAACTTTGGTCGCCCCAAACTGCAGTTAATATCTTTCTAATTTTCGATTCAGGAGCAAAAGACATCATGTTTACTTACGTTACGAATAACATTCAGCACAAGCAAGCCTCTGACATCAAAAGGATGTTGAAACCAGCATCACAGGATTATTCATTGATCTTTTAAATCAAAAATTATAGTTGAATAGGGAATGATCGCAAAAACCTACAAATTATACATCAAAACAAAATCCAATATTTTGTTTCATTTTGCTGCAAAGTCTTCTAGCACCACCAAAACATGCCCAGGAAATAATACACGAAATAAAGAGTACAAGAATAGTTATTATACACAAATAATAAAAGGTTTTCTAATATGATACCATAATTTTGTTTATAAAACAAGCTTCTTTTGTGAGTTAACTGTGTCTGTTTCCATTGGCATAATCCCAGATAATCAGATAATTGGTAAATGTGCATCTATTGATCTCTTATCTTCTTGTAAAAACATAACATCATTTTCTTTGTATATTTTTTTACGCAGAGTTGGGTATACATAATTATGTTCCTAAATTGTAGTTCTAAGCCTAGAGTCCAACCAGCATTGGCATCGAGTGTTGGAACTCATACTAGCATGCGGAAAGCATAATATATCTCCTTAGAAGTAACCATGAATTATTAATATAAGAATGATAAAGAATGAAGTCAGGAGGCAATCTGTGAAATATAAATGTTGCGAAACGCATTTTCTGAAAGAACACACATCTAAGAAGCATGACATCAGACATCCAGTGCACTACAACTTGAAGCAAAGGGCATATACCATCCTAACAGGAATTTGTCTTGAGCTATTAAAATCAAGCCAAATAAGATTTTAACCATCCAATAGCTATAAATTTTTGATTCTTTAACTACATCCACAGTCACCATGCCGCAAGTGAAAATTCCTTCCATTGAAATGCGACAAACAATATAGTGTTCTAATTGGCAAATGAAAAGGTAAGTGAGAAAAGAAAAGAGTTAATTAAAGGTGGGGCGATACTAAGGTGAAAATGTAATATGAGAAACAAAAGGAGTTGATTAAAAGATGGACTGACAGTAAGGTGCTAAAGACCAGACCCAGCATTTTGTTCACTCAAGCTGTCCGATAGAAGATACAATTCTCAGCAAGGCGACAAATACCTTCTATAGAGACAATAGGAATACGTCATCATTCTAAGAATCCAACCTGTGCAATCTTTTTAAATTGTGCTTACATAGCTTCTTATAGAGAACCCGTAAGGCAGAACATGAAACCATGTATGGAGCAAAGAATTTTAAAATCATGGCTTGTTGGTCATGATGATAGATATCACTTAAGGCAACAATCATCTCATTGACATAGCTGTTCCCAGTTGAGTTGGCATGCACAACTCCAAGCCTTGATTTTTACCTTTTTCAATGGTCTATATGGCCAAAACATTTATCATTAATTGCTCGAGTAATGCAATTTTATTAACCACTTCATGGCAGCATTTTGTTTTATATAGGCATCATAATTACCCTACCAAGATTGACACTAACATCCACAATTACAAGACTACTAGACAACTCTAGCAACTTTTGCAAACCCATTCAAACATAAATAGTTTCTTGGATAAAAAATAATGACCAAATATGGCACATAGATATCAGATGATCTCAAAGAAGTAAAAAATGCAAGTAAAAAGCAGCAAAACAGTTTTAGGATGTCGAGAATTCCATGGCGTCAAACTTAAAGACAGATAACACAGACTACTTTTCATATTTTCCATAAAAGAGACCACTGCTAATATTTTTTAACCATGAATGTTACCAAGAAATCAACATTCAAATAACCCTACTCCATAATTCTAGGCCAAAAACCATTAAGATATATGGAACATGAAGAAAACATCTTATGCTTCTTGATTACAGCCAAATGAATTATACAACATTCTTTATATATGGATAGAAAGATGCTATGTTTTTAACCTTCATAACTATAGTAAACTACTTAATAAGACAAGAAATAACATTTAGAGAGAGAAGGGGGGAGAGCAAGAGAGGGAGAGGGAAAGAGCTCTCTCCACAGCAAATTTCTTCAATTACCCAGACAGAAAAAAGGAAGGGGTTTTGCTTAGCCTTTGGATCCTTCCCACCACTTATATTGCAATATCCATCATTATCTTCTGGTTTGGAATTAAAGCAACGGTTCATGTAGCTTAGAATTCAACAAAGCCTAGAAGTTTGTCGCCCTAAGATACTGATCTGTGTGATGCACAAAAACAATACTGACCATTCAAATCAGAAGAAGAAGATTACAAGATATGGCAGAATACTATAAATGCATAAAGCCATTTTTTTTCTTTTAGTAAGCCTAATTCATTTTCTTAATGCCAAAGTTGGCAACTTTTCTTGTCAACAGCTGACGTGTCGGATGAACCAATTGACTAGAGCCAATCATAATACTAACTAAAAGTAAGTTCACCTGCCGACAGTGAGGTATGCAGCCAGAAAGTTGACATTCCTCGTGGTGCTATCACAACCGACAATTATTTCAATTGTCTAAATAAAAACTTAGTTAAATAATAGAATGGTAAAATTTAAGAAGCTTAAACTAGAATCAGTACCACGATCTAAGAAATTTATCTCACATAGACCGACAAGCAGCATACCAAAGCATGGATTGCATCCTCAAAAATATAACCTTGAATAAAAAGAAGAAGCTTGCATGCAACACGACAAATACGAGAAATGTCATCCAAAGTTTGAAGACATATGCTATAAAAAGACATGAATGAAATTTTATTGATTTTTCATTACAAGCATTCTGAAGCAACATATCTCACCATGCAGTGCCAAAACTTTGGCTTGCACAATACACCCAAAATTCAGTTTTCTGTAATCTTTAGATATGCACCTTCTTTCAGACAATAGTGAAAATATGATTCTCTTACTGACAGTTGGGAATTTAACTGGTTAATAGGCACATCCATTGGTTCATGAGCCTCAGCTAGGGGACACAATGTATTTTAATCACTCCCTTGAAAAATACCAGAGTAAGAAAATGCAGCATAAAGTAACTATAAGAACTGAGCCAGTAGATGAAAAAATTATAACCTCCATGGTGTAGCAGAACCTCTTCCTTAATGTTATATTATAGGGGAATATTCACAGTTGTTGCGTAACCACAAATTACTGACAATAGACAAGCACCACAATATGGTATAAAAGCTGCAATATTAGCCCGTTATTGCAGTGTGCAATTAAAATCTAACTTCACAGCAATACCAGTGGTTCATATAAGCTTTACCACTATAAACACAAGAAACAAATATATGCCCAAGATATTTGCTGCAATGAAGTTCATGATAATAATGGTCTGCTCCAGGTAGGAAGAGCGTAAAGATAAAAAGGATGAGTACATTGGACAAGGAATCCAGAAAAACATAGAGAGCACAGAAAGAGAAAAGACAAACAGGAACGATGGATACTGTTCTCTATTTGACCTCTCTGCCCTACATAGGACTGTACAGAACAAGTAAGCAATATATTAACTGCTATGGATCTAGCCTGAATTGAAGTGACAGATAGCATTTATAACAAGTAAGAAATTTTCAACCCACTTCACAATTAACACAAATGCCTATCAAAAAGTAAGCCTAGAACGAGAACAAAAGAGAATGTCAATATTAAACATAGTGGCCCGACAAATTCCACTTATATACAAATCAAAATGCTTATGATCTACCACCACCTATTCCCAATGCACTTCAAATGGTGCTGTCTTTCAGCAATCAAAAGGGAAGCACAAAGAAAACAGAACCAGCCCCATGGAATTCCATTGCCAAGACAGTGGAGAAAGGGAAACACTGAAAAGAAGAAGAAGAAGAAGAAGAAGAAGAAGAAGAGATCAAAATGCTCGGCATGATGCACATCCTTCCTCTTTCAAGTAGCAAGCAACAGAATGCACATGCTAATGCCTATCATATCATCGACTCTATCAGTTCCTTAAATTTTTAGCTGACATCATGAGCGAACAAAAGCAGAGATCGCTATCTAGGGGGCAAAAAGAAAATCTCAACAAATATGGAAACAGAACAGAGAAAAAGAAGAGCAAAGAAGAGAATGGTAAGCACAAGTGAGATGGCTTACCAGTCCTTGCATCCCTCGCACTGGATCATGAGATCGTCGGGGTTGTAAGGCATCTCGCACTTGCAGTACCTTCGGAATTTAAAGAGGAAAAAATTTCCAAGATTAATCCAATCCGAAGAAACTCGATGATCATCCCAAGTAAAAAAAGAGAGGGGAGCATACACTGCGACGCGATCGGGGGTGAAGCCCCCGGTGGCGGCCTTGTACTCGAAGCGGCAGAAGTAGTCCTCGGCGCCGACGTTCTCGAGCTTGGTGTAGTTCTTGAAGGAGTGGACGGTGCACTTGCCCTCGATGGTGTGGGCGCTCTGGACGTCGTAGTGGTCGGAGAGGAAGAGCTCCTTGGCCCCGTGGAACTGGCGCCGTCCCCCGATCGACTCCTCCGGCCGGTAGTACCACCTCACCCGCACCCTCACGTTGTTCCGGTGGTCCGCCTCGATCTTCTCCACCCGCGCCACGTACGGCGGCTTCTCCGAGTCCGACGGCCTCATCAGCACGCAGTCCCCCACTGCGTTGCCCGCAGATGTTTCAGTCCCACACCACGGAGGCCTCCGCCCCCACAAAACACCGAAAAAAAAAAAAAGCAAAGGGATGGATGGGATGGGACGATGATGATACCTTTGACGACCTTGTTGGTGCCTTTGATGGTGTAGGAATCGAGGTCCTTCTTGCCGGGCTTGGTCTTAGCCATCACCACCAACCTACCCCTCTCTCTCTAGCTCTGTGTATGAAGTAGCGATCAGTGATTGTGTTTTTTTTTTGGAAAGAAAGAAAGAGAGAGAATGGGCGAGACAGATGTGAGCGTCAAAAAAGAACGTTTGGGTTACCGAGGGAGAGAGGGATGAGGACGGTGGTGGGGGAACCGGAAACCCTAGCTCGGGGGACGAGAGAGAGAGAGAGAGAGAGAGGGAGAGAGAGTGGGTGGCTTCCGACAAGGGGATTCAAGAGAGGGCTCGTTGGCATTTAAGTCTGGATACGGAAGCAAAGGGTGGCATCGCGTTCGCATGCATATCCGTCCGTCCATCGGCTGACTGCATCCATGCGCCGATTCGCTTCCATGATGATTATCGCGGCCGGGATTTTGCTGGAGGCTTCATACGTTTGCCTCCGAGCATGATTCATGATGGAGCTTCCTCGCGCTCATGATTTCCGTACGTATGCATGCTAATGTGCCCACGCGCACATTGCTTGTGACCTTTTTCTTTCTTTCTTTCTTTTTTTTTTTTTTTTTTTTGTTTTTTTCCCTTTCTTGAACATAAAGTGGAATTATTAGGTGGTGGATGTTTTATAAAAATAGTATGTATGTACAATGAATATTTTTTCTCTTTGATAAGATAAATATACCTTACATATAAATACTTTTAAATAAATTAAAAAAATAATAAAAATTAAGGATAAAAAAAATATTAACATTAGATTTTTAACTAGTATGATTAGGGTAGTGAACCATATATACATACATACATATATGCATACATACATACATATATATATATATATATATATATATATATATATATATATATATATATATATATATATATATATATATATATATATATATATATATATATATGATCATTCTTCATATTTATTTTTTAATAAATAAGTTAAATTTTGATATCATATATTGGAATCAATAGTCATCTCATCAAGAAGTAAAGGAACGATTTTTTTTCATCTGATGTTTTAAATATTACATTTAAAAAATCCCTTATTTAAAGTCTTCTCCTAAAAAATTGGCTCCAAAGCTAGAGAAGCAATGAGATATGTTGGATCATAGTTTTGAAATATTATAAATAATAAAGTTTTTGATCAAATTTTAACCAATGCAAATAAGTTGATACATAAAGCTCTCTACCTTCATTCAGGGCATTTATAGGCATCATCTCAATATTCTTTTGCTAAAAATGAGCTCTGAGAAGAGATGGGACTTAGTTTCCCATGGTATCCTTCTTTTATTCAATGGTCTTTCCTTTCTCTAAGAGTTACCAAAATTAATTTTGATGGATCTGTAGTTGATGGAATAGCAGGAGCAGAATTTATCATCCAAGATCATGTGGGTCACTTAATTGCTACTAGTGCAAAAAGAATCTATACAAATAATGTTCTCATTGTTGAGCCAAGGTTTGATTTGAAGGCATTATATGCAACTTTCGATGCATTAAAATCAAATAGGATGGTGATTGAAGATGACTTATTTACTATTGTTTGATAGAGTACAAATGACTTATCAGTAAATCAGAACCATTATACATTACTCATGGACATTCCCCCATCTTATGCTATAAATATTTAATTATTTCACAATGATGCATGTTTATAAAAAAGAGAATAGGGTCGCGGATCTTCTTACAAATATTGGCAGAATGCATGATGACCAAACATTTCAAGGACATCTTCTTTCTCTTTTATCTTCAACTTCCGATGAAAGTTGATGGATTTAAATGCTCTTATCCTCAAAGGTTTTAGTTTATTTTATTGATTTATATCTTTGTTATTTTTCTTACTGAGTTTGCCTCCCGATTAATCAAAAAAAAATAAAAAAGGCTTGATAGCTCTTAGCCTTCTCAATTCTCACTGCATAGGAATAACATCACAAGCAACTCACAACTCATCCATTGGAATATTAATATCAAATAAATGAATACCTCTGGTTGTTACTAAAGTGCTAGTATGGTTTCGAACAATAATATGGTTTCAAACAATAAATTCAATTCCATCACAAGCTTTATTGTTTAGTACGTTATTATCAAAATTAATTTTAAAAAAACAGAAAGCAATGGCTTCCGCATGCAGTGGATAGCCTACAAAATCAAAGCCTTTAAAAACTCTAAATCAAAATAAGACCAAGAACGGCGCTTTTCACCAAAGCGCTCAACTAACTCTTATAAACTCCTATGAATTTATAATCCATTTCATTTGGAAGGCATCACCTTCGTGTTTTCTCAAAATAGTTCGATAGCAGAGCACACAATAATAAAGTTCATGGTGGAGCTGGCTTCATCAACTAGAGTCATAGTTATGTGATTGGAGGTAACACACAGTTATTTGGTACCAGCTTAGTTATGCAACATGTGGGAAGGCCCATGCTACTATGATACATATTAGAAGATATTTCTAAAATTGCAATTAATTGGTTGCTTAATTTGGACGCCATCAACTGTATTCATCTTCTACTGCATGAAACTGGAGGGATGACAACCACCTTAAGCTCCTTTTAAGCAACTCATGTTTATAAAAAATCAAATGGTTGAATAGCCATCCATGTAGCTAACCGCTCCAGGAGATTCATTTGGAATTCCTTTCTTCTTCTTCGTTATCCAAAATCTTTTACCCTCTTGCATGGATGTGTTTATTATTAGATTAAATTTCCCACGGTAGCATTTGAAGAAATTATTATAATTATTATTAGGTTCAATTTTCATCAAGAAATTTTAGAAAACCGTTGTTGTAAATGTTTAGAAGGATCCTTGGAAATTGTATAATCAAAATATTCTCATGAAAATGCCTTTTGTTGGCGCATTTTAATATTAAAATATTAATAACTCGTTAATGATGATTCATTAGAGGGGTAAATGCAAGGTTAGGAGCTTCTTATGCATGTACTTATTCACATTCATATTCATGCGTGTGACTCATAAATTGGCATATAAATGCATTCGTTATCATTCACGTATATGCATTTGTTTTCTATATTAACCGTCCAATTTGAATGTATTTGATTCCTACATGGATGTATCACTATCAACGCATTCATGCACTCGTTATAATGAATCCCATTACCTTCAAGGCTTACATTTGGACTCATCAACATAATATATTTCAAATTTGGTATGCAAACCAACACCTAAATATTTATGATTTTATAATTTTTTAAAGATTTAGAATTGAACGAAAGACGCACTTTTGCGCTAAATTTTTATAATTTCCATCAACTTTCGTAGTTAAGAGCTTGGCGACCTCGACGACTTGCGGCCCCTGGCTCCACTCACCAGAAGGAAACCAGATCTTTTCCGTTCCCTCCTCCGCCCCCAAGCCTCGACGGCAATGGAGGTAGAGGAGGAGAGATGGGCAAAGAGTCGTGACTGATCCCGACCCTCGCCCTACCGGCTGCAAACCGTCTACGAAGCATCAAGAGAACAGCCTCTCCGACTTCGAGAAAGCTCCAGGTGCTGGGTCATGGTCACTCCGGCACCGTGTGCAAGGTTCGTCACCGCCGCACGGCGGCGGTGTGCGCCTGAAGGTCCTTCTCACCGGAATCGGCGCCTCCTTCAGTCTCCAGGTCTCTCGCGAGGTGAGCTAAGCGAGGCCGTTGTCGCCGTCGATGTCATGGCGTGGGAGCCGCGGTTGCCCTCGTGGCAGAAGCGGCGGAAGCTGAGGGAGTCTACCTCGTTCTTGGTCTTGATCAGGGCGGCGAGCACCGTGGGCCGCACTCGGAGAGGTCGATCTTGTAGTTCTGTAGCTGAGGCTCTGTGAGGTCGTCACTCGTCGGGTTGTAGCGGTAGTTGGAGAAGGTCTTCATCCGCTTGGGTCTCGTGGACTGGGGTCCGGATTGGGAGGAGTGGACCTGAGCAGCGAGCAGCAGCGCCACTGTGGCCGTCGTGGCGATGAGACCGGCAGTTTGGTCAGAAGAAGACTCTGGCGGAGAACCCTCGCGACTGCCATCAAAAAGAGAACGGAGAAGAGCGAGAAGAGAGTCGGCGGAGAAAACAGAGAGAATGACCTCGGACTCGGGAGCACGCTTGCATTACGGCGGCAGCATGGTGGATGCGCGAGAATCGGGGCTGCAGGTAGGTTGGATCTCATCGAGACAGCGTTGACCATGACCTGATATGGCTTTACATTCTATCATAATTTTATTTCCCGATCTAACACCCCGTTTGGACCGGCTCCGGGAGGCTGCTCCCGGCGACAGCTATCCCAAACGCTGATCAAAGCTGGTTGAAATCAGATCCTTAAAATAAAAAAAAAAAAGTTCTAACAAAATATTCTGAGTTCAGGCCAAATCAGATTTGCATTTGATTAAAGTAACTAGCTTTTTTTTTAAATTTAAATTTAATAATTGATATTTAAATATATAATTAATAAAAAAATAACTTAAACTTAAATTTTTTATTCAAAATTTTTTAGTTTTATCTAAATAATTGATTATTCTTTGGTTTATGAGTTATAATTTTAAAATATAAATATAAATAAAATAATTAATAAATATATAAATAAAATTTATCAAAATAAATAATAAAATATTAATACTTAAATATAATTAAGTAAGCAAATGTGAAAAGATATATAAAAAATGATGAAAGAAGAAGAATTAATTTAAATGAGAGTTTTTTTAGTGAATTGGTATATGAATCGGATTTTTTTTATCGAAACAGGCTGAGTTTGAATTAAATCGATTCTATTTTCTATTAATCCAAGTTAAATACAAATGATATATAAGCTGGATTGTGTCGAACTCTTTTGAAAAATACAAAACTTAGATATGACCCAAAATTTAGATTGATTTCAATTCTTGAATCCAGCTAAATCCATGTTTATTTGTGTATGAATTAGATTGGATCTAATTGGTTGATGCCGGATTGGGTCATGAGTTGACTCAACTCATGTGCAGTCCTAAGAAAAATTAATTATTAGTTATAAGATGTTTGTTAGGCCTACAAGATCTTTAGTTGCATTATTGCTGTGAATAAACCACTTCAATTGATAGCATGTACAATATTTGAATCATGTAAAATTAATTTTCTTGTTTGTATAAATATTAGATTCAATAACTTTGCTACCATGCTTTTGATTGTATGCAGATAATATTATAAGGTAAAAAGAAGTTGTATAAGAAAATAAAACCTCTATACGAGGCTTTGAATGGTAGGGTTGAAAGTCAATTTTATTAAAACAATCTTATAGAAGCGCTACTCAGAAACTTTGAATGGTAGGAATAGAAATCAGTTTCCTAAAAGTAACCTTATAAAAGCACTGCAGCATTCATTATTCTGTTAAGTCAATTACACTTCTTAGCGGCCATACCATATTATAACTACCTCCTTCATATACAATTAACCTCCTTCATATACAATTAAAAATCAAAATATTTTTAAGAGGCAAAGAGAGGGACAGATTTGCACTATAATAATATAAATTAGAATATTTGCAGAACCAAGGCTTAAAACAAGAATACAGCGTTACCATATCATTTTCTTCAAAATAATTTTTAATTACATGGTGCAATTTAATTGCAATAATAATATCACTACTTAGCATTGCGTGGTTGACGCTTATGAATTGGTCAAGGAAGTTAAGGTGGCCAATTAGTTATTCAAAGAAGATCCCTAATCATTGTAGTCTATTATGTAAATGGATCATTTTCCCAATAACTTGATTAGCCTCCATTGATATTAGTTATTAGTATTATTTTATTTATTAGAATTGTTAGTGCATAACTTTTAGGATAAAACTTAGGTACAATTTTTTATGCACTTGTCATACGATTCTTCGCTCAATAAGCAATACATGTAATATTATACCATAGAAAATTATACATTTTTGCCATTATTTTTTGGTTAAGTTTAAAGGATGCATGCTATTTTTTATGTGAAATAAGGGCACACATCAATTATATGCACAATAGGTAAGCATATAAGGAATTGTACCAAAATTTCATTCTATTTTTTATACATGAATTTATTTTGATAGTAAAATTACTCCTATTCAAACTTCATAAACTACTTTTATATTTATAATAGTCATTTCAATTAAATTGATCAATTCAGTAAAATGTTTATAATACATACAAATCATAAGAATTATTGTTTCCTTTTTCTCGCGGAATAGGATGTGATGAGTAGAGTTTATTTTTAATATACACTTCTTGTTTTATTGGGGATTTTTTTTTTATTTTCTCAATTTTTTTAAAAAAATAAAATCATTAAGACAGAACCTATGAATATTTGTATGCAGTATCCACATTTAAATATTCAATAGATGGAAAAATAAAGCAACAAGCATAGAAATCTAAATAAAAGGTGCATCCATCAACTCGAACAATCATAATAGTGGATGACAAAAAAAAAAAAAAATCTATGAAAAATTTCACCCGTTGCCTCTAGGAACGGCAAATCGCCCTGATCCCAGGGATTATACGGCAAGGGTCGCAAATATTATCATCACAGCGCGGTCACGTTGGACGACGGCAAGTAAACGGCAAATAGGTCCCTTAGGCCCTCCGCGCTTTGCGATCCGCCTCGCCCACGAGCCTCTGAACGCCGGTCGGCCCCGGTTGGGCCTCGTTCCGAAGCCGCCTTCTTCCTCTCGCACAGCGACACCGACGAGTCTCCCGTCCGCCCATGGCGCTGCACTTGAGCATGGGCGAAGCCCACCGCCGCATCACCGAGTACCTTGCCCGCTTCTCCGATGCCGTCTCCTCACAGGACGGCTCCGCCCTCAAGCCCCTTCTCGCCATCACCTCCGACTCCCTCTACCTCCTTTCCCTCGCCGACGCCCTCAACGTCTTCCAGGTTCCCTCTCTAATCCTCCTCTCGCACTGGTAAAAGCGCTCCTCCTATTGAGACCTAAAACTGGCTCTTTGCCAACAGGACTCGAGCCGATTAGTGAATCAGACGGATAGATACTCCCAGCTCGGAGAGATCCTCATCCCCTACTTTCGCTCCCTTCAGAGCTTCCGAATCGGACGCTTCGTCGACGCCTACGTTGCCTTTGAGAAGGCCGCAAAGTACTCTCTCTCTCTCTCTCTCTTGAAGCCTGGCTACTGTTTTAAAGGCCAATTCCTTCGCTTTCGGACTATCTCCTTAACGGTGGAGTTTCAGTGCGTTTCTGCAGGAGTTTCGGAACTGGGAGACGGGGTGGGCGATGGAAGCGATGCACACTGTGGCTCTCGAGATACGGATTCTTGCCGAGAGGGTGCGTGCTTTGATCGTTCCCCACGTTTCTACTTGTGGGGTTACTTGACTTGATGGATTTTTGGGTTATTTTGTTCTAGGCTGACAGAGAGCTGGCGTCGAGTGGGAAGAATCCGGAGAAGCTGCAAGGAGCCGGCTCGTTTCTGATGAAAGTCTTTGGGGCTCTTGCGGTACATGGTTCTGTGATCTCGTTTGTTTAGTTTCTTTATAAAAATTTTTGGATTGAGGTCGATATTTTGTTGCATCCAGCGAACTGGCATTATAATTATTGTCTCATGGATAAAATTATTGCTTTTGCTAGCACAATCTTCAGTTGCATTATATGTGGTCGAGTTACTTTGAACACATGTTAGGAACTGATAAGAAACTTTAGCTCTTTATTCTTTTGCATTAATTTCTGTGATGCTTATTGGAGACCTCTTGATGATTTAGTCCCCTGCACGTTTGTTACTAGAAAAGGTTACTTTGATTTAAAGCTCTGGTGATTTTTCAGAGGGAAACTTGTGCTTGCATGCATGGTCTTTATGCACGAGCTGTACAACCTTTATATTATTTTGTGTTATTTAGAGAATTCATCTTGTTAAGGTCTTTCAAAAAGAACAACGTGGGGCACAACTTTGTGCCCAGCTGCCCATGTATTTCTTAGTTTCTTGCGACATCCTTTTTACATCCCTGAAGAAGCCCCCCATACATAGATCAGGGAGGAAATTTGCTACCTCTCTCTTTATAGGATCGGTTCAACCCACTCAAAACCTTTTTAAGATCTGCCGCAACAAGAGAGCTCCCAGTAGATGACTCTTTCATCCATGCCTCTTTCAGAACTTTGCGCAACAACCATGCTCCATGTTTCAGGTATTTCACATGACATATGCTAGTTCAAAGGAGAAATATCATGATTTCAGAATAGTGATTGATATGTTGGTTGGCCAGCAAATACATCGCATTTGATCAAAATGAACTTTAATCTTCCTAAGGAAGAGAGACAATAATTGGATATAAAATGATTGCAATGTCTCATTGTGATGATAAGTGGGCTTGGGGAGAACAAAGAGAATACCTAGTCAGTGTCGCTGTAATCTGGTTTAGCAAACCTCATAGAGACCCAAAGTGTCGAGCAAATTATTTTGGTTTGGTCATGGCAATACAAATGACTAGTCTTTACATCATAACTTTAGTGATTTTCCCATGGCAACTTTTTAATTGGTATGTTTCCTTTGGAGTTAGCATGAACACATATTCCATTTGCTCTTATTCTTCACTTATGAGGCTTAACATGGGTGACATGGGCAAAATGGGCTTAATGTAACGACTGAGATGCACCGTGACATAGGTTTGAGAGGTTGCGAGATTGTCAATAAGAAATTTGCTACAGTTCAAGATTTTCCTTCTATAGAGTTCTGTGAATGGAAGGGGTTTGGAAGGAACTCAAGCAATATCATTCTTTGGTAGGGTATTTATTTTCTGAGGGTCAGATATCTGTGAGGAAGCAGAAGTGTCTAGGTGACAATCTTAATCCTGGATGTGTTTCTTAGGATTCAGATCTGAATTTTTGCATGCCTAGATCTGAAATCATCATATTCTTATTACTATTATTTTTTAAACTACAAATAGGAATGGAACAGTTATGGTGGTGATGATCCACTTTTGTCTGAAAAAAAATACCAGCCTAAGAATTGAAAGAGGGGAGGGGAGGGAGGGCCCGATGGGGGTAGGGGGGAGAGAGAGCAGAAATAATTTCTTTCAATTGAGAGCAGAAATAATTTCTTTCCATTAAAGTAAGAAAGAAGAAAGACTTCAACCCTTATTTCTCAGAACTAAACAAATGTTAGGTCAACAAATGTATCCTGCAAATGGCTTATTGGCTTGACTGATGTCATCATACATTTAACTTTTTAATTAGATAGCCCTTTTATTATATTTGCCCTCGTGAACACTCATGTTAATTATGTAATCTCAAGTGATTCTTTACTTTTTAATTTAATTCTTCTTGGTTGCTTTTGAGGATGGATGCATGCATACATTGATTTTGATTGCATTCTTTGTTCCTTTAGTTATGATCATCAAATTTCAACTTTTTTTTAATCTTCGGCCTTCATGAGCTTCTATCTGTTCTTTATTTGATCTTTATGTTCCTTTACTCACTTTACTATACTCATCTTGGTGGGCCTTCATTTTTTCAGGGTAAAGGCCCCAAACGTATTGGTGCTTTATATGTGACCTGCCAGTTATTCAAAATATACTTCAAGGTTGTTTCTTTTCTGTACTGTGCTTTTTGTTTGAGTCCTTATTCTGATTCTGTTTTCCTGGGACATTGTTTGTGGGTGCATGTGCATGCACATGTCTATGAATTCCATGCTAAAGTTTGAAAGTCAAAATTTTGCAGCTTGGTACGGTGCATCTTTGTCGCAGTGTCATAAGAAGTATTGAAACTGCTCGAATATTTGATTTTGAGGAGTTTCCAGCTAGAGACAAGGTCAAATATAGTTATTTTATATATTTTGCTGATAGATTTAGTGCGGAAGTTCATTCTGTTTGTTTGCTTTTGACTTGAAATTGTTCTTCTCATAACTCAATCCACTTTTATCTCAATACCTCAACAGGTCACCTACATGTATTATACAGGCCGCTTGGAAGTTTTTAATGAAAATTTTCTTGCTGTAAGTAAAGTTTAAAATTTAACTCTTTTTTCTTTTATTAACATTTCATTTCCTCTATTGCTTTTGAGACCAAAATCGTAGAATATCATTTAAGCTGAATGATATATTTGTTTTAGCCCTAAATCAAAATGCAGGCATGATATTTAAACTAAAGTGACATTTCTAGCTGTTTAGTACGCTTATTCTAGTCTCTAGCATGTGCAATGCACATGAGAGGAAGCATGTATGGCTCCAATAACGGTGGGTGAAGCATGAATAGCAGTGACCATTGCATGTGAGAGAAGCTGGTGCTGTAATTACTAGAGATATATCCCCAAAAGCAGAAACAATGGGACATCCCAATGGTTCATGTCGAAAGGGATGGTGGAACCAGTTGTCTCTGTCTATAGTTTTGTTAAAGATTAGGCTATATATAGATTTTGTCACGAATACTATCTTTGGAATTAATTCTTCTGCAGAACAAGTGTTTAAAATATGACAGAATTTTTTCCCCTCTTTTTCTGATAGGACAGGCTGATCAGAAACTAATGTCTGCCCTAATGCAATGCAACCCTCGGAGCAAAGCTAACATAAGGTATATCTATATCATTGCAGGTGCACATATTCTGTGCCATCTGCCATTTGTCTTTAAGAAAGTTGACAAGTCTTCATCGAAGTAATGATATCTTCTTTGATCAAGCACATCTCTAAGTAGCATGACTGTGTAGGAATAAGCTTTAATACCTACATTTATTTTGTTAAATTCGTAAACTAATTTCTCTAATTTTCTGGAAACAGGATGATTCTGAAGTATCTCATTCCTGTAAAGCTTTCAATAGGCATCTTGCCTAAAAAGTGGCTTCTTGAGGAGTATAATCTGGTTGAGGTATGTTCTTTAATTCTCCAATTTTTCCCCTTCTATTTTATCAAATGAAGTATCTGGTTGTGTTTGGAGAAGACTTTGAATCTTGAAAGCTTGAAATGTGTCTTTTTTTTTTTTTTCTTTCATCTACCGCATTTTAGATATGTTTGAAAAGGACTTAAATCATGCTAAATATCTTTTCTATTTTTTTTTTTTTTTTTTTGTTAAGACTAATGTTTCAAAGGTAGGGCTCTTTCTTTTTTCTAGTGGGAAATCCCACTCTAAAAAAAAAATCCAAAAATGATTTTATAGATGCTTGTGTTCTTTCCAAACTTGTATCATTTATTTTCCGTCTTAATTGTTTGATTTAATCTAATGAATTGGTATAGCATCACCTGAAGGCATCAAGCTAGATAGTGACAGATGGGGCCTTCTTATTCTTGTTAGAGTAACATAGGAAATGATAGTGAACTAAAGCAGCGATGATATAGTGAAGTTTCTATGTGATCGAATGCAAATTAAAATCTTAACGGTGTTACTGAAAATGGTGATATATTCTATGATACGATGACTTTGAGTTAACAAAGAATCCCAATTTATTTGTGATAGGTTGAGGCATATGTCAAGAAGCTTACCAGATGTAATGAGCCAAGTTGAACTTTCACTGCCTGAAACTGCTCAAGTTTTGATAGTTTTAGTCAATTTTGATCCAATGTCAGGCCAATTCCGTTGGTTTCAGATAAAAACTGTTCTTTTTGGCCAAAACTTAGTAAAGCTAATAGCTTTTTATGCAAACATATGGAGACAGCTTGCTCATGGATGATATATTGATTCCCTAGGATGCCTTCAAGATTAAACTGAAAATGACTGCCGGGCCTGCCTGGACTGCGCAACTGTAACAGCACCTTGCTGTCAGTTGAATTGTAACCATGCAGCCATTCTTCCACTACATTTTCCCAGACTTCGTCCAGATAACCATGCCCAATCTACCCGGGGGGACTCGAAGAGGTCTTTCTGGGAGTCTTCTCTTGATAGATCATTACCTTTAGTTGGTGACTGGATGGGCAGCCCTGTCTTGGCTTGACTCCGAGACTGTTGCCTGTCCAAGAGGTAGCAAACTGCTTGAGCAGTCTTGGGTCAGTTAATTGGCTTACTTTGGTGCTTGATTCTATTCAGAGTTATGGTTGCATAATATTCTACTCAATTTTACAAATGACTTTCAGGGGTCCTGGTACTCGGCATTTGCCAGTTTGGATTTTGTTAACAAGTTTGTCTTGAGAGTAATATTTTCTGGCATTTACATTTTTACTTCAATTTCCTTTCAAACGAATGTCTTGAACTTCATTTTAGTTGTATACCAGGTGCACTTTGATTATAACTTATACAAGGACCCATAAATAATAATTTCACCAATCCTTGCTTATTCAGTTGTTGGTAGGACCTGATGTGATGATTTGTGCGCATGCACCTTTCATAAATGGGCCGCTCAAGTTAAATCCTCTTGGGTTTTCATTTCCATCCACCTTCAAAGCATATTCATTTATGTTAGTCTGTACAAGTTTGATGGTGTCAGCTTTTGTCTAAGTTCTGGAATGTTTATTTCTTTTGAGGAGCAGGTTTACAGCCTTGCTGACATCTAATCTACAGGATGTCCATTTGGTGATTAGAGCTTTTTGTGTTTTTTTCTCAGTTTTGCATGGTTTTTTTAGTACAGATATGGTGGTTTCCTGTAATTTTTTTTTCCCTGGATGGCAAATGTTTTTGTGTCATCATATTGTTTGTTTGGCTAGATGAGGGTGTTCTGCCTAAAGATAAATGATTGCTAGGAGAGTGAAAAATGGATAAGATTCACAAATGTACGTAAAGTTTTTTGCCCCAAAAAAAAGCTGAATTTAAAAATGATCGTGTTTTACATAAAACTGCATGTCTTCATTTATAAGAGCCTAGACAAACCATGTTGCTGTGGATTATTGAAAGGGGTATTAATTCTAAATGAGCTTAAAGGTTCCTACTCGGCTGCCAGGAAGGCATGAGCTCTCTGCATGGCAGAGGATGATGTTTGTAGTTGAGATTTGTTTTTTCAAATTCCTAATTTGACTTTCAGTATTATAAGTTTTGCTATTGTCATAAGGTTTTAGATCTTTAGGGGTGATTTTTTTTCTTTTTTTTCCTTTTCAGTATACAGATGTTGTAAATGCACTTAAAAGGGGAGATCTCAGACTACTTAGACGAGCCTTGCAGGAGCATGAGGATCGGTATGTTTTGCTCATCAATACACATAATTCATCATTCAAGATTTCCATTTCTGATACTTTTGGACCATTAGATTCTTGAGATCTGGTGTTTACCTTGTTTTGGAGAAGCTAGAGCTTCAAGTTTATCAAAGATTGGTCAAAAAGATGTAAGTTTTATCAGTCATTACCAAATAGCCAAGTTTTCCACCAGCCTCGTTCAAATCTCAAGGAATACTAGCTTATGATTTCTTTTCACCAGTTATATCATTCAAAAACAGAAGGACCCCAGCAAAGCGCATCAAGTGAAGTTGGAAGTAATAGTAAAAGCATTGAAATGGCTTGAAATGGACATGGATGTCGATGAGGTAATTTTGTTGATTGCAATGTCTGCCTTAAATCTTTTTTGCTCTCTTTTTGCTCAGACATTTGATTTCAACACTTCCCTTTGTATGTAAGATGATCTATTTGCTTGCTTCTTTCGCTATTTCAGGTGGAGTGTATAATGGCCATTCTTATTTATAAGAATCTAATTAAAGGTTACTTTGCTCACAAAAGCAAAGTTGTTGTCCTCAGCAAACAAGATCCCTTTCCCAGGTTGAACGGCAAGCCTGTAAACCCATAGGTGATCATTCATCTTAGTTCTCAATTTTTTGGGGGATTAAAATAGCTGTAGTTGATTAAAATGAAATGTAAATAATTTATCCGAAATATATTGCAGGTTCAGTTATGTGTGCTGGTGTCCGAGTTAATGCCAGGAGGGTGACCCATTCATTGGGCGAGATATGGAGCTGGCTCGCATTTTTCTCTCGCGTTCTTCGGGGTGCTATTAGTTGACCATGGTGTTATGGGGTGAGCGAGCGTGCTTTATTACCGCCCCTGCATCTTACCTGACAATTATCCATGCGATTTTTTTTACAGTAGTACTGTGTGTATGATTTATTGCGTATTTTTGTAGATACGTTGTATTTGGGAATTTCTAAGAAAATCTGTCTTGGACTTTAATTGTAATGTTTGGTAGCTCTAAGGAGACAGTACAATCTAAGTCATGGGTTGATGTGGGATGAAATGGTTGCTTGTTTGGTTCCAAGGCATGTCTTGCGTGGCCAAGAACTGCTGGTGGATTTGGCTCTTCCTGGGATCTAGATCTTATCATAAATGACCCACTATGAACCAAATAACGAAGGAAACCATTCTCAATGACTTCAGGAGCGTGTGAGTTCGAACCAGTAGGCCATCTCCCCTTGACACGACTGAAGTCATGTAGCCTGGCTGAATAAATCGTTCACAAACTGCCAAAAAATAAAACAAATTTATCATCTCGTATATGCTAGTTATTCAGGAACGTAGGATAAGTCCGCAACAGCTAAAAGTACTAAAAGTTTGAGGATTAAAATAAAATAAATTTTGAGGAAAAGGATCATTTTCACCTAACCTAAAGCATCTGTTACATGGAAAGCTAAGAGTGAACCAACTACTAAATTCGCATCGCTCATACGTGGGCATGCACCATGTCATTTTCCTCAGGCACGCATCTATCTATCACCTTCTTTCAGGTGGTTGTATGCGTGAAATTCCCACCAACCGCAAACCAAAATGAGTCTGGATGATGGAGTTCCTGGATATCCCATGATTACAAGACGTTGATGCTCCAAATATAGTTGGAACATTCCGTTCTCATTCAAAAATTAGCCATGTTGAGATGGTAAAATGTGAATGGCTAAATTGTGATCTTCATAATGCCAATGCAGATGACATGACGCTGGCTAATATGAATTCTCTGATACAATTGCACCAACTCTGAGCTTCATCACTCATCCAGTACGGGACTTGGCTACAGGAGATGGGTTCCTTCAAGTAATTAACATAAATTTAGGGAAACGCTTGCCAAGTAGGGTGTTAACCTAAGGTTATAACGCTTTAATAATGATCATGAAATGTGGTCCTAGCGTGCAACAGCTTCTGTCTTCATATACTTTCTTGGCAGCTTTTGAATCTCTAACCCCCTCCTGTTTGTTCTGCTATTCTATAATCTGCCAAGAAGATAGTGTAATGTCTAGAATTGTTCAAATATTGGACTACATACTGATAGCTAAGTTTAATATTCATGCATAGGCCCAACCCAGCTCCCCTAGTACGTTTACTAATAGTCCAATCCCACACGCCTGCCACCAGGCCAACCTTGCTGTCATCTATTTCCAAATAAATCCATCGGATCGAGCTACGTCAGGTTGGTTGGTCTTTTATTTATGTATTTTTATTTATTTTTAAAATTTTTTGTGTCTATTTTGATTCTTTGATCGGACTTAATTTTTTTGTTCGGGTCCATCCCACGGGCTTATCTAATGTCAAAATTCGTAAAAATTTTAAGCTGGGTTGCGATCCGTAATCAGCTCTGGTTTTGTCGATAAAGGTGATAGGGAGTCGGAGTGAATGCCGGAATGGATGCCTTTAATTTTTGTTCCTAGTGGTACGTGATTAGTTGAACTTGAATATTCTCTCCTACGACCAGCTCCAACCAAAGTCATAATTGGCCTAGAGGAGGCCTGGCTTGATTTTCAAACAAATGATGGAGTTTAGGTCGAAGTTCAATTCAAGTTGAATCAATGCCAAACACAACTCGCTAGCAACCTCGGTTACTACAATTCTACGAGCATTGAGAATATTTAGGGGGTAAAATTTTTATGAAGCTCAAAAGAGAAAAAGAAGGAGAAGGGAGCAAAAGGAGGAGAGAGAGAGAGAGAGAGAGAGAGAGAGAGAGAGAGATATGTACGATGGGCGGTGATTTAAAGCAATTTGTGCAAGGTATTTTTGTCCACATCAATGAAACACATTTAATGCGGGAAAAATTAAAAATTGCTTTGGATACTGCTTCAGATTCTTCATACGAAGTCATATCTAATTATAGGAGGAAGGACGGACAATGCTAGTGGACAAACATCCAATACAAATACTCGCTGGTACCACCCTGTTTGGTTGGAAACTATTTGAACATCTGTGATCGCTAAATATGATGACGCAGACAAAGGATGCAGCATCCCCAGGGGGTTTTCTTTGGACCAGGAGGCAGGTCCCAGGCCTCATGAGCCATGACCGCTGCTTCAAAATGAGGCCCCCCCTCGGACTTCCAAAAAGGATTGCGTCTCGCCTTCTACTTCTTAATAAAGGTGCCGGGGGAGCTGAAAGAGAGTGGATATCTTTAATTTTTATTCTTAAAACTACTTGATTAGTAGAATTTGATCGTTGTCTGCTGAACAATGATTCACCTCAAGTATCCCATTAGCTCTTTGGGAACATATCACTGATTTCTATAATTCCCACCATCCTGCAACTGATGCTTTCTTCTTCTGTTATGGTGGAAGAATTGTTGAGTTGAGTTTCTTAAAATCATAGAGTATTTAGCTTTCAATCATCAAATGCAGTATTCTCCTCTACTACTAGATACATGAAAACATCTTAGCTTCAGCCAGCAGCGCACCTAATTAATCTCAAGATCCTTTTAACTCATATTCTATAATTAGTTCATGGCCTTTTTATTTCTATAACGCTCCAGCTCATCTGCTGCTCCAATTAATTTTATTGACGGATCAAAACCACATAGCCTAAAAACTAGCAAGTGAACTTGAGTTATAAACACATAACTCTCGTTAGCCAGAATCTACCCTCATATCGGATCGTTGGTGTTGTAAGGATGATTCCACACCATGATAAAACTTCATCACCGTTTTATGATAGTTCTTTTCTTATATCCACCAACTTTCGAACACTTATATCGATTCTAATACCATTTATGGATCGACTCTAATACCGTTTATAACGCTCCAAACCCATCATGGATAGTCTTTCCTCATGTCCATCAATTTTTGCATACTCGAATCGGCTCTGATATCATTTGTAACATGCTAAGCTCATTTACTAGTCCAATTACATAATTCAAAAATTCGAACAAAAGTTAATGAGTAGTAAGTAGATTTGAATTATAAGCATAAAAAATATATATATTTTTATTTAATATAAAATTAAATTTAAGATATTATATTTTTATTTAGTAAATAATCACCGTAAAAACTAATGTTTGGAGTATTTCGCTAGGATTTGAAAACAAAAATGAGTGTGTTGAGTGGCCAAGTGAAAATAGCGGAAACTTAGTTATAGGCCCTCACTAATTAAAGCTTGTTAGGGACCATCACACGGTAACTAAGTAATCCTAGTCGGTGGAGCATGTGTCGGTAGACGCATGGGACCATGGGCGCATATCTATGATTGCATTCACACCACGTGGAATCCGGTGCCAATTAATCTATTGCCACCTAACATCTCTCTCTCCCCACCCCCACTTTTCCATTTCTTCTTTGACATCCAAGGCACATGACTCCATGTCGTGTCAATTGTCATGTCATGGAATCCGGTGAGCTTGGAGGTGAAGGCCACGCATAACGTACATGCCATGGCGGGGCCTATAACACCTGTCAGAAAGGTAAAGGTAAAGGGAGAAAAAAAAAGAAAAAAAAAAAAAAAAGCAAAAGGGTAAGCTTCTGTATTGGGCTAGCACGAGAGGGCCCAGGGCGCGGCGCATTCTTTTGCTTTAGACTTGGTCCGGAGAGACAGAGGGAGTCGCATGAGTGAAAGCATGGGCTCATGCCACAGGTGTAGAAGAAAGCCAGGCGCAGGGAAGGGAAGCTGAAGGGAAGGGATAAACATATCTTGGACTGGACGGATATAAAATAATTCCTTTCAGATAAGGTTAGCATATGTTATAATCTAAGATCTCTCATTAAAAATACAATAAAATCTCACCTAAAAAGTTGACAAGAAAGTATAATTCAAGCTTCTTAACTACTTCTTGGTTCTTTCTATTCAAATTCTGGCATTTTTATCAAACTAAAGATTTTTATTAAAATTTATATTAAAATTTAATTAAATTTATAAACGATTAGATTCATTTTGATTTTATTTATATAATTAGTGTGAACCTAAGCATATATATATAATATTACTTACTATTCCTCCTGATTCCATCATTGCATATAACTGCATGGATGAGCTCGATTGTTACCACAGTGGGTGCTCTGAAGCATTGCTCTAGTCAATAAGTCAAGTCAAATCAAGTCGGACTTTTTTAACAGCAGAAAAAAAAAAGTATCCGGCGAGCATGGATCTCCTCATGTGATGACAAACACAAAGGAAGAATCTGTGGTCTTCGTCCCTAATTTGCATCCTTGGAATGTGAGGTTTGCCTTTTAGAATACTGCAAGTCAAAAAGATTTTGGTGGGACTTTATTTCTAAGCAAGATTTTTATCCCACTCCAACTCTCAGGATCCTTTATCGACAATGCAGATATGGGCCCATTTACAGATGTAATGGGAAGCACAACGTAACTTTCAGAGGGGCCACAACTATAGCGAATCCATATGGCTTTACCACTTAGGTGTCATGTGCCATTAGAAGACAATGGACACAACATGGGACCAAAAAGTCGAGCCTGCCATTTGAGAAAATGCATCGCAAAACCATGGCTGGAAAAATTGGCAATTTTGGAGTTGTTCCCCTTATGCCACCACATTCTTAGGAGAGAACCTTTACCCATAAAATCTTAACTTAAATATAAAAAAATTCTTAAATCTCAAATTAGTTAAAATTAACAACTATCGAATTCTTTCTCTTTATTTTTTTTAATTTTCAGTCATATCTTATGTAAAATGTAATGATTTTAAATCTTTAAATGCTCTCTCTCTCTCTGTATTCCATTAAGTCTAGTTGGCATCCCAATGAATATTTTTTATTAATTTTTTTTTTTTAAAAAAAAAGGCCTCATAAAACTTACCTAAAATGGTAGATACAAATTAATATATCTCAAAAAATAGTGACAATTTCAATGTCAATATACTGGCCAAGATTTTTTTTTAATCAATCTTTTACAATAAAATATATTGATTGTTAAACAGTAAAGCCAGCAGCTTAAAATGTCAACTAAGGATGGATATTGATATCTCAGTCGTTCCAAATTTTTCCAACCTTCATTGTCATCCTGGAACGATTAAGATTTCGGTCCATTTTGATGTCAGCCGCACACCAAAATAACCAAGATCTCTCAGCTGAAAAACCCGGAGACAGAGACGTTAAAATAAAAAGAGAAAATTAAACGACAGGCCCATGTAGCTTATAAACGATTAAGAACACCTTCAGAAGAAAGGGGTGTGTCAAAGGAGTCTAAAATTCTCAAAATGTTTTTCAATCTTTTTTTTTTTTTTTTTTTTTTTTTTCTGAGTCTCAAGGGACTGGACAAGCTAAGCCAACTCATGACACCGTTCTTAATAGTCTCATCCCATCCTATATTGCTCATAATATATTATAATATTAATTTTAAATAAATCAAATTTAAAGATATAATTTTTAAAATTTAAATGTCTAAAATTTGAGTAAAACATTAAAACTTTATATTTTTTTAAAAAATATTTTAAATAAGTATTGAAATATATAATTTATTAAGAATTGAGGTGGGATGAAATACGGAACATTTTGTTTTGTAAAAGAAAAAAATTTTGAAACACTTTTTTTATGAGATTTGATGCCTTATCTTCTTGGATACCGTATTGGAAGTCCTAATGCATATCATGATGGTCCAAACCATGGAAACCTGGCAATGGAGCCTGGAGGGGACCAGAGTGCAGAACAATGTCCAATTGATCCTCTATGGCTCTTGATATAAACATTAAAGCCATTCATTATAACTGTACCTCGCGTTTGACTCAATAAATTCTTTTTTGGAGAACCGTCAAATACTGGTCCCCTCCCAGCTACTTAGAAATGACTGCCTGCCTCGGTTCAGATGAGACCACAGCTCATCCAGCTTCAATGGAAGAGAAGGGAAGCAGATCGAAATAAAGCCACAGGACACCTCATTGATAGCTCTTAATGACATTGAATGGAGTCACGGTTTCTACTCGGTGGAATCTGCCGCATGGTTTCAAGGTTAAGGTAGCATTCATCCACACCTTAAAAACTTTATGCTAAATAAGGTGGAGTCGCTTTCTAATTTCTATGCATAGAAGGCTCTTCCATTCTCCTGCAGTCTTAGAATGTTGACAGGGCAACACAAAACGAGACTTCTGTGAAAGCAAAGGGTGGGGGCTTGGGATATGAGCTTGTGACCAAGATATGGGACAGATGCATTGGTTGAGAGCCCCTTGGGGTTGGGAAGACCAACAACTCCCATCTTCACATGATCCTTAGCTGGTTGCAGCCGTATCCTACTCTCACATGGATGAATGGAGATATGTAAGCAAGAAGAAAATACTACGCAGCACTTCAATATCATGGTTAGAATCAAAATTGAAATCGAGCTTTATTGAAATCAAAATAAAACACAGCTCATTCCTCCTACCTATTTGGTTGGTATATAAATCAAAGTTAACAAAAAATAATCTTTGAAGTTATATATATATATATATAACATTTAGCATATTGATACTATCGGATAGCGACATTCCTTAAGGGTTCAGTTTTACCTCTCAAAAGTTGGATTCTCTCATCCAAATTGTCACAAGCAAGGTAAGGCATCACGAGACCATACGGTTGGCTCCATAGCTTCTTATTCTACAGTATGGAGCCAATTAGTTAGGTGCTCGTGTCCTCACCTTTGCTAAGAACAATATCTCACTGCTAGTTTGTGGGACCATAAGACTATTTAGCTACAAGCTCTTTTTCAAAGAAGAGACTGGTGTGACAAATGTCCTAAGTTTACTATAGCATTTTTTTGCTCTTGATTCGCTATATTTATGTTGCCGATTTTATTCCGACCCCATGACTCTAATAATTTTCTATCGTGGAAGGATAATTTAATGAATCTAGCTTAAATCTTGTGCAAGAATTCTTCAAACTAAATTTTCTTGGGAGAAGGAAACCTCATGCACTTTTTTTCTCTTTTGGGTCCGTGATAGAAACAACTGATCGTTTTTGAGCAAACGCTCTTTGGTGCATCCTTGCGGTTGATTCACCCGAGTACATTATCAATCCCTCTCATCTTTCTAATCTAATCTTTCTTACTCCCATGCCCCTCCCATGATAAAATATATATAGCAATGATAGTTAATTAGGACGACCATCGATTTCTCACCAGCCCTCTCCCAGCTTAAAAGCCACGGCGTTGCTTCGCGTCCAGATCGATGATCGAAGAGACGCCGCTCCTCTCACTCTCCCCCAATAAATCTAAGCTTTCCCCGCCCCTGCCAACCATCACCAGTCTCCCGCCACATCCCCTCCCCTCTCCTCTCCTCTCCTCCCATCGTCGTCATGCTTTCACGTTCAGTGAGAACAACAAAATGAGGTGAAGCGAAGAGAAGAAGCAAGTGGCAGCAAGGTATCATTAGACAACAGAGAAAGTAAAAGAGGAAGAGAAAAACAAAGAAAGCTTTTGACTTTGTAGATTTCCTTCAATACTCCGAAAGGCATCCTCTCACACTCCTTATGGCGTCCAAACCACACCCCAATGCCTGCGGCGACGGCATGAGACAGCGGGTGAACCGCTGTCTCGCCAGGCTGTCGGACCGCGACACCGAGGCCATGGCCGCCTCCGAGCTCGAGTCTATTGCCAGGTCCCTGACGCCGGACTCCTTCTCGCCTTTTCTCTCTGCCATTGCTGACACCCGGCCCACCGACAAGACTCCTCTCCGGCGCCACTCCCTCCGCATGATATCGCTTCTTTCTAATTCCCATCCGGCTTCGTTGCTCGCGCCGCACCTCCCCCGCATGCTGGCCGCCGCCCTCCGCCGCCTCCGCGACCCGGACTCCTCCGTCCGCGCCGCCTGCGTCGACGCCGTCCGCTCCATGGCCGCCTCCCACCCCGCCGCCGTCGCCCTCGTCCTCCTCCGCCCCCTCGCCGACGCCCTCCTCCACGAGCAGGACCGCTGCGCCCAGAACGCCTCAGCCCTCTGCCTCGCCGCCGCCGTCGACGCCGCCTCCCCCGATCCGGATCTCGCCCACCACCTCCACCGCCTGCTCCCCCGCCTTGTGAAGCTCCTCCGGAGCAACGCCTTCAAGGCCAAGCCCGCCCTGCTCTCCCTCCTCGGCAGCGTCGCCGGCGCCGGCGGGGCCTCCACCCCGGCCCTCCTCGGTCTCCTCGTCCCCTGCCTCGTCGAATTCCTTGCCAGCGAGGACTGGGCCGCTAGGAAGGCCGCCGCCGAGGCTCTGTCCCGTCTCGCCGTCTCCGATAAGGATCGGTTGGCTGGATTCAAGTCGTCTTGCATCCAGTCCTTCGAGAACCGGAGGTTCGACAAGGTTTGCTCTGCTCCGAGATGTCGCCGGTCCATAGATCTGTACATCTGTCGGGTGTTCTTCACGTTCTGATCTAATTTTGACAATGCAGGTAAAGATCGTTCGTGAATCGATGAATCGGATGCTGGAGGTGTGGAAGGATATTCCGGCGGCTCTCGACAGCGAGTCTAATGCCCTGCCGGCATCCCACTCACGGTCCAATCTTTCTCCCAGAGGTGATGGATAAGTCCTTTATATATACATCTAATATGTATGTATTCTGGATCCAAAGAATGCAGTTATTCTCAATTTTTACTCTTAATTTCTATGAATTTTCAAAAAAAATAGCCCGTTCTGTCACCATAAAAGTGTGGAGGAATTTGACTTTATCTGATATATAAATTTTCTAGATCGAATGAATGCATGAGTTGTGATTCTACTCTTATTCTAAGCGCAATTTTTGTAAACTAATTGCATAAAATGAATGAATTTATGATACCAAAAAATGGGATTCCGAGTATTTCTCATCTGCTTGTCATTTTGGTGGAACAGAGAGCGCAAGTGATGGGAGATATCCGATGGCTTCAGTAAGTTCTAGTTCTGTCCGATCTGCTTCCCCTTCTATTGCAAAGAAGAGCAGATCACCTCCACCTGCTGCCTCCCCAATTTCTACCACCAGAAAGAACACTCCTCTGTTCAGGAATAAGAAATTGTCCTCTCCTTTGTTCCACAAAACAGACCATAAGCAAAACTCCGATTGGCAAGTTGAAATTGCTACTCCCGACACGCATTCAGTTAAAATTCTGAGCAAAGATATGATTCTGAGAGTTCAGGAACATGGAGGGTTGGAGGGCAATGTCAGATCCAGGTTAGCAGCAAGAAGGATGCTTTTTGAAAAGAACAGTGAAGATAAGGGAAATAAGTTGGCCGGGTTGAAGTCTGCGTCATGCATCGTTCCATTTCAGGATACGGGGAGCTTGGAACCAACTGCAGTGGCTGGCAAGACCACTGGTGATCTTAATGCAGCACACAAGGATAGTGACCTCTCTTTGATTCGCATGCAGTTGGTTCAGATTGAGAACCGACAGTCTAGTATGTTAGACCTTCTCCAGGTAACTTCTCTTTGACATGCTGAATGGTTTTCCTGCCATTAGAATTTCTTGGTTGCTCTTTAAATGTTTTGTATGTCATTGAAAATGTGGTAAAGTAATTGTTATTGGATGTTTTCCATTGTTTTCTACTTAACTATATGATGATGAATAAGACATGGCAACATACATCTCCTCCCTTGTTGTTTTTATTCATCAATCTGATTTTAACTGTTAGCCAGTACTTAAGTCTGTGCTTTTCTGATTTATATGCAGCTAGATAGTTTTGAGGTTTCTGTCTTGGAGAGAGAGAAGAGAGAGAGAGAGAGAGAGAGAGAGAGACTTTCTTTAGGAACTTTCCAGCATTTTTGCTAATTTAAACATGCCAAATTAACCTGCACTCAGTTTGTAGCAGAGATTTAGTATCTGGCTGTGAGAGATTGTGTACTGAGGAAGATCTACCTTGAGGGATGATCACAGCAAACATGCTCAAACAAATGTGAATGTCTGTGAGAGGGGAGGTGTGTGGGGGATGTAATACCTCCTGGTGTAAAGCTGCAGCCTGCAAGTAGTCCGCAAGAATTCAGTAAGAGAAGTACTAGACAACGGTTCCTCAGGGAGTTTCATTATTCTGTGATGATTTGGGGTAATATTTCCTATTAATTTTGTAATGTAAGCAAAATATACAAGTCAGAATGTGAACCAACTTTTCCTATTTGATTAGAATGCTATCATTTGCAATTCCAAGAATGCGTTATTCTTTTTCTGGAACCAAGAAACTTCCACCAGGCGTGTTCAATCCAATTTCTGTGAAATGTCACGGCCAATGGAGCATGTAGCTTGTTTATACAAGTAACAGTTAACTCTGCTATTTATTGATTATACCCATCCACAGCTCAAAACAGAAATGTGAATCTAGAATGCAACCTGAGGCATGCTGGGATTCTGATGAGCATTTTTGATCCAGTACCTGAGATATCGAAACAATACTCTATCTGTACTGAAAAACTTTAGGAGGATAGGGTTTTGTACAGTGACAACATGGAGAAGAAGCAAGCATGATATTTGTTGCACTTGGGACAGGACCAAATATTTTGCTTTTCATGCCAGTTAACAGGAAATCACATCTAGGAAAAGGATTGATTCTTTTGCCGGTTGCTATTATGATGGGCTCCTCACCTTCTGATTGTTTTTTTGGTAATTCAGTGCAGTTCATTATATTGCTCCATTAGAATTTGAACTACTAGGCTATAATGATACCAACAGATAGCATTATAAATGGTTTATACTTTAGACGGCAGGTATTGGAGCATTGCTTTCTATTCCTTAGCTATAATTTTCTTTTTCTAGCTTTGTGCCTTTTCTTCTATGTGGAATTTTTGCTTTGTCGATTGGCCTTGCCTGTCGTTCTTATACTATGCAGAGCCAAAAGAGTTTAAACTTTCTTACATTCCTTAATTTTGCTGAGATATTAGTTCTTTTCTAACTTGACCTGTAATTGTAAATGCCTTTTCTAAATTCCTACTTTCTTTGTGGGTTTTATAGAGGTTCATTGGGATCTCTCAGAATGGCATCCATTCTTTGGAGACTCGAGTGCATGGCCTGGAGATGGCATTAGATGATATTTCTCATGATTTAGCACTATCTTCCAAGAGGATACCAAACAATGATCCTGCAGTAAATTGGTGCTGCAGATTACCAGGCGCAGAATTCCTAAGCTCAAAGTTTTGGAGAACTGAAGGCAGATATTCCTCTAGGTTATCCATTTCTGAAATGCAGAAGCTAACTGAGAAGGAAGGTAGGAGGCCTCAAAAAAGGGATAAGCAACGGCTTGGACCTGAGGGTGGATTTGTTGTCAACCCATTAGCAGATATTAACCCTCAGTCAGGAGGGAGTACGGAGTTTACTTCACAAAGTGCTGGAGTGTAATTCATGATACTGGAATGACACAACCAAGATGGCAACAAGCAAGATGAGACTTCACAAAACATAAGGTAAAAAATTGATTTCTCATTGTTCACACCTAATATTCCCTCTGTCTGAGGAAAAATAATGGCAGTCATGCGTGCAACCTTAAGCCATAATGAGGCTACTTTGGCAAGTTGGTGAGGCAAACCAAATCAGCTGTTTTAACGAGTTCACACACACTCTTAAGTTATCTCTATATATGTTTCTATACCTTAAATCTTTTCTGTTTTTCATTTAATGACTAGTAAAATTTATGTAACATTTTCCTTTTAACCTCAGATCTGCATGGTTGAGGTGGAAAAGTTCGGCACACGCAAAATTTGGTGACAAGTTGAGGGGAGAAGTTATACAGATGCTTGTTGCGTTAGAATTCCGTGTCAGAATCTCGAAGCTGGATGATTTGAGCCCTTGCAGGAAATTGAAAGAGGAGTTTTGAGACCAGCTAAGCCATCCTGCATTCACCAGAGTTCGTATGCTCTGCATTGAATGCCTTTGGACCCAGATAGTTTCACCGATCAGATCATCATAAATGCCCAGTTGTAGACATTATGACAATGATCCGAATTTTTTTGGTCTGAGGCCAGCATTCTTACAATTGTGATCTTGTATGTACTGCAATATTGCGGTTTATTGTCGGATTGTGTTTCCTAAGGTAATGAAGCTTTGCATCCTTCTTCATAAATGAGTGCAGTGCTTTGAACATTCGTTAAAAGAGAAGTCATATTTATAGACCCCTCAGAAAAAGAAGAATAACAAATTACAGGTGTGGTTGACAGTGGAAAAAATGGTCTGCCTAACAAATTACAAAGTGTGGGTGACAGCGGAAAGAATGGTCTGCCTCCATAGCACATAGGTTCTAAACAGCTAAGCTTTGGAATAGAAATTTCAGCACTGCACTAATGCATTTTAATGTTTCCAGCGAGTCACTTTAGGCATGCGAGTCATTCAAGGGGATCTTGGTTCAATCATTTTCTTGTCTCATGCATCAGCTAATTAAAACTGCCTCTGGAGTGGTTCTCATCTAGCCTTGATGTCAAAGAGAGCCGTCTATCATCACCGTAGTTCTTTGTCAACGCAGCTGGGGGCCTTGTGGAGGCCATCGGGTGGGTGGAGGCGGTATCGTGTTTCTCCGAATTGGGTTCACATTGGTTGGAACCCTTGCCCGGATGAAATTTTCCAAGAGCTAGCAACCGGAAGAATCATCAATTGTTGCCATACTGCATCATGCAGGCGGGTTCTAACGTTGGAATTATAACTCTCTCTCTCTCTCTCTCTCTCTCTCTCTTGCATTCTTGCTTTGATTTCTTCCTACCTCTCAATAGCTCATGTTTGTTTCCTCCTGCATGACCTAGCTGATCTGGAAGAAAGCTAGAAATTCTCTTGATCAATCCGCTACATTGGTCCAATCGATCAGCCATTGTTCTTATTGCTGAGCGTGCACTCTTAAGCTTGCAAATGCTAACATGGGTGCCCATCAAGCTAAAGTTACAAAGTTGGCCGTTTTCTTATTGCAAATGCTAACATGGCTACATTGTTCTTATTGTTCAATTTGGTACCCCACAACCAAATCATCTCAAGCTCCAACTTTAATGGGGACTCTGGCCCTGCCTGGGAAAACAATTTTCGGAGACAATTTATTCCGTTGAAGTTTATATCCACATCTAAATATCTGCTTCCCAAATCCATTCTGTGAAATGATGAATGCATATTGACCCTCTCTAAAAGCAATTTTAGAGAGTCTATGGTAGGTAGCATACCAAAGACGACATTGGGTCCTTCTCTGTTCCAGGAAACTTGTCCTTTGTTAGTTCCTGAAGGAACAATTGCAAATTTGCATAGCAGGAAGCTTCCAAACTGAAAAAAAACAACATAATGCCGGTGAGATAAAAAAAAAAAAAAAAAAAAAAAGAAAAAGAAAAAATGAGTGGAAGTTGCAAAACAAACTTCTAGTTTAATTTCCAAAAACACCCTTTTTCCAATCTCATTCTTTCCAATGTTAACATAGCCTTGCGACCTTGTGACCACCATCTTTAGTTGCGCAGTTCGTTTTCTTCCCAATAAAACTCTCTAAGCCCCATATCTTGGCAAAACCTCCAGTTGCAAGTGTAATATGGTGAATCGGACTCATTGTTCTCTGTTTTTTCGGTTAAGCTCTCTTAGATGCTACTGTGATTTACTAGACGTAGGTAAAATGTAGAGAGGCAGGGAGAGGAAGAATCACGTGGTGGTGGTGGACAGCAAGAAATGCAGAACCAAGCAGGTAGACGAGGAGCATCAGAAAAGATGACATGGAACAGAAAAACCTCATGGCTTTAGTAAAATTCTGATCAAAAGATTGGTGGCCACTACGTAAATGGCAAGTGCAGTGCTTTATAATGTCTTAAGAAACAACAAATTGAAACAAAAGTCATGTTAAACGGTGGATATGAAACTTACCAGCATCTCGTCATAAACTAACTAACAGTCATAGTCATCAGCACCTATCTGGTCGAGCAGATCCGTACAGTTTCTTAGCAAATAAATTGCAAGAGAAATTAAAAAACAAAGAAACTTCTCCCAAGATGATTTAAAGGTCGACCAGCCATCGGCTTCCCCAGAGAGCTCCATGAGATGCAACGCCCATCAAGGGTCTGGAAACCTGTAAATTGCTTCTCTATTGATTTTAATCTTTAGTCTCTTGCAAAAACTATATTTAATGGACATACATGGGTGACCTAACGTCATAACAAATTTCAGATAAAATGTGTTGACAGCTCATAAACTTGTCTCCAAATTAATAATACAAGGTATGCTTGGTGAGTAGCAGACCTTCAATCTTTGCCGATCACCTTCCAGGGGATATAATTTAAAGCTTGCGCTCTCCTCCTACTCCCAGCTGCAGCTGCACTTCAAATTTGTATGCTTGTATTTCCATGGGAGATATTATCACAGTACCTTCTTGAGCTACGTCTCCCAACTGCTCATTGTACCCCAGCATCTCAGTGTCATCATGTAGAAGATTCAACGAAGTCGCCTTCGCATTAGAGACAACCAAATCTTTGAACATGTAGAACAGATTGACAGGCTCATCCCCCACAGTCGTACACTGAAGTCCACCCCTTCTACAGTATGAAGTATCCCACCCTCTCCTGTGCAATAGAATAACAAATCTAGAGTCTGAAGGCTGTACCCGGGGGAACTTTAGAGGCTGTGGAACTTTGAAATTCACAATATGCAAGTCGCATGGTAGGGGTGCAACCAATGGTGTGAACGATTTGTGGTATGTCATCAAGGACTTATCCTGCGGTTTCTTGCTAACAAATGCATGCATTGGGTAGTTCAAGCGGGCACCTACTTGATGGGATAGAAGAGATGGCTGGAGATTCAACAATGCATGTGCAGAAGGCAATGCAGAGACATTGTGCTCCATGAGGATATGAAAGAGCACATTCATAGGACGGTTATCCAATACTCCTTGACCCAGACCCCGGCCATCATCATAGACCAAACGACGATCCAACATAATCTCAAGCCAACCATTTTGAAGGCTTGCTGCCCCCAATGACTGCTTAGAATGGACAGAAAAGCGGTGACCTGATGAATCCTGCAAGAATGCAAGCGACGGTACAGGGTAGTAATTTCCCTGCAAAGGGATTTTATCATAAGTCTGCCTCCTGATCATCTGAAAGCCATTCAGATCAGTGTAAAAAACCCTCTCGTTGTTGATATTTGTCTTGAATCTAGCTATCATTTCTCTGTCATTGAAATCAGAACCAATAAGTTCAACATGATATTCCTTCTCAATAAGCAATTCTTGTACAGTATTCTCTCCACTATAAAGCCGTGTGATGTGAGAGATTGGAGTTTTCTTCCACGCAGTCTTTGGAAGAGAGTAAGATTCCTGCACCAAAAGGCCTTCAGATATAATGAGGGACCCACCCTTTTCAATAATTGGTTGAGCCTCTCCATTTGGTTTGAACAAGTAAGCCCCACTTCCGGAGCTCCTGTACATGCCTATTTCTTCCCCAACAACAGTTTGTTTTCCATCTCTATGGCTGATCTTCTGCAGCAGACCATGTTTTACATCAAATGTGAGAGTGTAACGAAGATTATGGATCTCTGCCTTTTCACCTTCAAGTTTTGAACAAACATAAGGAGGAGGGCAAGCTGATGAATCTGATTCTGGAAACACTTTCAGCTCAGCAGGTATAGCTTTTTCACAGTCTTGATGTCCATGGACAATAAAGTAGGTCTCCAACCCCATGGCAGGAACAGAAGCTCTCCAATAAAGACGATGCCGCCCGGTAGAAAATTTTCTCTTGCTATCAATCTGCCACTCCGGAGAAATTTGGCTCTTCACACATGATCCATTGGAATCCCTTACAAATATGTCAGGCTTAGTTACAATCACCATTACGACCTCATTCCTTGTTTGCTCCAATGGATTAAAGAAGACAACAGAATGCACATGTTCGTCATGCACATCAAGGACCTTATGCATTGGCTGCACATCATACTTTGACCTTGTCTGCTCTGGCTCAAACTGCGAAAATAAGGTAGGATCTGATTTGTCATGGAAATCACCTAGAAGGACTTCCACAGCCCTAGACATAAATATCTGCAAGTCCTGCAAAGAAGTATGCATTCGAGTACCATAATCTTCTACTACATGATCCTTAGCTGTACCAGTTACCCCATCGTGATGCTGGAAAAGAGCTAGGTTCCTCCTTGCAGTTGTCAATTTGTGGGAGAAACTAACAGGTAATTTAGCACATTGAGACTTCTGACAATATCCCAAAACTAATGCAACCATTATCTCAGATGCACGCAGTGTCTGTTCTAGTACCCGATCAACTGCTTTAAAAAATGGTCTTGAAGCATAGTAACCACTCCAGTAGTCCTTATTCCTATCAGCATATGTAAAGAAATCACCTGAAAGAGATGGGAAACCTTCTAGTTCTCCAGATCCAATCTCACCAGGAGGGGAAAAATTTATTCTTTCTGCTTCCTCCCGAAGTGTATGGAAGTAATCCTCAAGGGTGCCAAACTTCACTTCAGCATTCAAATTGGGACTAGAATTTATATAATCAAAAAGCTTTTGATAGTTCCTAAATTGGACTTCTGCTTCATCAATGCTAACATAACGAAAATCATCCCCTAAAGGAACGAGAAGTGTATTTGTTCTGTATAAAGTTGATTTCTTCCTGTATTGGTCCAGAAGTGTTGTTGCTCTCTCTTGCACATTACTTGGATTGGTTTCAATTGGATCAAATTTCCAAGGACATAATTCATAGCTAAATCCATGCATCCGTGCAAAGTCAAACTGACAACAAATAGCTGGCTCTGGTCCACAAGTATGTGGAATATCATAAGAATAGAATGGCATCATGTGAACAAATATATCAGTTGTTTCCTCCATGTCCCAGCTCTGCCTCCATATGTATTCAAGATTCTTATGCAAAGCCAATTCCTTTTTCAGTTCATAGTGAGTCCTTTGTATAAGCATGTTACGGAAACCCATACGCCGGAGCAAATATGCCATAGTAGCTGAATAACCAAATGGATCTATGGCCCATGAATTTTTTGGAACAACACCAATGGTATCATTCAGCCATGTGTTGCCCTCCATAATCTGAAACAGATTTTAATGAGGTCAGCAAAAACTTGGTAGTCTATTAGTGTATTTTCAATTCAACTTCTAGCCAGAAGAATCAAAATTAATAAGATTGAAAGTATATGGTGCATGAATCAATAATATACTGTAAAATGCAAAGATGTAATCACTTTCACATGAATAATCTCAAATAAGCAACTTATAAAGCATGCACATGATTGAACAGGACTATAAGGTTGACCAACTATGTCATGAGAGAACATTAGACCATTGTCTGAAGTTCTCCTCAAATTCCAAATAAACTCTTCAAACTCCAAAACAAACCAGACATTATCAATTCCTGCCAAAATCAATCTAAGACTACAGCTATTTGTCATAGTCTCACGTCAACTAATAAAAGGGGTACCACATGGGTTTACAAGCCTAGGCTGGTCCTCCATCCAACAGCTTCACCTTTTGGACAGTGAGTCCATGACAGGTAGTATGAGAGCCAGGCCCAGTGCTACAGCCTTTATTATTCATGTAGGATCCTCGCTAGGGATACCAGAATCAAGTAGGACCTTGTGCAGTTGCATAGGACCTGGGCATGGGCGCCTCCTCTTGAGTAGGAGCCAGCCATGACAAGTGCACCATGAGATTTTGTGGAAAAGATTGTCATGATCCCACATCAACTAATAAAAAGGGTACCACATGGATTTATGAGCCCAGATTGGTCCTTCACCCAACAGCTTAAGCCTTGAGCTGTCAGTCTATGACATACGGCTGGCAAATGAGCTAGCAAGTTTGGCTTACTTGTTTAGGAAACAAGCCAAGTTAGAGCTAGGTTTGGCTTGCTCAAGCTCGGACCAAATTAGCTCAAGACATGAATATATAAATAATTTATGCATTTTATATTATTTTAATTATCATCAATACAAATAATTAATATTATAATTATTTGTTATAAATTAATATAGGTTATATGGAATAGAATGCATACAAACTATAATCAGAATATAATCAAAACTATTACTCCAAAATATATAAATAAAAGCCACAAATAATATTAAACTCTCACTAAATCTCTTAAACAAGCCAACTATGAGAAGTAGGAGCTTAACTTATGTTTCACACGTTGCACCCACTTATTATAGGGGAATGATTAATAAACTACCTACTATATGCCACAGTTCCCCATACAATAAACTACCTATTGTATGCCATAACCAAGCATCAAAAAGAGGAGTGAAGTCTAGTTAGGAGGCCTTTCCTGTTAAGTACAGCATAACACCAGCCACTTATTATAGAGACATGATTAAATGGCCCTCAATGAGTGGTTGGCTGATTACATTATCGACAATAACTAATCATAACACTACATAGAAGTGGCTAAATTTCTCGACTTCTCATTTTCCATAATAACCCCTAATTTTTTTTTTCTTTAGATGTTTAAACTAAATTAAATTCTACAAAAAATGAACCGAGACTTTGAAGAATCTAAGGAGCAAACTCTCCTTGAGATGGGATTTCTACGATTATTTGCATAATTTGAGTCCCATGTTCTCCAAATTCTACGATTACAAAAAAATCAGAGTGATTTGTTGGTCATGGACTAAACTCATCTAGATTAAAAACATAATATTTTAAATTCCCATAATATCCCCTTATTAGATTTCTCCCTTAGAGGTTTTAATCATACTAAATTTCTATAAAAAAAGGATACTAATATTGCTAGATTCCAGGAAGTCCAAGGAAACTCACCTCAAGTTGGGATTTTTGTGATTATATGTAAAATAACTTAATAAGAATTGCAAGTGCTCTAGAATTTGAATTCAAATTCAAATTGTTTCATAGCAAAACTTAAACTTATCTAGATTAAAAATGTTATATATTATTTCTTTTTAAAATTTAGCATATGAAATCTTTAGATGCAAGCACCTACATTTGTGCGTGTGTTATAACTAGTAATCTTTAAAGATTTGTTGTTCTCTACTAAAATTTTGGATGTATGAATTTCAATTATCTTGACAAGTTGATGGCAGTTTCCTCAGGACCATTTTATACGGTATTGCACTCTTTAAGGATCGTGTAACATAAATCAAGCAAACACATTTGAAAACACATATGGAGCCATTGTTTTAAAGGGCATCACACTAGACTTCAATATTTTAGTCTCCAAATTAAAGTACAAAATGCTCTACCCTCTCATTAGTCTTTTAGAGAAGTTAAAAAGCATTGGCATTCTAGTAAAGTTGCAATATTAAGGTTCTTCCAAATGTCAAATCATTGGTTTCCATGGATTTTGTCCCTCAACAGTCATGCCTCTATATCATTTAGGGAAGATTAATCATTATGTAATTTAAAGTTCAACCCATAAGCACTCCACTATAAAATGTTGAAAACCCAAGAAAGTCAATGAGAACATTTGTATAGACCCAAGAACTCACAATGCCTTCATATTCTCAACTGTAGAGCATCAACATTGCAGAGTCCAGAAAGGCGAAATTATAAACACCAATAAAAGTTTTATTTCCAAAGGAAAGCCATTGACAAAAGTTTTATTCCCTTACAAACATTAGCATGTAAATAAATTATAATTTTACTGAGATAAGACTATGTTTTCTGCACTTAAGTTTTTTTTTCTTCAAAATCAATTGAAATATTTTCAATCTTAGAAATTATGATCTTAACAAGTGTTCTCCACAGCCTAAAATCTGCCAAGAGAATTTGGTCATTTGATAGACAACGACTGCTTCTTTCAACCTTTTGCTTGCCTTTTTTCAGCCAATAAATATACTCAAATGAACAACCAAAATTTATTAGTTAATTCCAACAAAGCAGACTGCATAAGCATATTGATGAGTTCACTTACATCATATGAACATGCACAGTATTGCGTGCGCCTAAGCATAATGCTCATAATCACACAGCCAAAAACGTGATCAATAAATACATGCACATATAGAATCAAGCATAAACAACAGGACCACGATCAAAAGATATTTGCCTAAATGTATTGATGTGAATTGCAAATAAATTGGCACCCTGATAGTTTATCCAACTTTTTTCAAAAATGTATATCCACAACCATAAATCAGTGGAATGATTTGCATCGTCTGTGTTAAAATAGTTCAACAATACCCTCTTGTAAACTAAAATAGGTCCAAGTTACCAGCACACAAGATGGGCAAAAGATAAATTTAATGGTGATTCATATGGTTATCAGCAGTCTACCAATACTTGAAATTTGGGGAAAAAATATGAATAGTATTATTTGCTTATTTTCCTTTTTCCTTAAAATATCAGGAAAGAATGATTGAATAAAACAGAAACTCACTATTTTTAAGAGATTCATATTGTTCTAAACTTATTAGAAACAATGTCTCTTATGACATCTTTGCTGCATATTCAAGTGGAAATTCCCCTAGGAAGTTAAGTTCTTAATAATGGATGTTAGATATGTGACCTTGATTGGTAGCGGCCACATCTAGTTTAGTGCCATATCATCATGAGTTTAATGTCTCCATCCTTTAAAAGAAATTTTATGTAATAATTTATTTCCAAAGCATATCTCCTTCCTATCTAAAAAAAGATGTGGGTGTATACACATGCAAACACAGACACAGACACAGACACAGACACAGAAATATATATATACACTATATGTACATATACAAAGATGTATGGATATATCTATATAAGTTGAACAAAATCTTCTCATCTCTCAGTGAATTTTACAAATTCATGGCTGTAACATGCATCATGATTGGTTTCTACACTAGCTTTCAGATTGGTGCTAGCAATTCAATTACGCATAGCATCCCTCAACAAGATATTACCTCACAAAAACTAGACCTTTTTATGTACATCTGCAGCTGCAAATGTGCGCACGCATGCATTTGTGCAGGTGTTTAGAGAGAATATTCTAGACTTGGTTGAGACCTCAATCCTACCTATGCAAAATCCACTATGAGATTTCTGAAATGGAGATCAGCACCTTTGATCATGATCTAGAACATCTAACATGCTTAGAAACCAAAAATCATGTGTTCTGGAACCCAATGACCTATTCAGGAAACCAATGACCTATAAATAAAGTGGCCTAAAAAAAGATAGTTTGAATGACTTTCTATAATATTTTGACATGATTTTTATAGTTTAGAAGTTCCCAAATTCATTGGATTTTGGTGCATACATGGATTGGCACAATAGTTCACATATAATGGTTAGGATCCAAGCTTTATATATCCTACCTTGCATCTTGACATTATAGTACTATCCATACCGTCCATATTATGTCCGCTTGCTATTTACATATTATAGATCATGATTATGGAGCATATACTCATTTAAAAATGTGTACAGTTGATATTGCACAAATAAGATTAGGGTTTTAATTGCCTCAAGAGTAATTATTATTATATATATATATATATATATATATATATAGAGAGAGAGAGAGAGAGAGAGAGTTGAAACAAGCTACTCTTCAGAGGAATTAAGAGTAAAATGACATGGCGTACGTTGTCTCCCCACACGGCCAATCTACTCACATGGCTAGCACAAAACCCCTATCCTCAAATCCCATGATCTCATCCTCTACTTCATTCCCCTTGTAGGCAACCCCTAACAACCTCCTTTAGTCGCATTCCTCGCACATCTCTAATTGTTCATCTTGGCAGATTGATAACCCATGAAGTTCCATCAAGCAAAGCCATGAACAAGTTATTGAAGTTTGGCTCTTAGCTAAAGGTATATGAGAAAGTGAAAAGTTAGAAAACACCATCATTGAGCATAACTTCATGCCACCCATACTGCCACCATTCTCTTGGCTTTGAGTCCCACTATCTCTCCAACCAAGTAGCCCATTCTAAAACCCAAGCTCCCATGAATTTAAAAGGAATAGAGGAAGACAAAAGCAATGGCTGCCAAGGACAGATGGAAGATACAAAGGTGAAAACATAGAAGAAGGCCAAAAAGAAAATGTGGCAAATAAGAAGCCTTTGATGGAGGAATGAGAAGGATCTAGAGCAAAGTTCGTTATTTTAGTATCGGATCCCGTATCGATACCACACTGATACAATGTTGGTATGCCCAATATGCAGGTTGGTTCATCGTATCGAGACTTCGTATACACCGGAACCAAGTTTCAATTCGTAACAATACGATATGATACGCCCAGCATGAGATGATACAGTCCGTTATGGCATACCATGATTTGGAGACTTATAGAAGGAAATGAATCTTTTCATCGTTCTATTGAAGTCATCAAACAATAAAAATAAGAGATTTTATAATTTTTGTCTCTATACTTATTTTTAGTGTTCCAATATTATCGTGTAGCTCAAAAGTTGTAAGGATTTGCCTTAAAATCCTCTTAAGGGTAGACTAGTTTCCCCCTTGTACCAGCCAGTACATACCATTACCAACTAGGGACCGGTGCATGCTACACCCTTTATGCCCCCAAGTCTTGTATTGATGCCCACATTGACACACACCACTTGACATACTTTTTTTTTTTTCTAGATTATTTAAATTAGCCTCATACTAACCTGTCTCTACCCCTTAACTTAGTACCGCACCAATTGGATGAGTTCTTTCGCACAACTATGGTGCTTAAACAAAAATTGATTGTTTATCATACATGAGGCCAAATTCATTTATTAATCATTATTTGTAGAGATATTATAGAGCGAATGCAATTTCTTGAAAATAAGTACCTTATTTTAATGACACAATTTGTACTAGTTACAAATATATTTCATACAAAATATCCAAATAAATACATGGACTGAAGGTTGATTCACATCATTCTTGCATTCATGCATGCATGTTATTGTCATGTCATGCCTGAACCTAAACATACATCTCGATCTTTGAGGTTAGCTCAAAGATAGACTCCAAAAACAAAAAACATAATCCTAGCAGCTGCTTATAAGAGCAATAAAATTTGTTAGAGATTTCAAGAATTTGTTTAAATGGTACCATAATCAGCATACATCAAACATTGCAGAACCCCACTCTTCTAAAAGGCTGCTGCCTAGGTTTATGTGATCCCTAAATTGTCCTGTTTACAGTGGGAAGCCTACAAAATAGGTACGACAATTGGCATAAATTAAACAAGAATGCTATCTAAATGTCACACACACACACACACACACACACACACACACACATATATATAAAAGAGACGCCTGCTTAGCCTTAGGTGGTCCCCTAAACGCATTGCTCAGGATCCAACCACCTAGGCAGCTCCTAAATGCAGACCAATCAGCTGCAAGTGTTCAACTTTCCAGCTATACTTGTTTGAAGCTCCTAAGCAACTAATCAAGACCTTGACAACCTAAGCAGGTTGGTTTTAGATGATCTATTAAGGTAAGACAAAGCATACATGCTAGGTAGGTGGATTATAACCCATAGTGCCTTTGTAACTGGAGCTGAGATAGCTTAATTACAAGTTCTCATAGCACCAGATTGGCTGTATATGTCCAAATTTGCACTAATTATTCATAATTTGGTAGAGTTGCTAGTCCCATTGACTTGAATTATTAAACATGGTTTCAGATGATCAATTTATATTTTTGTATTATATGCAACAAAAAATTATAATTTTACTGATCAATATCACATATTTCACAAAATACGCCCTCAAATAAATGTATATGCCCTTTTGAATTTATCTTCTGTTTCCTTTTTTTCTTCTAATTTATCACTACATTTATATGATTATACATGTTAGTTTCTATTACTATTAGATAGAGTCTAGGTAGGTTTTGCACAAGTGGAACCTTTTCAGTTAAGCAACATTAGGTCCCCATATTGCCCATATACCACCCAGATTTTAATATAACTTAAAAAATCTACGAACTATACTCGAAACCTATACCATCACAAATTAAGAATACTGCTAGAGAAGCATAGCAAATTATAATTAACCAAAAAATACCTATAAAAGCTCCTTTGTGAACACAAAGACATCAATATGTTTTCCATTTTCCAAGAATCTTCATATTATGCATAGCAACCATATTTGGAGAAAAAGAAAGAGGCTTTTCATTAGGGTCGAGATTATATCACAACAAATAAATATATTAGTGACAAAAACCACATCATCACATATGAAAGCATGTAAACTTTTTTTTTTTTTATTTTCAAAAATCCACGATGATTAGTCTACAGTGACACTTACAGAATAAAGATAATGAATATACCTGTTCTATGATAGCAAAATAGTGAGAGTTGGCCTGCATAGAAGAAAGGAATCAGCTTTAGAGAAAATTTACTTTTACAAGGACAATTGCAAAGAAAATAAAAAAAGTGTCATCACATTTATTATGGAACAACTTTATAAATCTTTTTCCAGGCAACTGATCTTATATGTATCTTTTTTTCATCATATCAAGATTCTATATAAAGAACTAGGGCACCATATGATACAAGAGTTCAATTCAAGCACTGCCTGGAAGGCCATGAATCATCAACAATGGAAGGTTGATCAGGAGAATGAATGCTGTGAAGAACCAGCCAACGACACAAGTCGAAATGTTGAACCCCAACTATCACATGCTGAATGGCAATAAACCCTCAGCCAATGCACTAACGCTATCCTAAAGGCCCAACCACCCATCCCCTTAATCTCCTTCTACACACACACACACACACACACACACATACATATATATATATATATCCCCCCTATATGTGGTTCCACATAGCCTTCAAGGAACTATCAACATGATGATGGCTGAATGAATGAGAATGCCAAAGGCTTGGCGATCAACCAGCTACCATTTGCATCCAACCTTCACAACTCATATTGCAACCATCACCATGCATAATATCGGGCCATCTTAATCCACCAAGATGGCATCATATTATATTTACACAGAAAATTTTTCATAAGAGGTGCTAAACAACAAATTTAGTCCCATTAAAGCTCGCAGGCTCCTAATCACCATTTCCAAAAATGTGGTAGAAACCTAGTGGTTGCTGGCAACAAGTCAAGGTGATCTAACCAAAGTTTAAGTACCCATGTGAACACAACATCAACAAGAAAGTCTGAATTATCTATTGATGCTAGCTTTTTTTTTTTTTTTTTTGGGTTTTAGCAGAATTTTCCTGTAGAATATTATAGTGCAGGCGCAATCAAGCTTCTCCTGGTCAAGCATCAACTAATATAAGCCCATAAAAGAAACCATGTAAAAAAATATTATAGTCATTCGTCAACCAAATATCCTAAAACACTTGATTTTAAGCAAGGCATTCTGGATTTGGCTGCATATATATATATATATATATATATATATATATATATATATATATATATATATATATATATATATTAATAAAGTTATGCTCACCAGGAATTTGGCCAAAGTTATCTAAATGAAACAAAACATGAATGATTTTATAAGTTTATACATATGAATAAGATAATAGGAAAGACAAAGTTCCATCACTTTCATTTTAGTAACAAAGTTACATGAGAAATAACAAGGAAAATCATTTTTTGAGAAATTTTAGGCTTCTTGTGTAAGACCATTATATCAAAAGTACATAACTGTGTGAATCAAAACTCATCTTCCTTCCACAAATATCACATGAAGTCCACTCAATTAGTAGGAGCGATGGCATAAATATTCTCAATTCATCGAGAATTTCTTGGATTGTCCTTCGGCTTACCTCATCGTTCATCACCCAACCTCCTCCCACAATCTCTAACTGCCCGTTCTTCACCAACTTGGTGAAGCTCTCCCTTTTGACTTCTGAGGCATCCCTCCACCATCTCTCCAAATATGACATCTCCTCCCAGATGAATTTTCGCCTGGTGTCCTGCAAAAATAAGCCAGGATACAGTCCTTTGATTCCCTAAAGAACCACGAAACAAGAAAACCCTAGTCATCCACACCCACGAATGACCAACATCAACAAAGACATGCAGACCATTCAGCAACACTCAGTAAATTAGTTCAGTATAACAAAAAACATCATCCATCGCTTAGAAATTAAAATCTTGGAATTAAAACAAAAAGATTCTTGCAGATTTTCACCTTGGAAAGCGACTCCACGATGGTGTCCAATATATGCCGGGATTGGCGATTGTAATACTCCTCAACCGTCAGCTTCCATCCGGGATCATTATGTGAATGGGGCACCACAAAGACCTTCAGTTTCTCCTTGTCCCACTCATTCCCAACGTAGGTCACCTTCCACCCCTGCTTCCACGCGCCACCGTCCACGTCCAAGAACTTAATCCGGTCGTACAGATCCTTGGTGGTGATGTCCACAGCGGCTGCCGCGATCTCACCCCCCTTCCCGCCGCTGGCGTTGGCGGGCCTCCGGAAGGCGGGGCGGCGGTCGTGGCGCGTCATGGAGAGGGGGGAGGAGAGGGAGTTGGGGACGCCGTAGCCGATGATGACGGCGAAGAAGAAGAGGAGGGAGACGAAGAGGCCAAGGGCGAAGAAGGTGGAGCTGGGGGATAGGAGGTCGCGGAGGCTGCTCCGGCGGCGAGCGGCGGCAGAGGAGGGCTTGCGGAGGGGCTTGGGCTTGGAGGTGGAGGGGAGGAGGCCCCCGCCACCTCGCCGGCTGCCGGAGAAGAAGGGCATCGGGGATGGAGATCGATTCAGGAGGCGAACAGCGGCTGCCGCCGCTTTGAACTATGGCCTGCTGCTGCCAGGACGAGCTACGGTCGGCATCAATGAATGCTAGGGCTGAGGCCAGGCTTTAAGCTCCAAGTCAAGCGATGGTTTTCTCGCCGGCTTCCAAAAACGACTCTGGTGGAGGTGGTCCCATGCGCACGCGTTGGCCAGAAGAAGTCCAGACCTTTGCCCTTAATCTCCGGCACCACGCATAAGGAATTATGGCGCGGTTTGGAACTCTGGCGTTTTATGACGTCCATTCATCCGGACCAAGAGCAGAACAATACTCAATAAAAATAGGAGGCAAATTCTATGATGCAAAAATATGGTAATAGACACGAGATTTTTTTTTTTTTTTTCTCCGGTATTCTCCCTATTGAATATGAGAGAGAAACCTCTTCTTTCTCTAAAAATAATATATATATATATATATAATTAAGTATATCATGTCGAAATGCATGCATTAATAATTGCAAACTAATGTTAAGAAAAAAAAAAAAAAATCCAACACATCTGAAAATATTAATAATAATGCATAAAAAATTTCAAACCTGTCCCATCCTTTGTTGACAATAGTATGCAATTTGACCATCATTAATCTCTTTAAGAAAAAAAAAAAAATCCTTTTATTCATCTGTCATTAGGTTTCTTATGAAATTCTTAACAAATACATTATTAGTAAAATAATTTATATTTCTTCCTGGATCTTTCAATAGTAGTATGCAATTCTATAATCATTAATAAAATTTTTGAATTTGTTTAATTTGTGGGAAATATTTCCTTTTAGATCCAATAGTAGCATACAATCTGAAGATCATTAAAAACATCCTTAATGAACTCATTGTTAATCAGACAATCCCAAACTTATCTCTTTTTTCTCTCCTTATACACATATTATTTCTTTCTTACTCACCAAATTTTTTTTTATTAATATTAGCATATAATTTAATAATCATTAACACACTTTTAATTATTCAGTTCCTTAGACAAGAGGCTTTTTATAATATTCTTAATAAATCTGCTGTCAATTGATGAGCATCAAACTTTTTATTTATTTATTTTCTCATTTTACTGTGAAGATATTAGTAGATGAATTAGTTTTGTTGCTAATTGCAATTAAGTTTTTCCCAACAGTAGTAAAAATATATGAAATTTTTATTTTTAAAAATATTGAAAGTAAAGATTTTTACCTTCAGTTTTTTAGAATTAATAAATTTAACTTTTAAAATATAAAATAGAAATAATAATATCAATTTTTTGGCTTGAGTTTTTATGATTTTATTCTGAAAAAAGAAAATAAGAAATAAAATGATGCTACATAGGCCCTAATTTTTTTTAAAAAAAATGAATACTAACTAGGTGTTTTTATTTTTGTTTTTGATATGTTACATGGCAATCTAAATATTAACTTGACAACCCAACAAGGTTTAGATGGATATTATTATCTGAAATGCAAAGTTATAGCTGGTTGCAACTCATCTTGTCAAGTCTTCATCAATTAAACTTTGATCTTACTACAAATTAAGCATGCGGTCTCATTAATTCACAGAAAAAATGCACATAGTATTAGATAAGTAAAAGAACTTTAGCATTCCTGTTGACTAAGCAAATCCACATGTCTTGTTCACATTTAATCCATTGTTACCATTTGGTGATTATGAGATAAATATTTATATGTTGCAGTTAGAAGCAAAGTAGCAAAGTAGAAGATATTTTGGAGGCCTTGAATAGCCCATACCAAAATAAAATAGTAACCAATAAGCAAGGGTAGTTAGAATTTTTATTTGCTTTTAAATTTCTTATAAAAATTACTCTCTTTCAAACAAAATTTGGGAGCAATGGTAAAATTAAGTAACAATCCCACTGACCAAAGGTTTTGGCTTCACTATTGCCCATAAGGATGGCACATTTTTTACCCAACCTAAAGTCTTTAGTTCATAAGTTAGGTACGCATTAGTTAAGCTGGAATCATTAGCGAATTGGGTCAAGGCTCTTTTTAACCTATTGACTCTTTAGCCAATTGGCATGAATGTGAACTATTGGATCAATGATCCAATAACTCAAAATGAAATAATGAGAGGGTGTTAGCTCAGCCCTAGTTTTTTTTCAAAAAAAATAGAGAGGAAAACTTAAATCAATAAGTAAAAAATTGTTTAGAGAATTGTTGTTCATATTATTATTTACTTTGTCTTATCATGTGATTTAGTTTAAAAATTTTGAAAAAATAACTTACATATATAATATGAGGCCCAAAATTGATTGGCTTGGGCCAAGTAAAATGCATTAATAGGTTGTTTGCAAGATAGCATGTTGGTTTTATGTTTGATTTGAGATGAAAAATCTTGGACTACTTAGAGGCTTGGTCAAGTTTGGATCCAACCTTATAGGCATTCATATATGATCTCAATCTGATTAAAAAGTTGTTTGAAATTTTGCAAATAAAATTTCATTGCAGCTCCAATGAAAATATAATTGAGTTACATAAGACTAAATTATATTGTAACTCAATTAATACTATTTAAAAAATTATAGTTATAAAATCTCATTTAGCAGAGCTAATTATATTATCAAAAATGTTATAAATTATTCTTTAACTTATAAATTATTATAATATTAAATAGTATAATATTATTTATAATATAATTTGTTTACATAATATGATATGATATGATATTATTTTATTATAATGCTATTACATTATAGTACTAGATGTGATTGTTTTTGTATTTCAAAACAATGAGCTAACTCCCTTTGGATCGACTTATAACTAATTTGGCAGTGAGCAACTTGCATATTTTTTAATTATACTTAAAGTCGAAGTTCAATTTAACTTACACTATATAATTAAATTACATTACTTAAAAGAGATGAGTTACACTGCAATTTAATATGTAGTATAATTTTAATTACAAAACTTCAAACAACCTCTAAAACCATGGATTACCATCTTTAGCAATCATTCATGCTTTTTCTGCACTTGAATAAGATGCATGGAGAAGAGATCAGATGTACAAATTATTTTGTGCTCATGAATACATCTTGGCTTATCGAAGTTGACAATCAAGAAACTATTTTTTAAAAGCTGTCTCAATCAAAACTTAAAGCAATTAGAAGAACTCCTTCAAGCATATTAATGATTTTTCTCTTCAAACAAAACTTGCATTGGCTCTATCAAAAAATTTATAGCATAAAGAAGTTATTAGCTTATGACCCAATATATATATATATATATGCTTATATTTGAATGTAATTAAGTTTAAAATTTATTCATCTTCCTTACGTACAGATTCTGGAGTCATCCCATTTTTTTCGTATTTTTCATCTTTTGAAATTTATGAACTACATGGATCAAAGGATAAAGAAGATGACCGGATCTAGACTTGGTTACATTTAAATATAGCCAAGCTTAAATTTGATCACCTTCTTATTCTTGCATCCACACGAATCGTGAAGCCATTTCATCTTTTTTAGTTTTTTTATCTTTCAGTTTTTTTATCTTTGGAGTTTTTTTATCTTTGGAATTGATGAACTATGTGAATTTAAGCATGAGAAAAATGATTGAATCTGTGATCGAATTTAGCCAAGCTCAAATCCAATCATCTCTCATCCTTGAATCCAGAGCTATTCCATCGTTTTATTTTTTCAATTTTTGAGATTTTTGAATGATTGGATTCAAGGATGGAAGAGGTGACCCAATTTACCTATATTCAAATGTGAGCAAAGTTTATCCACCTTTGTTCCCCACCCTCCCCCCCCCCCCCCCCCCCTCCCTCCCCTCTCTCTCTCTCTCTCTCTCTCTCTCTATATATATATATATAACTAGTTAATTGTCGAAAAAATGCTTTTTTTTTTATAAAAAACTTCGTTTCCCGTGCATGTCACGTGCCTCGCTGGTTACCCCAAACCGTTGGGACGTTGTTGTCATTAGCCGCAACAACGAAGAGCTAGGGTTGTCGCCGTATAAATTTCGAGGAGGAGAGGCCGAGGCTCCGCCGCCGGCTTCAAACTCGAAACCGGGCAAGTCGACGACATCCGCCGAAGATGGTGAGTTTCTCTCGCCGATCGTTCTTCTGTCAAATCAAATTTCCATCTTCTTCTTCTTCTGTCTGTAAATGTCTCTCAATATGTTTCGTTGTATCCATGGATGCTTTCATACCTGATGCTAGACTCAAAGAAGTCGTGCGTTTATTATTCTTCTGTAAAATTACAGCCGAAACAAATACACGAGATCAAGGACTTCCTTCTCACGGCGAGAAGAAAGGACGCTCGTTCTGTCAAGATCAAGAAAAGCAAAGGTGTTGTTAAGTTCAAAGTCCGATGCTCGAAATACCTCTACACGCTCTGCGTTTTCGATTCTGAAAAGGCTGATAAGTTGAAACAATCACTTCCTCCAGGTCATTTGCTGATGATTAGATAAATTTATTTTTCGTTGGATATATCTTTTAATCGTGATATTTATATTCGAGAAATCAAAATCCACCTTTTCTAGTTTTATGCCTTTATCTGTGTTGTAGAAATTCATGAACTCTCTGAAATCATTGAATCAAAAATTTTCTCCTTACCACCTTATAACTTTTTATTCCTTTTATTTTAGATGTTCTTCATCTCAACTCTTAAGAAATCTAAAAATCTAAAAAATTAATATAGCTGTTTTATATTGGAGATTTATGTGCAATAAAGCTTGCTTATGAGAAGCAAATTCAAGACCATGGCTACCTTTGTGAATTAGATAATCCAGTCACCATCTTCCAGTAGGCTAGTTCTCTTTAACCATGTGATGAAGGTAGATGGTACAATAGAGGGAGGATAAAGATTGTTTTTATAAAAGCAACGATCATTTTGGTGAATAATGAATGAAATAATGCAGATTCATCATCGTCGTTGTGGTTGCATGGTTGTCTGCATTGGTAGAGGACTAAATCAATTGATAATTAAATACTCAATATCTCACAACATCTTTGTAGACATGTTTTTTTACTTCTATCATCAATTCCTCAAAGGAATTGATGCAGAGTCCTTTTAACCTGAGATAGTTACATTATCTGCTATGCCTTAAATTCCTTCTTCTTGTATGGTACTTTATTTACAATTACAACGAAAAGTCCATGATAGAGCTGATGAAGAACGGTTTACTTCTCTGTGAGCAGATATACCGTTTTACAACCTGTTTGGATACAAAGGGAGGAGAGATGAAATAAAAGAAATGAGAGGAGAATAGAGAGTAAGAAAACCTTGGATTCAAGAAAATGAAGAGTAAAGATATCTGGACTCGAGAAAAGAGAATAGAAAGCAGAATTTCTCTTCTCTCTAAATATCTCCAACTGTGGGAGGGATTAAAAAAAAAAAAGTGGTTTTGAGAGAAACTATCTCTCCATTTCTTTTTTTTTTTTCCCTCTCTTGACTTGGCCTTCCAAATGAAGAAAAAAGAGTCTCTTCTCTCCTCTCCAACAACATAGAGGAGTTTTTCATTTTTCCATGGATTTTAGGGATGAGTTTGGAGATGGAGACCCTAATCTTTGTCTCTATTCTCTAATCCAATGGATTCTCAAAAAATTCTCTCCATCACTATCAGCATCTTCATATCCAAATCCACCCCACCGGGAAGTTCTCCGGATTGGGTTTTTCTGTTCTCGTTGCCATCCCTAAGCATGACACTCAGGCAAGTGGTCAAAAACAAATAGCGGATTTGGTGCCTGCATATAATTTTCTGTGTGTGCATCTAGAAGATAGTTTTTCCATGGTCTCTATAAAATGTTTGCTTTCTAGATACAGGTGAACAAAGGTAGCTAATTTGTACTTCTAGAATTAAAATATGCCATAATGTGGCGTGAAGAAAACCATGAGGAAATTTTGCTCTTATTTTTATGTGCAATGAGCTAAAAATATGTTGCATACTTTATTCCATGTTACATAAGTGAATATTGGAAAGAATAAAGCTTTTCTTGCCATTAGTCAGAACGCTTTATTAATTCTGCAATGGAACATGTTCTATAGGGGGGATTGAATGTGTTGTATCATTTTCTGTTTTCCAGGTCTTATTGTCCAAGATCTGTGAGGATGGGGGGAGATAGCTCTTTAGCCTGGGTGATGAGACACTGGTTGATTTGGTTGTTATGTGCCCTTTGTTTTTCTTACCTTCCAGTGGAAGCTTTAAATTTCTCTCGTCGTTGGAGGTGATTACTTTTTTTTTTTTTTAATACCAACATGAGGAATATGTGGCATACCGAAAAGTTTTGGCAATTGTTGCTTGTGTTACTTGGGACCTTGTATCTCCAAACTTTTTCATGTCAAGTGACCTATTGCTTCAGTCTCTCATGTTCTATAATAGAACAGAACTTAGATACGATATGTTATCTACGTAACTTATGGACCCTCTGTCTCCATAGCCGTCTCTCTCATTCTTTTCCCTCTCTATCATCACTTGATACTTGAAAAGGTTAGGTGGTGTTAGAAAAAAAAAAAGAGAGACATAATCAGAGGGCACGTCAGTAATGCATTACTAAATTGCACCTAAGCTTTTGAAATTTTGCTCCTTCAAATTTCACTGCTTGCTGCAGTTGAAGTATTTGTATTTTCTTGCTAGTATCATATACTTTGATTTTAGAAATTAGAAGTATATCTCCCAGTGCAAACCCCAAACCGGTGTAATATCTGAACTCCACGATAAAAATAGAGCTATATACCTTGTGTAAGAAGGGCCGTTTTTGTGCTATGACATTTTTCTGGCTGGGGTGTCAATGGATGTGCTTTCAGTCATCAGTTCCCCACCTCCACCTGAGATGTCAATGTTTTAGTGCGCTGGTACTCTGAATCATTTTCTTGGGATATTGTTGATTAACCTTCATCCATATATTGTTGCTCTGAGTTTATGGTTGAAATAACTTGAGATTATGGTTGAAATAACTTGAGCGCAAATGTTATTTTCAAAAGTGGGCAACCAAATTCACCATTTCATGTGCCATTTTCCTTGATGAGAGCAGCAGTGGTCCAACTTCACATTGTTTGGTGAGAAATATTTCAATATGTAATATATCATGAGAATTAGAGTTCATTATGGATGCAATACTAATAATATCTTTAAAAATTTACCTACGCAATCTATTATAATATTATATATAATATAATAATAGTATTATTATAATATATATTATAAAATTATAATATAATAATAATTAATATTATTATATACTATGTTATTATTAATAATTAATAATAAATGTTATAATATTAGTTATATATAAATACAAGGCGTTTGTGGTTGTGGTTGTGGTGTAATATTATTATGATTTATTATTAATATTATATTATATGATATATGTTGTTAACATATATAATAATATTAACATAATATTAATAATAAGTAATATATCATAATAATTAATATTATATAATTATAATATTATATAAAAATTAACATTTTTATATAATAATATATTATTATATAATATTTACATATTATAAGATATTATATTATATTATATTATTATAATATAGAGCAAAGAAATCTGCAAATACATAGACAAAGTTAATCCGATATTTTAGTGCAAGTCACTATCATCATAATGATCTAACATTCTTAATCCTTGAGATTAAGATCGTTTTATCGAAGAGTGATCTAAATCTCATGATAATCATAAATAATTATCAAAATAGGAATACCAAATAGTATGATTTTATCACCAACCCAAGATCATGCAGTGATATTTTAAAGGACACCCCATGCCAAATAATACCTATGTGATATTCAAAAGTGAGCTATGTTATCCATGCATTTTAAATTCTTAATTTGCCATTCCAAGAACTATGAATTTTCATGGAGGGTGAGCAAATAGCTGGCTTTATGTTGTTCAATTAACCCTGTATTTAAAAAATAATTGCTGGGCTAAAAGGCCTTCTAATAGTCAATCCAAATAGAGCTTAAGAATATTCATATACTTAGAGGTAGCAAATCGTATCAATAGATCATAGATGGAATGGATTAACTTCAAAATATAATGATAAATAGATCAACATGTACTCGATTTGTTTATTAATCAAACAAGAAATCTAAACTTGAATCTAACTTGTGTATTATACAAGGTTATACGATACGACCTGTGTAACCCATTTAATAATTAGGTCGTGTTCGAATTGTTACAAATGTATGGCCCGTGTAATCTGTATAACCTATGAATTGTAATGATACATTTTTGGTTTTGAGGGTTAGAGTTTTGAGTTATGAATTGTATCCACCTAACGTAATTTTAATTATATCCCCAGTTTAATTTCATCCAACAATTGGATTTTATATGATAATAAAATAATAATTAATTAAAGAATGATATTAACTTGAATAAATATGTCGAACAGATCATGTTTAGGTTAACAGGTTGGATTACATGAATTGACCTGTTTAATAATCAGATCAATTATGAATTAGTGGATCGATCCGAAACCCTACTTATTTATTAATTATATCTAATAGGTCAATCAAATTTTGACTAAACTTGTTTATACTTAACTCATATTCGCTAACTTCGTGCTGTGTTTGAATCGTATTTATTTATGGGTCAGATCCAAAATTGACACATTACATATAAGCTATATAGAGACAAAGTTGAAATGTTTCCTTGGATTCAAAGGCTGGCATCCCATGAACGACATAATTTATCCATACATGCATTTATATAATTTAATTTTGCAATATTTCTTTTGTTAAAATATCTGCTACATTTTACTCGAGTCTTGCCAAGGCCTTTATTAATTGGGCTATTTGATATAATTACTTACTATTATTATATAATATAATAATATTATTGTATTGTGTCATATAATTATGAATAATTTGTGTGGATTTTTTTTATTTCTATAGAATTTTTAGCAAGATCATCAATTCATCTGTTGTTTGCTTCTTTGGTTGCTTCAAGAAAGGATAATCTGCCACTCTTACAACCTTCGGATCTTGCTAGTGTTCCATAAAAAGCTTAGAAGCTAGCAGCCATGATGGTATCTTGGTGCCTTCAAGAATTTGTTTGGAGAGACCACTGAATCATAATTTGCTGGACCTATGGAACCTTGTTATGGTTCATGATATGCTTTCAAGATGACTCTGGATGGAAAAACTCGCGTGACATTTTTTCTGTCCTGCTAAATGGATTATTTGTTGTTAATTTAGGAAAAAACAGACACTGGTTGGGCATGAAACTAGTCCACAAGCAATATTATTTCTGAAGAGCTCTTAAAAGTTAAAACTCCAATATTTTAAACCTTTGAGGCTTTTCAATGGCACATCTCATTAACCTTTCCTAGGGTAGCCTTAGTATTAGCTGGGGCTCTAAATGCTCTGAAATAACATGGCCTACTAGGTTTATGGACCTTGCTTAGCAATTTTATCAATGCAAATCCATCAGCCAATCGTGGCACCCATCAGAATTAAGACTTCAACACCTAGGTAAGCTATAACCAACAGTCATGTGGAGTCCTTCAGATTTTCATATCAAACTAAGAACGTTTGATGAAACTTGAAGAGATTATCTAAGAAATTACTGAGATTGTTCAACTATCAAGAGTTTTATGACAATGGCTTTTCAATAAACCTAAAATGAACAAATTCTATTAAAACATTTTATTTATTACTTTTCATAAAGCCATAAAAATCTTCCTGTTTTTTCATAGAATTAACTTTGCATAAGACCAGAGAGAGAGAGAGAGAGAGAGAGAGAGAGAGAGAGAAACAGGAATTCTTTTAGTGATAGAGAACATCAAGAGGCAAATTCACAGAATATTGCTAGGAGATAATATCCAAATCAACGTAGATTAATCCGGCAGGTGCTCTGTTCACTGGGTTATCAAATTTTAGTCTCCTGACGTAACTCTTGTGTTTACCAATGCAATATCCAACATGCATGTAGCGGATGCTTCAAATATATGGGCACCAGAACCAAAAAAAAAAAAAAAAAATCCAGCAGCTAGTCAAATGTAGGAATTAAGTTTGATGAAGTTATAATAGCAGGCTGACATAGTGAAGAGGGGCAAAGCAACAAATAATGAACTGTACATAAATTGTAGTGGCAGCCTTCTGGGTTCCTGTACCGAGAGAATACCATAGAACCCAAAGCCAACTCCCACGACTTGTATTCATGAAACAAAAATCCTCGTACAGGTGAATGGGTTAAGCATGGACATAACAGCAGGTGTCAGGATTGTTCTAAAAAAATTGATTAATGACTGTGTTGTATGGCTGTTGCAGGTTGCTGCTACCTTGAGCAATTTCTAGATACCACAACTTCCATGCTTCCATGTAATGGGCAAAAAGTTCACTTAGTGCTGCAAAAAAGAAACATATGACAAATGGTTAGGCCCACGTAATTCCCAAATGAAAAGTTGAGATCGTTTCAAAATTGTGAACGTTGCAATTGCAATGAGGAATGGTAAATAGTCTGAATAAGAAGGTTATAGGCTTCACCTTCACCCTGTGTTGAGAACACATCTAAATGAATGTTAAAGACCTTTATCTAACCATTCTGTTCTTTAAACTTGCCCTCAAAGGGATCATGCTTTTCTTTCATATTTAGCTTTTTCATGTTAGCTCATAATAAATAAGCAACCTTCTAGTAACTCATCTAAATAAGCAGACAATATGAAAAGCTAGTAAAGGAAGATCCTCCTTGGGGAAAGAGTTAAAAATCTTATCTAGAAAGAGATGGATAGAAAGGGGGGTTTTGTTTCATCAATAAGAAATCTGGGGGAAAAATTTCAAACCTCCAGTGTTCCTCTATTTGGTTGTTGCTAAACAATAGCTCTTGATCATCCAAGAAAGAGGCAAGCATCAAATGAATCAGACGTAATTCTTTCCTTCACCTAAAGAAGTACTAGCAACAGCTGCATTTGCACTAATAATTTTCAAACGCAGTACAGAAATGAAGTTTTGTTGAGTTGGTGGGTGTGACTGAGATTATAAACACGCGACACAGGTTCAGTATATTCAAAAGGATAAAATCATGAGTGCATTATATTAAATAAAATAATATCATAATTACAATTATCCTTTTGATCAGATATAAGGCTTAAAGCATAGTGCGTGTACTCTGTGTGAGTGGCAGAAACGTTATTTGACAACAGAATCAGATTATTGTAGCATAACACTGAAAGAGGTTTCATCGAAGACGACTCCATGCTAGCATCCATGTATCTGTCATGACAGCAGTGCAACCTCTATTTTTATTTTTATTTTTCCTTAATATATCCTACGATTAGGTTTTTGTTTGGAGAAAGCCCTGTGACCAAAGAAGATCAATAAAAAGAAAAGAGAGATGTTGTTGGGATTTGGCTTGACTTGGATTCCTTGTCGAGTTAGAGTTTTTTCTTGCACAGGGTTCTTATTGAGATCTGATTTAAATTCCTTTTTTTGGGTTAGAATATTTTATTGTAGAGTTTTCTTATTGAGATTTGGTTTGAACCTCCTAACGGTTTGGGAATGCCTTCTTTTCACAAGTTTTCCTTAATGAGATTTGCTTGAAGAATAATCTTCTCTTTTATAACAAGGGTGTTGCCCGAATTTTTTGAAAGGGTGAATAGGTTTGAGTAGAAGCAATTGTGTACGGGTTAGTTGGGTGTATTAATTTCAGGTTTGTGAGTGTAAGAGATTTTTTTTTTTTTTTTTTTTTTTTTGAGAAGTTTGTAATAATCTTTATTGATAATGGATTATTGTGGAGTAGGCATTGGCCGAACTGCATTAAAATTGAATGTTTTTTGGTTTTATTTTTTACATGAATCTTTCAACAGATGTTAAGAACATTAAATACATGGAAACTTTAAAAACAAATATATTTTTTTGTTCTTAGTTTTGGAGAATATTTTTCTAAAGTTTCTAGAGCCAGAACTACAATTTGGAGAATGAAAATTTACAAGCTCTCGTGGTAAAGAGTGCTGAGTAAGCTCATCTCCAAAGCAGCAAGTGGAACAGAATCGATGTGGACGTAGGTGATTACAAAAATCGTAGCATAGAATAATTGAATTGAGATAAAGAATACAGAGAACCAGCAGCAGTTTCATTACATAACCAATCCAATCTAATAAAAAAACTGCAACAAGCAGTAACAAATGAACCAAGCTTCAGAATTCAGAGTGAATAAAAGAAGGGAGAAAATTTAATTTGAATCATAGAGGACTTGTTGAGCAAACCTTGGTTGTGATATTGCGGTCTGAAGGAAGAGAATAAGCTCTCCCAGTCCTGAACTTTGTTTCCACCTTTCTCCTCAACGTCACCACTCCGTTTCAACACTGCAGCTGGCCGGAAAGGCCCAAAAACATAACAACCCTTAGAATTCTGTAATTGCTTCTGTGCTGTCAGATTGCATTCCTTAAAATCATCAGTTCTCAAGCCTGCTTTATTAGTGTTCTTGTCAACAGGAGGAGTCAACTTGCTCCTCTTATGCTCCGCATTGGTAATGTCGCTCCCAAAAGCTCTCTTGTTGCACTGCTTTGCACTTGAAGGCATCCCCATAGTTCCCAACCACCGGAATGCTGGCTTCCTAGTCTCCAATTGTTGTGTCTGCGAACCCAATTTAACAAACAAAAAGAAATACATAAGAATTACAATTTTCTTTAACCTGATCTTTCTTAATATAGGTGTTGAAGCTCCTAATGGTACCTTCTCAATGAGATTCATGGAAGAAAGCACATTTGCAATGTCATACAGACGCCGGACTTTAGCTGCATTGTTATCTCAAGAGAAGACAGTTTGTTATCTTAAGAGAAGATAGTCGGTCACTGAGTAGGGAATTAAAGTGAGGAAGGTTAAAAGCAAAAACAGAAAGGTTTACTACTTCTCATCCGAGATGAGTCCTGACCATCGCCAAGCAGTAGCCTTGCAACCTCATCAAGTGAGACTGTGTCTGCCTGTTGAGAATGGATTATTAGTCGATTAAAGAAATAGGCTAGCAGCAAGGCATGGAGAGACTCCTATAGTTCTATAAACAAGTGGGGCACTAGCAGCAAGGCATGGAGAGACTCTTATGGTTCTATAAACATGTGGGGCAAGGGCAGTAGAAGAATTACATCTGTGGTAAGGAAGAGCTTAACAAAATTCTGAGTGAGAAGACCTAGCGATTTCTCCCTTCTATTGTCAGCAACTGTCATTGATATGAGATCAGATGCAGAGTAAGATTATCAGATCTCAAATATAATCCAAAAAATTTCTAAGTTAAAATCATGAACAACAGTATATTTTTCATAAAATTTATATAATAAAATAAAAAGAAAAGATCAAACGAATATAGAAGCATACCAGATCTGCCCTTGCAAGCAGGGATACACAAAGATGAAGCAGCATTGATGGCAGCTGGGCTGAGTTTGTAGTCACCAAAATCTCCCTTCTGATCTGATAATTTATCATCTTCCCCACCATCCAAAACCTTCTTTCAAATAAAAGAGAGTATATAAATGAGAATGATAAAGATTACAGATGGCTTATCTAAATTTTTTATGCTATGGACTACAAACAAAAGAAAAGAAAATTTGACCTACCTTCACACATGGGCCATCAGTGCCAGATAATTCTTTTAACGCCTCCTCCTAATATAGGTCAAGAAGAAAAGCTCATATTTTAGGGCAAATAGATCAAGAATTTGACCCAGCTTCCAGCAATCTAAAAAGGAAGAAGGGAGTAGATTATAGGGGCATAGATGACAAAACCTTGAGTTCAACCAGGGCCTTCGTGATCCCGGAAAACCCTATCCAAGAATACCGATTCTTGGCCTTCCTTGCAAGAACCTAACCAGATCAAAAACATTTTTTTTTTTTTAAAAAAAAAAAATCCAACCCCAATAAGAAAACTAGAAAAACCATCAAGACGTCTCCTTTTTAAGCGAAAACAAGAAAGAAATCCAGATCTCACCCCCACACTCTCTAATACATTGACTATATCATATATCCGCCGCCTCTCGACACCCAGCCGCCTCGCAGCATCATCCAAGCTCACCGACTCCACATCATCCCGGTCATACAAGCTCACGAATCTACAAGAATCCACAGCCACAACATTCAGGAAAAAATGGGAAAGCATCAAAATTTCGGAAGAAAAATCGTGAGAATTTTTTTTTAAAAAAAGATTACTTGGAGCACAAAAGGCCCAAAGATTTCTGCTTCCTGCTGTAGGTGTGATGTCCGCATCCCGCTTCCGCAAATGATGAAGGAAGGGAGGCCATCCTCCTCCTCTTTTTTCGTCTGGGAAGAAGGAAGAAAAAGGGAAGGATCGCAAGATTTGAGATCTGGAAGGAGAGAGTGAGGGACTTGGATTTAAAGAGTTTTTGATCTAGAAATCGAGAAGGCGGAGGAGGGAATGGCGACCGTTGAAAGCTAGGGCTTTGGCGGGATCACCAGGCTCGGGGGCGACGGCTTGCTCGACGGGGCCCCGCGTCCCCGACGCCGCGGGATTCAAATTTCGCATCCACGCGGACCAATAATTTTTTCCCGACGAGAGTAACATGTAACGGTAAATCCAGGAATTAGAAGCGACGAGGCTTACAAGTGGAAGTGATCCACTTGGATCGTCCAAGCCGTTGGTTGCCCGCGCCCACGGAATTTTTTTTTTTTTTTTTTGGTTCTTGGCCCTTTTGTTTCTCAAAAGAGAATCAAATCTAGGAGATTTGATCAGGTTGATGGAATGTATTTGGCCGTTTTTCATTTTTGACATGAATTCAGGGATAACACTACATTTAATAGTAGAGATTAGGTGCATGGATATTCCATAATGAATAAGGTTTAAAAACAAGGTCAGAAATTATTTTAGATAATTTTAAAGTATTTGAGAAAAATTTTAAGATTGACTGAAATTATTAGGGTTTCTATCTTTGACGGTACCATGCTAAATTTTATCTCAAAATCTAGATTTAATTCTTTGAAATTATTAGGGTAATGTTGATTAATAAGATTACAAGAATTCGCATGCATATCCATATATCATTATCATCATAAGATTATTATCAACACTTAGGAGCTCCAGCAACACCATAGGCATTACGTGCCATCATAAAATCTCATGCTTGTTTCAGGTAGAAATAATCGAAGCTTCAACAAACATTTGGAATGTTCCATGAAAATAATATGCAATTATTGATAGTCCCAAGTGACAATTTTATGAAGTGCCCAAATGCCTTTATCCTTTAAGATGCTTGCACACTTTATGTACATATAGAGGGTTCTTATAATCCCACGTTAAACTTATTGAAGTTTCATATTAATGTAATTAATGTTCATTATGATCTAACTCTTGTAAAATCTATATGGATACTACTCTATAACCATCAATTATAAGGGTAGATAATCATGATCAAATATGATGCAAATGTTTTAAATAAATGCATATGATATAAATTCTAGCATGATAGTATTTTGATTTCTACCACAACTACCAACGTTGACAATCTTTACCATCATCCATTATTGATGACTATTTTCACCGCCACCTATCTACCCCCTATTGATGATGATTTCCGATATGATCCGCTAATATTAATGATCTCTATCATCATCTACTGACTATTTTCATCATTACTCACACTAATGATATCCATTATTGCTAATATCATCACCATTGCTCTCAATCACCAACAATGGATGTGGATGATTTTCATTTAAAATGATGCACATATACTAAAAAGTGATGCATATATTATAAACTACTAATGCACAGGTATTGAATTAAAAATATTTTTTTAAAGCTTTATTTTTATGAAAAAACTGATGAATATCCAATTACCATACACCATGTCGACAATCACCTAGTATCATCAATGATATTTTATAGAATTAAAGATCTCTATTATTACCCATCACTCCTAATGAGGCCTACTATCATTTATTTTGGAGAGCTCCACCATCATTCACAATTGTTTATGAAAGTTTCAAAGTATGTTGAAATAAATGTTTAAAAGAAGATGTATATGTTAAATGATGCTAATACATACGTTTCAAATGAATTGTGCATATATCTTAAATAAAATGCAACCAATATATATTAGTTGATAATATGAAATGGGGATTCAATATTTAAAGATAAATTAAATTTCATCATGACTTATCTCATTTTCCTTTGGTACTATATGTACTCATTTAGAATAATTGAAGGTTATCCTGGACTCACATATTTGATTTTTAAACCAGCCTAAATTATCAAGAATAATTAGCATGCAACCTACATGATGCAAGAAGCACTGTTTTCTCTCCTTTTTTTTTGATTATTCTTAAAATATAATATAATAATATAATAAATTATTGTCAATATAAAACTTCAATAGAAATATTTTGGCTATACATAAGCAATGCATTTTAGTGGTGACCAAACATACCAAACAAAAATTCTTGCCATTAGCATCAATATCCTTAATTCTAGTACTCTATAGTTCACAATAAGTAATAAACTTTAACAATGGCTAAATTCATTAATATTAGTGTATAATAATTATATATAATATAATAAATTTTAATGCCCATAGACATTTCAAATTGGTTGTGCATGTATCTTAAATACAAAACAACCAACATACATTAGCTAATTCCGATCATGACTTATCCCATTTTCCTTTGGTACTGTGTGCATTCATCCAGAATTGTAGAAGATTATCCGTAATTATTTATTTGATTTCTAAACTATGCTTAAATTATCAAGAACAACAAGCTTATAACCCACATGATGCATGGAATATAGTTTTCTCTCTTTTTCATATAGCAATGCAATAAATTATAATAAATATTTAGATTTTATAGGGATATTTTTGTACACATAAATTGAACTTTAATAACAATCGGCTAGAAACTCTTATTATTAATATATTTTGATACGCTGTGTCGTAAAATAAGTAGTGGATTTTAATAATGAATGAACAAATTAATATTGATATAAATTTATTAGACATTAAACAATGATTTTTAATAACTTGAGATTTGGATGATGCATGGGCCACTCTATAAAGGATAATCTTCAATATATATATATATATATATATATATATATTAGATTAATAACATAAATAAATTTAGATTTTTACATTATTTATTTATTAGAGATATAGCATTTCAAAGATAGCTCACTATATAACACATCATTGAGGCCTGTACATAAATTTTTATTCATTAGATGGTGTATAGTATACTACAGTCAGGAGATCGAAATAACAGATAATCCTATCTTATCTCCTATCGTATCTGTTAAAAGTCGGCAAAGTATACCATTAAAAGTGATTGCAGATTAGACCGCATTGCCGACTTTCCTTCGAAAGAAAGACTTAAAATGAACCGTCATGATGCATACGGGATTGCTCTTCATCAAAATCCTGGCCGCAGGATTGCATGCAGCCAGCCTCGCTGTCGTCCGGCTGCAACATGCCACTGGTCACCGGTCGATGGAACCACGACAATTCCAGTTGGGTTGGTGCTCTTGGTCCAACTTCTCAGTTCTCCCTCCTCCCCATCACCCCATCCCAGACCCCTCTCGCACCGTAGCCATCGTCATGGACGGCAGCCGCCTCGCCTCCTCTCCCTCCGCCCTCTCCAAGTTCCTCCTCCGCCCCCTCTCCGCCACGCCCTTCTCCCGTCCCTTCTCAGCCGCCGCCGACGACGACCAGACCGTCCTCACCATCAAGACGAGCGTCCCCTTCACTGGCCACAAGATCGACCCCCTCTCCCGCTCCGTCGAGGCCACCCCGAAGGAGCTCCTCCCCTTCTTCCGGGACATGGCAACGATGCGCCGCTTCGAGATCACCGCCGACGCCCTCTACAAAGCCCACCTCATCCGCGGCTTCTGCCACCTCTACGACGGCCAGGAGGCCGTCGCCGTCGGTCTGAAGGCCGCCATCACGAAGCGCGACGCCGTCATCACCTCCTACCGCGACCACTGCGTCTTCCTCAGCCGCGGTGGCACCCTCTTCGAGGGCTTCTCCGAGCTCCTGGGCCGTCGCACCGTCTGCTCCAGGGGGAGGGGCGGCTCCATGCACTTCTACAAGAAGGACGCCAACTTCTACGGCGGCCACGGCATCGTCGGCGCCCAGGTCGCCCTCGGCTGCGGCCTGGCCTTTGCCCAGAAGTACTCCAACGACGAGTCCGTGACCTTTGCTCTCTATAGAGATGGGGCCGCTAACCAGGGCCAGTTCTTCGAGGCCATCAACCTCGCCGCGCTTTTGGAATTGCCGGTCGTCTTGAGTTAGTTTTCTCGTCAGCCACGGCTTTCTCTCTTCCCCTCCCACTCTCTTCTCAGACGGTATGGGGACCGCCGAATGGAGGTCGGCGAAGAACCCCGCATACTACCAGCGTGGCGACTACGTTCCTGGACTGAAGGTTAGGAAGGAAAATCTAACAACTTTCTGTCGTATTTTCGTCCGTAGGTTGATGCATTTAATGCTTATTTACAGCTTATTTTTATCCGTTTGGTTTTCTACTCTCTGTCATGCTAATCTAATGCTTTTACTTGTTATACTCCGCTTACGTTGGCATTCATAGCCGGACAAAACTCGGGTGCAGTTCATTGCACGTAACTACGTTCTTCAGTTAACGAGGACCACAACGGCAAATGGTCCACATGTCTTGTTAAGTGAGGCTACTGATGGCAAATATCTAATGAACCATAATTGAAAAATCTCGTTCAACTTCTTAGCTAGGGCGGGTGACAAGTTGTTTTAGTGCCAATGCTGAAGCTCTGTTGTTTTCATTATCGTGTAGCACAGAGAAGTAAAGACGGTGATTCGAGAATTCTTATTGGAAATGGGAAATTAACCATGGAAAGTAACAATATATAGGGACGTCACGCAGAGAGTATATTAGCATTCACAAGTAAGGGAGGACATGACTGTGCTAAGGGGCTTGGATCAGACTGAAGATATTAACATTGAGTTTGAGCTTGGGTCAAATATTGCCGGTCTAGATACCCTAAATTAAGAGAGCCATATTGGATGAGAAACAAATATATTGTGTGCTTATAATTCAATTCCACTTGTTACCCATTAACTTTCACTCGAGTTTTTGAGCCACATAATTTCGATCCGCTAACAGAGTTAATTAAACCAGCAGGTGGGCTTGGAACGTTACAAATGGTATTAAAGCCGATCCGAGTGTGCGAAAGTTAGTTGGTACGAAGAAAAGGCTACCCATTAGACGGAGCCATGCTTACAGCACCAACAATCCGACTTAGAAGTAGATTTTGAATAGCTTGTGGCATGCCACAAGAATGTCACATTATAAGATAAGGAGGAGAGATTGTGATACCTCAAATTTAATTATACATTGGATGAGAAAAAAATGTGTTGTGTTTATAACTCGGGTCCACTTGATATTCATTAACTTTTACTCGAATTTTTGAGCCATATGGTTTCGATTCGCTAACGAAATTAATTAGATCAGTAGATGAGCTTGGGGCGTTACACAGTTTAAGCCTAACCTTATAAAAATCTTTTATAGCCTGGGGTAGTCTTACTATCCCTCTTAAAAAAAAAGAAAAAATAAAAATCATTGGCATATATTAACCTATGAGCTGTCATGACTTTGAAGGAGCCGTTAGATTTACTGTTAAGTCTTGTCGTGCATGTGTATCTAATTTGATGGGCATGCGTTCCGTCAAGCATAAAAGGGCCATGGCTTATCGGATATGTGCTGATCGTCAGCCCTCAGCCATGGATAAGGTACCATGCATGCTCATATACCTGTATGATGTCCACCCTAGCAAGCATTAAGAATAATGCTCATTGTGTCACCATGCTCAAAGGATTGGGGGACCGATGTCAAAGGCTATTTGTCAAATCTGACAAACGTTTCCATCCCATTTGTGTTTACTTGGATGATGGAGGTTTAACATCAAGAACTCCGTTAGTTCCAACTTGAACCATATTCGGCGACTTATAAATCAAATCAGATTCAAAAATTGAAATCAATGTAAATTTTGGTTCAATTTGAATCTTATGCTTTTCAATCTAACCCACCTCTTATGCCATCAAATCTAATTTGGATCAATAAAAAAAAAACCCGATTTGACGTAAAGGCCATTTGACCCAATCTAAAAAATTGAATAATATAGATTTTCTTTTGTACTCAAAATATCTTGTCAAATTCATTAAATAAACTCTTATTTAAACTACTTCTTTTTCCATCACAATCACATCTGCTCTTATCTATTTTTAATTATATTTTAAAAATTAATATTTTATGATTTATTTTGATGAACTCTTATTTATAATATACTCAAGTATATCAATACGCATACCCATATAAATACATGCATACATACATACACACACACATACATACATATATAGATATAGATATACATACATATAACTATAACCTAGATCAAACTTAAAATGTTTTGGTTTAGAATGGAATTAGATGAAATCGGGCTTATATTTAAGTCAGCATCTGACTATTAATTTAAAGCTCAAATCTAATAATTGATAATCAAATATAACACATTAAAAAATTTAAAATGAGATTAAATAGAGCCAACTTAAACTTAAATTTTCATTAAAAAACTTTTAATTTTATCCAAATAAATGATTATCCTTAAGTTTATAAATTATATTTTTAAATATTTATTGACATACTTAAAAACATTATAAATAAGAATTCATCAAAATAAATAATAAAATATGAATATTTAGATATAATTTTGTAAAAATAGATGAAAGGAAATCCAGTTATTAAGATAAAAAGGAGAATTGGTTTAAATAAGAGTTCATTTAATGAATTAGTAAAGATAATTGAAGTGAAAAATATAAGATTTATATAATTAAGTTTTATGGGATAGATTGGATCGGGTTTAGGTCAAGTCGGCTCCATTTTCTATTGACCTAAATTAGGCCTAGCTAATATAAAGATCGGGTCAGATCGCAGGTCGAGCTCAAAAATACAAGATTTAGGTCAAACTTTGATTCAGGTCAGGTCTAATTTTCAAACCGATTCAAACCACGGGTCTATAAATATAAAAATACTTGGTAGCTTTTTGGTAGCTTCTTACGCTGTGGTCAATGAAAGGACTACTTAGTAAATTCTTGCAAGCATGCCCAGGTCTTGGCTCTCAACAACGATAAAATAGCAAAGGTTTGCATGTTGAAATAGTTTTGTAACCAACCGTTAGAAGTTAGTAGCGAGTGAACTTCAGTTATAAGCACATAACACTTTTTTTTCCATTCAATATGCGACTATTTAGCCAGAATCTACCCTCAAATCGAATCGTTGGTGTCCCATGGGTAGCTCATTCCTTATGCCCACCAACTTCCATACACTCAAGTCGGCTTGATACCATTTGTAACACCTAACATCTTAAATTCATCTATTAGTCTAATTAATCCGTTAGCAGATCGAAACTATGTAGTCTAAAAACTTGAGTGAAGATTAATTGGTAGCGGATGAACTTGAGTTATAAGTACATAACACTTTCTTTTCTATCTAATGTGGAACTATTTTTTGGGTATTATAAGTTTTGTAGTAAGCACACCTAATGCTCTATGTGGCAATTGGTAGACTTGCTTCTCATGTCCAGCAGGAACTATATGTGATTTAGAGCAAAAAATTGAACAGATTAGAGAACGGTCTCTCAGTAGCAAATATATTGCTGGTAGAAAAATGGTCCTTTCAGTCAAGGCCTAGCTTAGGCAACTCCGAAACTGTGACCAGCGCTCGCTGGCTGGCCCATCTCTGTGTATGGGACGTGGGTCCTCCTTGGTTTAGATGAACAGAAAAGAAAGTAAACCATGGTTCAAGCATTCAACTCTCTCCTCTCTGTTTAGGCTAATTAATGTGCCGACTAAGTTAATGATTTGGTCTCTAATACTCATGAAATATACTCTTGCAACTTGGGCTTACTTTCAGAGAGGATTGATCTCGTTTTTGAACTCAATGCTTCTGAAAAATAAATTATTGCTTTACATCAATTGTCAGTGGTACCAAGAGATATTAGACAATCACAGTGCCCATCATAAATGTCAGGCACTGTGGAGATGCTGCGAATAACCCTCATTATTTTATATGCTGCTAAATATAATATATATATTTTTTCATCAGGATGTTGTTAAACATATTTTAAGGGAATAAAGGTGATTTATGGACAGGCTTTATTCTTCTGGTTCCAAAATAGTGAGATGAAGGGAGGCTGTCAAAATTTTCTTGTTGACCCATGCTTCACGCTATCTTCTCCTAGATGGTGGATTCAGAGATCGTGCAAGTGAGAGCCTTTATTCCATCTTCGGAGGGACATATTCTCCCCACAATGCAATGCTCTTCGTATATCCGGGTCGGAGTATATGACAGTGATAAGATATCATGGTGGGAACCGAATTTAGAAACCAACTAAGCCATTCATGTGGACGTTTGGCCTGATCAACACGTCAGCAGTCAACATATTCGTAACCGATCTGTAATATTTTTATATCATTTTATATCTCCATGATTCCATTAAAAACAAAGGAGAAGAAAAAAAAAATATATATATATATATATATATGCGCGCGCGCGCGCGCGCGCCAAGAGAATCGTAATTGCTGTTATGGTGTTACATGGCCATAAATTAAAGCAGTTTAATGGACAGCGTCAATGAACAAAACGAAAAGATTCTTGAGAGAGCCACAAGGTTGCACGCGGTTGGTCAATGGAACCAAGCTCTTTGACTCGTTTCGGTAGTCTGACCCACCGACGAGGTTCCCCTGCCCGTCACGAAATGAATAATGAGAAGAACACGCCAACTTGCTCACGAGTCCCCACGTCTGAGAGCTTCGAGGAAGCTCCCGCTGCGAAGAATCATAAGAAAGTGAGGTCGGTTATTATTAGCAACCATCTGAATTTTTGTCACGCAATACCAGTCAATGCCCACGCACCGAGGGCAAAGGACTCTTCAAGGATGCGTGTTCTCCATTGCCGCGTTCATTTCGAGTAAAAAGGCAGCATGTGATCGCTAACAAATCCTCTGCATTAACTCCCCATGGCTGCATAACAGGTCATGGTTCAAAACTATTGTGGACCATTCAATTACACCAATTGTGATTTCGACCATGATTTCAAATTCCAACAGAGAATGCTGTGTTTGGACTCCAAGCAGATCGGCATTTCGGATATCAAAATGAAATTATCTCATCGATCTCAATTGATGCATTTTAAGGCATTCTCTGTCTCAAATATAAAAGGTTAAACGATGAGGCATTCTATTTCAATAAGAATTTAAGATGATCATTAAACCAATGTCTCATACTCTTATATATTATTAGTGTTTCATATGACATTGTAGTACGCTATTATCTAGCAAAAAGAGATTCAAAGAGCTAGTTTGTTGAGTTCTATATCACTGCGAAGAAGGATAAGAGAGGGGTTGGTTTTCTTGAGGAACCATCTTGCCTCTTTCATGTAAAACAAGTCAGGAGTAATGCATGGGAACAAAAGACTCTTCTAGGCTTCACATTCTCCATTCCGGCGCTCGCCTTCTAGGCTCCATGTTCTACGTTTCTACGCTCGACTTTGACCTGAAAACATGTGGTTAAGGAATCCAATGCATCAGCCATTAGCTAAATGCCTTATGATTTTAATAACCACGTTATGGTTGCACAACAGGTGAGGTCTCAAAACTATTATGGAACCATTTTCTTGGGACAATCAAGATTCCAACAATACCTTATGACTCTGGAGGTCAATAAACAACGTGCATTGTCTGTATAATTTAGATTAGGTAAAGTTATCTCGCAAGTAAAAGTGCATGAAAATCTTATTATTAGATGCTGTAATTATTTTATCTTGTATGCCTGGGAAGGAAGTGTCATAATGTAAAAGAAGAAAATTAGAGAAGAATAATAAGTTGTGTTTCGACCTCTGTGTCACTTCTATATCTCCTTTATGGTGAGATGCCTACAGCTTTATAATAAGATTATATAAAGATGTTCACAAGGTTTGTTGGAATGTGGTATATTATAAGAATATTATAAGACTCGTTGAACTTAAATACTAACATCCACCGTCAAACTTAAACACAAGGTGATAGAACATGCCAACTTGAATTTTAAAATTAGGTCTTAAAAGTTTGTAATGATTATATGGTGGGAGTTATTGCTGTTTAGTGAGTTGCCACGTGATAATGGGCGTACCTGCTGTAATAAATAAGATGCCATAGATCATGATAACTCGATCAAAGCTTATTTGTATGTTGATGAGGAAAAAAAAAAGGGTGATGAGAGAGTGATGTACATGATCAAAGTGGGTAACTTGTATGTTGACCTTAGAATCAGTGATAATGGAGACATTGATGGCGGGAATATCTATATAAATCATGATAGCGAAGATGGCGATGCCAACGTAGAGCTGTGCCATAAAGATGGAGCCTTAACGTAGTAACTCGAACTGCTTCTCAAGCTGACTACTGTGATAGAGTTGTGATGATAATAAGATCAAAGCTAAAGTCAATCCCGATAAGGAGTTCGCAATCAAAGAAGCTCCAATGCTCTAAGAAAATGGTTGTGTGTGTGTGGATGAGTGATGAGTGGGTTCGACAAATAATTACAAATTGTAGAGGATATAAAAAAAAATCTTTTTGAGTATAATCCTCCAAATCATGCTTAACTTAATGAGATACCTTCTAAATGTGCAAACTGAAACGTATCATATTGACCAAAGAAAGGAAGAAAATTAGAAAAAAATAAAAATATTTTTTCTTCAATCTACCATAATGTAATATATATATATATATATATAGAGAGAGAGAGAGAGAGAGAGAGAGAGAGAGAGGTGCCTATAACTTTTTATGGTAAATATTAGTATTTATAAACCTTTACGGTATGGTGTGTATAACTTTTTATGGCAAGTTTATATTGAAGTATCTTCAAAATTTATTGAAATATAAAATATTATAATATTATTAGATTTGTTGACTTTGGACGTCAACATATTTAATGAATCTAATCGTAAAACATATATGTACAGCTCATAAATAGTTCACAGATGATCATAATAATGAGCATCACATGTTGAGACGTTGTCACTTTAGCTATTTCAATCTACAATCTCTATATTTCATGACAAATTATATATAGCTACTACAGAGTTCCAATACCACACAAACTCCTTTGTTTTGGATTACCAAGACAATTTTGTGAAAATTCTAGGTGTTTTTTAAGGCAAATCTTTATTACAAATTGTCAACATAGGTTAGACAATTGCTAACACAGATCCACTTTACCCTCAATCATCATCCACTTTTTATCGCTTCTTTGATGTAGCAGTTGTTTCCACTGTTGAAAATATAGCACAATAAAGGAAGAAGAAGAGGACAGCACAATTTGAAAAAGTCAAAGAAGAACCGAGGCCATACAGTTGCCCTTTGCTGAACAACGTCGACATGTTGATTTTGTCATCCTAAGCTGAGATTGCTTCTCCATCCTTCCTTTAGTCTCATCTCCTTCTAAATCCTCAACTGAAAGATATAGAGTGTTCACACTCGAAATATGAAGGCCTGAAGATGTTGAAGTATGAGAAAGAAAAGAATTGAAATATAACATAAATATCCAAAAGTATAACCGTTTATATCGAAGATTTATTTGCATCACGCGTTTCTAATAAATTTCCTTGGAAAAGAAAGTTTACCATGATTTTTTTGGGAGTAAAAATTACAGCTTTCAAGGCTAGGCCATGCCATGCTTAAGGGCTAAGCTTGCTCGTCCCACCCCAGCCAGCCGTCGATCGTGGCACGTATCCGTGCCCCCGCCGTCACCATCATTGAGACAATTGGATGCCTCACCTGCCATCGAACTGGACACCGACTTTGGTCCCTTAATTATTAGTATAATTATATAACGATGCAACATAATGCAACGATTAAATATCTCCGTCACCGATAAGTACCGCCCAGTGCCTTTCTGGCGCAAAAGAACAAGTCGTACAGAGAGAACCCACCCATTGCTGCGAGACCACACACCACGGTGATCTCAAGAAGTCCCCGTGGGGCCTTCCCGGAAACCAGCGCAGGCCGCCTGGCCCGCGTTTCCTCCTCTAAAGCAACGACAGCGATCGCGGACTCCTTCAAGAACCCAACAGAAAGACTGACTTCCTCAAGAACCCGAGAACAAGAATTTGGTAACCGGCTTAAAAAACGACTCCGCGTCCCCATCCCTCTCGGTCTTTTCCCTTGGACTCCTTCCCTACTCCGTTCTAACCTCGGCTTATAACCCTCCCCCCATCTCTCTCTTTATCTCTCCATTCCCCCGTAGCCATAGCCAAAGAAGACGAACCAAGCGAAAAGAAATACCCAGGCATTGATTCCTTCTTCTTCGCCCCGGCCATGCCTTCTTCTCACCAAGGAATCGTGGCCTCGGCTCTCCTCCTCGCCCTGCTCCTCTTCCCCTCTCATTCCGACGCGATCCGCTCCTTCCCCGCCGAAGCCGCCGCCTCATCCTCCGCCGCCGCGCGGTTTGTGGAGGCGCCCCAGTTCCGGAACGGCGATGGCTGCCCGGCTTCCCCCCTCCACGGTAGCGTCACCACCTGCGACCCCTCCCACGTCCACATCGCCATGACCCTCGACTCCCACTACCTCCGGGGCTCGATTGCTGCCGTCTTCTCTATCCTCAAGCACGCTTCCTGCCCCGAATCCTTCTTCTTCCACTTTGTCGCCTCCGCCGGCCCCTCCTCCGCCGACCTTTATCGCACCGTGCACTCCGTCTTCCCTTCTCTCCGCTTCAAGATCTATCCCTTCGAGGAGGAATTGGTCCGCGGCCTCATCTCCACCTCCATCCGGGAGGCGCTCGAGAACCCCCTCAATTACGCCCGCAACTACCTCGCGGACCTCCTCGAGCCCTGCGTCGAGCGGGTCATCTACCTCGACTCCGACCTCATCGTCGTCGACGACATCCGCCGCCTCTGGGACACGCGCCTCCCGGAGTCGGCGGTGATCGCCGCGCCGGAGTACTGCCACGCCAACATCACCCGCTACTTCACGGCGAACTTCTGGGAAAGCGGGATCGGGCAGAGGGTTTTCGACGGGCGGCGGCGGCCACCGTGCTACTTTAATACAGGGGTGATGGTGATGGACCTGACGCGGTGGCGGGCCGGGGAGTACCGACAGAAGATCGAGTACTGGATGAAGTTGCAGCGGATGAGCCGGTTCTACGAGCTGGGGTCGCTGCCGCCGTTCCTGCTGGTGTTCGCCGGCGAGGTAGAGGGAGTGGACCACCGGTGGAACCAGCACGGCCTCGGCGGCGATAACGTGTCTGGGAACTGCCGGCCGCTCCACCCGGGGCCGGTGAGCCTGATGCACTGGAGCGGCAAGGGCAAGCCATGGGCCCGCCTCGACGCCGGCAAGTCCTGCCCTCTCGATCACCTCTGGGCGCCATACGATCTCTATCTCCCGCCATCCTCGTCATCTGCCTCAGGCTCCGACTCCGCCGCCGCTTTCTCCTCTTTGTAGATTATATCGATTGATTCTTTTTTTTTTTTTTTTTTCTGTCTTTTTTTTGTGGGGTGATCCCGTCACCGCCGCCGACGCTGTACAGCAGAGAGAGAGAGAGCCGCGAGGGGAGCATTGATCTCGTTCGTTCGATTACGGGATTCTCGATTACTTCGTTAATTTTTTTTCCTCAGAGGATGTATTCAGATTGATTTGTTGCCGATGGATATTTGGGACTTTCTTAGTTATAATTGAATTCTTTTTGAAGAAACTCTTCATCTTCAATTTGATGTTCGATAACCACCGTGGTGAATTATTTTGTTCAATTTGAATTCTTGATGATGGATGGATGGGAAAGTCTGGCGTTCGTGATCGTAATAATATATATACTCACCTACTGTTGATTGTTTTCCTCTTTCTTCTGGGTTCTTTCTTTTTTTTTTTTTTTGAAAAATATTTGTTTATTGAAAAAATATTTGGTTTCATGGTCTGGAAAGCCCCCCTTGGATTCCAGGGGCACCTGCCTGACGTGTTAAGCCTGCTGTTCGTACAGGCTGGACGGAGCCGATGCTTTCCGGATTCGAGTAAAAAGCGAACGGAATTGTCGCTATATGCGATGTAGCCGGCCAGGATGGGGAATTTAAGTGACAGGTGTTGTTATAATGTGTCCCAGCTGTCATTGCATCGCTGCCATCGACGCTGATCATTGAAATCGTACGCGATGGAAGGTCTCAAAAGGGAGCTGTTTTTATAATTAGAGTAAATTTTTTTTTTTTTTAACAAATTAAGTGTGGAAACGAAACTATTTGCAGAAATGGTGTTAAAGTAAAAAATGCCATTTCAAATGATATTTTTTCGAAAAAAAAATGCATGGGCTGGTGGCGTTTGGCGTTTTCAAAAACGCCACTCACTCAGAGTGACGTTTTTTCCTGAGAAACGCCACTCTAAGTGGCGTTTTCTTTTCGTAACTCCTCACGAGCCCCCCCTCCCCCGCTTCTCGAGCCTTCCCTCCCGTGCAACCCCCCTCACGAGACCCCTCCTCCCCCGCTTCCCCCGAACCTTCCCTCCCCGTGCAACCCCCTCACGACCTTCCCGAGCCTCCACTCCCTCGTTTTTCCCTCACGAGTGCCCCCCCCCCCACCCCCACCCCTTCTTCCGACGTCCGGGGTTTTTCTTAAAAGCGCGCCATCCGAGCGGCGTTTTTTAAGTTTTACCGTGATGACCCTCGCTGGCATTGAAAGCATTTTTTTTACCAAAAAAACGCCGTTTTTAACTTTAACCCCTTTCTTGCAAATAATTTCGTTCCCATCCTGAATTTGTTAAAAAAATAAAATTTTATCCTATTTATAAAAAAGGCTCCTCAAAAGGGACTAGCTGGCCGAGAATGCGCTCCATAATTGCCGTTCGATCGTGAGTTTTCGATTCCATTAGCCATCTTCTTGAAGTAAAAATTCGATTCCATGTCAACATTTCTTCGTTGAGGATAAGCTATTTTCCAAAAGCGTTTGATCGAAAAGATAAACATAATAAATAAATATATTAATTTTTATAATAATTTGAAAATTTTTAATCAAAATAAGTTTGATATAGTGAGCCAAAACTTAACTACTAAAATAATAAGATATATTAAAAAGACATAATTTATTTTGAATTAAATTTAATGTAAGAAAAATTAAATTTGATATTTTGAGTCAGCAAGATTCAAACATTGTAATGACCTCTGTCAAACAGAAATTCGACCTGGCACAAAAATTTAACGGTGGTTGTATGAAAGTTTGTTAGATCCAAAGTGATGATAGTTAGACAGAAATTTGATAGATCTAAAACTCTCATTATCAGTGTCGTCAGTATTCACCTGAATGAAAAGTAAGTTTCTTTAATCTCTTCTTACGTTTGTTGCACTTATCTAATAGGTTTATTTCAGAATACTTTTGAAATATTTAACAAGATATGCCTGAACAAAGGATATCCCCTGTTCATCCCTTCTATCAAATAACCTGATGCTTCACTTTCGCTAGAGAGAGACAAGGATGCATTCTAGATGGAAGCTTATTGCTGCCTCATCAAATCATGCTGCAAACGTTTTAAATACTGTATTTTTTATATTAAAAAAAACCCTTATAAGCAGTGCTATTAAAACAGCTACTCTTAAAACAAATTACGAAAGCTCTCTTAAGGGATCGAAAGGAAAATCATTCTGATGTGCGAGAAAAAGAGAGAGCAAATATCAAATTTGAGATACTTAACAAAAACGCTATTTTAATCCTGGTAGTCTACTTCTATAAGTTTTTAATCCTGGTGCCTAAGTCTGCTTTTATAAGTTTTTAATCTAAAATTATCCCTTTTTTTTTTTCATATAATTTTGTTTGAGTTTGCAGAGCATAGATTAGTGGGCGTTTAATTGTTAAAAGAACAGTGTTTAAAACCCTTTTACCCCACAAAAAAAAGAAAAGAAAATAAAAATTCACAAATTCCACTTGAAGTTTAAATTTTGAGTTTGATGGCACAGTTTCATGAGATAGTTTTGCACAGTAAAAATCTCTATACTAAATTTCTGATTATAATTTAAAAACAAAAATAAAATATCATAATTTATAGCAGGCCTATCCACCAAAATCCACCCTGATGCAGATAAAGTTTGAACCCTTCGTATGTTTGCAACTGTTGCCTTTCTCCTATGCTCTTGCAAAAGCATCAAAAATTATAACAGTTCTCAAATCTCCATTCATATCTGAACGCTTGAGGACTTATTAGCTTTGTCAACATGAAAATTAAAACATATCCCAAAAACATTTCATGCATCGGCTCATTTCAAACAGTATACCTACCATCATGCAAGATTGGAAGTTACTTGAGGGTAAGACAAAAGAAATAATTAATGAGTTTGCAGGGAAAGAAATATAGGCCATTATTACTAAGTGGTAAGCTACAAAAAACAAGAAAAGTTGTAACCAGTCTCCTAATCAAGCCAGTTCCACATTTAGTCATATAGAAGAGTCACAGAATCAAAAGTTAGTAAAAAGGTCAGCCTGAGTATTCACATACATACATAAGCTAGAGCCGTTACTTATACCTCCACAATTCAGCCCTCATATGCAATTAGTAACAGACTTTAAAGGATCAAAATTCAAAAGACATGACGTTGCTGGGTAGGATCACTGGTTGCATCTTTTTCTAGTTACTGACCTATCAGAATCTATATCTAGTTACCATGGAACAGAATTTCCCAAAATAAAATAAACAACGAACTCTTTTCCGGCATTTATGTAAATTACCATTCAAGGTCCTCTCAATGAACAGATGTCTTCCCCTTTGTATTACTTCCCAAGTTAAGATTTCAATCTACCAAGTATATACTCAAACTAAAGAAATCCATACAGACACACATCTCCAATAATCATATTTGAATTGAAGCACCATGACAATGTACGTATTTTACACATTTATGTAAAATACAGTTGCAAGAAGAGTTACCTCACCAAAAAGTGGTTGATAAAAGCATGTCATTTCTACGACAGTCATACCTGAATACATGTTGGAAAAAGTTAAGTGAAAAAAAGAATGACCCCCTAACTTACCAACACTCCCTTGGGATCTAAAATAAATAAGGAATTCAACTGTTTTATCCACAGCATACAAGATTTCTATATGCAGTATAACATACAATTACACGAAAATATATACAATGCTAAAACTACATTTGCTGCATGTCCAATAACCAGTTCATCCAGCAAGCTCGTTTATTGGTGCGCGGTCCATGACATTGGATGCAAGCATTGCATTGTTCTGGACCACTGGGTCAATATCAGGCAATTTTGGAATCTGGAGCACATCATACAAATAATTTTGGATGTCAGATTAATTTACATAATCAAGGCAGGCAAAGTACAAACAACTAAGAAGCAAAATGAAATGACTAAAACATGTCCCCGGATCATACATAGCACCTGGACACAACCTGATATCAGGTGTCCAGGTGTACAATTTTCACATATTCCTCAAACTTCGTGGTAGTGGAATTTTAAACTTTATTTAAGTTGACATGATTTTGGTATAGGCAAGGTGTTTTTGATGCCTTCATCTGATTTAGGGTTCCTGATTACCAAATCCAGAGCTTTGCCTTACATGTTCAAGATATAAAAATCATTATTGACGTTGTGGATTCCTTATTAATAGGTCCCCCAAGCAGGATAGTCAGTCGGTTGTATTCTTTTGCTTCGTCTTCCTTGAGGATTTGGAAGCCCAATATGTACATTGATAACGATAACCACAAATAACATCATGCTAAAAATGTTAGAATTAAGATATCCTGATATATAATCTTCTATAATTTCACAAATCCATAAGCTACCCAAAATACCTTTAAATATGTGTGCAATACTTACAATTGTGTTGATATGTAAACTAGGTCACAAGTCTACCACAGATTTTATTATGAATTTTGGGTTTGCTTCTATTGTTAATATGCAAACATGCTTGTGCTACGTCAATTTGTATGATGAAAAACTTAAAATATCCAGTACACGTCAAACATCAATTAAGACAGATTTAGAAGAATTTTTGATCCTAAATTTCTGATCACTAGTTCATAATTATGCTTGTTTGTGTCAAACATGACTTTATATCAAGTATAAAGCAATTGAGAAATGTTTATGCTTAAAACAAAATATGGAATCATGTAGTGTATCTTAACTAGTCTTTACAAACATGTCTTTTTTGTGGTTGTGCATATCAAGCATTCACACATTATAGCATCATACATGTACCGCACTGACCTTAACCAGCATGGGCACAATTCGTGATGCTTTAGGGCTCAAGGGCAAGAGAAAAATAAAGATGATTTCCTGCCTTTCAGCACACCTTGAGATGGAAGCATCTAACCTAGCAAATTCTGATAAGGTACATACTTATCTGCACATGCGGCACATGTGACTTCACTAGGAGAGTGAACTTGATAGAGAAGCCTAGCATACTTCCTTTCAGGGTAAGCAAGGTACATACTTATCTGTCACCCTCCCACTCCCCCCCCCCCCCCCCCCCCCAAAACAAAAAAAAAAAAAAAAAAAGAAAAGAAAAGAAAAGAAGAAAAGAAGAGATGCTCAAGAGGAATATGGAATCAGGATCCTTTTCCTTCTTTTTTCAGTAGGTTGTGCTGAGGGAAAAATTGAAGCCTTGAAGCTTCAAGCCTTGGAGGCTGGCTGTATGAAGCTGGACTCAATGCTTTCCCATTATATATAATATAAGATACCAGAGCACAATTTTTAAGTTGGGATACGTCATAGCCCAACACCACACTTTTCTAGATTTTATGTTGTTGTTATTTTAGTAAAGTGAACACAAAAAATCTGCATAAATAGGAGCAAGGTTTGCAATCTAAGACCGTACCACCCAATATGGGGAAGAAAAACGTTGGACAATACTACATAGTATGATTCAAGCATGACTCACATGAGAAGGTTCTTAGAAGGAGCATGATTTGTGAAGATTCTGATGATATCAGAGTTTGACTTTGGAAAGTTGATGCATTCAGTCAATCCGTGAAGATTCTCATGATCTCACAGAAACTTCTTATGAATTTTGTTGTGATGTTATATGCTGATTCAGTGTCATAATTAGCAAACTGTAATTCAGACCTCGTATTGAACTTCATTGGTAACTAGGCTCATCAAACAACAGAAAATGAGGCATCAACATAATTGACTTCCTACTGGGAGAAGAAAAGATTATTAATGAGTCCAACATCATAATTTTGCACCTATGCTCAAAAGTTTGCATGAAAATTAACCAGTTTGATCAAAAACAAATAATTTATTAAAAAACCAATTAATTAACGATTCAAGCTATCCTGTCCTCACATATAATAACTGACTTAGAAATTTGAGAAAGAAAACACAAACAAATAAAATGTCAACAAAAGACAGATACCTGAGCTAATAAATCAATAGTGCGTCTTAAAAGTCGAGCCAGATCTCCCTCATCCATAGCACAGTCCATAATTATTTCCTTCCAAGTTAAGCCAGAGGCCCAAGCTTCGACCATTCCAGAAAATTGGCTGTCTAATTCACAAGGTATCTGAAAGTGTAAAAAATTAATAAATTTTAAGAGATAATTTCAAATGTAATAGGAAGACAAAATGCCTGTAGATTCTTTACTGACCTTTACCCCATATTTATCTTGTATATGCATAAAAGAGTTTCTCTGCTCCTCCAAATGATTGATAACATTAATTACAACAGAAGACGCTTCATATATAAAGCTGCAAACATGGATGAAGTAGTCAGGCCTAAATATTTTATCCTGAATAACATGGCAATATATGAATGCTCTTCAAATTATCAACCATCATTAAACTTAAATTCCTGTGACCAGGAAGCATTCACATCAAATATATTAATGTAAAATATGAATAATTCTTTTAGCATAAGAAAGTATATAAACAATAATTATCAACAAATAGAAAGTACATGACAGTTTCTGTTTCACCTGACACTGGAGATGATAGAAGATCATTTTTGAGGGCAAACTTTTCTAGGTGGCTTATCACAGATTATTGTTCAGTTTCATTTCACTATTCCAGTACATGAAAAATGGATTTGGAACTACTTAACTAGCTTTCTTTCAATTCACAAAAGAGATACTCTCTTAAATCACGATGGAGTTTGGCCCTGTTATTTATCACTGCTGAAAGCTTGTGCCCAAGTCTTCTGGAATGTTTTCTGTCCCTCCTTTATTCAGACACTATAAGACCTTTCTGATTTAGTTGGATGGGAAGAGTTTATGTTTTCAGTTGTTCGAATTTTTCACTTTGGCTAGATATTTTTGTTACCTACATTATTATTCAACCGCCATTAACTCTCATCAAGGATGAAAAAACAGGTTATGATTGTATGGGAGTATAAATCTTGTCAAGAAGACCCCCTTTTTGCATGCCTTTTATGTATACGAGTCATTTTTATTTTCCAGTCAGTGTTTGTGCTTGCTTTCTTTTTTCCCCAATTGATTAATGCAAAAAGCTTTTCCCTTGGCCTTTCGGGTGTTCTCTCATGGAACAAAGCTTCATGCATTATTATCCCTCTTCTTGGTGTCTTCCAAGTCTCGAAGCATGCCACCTATTATCTAGTATTCAACCTCTACCCAGACATTTTATCCGTGATGGATTTCCTGAACCAAGCCTAGGGACTGTTCTGTCCGCATATATTCTTCCCATGTTGTTGTTCATTTACCTTCCTTTGAGACGTTTTCTTTATGGCACAAGTGGCTGCAAATATCTAAGTTATTGTTTCACCTCAATAGTGAAACTTGCACCAATATAAAATGCTAGATGTCACAAAGCATGCTCCTAAAAGGAAATCAATATTCATTCAGCTTTGTTTTGCACAGAAAAATACCTGTTACTCTTCCAAGGTCGAATTTTAATTCCTTCTGATACTAAACTTCCACATACTGCTGCAAGTTGTGCTGGTTTTAGATCTAACCAGACCTTATTTCTAAGGACCATAGCAAGCCAAAGTTCATTTTCTCCTCGGATTGCTGCTGCTGTTTCGCCTAAAGGGTACATGACATGAGTGTTGATATCTAATGCTCTCACTTCCTGTATTACTTGGCTGATCTGGTACATAAGATAGAGAGTGATATAGTTTTAGAAAACATATATAAAGAGAATTAAGAAAACCAGCTCATTTGCCAATCTGGTATTCGTCCGCTAGTAATAACCAACTATATTATTGAACAAGAGAAAGCTGAATTAAATTCATTTTGGATGATTTGAGTTCAAATTCTATGTGGTTTTATTTAGGCAAATAAAAGACTTGATGTCAATTGAGCACCTAGATGCTTGTGGAAGGGTGATTGTCAATTGTGAGTCCAGAAGTCGGTTGAAGATTGATGTGGCTCATTATGCAACTTTGTGAGTGGCTCCAAAGTCTTGGAGAGGTGGCGTTTTCTTTTAATGAAGTCAGATTTAGCCAAAGAGTCCAATGCATATTATATCTGACAGCCATTATGTGTTGACTGCTGTTGCAAATAAAATGGAGAAAAAAAAATATCTAGGCACACAAATATCTTTGATATATTGTCAAAGCTATCCATTAGACAAAAGTAAAGATACTTATTTGGAGTATGGAACTCGAATAATTTCCAAATGCCTTGTATCTATAAGAAATTCAGAGATACGTAGAAAATACTACTGCCAAAAGCCAGTTGCAGCCAGAATCCACTAACCATATGATATTTATATTTACAGAAAACAATTGGTTCAAAGAGATAATCTAACAGGAGATTACAGCAATGTGGCAATGTCCATGAAGGATTCTTTGGTTCGTTATAGTATCTCTAGATGGTGAGTCTGAAGAAGATGCTAAGAAGGATTAAGCAATACACTCTAACGAAATTTAAATGGAAAAGAAAGGACTAAGTTTCTCCCAATAGACAGAGATGGCAGACTATTTCAGTAATAAAGTAAAATCTAAAACAAACTGCATTACCTTGCATAAACCTAAAGCATAGAAGTAAAGCATTAGCACAGTTAATAAGATCTGTAAATACTGCATCAGTAGTCAAAACCAACCTTAGATTAGTCAAGCAGGAAGATAGAAAATCAGGAACTAGGTTGACCCCATGTAACCATGGTTCAAATAGCATCCTAAATCCTACTGATGGAATTTGCAGCATATCAGGTAAGGCCATAGCTGAAGCAAAAGGCATAAAGCAGGAAACAATATGGATCAAAGCTGAACCAGAACAAATTGCTTAGATCATATGGGCAAAAAATCAAAATGTCCTACTTTTGCGAAGGATTATGGAAACATGCAAGTCTTTTAAAGGATTTCACTGCCCATATATGTGGAGAGAGAGGGAGATGTGTTGCCCCAACGAATGATAAGAGAAACAGAACATCTCTGTTACATGAATTTAAGCGTTGATGATAATTGACAGCAAATTCAGTAGTCAATATATTAAGTAAAGAGTTAATGGGCTGATATACCTGTAGAAACTCTTTCCAACCTGTTGGTTCAATCTGCTCTATTCGCCTAGTCAAACGTCTCGATCGAGCCTCCAAGCGTTCAATCTTTTCTTTTGTGAAGTTTGTCATATCTATGATTTTTTTAAACTCTTTAAATCCTCTGGTACTTTTTATCTTTTTCTTCAAACAAGAAACTTTGCTTCTTTGCTCCCTGTAACATTCTACAGCATCTTGATATGCTTGGGACCAATATCTAATCTAGAAACAACAAATAAGCAATCTCTTTAAGTATCAAATATATCAAACTTAAATAGTTCATAGACTATAAGATTAGGTGATTATTCTAAAACAAAGTGAAAAAACAAGAGCACAGCATCACTTAAAAAAGAGAAATTTTAAGAAAATCTATTTATCATTAAAATTCAAATTGTATCACCATCTATGACATAATACCATTGCTTCATTTACCAATATAAGATCTTGTGTAGTTTATAATAAATCATAAATTATATCCAATGAAAATGAGAAAAATTTATGAAAACTAGTTTCTTTACTACTCTGAAAATCGATAGCCTGTCTGGGCTGTCTCCAAGCATTCGGACTCTGCAGTTAATCTTTCGATATAACAGACTCCACAGTTAATCTTTGCATACAACAAATCAATCACTTCAAAAGATCACCAATTATCTCATTTTGGAATAAAGCATTGAAGAGATTTAATACAAAGATGGATATAAACCTCATCATCTTCTGAAAGGCTACTCAATACCGGAACATTAAGACTCCATGACCATGTCTCTAGAGATCCTTCCATGCACCATAAGGATCCAAATTCAGAATCTGCAAGCTTTTCCCATTGCAGTTCTTCTTTCATGAGGAGCGCCCTCAATGTTTCTCGGGGCAGTAGATCACCATCAACTAAAGAGGCATTGGGCAAACCTGTTTTGTATACCACTCTTACCCATTTTTCTGTAAAGAGATACCATGAGTTATCAGAACTTAGAGCCATATAATAAGCTGGATTGCTATCTTCTTGGTTCTTCACATCTCCAGAATCAGTCTCCATAGTGTCAGCAACAGAATAATCTGACTGAACCTGTAGCAATCACTATGAGAATTAAAAATGATTTCAAAAGGAAAAGGCCAACTGAGAAACAAAGAGATCCCCCTCCCCCCAAACCCAAAAAAAGAAAACACAATATAGAAATCAACAGAAAAATGTTGATGGTATACCTTTTGAGCACCCAAGTTATCAAATATTTAAGTACCTATTGCTGATAAAATTGATAAATTTCCAATGACCAGACCTCACAAAAAAGAATTTGATATTGATGCAGTAAGATTAAAAGTGATGATGCAAATTTGCAAAGTGCAAAATGCAGCGATAAAATCTCATTTAATGCATCTCTGATCCATTAGCTTGGAGGAGCATGTGCACAGAGTCACACTGTGACAATGTCTCACCAGCATGTAAGGTTGTACATGAGCTGAACACGAGTAAGCTATCCTCAGCTCAGATCTCCTCATGGTCAGCTTGAGCTCAAATTGAGCCAAGAAGAATCAACTCTCAGCTCAACTCAGGCTTGGTTGCTTGAATGCCAAAACAGATCACTAGGCTCAAACATAGGTTTCTTCACAAAGCTATCCACCTCCTACCTCCATCTCTCCCTCAAATCTTGGGGATGAGAAGACAGCAAAATTCATGGCCAAAAGTTCCCAACATGGCTGTTGTTCATAAGGGGAAGATCTTTGTAAGGCACTGAGTAAAGGAGCTTTTCTACTAGATCAGATCTCAGCAGCAGAGATGGCTGACTTTATGGCCTGCAAGACAGGAGCATGGAGGGCAAAAGCAGAGCTGAAAGCCTGTCTCAAGGCCTAAGAGGTAGGTGGGTGCTTGTCATGGAGGTGAAGGTGATTCCAATAAAATTGTGGAAAGGACAATGGAGATGGAGGAGACAAGATTGATATTAGAAGAAAGTTTCAGGCAATGGAGAAGAAAACAGAGGTTGAAGAAAGAAGAGGTCAAATATATTAGAGCTTGGAGATGGAAATGCTGTTGTGGTCACTGTCATGGTTTGAGAACTGATAGATTGGGATCAGGATTTTGAGGCTTTCCTTCCTTGATCTCAACCGTTAGATCATACCTGATGGTTGCAACTGTAATATAGTAAGCAAATATTGCAGCTGTTGGAAACAATCTAACAGATGAGACAAATGCTCATTCAAAAAAAAAAAAGATACTAAAAGAAATTTAAAAGAATTTATAACTAACACAGGTAAGTAAATTATTTGTTTTTATTTCAAGATATATTCATCAGTACATGAACAAGCTCAGATGAGCTCATATTGGCTCTCTCTTTCTCCCTCTGAGTCAAAATCCAGCTCTTGTTTGACCCATTTAATAATCAACAGGCAAATATCAAGCTGAACAAGGGCTGCTTGTAAACAACTCATTTGCTTTACAGTCCTACTTGCATGCAGCACAACCACACGCCAAGTTGATGCTAACGCATATGTGCCAGTACCACACCAGCAAGGCACAAGCACATGATACCAAATCTTTGGAACTGACAATTTCTTTGAAGAGCATGATTGAGAATAGTAAAAGCACATTACAATAAGAGTTCAAAATAGTTAAAAGGGAAAAAAAAAAAGAAGGTGACGCAGATGATCTTGCAATATATACAAGGAGAGCATATCAATACCATTCACACATTTACAAGTAAATATCAACTAGAAAACAATTTAAAAATGAGATAAATCAGCATTACTCGAAAACTAAAAAGTAGTTTTTTTGGACAATAAAAAATTCCACACTTGACAATTATGTTCTTAAGATAAGATTTGCAAAATCAAAGAAGGCAATTTCAATCAACAAAATAACTGAACAGCAGAGCCATCTGATGCTTAAAGGATATAGTAAGTGGAATTACCTAAAATTCAGCTATAACCTGACTAATTATAAGTCTCTCTTCTAGGATCACTGGTTTAGGTGTCTTGTCTGATTGCTAGATAATGTAACAATCGATTCATTATTCATACATTTTTCTTTTTTTTTTAAAAAAAAAAAAAACCTTGATGTCCATATATTCACATGAGCACTCAAGAAGAAAAACTAGATAGTTCTTTATTAAATTTTAAATTAATATGCAAAGAAAAAATGTCTGCAACACTCGGTAATTCCATGCAAAGTAACTAGAATTTCTAACATTGCAGCATTATTTCCTTATGGAACTTTAACTACTCAGCACTAGCAAATAACATGTCATGAAGTCATATGATCTTTTAACACTCACCATATTTGTGATCTCTGGAGCAGAAAAAGACTGAAGCTTTCCGATATAAACAGCAGGGACAATATGCTGAACTGCTTCCTTATCTTTATATTGCAAGCACATGAATGGAAGGTGGTCATTTTCAAAGTCTTCCAATATTGGTTTCCATGCAGACATTCTCTTAAGTTCCATCTTTCGTCTGAGTTTGGTCCGCAGTAGTTTCTCTGCCTGAGATATCATGCATGCAGTTCTTATGAAAAATTTGCAAATGAGTTACTATCATTAGATTAATTACACTCAGAAGTCAAAAATTCATTAAACACACTGTAATACTGCAAAACTGATAGACTTGAATTAGCAATGAAACAGAAATTATGCAAAGGTTTTTTTTTTAAAAAAAAATGTTTAAAAGAAAGATCAGGTTACTTCATATAGACATGTTATAACAAACCATGAAATTCAAAAAATCAAGAAGGGATTCTTAAAGCAAAAGGCAACACATATGCACACCTTTGGATGGACAACAAATACCAAGACCCAAGGACTTGTTTTCGGTTTCAGTTTTGCCCAAGCCAAATGTGTTATGATCATTTCAGTCTTTCCACTCTAGTGACATCCATTCAGTCAAAAAAATCAAAAAAAAAAAAAACTTAAGAAAATAAATTAGAAATCATCAAAGGATTTTATAATATTTTGTGCAGTTTGGGACCTTTGGGTATATTGATTCAATGGCTTTCTGCCGAAACATTTAAAAACTAAAAAATTCAAAAATAAAATATTAAAATAGCTTTTACATTATTTTATTGTGTGATATAGTATTTTATTGTTCACAACAACCTGAAACATAACAATATACAAGACTGAGATCTGAGCACTAGGATAGTTAAAACTTCATTAAATTTTTTTAAAAAATAAAACTCTTAAATTTCTTAGGACCCAACATCATATTGTTTCTTGAGTTTCTTAAATCGTGAGAAAATGCTTTTTTGATTCAAAGAAACAAGGAAAAGGCAAGCATAAATTATCTATATTTAGCTCTAAGTCTCTCAGCTGAAACTACAAGACCAAACCTGATTTTGGATTTATTTAAAGCTTCAGACTGTGGATCACAAGTTTCAGTTTCAGTTTTTCAGCTGAAATACAAATCAATGAATAACACCTCATATTAGTCAAAATTAAGTATCATTTGTCAGGCTAAGTGGTGATGATGTCATTAACATTGGTTATTACTATGCTGTTATATATTAGTCACCATATATATGCAGTCATATATGTAAAAACATCACTGTGATAATGTTGCCATTGTGAGCATTACAATATCATTAATTAAACACCCACTGGAGTTTAGGAAAACATAATGTCGATAACAAAGATGATGATTTACAAGGACAAAACTGCCAACTCATCAACTTTGAGAAGGGTATCACGGCCGGTTGACAGAAAAAAATGAAATAATCTTGCAGACTCCAGGAAAGATGGTAGTGTTTCAAGTCATGCCAAACTGCCAATAGAAAAGACAAGGAGGCACAAGTCAACCCATCAACAGCACTCAATCCAAGATGCAGACACATGTAACCAAGCAATTGGAGTTGTAATTGATTGAGGACAAGATTAGTGAACAGGGAGAACCAATTTGGAATCAACCAATGCAGCTTTGTTTTGACAATATATCTATCTAATATTTATTTCGAACTGGAATAATCTAAATGATATGTCTTAAATATTTGTATCGAATCGGTATTCAAAAGTATTGAAACTAGAAACCAAGTGGGAAAAACATGGTTACCCTTAATTCCTCCTGTAGATTAGAAATCTCAGCATATTCCGAAATGGATAGCTGCTCTTGACACTTCCTATCAATAGCATCATCACTTATTTCTAAAGAAAGCAATTCAATTTCTTGCTGTATTTTTTTAAGTTCTTCTTTGGCAGCAAGCACGACATTATTACCAACATAATTTCCAAAACTTTGCTCCACCAGTTTTCTAGCTTCTTCCAAAGTTCGCCCAGAACGCAAAGCTTTCATGGCATCTGGCTCTTTTGGTTTACGAGTGAGTTTTGCACCCTGTGAAACATTGAAGAACATGTCATGTAGAAAAACAAAGCATGAAGAGCAGGGACATTGCAGCAGGAACAATATAAATTTAACACGTACAGCTAGGAGATTCAAAACCATTCCATATGAAGCAGTAAATTGCGAAACAAGAGGTTCAAGCCCAGCAAAGAGAAGCTCACAGCACTCTTCAGCTCCATCATAGGGAGTCTGAACAAGAACAACATGGCCCACTTCATCAATACCTCTCCGTCCAGCTCGCCCTGCCATTTGGAATAGCTCATTTGGGCTTAACAGCGTCCGCCCTGCTTCAGCTCTCTTGCTGAGAGAGGAGATTATAGTTGCTCGAGCAGGCATGTTGATCCCAGCAGCAAGAGTTTCAGTTGCAAAGACAACTTTAACAAGGCCACGCTGAAATAACTCTTCAACAAATGACTTCCATAGTGGCAAGCAACCAGCATGATGTGCAGCAATTCCCTGCAAGAGACCTTTTACAGAAATCTCTCTGACAGCATCAGGATACTGCATACGGAACCTCCTAAATTCCAGCTCAACTTCACTAGCCTCGCACTCATCTAAAAGCTTGCAATCCTCAAGATACTGCACAGCAGCATCACATCCTCTTCTGCTAAATATAAACCAAATAGCTGGAAGCATATCCCTTTCCCTAAGTTGCCACAAGGTATCTCTAATATGAGGAACCTGAACCATAAAAAGCATGGGGATAGAAAATGAACATATTACTCACTGCTTGCTTAAATAAATTTGAGCATATGTTGCACTGATTGTGAGCATTTTCAAGCATCAAACTAAAAAAGAAAAAGTAAAAATCTGGAAAAAGAAAGGGCAAACCTAATAAAATAAAGATTATACCTGCGAACGGCGTATAGAGTTTATATCATTCTTTGACAATGGTGCATGCTTTGATATACTAGCTACACCATCAAAACCTTTTTCAACTTTACCAATTTTATGCTTCCTTGTTTTGTTCTCACTGGATGGTTCTGTTCTTGCAGCAGCCAGTTGTAAATGATTAAGTGACAGCTTCCTGCATGAGCACAGACAGGAACCATCAACTAAGCTTCAATTTAGACTTTACAGAGAAATGAACAGACAACTTTTGTCATCAACCTAGCACAATGATTTCATATGCAAACTGGATCAGCTAAGTCTATTGGATATGCTAACCAGAAGCGTGATCTTACATATAATTTAACAAGACACTGACATCAGACAATTTTTTATTCATACCGGTACACAATCGCATTTGCATTGCTAAGTTACTATGAAGAAAGGATCTAATTAAGTGTTTTTCATGAACTGAAAGAAGTTTGACAGTAGATGCAATTAGATGCTTGAATAAAAGGAGAACAGCTTCATGCAATGCGTGTAAAACTTTGACTGCCCAAATCAATAATGACAGGATGAGCTCAAACTCTGTTTTGTTTATGTTCAAAAACTGACACTTCAAAATAGGTACTACTCACTGTTCAAAATGCAAGAAAGCCTCCTTTTAATGACATTTTCATCTTTTTCCTATTTTTTCTTTATTATTTGGAGTTGAATGTCCTCAGCAAATAATATAACAGGAAAAAGAAAGAGGGATATTTACAATGCAAAATACTAAGTAGATTGGTTATGATGGTAGAATTTAAATTTGCAAATAATTAGGTTGTTTTGAGTGGGAGATAAGATTGGATTCTTTTCTCCTTGGATGCACTCTTCAGGCCAGTCTCCACACATATGAGGAATTGTATTTGTCAAACCACCAATCAGCTCAAGCTTATCCCAAGTGATGAATATGCAGCTGTGCTCATCAATAGGTTATGCGACCAGTGTTTGAAACATTGCAAGTTTTCTGAACGTTACACTATATCAAATCAAAATCAAGCTTTAGGTTATAGGTCAACATAGACATGGTTACTGGTTACTGGTTACTTGTCACACCTTCTCCCCTTCTACCACATATGCCATTACATGCAACCAGTGGCCTAGAAGCCTCTTGGTCAATTAGAGTTCCATAATTTGTTCCCCTTCTTTCAACTTTCTCAACCCATTTCTTGGTATTTTTATATCTTCTGTAACAACCCAAGGCTTACCAAAACGGGCTAGTCAATGGTTACCAATTGGGGTCCTTGACTTGCTTTAATACCTAAGACCTCCCAAACACACAGCCAATGTGAAATTAAATACATGCTTGCACAGTTCCTCGCATACTCCTATTTAAATACTGGTATTCTTGCAAAGGAAAGGCTTCAATCATAAACACCACAACTGAATAATGGTCAGCCCCAAAAGGCATGTGTTGCAGTGCCCCCAAGCCACTTAGGTCATGGGTTGTGTTGCTCTCATCCTATTTGTAATGCCTAGGACCTCGCCTAACAAAAAGGCTAGCTGAAAGGTACCCTGTTTGAGTACCCAGGACCTCCCCAAAACACACCAAGTGCAGGACTAAATACATAACTACACAAGTTCTCACATAACTTGGGATCATCTTCTATTTTTCTTTCTGCTCGTTTAATTGCCATCTCAACCTAATTTAAACAAAGGCTCAAATAAATCTAAATCTGAAATCAAATTATGTGATCAAGTTCACATCATAAAAAGACTACAATTGAATTTTCTTCTAAAGTTATCATCTGAACAGATTATTAACTTGAAATTCTTTCAGAACATAAACTACCTTTCAATATCTCCCTTAGACTACAGTAAAATCAAATTATGCAGCAGCAATCTCCTTTTTAGTTGTACACTATTCTTTTACTCAAGATACTATCTTGGAAATGGATATTCTTAAAGTGGGATTTATGGTTTAACCACATGATTTATAAGTCGCATCAACTTCCAAAACACTCCATCTTTTCAAATTGCAAATAGAATGAGTGGGCAAAAAGACAACATCCAGTTATAGCATGTTTTCTGTCAAAAGTCTTAGTCTTGGTTAATGGAACTAAGATCATACTTTTATTGGGATTAAGGCTTTGTTTGCTGCTGTTGTTGATGTAGGATCATACTTTTTTATAATAAGCTAGTTTTAATGCTAATGCTAAATTTGCCCTTCCCCCCTCATCTTCTTAACTCTACAATCTTTTATCATGCAAAATATTAGTCAATACACCCACAAATTAGGATTTGTTTTGGTAATTGCGGATGATGTTGGATCTTGGTGTTTGTGTTCTTGAAACAACACAGAGTTGACAGATGCCTTTTTCCATGCAACACATTTAAAGTTTCTCTTCTTTAAGATTCTTTTTCCCCTCCATTTTGAGTTTTCCTGCCCAACTACAAGCTTGATGCCAGGTTAAGGAGAAATTGATTTTTCCCCTTATTCTCATATCCTTCAATATAATGTAACCTTATATCATACTATAACACAAAAAATAAAAAATAAAAAAAAGGACTTAGGCCCGACAATACCTTATTTTGAAATAGTATTCAAGCAATACTCTGCAATACACACACACACATATACATAGATATATAAAAGAAAAAAAATATGGAAAAAAGCTTTATGAGATGGGAACAAAATAGATGGCATGACATAGCCATGATTCAGCATAAATAAGTCAAACTATCAGAATATGTGAACTATAAAAGCAAATTAAGAAACTTTCAATCAATGCAATTTAAAATTAACTAGATACATCTATAAAGGACATCTTATAAAGGGACACCGAAATACACTTAAGGCTGTCTAAAATACCAAATTCTACAATGCATGTAGGGTCCTTCAAACTGAGGGAATGCCTTAGCATACTAGAGGGGTGGGAGAGAAAGAAGTGCACAGTTGAAGGAGGCTACTCATCCCTCGATCCCAAGATGCTTGGAACACAAAAATTTACCTTTAAAATGAATCCAGCATCCCCAAATTTTGAAACTGCATGATAGGCAGCCACCTCCAACCAAGGCTACTTCTCCCTCCCCCTGCCTTTACTCTCCTCATTCTTTACCAGCTTTGTGGGCATATCATATGGCCATGGGATAACAATACAGAAAAAAAATGAAAGAACTACCTATTCATTTTTGTTCCCCTATCATCAAGAAGCAGTGACAGTGAATTCTTCAGCGAGAAGTGCCAAGTCAGTGGAACTGGCCGTTTGGTGGATGTTACCAATTCAGTTTTACCATGAATCTGAATTAAATGACAAAAAATGGACAAAGTGAGATTAGTTAGATGTGCATAATGTCACACTATGAAGACATGAAAAAAAAATGGACAGATTTTAAGATACATAGCTCCTCACTTGTCATTCTTACATGATATAATTGAACAAAAGGTTTTAAATTCAAGCAGGATGGGGCATCCTGGCTGTTCCATCCTATTCTCATGGGAAAACGAGATTGAGATGGAGGTGAGACACTAAAACCCAATCTTGCAGGGAAAGAAGAAGAAAAAGGAAAGAAAGAAAGGAAGGAAAGAAGGAAAAAAAAGGAAGGAAAGAAGAAGAAAAAGGAATGGATAAAAAGAAAGAAAGAAAAAAGAAGAAAAGGGAAAAAGGAAAGAAGGGATGAAGCAAAAAAGAAATGAAATAAAGGAAAATGGGGGGGGGGGGAATAATAGGGCATCCAATTCAAGAAACCGGGACACCCCCATTCCATAGAATTTGAAACCTTGGTTGAACATATAAACTAGATCAAGCCATTATAATGACTATTTTCATCGAGTAAAAATGTTGACCAAAAAAAGCACTGTGAATTATTTTATTGTAAGCAACAGGAAAATCAGGTAAAAACATTGTTCCAAGTTGACTGGTTGAGAACATCATCATTTTGTTAAATAGACAAGCAAGGTTTCAAAATAAGAAAGCCATGCTGATTTTTTTGAAACAGATTGCTCAGTGTATGGAGCTCACCAATTAATAAAAATTGAGAAACCTCACAATTTTTCATCAAAATAAAGTATTTCTTCAGAGAGTTGCACGAAATAACTTCTGAAAAATTAACAAATTCATATTTCATAGGTAAGTCAAGATGGCGACAAAACCCTTGTTTTTGGGCTTTTCTCCAAGTACAGGACAGTTCTCTCCTTCCATCATAGTTTATATAGTTAATAATAGCCATTCCGAGCTCAACTGATACAGATTGTAGTTCTTGCATGATCGCTCGCACTACAACATCTGAAAGACTAGTCCTGAACAAAAAATGCGCACCGCTCGGAAGAATCAGAGATAAAGGAAAAAAGAGAGCAACACAAAGACATTGGGGGCTTGGGGGCACGGGGGTGGGGTTGGAAAGAAAGGGAGAGAGAAAGAGAGAGCATTTATTCCAGCCCAGCATTCATGCAACATTTCAAAGAGATGATGTAGCAGGACCATGCCTACATAGAGTTGTAAAACGTCCAATATTCCACCTAGGTATGCCCAGGTCTTCTAAAATGAGCCACTTTGATCTGCAAAGTCCGTCAGCTCAAGAAGTAGGCTATAATTGGAATTCTGATTTCAGGGCTATCAGATGCAAGAATAATCATTACTCATTTATTCAAACTTGTCAGATCATATCTGAGCCTTAAAACTTTAAGTTGTAAGTAGTCATACTTATAATCACTAGAGATCTGGTATCAGTACCCATTGTAGGTTATAGAAATGGAGGATCCAGACCCATGATCTTCGTTTGCACTTTTTGAAACATCAATAGACCACAATCCAGAGCCCAAAAACTACTAACAATGTATCAATAACAGGATTCATTTGACATTGACATGTCTTTTTTGTGTCCATTCAGTGCAAATCATTTGATTTCCGGCATTAGGCATTTCGAATGTTGTTTTATATGATTAGTATTGTCAATACTGAATTTATATGACCAGCATAGATATCTATTTATCTGTATCTCCATTTACCTATCTATTAATAATCTATATATATAGCAATTGTGAAAAATCTATGAATCATGTCCAGAGCTGGAATCAAATACCTCTTCAATAACGGGCATAATTAGTCTAGCAATCAAAGGTTCACTCAACTGCTCTATAGTCTTGATCCAGCACTTTTGAGAAGGAAAGATGAAAATCAATAGAAAATGACCTATTTGAGAATTTTAAGGTCTTCTGTTTCGGAAATGAAATGAAAATCTTCAGCCATTATTCAATGGCGATCAATAAAATTTCTCTTTGCAAAATAATTTTCCCTCACATTTAGAACTTGTAGCAAGAGCTATTTTGAGACATTAGAAATCAAGAATGGTGACAAGAATGGGACACTGAGGTGGTTAAAATGCCTAGTAGAACATTGGGTGAAACTCGCTGATTACATTTTTTCTTTGAGAAATGGGGCAGGAGAAAGCCTGGCCAAAATCAAAGTGAGGCCTAGCTCAAACCCGGTTCACTGGTAATATCAGACCCAGTGACTTTACCAACTGGCAGGCATACTCAACCTCACTAATTACTTAACCATAAAGAAGTTCATCTCAATAATAAGTCAAAGATCTCTTGCAGAACAAACAAGAAATAGATAGGACTCTGGCATAGCATATATCAAAAAGTTATTTCATCAACTTTGCACCAATTATCTTTTAGGGAAAAACTGAATTTGATTGTAAAAATCTCCATCACCTGTCCTATCCAACCTGCCAACTCGTCAGGATTTGCAACTGTTGCAGAAAGACATATAAGCTGGACTTTCTTTGGACAATATATAACCTGAATTATTTGAAGATGATTAGCCATTTTATACCAATAATTAATAGTACAGTTGATGACAAAGGAACTAAGAATCAAAAAATTACATACTATCTCTTCCCAAACTGTGCCTCGAGATATGTCACTAAGATAGTGCACTTCGTCCAAAACAATCACATCGACATGAAACAACCTGCTCTCAGTAGAAATCATACCAACACTGCCAAAAAAATCAGAAGTAAGAAATTTTCTTATATATTGTAGACTTCGCAAATCTTAATTTTAGTTATAAATAGAAGGGACTCTAATGTTTCAATTATGTAAAGATTCCTTATAATTATGTAAAGATTCCTTATAAGTAAGGTTTTAAATCCTATGAAACAACACCTTCCCGATTTTTTCATGGAATGAGACGTGCTGACATCCTGCCCAGTCTTACGCTTGGGACAGAGGGTGTCCCACAATGTGCTAATAAGGATGCTAAGATGACAGTAAGATGGTTCAGTACTAATACTTGAGATGATAACTCATTCCCGCATTCCCCTGGACATCCCATCAGAATTTGAAACCATGCTTAAAGGAAAATTTCTCGAAACATCATCTTACATTCTAAATGATAATCACAATGCAAATTGAGCTTTCTGTTACAAATAGAAATCTAGCTATGCATCTTCATCTAATGATTTTATTGTAATACATTTTGATGCTCCATCATATCCCATAAAACATGAAGTAAAACCTCAACCAAGTACCTTTGGTACAGCATGTTACGCAAAATCTCTGTTGTCATGATTAGTACTTGGGCATCTTTGTTGACCGAAGAATCTCCAGTTAGAAGGCCAACACTATTCTCACCAAATGTCTTTCTGAAACAATTGCAGGAAAATTGAGCAATATTCAATATCACATATCTGAAGGAAAATATTAGATTATGCAGATAGCTGGCAAACAATCTACTATTATGCATCTTAGTTGTCAAAATAAAATTTGATTGTTTTCGCACTCTTTGATATGGCTAAAATAAATCCTAAGCAGTATGTGACACAATATAAAGAAGAATTATTGGAAAAATTCAAGATAAATAATTGACAAGCAAGTTTGCACCAGACACCCGAACACAAGCTTGTTGTGTCCAGGCTGCGGTCATCATCATCTTCAATTTTTGCCTCTGATGATCTGCTCCACTTCTGCACTACCAAATATCTGTTAATCCTGAACTCTGGGGAGAGAAACATCAGGTTTGGTGCAAGCACAACTCTTTAGCTTGTCAATCCACAACACCATTTACTAAGGTTGTTATACCGTGGTACTCCAAACTGTACCGGTATAGGAATGTATAATATTGAACCGCCGGCATATCAGATGAATTAGAAGGCTCTAACCCATAAATTGCTCCGTACTGAGTTGAACGAATAATTTGGTACGGTTTAAGGTTGGTACAGATCGGTCTGAGGCGATTCGGCTCCTATACCAAATCGAACCATACCAGTTCTAAGATAGTTTGATACTGTTTGCCCAAATCTACCCAGTTGGGTACAATTCGCCCATACTTGCCATCTACTACTCCCATTAACAGTGAAGAGAAAACCCAATTATTTATTTCATCATAAATATTAAACCTAGAAGGCTAAAACCATCACCTCTTCTGACCAACTCACTAGCTTGTATGGACAGCACATAAAATTCGTTAGCCTAATAGTTCATGCCGCTTGGTCCTACTGAAGCCTATGAAATCTAATGAACAAGGACCATTGCTGGTCCGTACGGGGAATCGACCCTTCAAAGGGGCTTTCATCACCCTTGAAGACAGAATTTTAAAGCAATGACAACTATGTAAAAGCTAAAAAGCAAAGTCCTGAGATGCAACATGTTGAAACTCAAAGAAAAATTACTTTCATTAAATTCAAAAAATGTCAAAAGAAGAAAATGGAAAATGGAATGCATTTGTAGCTGAGAAAAATATGAAGCAAACGTGCAGCAAATCTGAAGTAGATGAAATAGAGGAGGGAGTGAACTTTTCACTAATATGATAGATTAGAATCTGTGGCAAAATTAGGCTGGATGATATATGTGCATATTAGGGGCTAATATCCACATCCGCTTACAGTGAACTATCTTATGGAAAAAAGGACCTAAGATTTGCTACCTTGCCTCTACAACTCTTTCTCCTCCATCAGGGTAGGATGACTCCATCCTAAGATTTGCTACCTTGCCTCTACAACTCTTTCTCCTCTATCAGAATAGGATGACTCCGTCCACTCCTTTCACCCTCATCTAACTCTGTCTTCTCCTCCCCTCCCCCTCTTCTTTGTACAAGTTTCCCTGTCATGCATCAGTCCTCTTCCTTCTTTTGTTGTTCTGCCAATTTATCAATTTGATAATGGGAGAATCCACTGTTCTGATGTTTTCTTTTTTAATATCAGTTTTCAAATTACTTCCAAGTCTGGTCAAGTTATCCTTCACTATAATGATCCATCTCACCTAAACGCCACTTCTTTGCAGGTGAATCTCCTCCAAACCAGCAATCTAAATTGGCAGCACTTAGCTTGGACCTAGCAAAAGACAACATGCACAATGAACACTGGCCCATCAACAGATTTCCAAACAAATCAAAAACTAGAGACATGTAATCAGTTTAAAATTCTCTGGTTTCTCAGACATTGGAAGGTAAGAATTGTCTAAGAACAAATGTGCAATGGTTTTACCTAGCTGCCTGAAATGAAAGACCTTAAGATGTTAAATCAAAGATTGCCATGAGCAAAGGTTCCAAAAAATTATTGATACTGTTGCATATTATTCCAGATAAGCCTAAACAAAACATAGCATTGATCTATAACAACAATGTAAGCTTTGGTTGGTTGATTAGAGACCAGCTCCTGGGCAATACATAAAAGCTCATAGAGAACAATATATTTTTGTCCTGTTTTGATGCATTATGTAGCCAGCATATGAGAGATGATGCTCACAGCCTAACAAGAACTAAAATATAAACACTAACCAAAATGTAACTTAATTCAAGCAGGCTGGTGCTTGTGTGCATATGCTGATTAAAAATGATCACAATCATGATGAAGGAGTCCGTCAGCCAGCCAGCATCTTAGGCATGCACCTAGGACACTTAAAAACAGGGCCTGACTGATAATGCATATACCGAAAGTCACGAAACTTCTGATTTGATAAAGCCTTCAAAGGAGTTGTGTAAAAGAGCCGCCTTCCTCTAGCAATTGTAGCTACTGCTGCAGCTTCTGCAATTAACGTCTTCCCACTGCTTGTTGGCGCAGAAACTACAACAGATGAGCCTCTCAAAAAAGCTTGGACAGCCAAACGCTACACAAAAATGCCAAAAAAAATGGTTGGGAAGATGCAAGAGAATCATGCTCATACAGTTTGTGAACAAGTGTAACAACTAATGTAAATACAACTCTATTAACATGCAATTCGATTTACCGCTGATTAGTTGCATGAAATTGGTTGAAGGAAGCCAAAAATAGAGTTATAAAGGGTGGGCAGTTGGAAATATTAGTATGCATAGCCACATGCCGAACAAGAAATTCATCCCAAAGGCCAGGGATATAAAACAATCTGGAGAGACCTTATTTATCAGTGAAATTTAGGAGAGTTGACGCATTCAATTACTGGTATGACTCTAACACAAGAAAATTATTGCTAATTCCAAGAGACTTCTGTCAGGTAATTTACCTACTAGGAGAAAGAGAAAGCAAAAGGTACCCATGAATCTCAATAACTTACTGAAAAATGAAAATTTTAATACTTAATACCATATCTACCATAGCTCTTCAAAGCAGGGTGAAGAAGGATTCATTAAGTGGGCTCCAAAGTCCAAAGTAATATGATAAGGCCCACTAGTGGGTTGGTTGCTCCCAGAATAAAACCTGGTTCACACTTCACAGTGTTCCACATGTCTAAATATATTTTATGATGAGAAGCATTGATTAAACGGAGACTCAACATTTGACAGATTTTGCATTAGATTATTGGTCCCAGCATCAGTAAGCAGGTTACATAGCTAGAACTTCTTTCAGACCTTCTCCAGATATGTGAAATGTTTGGTTTAAACAAGTTCACAAAATAGTAATATTTTTATAAATTTTCAAGGTTTAACATATCATAGAATTCCTAGTTGGGTTGATATATTAGGCAACTTGTTTCAGGAGAATTGAGTTGTCCTAGGCTTACTCTTGTTGATTTTTATGCGCCTGATGGCAAGATTAAGTATGAGTTGTGAAAATTTATAATGAAATTAGGGTTTATTAATTTATACATATATCATGCTGGATTACGTGATGATTCAAGGTAAACTCTAACTTCTTCTCCTAAGCTCTGTATTTTTCCTTCTAAGATCTCTCAAGGGCCCATCATAATTATGCAGGAACGACCCCTATTTTAATAATGAATACATTGGCAAAGATGCTTTTCTCAGGATTACTCTCCTTTGATGAATTAGTCATCATCAAGAATTTCTACAAACACAATTATGTCGTGCTTTGTGCATCTTAATTCCCCAAGCTCGTATTTTAAATTCAAGAATCTTGAATAACTCTCAAGCCGTTATTATACTATTCAATTACTCAATTTACACATGCCTTAAATTCTACAAGAAATGTACCATCATCAGTTCATTAAAGGCATGATCCAAGAAAATAATTCTAATCTTTAGAAAAACAAGTAATCGAACCTGAAATTTGTCCATGGGGAAATCATATATGCTCGCAAGCTCCTCGAAATCGATGATTCCCTCACCAAACTCCCTCACCTCAGACAGCAGCCTCTCAACCCTCTGCCACTTGTGCTCCTCGAACCGAGGCGAGAGGCCAGCCCCCGCCACCGCCGCCGCAGGCTGACCGGTCTCCCTCTCTGTTTCTTCGTCCTCGTCCGAGGCGTCCACCAAGAACCCGTCAACCTCGTACTCTTCCGCGGCCACTTCGTTGTCATCGTCGTCCTCGTCCTCGTCCTCGGGGTCGGAGAACTGCTTCTTGGTCGGGAAGGCGGAGCGCAGCGGATTCCCAGCGAAGAGAACGAGACGGAACCTCGCCGTGGAAGCTTCAGCGGCCCTGCGCCAGCAAAACCCTAGGGCTCTGACGCCGCGGGGAGAGATAGGAGGGAACGGGCGTGGGAGGTGAAGAAAAGAGGAGGAAGATGGTGGAGCGAGAGAATGCATGGGAGGGAGCGAAGGGAGAGGCCGGAAGCTTGGAGGCCAAGGAGCGCCTTAAATTATCGCCACTCAAAACCGACCCTAGATTGAACCGGGAACGTCCGGTCCGCTCCGGTCCGGTCCGGGGAAAACCAGATCCATGTTGCACTCCGTTTCGCAGATATGATCGGTTTGAACAAAAAGAATCAATCACTCGTGCGGACAAACAGCTGAGGTGATGGATAACATATCACTTCCTAATCCACCATTGATTGGTAGGCTATCGCCTAGCTTTCCGTGATAATTATCTGGCATCAAATTTGGCTTGCGTGCCGAAGCTAACATCTAACACGGGGTAGCCCTGCAGCATCCTCGTTGAAACGTTAAACATAATTTATCGACGATGATGTAGTTTTGTCCAGCATGCCAAATGACCGTCTCAGATGTTTTGTTTAGTTTCTTCCACCAACAAACCATATTTTGCATTGGTGTTTTCTTAGCATTTGCTATGCCAAAATTAATCAATCCATCTTAGACACCCAAAATTTTCACCTGCAGACGTTATGCCATCTTTACTGGAGAAACAGATGCTTTTAGGCTGCATCTTGCGTCATTTGGTGATTGGATCGGTCACGCCCCAGATCCACTGGTGATGGCCCAAGGGTGACAGCCCGCCGCATGCCAGGCATACAAGTCATCCAGTACAGTATCATTACAAACAAGGAGGAATAATAACTACATGTCATACAAAATTTAAATCCTTCATAATACAAGTTATGTAATATTGAGCAACAAACCAAAATTCCAAAATAAATCCAAATGGGGTTACATGTAACAAAATATAATCTATTTACATCAAGTAGCTCCCAACTACCCCTATTGTTGCCCTTGATAATTTTGTGGCTCTGAAAAAAAAACATTGTGAGATTTAAATGAGCTCACACTCAGTAAGTAAACCACTGTAACATAATATAGCCAATTCAGAATTTTTTAAAGAGTCAAATACATGTCATGCTTCCAAAGTTAAAAACATTTCATCATATTATAGGATTATGCAAATCTCATATTTAAATAAATTGGAAGCAAATATTATGTAATAATTTTTCAAAATACTATTTCAATTCCAAATCACTGTAAATCTCATTTTGTACTAATGTCTCATATCCACGTAATAAAACATCTCAAGGATGTAACCTCCTTGTACGCCCCCAATGAAAGAAGGGCATATCCTGTCACAACACATCCCAAGGATGTGTGTTCTCCACATATTTCCCTTGTAGAGGTGGGTCCCGGAGTCATGTAACATATCATGTGAACCGTGATGACATATAATAACACAATCGCAAATAACATTTATATGCATTATTGTAAACATATATCAATTTACGTTTTACATTTTATCAAATTTGGTAATTTCACATAATCATATCCATAATCAATTACAAGTATAAAATGCTAATTTAATTAACAAAAATTAGCAATAATCAAGTCAAATAATCATTTGCATAAATGTGGTACCACGAATATCATTTTTCAAATAATACTTTAAATCAATTTCATTATTTTAATAATGACATAATTTAATAATGATTTATGAAAATCATTATAACTGGCTTACTTACCTCACAATGCTAATCCCAAGGGTAAATCAACTGTATGGACCTCTGGGTACCTACAACATAATTTTTTAAATTTTTAAATTTCAAATTTAGGATGTCAAACTGACTCCTACACTTAACCAATCTAATCTTAGGCCCAACTTGGGGCTTGAATATCTTCAAATATAGAAGCCCAGATGGAGAAATAAAAATTTTTCGACAAACTAAGATTCAAGCTGATCATAACCCTATTTTCTTTTATTAGGCCCAACCCAATTTGGGGCCCAAAAATTTGGCCCAAATGGGCTAACTGGACTGGGCCGAAACCGGCCCAGTCCGATTTCTTCTCTGTTTCACCCCTGGTTCACTTGAACCAGGGGTGGGCTGAGGGTGGCCGGCGGCCTAGGGCCACCGCCGGCCCTCCCCCGGGGATCGGCTGGCCGCCGGCGGCCGGCCCTGCCACGTGCGCCCGGCCGCGCGCCGGCGGCCACCCCCCTCTCTCTCTTTTTCTCTTTCTTCTTCTTCTTCTCTTCACTGTGCGGCGACACGGCCGGCCACCGTGGCCGGTCAAACCCCACGGACGCCGCCCGGTGCCGATGGGGGCCGCCGATCGGAGCTCGAGCCGGCGAGTTGGCAGCACATCGCCGGGCCCGAACCAACGCGGGAGCCGGTTCGGCTCCCACGACAGGGGAGGGTCGTTCGGCCCTCTCCCTTGCCTCGCCCCCCTGGCGGCGGCACGGTCGGCCACCACTGGCCCGGCGAACCCCGCCGGGACGCCGCCCCTCGCGCCGGCGGGGGTCGCCGGCCAAAGCCCAGGCCCGGCAAGCCGATGGGCACGCCGTCGAGCCCGAACCAACAGCCAGGAGAGGGCCATCCGGCGGCCCTCCCCCTTTCTCTCCTCGCCGGCAGCATGGCCGGCCACCTCCGGTCGGTCGGACCCCACCGGACGCCGCTCTGGCACCGGCAGGGGCTACCAGTTGGAGCCCGGGCCCGACGAGCCGACGGGCACGCCGCCGGGCCCGAACCAAGCGCGGGAGCCGATTCGGCTCCTGCATTAGGAGAGGACCATCCAACGGCCCTCTCCCTTCCTCTCTCTCTCTCTCTCTCCTCGCCGGTGAGGGATTACTTGATCAGCGGTTCCTCTCTCCCTCTCTCTCTCTCTCTCCTCACCGGTGAGGGATTACTTGATCAGCAGCGAGGCGGCGGAGACGAGCAGAGGCGACAACGGCGACGGCAACGAGGGCAAAGGGGACGAAGGAGAGACGACCATGTTTCCCCCTACCCTTTTTCCTTCAGCGAGGGGAGGGCTAAGCCCTCTCCTGAGCCTACGTGGGTGCGCGCGCTGGCGCGCATGCAACGCGCCGCGTGTCATGCACCCATGTGAATAATTTATTAAAATATAATTTCTTACGATGGAGAGTTTACATCCTCCCCTTCTTATAAAAATTTTCGGTCTCGAAATTAAAACACATTACGCATAAAGCTTTTGAGACCCAAAATGAAAATTACAAGCTATATTTATCTTTCTGATCAAAATACAACAGTAAATACACTTTTGTACATATATACATATATCTATTCAGATACAAATAGATGAGGATATTTCTTCTTCATTTCCTCTTCAAGTTCCCACGTAGCCTTCCTTTCAGAATGATTATTACTCCACTGAACCTTAACATAGGGAATGCTACGCCATCTTAGAACTTGATCTTTATGGTCCACAATACGTATAGGATGCTCTACATATGTCAAATTCTTCTTCAACAATATGGGCTCCGCTTCTATCACATGGCTAAGGTCAGAAATGTACTTCCTCAACATAGAGACATGTAATACATTATGTACCCCAAAGAGTGCAGGAGGTAATGCCAGGCTATAAGCCACTTCCCCCACTCTGCTCAAGATCTCAAACGGCCCAATGTATCGTGGACTCAATTTTCCTCTAAGCCCAAACCTCATCACATCTTTGGTTGGTGATACCCTTAGGAAGACATGGTCCCCAACCTGAAATTCCAGCTCCCTTCTTCTTACATCAGCATAACTTTTCTGTTGGCTCTGAGCTACCCGGAGTCTTTCTTTAATTAGCTGCACTTTTTCTACTGTTTGCTGAATCAGCTCAGGACCCAACAGTTTTCTTTCCCCCGCATCATTCCAACACAAGGGAGATCTGCATTTTCTACTATACAGAGCTTCAAATGGAGCTATTTTGATGATGGCTTGGTAACTGTTATTGTAAGCAAACTCCACCAATGGTAGGTGGTTGTCCCAAGCACCACCCAAGTCCATCACACAAGCTCGTAACATGTCCTCTAAGATCTGTATGGTCTTTTCAGACTGTTCATCTGTCTGGGAGTGGAAAGTTATGCTGAAATTCAGTTTAGTCCCTAGAGCCCTATGAAGACTCTTCCAAAACTGGGACACAAACCTGGTATCCCGATCTGATACAATCGACTCGAGGACACCATGAAGCCTCATGATCTGCTCAATGTACATGGTGGCCAATCTCTCACTAGAGACCCCAACTCTGAACGGTAGGAAATGGGCTGACTTGGTCAATCTATCAACAATGACCCAGACAGCATCATTGCTTCTGGGAGTTTTGGGCAAACCAGTCACAAAATCCATAGTGATCTTTTCCCATTTCCACTGAGGAATCATCAGAGACTGAAGAGGTTCTGCAGGCCTTTGATGTTCGGCCTTCACTTGTTGGCACACTAAGCACTTGGCCACATATTGAGCAATCTCTCTTTTCATCCCTTTCCACCAAAAATTTTCTCGTAGGTCTCTGTACATTTTGGTGCCTCCTGGGTGTACAGTATAGTGAGAGTAGTGAGCCTCCCTCAAAATTTCGGCCCTTAGATCCTCTACATTTGGCACACAGAGCCTACTATTAAATCTCAAGGATCCATCCTCCATTAATTTGAATTCATTCTGAACCCCTGACTGCACAGCTTCTTTAATCTTTTGCAGATCCAAGTCATCTTTCTAAGAAGACTTAATCCTGTCACTCAAGGTTGGCTGAAGTACAAATGTTGCAAAAAGTCCATTGGACCGCTGTACTCGCAAACCAACCTCCAACTTTTCAAGATCTCTATGAATGTGAGGCTGGGAAGTAATTATAGCAGCTAGCTCTGAAGAGGACTTCCTGCTTAAGGCATCAGCTTCCACATTGGCCTTCCCTGGGTGATAATGCAGGTTCAGGTCATAATCCTTTAGTAGCTCTAGCCACCTCCTCTGCCTCAAGTTTAGCTCCTTCTGGGTTAAAATGTATTTCAGACTTTGATGGTCTGTATATACATCACAAGTCTCCCCATATAGATAATGCCGCCAAATTTTCATAGCAAATATCATGGCGGCCAACTCCAGGTCATGAGTAGGATAGTTCTACTCATAAGGCTTCAACTGCCTGGAGGCATAGGCTATCACCTTCCCTTCCTGCATCAGAATACCTCCCAATCCCTTTCGAGAGGCGTCAGTGAATAAAGTAAATCCTCCAGATGTAGATGGAAGGGTAAGGATAGGGGCTGACACCAGGCGCTGCTTGAGCTTCTGAAAACTTCTCTCACACTCCTCTAACCAAACAAACTTTGCTCGCTTTTGGGTTAAGCGAGTCAGAGGCAAAGCAATGCGAGAGAAGCCTTCCACAAATCTGCGATAATAACCAGCCAGCCCCAAGAAGCTTCTAACTTCTAATACATTGAAAGGCCGACACCAGTTCACGACAGCCTCAATCTTCTTAAGATCTACAGATATACCACCTTTGGATATGATATGACCCAAGAAGGATATTTGGCTCATCCAGAAGTCACATTTCTGTAGCTTGGCATAAAGTTTCTTCTCCCAAAGAGTCTGCAGAACAATCCTTAAGTGGTCTTCATGCTCCAAATGACTTTTAGAATATATCAAGATATCATCAATGAAGACCACTATAAACTAATTCAGATATGGTTTAAAGATCCTGTGCATCAAGTCCATGAATGCTGCCGGGGCATTAGTCAATCCAAATGGCATCACCAAGAACTCATAATGGCCATACTTGGTTCTGAATGCAGTCTTAGAAATATCCTCAGGCTTAATCTTAAGCTGATGGTACCCTGATCGAAGATCAATCTTTGAGAATATCTTGGCTCCTTGCAGTTGATCAAATAGATCATCAATCATCGGCAAAGGATACTTGTTCCGCACTATTACCTTATTAATTTCTCGGTAATCAATGCAGAGCCGAAGACTGCCATCCTTCTTTTTAACAAACAATACTGGAGCACCCTAGGGAGAGACACTTGGTCCGATAAATCCTCGATTTAGAAGCTCCTGCAACTGATATTTTAGCTCCTTTAGCTCAGCTGGGGCCATACGGTAAGGAGCCTTGGATATAGGTCCAGTGCCAGGGGTTAAATCAACAGTGAACTCGACTTCTCAATCCGGGGGTAATTCAGTCAATTCCTCCGAAAAGACATCAGGGAACTCTTGAGCCACTGGAATATGCTCCAACTTGTATTCTTCCTGCTGAAGGTCTCTGACCACAGCAAGAAACCCCTGATCACCCTTTCTTAGGTATTTCCTAGCTTGCAGAGCTGACACTAATACCAAAGCCAGGTGTTCCTAATTCCCAATAAAACTGAATTCAGGAAGATTAGAAATTTTAAAGATCACCCTTTTCTTGAAATAGTCTATAGAAGCATGATAGGAGGCCAACCAGTCCATCCCCAAGATTACATCAAAGAATTTCAGTGGGAGGACTATCAAATCAGCATTTAACCTTCTATCTTCCATGTCAATTAGGCAGGATTTACATACTGAGTCTACCATTATGACATCTCCATTTGGGAATGCAATATGCAACTCTTGCTCTAAAAGAACGGGTGACAATGATGCATTCTTGGCAAGATAACTATCAGATACAAATGAATGTATGACACCCGGATCAATTAAAGTTTGAGCATAAGTGTTGCCTACTTTAATCATACATGTCATAAAGATTAATTTAACTTAGATGTCATGCAGATTCATAAGTTTTTCCCCTCTATCTACTATCATAATCTATGCATTACACCAGGTATGAATGCAATAATTTTAAAGAAATATATATTAAGTTAACAGGCATACCTGTCACCACAGTATTAGAGGCAGCAGCCCTGCTAAGTGAGAGGGTAAAGACCCTTCCTTGGGTCCTGGGCTGCTGTTGGCTCTTCCCCTGATCTGGAGGGGGCTATTGGTCCTTCTGGAGGGGACAGGTGGCCATCTTGTGATCCATCTTTCCACATATAAAGCAAGCACCAGTCAGCCTACGACACTGTTTGCCCGGATGGGCATTCCAATGAGGACAATGGGTCTCCTTATCCTTTTGCCTTGAGGGAGCCTGAAAGAAACCCTTCCTCTTCTTAGCCTGCCCTGAGAATTGACCAGAAGAATGTCTTGCCCTTTTCATCTACTACTCCCTCACCTGCTGAATAGCAATCATATCCCTCTCAATCATCAGAGCCTTGCTCACCACTTCACTGTAAGTGGGGAGCTCAAAAGCATTGACTGTCTGCCTCAACCTGGGCTGCAGTCCCTCAGTGAACTTAGTGATCTTGGCTCTCTCAGTGATCACAAAATCAGGAGCAAATCGGGCCAATCGTCTAAATTCAACTTCATACTGGGCCACGGAGAGGTTCATCTGCTCCAATCTCATAAACTCTGACTCCATCTGTCTCTGTACACTCCTGGGAAAATACTAGTCATAAAAAGCCTCCTTAAATTATCCCCAAGAGATGGCCCAACCTTCCAATCGTTACTCCACAGTAGCCACCAATCATAAGCTTCCCCCTGAAGGAGGTAGGTGGCAAATCTAATCCGCTCCTCCTCCTGGCTGCCAAGGGCCGTAAAGGCCTTCTCTATCTCTCTTATCCACTTCTCCACATCAAGTGGGTTGGTGGATCCAATGAAGGGAGGAAGGGTCAGGCTCTTAAACTCTGAGAAGCTACGACCCCCTCCTTGCCAGGGTTGAGATGGAGCGGCTGAGCAGACTGTTCGGGCTGAGCCGGCTGGGTCTGAGGAGTAGGAGGGGCAGAGGAGTCTGAGGAATGGTAGAGTCAGATAGAGCAGGCAGTATCTGCTGAATCTGCTGCTGCATAGCCTGTACTGCTTGAGTCACTCCCAAAAAGGCCCGGAGCAACTCGGCCTGCAACTGCTATGGGTCGTTGCCAGCCGGGGCAACGGAACCCGTATCTGCTGAGGCTTCCTGGCCTCCCTGCTGGTCAGGGTTATCAGCCTGAGAGTCCCCATCATGTCGCTGACTACTGGTGCGACGAGGCATTATGAAATCCTGTCAAAGTTAGGATCCAATCAATATCATTATAAACCTCCAAATCTCAAGCATTTTTTAAACAAGTCACTTGAATTTTCCCTAGAGTTATTACCCTCCTAATATCCTGTCAATATTTGGCCTAGAGTTAATCATGTGTTTGTCCCTAATGTCAAACCTGCTCCGATACCACTATAAGTTGTCACGCCTCAGATCCAGTGGTGGTGGCCCAAGGGTGACAACCCGCTGCATGCCAGGCATGCAAGGCATCCAGTACAGTATCATTACAAACAAAGAGAAATAATGCTATATGTCATACAAAATTTAAATCCTCCATAATACAAGTTATGTACTGTTGGGCAACAAACCAAAATTCTAAAATAAATCCAAATGGGGTTGCATGTAACAAAATATAATGTATTTACATCAAGTAGCTCCCAACTACCCCTGTTGTTGCCCTTAATAATTTTGTGGCTCTAAAAAAAACATTGTGAGATTTAAATGAGCTCACACTCAGTAAGTAAACCTACTGTAACATAATATAGCCAATTCAGAATTTTTAAAAAGTCAAATACATGTCATGCTTCCAAATTTAAAAACATTTCATCATAATATAGAATTATGCAAATCTCATGCTTAAATAAATTAGAAGCAAATATTATGTAATAATATTTCAAAATACCATTTCAATTCCAAATCACTGTAAATCTCATTTTGTACTAATGTCCCACGTCCACGTAATAAAACATCTCAAGAATGTAACCTTCATGTACGCCCCCAATGAAGGAAGGGTACCGGAGTCATTTAGCATATAATGCCATATCCTGTCACAGCACATCCCAAGGATGTGTGTTCTCCACATATTTCCCCTGTGGAGGTGGGTCTCGGAGTCATGTAACATATCATGTGGACCGTGATGACATATAATAACACAATCACAAATAACATTTATATGCATTACTGTAAACATATATCAATTTACTTTTCACATTTTACCAAATTTGATAATTTCACATAATCATGTCCATGATCAATTGCAAGTATAAAATGCCAATTTAATTTATAAAAATTAGCAATAATCAAGTCAACTAATCATTTGTATAAATATGGTACCACGAATATCATTTTTTAAATAATACTTTAAATCAATTTTATTATTTCAATAATGACATAATTTAATAATGATTTATAAAAATCATTATAACTAGCTTACTTACCTCACAACGCTAATCCCAAGGGTAAATCAGCTGTATGGACCTCTGGGTACTTACAACATAATTTTTCAGATTTTTAAATTTCAAATTTAAGATGTCAAACTGACTCCTACACTTAACCCAATCTAATCCTGGGCCCAACTTGAGGCTTGAATATCTCCAAATATAGAAGCCCAAAGGGGGAAATAAAAATTTTTTGATAAACTAGAATTCAAGCTGATCACAATCCTATTTTTCTTTTATTGGGCTCAGCCCAATTTGGAGCCCAAAAATTTGACCCAAATGGACTAACTGGACTGGGCCAGCTTCAGCCCAGTCCCATTTTTTCTGGCCCAGTCCCATTTTTTCTCTGTTTCACCCCTAGTTCACCTGAACCAGGGGTGGGCTGAGGGTGGCCGGCGGCCTGGGCCCCCCCCCAGCCCTCCCCCGGGGGTCGGCTGGCCGGCTGCCGCCGGCAGCCACCCCCCTCTCTCTCTCTTTTTGTCTTTCTTCTTCTTCTTCTCTTCACTGTGCCGGCCGGAGCCCGAGCTCGGCGAGCCGGCGGGCACACCGCCAGGTCCAAACCAATGCGGGAACCGAACCGGCTCCCACAACAAGGGAGGGTCGTTCGGCCCTCTCCCTTGCTGTTCGGCTCCCGCGACAGGGGAGGGCCATTCGGCCCTCTCCCTTGCCTCGCCCCCTGCCGCCGGCACGGCGGCCACCGCGGCCGTGGGATGCGCGCCGCCTAGCGGCGGGGGTCGCCGACCGAAGCCCGAGCCTGGTGAGCACGCTGCCGAGCCCGAACCAACAGCCAGGGAATGGCCATCCAGCGGCCCTCCCCCTTTCTCTCCTTGCCGGCAGCACGGCCGGCCGGACCCCACCGAACGCCGCCCTGGCGCCGGTGAGGGCTGTCGGTCGGCCAGCTCCCGCGTCAGGGGAGGGCCATCCGATGGCCCTCTCCCTTCCTCTCTCCCTCTCTCTCTCCTCGCCGGTGAGGGATTACCTGATCGGCAGCGAGGCGGTGGAGACGAGTAGAGGCAACAACGGCGACGACAACGAGGGTAAAAGGGACAAAGAAGAGACGGCTCTATTTCCCCTCCCCTGAGCCCATGTGCCCTCACGTGTGTGCGCGGGCAGCCCTCCCCTAAGCCCATGTGCCCTCGCGTGTGTGCGCGGGCAGCCCTCCCCTGAGCCCACGTGCCTGCGCTGGTGCGCATGCAACGCGTCGCATGTCGTGCACTCAGACGAATAATTTATTAAAATATAATTTCTTTTAGGGGGGGGGGGGGTTAACAGGATCCATCAAGGCAAATTAAAATTTTTAGTAAATTCAACTCAATTATTTCATAATTTAAATTATTTTTATGCTTTCCCGCGGGTTCGCAATTGCATTGGCTGTTGAATCTTGAGGCTTGGTGTGGTATCGCCAGCAAAACCGAGATTTAGAAGTGGAAAAATTTAAAGACGGTCAAGTCAAACTGTTGATGGTTTTCCTTGAGTCTACTTAAGCTTTGTCTAGGTAGAACTCCCATCTTAGACCTGTTGATTTTGTGTTGGAATTGTAATTACTTATCCCTCAAGCTTGTATTCTGGTGAAATAAACTTGATCTCCTTGCCCAAATAAATTAAGTACACCCAAATTTGACAAAATGGTCTGTTTAAATTGCATTAAATCATTATTTTTTTTCAAATGCAATGCACGTGCCCAGCAATAATTTAGTTCTAGCAAGTAAAAATATCCCATCTGAAAAAACAAAAACCCGTGGTCTTTACCACGAGTTTAGCTGCATCTCAATTACAAACAACACTTGAGATGGTTTAAATCTGGGAGAAAGGAAAATAATAAGGCATCACAGGGCATTAATCATCCTCTTCATCTCAGCAGACCTCCTTGGATCGGGCTCAGCAATCGCTCTCTCAGTCAAAACATGTTTGATTCGGCACATTGACTTCCTTACCTGTAATTTAGATTCAGGCTAGTAGATCAGAAAGGCTCACAATGCATTCAGTCATAGAATCGTATCCACTAAACAGGGAAAAGAGAAAAGAACATGAACTAAAGAACATCTCAAGGGAGCATCACGAGTTAAATCCAGAGAGTGAAATGTGTGAATATGTTGGATGCCTTTTTTCATGACCAATGCATTTAATTCACTGACATGTTTAATTTTTTATAGGAGATCTTCCTAAGATATCAATAGAACTTATACAACACCTACAAGACAAACATGGAAGACTGAAGAAGATTAAAAGCCTCCCTAACATGTCTTGAGTTCATTAAAACTTTTTATTATATTATGATGTATTAATTGCCCGTCCAAATATGCTATGTATAAAACTGCCAATAAACTTTTGTCAAGAAGAAATCACAGCGGTTAGTTCTAATTAAATAAATCTTGGCCATTGAAGCCATCATTAAAAAAATTGAAAAAAAAAAAAAAAAACCCTGCTTAAAGAGAAGTTTGAATCCAATCTAAATTTCTCTCAAGAACCTAACCTAAATTCCGAGAAAGCCATTATAAAAGAATCCTATAGAAAGTCGAGTCTGAATCCTATTTAACTTCAGATAAGAAGCTTACATAGATTTCCCTGGAGAAGCAAACTAAAATATCTGCCAACAAGCCATGGTGACCTTCAAATTTTTAATTTTAACCTTGGACGTTCAAACCAAATAAATTTTTCCTACAAGTTTAATTGCCCAACTTCTTTCTAGATCAAGACCTTTGCACAGTACTACTGATTGGCTGAGTTGGGGTGAAAGCTATAAGACAGATTGTGGCTGGAGGAGTATGCAACAAAATATTACAGGATTGTCATACACTCAAGTCCAATTGTTCTGTTGGAAGTTGTCATGGAATAAATTACCATGTGCTGATGTGCTCTCTGTAACAGGCCTTGGTCAGGGTTATCACTCAGGGCGTAACTTGGGTAGAGAAACTGTCATTCATGCTCTCTTCTCCTGCCTGACCATTAAAAATGTTTGGGAAGCGTATCACATACAGGATGCAAGGTCTGGATGCTCTCAGTTTGATTGGGTCTAAGATTTTGAGATACTTTCTCCTACTTATAATGCTAACAAAGTGACATGCAAAGGTGTCATCTAGCTTACTCACTGAGGATGATCCGGAATGCTAGAACTCTGAACCATTTCCAAGGCATTAGACAATGGCCAGCAGAGATTATCCAGATGGCAGCCATGCTTTGTGAGGAATAAATGGGTATTCATCTCAACAGAAATCAAGGATCTTTGAGCCTATCAAAAAGCTAGGCCAACAACTCTCTTAACTCCTCTTTGACACATCTTATGCATTGGGTGCCCCTACATCCCAATACTTTAAGGTTTAATTTTGATGGTGTTGTAAAAGGAAGTACAGTTGGAGCAGGATATATTATCCAGGATAGCAATGGTAGAGTGATTGCAGTTGTAGCATACCTAGTTTATACAAAATCGGTACAGCTTGTATAAACTTGATATATGGCCATCAGAAAGGGATTCATCTACAGTTATATCTTGGCTTGCTCGAAAGAAATCAAGCTCCTGGCATCTTTATTTGCTAGATGATCGGAAGGTTATAGACATAATCAAATGACGAATGTAAAACAGTTTATGAGATACTGCCTCTGTGAAAACAACCAAATTCACCTTCCACATATTTGTTTTTAGTGGCCCAAGTTATCTGAACATTTACAAAACAGCATTACTAAAATCCAGGACAAAGTATTTTTAAATTGAGTTTTAAAATGAAGTTCAAATTAAATAGTTTCTATTAAAATGTGAAATCAATATTTCTTTATATTAAATAATTTTTTTGCATATAACTTTCTTCATATATCTAAAAATTTTGTAGATTTTCTAATTTCTTTATAATGTTGATATCATTTTTCATTTTGCTTTGTAGAAACTTCACATGGTATACATTTTCTTTATTTTCTATTTTTTCTGGGAATATCACCCAAAAAAAATGAGGGGCTGAATGCAACTTCTCCATGTATTATAAGATGCACACACATTTTTATTGGATAATTTCCTTTTAGTTCTATGTGTTCGGTTAGATTTATCTATGGGGCAGTTTTGTTGGCTTGTCAAAAGCATAACTTTTTTTCTTTTTTTTTTTGAGAAAAAGGTATCCTTTCAATCTACGTAAATGAATTGAAGTGTAAAACTGATTATAAGGTTACTTAATCTTTGTTTCAAATGAAACCAAAGAAGAATATTAAATCCCAAGAGTAAGAATCATATTAATATTGTGATAAGGTCAAACATCAGTTCTCTCCCTCTCTTCTTTTTGTGCTGTGAAGACCAAGCCTGAATAGTTATACTACTAATCAAGGGAAAAAAAGGTACAGCTACAATCAATCAATAAGCACCAAATACTCAAGGTATTGGTGATAATTTGAGCAGAATATAGTATTCAGGGAGAGCAATGCTTCTTCTAGAGAGCCAAATAGCAATTTGATTGAGGTAGAATTACTGATATGTTCTTATACACTCATAATGGTAGAATTGCATCCTCAAACTATATTGCTAATATATATATATTATTTCATTTTCGGTTGAATATGAATATTTTGATTAAATTGGGCTCATATGTATTTGTTGATAATGTTAATTTTAGAATATAATTTTAGGGTCATTTTCATCCTCTCTCTTAGGCATGCATTTGCAAGTACATTTACACTAGTTTGCTAAAACATTTATAGACAACGCTAGATGATATTGATGCATCTTTAGCATCAGGTGTTGTTTAACTTACATGTCAACTTTATGTAACTTTCTACTGCGAAGTTAGGGGCTGTTCGGATGCTTCATCCTAATCCATCAGACAAGTAATTGCTGGGTGGAAAATGAGAATAAATTGTAGAGATGCAAGGCAGGGTAGTGGGATAATTGCGGCTGTGGAGATTCCGTCATCTTGAAATTTTGGAAATTTAGTATCCAGCTAACCCTAACTAGTTTGAAATTAAAACTTTTTTGTTATTGTTGTAGTATCCCTTCTGAGAGTGATTTGCATATCACTAACATTCAGGGATTAGATAATCTCAATCTTCCAAACCAATGTAGACTTTCTATCACTTTGCTGACCTATATGCCCCTCCTCACTTTCCAGCTGGTGGGGAGTTATCCTACAGAAAGCTTATGCAAGCATCTAAAAAGATGATTAAGCTTGTTGATGTTATATATGCTGTTAATATGTAAAAATCAATGTATAAATTTATTTTTTTTGATACATTAATCGAAACTATCTAAAAAGGTCATTAAGCTTGTTGAAGTTATATGTGTTGTTAATACATAAAAATCAATGTAAAAATTTACTTTCTTTGATACATTAATTGAAAACCATGTCTTGCACAAATTAAATGGCCATCAAAGACATATAGGGTCATTTGAAATGCTTTGTTTCTTAAAAACCAAGATATTCTTTTATGAACAAGCTTAAACATGTTTATAAAGAAGTTGAAATTGGTCTAATGCATTAGAAGTAGTGCAATGGAGCATGTCATTTGCATATCAACACATTGGAATGGTATAGCAGCTCCCACAACCAAAGGCACCAGATTACACCTCCACGAAAGAAAGAGACATTCTACTCAATAAATATTGAATTTCAAAGTCGATTCCTTTTTTTTATAAGATTTAAGACAAAATGTCATTATTTCAAAACAAGGTTAGGCCATGCACAATCAAAAACGCTACACATTGGATATTTTAGTGACATTATCAGGACAAGACCATATACAGGTAACCCAAGATTCTGGAAAAATATACAACAAAGAATATAAGAGTACTGGACAATTAACAGAAAAAGGTAAAGCTTACCTTGGAAATGCGTTCAGGGTTAGGAAAACGTAAGTTCTGAGCATGAAGTATCTGGCGCTGAGTCATTAGCATGTTCTTTTCCTTCAAAAGAACATACCATAACTTGTGAAGGTCATCCCAGGATTTCAGACGCAATTCAGAAGCTTTCCAGCTACGACCTGAAAGGGATAAAGCTATAAGAATCGGCTTTTTTGGCAAAACTCTCTAAAGCACTTCATAGTTCATAATACGTACATGAACCAGATAATCAGTGAGTGATTGCACGGGTCAAACATCAAGTAAGCTCGGATAAGAAACATGGCAGGTTCATGCTATTTCCATTGACACTATCAAAAATTTATATGATACCATATGCCAGCATTCACAAGAAAATAAAATCTGAAAACGTAAATTTGACTGGGAGCCCTCCAGATGGATGGGATTAAGTATGTTGGTTATTGCTAATGCTCACTGTTTGATCTTATTAAGGAAGCCTTTTTTTAGTAAGAATAGAGTTGCAGTAAAGAACATAAAATTAAAATAGCCATGCTATTTATTTTTCAATTAAGTTAAATTGAAAAGACATTCACTCTTATTTCTGAGAGTAAGATGGAAACCTCCATTTCTCCCCCAGCCAGAAACTTTCAGATAATTTCGACCAAAAAAAAAAAAAAGTTGTTACTGATTCTCCCTAAAGTATCACCCTGTGACTAATAAGCTGTGCTTTTAAACCTCTCCTACTATAATTGTTGAGCTCAGTGGTTTTATATATTCAAGACAGCTTCCAATCAACAATGAGCCAGGAAAGTGACATCTGTTTGGCAAATCACAGCAGATGAGCTCAACATGCCTTACAAATCAAGCTTTCCAGCTATAACATTTCAGCCATGTCACAGGTGACAAGGAGAACATGCCAGGAAGCTGCAATAACATAATGATTTTGCTAAATTGCATAGACATATAGTTGATCAACCAGTGACCCCAAGCATAGACCAACAATTAAGGCCTTTTAGTTCATTGTAAGTTGGCTGAGCGGGACACCACTTCACTGATGTGAACCTGTCTCCCCCTGTGTCGATGTCACTTCAAGCCATTTCTCTCATTCTTGGGCCATTTCAAAAATTGACATCAGCTCCACTTCGGGCCAATCAAACATCCAAAGTGGGCTCCCACTGGGAAGAACTGACTTCAGATGCCCAATTAGGGGCAACAAAACAGGCCCTTATAGAAATGTGTTTACAGTTATAGCCCAACAATTTAGTGATTGGTTGAGAGACAACCACTAACCAAATGACTAATTGTGACATGTTTAAAGTTTTTGGGGGAGAGACAGCCAAAAAAAACCATCCACAAGGATTGGCTCTATTTTCCTTTTTGTTGTGTTGATCCTACCAGTAACAGGTGGTCGAGTTCATATCCCATTCCCCACTACATCGCACTTGAATCTAATCAATGAGAACCTGTGTGGCACATCTCTCATTCCCCAAAATAAGAAAGACATGGAATCAAGAAGACAGAAGCAACCACAATAGAAGCATGTAGAGTAAGGTTTCGAAGATCGGTTTCCACATCGATGAAATAAATGAGTTTCAAATTCACTTGGTTGAGCTATTTCAATGCTTTCAGTCCTAGCTTCAACTAAAACTTTTTTTAAAAAAAAAAAAGTATCAAACAAAATTAGGAAAAATAAAAAGAAAATAAAGCAGTTCAAGAAAAAAGTTAGATATCATCTCAACATATTGTATTTTCTGGGAACTTCTGATTGTATGCTTTCAATGGTTTCACATAAAAACAACCAATTTTTTTTTTTTTTTTTTTAAAGTTCAGCATGCAATACATCACTTAGCCACATGAAGTCTATGTAAGTAAGTCACCATAAATTCTTATGATCTAATTGGGAAGAAGGGAAAAAAAGCACTTTGTTCTTGGACCCTAGCATTGTATTGGTCTTACATCTTCCCACAATTCACATAATGTAAGCTTAATTTGGAGCAAATGCTTCCCAACATTTGAAGAAATACAAATAACAGCAAACAAATAATGTAAATAGCTCATGTATACACGTAGTCTGTCCTCACAAATTATTCTTGACCAAAACTCAGAGAGTGACACCAGTATTGACATGGGTGGTTTAGGCTGAAACCAAAACATTTTCAGTTCTGACTTTGGTGTCAGATTTCAAGGAGAAATTTCGATCCATCGAATTGACAATCAGGCCCCTTCACCTCTTTTCCGTTAACCTTGAAAGGGTTTGGTATGTCTTTTCCGTTAAATTCAGAATATGTCCTGGTGTTCCAGCAATTAAAATACAATGTTATAAGGATACATTACAAAATTGTCTTGACTTCTAATTTTCCATGATGTTTTGTACTGCCGTGCTTCCCATATTGTGTCCTTCATCCCTTAGGCTTTTACTAATCCCACCACCAGCAAGCAATCAATCGAATTTATCAATTAATAGATAACTTCTAGGCACTCAACTCAGATTCTTGTGCCATGCACAATTTAACCATTTTGATAAATGTGGAACTAGACAAAAAAAAATATTTCAGATCCATAACTCATAAAAAGTAGCTACCACTTGTTCTTTCAATTTATAGTTTTACAAGAAGAGTGGAAAAATAAAGAAACACCCGGATAAAGCTTGTCTTATAGAATGAGAATGTCACATCCCAAGAGAGATAAAATAAGTGGTCCATCTAAGAATGAAAAAGAAGAAGAAGATAAGATATGTACCATAGACAACTGGCTTCTCCTCGTCTGTTTTTCTGTCCACCTCAAAAAATTCCTCAAGAGGATTGTGAAATTTCTGAGCTGAAACTGAAGCAGCTGCTGCAGAAGCTGTACTAGCAGCAGAAGACTCTGATTTGGCTGCAGCATACAGCACTCTCCCAAAAACCCGCGACAAGAACATGATGATACACCAAATGTCTGCATCAGAAGTTTCCACATGATAAATCAAGATTCAAACAATACATTGTATGACAGCATGCAATAAATTTCTGGATGATTAATCACTGCCAGCAATCCATGTATGCTATTTCACTGATCGGATTGAAATTTCAAGACTACAACACGAGCTCAACAGCTGACCGTGGCGATTCCTCCGGAGTATAAAAATGTCACCTTTTTGCACTAAAATAATCGCTGAATGGCAAATAATACTGAAAGAAAACCTTTTAAACGCATACACAAATGAGAGACCCAAAAAAACGATGGAAGGGTTTCCATATTTTTACCACTCGGAAAGGTAAAAAACAAGCGCTTGGACGGAAGCTAATGAATGAGACGGCGATGAATCACGGGCTCCCAATCCACGCTGGACGCGGAAGGGTGAGCGGAAGGAGGAAGAGATGGACAAGGGAATGGGGTTATCGGGAGGTAGGGTTTAAGGTGGGGAAGGGTGAAGTAGAATTGTTTTCCAAACCGGATTGGACTGTGAACCAGAACAACAACCGGTCCGACTTTATTCCCCCTCCTTTCTTCCTCCTAGGCTGGCTAAATCATTGACTCAAACAATTGGACCGGTTTCCAATTAGAGCACATATACCGTCCAGAGCCCCAACTATTTCCCAAGGAGGCCAGAGGAAGAGCTAGCGGTCTCCTCGTTTAGGATTAGGGTTTCGGGGAGTTTCGGGGAGGGCCTCCAGAGACGTGAAAAGAATGACAGAAACAGAGGGGGAGGAAAGGGTTGAAGAACAAACCGACGAAGATTGAAGCGACGGAGGATCGCCGGAGGGTTCGGTTGGAGGGCCGGAACGCAAGCGAGGAGAGCTTGGGAGGGGGGAAAGGCAAAGAAGAAACAGAAGGGGTGAAAGCTCGAAATGTGCAACTCGGGGGTGAGAGTTCTGTGCTTGGGGGAGTTAATGGACTTAAAACCACCTCGACCGCGCTGACTCGAGCCGCAGCAACTCGTCGTGAGCCAGATTCGGGTGCGGGACGAGTTGCTCCACACACCGGCAAGTTCGGCAGTCCGAGCTTTATACGTGCGCGATCGGATGACCGCCATGCGTTTTATTTTTGAACGCAAACGGCCGTCTCTCATCCATAAACTATAATTGAGGATGATAATTTATATTTATATTGTATCCAAATTATGATAAAATATTATGCTCATGGACATGAACACAGCATGCATATTTCATTTAACAAACACATTGCATTGGATTGGCATCACATAATTTACTTAACAATTTAATTAACATAAACAAATAGAACTTGTTTAGTAGCTTCATTAACATAAATACACATGACTCACTTAATACAAACATACTGCTTTTATTTTTTAAAAATATAAAAATAATTATTTTTTAACCTGATACTTAATCATGCCAAATATTCACCATAACAATTTAAGTTTCATCAACTATAAGAATCCCAATTGAATAAACAAATATAATGCAACAAACTTTAAATAATTCAATTATAATTGTGTCATTTTTTAGTTAATATATCAATATATGGTACGATGTGATTATTTCATATTATCATCATATTGACGCAATTATAGCATGAACTCATTTAAGATCTATCTAAACCTGCTTATTTTATGTTGAGTTTGAATCGTGTTCATAAATCATATCTGCTTTTGCCATATCTATCGATAGTCTACTACTTGTATTGCATCTAATAAATACTTCTTCATTTTCTAAGTATGATACAGCCATTTATGTTTAAAATAGGATACATGATGGCATTCAAATTTATATAGCATTCTATAATACGAATCTTATATCATTGAAGATTCATGCCCTTCTTGCAAAGATAAATATTAAAAAAAAAAAAAACTACACAAATATATTAAAAATTCAAAAAGAATTTGAATAAATAAGAATTATGAAAAATAGCATTACAAAATATATTAAAATAATAAATAATAATAAAAATTATCATTGTTATCAAGAAAAATAGCATGCCAAGCTATTTAAAGAAAATAATACATGTAGAAGCATATTTTAGCAAATCCATTGCGTCAAATGTAACAGTAAACCCATAATATCAAATACAATGGTAATCTCATATCAAACACCACATAATACCATTTAATTATCAAACAAAAAATATTCTTTTGTATAGATAAAAATCATTTAAAATATAACAAATCACTAAGCAAACAATAAATCTAGTACTTTTTGGACTTGTTCCATGGAAGTTATTAGGGTTATCTAAAATTTTAAATTTTCTTTTAGGTGGATCTAATATTTGTATTTTTGTTTTTTACATTATAACTCTTTTAAGTAAGATGTTGAGCTTTATTCATCTTTTTTATAATATCTTTTATTTTTCTAAATCGGATGGCAAAGGAGAAAAGCAAAAATATACATGGTATTAAAAGGATAAGCTACAGTCTTAAAATAGAACATTATTAACATTTTGAGATTTTTTTTTTTTAAAAAAAAATGGAATAACAACAATCAAGTTTTTATCCTAAATTAAAGTATCAAAGAAGGATTTAATATCTTAGTATCTTATCGAGAGCATAATCCTAAATCAAGTATGAAGGGTAAATATTCATGTAACTAATCTCTATTAGATGATGATTAAAACTTTATTATTACTATTTAGAAATTCATCATTTTTTTTTTTCATAATGCTAATAGCCTCTAAATATATATAGGTCAGGATGAAGGGAGGGTGAGATAGAGTGATCAACATGAAAAATTTTGAGAATATTTATATAGAAAATGAATATATAAATAATGGCAAATTTAATAAATCAAGCAGACATTTGCATTCATCAATTCTAAATATGCTATCAAGTTGGCTGTATCCATAAAATAAATTTTATATAAATATGAAATAAATTATATGCGTGCATGCACACTTACGTGCATGCTTATACGATGACTCCATCTATGCTTGGAGATCAATAGAATTACTCAATATCATCAAGCCAAGTATATTTGAAATGCAATGCTTGGGTAAAAATCAAGATAATAACAATATCAACTTATGTTTCATTAAGTAAAGGTCAATATAAGACTGAAAGAAATTGCCGATGTAGAAGCTCCATCTGGAGAAAGCCAATAGGTGGAGATATTAAGGTATAATATATATATATATATACAACGTGAGGGAACTACGATGAGAGGTGATGGCTCTTACTATGAGCAACTTGGAAAGTATATGTTTGTTAAATAGCCTTCACAAAATAAAGAAAGATGATTCATAAAGAAACATGATTGCAAAGTAATTTTCATAATTAAATATATACATATAATAAATACACATGTGATAAATTATCTTTTTAATCTATATTAATTGTAGAAAGACATTATAATTGGATGTTCTTTTGCTCAGCATGCACACAGTCTCTCTACGTAAATACTTTCAAAAATTGATGAAAGAAATAAATTATAATATTTAAAAAATAACACATAACAAAAGTTTTAGAAGAAAGTAATAAAGAGAGAAAAAAAAGTTATTAAATAGGATATAGGACTAGAAGTGGTCTTGGGCTAGGTCCGAGGTCTATCGAGTCGGGCTATGAGTTAGGTCAAACTAATTCGGCTCGATTTGGAGTTAAAATTAGAATCGAAAAAAATTTAGATCAGACTTGAACCGTTTCTTAGCATGGTCCAAACACAACTCAAAGCCCAAGCTTGAAAAAAATCCAAAGAATTGATCCTTAGTTACACCTGAGTTTAATCAGAACACAATCCTAAGATCTTAAAATACGATCGATTTTTTAAATTTTATACTAATTTTTTATTAATTATATAAGAATAACTCTTCAAATTGTAATAATTTTTTTTAGAATAATTAGATGTAATTATTTTAATTGTTACCTATTTATGTAGATATTTAAAAGTTAAAAATTAATTTTATGATCCTAATTTTTGACATGCTGAACTTAAGATGGGCTTGAGCCTAATTTTGAAAAAAAAAAGTTGGATTTAAGCTCAGGATAAAGTCAAAAAAAAAAAATAATAATAATAATCCAGACTTAGTTGAGGTAGGGCATGGCCTGACCTGTCCGGTCCACTGCTAGCTCCAGTAGGAAAGGAGATGGGAAGTGGAATTAAGACGCGAAGAAGGCAAAGCTTTGGAATTTAAACTGATATTCTCATATTTGTGTCCTACTTTATAACTGTTATTTTAAATCATAACGAAAAAAAAAAAAAAAGTTGGCTACGGTGTTTCAAACTTAGCCCTCGACCCGCTTTGCTTAGGAGTAAAACAAAGAGTAGGACGGTCATTGTTTAGCATTCAAGCATCCAAAGTCCAGCACCCAAGCTTCGCACACAGTCAACATCGTGCGACTGCAACCGAGTTCTCCTCCCCGACCGGCCCGTGCATGGCTCGTGTCTAGTGATGACATTCGGTTCGGCGGCTCAATTCGTCAAGCCGCCCTTCCGGCGGATATGCGAAGAGGACCGTTCTCAAGTCCGCCATGGGCCCCACGTCGGCGAGAATTTTCCCTGCACCTCGTTTCGCCTCGTCTTCCTCTGACGACGATGGGAGAAAGAAGATTTACTCAACAAAAAAAAAAAAAAAAAAAAAGATGATGAAGAGAGAAGAAGCGGAAAGAAACGGAGGAGGAGCAGATCGAGAGAGAGAGAGGCGATGAAGGCGCCGAGGGATTCAGAGGAAAAGAGGATCGGGATGGGAGAGGAGAAGAGGGCCCTAATAGAGCTTTGCTGCTCTGTTTCTATGAGAGCTCACTCCTGCCCCTCTGCCTCCCTCTTCCTTCTCCATTCCTTTTCCCACCCCTCCTCGACTTCCATTTTCGCATTCCCTGGGTCTTGGTCCGCCGAGGACTGGATCGCCGGAGACGGAGCTTGCTTCGGGGAGACGGAGGTCGACTCCTCCCTCTTCCCCTCTCTAAGGAGCATCGGCAACGATGTAGCCGCCCGAGTCAACATGGCTTTCCTCCGTTCCTTTCAGAGACTCCTCGCCACTTCTAGGCTCCAATCAGAGGTAGGCGATGGACTCTCTTTGGTCACTTTCTTTACAAGTTGCATGCAATCGGTCCCAAGTTTATTCAGAATGGAAAACTGGTCCTAATTTTTATTGTGTTTAAAGAGAAAAAAAGAGGGTCTAATTGGTGCTGCTAGTTTTTATTTAACCAGAAATTTCGAGCTTATATGTTGCTATCCTATTAATTCTTGCACGGATTTAGATGCATATCTGTTAGCAATTTAAGCTTGTCAATCATCTATTAAGATACTTGAATTTGGAAGTTATAGGATTTGTCAACTAATGTAGGTGTTTGTAAGTTTCTTTTCCTTGTTGCCACTGGATTAAGCTATCTAACTATAATGCATTTTGCAAGAACAAATCATCCAGTTGGCTGCTTAGGAGATCATAGACTCCTACCAACTTATGTGGCCATGTGAAGTACTCAACCAATCTTTGATACCAAAATTAATGTCAGAGTAGGTTGTTGTTGGCTATTTAAGGGATTAAGGTTAAACAAAACTGATTGTGACAGGTCTCAAATTCAAGTTGATTAACCCAAAAGCTTGGGAATTCAAGTGAGTGGACTGAAACAATAAGAGGGGAAAACTCTGTGAACTGTAAGACTAAAAAAACACATAATATTTTGAATTGAGGGAAAGTTGTTAGCAAAAATGAGTGAAATTTAAGTGATATATAAGCTAAACATTAAAAAAAAAAAAAAAAAAAAAAACAGTTCAAAAATTACATGACTTAAGTGATGAATTAGAAATCGTGCAGGTGATCATGCTAATCCTAGCAAATGTAGCTAAACTTCAGATATAGTTCAAGGCTTTAGGGTTTGTATGGATGGAACCTGGTAGAAGGTTTTTTCATTGCTAGCCACTATTGAAAAACTGAGAAGTCCTCATTTGTGATTCATAAGGAAGGCATCATCACCTTCTTGGATTTGGAATCCGGCACATAAAGGGAGATGGACAGGCTTTTTTAAATTTTAGTTAATCATTGCAAATTTTTCATTCTGATTATAAGCAGCTCCTTTTCAGCCCAGAACTTGGCCAAGCATGGCCTTTCTCGAATTGTAAATGAGATGTGCTTGAGCTAAGATTTCAATTTCAAATTATAGATGATAGTTTAACTCTCTAGCATTAGATCTTGGTCTAAAGGCTGAGATGGCTGGGAGCATATACAGCATCATGCCTAACCTTCCTGAACCCAATCACCAATCTGTCTCCTCCCCCAACCAAATCCCCCCACTCCTGCTGCCTTCTAACAATATTTCAGTGATTCTAGCTGCCTCCTGTGCCCTCCATCGCCACCTCATCCTCTACGTTGAGCCTCTTCTCCAGATCTACCTCAGTGCTGCCATTCCACTCGTCAACTGTCGTCCAACCAGGCCCCTTCCATACAGCTCTTTTTCTATCACACTATTTTCCCTGCTGCTCCCTCATCTTCACCTCCCTTGTAACTACCACTAAAACCATCAAATTCTTTCTATCAAGTAAACAAGCCTGTCTGAGCTAAGCTAAAATTAGTTTCAGCATAAATGAGTTGAGCTAGAGGTTGGCCTAGCCATCTTGCAACAATCTCAAGTGCATTCTAGATCACTCTAGAACAGCTTATGTATACCCCTAGCTATCACATGACTGATGAAATAATCATGTCAACTCTAAAAATCTGTGATATACGACTTGTCACATTAAAATGTTGTTCCTGAAATAGATCCAAAATTTACAGGAGCATAGGATTTTCAATCCTTTTTGCTCTAAACTGCCGAGCCTAAACTACTGAACCCAATTAATTTTCTTTGGATTCTTGTATGATTTTTGCTAAGACTGGTTGACCAAAACTGATGTTTTCCTCAATTGGTTGGCTGGAATTTGATCTTTTCAATATTGAACAGCTGATATCTCAACTTGATATTCACCTCAACTGACTAAAGTATTTTTCCTATAATTTCCGCCATTTGAAAGATCCAGGTTGGTCGTGTTTTGTTGGTTTGCTCAATTATTCATTTGATTGATTCTTTAATTCCATAAAAGGGTTCACTGGGCTCACCCAGAGAACATGTTAACTAGGATACCTTGGACACAAATTTGATTAAATTCCTGTTTTTGTTACAGTATTTACTCATACCTTAGTGTTTTATGATATTGGAAGGTCAAGCCTTTCTTTTCATCAATTTTGTTGCTGGACCTTATGTGTGTGTGCGCGTGCGCACTCACAGATATATATATATATATATATCTTCTCCTATAATATAATTAATTTACAAACATGTGTACATAATCTCCAGGTTCATAGAGCTATAGTTGAAAAGAAGCGGATAGTTTTCACTGGCCATTCATCAGGAGGTGCAATTGCTGTCCTTGCTACCATCTGGTTGCTAGAGCAGTGCTTCAAATTCGGCAAAAGCAGTCAAGTTACTCCTTTCTGTGTAACTTTTGGGTCTCCTCTTGTGGGAGACGGTGTTTTCAACCATGCTCTTAAGCGAGAAAATTGGTCAAACTGCTTCTTGCATTTTGTCATGACACTGGATATTGTTCCGCGGATTCTGTTATCTCCTTTGTCATCCTTCAAAGAAGAACTTCAAGCCATCCTGCATTTCTTATGCCCTAGATCATTATACTTCAGCCTTGAACCCATTGGGAATTCTCAGCTGGTGACATTTTTCTATAGCACAGTTTTGAAGAATTCACTATCAATTTCTAGCTATAGGGCCTGTTTGTGCATGGGATGTACAAATCCATCTCTGGGAGTTTTAACTGCCTTCATCAAACTGACTCCTTACAGGCCCTTTGGAACTTATGTTTTTTGTACCAGTAATGGAAGATTGGTTGGTGTGAAGAATTCAGATGTTATCTTGCAATTGTTGTTTTACTGTCTTCAGTGGGTTCCTGGGCAGACATTATCAAATTTTGCATACAAAAGTTTAAATGAGCATTTGCAGTATGAATTACAGCTAAAAGAGTACCTAAACATGGAAAATGCGGTTCATTTGGATTGTTTGGAAGCAGTTCAATTGTCCTTAAGTGATGGGGATGGTGATAAGATGCAAGTGGTTGGAACAGCAACAGAAGATCTTGAATTGGTAAGCATCTTATTTGTCTATCCGTTACTAAGGTCTGGGTTTTTTTTTTTTGGATCTTCAGTGAATATAATTCCAAGATGTTTTTATTGTTCTGGATGTGAAAGGTTTTGGAGTAATATAGTTGGAAATCACATGCACAACACATTGCCAGGATGACTCTCCTAGTTAATGGGGAGAAGAAATGGGAGATCAGAAAATATAATAAAGATACTGTTTCACAAATATAACTGAGGTGCAGTAGCATCAGAAATTCTGGTTTTCTTATCTAGAGCATCTAAATTACTCAACATAATTAATTCATTAATAAAATGGACACTGAATTCTGCCTCACTAGGTCTGATGAATATCTGATGCCCAACTTCTCCAACTCACTTTCTTATGTGAGAAAAATAAAAAACGCAGCAAAAACGACCATGAACCCATCAGTTTGGGATCAAATTTATGCCATTTGTCATTGTTATGCCTATGTCCTCTGTCAATGGAGATGTTATTAATCCCTTCTTCCATCTTCTATCTAGGTTTATAGGTCTCGCTTTCTCTTTCCTGACCCATCGAAAGAAAATCTCAGCCACTTTTCTCACCTATTCATCTCTACAAGCCTATGCAGTATTGGTTCTCTCTCCATCGCTTAATCCATATCTAGTGTGATGTCTGATTATCTTTAATGATTCTTAGTCCTATCTTTTATCATTCTACCACATGCCGACTTAGTATTTCTCATCTCTACAACAATTGTTGTCTGAGCTAGAGCTATCTTTTGCCCAAACAATTTAGAATGATATGCATCTTACAATCATTTTTTGTTGCCATACATAGATGATTGCTTAAGTTTCCTGTAATCAGAATTTAGCATACTTCTGTGCTTAAAACCATCCATCCAATGTGGAGAAATGTGATGTTCCAATTATAGGCTGAGCATCGTCTTTTGGATGGTTCAATGTTGCTCATTTCATAGATTATTTTTACCCTTCTCAAATAATCTTCCACTGATGATGCTAGTGTTTTAGGTGCTCAAGCATAAAGGAGAATGACCTGTTATGGTTGTGATACACATGTTCAACTCAAATGTGCTATAATCTTGAGAAGCTTGATCTCATCATCTCCAGATCCAACAGTCAAATCTCCTAGCTTGTTGAGTCAGTGCGCCACCATGCATGTACCATGATAGTAAAAATATGCAATTGAACTGCCCCTAGAGAGCACATCTCTATGACCCTTCCCTTCATTCTGAAGCTGGGTGGGCTTCATCAACAAAAACACAGCAAAAACATGCAAGTAAACAAGTATCTATGTCATGGAAAGATTCCTTTGTTGCCACATTTTCAATCATGGTATAACGTACTGGTGTGCACTTTCCCATTCCGTGTGTGTATCAAATTGAGCTTAGTATGAGGGGCGTACCGAGTCTTAATATGCTGAACTGACTTGCATATAGGCGTATTGATATTGCACTAGTGTGGTATCAATATAGGGTTCAGTATCGAGATGGCAAACCTTAATTCCAATTGCAGTCATCGTATATGTCAGTTATGCATGCTAAAAATATGTGTGTTTTAGACCTGATCTCCTACTACAACTGTTCATCATAATTAACATGCCAACTTGTAACTTCTTAAGAAGAAGATGAAATGTTGAGGACCAATCATTGCACGCATATTTCCCCCCCACATCTTGATATTCTCTTGCCTTTCATTCTGAATTTTTGAACTTGTTTCATAAAGTTAGCTGACTCTGTTATTTATGGCATTTCAGAGCAATGAAGCTATGTTGTGTCTTCATGCAGCAGAAGAGTGGGAGAACCAAAGACATAGGAACCTGTCCAAGATTGACACCAACTATCACAAGATACAAGAAGCCTTGAAATTCCTGGACAACTATCGCACAACGTGTGAACTACGAGGCTTAAGTTACTATGACGCTTTCAAATGTCAAACAGATGTTGAAGATTTCAATGCTAATGTTAAGAGGCTTGAACTAGCAGGGCTTTGGGATGAGATTGTTGAGATGTTGAGAAGGTGTGAACTTCCTGATGGTTTTGAGGGTCAGGAAGAATGGGTCGATTTGGGTACAAGATACCGTTATTTGGTTGAGCCTTTGGACATTGCCAACTACTACAGGCACTCCAAGAATGAAGATACTGGATCTTACTTGGTGAAGGGGAGGCCCAAACGTTATATATACACCCAGAGGTGGCTCGAGCATGCCCAACGAATGACTGCAGGGTCGAGCCTGGAATCATGTTTCTGGGCAATGGTTGAAGAACTTTGTGTTAATAGCAGCGATGACAAGCCCTTTGAGGAGGCAAGAGAGAAGGTGTTGGAACTGGAGAATGTGGCACTAAGGTGGTTCACTTCTGGGAAGCTGGGCAAAGATGTATTACTTGGTAATTCCACCTTTGTCAAGTGGTGGAAGACTCTTCCAAAACAGCACAGGTTGGAGTCCTGTATTGCAGGATTCATAGATGGTAAGGAAAATTTGCCGATGGGATGATAAATTTCAGTGTTTGGTAGAAACTCCAGTTGCCAGCAGATAGATTGCATGCAGTACACCAGCTTTTAGTTTACCATTAATGAAATATGCTAAATATACTGTATTAGCCTCCTATAAATGGAATGAGGCTTGTTTGTTAGTAAAGAAATGCTAACAGTGTACTATCGTTTCACTCAAATGACCAAGATTTGTCACGTTTATGTGGGGCTTTGACGTCGTATGGATCTTCCACTGCCATCCATTGTTTACAGGGAAGGCACTATGTAGTCCACCATAAGTTAAAAGGTAAGATTCTGGTCCAGGGCTTTATTTTCATGTAGGAGATGAAAAGACAATAGGTTTTGGGCGTATCCTTTCATCCACACAACAAAAAAAAAATTCTATTATCAAGGCTGCCTTGGAATGATGGAGGTCAAGTTCCCACTTCTACTGCTGTCAGTTGCTCTTCTTCAATCCCCATACCTCTTCTGTGCAATCCGTGCAATGTTACTTGATTGTTAGTTCTGCATCGATTAAGGAATTCCAAACTGAATCCAGCATAATCTGCCGTCACTGTCGTAACCATGTATGCTGCTCATGTGCCCACAATGGCATTTTTCTGCCCTGGACTCACTTATCTATTTCTGAGTCTCTTTCTAGCATCAATGTCATTCTCTATGGAGGCTCGTAGATGACCAAGATGGAGGACTCTATAAATTACTTACAGAGAGCAGAAATGCCTGTGAGGATTTTCTTTTCAAAAGATATCTATGCTGGAGTCTGAATCTACTTAACATCTTTTTTGAAAAAAAAAAAAAAAATTAAGACAGCATCTTGAGAACAATCATTAGTGAGGCTCTCAAACTAGGCTCATAATATTTTTCATGAAATAATAACCATAGATGTCCTTGGTCATACAAAATTAGTTTCCATTATGAATGTAAGTTAAGATGCTTGAAATCAGATCACAGAATAGGTTCATCTTGGATCATATATTGCAAATTAGTTTTAAATTTGTTGGGGAAAACTTCTACCTTGTTACCATGAGCACTCATATCTTTCAATAATATCCTGTCAACTTCATTCCAAGTATGAAGAGAAAAAGCACCTATCTAACTTCAAAGCACCCACATTTTGCAATTTTGCATGACAGGGAGCAGCCATGCATAACAAATCATGCAAGTAAATATTAAGCTTTAGGCTAATAAAAATTGCAAAATTTATAGAGTTGATTACTATTGTACCAAAAAAATGCTATATATGTTTTATTTTTAATTGATAAGAATTTAAGTTTTTATAAATAAAATTTATCATTTGTGGTGCAATGCTGGTTCCGCCCCTGGCTATAAGGGATAAGGGCTGTCTGAATGAAGAGTTAGGGAATTGTTGAACTGAAATAGTTATATGATTTGGAATAGGGTGACTTCTATGCAAGAACCCCTGTAGCACTTTCTTTTTCAAAGCTAAAGTAATACTCACAAACCCTTAAAGCCAATTTTGGCTAAAGGCTCATTGTTATCTGATCATTTTCATCCCAATAATAGCCTGTCATAGTAACTCTGGCATGTTCTGTTGTCCACAATAGAATTCCCAGCCAATCTTTTTGATCTCACCATTACCCTGAATTTTTTGTGATAAATTAAAATTGATGTATCTATTGATTAAGCGTATAGCTTTTGCCATACGTTTACATGTCAACCATCTGCGAAGCAGCCAGGTAACCTTATGAAATTATTCAATCAAAAAAGAAAGATCTACAAAGCATTAAATAAATGAGAAATCTGGAAACAAGTAAACCTCCATGAAGAACTTCCAGTAACTTCTCTGTAACAAGTTAGATCTGGAAAAAAATAATAAGACCCTCAGAAAACTTGCATTTTGTGACTGTGAGAAGCAGCGTATTAAAAAACTTGACGTGTATTGTTGTAAAATAACATGGAAAAACAATATGAGAATAATTTGTTAATAACTATGCATTATGAATGATAAGAAGCCTCAAAGTTGAATGGATCTACCAGGAGTGACTCAAGAGAAGGTTATTCTTTCATGAAATAAATATGTAAGATGTATTAAGGTACACAGAATTCCCTTTGGAACCTCTAGTGGTAATAGTTTATTGTAGCAGGATAATTAATCTGAATATATGAGTGACTTGATTTTTAATAATATTGATAAATGCCTTTTATAGCAGATCACATTTGAACAGAAGTACCAAGAAGTATGATGAGAGACAATTATCAGTGATTATGATCAAGCAGACAAGAATCTTCGTCAAAGTTCCAGATATATGTAGCTTCAAGAGTTGATATTCTTGATGGTGTCATAGATGTGGTGGGTGATGAGACTGATATGGTACAAGAGATACTGACAGATCTCAATAAGCACTGAGCATTGGTCGAATGAAGGCTATCAAGGCAAAGGCATCTGGCAGAAGAGAACAATCTTGGAAAGAATAGTTGAGGAGTTGACAGTCACCAACAAGGGTAATAAAATCTCTCTTAATCATATGTAGGTAATGAAAGTACGGGTAGAAAAGGATGATCTTCTTGATTGAATCAGTATTTCTGGGGCACTTTTTGCAAAGGAACTTGAAATGTACCAAGTCATGTTTGAACAAGTTCATTAAAGTTAAGTGAGTGATTGAATGGTTTCATCCATATGGATTGGGTTTCTAGTTTCTACTGTGGAAGTTCAGTTTTTTTTGGGCAGTTTTGTTTTTTTTTTTTTATTTCCTCTCTTGGTGATTTATTTATTATGCACAGCAACAGGGCAATTTGCTAAGTAAAATTTGCTCCTTTTGTAATTCTATAATTAATACAATATGTGGAGTATTATCTTGATCTAAAACCATACTGGCTAACGATTTGACTAAGGTGAGCATACCATCTCATGTGCTCGTCGTTATGATGTTTTTTGTGATGTTTATTATTATTATTATTATTATTATTATTATTATTATTATTATGTTCCAGTGACATTACATGGAGTTTATCTCTCTAGAAAATAAACTCTCTAAAAGAAATATTAGGAGGTATCCTTCCTAGCATCATTGCGTCGTTCATTTTGCTTTACTTGTAAGGGCATTTTCTATGTTTAACATTGGCTTTGAACTGTGAAAATGCTTATTGATTCCCTTATCATTGGTATGCATAGATATTGGTTGGCACAATGCAGGACATATAACGTCTCAAAGAATATTATATATGATGGCCACGGAAGGAAGGATGTACCTCATTTTTGGCCCAGCAGTGCAAGATAGCGGATCGTCGATAAACTTGAAGGCTACCAGAGTTTTCAAAATTGTTCACACCCCTGACTGCCCTGGAGAGAGAGAGAGAGGAGGTTAGGAAGTTTATGGGTAGAAGAAGAAAGTATACTCGTGCGTGCCTCTTCAACTCCCTTTATACCTCTGTTTTATAAACAGAGGCTCCACCGCCTTACGTAAAGGCAATGGAAAGTCGAATGGACACTTGACTTGGCACCCAATGTCAGGTCAGCCCACAATATAAACATTAGATTAGCATACAAGCCTTAATCATGAATGACTAGGTTTCGTTGTGAGTTCAAGTCTTACTGCCTCTTTTACCCCCGAGTTTTTGTGATCATGCGTCATGGATGCCTGACTGGTTTCCCATCATCCTCATCTAACTTGGCTTATTATTGCAGCCAAGTTAGATGAGGATGATGGGAAACCAGTCGGCATGTGTGCCCAGTTGAGTTTTCACTGAGGCCTCACTTGAAATCATGCAAGTATTTTATATTGGGTTGGTTGGGGGAGGGGGGAAGCCTTGCAGCCAAGTTACATGAAGATGATAGGAAGATAATTCGCATGCATGCTTGGCTGCATGAAGATGATCGGAAGATAATTCGCATGCATGCATGCAAGAAAGAAAAGAGACTAATAGGGGAGTTTTCCTTGAAAATAACCTGCTATCATTCCTTAGGTCAGAGTTTTTGTGCCAGCTTTGCATGTAGAAAAGCCAAGTTTGCTTATTAGAGAAACAATTTCAATGGTTCCTTGTATCCAAGGGGCTAATTAAAAAATATTATTTGAATACATTGAATATAAATTATTTAAGCATTTAGAATCTACTCAGCGCATGACCAATATAGAATTATATTTATGCTAGCAGGAATCCTTGCATACTTTCTTATTTAAGCTATGATATCTTCGTTATGGCAAGTCTAATCACAAACATGACAATCGATATGTGATCAACTCCAAAAAAGCTCATCTCTTATTCTATACATGTTTATTTTAATACTATTTGTTATTTTGCATTGATCTCAAGCGATAAATATTTAATTTCATACTTTGCATTTTAAAGAGATGTTAGATACTTAAATAATGCTAACGAATCTAAAAAAATATTTTTTTACTAGCTTTTCTAAATGAGGTTTAAGGGGTCATTACAAATTGTATCAAAATATATTCAATATATACTCAATGTAGAATAGAAAATACTATAGCATAGGTCTTTTTGAGATTAGCCAAAAGATAATTATGGCATATGTAATTCTGATTAGATTCTTAAATTGGCAAGAATGCTACGACTTAGATCAGGAGAGTATATGGAGAAGACTTATAAGAACATATATTTAGTACAATGGAGATCAAGAAATTTTAAAAAATAATTTTTGCTAATATTTTTTATTAAAAATACTGAATCTTTATGTCAATAATTAATTAGTGGTACCTATTTATTATTATATTTTGAAACTAAAAAAATAAACTGAGATTAAATAATAATTCTAGCAAATATAAAACCAAAATCGATACAAAATAGAGCTAGAATGCCTTAAATTTTTGCCTTTAGGGAGAGTGCAACCTAAGCATGAAGATTCCTTATCTATAATCATAATTTCTTTTATAATAAAATATTTCTAATGAATTATCTATCATAGTTGCATTCAATTTTAATAATTTTCACAGCATCTTATATGGCATAATTCCTTTGAAAAATATAAAATGAAAAACAAAAAAAGCTTTAGAAAAACTCAAATCACATTCAACCATTCAACCATGAAGGCAACCGAGAAATGCAGAAATATTATAAAATAAATAGCAGTTCTTTAACAATATAAACTTCGAGGATGTCATCTATTATGGTGGGTCAAGTCATTAGAATTTAATACTGATGATTTATGTTAGTGCGATGTCTTGCCCCAATTTTTGATCGGATCTCCCTTATATTGATCCTGGAAAAAAGAAAAAAACAATGCAAACAACGAGTTAGCTAAAAGAACGCAATAAATTCGAACCTTGGATTTGAAGCTGCCAAATTGGTCTCATCTCAAAGGCTGACAAAAGTCCTCATGTCACGCCGCCACCATTCCACGGGAGGAATAAACAGCGCGATTATGGTGGGTCGGTAGCGCTCCCCATCGCGACATCTAGATTTTAGATCGTTGTTATCAACTCGCGATTATAACGTCATAGAGGAAAACACCTTTTCGAGTGATATTTCTACTGCTTGCTGAAAGGTTCCCTGCGTCATCCACTTATTCCCCTTTCCTTTGAATTTTCTTTCCAACCCCTCACCAGCGTGCCACGTAACATCAACAAGCTGGTCGGTCTACGTCTCGCGGTTTTCCTCGAACCTTCCTAGCCTACGCTGTTAAGGCTTGGTCGCATCCAAAATTAAAAAAATAAAAATATACTTTTGATCCTTAAACTTTCGCTCAATTTTTTTTTATTTTTTTTATTACAGCCCCTTATAGTTGAGAACATTGCATTTTCAATGTCTGATCATATGTATCAATTAAAACCAGTGAAGAATTTTCATTAATAAAATAAAATAATAAAATTAATATTTTAAAATATAAAAAACTCAATCATATTAATTGAAATTTTGATGGCTTAAAAATATATTTTAACCTTAAAAAAAAAATTATAGGTCTCAAATCATAATTTTATTCCAAATCAAAATTATGAACACTATAATAAATTTCATTTGGAGACTTTTTCATCACCGTTTAATGAAAGCTTAGAAGAGCCATAAACAATAAATAAAACTAACCAACTGATTCATTTCTAAATAGAGTTTTAATAATGATATTGATCTTTCGTAGCAGGTTTATAGTAACATAATATTAACTATTATTACGACTGCTGTAATGCTTTTATTAGACGCATACCATAGGATTTGAAGTAATTCATATTGACTGTTTTAATGGCCCGTTGAAGACAATAACAAATCACCTTTTTATACGGCATAATAAAACACTGCTTTTCATGTATTAAAAGATTTTTATGAAAGAAAATTTGTTTAAATTTTTAATTTTGAAAAGAAAAATTATAACATGAAGGCAATGGATTCCGTTATCTTTTTCCACCGTTATTAGAAGGCAACGTAAGGGAACAAAACTGTCATAATGGCGTCATTTTAAACCAGGTATTTTCGTAATCCGGCGTTTATATAAATAAATAAATATATATATATATATATAGAGAGAGAGAGAGAGAGAGAGAGAGAGAGGGGTGGGGGGTTCGCCTCTTCGCCGTGCTGGAAATTTTAAAGGGAGGGGAAAATCGAAAAAGGACAAATCGTTATTGCTAGCCATTTAGGCTCGCTGCTGGTCTCTTTCTTTCTATTTCTTAGGGTTTTGGTGAAGGGAGAGGAATACGACGGAGGGCGGAGCGATGGGTTTCGACGCCATGGCCGACGGCGCTGCGGTGCCCAGCATCGTCTCGAGGGACGCCGGCAAGAAGAAGAGGGTAAGATTCAATTCCAATCAGGAAGGATCGAATGGAATCGGTTAGAATATCTTTGATTGGGAAAAGAAAAAATCGTTTCTTTGATTTGTTCTGCAGGCCAACAGGTCGGCGAAATTGAAGCAATGCAAGCTTGACGCGAGGCGCGAGCAATGGCTCTCTCAAGGTTTGCGGCGATTCTCGTATTTTCTTGATTTGATCTCGGTTGGAGTGTTTGTTGATTTGATCATTCGTATTTGCGTCGTATTCTTGTTGAATTTGAATCTTTTTAACTTTTTTTTTGGCAGTCAAAAACAAGGACGGGAAGAATCCGAGCATGGGCACCGGCCCCAATGTCTCCTCTCCTCCGCATGCGCCCCTCCCTCGGTCGAGCAAGAGTAATCCGGGGACGAGACCGAGGGAGGAAGAGGAGCGGGAAGAGCACAACACCAGTGATTTGGACTCCCCGACCCAAAGCCCTTCTTCGAGCACATCTGGAAACTCATCAAGAAAGGGTTGCACCACCAACAGCATCAGCAGTGGAAGCAGCACCGAGTCCACCTCGAGAAGCGTGAGCGACAACGAGGAGGAGGAGCCAGATGGAAGAGAAGAAGAAAATGGGGTTTTGGATGATTGGGAAGCGGTGGCTGATGCCTTGTCTGCCGACAGTAATGATAACCATTCGAGTTCCCACCCTGTAGTCTCCGTCTCTGAGCCCACTGCTTCCCCTGGCACCCAAAAGGAGCCACTTTGTGGAGCCACTACAAAGCCGCAGCCCATTCGGCCGACTCCTAGAGCTTGGAGGCCAGACGATGTGTTCCGGCCACAGAGCCTGCCCGGTATCTCAAAACAGAATAGCTTCCCCGCGAGCATGGAGCGGCACTGTGGTGCCATCCATCAAGGCATCCTTGCCCTGCCATCTCCATGCCCTATCTGCTATGAGGATCTGGACCCCACAGACTCTAGCTTCCTCCCCTGTTCGTGTGGCTTCCGTCTCTGCCTCTTCTGCCACAAGAGGATTCTTGAGGCAGATGGGCGTTGTCCTGGGTGCAGGAAGCAGTATGATGCAACGGGTGTAGCGATGGATGTGGATAGTGGAGTGCCAAAGCTATCAGTCCGGTTATCCCGTTCATACAGCATGAGTTCAAGATTTTAGATCAGGGGAGAGTTGTTGTCTAGTTTTAATTGCTCCTTTTGCTTTTATAATGTTCATGTGGGAGATGTTATAAATGTCTAGTTACTGCACAAATTTTGATATCCTAGAAGAAAGTACTGTGAATAATTAGAGGCTCTATAGAACAGTTTCCGTAAAATTGGGTTTGTCTTTCGGTTCAACTCTTACAAGACATGTGATATTTATGTTGTTGTAGAGAAGTATTGGCTGTTAATAATTTGGAGGTTATAAATACTAGTTGCAGTGAATTCTAATGTGCTATATGGAAGTCTTCTTGATTTCTTATTAAGGTGTTTGTTTGACCTCTATAACAACTACAGTGGATAAATTGTTGTTCCCATATTATTGTCATGGATTACAAATGCATTATGTGATGCAATAATGATCTTCCCATCGTGCCTCTTGGTAGCGGAGTCTGTTGGTGCTTAGTCTTGATACTCTGAACCTTTTGGTGTTTAGTCTTGATACTCTTATCTATTTCCCTCACTCTATATGAATATCTATTGATTTCGTTATTTATTGACACTGCATGTATTTGACTCACTTCTTAAGTTGGTGCTGTCTTGGAATTTTTTTTGATGAAACAAATTTCTGTTCAGATTAAGGAATGAAGTTTTGTTTATTTTGCTTGGTTTCACTCTTTTTAATGCCTGGTGTTCTTTTCAAACATTATTATCCAACTGATCCATATCAAGTGCAGTCTGCAGGTGACTTTCTTTCTGTTGATGCCTGAATGACTTGAATGTCATGCTTGCATTCCCTCTGATTTTCTTTGCTTGATTAGAGAATATGAATGGGCAAAAAGGTACGTATTGCTCCTTAAGTTTAATCACTTTTACTGTTTATGTAATTTTCTTTCCTAGAAGTGGTTGCATTATATTACATTGCTCTTTGTTTGTCATCATTATGCTAATTAGCAATTTCCTGGTCATGTATTTAAGTGCAGTTGCTATAGACACATTTACTTTCTGAATTTCCTGACCTAAAATTATTATTGCAAGGTTTCTCTTAGTATGACAATTATGTTGTGGACCTTTCCTTGTGTAAATTGTCCATCTTCATGTGTGCATGTTTTCCATAGGATTTTGATATATTCGATTGATGACCTGTTGCAGTAAAAGGATTTCAAACAGTGTGTGCATGATGGGTGCCTCAAATAGAGCGAAGAACAAGAAAAAGGTTGAAGAAAATGTGCAACCACTAAATCAATGTGCATGAATCATGCAAGTTCGGATCAAACGAGGGGGGCAAACTTTGAGAGTTTTATTTTTTTAATAAATAATTTATTGCATTTTCTATCATGAAAGTGAATAAGATAGGATTCTTTATTACATTAAGAACCCAATATAATAAAAAATCACATCAAATAAATCTAATTGTAAAATCTTGACTGTTCAAATAATTGTCCATAACTACAATGTATTCTTAAAACAGTTCTAGACTTGTAGGTCTTTAATCTTAATTCCAGTTGTTAGAAGAAAAGGGCAATCTACTTCGGAAATCTATACAATCATTTGCTTTTTTGTGGCCAATTGCTTGACTGTTTTTAAATAGATTGTTGCTTCACTGTAAATTTATTTGCCTTTTTCCCTCTATATAAGCTTCTAATGTGCAAGACAGATTATGGAGCTTTTGTTGCACTATTAAAATTTTTAGTGGAAACTTGGAGGTCTTATTAATATTTATCTTAGCCAAGTGGTGATTACATGTACTTGTTATAAGCCTATATGGAACGATTATCTATACTATATTATAAAAGTATGAATAAAATTTCTGTCCATTAGAAGTCACAGCCTTTTTTTTTCAAAACCCGAACCACCTAATCACTCTGTCTTTACATCTGATCACATATGCCTATCCTAATCTGATTAGAAGTCTTACTAACACCCCTTTGTCTATGATCTTAACTTCCTCTTCTCATGTTCCTTCATCTGTTCAGATTCCAGAATTGATGACGTTTCTAGAAATTTTAGCATTTTTGTCTTCCTAATCATGACCATCAAATTGCCTCTTTAAGCTTAATAAAGAAAAGGTCTGTTGAATAACCAAATTCATCTAATTCGGATTCCACTTTTCAAAACCCACTGCACTTCTGGCTGCACAAAAGCTTGTTTCAGTATCCCTTTCTTGAAAGAGAAGGATGTGGTTTCTGAGTTGACCTCTTGTGACTTTGATAGTGGACCTAATTTGATTCTGTCCAAGGAATGCGTTGTGCTGGTAGGCTAGGGTGTTGATGGGAGTCATAGCATAGGATCTAGGAGGATGGATAACCCCGTCAAATAATACATTCGCAACACTATATATAAAATATGAGATGTTTGGCTTCCTATATATAATTTTTATTGTGGCCTTTCTTTTTTTCCTCCTAATATCATTGTTTTTGTAATTTTTAGTAGATTGTTGATTCTCTTACTCCTTGCAAACTATTCAATATTTCATGAAGATTGGAACTGAATCAAGGTGTTTAGAGGATTTGAGATTTGGGTGCACTTTTGTGGTGAAGTCAACACTTGGGTTTGTACATAATGCTCTTGGCAGCATCAGGTGTATCAGCTGTGGTAAAATTATCCACATATGCATCACATCTTTTTGAATTGATGTAAAACCTCTAGAGGTACAATTTTTAAATTCTACTAGATTCTTGCAACATTGAATCTCTTTTGTGTGAAGATTTGTATTGCAGACAGATCACCCTGGATTTTCAAACAATTACCGTCAGGTTCTGGGATTCATTTGAAGTTAAACACGTAGGACTTTAATAAATTTGAATGGTTTCACTTTTCTTCCAATAAGAAAATCATTTAGAATCAACAATATTGTTATCCTTTTAGTTTCTGTATGGGCCATGAAATCTATGAAACAATTTAAGGCTGTGACTCTCAAACTTGACTTGTGGAGTGTCAATACCTAGATCTGTTGCCTCTAAATTTATATGATTATTTTGATCTGTTGCTATATGCCTATATTTTACTTGGCACTAAAGAAATCAAATTTTTTGATATAGTGCAAAGTCACAATAATGATATCAATACATCTACCGAGTTGTCAATCCATGCTAAGAGTTTTGAAGGTTTTTCTTAAAATTTAAGCTCGGATTGAATGGATTTTGTGACATTACCTTAACATGTGACACTAAAAAACATTATTAAATCAAATGTGAACAAACAATTATTTTCTTTTTTTAAAAAACCTTCTTATTAACTTGCCAAAAGAACTGCCTTTTAGATTTATTATAGTTGCATGAGCTAGACATGTAAATATAGTTTAGTTTTTGTTTTCTAATGTGCATTCACACATGCATCTCTTAGTAGTACATATAAATTATTAATTTATCAATTTGAACTCTTTTATTTAGTTCTTGTGGATTTATATAAAAGGAAGACCTCATACGTATCTAGCATGTGACTAAGGATTCAGATCTTGACTACTGGTACTGGTCCTTGGTCAGTATTGTATGCGGTGTACCATGTGTTGTATCAAACACAATGCATTAGCCAGCGTGGCCCTTGGTCTGCCCTAGTTTGACCTCCAATTTCATTTATTTCCTTCTCTTTCAATGCTTTGATGTCGATTTATATGAAAACCATGTTTAATATGTTTAATTTATTCATATGATGCTTGAATTGTCATGCTCACTATTTGATCTAAGCAAAGATGTTTCATTTCTATTTAACATGTTTCTTATAAGAATTCAAACACTGAAGAACTTTTACTAAACATTGATCGATTATCTTTGTTACCAACTAAGAACTAAAACATTCATTAGCTATTAGAATAAAAACCATTTAATAAATGGATAAGATTAATGAATAATATAATTACTTGATTGCAAACTTGTGGACTAATGGATAATGCTGATGATTGTCAATATGGAATGGTGTACTATTAGCAATGGTAATGTCAATAAATTAATAATACATTTGACACCTTACAGAAGAGTAATGACCATGTTTTTGACAAAAAATGTGGTCCCTTACCTCACTGCCACACTGAGTGCTTTGTGAGCTTGTAGATGCCCTCACTGGATATGAAGTTTCCACTATCTATTAAAGGTAGTCTTTGTCACTTTGATTGCAATTGTTCTTTTAAAGATATCCAAATCTGCCTTAATGGACACATGTTAATGTCTCAAATCTCAATGGTCCTCTTGGCTAAATTAATATATTTGAAAGTTCGCATTGAGAGATTTCTCTAATAGTTAATAATCATGGTGGAAGTGCAAGCATCTTTGCACTAACTGCTATCATATTGGCATTAAAAAAAAAAGAAAAAAGAAAAGAAGATCTAAAATAAAACAAACCCATATAACATCCTTCATAAAGATCTAAAATAAAACAAACCCATATTACACCCTTCATAGAAAGCTAGCATTCTTTTATAAGTTTCCTTTCTCCTCAAATTGTACCCTATGGAAAAGGTCTCCACTAATAACTTTTATTTTTATTTTTTTCTACTTAAATTTCAATTTCTATGCATTTTTTGTTTATTTAAATGTTTTTTCCCTTCTTTTTTCTGATCATATAATGGAATTTTTTTTCAGAAAAATCTTTAATCCTCATTAAATCAATCTCCGTTATCACATCCAAACCACCAAATTCTATTATATCTTGCTAGTTCTCCAAAAGACAAAAGAACCAATTAAGGGAGGGAATGGTATATTCTTCTGATGGAAGAGGGAGAGTAAGGGAGGGAAAGAAAGTTGAGGAGATTATGTTTGGGCCTTTCCCGCATGCAATGTACACTTTATCAAAGTATGTCATGCAAGAAAATTGTTAGTGATCGAAGCAATAGAATGCCATATGTGCACAATGTAGTACACATGGCATGCAATAACTATCGTCTATATTGTTGCCTAAAACATCTGCATTGCCTGAAAACAAAAATATAGTGTTGTCATAGGCTTCTTACATTTGTAATGAGTAGTCACAGAATCACTGGATTTCAATTTTGAGTTTCCGTGTACACTTCTAGAAATATTTGGTATGCTCAATTTTGCTTTATATTCCCAAGATGTGTGGATCATGATTAATTGTGTAGTTTTCATACAAACAATATATGTTATTGAAATTATCTGTTTTGTGACCACCCAACACTAGATTAAGTGACCCCTAAGATATTTGATCTTTTGGGTTTTAGAAGTTTAAAAATTGTGCGATGTGATCAAAACAGGGGTTCTCATTCTATTTGGCTCATCTTGGAATTTGTGCGGGTCCTGGTAGATTTGTAGCTTAAGCCCTCCTGCCCCCCATTCTCTCTTTCTCCTAACTATTTATGAACAAGTCTGTGATCACAACCATCAAGCTTTTCCCAACAATCTGGAAATAATGGGTTTTTAATTACAATTCATTCCTTCTAGTGTTCTGCCACCCCTATTTTAAGTTTGAACCCTTCAACATGCATTTGAGCTGTGGTTGACTGAGGCTTCCTTGGATCTGTACTGCACAAGTTCATCTTGTTTCAGTACATTTTCTATAACTTATCACTCGTACACTTCTTCTAATATGTTTGTTTCTCATTGTATTCTTTCAAGTGTTCCTAGCCATCTCAACATTTGTTATTTCTGCCAAATCCTGTTTTTTGGGTGGTTTTCTTATCTTAAAAACTTGTCCCTCCTCTTTCTTTTTTTTTTTTTTTTTTTTTTTTTCAATATGCATTTTCATAATCTGGACTTCCCCTTTCTAAAGGAGCAATCGGATAGTTGCTGTGATCAATTTTCATTGCGACTAGTATTTTCCCCACATATGGTGGTGCTCAATATTTTATTGTTTACACCTTTTCCTTTGGTTTGTTGACCATATGACCCATTTCACAGGAAGAATGTTGAAGCTATAGCTGTTATTTCTATGGTCATCAGACATGGAGTCCTACCATCCTTATGTTTTAAACAATCAAGAACAATTAGGTGTGCTCATTTTCCCCTCATGTTACTGACCACCGGTTATAATTTATATTATCTTTACTTGCTCAAATAAGTTGTAAAATGTAAATGGATACCATGGTTACTTATCTCAGTCTTCTAGTGATTCTACTGTATTCTAGTTTTATGTGCTAACTCCTTTCAGTTCTAAGAATCAAATCAAGCTTGCTTCGGTTGAAACTTGAAAGTTATCATGATCTTAAAATGGAAATGAAATGTACACTGATTTACATAATCTCTTTTATTCTTAGGTATCCAATGCTCTTGCACAAGCAGGCCTTGAATCTTCTAATCTGATTGTGGGATTTGATTTCACAAAAAAGCATTGTGGACATGTTCACTGATAAAACTCGGTGTTCCTTTTTCTTGTTCTTATTGACTTGTAGGATCATACTACATGGCTTGATTTGTAAATTGAATTATTAATGAATTAGCTATTCTTGCATGATTTCAAATTCCGACGGAATATCCCGTGGGATGCTGAGATGGGTTGTTGTCCCAAGTGTCTAGATGGGATTGTCCTGCTATTGTCTTAATATTTCAATTACTGCATCTTGTGACATCTCCCATCCCAAGTGTCGAGATGAACTGGGATAGTGGTGTGTATTATTACGTGAAAAAACTGGGATGGCCTCATTCCATAGGATTTAAAACCTTACATATCCATGTAGATAGGACGAGGCATTCAATTTTCAATTGCTCGTTTTATTAGTTGCTTCTGTGTTAATTGAGCTATGTGGAAAATTGGTAATGACCCTATCTATATGACCTTTTAAACAAAAGTTTCTCCTTTCCACTTATTCTAAAGCTTGTACGTAGAACTTCTGTGTGTATTAGATGATGTGATATTTCATTACTCAAATGTGAAAGTGTATCCATTCCTGTGATGTAGCTGCATGTTACCCTAACCAGATATTGAACTGATTATGCTATGTGGTTTATACATTGAAATCTCTTAGAAGTAAAGTGGCATCTGAATGCTTTGTTTTGCTCATAACTCAGTCGCTTGCAACATTTGAGGGGGAAAAAATGCAAATCTCTAGTTTCATTATGGTGATACGAACCTTGACTTTATTCTTGGTGCTTGTTTTTTCTTAGTTAAAATTGCTCAGTTGCCAGTCTTTGATATGAGCAGGCAATCTGTCATTGGAAGGACCCTTTCTTCTTTTGTTGAGGATAACCTTATTCCTTGCTTTGATGTAGCTGATGGTTAGTTCTATTCTGGTTCAGACAACTTATTTTTCTATCTATCATAGCATGCCCTATTTTAATTAAATTTATGAGCTATAATTAAATTTGGAATCTACTTATAACTGATTAGTTGGCAGCACATTTTTGTCTTTATCGTGCATTGTCTCCACCCACAATCAAGAGGTATTAAGTTCCTATCCAGATAACTGACCATGTAATGGCTTTGAAGAAGCACTACAATGGTACAAGGAACTAGTTCCATATTTTCTGCTAGCTGGTCGTTGTAATGCTTATATTTTCTCATATTGAGTTTTTTAAGTTTCTCAACCATTCTGAATGAAATCATAATATTCTCATGCATGACAGGGCCAGCATCCTTTGCTGTTTGCATCAGTGTTATTGATAACACCGGTTGTGAGTACCATGTTCTTTGAGAGAGATTTAGATTATATTGTTGACATACTCTATTTCTTTACCTGGTCTCCATGATTGTTTCTTTTTGATTACTGAAAGGTGCAGGTGCTGCTGCTTCGTTCTCAGTCCCGTGATTCGATGAAGCAAAGTCTGCTGTGGAGATGATTGCTGCCCATAGGAATGAAAAACTGGGAATAATGGTCCCTGGCTTTTGAAGTCTTACAGAAAGTAATCTCTCAGGCAAATAAAGGGATTGTGAACCACTGCAATTCACAGAGCATTGTCTGAGCTGTGAAAAGGTGGTCTTCGTGACTGGAAGTCCTTATAATAAATATACTTTCTACCTTGGCACAATGAGACTCTTTCAGCTTGGGCCACCAATGAACTTCTCATCCATATCTTAGTAAACCTAGAAAAATCTCCGAGATATGGATCTAATTTGGAGGTGTATATGCAAAATGAAAACGTTAGACCATATTCTCTGAGACATCAATGATCAGTATATGATCAGTAGACTGAAGCTGGGGCATGTTTAGAGCTTGTGGGGGGGTGATCAGCAGGATTATAAAAGCCTTCATTTTCTGAGATTTAAAAGAAGAAAACAAGGTTCTTTGGCTATCCATTTGTGATGATTTATTATTATTATTATTATTATAGAGAGAGAGCCATCTAAATTTTAATTACCTAGCTCTAGATTTTTGGATATGTATCACTGAAGCCCCTCTGGAAACTCTGTTTGCTACACAAAGAAGTGTGATCACAGGAGCAAGCTCTAGTTCACATCTTTCACAAGTTTTTTATTTTTATTCTGCCATTCATTGGATGGATTGCAGCCTTTGATGGATATGACTTCATGAATTCATGCTTTTTTTTTTTTTTTTTTTGGTCTGCTTCTTGTTCTTATTGTTCACAACCTTGAAAATTGAACAGGTTTCCTATCCGCATTAGCTAACTCCAAAGCAGGCCTGAAAAATGATTGGTCCACAGGTTGAACCCATCAAAGATAACTCTTTTGGTCACACCGGTTGACAATGTAGTCGTCCTCACTTATAAGTTAAAGTTTCGAACATGGTGAAGCATCATAAGTCGAGTCTGCTGAGATTGCTTGAAGAGACTGTACAGCTGACAAAAAATTGTCTTCGAGCCAAATTTTCTATATCTGAGTTCCTTTCGCGCATGCCATTCCTGACATCATGGTAACTTTTTTACAACACCATAATTACTACCCATTTTTTCTAGGATAATATTCTTTGCTGTATTATTTTTGTATGTTATATTACAAACTTCATGGCCTGGGATGTCGCTTTCTCTGACCTTCGTAATACTCCGCTTTATTACAACTTTTTAATTTACTTTGTTGAGAGAAATACATCAAGGTGAATTTCCAGTATTAGATAATAATGTAAATATGATTGACTTTTTTTTTTTTACAAATCACGGTTCACAACTAAACGTTCTCTTTTTTTAAAAAATTTTTGGCAGCTTCCTAGCAAATTAAGGGTTATGATTTTGTTACGGTGGAAAAAAAAAATGTTTTTAACAATGAGGTAAAAAAATATTATTTTAATAAATTCGAGGGAAATGAAATTTTTTGTAAGAACGATGTTAAAATAAAAAATGTTATTTTAAATAACGTTTTTAAGATTAAAACTAATTTTCATTGGCGCCATCGTGGAGGGTGAGTGGTGTTAGGTGGTGTTTTAAAAAACGCCAAGCTGGGTGGCGTTTGGTGTTTTTAAAGCGCCATGTGGCGTGATGCTTTTAAAGCGCCTCCTCGTCCTTCGAGTCACTCCATGTGATGTTTTTTATTTATGGAATCGATTTTTGGTTCAAAAAATATCATTTAAAATAGTATTTTTTATTTTAATATTATTTTTATAAAAAAATTTATTTTCATCTCGAATTTATTAAAAAATATTTTTTATCCCATTGAGAAAAAACAGCTCCTCAGATGACCTTCTGGTTGGGTCTGGATAACTTTTTTCCAGTAGGAAATAATTAATAATGATAACTTTTTGTTTATACGACAATTGAGGTGACCGCACCCCAACGGCTTCCGCCATCCAAGACGGCGTACCGGGTCCCATTCCTGGTTCGCCACGTAAATACCTTCGGATCCGAAGGGTGCTTTCTTAATTAGAGGAATTCTTCGCATCTCTCGTCTAAAGCGGAACCGCCCAGTCTTAATACAAACCTCCCCATCGCTGCCGCTCGAACCCATCATCACCTCCGTCACCGTCCCCTGCGACGGCGGTCTCCAAGAATTAAGAAACCCTAGCTCCGGATCAAGAACCGTAGAAGGCCTCGGAGCTTCGCTGGAGGCTGGCCTCCTCCGCCGGCATGCCGATGGCGTAGAAATCGTCTTCAAGAACGAGCTCTTCCATCACCAGGAACTCGAGCACGGCGTCCGAGAGCGATTCGAAAGCAGAAGCGGGCGGTCGACGATGGCGATCTAATGGATTGGTTTGGCTAGGGGAACGATCTTAGTGAGGAGAAGAGGGCGGGATCGGGAGATGGGATGGGAGCGGTGAAGTTCCGGTGGGATTTGTGGACCGGCCTTCTGCTCCAGTAAACGCTTTCACTCGATTCTTGATTTATTCTGATGATCAAAAGCAAAGATCATTAGTTTTTCTTTTTCTCATTGAATTTCTTTTTGGTGGGTTAAAGAATTTCTTTATATCTGCATTAGAGGCTTTTCGCTTCCAATTATACAGCACAAACACCATTGCATTGTTGTTCAAGATACATAGAATCATTGCACGGTATTCTCCCCATTCTTTTTAGACCCTTTGTCACCTTCTGTCTCTTGAGAGAGGCAGGCTCCGATTTGATGTTTTCTTGGACAAAAATAGTTTCATGATCAAACTTAATTACGAATTAAACATTTAAAGGACATCAATGAGATAATGGCTTGCTTCCCTAAAAATTTTATTGTGCTGCATCGAAGGTTCTCTTTTGTGAAACTCTAAGGATCCTAAACTTGATTTATGGAAACCTCTCTAGATTGGAAATTCCATAAGTTATGTTTGTCAGACTTAAAATTATGATTTATGAAACAAGATTAATATTTTAGTTTTGTATAGTGTTTAGAGGTATGAAACTTTTCTAGTCTAGGCTTCTTCGTGTTTACTAGCCTGTGATGTTTTAATGGTTGTTTATGATCTCCCTTTTCTTCTGGTCTCTACCAATTATAAACCCTAAGATCCTAAACTTGATTTATGGAAACCTCCCTAGATTGGAAATTCCATCATTTATGTTTGTCAGACTTAAAATTATGATTGATGAAACAAGATTCATATTTTAGTTTTCGTTAGTGTTAAAAGGCACGAACCTTTTCTGGTCTAGGCTACGTGTTTACTTGCCTGTGATGTTTTGATGGTTGTTTATGATCTCCCTTTTTCTTCTGGCCTCTACCAATTATGAAGTCCTTCTTCACCTCATGGCATGCCTTTGCCATTGAACAATGTGAGACTGTCAAGTGTTGCCATTTGTGCCCTGTATGCAAATAAGGCTAGGAGATGATAGATGTTTTTAGGTACAGTTTACACAAATAAGGTACATATCAAACATAAGCATGTCAAACACATTCAAAGAAGGGCTCAACCATGTAGCATTATTTGTTTTGACAGACTCCCATAAGGGATATTTGAGGAACTTCTTGTCAGATAACTGAGATTTTGGATTTTGAGGATGCCAGCCATGTGAGACATGTTTCAGGATAGTCATCAATTTTGTTCTGGTGGGCCTGCATTTGACACCAGTACAAAAGCTTATTATGTGCCCAAAATTAGATTTGTGATCGCTAGGAATAGGAAGAGTTTGAAGCCCTTAAATCTTAAAATATGTAGAATTTTTGGCACATTTTGAAGTCAGATAAATATTTATGACTATTCTATGAGCTAATAACCATGATAAATATCAATAGATTAATCAGGTTATTTTTTTTAACTAATCCATGTTCAACTTAGACCAGGCCTTGAAGCATAACCTAGGGCTTTTGTTGATGGTTAAGTCATGATTTTAAAAAATCACCAAGTGGATGGCATGAAATGATGGCGGTGCTTGTATAAAATATTGCATCTAATTAATTTTGATTAAATTGATGATGCATGACTGTCATTACTGACAGCTGTTACCATAGTGATGAACCACATTGCTGTTCATATGATTTATTTCCTAACTAATGGTGATGTTGTTTTAATTATCTACTGCCATCTATGGAAGAGTCATGCAGTTCTCTTGTTCTTGCAGTCAAGAGCAATCGTATTATTGAAATTTGGATAAAGATTTGCTAAATTTCCAAGTCTTGTTCTGGCCAAATAAAGTCTTAGCCTAACTTTCCTCATTTGTGTTTGCTTCATTAGAGTAATGTTGATATTCTCTCTCTTTTTTATTTTTTTTGGCTGTATGATTTACTAATAGGAGGTAGATTTTTCTTCAGTTCAAGATTTCTTAGAAATTGGCCTCCTCTTATATATAGGCAATGCTTTTCCACTTATTTTTCGTTGATTTTCCTGAGAGCCTCACTCAATTATCCAACTTGTTTTTATACATTCAATTTTCTTACTTGGCATTTCTTTTACTATTTGTAAATTATAGTCTCACCTGACCTATTTTTCCTCTTGCTACTTATATGGTTGAAAAGTTGGTAGATTAAAATTTCATTTCTTAAACTATTTAAGTCCATTTGTATTCCGTATCGAATCCAACTTATCCTTTCTGATCAGGAATTATCAAGTTGGTATCATACATTCTATTTTTGCCAATTGGTCCATCTATTTTTTGTTATATAACATCAATTTTTGTTGTGCAATGGGTACTCTGAAATATTAGAACAAACAGTTATTTGCCTACTTTCATATGTGGTCGTAATGTGTATTATACAACTTTAAAATTATGTTTAGAGACATGTTTTATGAAACAACTATTTTTTCCAACACCATTGGTTCCTTCCAAAAAGAATCATGCAAGTGTCTCCCCCGTGCGAGAAAATTGTTAGTGTTTAATTGATCTCACGACGAATGTCTTCCAAAAACACTGGTTAAAGTTTTTTTCAGGTTCTTTGGTCTAGTGTAAGTTCCAAAAATCTCCATAGCACATAAACAGTGTGGAATTAAACATAGACACGCCATAGTTTCTTATATGGTCAATCCATTTCAGCTCTAACATCCTCATGAATCTAAAAGTCTGAATCTTCATCATGTTCTATGATCAATCCCAAAAAGACCTTTGTAAGTACTTAAGAAAGATTGTTCTCGTATACAATCAACATAGGGCCAAACATGCGCATTCCTGGGTCTGGACAACATTTTTTTTTTTTTTCTTAGTTCAGGTCCTGAATAAATGTACTCTTTGCTAGGTAAACATGATTTTGTTCTCTGATTGAGATATAATTCATCTCGGAAATACTCCTAACAACCAAATGCGTATCCCCCAGCTTTTTTGTGGAGGAAGTGAGGGGGGAGGGGGAACAACATCTGCCCTCTTTATATTGTTTATGATACGTGTCATAAAAATATGTGATTACATTGTAGGTAGCATCATATCCTTATGCACCAATATCATCTAATAAAAAAGGCATTTTTTTAATTATTTTTAAACTAAAAATAGTAAGATAGCTTATGGCGTTCTCATTTGAATGAAGTGCACCTATATAATGAGCGCGTTCTCATTTGTATGAAGTGCACCTCTAATCTAATCATGATTACGTATAGTCGCTTTTTCTTGTGCGCAAATTATGAACCGCGCCGTTCTTATCAAGGACGGCCAAAGGCTAATCCATGAATAAGATTAAGATTTTTAAGCAATTTAAGGACGGCCAAAGGCTAATCCATGAATAAGATTAAGATTTTTAAGCAATTTAAGGTGCTATGACTTCATTATCCTAATCTTTAAGGGATATGGTAAACATATTCTTTAACAAAATTTCTCATCCCAATTTTTCAGGATAAGGTGCATCAAAAGCAATTCTTGATCATTCGAAGTCTTCTTTCACGACTTACCTTTCCTTACCTTTCCTGCTCGGCTCCCCTACTTTTCATGGGGCAGCATCAAGCATATCTACTGGATATTCAAACAGGCCACTTACGCTCTGAATTCTGAAGCTGTCAACTCGTTGGAAACTCTATCTTGGGACTACGTCAAAGACTGTGTCCACTGGCTGTACATAGATGCTGCTTGATGGCAATGCAGCAGCTGCAGCATGCTCTGCATTCTCTTGTGGTAGACAATATTTCTATTGTTCGGCCACCATGGGCATGTACAGGGCGACATTATTAACAGCAGCCAGATTGCTTCATGAATAATCCAACGGAATAATTTATGCCCAAATGATAACATCAATCAGCAATAAAACAATTTCACTCTAATACGTGGCTCTACAAACATCAAAAATGTTATTATTCGTGATTTGAGATGACAATCTGAATAAACAGCCTCTGAGAGTCTTATTCATCCTCTAAATACGGAGAAATACATACTCAATTTGAGGGTTCCTACTCGTTAAAAGCACGTTAGCAATATTGGAGGTGACTATGCCTGGGCGCCGAGTTCCAGCCGTAGAGTGTGATTTGTGTCATCGGATCCAGGGCCAATGAATTGAATGGGACCTGTGGACAAGTTGATGACAAAGGGCCTTTGATTTAAAGCAATCAATATCATGCTGTGGGAACAAGAGAATTGGACCACGGAAGAATCATACCTGGGCTGATATATCTGTTCTTAAGAGCCCACTCATCTCGCATAGACGCAAACTTTTTAAATGGTGCACCTGAAACATTAACGATAGACAAGGTAAAATAGATGGTAAGTTAAAGAGGGGGCTTAGGTGTTCGTAAGAGCAGAAGATCTACCTTCAAGCTCCACCATTGCCTTCTTTATCACAGGCTTGAACGTACCTGTACGCAAATTCACAAGTTAACCAACCATCATTCTAAAAATTGCTTCTATAATTAAATGTAACCAACCATGCATTGAACACCTAACCAGACAATCTATTCTTGCAGCACATACAAATGTGACATGGACTTTGGCAAACTCATACTGCCAATGTGTGAATTTAAGTTTATCTTAGCATGAATGCTAACAATTAGTTGGCTTCTGTTGCTGGGGAAAAAAAAAAAAAAATCAAATACAGATGGTACCATGACATAGTGCCTAAGTACCTATACACAATCAATATTTATCATAGTCTTCAAATTTTGATAACCCATGGTTGAAGACCATGCCTCAGTGAAGATCAGCTCTGATCCTTCAGTTCACTGATATTGGAAAGCTTTATAGCAGGATGATAACTTCAAGGGAATACACAAACCATGCCAAAGAGACTGGCCAAGCAATCATTAATCCATGACTAGAATTGAGACCATGACTTTTTAATCCTTCCGAACATTAGTTCTGATTCTGAAATATCACAGAATAAAAATAAAATACGAGCATCATAACGTAAAACAAATCAAAAAGAAGCTTAAATGATACAACCTTGCCACATGATTTCCAGTCATCCACCAGCTTTTTCCACACAGAAACTATGTGATTATGCATTTCTAGTTCCCCGCATAATATATTAAGCTGAATGAATCTAACTGGTACCCAAATTCAATGCAAGAGAAGCAAAAGATTTATGCATGCCTCTTTCATTCAACTTTCAATAGTCCCACAATTAATTTTAGAATGGTTGTAAATCTATCAATTTCCAGAAAATCATATGTATGTTTGTGTACGTGCTTGCGTGCGTGTGTCTATATATATATATATATATAGCCACACAGACGTGATATGCTCCAGATGTCCATGTTTTTCATCAACATGCATTGCACAACGTCTATTCTATAAGACAAAAATAGTGACTCCACAAAGATGTGGTAAAACAGAGACTGGAGAAACATAATCCAAGACTTTATAGAAAAAGTAGAGTCAAGGCTGGAGTCATCCACTCAAGTGTTGGCAATGTATGGATGGTGCCTATTTTTTTGAAATGGGAAACCAGAAATATAGATTAAAAAAGGGAAAAAGAAGAGAAAAATTCCAATGGAACAAAAATAGAAGAGAAGTTGCACATTCGCAATAAAATAAAACAAATAGGGATATTTATTACATACCATGTCTCCTCTCTACGTCCATCAATGAAGTCAATGCAGTCCCTCCGACAGTCCACTCCTCAACAGGGGCACACAAGTTACCCACCTGGAAGCAATGATGCCAAAAAGAGTAAAAGATTACTCAAATTATATAAATGTCCACTGAATGCATAGTGGAGTATTATTCTTGACAATGAATACAAAAGATCCTCATCCAATTAACAAAGGTAAAATTGCAAATATGAATAAAGATGTAAGACTATCATAATCCAAACACAAGTCCACTAGATTGTTGGGAGTTTCTAAAAGTCATGCTGACGGAAAGTGGAAAATAATGTGTACATCTGGGATGACTACTCTTGCTACATAATGTAACAATTACAAGAATATGGCATAATAAATTGGTGACATAACGTAGTGGTAAATGTATGTAGATCATGTAAATAAATAGGCAGCCTTGCAGAGTACATAATTGTCCACATAGAAAGATTTGGCCTAAATGCCAGTTAGCTTGATCTAACAAAACCAAGCTATTACCAAAATTGGCTAGCGATAATAAATTGACAGCAGAGTAGAAAACAAAGAAATCTTACTTGTATCTAAGCTACAAAAATTGAAAGCCACTGTTACAAAGAATGCATGCCCATGTCCTGGCCTAGAGAGAGAAAATCACAGATAGTCTATCAAAACCTAGATCCATGGTATTTCGTATCAATGTGAATGTGTACCGCCCCACACCAAGTGTATTGTAATGTACCAGTGCTGAACCCAGACTCTATATTGGTGTGTTACCGAGTCTTGATATGCTGAACCGGTCCCTGTAATGAGCATACTGATACTGTCGATATGGGGTTCGGTGCTGAGATGGCGAACTTCACCCAGATTTGATGCAATTTGACTTCAAATCAAGGATTAGTCTGAGGCTTAACACATAGGCTTCTATTGATTGGATCAAGTCCAGGATAAGATCAGAATAGAGTTTTATAGGCAATGCCAGAATTTCAGATAATTTTTTGATAGGTATAGTTAGATAGGCAAAGAAGCTTTTGACAATATTGACTGGTAAATGTAAAACTTGATGTATTTTACAGTCAAACTTCATTATTCAATGAATTAACCTATCAAAATTTTTTTCTAAATTTGGCCCCTTCACAGCAAGTGAACATTCAACTCTGATAATGGCTGCGCCCTAGGAAATGACAACTAGAAAAATTAAAGTCAAGGAAAAATTATGAAAGTGAAGCTAAGAAGTCACTGAGGTAAAAATATGTAGTGTTCAATACATATTAGAAATTGAACTCAACGGAGGATAAGAAAGATACCATGCAGGTAGCAAAAATAGGATAAAGGGTAGAATCTAGATCACATCAGATACATGAATGGTGAAAACTGTAGACCACTCAAATAGAATAATGGAATTATGATACAATGGCAAAGAAATTTCCAAAAATAGTTGAATGAAAATAATGATGTGAGACTACACAAGTTTAAGCAGCTAACAGGGCCACCTTTGATTTCTTCCTTTTCACAATTTTATAAGTCAACCTACTTTCAGAAGTTCAGGAGAAAAATTTTTGATCTAATCCATCGGAAATCCAGTGAGTGGAATTTTCTGATAACATACCTCTCCATCAACATTGTAAAATGAATTTAAATCTATGTTAAATGACATAGATAACATCGATTATGACAACAAATATCATGCACATCAATCCTATAGCCAAATGCAGGAACACAACACAGTGAATGGGTGTGCATTGGTTAGTTACCAGAAGTGGGAGAAGGAGCAGAAAGCAGATTCAGCCACAGGAAAGTGAAAAAAAATAATAAGAATTTACAGAAAAAAAGGCCTTCGAGGCAGATATGAGAGTGAGATTCAAACGAGGTCCTTAAGCAGGTGCAGCACCCAAGGTAGAACTACAGAAGTCTCTGACCGCTAAGGTGCAAGCTGAAAAATAAGCATAGCATTCTTTAAATGTAGACTTTAGGAGAATTTTCATATATACTAATCTTATTTTTCTTCATTATTTGAACTTCTTACATTCTGATGAAGTATATCTGTTCCAATCAAGACAAAACAATGTAGTGAAAATGGTTATTTCCTTGAAATGGTACCAACAGGTTTCACAAAATATGGTTTAGGCTGCATCAAGCAGATGAATACAATCTCATGCAAATTTGTGAAACCGAACAATAATAGAAAATAGGTGATAGATGTAACATACTGAAGAAATGAGGCCAGTCTTTCCAGAGTGGAGAAGAGCTCCTGCAGCATAACCCAATGCATAGCAATATGTAGCATCAAAATTTGTTGGCAAACCACATCTTCCTTCATAACTGCAATTTTTAATTCACATTACAAAAATCAGAAGCAGAAAGATGTACAAAGGCACTTCTGTTACAGTGGGTTTAGAATGTGACCGATAAGAAGCTCCAGATATATATATCATTACAAAATTTGCTGATTAGAGACATGATGGTTAAAAATCAGTAAGAGTATTTATCATGGGATGGCCACAATAAGAAAAACCAAAGGATAACCAGAAAGTGTTATGGTTACCCAAAAAAGTGGGATTGTCCTTTAAACTGCTCCGCATATGTTCCCTCTGACTTTCTCTTGTCCAACTCCGTCTCAACCATAGAAATAAGCATTTTTTCAGTTTCAATCCTGGCAACCTAACCAGTTCATATTAAAAGGCATGGTCAACAATAGGCATGACTATTTGATTTGCAAAATTCATGGGGATGAGAAACTAAAAAAGAAACTTAAATATTTCAAGTACCTGTACATTTCCATGGGGATCTCTTTCTAACAACAGTTGTTCTTGGATAGACTGGGGTAGAAATTCAAAGAGAAGCTGAGATTGAGGGGTAAGCTTCTTTTTCCACAGTCCCTCTTCATCAACAACATCATGAGCTAAGATTTCATTTAGTTCTGCTATAAGATGCTGAACCTGAAAATAGCAGCATACCATCATTCTCTCATCCAATGATCATCAATGCATTAATGAAGCAAGGCAACTCTAAGGGGCCTTTGGAGTCAATCAGACTCAAGAAAACTAAAGAAAGCAAAATATGGCATACCTCTGGAATAAAGTCAATCAGACCTTCTGGTATAAGTATGACTCCATAATTGTAACCAAGCTCTGCTCGCTTGCAGATTATATCAGTGATGTAGTCTGTGACGTTTTTTAGAGTTTGCTTCTTGGCAGCCACCTGCAACAAATGATATATTTCATACGATTACAAAAATACAAACAGAGATGCTCGTTAGAATAATTGACATGAGAAAATCCTGGCCGGGCATTTAAAATACATGAAAGTGCATAGATTAAATGATTGTGCACATAAGCCATGTATCATGGATGAGCAACCAGTTTGGCACTAATGCAACTGCTCACCAGAATGCATTATGGAGAACAGATAAAATGGACTCCATCAGACAGATGCCACAATATTAGTCATAGAAACAGCATATAGTGAGTGACCATAAAGCAGATTTTTTTTAAGACACACACAAAAAGATATATATATATATATATATATATATAAAGAGAGAGAGAGAGAGAGAGAGAGAGAGAGAGAGAGAGAGTAGATTTGGCTACATTTGAATGTAATCAAGTATAGGATCCGATCACCTTCCCCGCCCTTGGTTCCACACGGATCCTGAAGCTACCCACCTTTTTCACTTTTTTCATCTTTGAGATTCATGAACTGTGTGGATCCAAAGGTAGGGAAGGTGATCGGATCCAAGCTTGATTTTCGAATATAGCCAAGCCTCTCTCTCTCTCTCTCTCTCTCTCTCTCTATATATATATATATATATATATATATATATATAAAGGATCTAAGAATTGATATTGAAACCTTGAGAAGGAAAGGAGGAACAACAAAGCAATATTCAGACACACCATGAAAAGCTTTACATACGAATCAATGGTGAAAATGATTTCTACCAGCCATATCCAGAAAGCTGAAAAAGACAACATTTGGCATTTGATATTCATCCTTATATTTTCGAAAACAAGGTGTACGGTGTCAAGTTTCAACATATGTTGAACTTTGGTTACTGCCCCAAAAAGGATGCTGGCCATGATTCCTTGTTTTTATACTCCATTTTATTTGGCTATCTCCATTCCATTCCATAAGTGCAATCCCCTAGATTTATTGGCTACAAAGGAAATAAAAAATCAAGTGGCATTGTTAAACTATTATGGTCTAATGTAGATTGAATGATTTGTTTAACAATTTTGATGTAAGCAAATTAATCAACGTAAACATTATCATATTACTTCACAATAGAAGACCCTCATTTTGAGTTCAGAAAATGCTAGTTAAATAATTATACAAACAAGCAATTTCAATAAACTGTCTTATAAAACATAAAGACTCAGCTGTCTCACTAGGATAGGAAACCCCTATCGGAATATGTGAATTCACTTTAGGATTAGACACAATGCTATCAAGTCATCGCATCTGTCATGCATGCTATAAACAACGGGGCTGCAAAGAAACATGCACATAAAATATCTACCAATTTTTAGCATGAGGTTGGTGAAGAAAGTCAGAAGTGTCATGAATCAATATTTCTGAGATATCAGCAAAACTTAGCTCTCTAATCAATTGAGAACAGGATGAATAAGAGACAAAAATGGGCCTAAGAGAACTGTCCAACCAGGCATCCAGAAAGAATTGAGATAAGCAAGAATAAATCAAGAACCATAACATTAAGAAATTTGAATTAAATTAATTGGAGATTTTAACTTAAATTGCAAAGTACATGATGAGAGCTTGCTAGCAAGTAGGACAAATAAAGGGGAAAAAACATGATCAGCTTAAACAATTGAGTCCACACAATCAAAATTAATGTTCAAAAAGGTTGTTGCAGATAAGCCTTGAACTGTAATGTGTACATGGATTTGAGACACATACTTAGTTTGGTAAAAACATGATAAATATGATGTTCATATGGTTCAATGGGATTTTGACCCAAGTTTTTGTGTAGCAAAAATACATTATTCCACAAATATTAAGCAAAATATATCAAAAAGTAGCCTCTCTGTTTAATATTATGATACTCCAAAATTCCTATGAAACACAAATTGTACAGTTCCAAACCCTCCAATAGCAAAATTTGGCATCTTCATACATGTTGAAACATGATGTAAAATAATAATACATACTCATCACGCAAGTTGTCATGGTAACCAAAGATTTAAACACATAAAGCATGCATTACAATGCAGCTTATGATCCCCACGAGCTTTTCAGTGCATTGTGTTTTCATACAGACTAACCCAAAAATCTAGGAAGATTTATTAGTGCCCTGCATCAGGGCATGAGATGAGACAGCCTCAAAGACATTCTTGTGAACATTGATTGGGCCAAGGCAAATTTAAATATTGATGACGAAAAAGTTGTGGCATGTTAAAACATCATGATGCTAAGTTACAGATTCTCAAAAAGTACACTTAATATAAACACAGCAAGAAAACAACAAAAGCACCTCTTCTCCAATGATAGTAATGTTCGGATGTGTTTGTAAAGCACATTCCAGTGTGATGTGAGAAGCAGCACGTCCCATAAGCCTTACAACTGCAGCAGCAACAAGCATTTCAAGCTTTGCTTAGAGAAGCAAATAACTGGCTTTGCAAATATGCAGCAAAGAAAACAAGGAATTTATGAATAATCCTGACGATATGAAAATCGTTTCAAAACCATGCAAATCTATGTTCAACAATTTTTTCATTACTGAAAATATATTGTTCAATGGAGTAAATCTTAAGGCATAAGCATGAAAAAAAGCAAAACGATAGAATGAGAAATTTAAAATATATCAGACTAAAAGGCTAGCTACAAATATGAACAGCTAAACAGCACTGCAATTGCTTAAATTAACCAGTTACAAAAAAAATGGAAAAATTTTCTTCATGTTGAACTTAAATTAGCCCAGGCCAAGGAAAGACAAGTACTCAGTCCAGAAATTAAAAGGAATTTACCATCTCAAATGATTCTGCCTTATGCAAGTAATTATCCCCAAATCTTTAAACGTGATGCGTATAGCAATAACAGTCAGGAACATAACACAACCAACCCTAACTATAAGGCCAGACTTCACTAGTCATTAATTCCTATTAATAGCTAGGCCCATCAGCAGAAATGCTATAAATCAGCCACATGTAGAAAGCCATATCATGAAAATGCTTCAGCAGCAAAGACCAAAGCAGCTCAAAAAGCATGTCATTAACATTGTAATGATCAAAAATGAAGAAGCTTACAGTGATAATATTTCCCAGTTGACCGAGCATCTGTCATAACATTTCCTATCATTTCAGCATATATCTGCAAAGCAAGAAACAAGCCTCACAATATGCAGTAAGGACATCAACAATGCGACTAAAACACAAGACAGCCATAAGTCCTGGATTGTTTTTGCATGGTTGAAGTAGTGAAAATCATGCATGTCCTGCCAGAAAGATTGATGTTCAAGTCTCTTATATGATGGAATTCAAGACAGTATTTCCAACTATGTGACAACACAAGCTGCACACTGTATGTGTTTTTGCACATGCACATGCACATGCATCTGTAAGTGAAGACAAAACCATAGCAGTCAATGACTTCAAAATTCATTTAACACCAACAGGATGGAAGGCTGAGGATGAGAAACATCACAAAGACATCCACAGCGAGTATGAAATGCATGCTGAAGTGGAAAGAAGTATGCTCACTTGTACAAATTCACCTCCTGAGAACATGCTGCCTTTTATGTTCACCCACACAAATCCACCTCCTAAGCGCATGCTGCCTTTCTTAAGAGAGGACGATAATTACCAAAAACAGGTTATTGACATGGACCATATGTTTTTGCATATTTAATATGTGTTCCCTAAACAGTTTTCTCAAGCATGCATGTAGAACTACTCATCTTCCTAAAAAGAGTACAGAGAAAACACTCCAAGTCTAATAAATATGTCTACCACAATCAGTTTAGAAGTTCGAAGATCAATCTACGCATTCTAAAAACAAAAGTGATTTGTCTAAGTGATATAAAAGAGAGGAATTAAGAAATAATACTTAGAACTTGTAGGATTATTAAACTCAATATCCTATAAAGGAGATTTCAACTAAAGTATCCCAGATTTGGGCACACTTCTTCAGTTTACTATTTAAGATATCCAAACTACTCTACAACTCCCTCCTTGAGCTTAAAAGTCTCACAAAGATTGGAAAAGGAGATCCCTCTCCTAAATTATTTTTTTCAAAGTTAAAGTAAATGAATAAAGAGCCAAAGAACTATAAAAAGTAGCCATCTATATATGACAAGTTGCTACCCTAATCAAATTAGTTCCAAGTGAAACTAAAAAATTTCAGTTTTCATTTTGGAGTTTAACCATAAAGGTTTTATGTCTCGACAGGATGGGAGTCGTCTCAACTATCCCATCTCATTCCCGTGGAAAAACAGGACAAGCACAGGGGCGGGACACTGAAACCCATCCTTGCAAAAAAAAGAAGAACAAGAGGAAAGAAGAAAGGAAGGAAGAGGAAAGGAAAAAATAGAAAGAAAGGAAAGAAGAAAAAAGGATAGAAAGAAAGGAAGGGAGAAAAAAAGGAAATAAAGGAAAGAATGAAAGAGGTAAGAAAAGGAAAGAAAGAAAGGGAGAAGAAAAAAGGAAGTAAAAAAAATGAAGAAGTGAAATAAATAAGAAAAAAAAAGGAATGAAAGAAGAAAGAAAAGGAACAAAAAAGAAGGAAAGAAGAAGACGAGAGGGGCAAGGTACCGACCAGGATGGCTATCATGACAAGGTAGGATAGTGAAACATCCCATTTCGTAGAAAAATCAGGACAACCCCGTTCTACAGGATTTAAAACTTTGTTAACCATAACCATGAACTTGAATCTTTCAAAACAAGTAAACAGCAAATATACAAAACTTGCTAAAGATTGATATCTTGATAGATATAAATGAAAAAGAAAAAAAAATTATTTCACACAAGATATAAGAGTTGAAGACAAAAAAAAATGCAACTACTAACAACTTCACTGCACAACAAAGCATGGGAAAAGAAAATATAGCATTAGAGAGTAAACGAGTTCACAAACTATATCCTTTGGAAGAATGGTGGTAGCTAATTTTCATATCCAATCATAATAACTGCCTAGACTCAATTTTTGTATTAAAAAGGAAAACAGTACGATACGATCATGTCACTCTCTAGAACTACCTACCAAGATCCTATTTCCGCATAAAAGTGAAACCTCATATAAGAACTTTGGATTTGATCTAGTACAGATAGAGTTGATAATAACAATAAGGAAACCATCTAGACCAATGTTGTTGAGCTTGAGATAAGACTATAAATCAGAGGAGGTCGGACCAGATCAGATTGTTGATTGAATCGTGAATCACAAGATTTTTTTTTCCAGATTTTTTTTTAAGAATATTAAAAGAATATAAAATATTTAAAAAAGTAAGCAACAAGTCAAAAGAAAGAGGAAAAATCGATCAGTGAGAAATTTGTTGTTTAACACTAGTGTTTAGAACAGTAAAGAAAAAAAAAGGTCGAGTCTGTTTAATGAGAGAAAATAGAGCTGAGGAGAGCTGAAAAGGGAGGAAATATTAGTAAAATAGAAGAATAAGAAAGCAGATAAGGGAAAAAAGATCCAGCAGCAAGTTACTACATAAATCTTTCCCACATAAAACTTAATCCAATGAACACCTTGCAGATGGACACGTGATCTCTTATAATAGGTTAAATTGGACTCCTTTCCTTCTCTTTTAAGGACTTCAAAATATAACACAATTGAAGGAACCAGATCTTGGAATCATAGATATTAGAATTCTTTCAATTAGGAATTCCAATAGAACCCCTTAAAAGGGAAAAAAAAATCAAGAAAATTTATGCATCCAAAACTCCTTTAAATCATCGTAAAAATCAGCTAAATAATACTAATAGAATCTTTAAAAACCCATCTAAAAGGACCCAAATAAGTTTTGGGGGGTTGATTTACTGTTTATGCATAAACAGGGGAGGCATCACTTTATTCACGAATGAGCTGTGCACAAACTGCCAGTTTAAGTTAATATGATGATCCAATAGATTGGACGATCCATTATTTGGGTCGGATGATCTAAAATTCAATCACTTGTCCGTTGTGAAAATGATCCAAATGCCCGAATGAGATCATTTTGAGCTTTTTTAGATCCCAATGGTGGATTGCCCAATCCTAACCACACCATTCTAGACTATTTAAATTTGACAACAAGCCATATATCCAAAAACATATCAGACCACTCTAATGCATCAAAGCTCTATCTCCTATTAATTATGGCATGCTTACCCACCATTTCAAAAAGGAGCCAAATCGATTACAATGCTGATATATATATATATATATATATATATATATATATATATAGAGAGAGAGAGAGAGAGAGAGAGAGAAAGAGGGGGGGTACTTGGTTACATTCGAATGTATCCAAGCTTAACTCCAGTCATCTCCCCCACCTTTAGATTCACACAGTTCACAAATCCTAAAAATAAAAAAAAATGAGAAAGATGGGGTGGCTCCAGGATCCATATTGATCCAAAGGTGGGAAAGGTGACCAGATCCTAAATTTGACTACATTCAAATGTAGCTAAGTCTACCTCTCTCTCTCTCTCTCTCTCTCTCTCTATATATATATATATATATATATAAAGCATGCCTAGTAAGTTGACTTTGTACATAGACATTTTTATAAGGCAATTTAAAACAAAGCAAGATAAATGATGAGAGAAAAATTTCTAAAACAAAGTCCTTGCCAGACTAGAGTAACACAAAGTGCAGCTTTAATGGGAGCACAGTTAGAGCAGAAAATGCATCCGAACTTTGCAACAATAGATTCCCAAAGAAATCCCCATTGCTAGTTTGGTTATATTATACAAAAGAATGAAAACATAGAGATTAAAGTCTATTGTAGGATCAAAAAAGGTGGGCTGCAGCAGAGACAAACCCCTAGTGTGAAAAGCCATCATTTAATACCATCAGGAACTTAAAAAATATAATGAGATATTGTGTATATCAGAATTGGTTAAAAAAGAGCACATGTGGTTATATTGAAGGGAAAAAAAATGTGTAACATGAATGATATCTAGAAAAAAAATGTTGAGGTGGATATGTGGTTATATTGAAGGGAAAAAAACATAGATAAATGATAGGGAACAAAAACCATCTAAAGATGGTTTAAATCTCTTTAATGTAGGCCAGAATGGCCCCTCTAAGAGGAGGGTAATGCCAGTCTAGGTTGGTGATCAAAACGGAGGACACTAGAGCATATTTAGATGAATGCAGAGAGATGATACACAGCGAATTTACTTGTTACAAGATGGTGGCCTTGTACAGAAAAGATGGATTAATGCCCACTCAATGTTATATCAACACAAGGTTTGTTCTATTTGTTTGACAATATTCTATCTAGTTGATCCTCATCCTATGATACCTCAAATAACTAGCTTTATCCCATCTATTCAGAGTCCCCACATAATTGATCACTGTATGATCAAATCTAGTTTGCAGAAGTTTTGCAATCTGTAAAAGATCTGCATGTGTACCAAGGTTTTAAATATTGGTGGGACAATGGGGCGTCCCACCATTCCAAATGTTGGGATAGGGCACCATCTCAAGTGTCAGGATGGATGAGTTAGGAAATGCACTAAGATGAGCAAGACAGCTGCTGTATCGAGTGTCAGGACATGAAGCATACCTTTCCATGACAAAATCGGGACAGCCTGGTGCTAGAATATTTAAAACCTTGTTCTTAGCTAAGCAACTTTGGCAACAAAGGTTCTACCATAAGACATAAAAGACTAGTTGGCTTGTAAGGGGCCTGACTGTTGATTATGAAATTCACACTCATACAACTGAGGAGCAACCTTTGAAGTTTCTCAAACTTTAAAAGAGTCTACTACTAAAGGAAGAATGGAAGGTTCAATACAGGAAAATGCATCTATTAGTGAGAATTATATTATAACCCAAACATCAAAAATAGAAAACAATCCAATAGTCATTAAGAAATAGTTTGAAGAATTTTATCTAAAAGCCAGAAACTCAGCATTAGCATCAATTTTGGTTGACCATAAAAGTTCAGCTTCAGCAAATTTGGTGGTTTGCTTTCATACTTTCAGCTGCAATTTAGAAATAATTAAATGTCAAACCTTTATAAAAATAGAAAAGAAAGATAAAAAAAGTCAAGAAACTAAACTAGGCATTATTTTGAAGAATAGTGCGTTGTTTAAAACCTTTCAGCATGTTGATTCATTTGTTTGACATTGAGACAAATGAAAAAAATTGAAATACTAGAAAATTTGGATAGCATGAAAGAAATAAAACATTAAAACAATTCAATTCTTGTTTCACATAATATTGAAGTGCAATATATAAATATCTAAGAAATTTGGACTATAGGATAGCCAACTTTACAATAGAAGAACTATTTTTCCTAAGATCTCTTACAACACAGCTTTGCAATGCTTACATATCTTCTCATAACTTACTCTAGAATATATATGGCCCTTTTATGGCTGAAACTCAGAAACAAATGATGGTTTTGATTAATTCTAATAGAGAGATATTTAGGAATATGTTTGAGAGAGTCTGTGTTAGGTCTGTGAAACAGCAAAAACTAGGCTGACCAGAATACATGGCATAGGGCCCTAAGGTGATAAAAATTACTGCCTTTCATATGTACTGCACCTAGCCCCATCATGGAACTAAATGATTCCCCTCTGTAGCATGGTTCAGGTCCGTATCATAGTTGTGGGGAAAATTACAAACCTTGATCTTATTACTCATTGTTGAGTACTTAATGCACTTGAGACGATGGCATTTGATTCATTCTCTGACAAAACATAAATGATTTGATATAAATGCAATCATTCACATATCAGAGCTGAAGTATCATACACATGCTCTCATCTGTTCCAGATTCTACTGGAAATACTTTTCATGTTTTAGCTCTAGTTAATGCATACAAGCATAGATCATTGATACTGATTTTACACACACACACACACACACACACAACAATTAGACCAAAATTAAGTAGAACAGATAAAAAATACAGACTATAAGCATCAAATTGCATAGAGAATGAAGGCCACAGAAGTTGCAAGCATTTTCAACTTCAGGCATGAGCATCATGCCCATCAGCTCAAAAATCTGGGTATGACAGGCACTTTTCTTGGGGACACTAACACTCACACACATTGAGAGAGGACTAAATATTTATAACATCAAGATATAGCAAGAGAGATAGAGGGAAAAAAGGGGGAGTTCAAAAGAAATTGACCTTGCAAGCTGTGTCAAATCCAAAACTTGTTGGAACCTCCTTGCTTTTGAGATCTCCGTCAATCGTTTTTGGGCATCCAATCACCCGAGTTTTCATATTCTTTACCCTATTTAATCACACAACAAAATGGTGAAAACTTCAAATCTTGAACGATAAGAACAGAATTAGAACACCGATATTATTAATCAAGCATGCCAAAAATGAATGAAGCAGCATATTCAACTGAAAAGTGCTCTCTAACATTGTACCTGAAGTTTTCAGCAAGAAGACATGCATTGGTGTTCGAGTCATCTCCACCGATCACAACAAGTCCATCCAAATCAAGTTTCAAGACTGTCTCTTCAGCTTGCTTAAACTGATGCATAGAAACATAATAGACTGGCAGTCAGTTTTGAAAAAGCAAGAATGAAATAAATTGAAAATCACATAAAAAAGGAAAAAAAATAACAGGCACCACATTTATTAAAGAGGTATTCTTAGAACATATAGAAAATATGAACCTGTTCTGGAGTTTCAATTTTGTCCCTTCCACTGCAGATCATATCAAATCCACCCTATTTTTGTATCAAAAACGAAAAAAAAAAAAAAAAAGTCAAATAGCTTACCTCCAAAGATAAAAATAAATGTTGCAATCATAAACAACATAAACGTCGTCAGTATTTAAGACAATGCTTGCATGAAACAAGCATGCAAGGAATCAGGACATACTAGCTGCTACCCACCTAAACATATATATGCATAGGCTGCCTACTAGGCTAGCTCAACATTGAAACAACTGATTAGCATTTGTAGCAAGGCGTTGTATCACAAGAACCACTAGCACAAATAGGCATGAACAAATATGCAACATCACCACAATTACTGTCATGCAATGTTAACATAAGCAAATTTTGATCTGATGAGTATGTTGAATAATGCAAGAGTACATTTGCTATTCTGATCCGCTGTAGTTTTTCCTTGATTACAAATACAAGATATCTTCCAATATATACACTAATAGTTCAACTTTCATGCTGCCTCCTCAAAGAATTTTTATTCAAAAAATAATTTTCACAATCTAGGAGCGCATATTTTCCCTTCCTCTCCACCCAATGAATAGTTACCTTTTGTTTCAATAAAAACACCCTTTAATTCACACTCTTCACTGTTTATTAGATAGCCTCTTTGGTTTTCACAACAATATTCACATGTCCCATCATCTTAAAACAATTGTGGCCAGTCACAGACCATGTTTTTTGAAAAAAAAAAAAAGGCAACCAATTGCAAAAAGCATTCAAAAATATGAAATGAATTCAAATTCAATCTTCATAACTACAAGTGAATAACTTGTTTTATCTAAAAGTAGTCCTTAATAGAAACGCTTTAGCATATGATGATCCACAAAAGCTATCCAAAAAAATTGGTATAAAGTCTTGGTAGTCGTAGTTATGGTTGCCATACTGCTTGGAATTGTCTTTTCAAAGTGTATGCAAAATTATGGAATATGAATTCAATTTATCCAATAATATTAAATGTAATTTATCTTATTCATAATTTCTCCTAAGAAATCATTCTACTTTGCCTTTCTTAATCATAAAGGTGTTGGATTTTGTTGAGAACAGCTGCCCATTGATTGATGGCCTGCTTTTGTGCATGTCTCCTTGATTTCTTCATGACTTCTATAACCTTTTATGGATTGGTCAGATCAATCAAGCAACTCAAGGTGATGGTGTATGTCCCTTTTAATTACCAATATGCCCAAAGAAGTCTGATGAAAAGTGAGTGATAAAAGGATCTACAGTATTGTTTCAGTTTCTACCTATCTAACTAAATATGTTGTCAATCCATAAACCTCCACGAGTTTCCAACAGTTTAACTAGCCAATCTGATATATTACAAAGGCCCAAATCTAGACCCATATTCCTATTAAATGCTGCATTATAAATTTACCAACCATGTTCAATGATAAGGGTTACATATGAATATAGGTTAATCTGGCTCTATTGTACATTCAAGAAGACGATTACAATTGCACATTAGATTTAGTGCTGAAAACAGAAGGATTTCAGGTTGCAGGACATAACCATCACTGATTGTTAGGAACCATCACGAAGTTTATTGGAGGCAACTACACATTATGGTGTCAAACCAACAATGGAAGCAAATCTATTACGTTTTATTAACATATTAACCAAGGTTTTAAATCCCGCAGGACCGTTTGATTTTTCCATGGAATAGGACGCGCCGTCATCTTGCCCCTTTGCAACACTTAGGCTATCCCACTAGGATTTGAAACCGTGATCTTAATACTTAAGCAGCATATGTAGGCGCAATGACATTACTTATAAATCATAAGCTTCACAGCCACATCAATATCTGCACAGACTAGTTCTCTACTTTTCTTTAGTTTTTTCTCTGCTGAAACTTATGAAATTCTGGACAAAAGTAATAAAAGAAAAGAGCTAAACGTGTATTAAAAAGAAAGACAGATGGCCACAAATACTCCTAGCCAGAACAAAGTTAGAGAAATCAACATCATCATCCCTCAAACATATTTTTCGTCCATGAGATTATTGTCTAATCAAGGTAAGCATATGTGAATAATCTATTGATTTGAAATTCAGGAAAAAGAAGGAAAAAAAGATCTATAAACCCGACAGCATATCAAGATGCGGTTGGTCAATCCAGAACCATTAGGAAGAGCCAGATACCTGATTTCTATAAGGATAAATGAACTCTGGAGTGAGCTCCACATATTTGCATCTCATGATCCCTGCTGGACCTCCCTTGAATCCATACAGCGTGCTCCCTTTGGCTCGATCCTGCAAGTAATCTACCATGACCACAAAAAAGATAAAGAAATCAAGAAATTAATTTAGATCCAGAACACAATCAAGCAAAAACAAAGAATCATTCACAACAACGAAAGGATAAAGAAAAAAAATCGATCAATCAGTAAAGGGGCCCAAAAAAAAAAAAAACAAAGAAAGCCAAGAGAAACAATGAAAAGAAGCGCTCACCAAAGATCCCAGAGATGACATTGTGCCCACCGGGAGCCTGACCTCCAGAGAGCACCACGCCGACCTTAAGACTCCCGACCATCTCCGAAGGAGCGGAGACCGTCGGAACCAGCGTGGCGGACGGTTGGCCGAAAAGATTAGGAAACAACTTCTTGATCTCATCTGGATCCATACCATCACAAGCATTATTATCAGAACGAAAATCATCATCATCCTCAGATCGATCGATGTAGATCTCAACTAAGAACACAGAGATACAAGCGAACGAGCGAGCGAGAGAGAGAGAGAGAGAGAGAGAGAGAGAGAGAGACGACGCAAGATACATACCGGGGTTGCCGGCGGCGGAGCTCGGAGGCCCGTCGACGATCTTTAAGGGTCCCCTGACGACGGAGGGGAGGGGGAGGGGATGATTGAGGCGGCTTCTCTGCACCTCGCTGTACACCTCCGCGAGGCGGCCGGGTGACCGCCCCTTGCCGCCGTTGGCGAGTACGGAGTTCGCAGCCATCCGCGGAGATCAGAAGAAAAGACGAGACGACACCAGATACAGGTGGTAAATAACACTAAGTCCGGTACAGCGCTGAGGTCTCTTTATTATAAGTACGGAGACAGGGAGCGGGCTTAGGAGTTTGGGATCGGCTAGGGTTGGAAATCGTTATAGGGTTTGTCCGCCGTTAGAAGGGGTCGCGACCAAAGGAGATGGCGCGGGGCCGTCGGCGTCTCGATGCGAGGACCGATCGCGGTCCCCTTCTGGAACGGGGGCACACAAGACCAACAAGCGAATGAGCGAAGGCTCATTGAACCCACGGCCAGAGGTTTCGAGGTGGGTGGTATGGTGTTCCATGGTTTTGGGTGGATCGGTGGGTGGGCCTGTGGGTCCGTGGCGGGTGGGATGAATCACTGATTTTGACAGGTGGTCTATGGTAAAGGTTCCGCATGACCACGTTTTGGTGAGATACTGCTATCTTAATTATAAGTTACATTCTTAAAGGTGGCACGTCCATTCTTGTCACCATCATCTCCGTTGCCGCCGCAATGCCCACCTTCGCCTTGCGCTTACCACGACTGGTGCCTTTAGTGTCTTATCATGTGCTTATTTTTGCTGTAATTCTATGATCAGCTTCCCCCTCGAAGTCGCACAGTGCCTCCAACAAGTTCCCTTGGGATTTCCCCTAAATTACACGGTTTCCAATTGTATAAATGGAATGACTAGGAAAAGTTTCAGTTAAACTAGTATGAATTGATGCAAATTGGCACATGGACTCTTTTAATGCACGTGGATTTGAGATTTAAATATTAATTTTAAAATTTAAGTGCCATATGAAGCATTTTTTTTGTTTTTAAATTCATATGGATCCAAAAATTATTTTATTTTTTTATGTTTAAAATTCTTGATCTATATAGACCTAAAAAAGAGCTTTTTCTTGTAGCAATGTAATAGTTTATTTTAGTTTATTTTATATATAATATATGTATATATATTGTAGCAAGTGTTTATTGTAGCAACTTAATTTTTTTAAAAATTTAAAAAATATTCTTTAAAATTAAAAAGATAATCAAAAAATAAACATCATTTTTATCATAATATTTATTTTTTAATAGATAGAAAGAAAATATGTATAAATCTCATGCATAAGTTTTTTTTTTTTTATCAATCTAAACAAAAGAAAATGAGAAGAAAAAGAGTCTTTCATTCTTTTTCTTTTTTTACCCCAAATAGACGAGCCTAAAGAGGATCTAACAGTTTTTATATAATAGCTACTAATTGTCATCTGTATTATTTTTATTGGGAAAATAATATTTGTCTTAACGCTTAATTTTTGTTTCAATATTTTCTCTAAAAAAAGATATAACCTAGAAAATAATATTGCATTGAATGCATATTGATTTAAAATATAGTGCAACTGTTGTTCTATCATTCCAGTCTTTTTTTTTTTTTTTTTGGTAATATTATTATAACAATTTTAATTTTAATAATATTATGTCATAAAACAAGGTTAAATAACAGTTATTATGTCATAAAAAAAGCGGGGTGTGTCTAGGTAACAGCCATTGTAGGCGCAGGGGGAAAAAAAATTAAAAGCCCCTCCCCGCTTTTGAGACAATTTCGTTCCGGATCGGCACGAGTTCCTCTGATCCTTTTCTGATGTGGTCATATACCGCGCGGGCCGCAACCTGATCGTTCATGGGCCGTCATGAGACGAATGAACGATCGGATCCATGGCAGGAGCTCTCCGAACCGGAGAACCCAAGAGTCGCCACGTCAGTGCCTCCATCTAATCTTGTGAGGCACGTGTTGTGATAAAGAATTAAAAAAAAAAAAAGAAAAAAAAAGAGCAAAAATATTAAAAAGTCAAAAAGAACATTCTTTTATACCAAGGTGGCTTTATAGGTATAGCTGATATCAGAAAAACAACAATCTAACCGTTATGAATTTTGTTCAACTAGAAAAACTTTGAACTATTCAACAAAGACAACAGGAAACTGATACGTAAAACACCTTCCTTCTGGAGCACCAGTAGCAAGGTAAACATTTAAAAAAATTAGCATAATAACTATCATAGATTTTGTAAATACTAGAGGAGAATATTTTGCCATATACAATACCAGGAAATCTGGAGGTCAAGACTATAAGCTGTTTGAAACCAAGTCACAAATAAGACATACGGTGATGGTAACATCACAAATATGGAGTGTCAACAGTTGCAAATATTATGAATAAGGAAACATAAAAGAATGGTCAAATTATCATAATTCAATGGTATGATATCTGCCAACCTCCTGCCGAAGGAAATGGAATCTCTCTCTCTCTCTCTCCCCTCCCCCCCTTCTCTAATGTACACGACTACTATTTGGTTTGCTGACCTGGCAAGGGTGAGAAGCAGAAAGCCAGGCTTAATCGATTGGCCGTCAAACTACAGGTTGCGTTCCTACAAGGGTGTCCCTTGAATGCTCTTATTTGTTGGGTTGACAGAACTTAAATCACCACCTCTTTGAAGACAATGAAATGAGCTGAAAAAATAAGGAAGAAAGGTCAATTTCAATTACAGGGATGAATATCCCCATGGGAAACAGTTAATGTCATATATATATAACTCAATTATACATAATCCAGTAGCAAATGACATAAGGAGACTAGAAAGGCAAGTACATGAGATGTAAGCAGTACAAATGCCTCTTTCTACATAGAAGGGGGAAAGAGACTAACCTGACGTGCAACCTGCACCAGCCGCCTATTGCTTCGGGGTGCCTCCGTTGCTAAGCTAGGTTTCTGAGGCTTCACCAAGGCACTTGGATGATCAACTACCCTGTTTGAACTGCTTATTTTCTCAGGCAATTTTTTTTCATCCTTGCTGTTCAAGGACCCTCTCTTACGCTTCCTCTGGAACGTATATTTGAGAACAGGAGGTCCACTTGATTCATGAGCATTCTCCGTTTTGAGATCAGAATTTCTTGTAGGAACATCGCCCATCTTAGGCTCTGCTTTACAAACAGAAACATTTGAATTTGCTGTTAAAGACCGATCTAGCATTGGGGTCACTGAATCCCCCACTTGCAGTATACTGCCTACATCATTATTTGTATCATCGGTAAGATCATTAGTGCTCAACAACAATGAACATTGGACATTACCTTGATGCACGATATCATTTGTGCTTGATTCTGAGCCCTTCAAAGTTTCATCCTCAGCATCCAAATGACTTTCCTTTGCAACACTTTGCCTGGCTGCTGTTCTCTTACTGCATGGCAAAAGCACTGGAGTTTCATTTTCAAAAGACTTGCCTATGCATAGCTTTCTATCATCTGAACTTTTGAAACTTTCTGTGGACTCTTGAGCAGTCTTTTTGTTGACTGCCTCAAACAGGATTTCACCAGATTCGGTCATATTATCAGATGGTTTATGACCCATCATGTCCTGATTAGAAGAAGCATCAAATGTGGTAGTTTTCACACAAACATATTTTGATCTCTTCCTTCTTGGAGAAAGCCTGCGGAAGAACTTAAGTTCGCCAGACTTGGTAGGATTTTTTTCCTGGTCTACCATCTTGGCTGATATTGCAGAATTTGCAGCACAGGACCTTTTAGCTTTTTCATCTTCATAAAACTTCAAGTTGTTCATTGAAACCTGGTCAACACTTTGCCCACAAGGAGTTTCCAGAGAAAGAAGATTCTGTTCGAATGCACGAATTCGCTGGGTACATCCATTCCTATAAAGCTCAGGTTCTTTGCTTCTCATTATTATAGATGCTAAATCAGGGTTGTTAGCACACCCATTCTCGGCAGAAAGATCTTTCAAGGGGTCAGCTTCTGCTGCATTTCCAGTGCAACGGTCATGGTCATCCACAGTCCTTTGATTCAAAGTGCTATTCTTAACATCAATAGCTGATGTATCTTCAGGTCCAAGTTGAGTATAGAGCTTGGAATCAGAACAAATTTTGTCCTCCTGGCCATTTTCATTATCAGTAGCGCCATGAGCATTTGTATTTTGTCCGATCAATGGCTCAGCAAGATTATTCTTCATCTGCTCCAGTTCGGTATTCACTTTTTCCAACTCTGTTCTAAGAGAAGTTATCGTATCTTCTGCTTCATGAAGCTGAACTTCAAGCTCCTGAATCCTCATGCTTTGACTTGAGGATTTCATTTCCGCTTCTCTGATCTGTCGAGACAGCATTAATCAGTGATATCTTCAATCTTTTGCCTCTTATCACAAAGAATCCCAAAACATTTAAAATGAATAAAATTGAAAAACAATGACTGAACTCAAAAGCCATTCATAATCCAATGGTCTCAACAAATCTCTATCACAACTTCATAGCTGTGGCAATCAACAAAAACATGTTATAGAGGGCAAGGTCATTGCACAAAGTAGAAACAGAAACAGGAGCAGGAGTAAGGTGGGGATGGGCAAGCACTCATGTACGGTGTCTCAAGTGCTTAAAACACCTAAGAAAAACATCAGTGCACATTCATACATGCACCCACACATGCAAACATATATAGATGTGATCAAAACTGCAAAATAAAAATTTAAACAGTTAGATGTGATCTACAAAGCATTAATACCTATAAACAACAATTTGTATGTTTCTGAGATCTCATCTTTGTATTAAATAGTTCCGAATTAATATTTACAGCAGCAAAATATAGCATGTTGATTTTTGGATGAGTCGAGGCACCAGTAAGAAGTTGCCAAAACATGACTTTTTGTTTATATATACCACATCAACATTTTTGATTTTCATTTTTGACAATGGGTCTAAAGTCCACTTTTTACACCATGTATTTAGACTACAAAACAGTACCAATGTTACAAAAGGAAGAATAAGAACGGTGCACAAATAGACAGTATAAGCTCCTCCATAAAGCATTTAACAATCCAAGCAAAAAATAAAGTGCAAAACATATTAAAATTCAACTGCAAAAGTGGTTTATAAGACCCAAAAGCAACTCTAGAAAATCTGCTTAACCATAAATCTGATGGTAGCCAAAATGAAATTAAGATTGCATTCAAACAAAACACAAATCCAACAAGCAAAGGATTGCAAACATGGTTTTGACTATAAATGAATCAGATCGGGAGGTGCAACTCTGATATATATAATATCATGAAGAACAAATCGATGTTCACATGGATATGTCAGCTTGTATAATTGCTAGACAACCTTAATATTTTCCTCCAAGTAGGAAATCAATTGACCCGTACAATTAAATTTCATGCATCCAAAATGAAGCTCAAGTCCATTTTTAGCAAATGTTTTTTTTCACTAAAGTGAAAACAATTTATAATGGATCGTGCTTATGGACATTCAATTGCAATTTGTCTGGAAAAACTTAAAATCAATATTCAATTGCAGTGATTGAATCACCTCAAGAGGCACATGCAAGCACATGAACATAGAGAGAAGGGGGGTGGGGTGGGGGAGGGGAGGGAAGGGAGAAGATCTAGCACTTGTTTACCAACATGAGCAATCTAATAGAAAGCATCGGTAAATCCTGCCAATTCTAATGAACCTTGTGACATTCCCAATTTCATCTAATGAATCGACTATTCATTAAATTCCAAACAACAAGAATGAGGCCCAAAAGTAATGGTAATAGACAATTAGGACTTAGGATTCAAATACTAAAGGAATAATTACATCAGAAGTACATGAATTTATTTGGGATTTTCAATTGATTCCATATACTTTTTTTTTTAATCAATTAAGTATACAAACTCATGAATTCTGTTCAATGGGGTATAATTTTGTACCATTTTCCACCTCCCTCATCAGTCTGCTTACCTAGGCTCCTCACAATTAAAATCGCATGTGGGAAAGAGAGCTCTGAATTTTAACAATATTATAAGAATACCCATTTGTCAATTTTTTTCATAAAATACCTTGAACTCCATGAAGCAATCTATTCTCATCCCATCAAGTCCTCTAATGCAATCCTTTACCTTCCTAATAGTCTCACAAATCTCCAAACATTCTCTCTCTCTCTCTCTCATGCACACACATGCAAACACACACTAGAAATTGAAGCTTGCATTTCTCACCCTCTTATCATCAATACATCTCTCCATCCAATCCCACTTACTTATGCTCCCTCTCTCACCCTCGACCTACCTAATACTTCAACTTTCTTCTCTAATTTGTCCTTTATCTTCTATTAATACATTATTCTTATAATCTCTTACTAATTACCTTCAATCAAGGTTTCAAATCTCAGTATCAGACCAGTACCAGTAAATTAATGATACAGCTCATGGTATGGTACACTTCATACCACTATTGGAGGCAAAACAATTGTTGCACCATATGTTGGTACAGTACCATAAAAAGCCTACATATTGTTCTAGTACCTTATCAAGTAGGTATAGTATGTCTAGTAACTAGCAATGCAAGTCGGTACAGAAAACCATTCCTCCAATTATGGTGACTTAATTAATGGTGTAGCAAATGCTCCATTTTGACATGAAACTTCTTGAATAAAACCCCTCCCACAAATGCTTGCCCCTTTATCCAACATGCCATGTCTCTCCATCCCTCTTTTTAGTTTTTTTTCTAAAACTTCTCATTATAAGGTATTAGTTAGTTATATTTTATATTATCTCCGTGGGCCATTTTTACCAATTTATGTAGTTTTCAGTTTCTTAATTTGTATTTTCTATTTTATGTTGTCTTTTTGCTAGACTCCTTTTTTTGTTTCATATGTTTTAATTTTCTTTAGTTTAATTTTAGTACTTTCTATTTTTTTGTATATTTTTAATTAATTTGCTGGTGATCTTAGACTTTGTACTCACTTTTTTGTTTTATTTTTTATTTTGTTTCTATTTTCTTGTTTTCTTTATTTTACACTTAGTTTTGTGAATTTGATATATTTCTTTTTTTGTTTTGTTTTAATTTTATAGTTAAAGTAATTCTTCTTTTTTCTTTTAATTCTTAAACATGCATCACACATCCCAAGTGTTCCGATTCTATTGAAAAAGGGGAAATAATAATGATAATAAAACATTTAATTTTTTGAACAAACCATGCTTAAATCCAAAAAAAATGTGCTTAAGCAAACTTAAATTGCAGAAATCTAATGCTTTAATCCGAAACTCCAACTTTGTTTCTTGACTTTCAATATTAACTTACAAGGTAGTTTAATTTTATAGTTCATGTAATTCTTCTTTTTTCTTTTAATTCTTAAACATGCATCACACATCCCAAGTGTTCCTATTCTATTGAAAAGGGGGAAATCATAATAAAAAAACATTTAACTTTTTGAACAAACCATGCTTAAATCCAAAAAAAATGTGCCTAAGCAAACTTAAATTGCAGAAATCTAATGCTTTAATCCGAAACTCCGACTTTGTTTCTTGAGTTTCAATATTAACTTACAAGGTAGGAAAGGTCTATGTATTTAAGGTTTCTCAAGAAATGAATTTGACCACAAATCATAATCACCAATGGTCAAATGCCCAGGATTGAGAGATCCTGCAGTATGACATTCAAGATATTCAAATGGCTAAATGGACTGTGAAAGAGATAAAGCTTTGGGGGCTTGACAGTATTCAGCTTTTTTTTTCCTTCCATAAATTATATTCCTTTTTTTGTATTGACATGTTGGAAGTCTAATTACTTTCATTCTCATGAGGAAAATAATATATTAATATGTACCACAAGCCCACAATTTTTTTAGCTATGGTTCATTAAAAGGAGAGAAGGCCTATAGATTTTACACAATCAGAAAATTTAACTTGTAGAAGAATTTATCAAGAGTCATGGGGAAGGTTTTACAATCATCTTACCACTTGAGGCCAATATTGATACTGGATAATTTCATATCACCTCAAAAATGCTTCCGAACATTTCATAAAGCTTCTAGGTCTTATTTTTAGGTAACTTTCAAAAACACCATCATTAAGGCGGCATGGACACACTTTAAACCTATCTAAATCTACTATATCATAATTTAATCTACCAAATATAGTGAGAAACTTGGAGAGACTCCAAAGTGTGAAACCTTCACCAAGGATGTAGGACCCATGTTCTAAATATGTGAGAGAAAAACCAACTAGGCCTTTCCATCATATCTCTTTGCTTATTCTTTGGCTTTTACCATGAGTCACAATATTATTTCCATCTTTAACATCTTAACTCTTGCTGGGCAGCTCAACTGACTCAAACTTTATCTCTTAAGAAATTCAGACTTTCAAGAGTAGAAAAAAAAGTTGAGGAGTTTTGGAAAGAAAGATGATAAACATATCATAACAGTCCATACCTCTTAAGGTTCTTCAATGAATGTGCTCTCATGCGAAAAGAGCATGCCAAAGACTAATGATAAAAGATTGCAGCTTCCTAAGATGGAAGGGCATTACAAGTTGACCAAGTTTCTAGCTTAAATAATGGTGCCTCTTGGCATATCCTCAAATGCATACCCATTGTGTCATGGTCAACCTCCATTATCTGTCTATTATTCATACTTACAGCTATAAAAAATGAATTAACTTGGTGCATTACTTGAGGTTTTCTTCCTTATAAAGATCTCCTTTTTTTATGACCTATCATCCGTAAATGATACCTTCATTGTATGCACCAATAGAAAAGATTGAACTATCGATCCCAAAATGATCCCTTATTGCCTTGAATTAGTCTTGGGGCTAAATCCAATCACTGGAGAACTATAGAGCTAGGCTTTGGTTGAACGATGGAAAAATAGAGTATCAGAGATCATTTTAAATAAGTCTTGTTACTTGCATCGATACTTGCCTGAACTAGTATGTGATGGTATTGTATGGATACATGATACTACTAGTTGCTCTTTGATTAGTAACTCCGACCTGGGGCTCACCTACCCAGCGCAGCGCACTGACCTTTTTTCACATATAATGAACATATTGTACGACTAATGGCTAAGGGTGCAGGCTACCAACTAGCCCCTTAACTGGGTTCAGACAAGCCCTCTATCCTAATGAAAGTTATTTTCAGACAGTTAGACCAGTGGGTTAATGTTATCCTCAATCTAAGCAGCATGCTAATACAACAAAAATGAGAATAGTACCATGTGTCAATATGATACCTTATCAAGGAGTGCACTACACCAAGATTGCTTTTTAATGGTCGATGAACTTGATGTATACACCCTTTGAAACAATAAGTTCTGGTCTTGAAGGTACAATGTCAACCACTTGATGTCCATACGATGCATCAACTATTGTTATTTCATATCCCCCCTTTTATTTCAATTTTCAAGACATGGTTCTAAAATGCAGCTGCATTGGCTAATGGCTATGGGTGCAAGTGAACCAAGCCAAGATGAATGGTAGTATGCTTAGGCCTAGCTTTCTATATAAAAGAGCTGATCAAGCTTGAGTGAAGCTTAACCAAGCAGGTTCAAGCTTGGCCCATATGAATACGAGCCAAAATTCTTACCAGACCATGCTGAGCTCCCATATATGTTTCCAAGCCATTAGTGTTCAGGATGAATTAATTTATGAGCCAAGCTTTCATTACTAATTTGAGTTCAACTTGTTTCCTAGCTTAGCAAGCTCAAGTGAGCTATTCTCAAGCTGATTCTAAAATGCAGCTGCATTGGCTAATGGCTATGGGTGTAAGTGAGCCAAGCCAAGGTGGATGGCAGTATGCTTGGGCCTAGCTTTGAATATAAAAGGGCTTATCAAGCTTGAATGAAGCTTAACCAAGCAGGTTCAAGCTTGGCCCATATGAATATGAGCCAAAATTCTTACCTAGCCATGCCAAGCTCCCATATATGTTTCCAAACCATTAGTATTCAGGATCAATTAATTTATGAGCCAAGCTTTCATTACTAATTTGAGCTCAACTTCCTAGCTTAGCAAGCTTGAGTGAGCTATTCTCAAGCTGATTCCAAAAAACTCATGAACAGCTTGGATCATTTACAAGACTGGCCTTAGCTGCCTTAGGTAGGGCATCTTAGGCACGCTTAACATTCAGCATCATGTTTGAGTAGGATGGATGAGATCAATTTGTATGTCAAAGTCCAAAACAATGGTATCATGCAATAAAAATAGAATGAATGGTTAAAAGCGACCTCCAAAATCTTATTTCCCTATCTTTATAATAAATCCAAGAATTGACAATGATGTTTACTCATTGAAACCAGTAATACGTGGGGCAAAAGATATTCTAGCAATCCCAAAACTGACTAAATAACATTAAATATTGATTTTAAAGAAGTGTCCGAAGACCAAGTACATAATGGGTGATGTAATTTAGTCCCCTTCCAACTAATAGTTTGTAAACATGTTCCTTTAAGGTCATTCTTCATTGTTCTAGATTGCTTATATCAAGTCAGAGTGATCAAATGCTTTGAAGTTGCTAAGGAAATGATATGTAAGTTTTGAATGAGGAAGGTGGAAAAGGATGATTTTGATAAAATGACTTGCAAGAACCATTACCTAGTGTTCATGATAAGCTTAAGAGAAAGGATACTGGGATGTGAGGGTTGGACTCCAAGGGACCTCCTCCATAAAATTCCTTTCTAGTTCTTTTGTAATGGAGGAGTCAAGTGCTCCTTCAGCTTTAGCTAAGAAAGACTGATGAGAAGGATGTCATTTAAAGATGCCTCTTGATTTGGCATACAATTTGTGGCACACAAATTAAAAAAAAATGTATTGCATTAACTAATAAAAGCAAATAAAAGTGAATCAGACATTGCTGCAGTGGTCATAATCCTCCTTCCAAGAAAAGGAGGTCCCGCATTCGTGATTTCAATGGTGCATCCCAAGTATTTCAACCTTAGCAAAGTTTTTTAAGTTTCAACCAGATTGAACTAATATTAACCTCCAATTTGAGATTTCAGTCAATTTCAACCAAAATCAACAAATCTCTATCTAGTTTCAACAATTATGCCACTTGCAATCAAAACTCATAATGCATACCTTTTTTAAGTTTAATATTGGTGTTTACAATCATATTGAGTTCGTTTCTTTTAGTACATAAGCTATAAAGCATCAGTTTCTCATGCTCTTCATTTCTTTTTCTTAGGTTTAAAAAAATGAGATGATGATAAATTTAACTCATAATAGATCGGGTCTCTAGAAAAATTAGCATTGCAGTGTGACAACAAAATTAAAACTTTTATATAAAATAACTATAACAATCTATAATTACATGCATTTGATTAAATAACCACTTAACTAGAAAAATATTTTAAAATGCCCAAATTCATTATCTTTGTGAGGTCTACTAAAAATGAAATATAATGAATTTATGAACAATTGAAGCTTAAAGATAAACAAACATATAAACACCAAAATTTTAAGTCTTGGTACGAGCCCTATGCCAATACCCTTTTAGTGTAGTAGAGTAGGCCCTTATACCAACATACAGTACACTGTTGGAGCTGGCAAAGCAAACAGTACCACATGCTGGAATGGAAAACATATCAAATCCTATACCGAACAACTACCCTACTGAATTCATATTATACACCTCGCTGCCAAGTTGGCATGATACACTTTGTTCAACCTGATATGATATTGTACTTAAAACACTGATCTTCACAAATATTAAATACCAATAAATTTAATTACACTTATATGTGATATTAACTTCAGCTTAAAATTGATAAAACTAAACAAGTAAAGAACCTATATAATGTCTGATTAAAAATTAAAAAAGAACCCATATAACACTATAATCTAATATATGCAGTAGCATTTCTTAGATTTTTTTTAGTTTTCCTTATACTTTTCCTTCTCAAATTTTCCTTGATTTTTTTTGACCAAAACTCCAATCTTGGAATGGAACTTTTGAAATTGTCAAAACCAAAACTGCATAGACTAAAATAAACTGTGATCCTGAACCATGTGGGTCTCCCTCTCTTTCTATTAAAAAAAAATAATAATAACAATGAAAGTAAAAGATACATTACCAAAAATATTTGTGGCATGTTTCTATATGGCTAACTAGCAAAATATATGCTTTGACTTACAAAATTATAAAAGTAATGGCATGCCCATTTTCTTAAAAAAGGCAAAGCCACAAGATGAGCATTTAAATTGTTAGTGAAGCTCTAGCATAAAACCTCTAACAAAGGTTCATTGTACTGGGGGTATAGGGCGTACCATATTGAACAGACGGCATAACAATCAGGTGAACCAGGAGGCTTCAACCCATAAACCATGCAATATGAGGTCAATACGGATTGGTTCAAGGTAGTACAAAGTAGTACAAGTCCCGTACCATTTCAAACCGATGAACCGTACCGATACAGTTCAGTATGCTCCGTATTAGGCAATTCAATACGGTTTGGCATACCGTGCCCCCAACATTTAAGGAAAGACATAAGCTTCATAGATTGTTTTGTTTTCAAAAGGAAATAATAAGAAAGTTAAAAAAAAGTGTGAAGAAAATCAAGACAGTAAAGGTTTCATGTATGACTTATTTGTGGTATTGAATTTAGTAACAAGCAATAGCACAAAGACTTCAAACATGTAGAGATTTCGATGCAAATATATTTCTCATTGCCTTAATTTAGTTTTGGAATTTCATTTTCAATGATCATGAAAATTCAAAGCTTCAATTTAGTATAGCACATCCTTTCAAATTAAAGTTTGTTATTTAGCTCCACACTCAACATCATGCAAAATATATAAGAAACCAATCATATTCTTGTGATGGGCAGTAGACTGAAACAAAACCAAATGTGCAAATCTTCCATAAACGGCAAAATTTATGATACGTAGTATGCTCCAATAATAAATCATCATATGTACATATATGTTCCACTTTGTAATACATGCCCAAAGTATTTTCAAGAACCTTCCCTCAAGGCATGATGAACAATAAGGGACCTCATCCAAAAAAGCTAGTTAAAAAGTATTATTTGAGTTCCTTGACCCTATATAAATACCTAAGATCTCTTTAGCATATAACCAATATAAGATTAAACACATAATTGCACATATTCTTACAAACTCCCCCATTTAAGTACTGATATCCCCTACAATCTAAGGGTGCTCCTATTTTGTTTGTCAAAGAGAAAGGAGTGAAATTTTTAGAGTTGGCGCATGGGATAAGTCAATAGCACAATACAAAGCCATGTTTGTTGAATTGGCAAGGTTTACCCCACATGGTTGCTAATGAGATAACAAAGGAAAGGAAATTTAAGAGAGGTTCTAGACAAACCATCACAAGGAGAATATCTGCCCTTAAGTTGTGAGCATATGCTAAGGTAGTAAACTGGGCCCTTTTTGACATTCTAACTAGTCTTTTGGGGCGAGATTCAAGGTCAATAGCAAATGCAAACCTTACTCATAGCCCATATGAACTAAGAAACACTACAACACAAAGTCCTTTTAGGATTGACTATAGGCCATTTGCGGTGTTTGTAATTGGATTTAGACTCTTAATTTGATGTGGATGCCTTCAGTTAAATGGGAGAGTATGTGAGGAACTGTGTGGGCATGTGTTTAGTCCCACATCAATTGTGTGTTGAGGATATCATGGGTACTTATACAGGGTTAAAGAATCCAAGTGATATCTTCTGGAAAGTCTCTTGAATGAGACTCTAGGTTGTTACACATGAGGTAAAGAAAACTTCATAGAGGCAATTTTAAACTTCATGGGTGAGACTCTATGCATCAATTTTATTTCTTCAACAAAAAGCTTTAAGCCATTTTTTTTTCTTGTTATATAATGGCAGAAAGACATGATTTACCTTACTTTCTGTGAGACACGAAGACTTTGTTATAAAACTCCTTTCCCATTTTAAAAACAGCCACTGCTCTGTTGCAATTTGTCCATAAGAGACCTATAATTCAGCTACCCTTATTGTCTGAAGATTGCAGATTAAACTTTTATGGTTCTAATGGAGATACACTCACATTTGAATATAAGCCTCCTCAAAAAACACTTCCAAGATAAGATCACTTGTAGTGCCAAGCATGATTCACCATCTTGATACCGGACTCCGTATTGGTACCGTAATAATACATTGTTGATACATCCGATATGCAAGTCAATTCAGCATACTGAGACTCAATACACATCAATACTGAGTCTCAATTCAATACTGGTATGGTACAATATGCTTGGTACAAGATGGTATGCACCAGTACAACGTACCATAATGCCAAGTAACTATTCACTAAAATCCTAAATAAATATTCTCTTCAATTTAATACCTTTGTCTTTTCATTAAATTAGATTCTGAAAAATAAAATTAAGCAAGATATACTAAATTTATTTATGAAATTTAAAGCCAGTATGAATTTGCTTAGGATGAATTTGCTGAGGATACAGAACACATGCAAATTTACATTGTAGATTCAGTAATTTGTGGTTTTGTAATCACTCCTCATAAAACAATTTAAGGTCCCTACTACGTATATTCTTCTAGATCTGTGTAATGAGGTGGTCATAGTAGTAGAGATCAAAATTATGATACATACATGCATACATACATACATATATATATATATATATAGAGAGAGAGAGAGGGAGGAGGATAAACTTAGCTACATTCAAATATAGTCAAATCCAAGATCCGGTCACCTTTCCCACCCTTAGATCCATACGGATTCTAGAGCCATCCCATCTTTTTTACTTTTTTCATCTTTAAGATTCATGAATTGTGTAGATCTAATAGTGGAGGAGGTGACCGAATATAGGCTTAGCTACATTTGAATGTAGTTAAGTCCACCTCTATATACATATACATATACATATACATACATACATACATACATACATATATATATATATATATATATATATATATATGAATTTTCGTATGTATATATAACATGTCACATGAAAAATATGAATGCTTATATCATTTGTAGGTTCTTGAAGATGAATCTAAAAGTAACGTAAAACAAACCAAAGAATCATAATGGCAAAGAATGATGCAGACTTGTGAAAGATAGTAGTGTAACCTATCTCTTTGGAACCTGTACTGCTTTTGATGGCATTACAAGTAAAATTTACATGTTCTGAAATTAAACCACACACTAAACCCTTGTAAACATACAATAGACTATAAGTACACTAAAACATGCATCAACAGTTTCCATACAATATATTGCAATGAGTACATGGTACATGATAGTTGCAACTCTGGAACATGAGTTAATAATGATATTCACTATTAAATAAAATATATATGCATGATCTTTCTCCCCAAGATAACTAAACTAGTAATTCCTAATTGTGTTTGTATGTATCACTATCACCGTATGGCAAGCAACATGTTGCAATCCAGAACACACCAATACATATATCTGAAGGTGTGGGTTATAAAACAGTCTGGCTTGCCAAACACAGGTGCATTTTCAACAAAAAAAAAAATGATACATGAAAAAAGAAATGTAGGACAACTATGGTCACATTTTGTTGCAAATTATACGAGAAAATAGTTATTCACACTATCAAAATGCCAATTGGAATAAATAATTTATTATGAGGATATAAAATAGTGTAGCAGTCATAAGTTTGCATCAATAGGACTGCTGAACATAGCTAGTACTGTGGAACAAGGTGTTATGGAACATATGAACAGAGAAAGAAAATAACAAGATGAAATCTATCCTCTAATAGCTTACAACCCTCAACCCACACTATATGGCTCTCACAGTCGTGACCTAGAATTCATGTTTGGGACTAACAGAAGAGCAAATGATCTTAAAACTTGCAGAAGTGTTACATAATGCAACAGAGGACTCATTTATTAAAAAAAAAAAACAGCAACAGAGTTTATTAAAATGGTGAGAATACCCTAGCAACCAAAATGGACCATGGCTTAAGGTACATATGTCTGAACTAAGATGGAATGGAACAGACAAGACTAGAAGAAAAGCCTTAAGGAAGAAGAAAGCATCACCCATGATGGCAGAAGGATGATGCAGGAAAGACTGACAAAACCAACTTCAATTCCCCAAAAAGATAACATGAGAATTGTTCAGCATCCTAGAATTTTGGCCTAGACATCATTTTGGAGCTGTGGAAGTGAGCATCAATTTCATATAACTCCCACCTAGGAAGAAGAAGAAGAAGAAACGGTAATTTCTATTCTTTGAGAGTAGCAGAAAGAACGTGAGATTAAAGAATCATGATTGTTGTGGTGGGATCGTTTAGGGGATAGACTTGCATAAACATCAGAATCACAACAGCTAAAATTTTGCACCCTCACCAACGGCCAAAAAAAAAAGGTTTTGCAGACAAATGCATCCCCTAGGATCAAAATCTACATCAGAAACAGCATTAATTCAGGCACCACGCTGCTGCTTATCTAAATTAAATAATCAAATACCACAGAGCATTTCCAAATCACTGACCTAGAACACCACATATAGCTAAAAGATTGATGAGGGAAAAAACATAACAATCAATCCAAGAAACGGCATTCTTAACAAAGAACGCAAGCTTGATCAAAAACCACAACCCGACAAACTATTCAATCGAAGACAAAAAAGGAAGAGGAGGTCACGACGGGACGAAATCACTAACAGCACATTGAACCGGTTAACACGATTAAAGCAAAAGTAAACAACAGAACGATAAAGCAAAATATCACTAGGGGTGATGGTTATGAACCAGCGAACGACCTTAGAATCCATGATGCCTTTAAGGCGGAGGAGCGTGGCGACGGCCTCCTCCTTGATGGCGAAAAGGCTCTGCTGGAATCCGAGCGCCTTCCTCTCCGACGCCAGAATCCGAGCCGCCGATTCCTTCGCCGTGTTCAGGATTATATCCGCATACGCCTTCTTCACAGCGAACATTTTCTGCCCCCGCCGTAGATTAAACCATGAAAACCGATCAGTCCGCAAAGATGGAACCAATAATTAGAAGAAATAGAGAGAAGGATGGAGAAAGAGACGGAAGGGTTATTACCTCGACCTCCTCCATTATCGAAATGGCGGTGGTTATCGGCGGCGGTTGACAGCGGAAAGAAAGAGAAAGAGAGATGGAGGAAGGTAAGGGGCTGCTACTGTTGTTATACTGCTGGTGGAGTCCGTGGTGGTTTTCTTTCTTGCCCGTCCTCTTTTCCCCCTTTCAGCTTTGTCTGTTATAACGCGGAAGGCCGCTGGGTCTTTTACCGTATTTTTTTTTTTTTTTTTTTTTTTCACAGTGGTAGCGTCAGCGTGGCTGTGTACTTGAGCCCTCGGGCCCTTCGGGCTGGAAAGGGAAGGAGGGTGGATTTGCGCGGCTGAAGGGCTGCGTTGCAATCCGACGGTTCTTATCTTTGGTTTGTTTTAAAAATTGGAACAGAGATAACTGATCGGTTGACCAGAGCTCAGCGCTCCTGTCCGACCGCGTGAAGACATTGGACCTCGGCTGACCGAACCTGGTGCAGGAGCGGTCTGAACCTTAATCCAGAGCAATTAAACATCAAATTTATTATATATAAAATACATAAATATTAATTAAAATAATATAATGTGTAACAATTGAATGAAGTGCAATGGTAGTTCATCCTTGCTAAGAGGCATGGGAGAAGTCTCCGGAGACAGTTAATATGTCATCTTTTTATCACCATTATATTAATTTATTTTATAAAAAATATTTTTAATTATCTTTAATAGATCTAGTTTATATCATCAAAAATATTTGTTTCATGGCAATGGCCTCATAAAAGTAATTCTTTAATTTTTTATTTTAAAAAATTAAAAAAAAGTTGTTGAGACTTAATTGCCGTCCTATCTATCTTTTTTTGTACGAGACAAATTCTAACAGCTCATATATCTTTCCATAATTATAAATTAATTTATTTTATAAAAAGTATATTAATATTTTTCATACAATGATTGTGTCATGATATTTTTCTTGCAAAAATTGTTCATAAATTTTTTTATTTAAAAAACTTAAAAAGATGCTACAACTTTTTAATGCATTTGATAATTTCTTATTTTGCATTTACTCAAGTTTTACTATATAATGAGATTAAAAGAGGCAAAAAAAGATGGCAAAAAAAAAAGAGAAAAATAAAGGCTAGAAAGTGATTGATGCATAACTAGAGAAGATAGAAAGTGGGATAGAGCCTAAAATAATAAGTGGTATATGGAAGCTTTTTATTAAATAAAAATTAAGTTAAACAGATTTAGAGGAGGAAAAAAAGCTTGAGCAAAATTACATGAGTGGATGAAGATCATCTACATTTTTTACCTTAAAGTATAAAAGATTGATAGATATTTAAAAAAGCACTTCTTTGCAAGAAATACACTTGTGTTTTTATATAAATTAGTTTATAAGCATAAAGCTATCCAAGATAAATTCAAAACTTCAAAGTTTTATTATATATTGAAAAATTTTAAATATTAAATATGGCTAGAAGAATTCACAAATATATTGTGATATGACAAAAGAGTGTGAAAAGTTGTGGTGCATGACTTTTATTGAAAAAGAAAAAATATGCTATTGATGCATGATAAATTCTTCACTATAAATCTTAAGTACTTATATCCGTACATGAAGTGAGTGTGAGCCCCTTTGGAAGATCATTCTAATATATAAATATATTTTATACACACATATATATACGCATACCATAAATAATAATTTTTATTTACAAGAAGTTAAAATCTTACTATTTTAAGTAATAAATATATGATTTTTTTTGTACAATAGCAGTCAACTATATAAATTTTGTAAATTTCATTAGCTTAAAGCTTGATATTTTCTTTCATAAATTATTATACATATGTACTTTCACTATCATGCAAATTATATATATATATATATAGTGCTCTAAAGTTAACTAGGCTATTTCTTTTCATCTTGAAATAAAATCCGATACAATATCATTCAAAGATGCAACCATTTGCAGTAAATATATAGAAATTCTCTCCAAAATATTTAAAAATAATTTATATTATATATAAAAGATTTAGTTGGTTGAATGTTTGATTCTAAACAACTTAACTTAATGGTCATAATAGAAATTAATTGGTGTGACATAGTTAACAATGAGGACATCTAAAGTTCTCATTATTTCATGGAAAAGAAGATGAGTATGGTATAAGTGTCTAAACAAAGAACCTTCTTATAATGCTATATTTAAAAGTAAAAAGATTATTGAATAGATCAAGACCCTAGCATAAATGTCTTTTGAGATGAAAATCTTTATATGTTCTTTTGCTCCTTCTAATAATACTCTGCATTGTCTACAAGCAACCATAATCCTATCTTCTTGTTTCTTTCCTCATCTTTGTGCCTTTGGATATCTTTTCTTCTTCTCTTTTTTTTGATGCTATTTGTGCATTTATTTTTTTTCTTTAAATATAATAGAACACTATAAAAAATCTTTCAAACATAGGTGATCATGACTCCCACAAGCATGCCCCATCCCCTCTAAGTTTTATATTTAGTGAAGATTTTTATACATATCAAAAGGGCATGCGACTATTTTATTTTTCTTATTATAGTGTATTCAAAATTTATATCGAAAAAAAGGAGAAAAGTTAGGTATAGATAAAGTGATTTAGTTATAGGTTGAACTTCATATTAGAAGCATTCATTCAAAGTATTGAGGTTTATTGAGTTGATGTACGATTAATCATTATAATAGAGAGTGCTTGAAAATTAACATTCAAGATTATGATTAAAAATACGAATACTCCTAAAAGGTTTGTTACAAATTATTTTTTAATTGTTTGCGTGTATACAAATCATATTTTACTTGATATGCATATAAAACACAAGATATAAAATCATATCTATGGCTCTATGCCTTAAAAAATATCTAAATACGTTTTGGCCTTTTTTATGAATATTTGTAAAATTTTGTTCATTATTCTAGAAGTGGTCATGAATTCTCTCATTTCTCTAGGGAAGAAAAAAAGAGAAACGAAAGGGAGGAGGAATTCAAAAATTTCATATTAACTAAAGTAAAGCATTAATAGAGGCACCTACATCATGGCTCATGCATGCAAGGAAAAATAAAAATAATTTAAATTAGATTTAGCATATAGATATAGTCCAGCCTTGATAATGAGAATAATTTTGTACTTCTATTCAAAAACTTGAGATGCATTGGAAAAAAAAGGGGTGAGGAAGGTTGATCAATAATCTTACCAAACATGGCACTTCCTTTGAACCATATATAAATTAGGGGGAAATATTGGCATAAAAAAAAATCAAATCTGTGGTTTGCTTCCCAAATTTTGTCATGTTAATGTTGATACATGATAAGGATTAAGTTATAGCTTGAAAGCTACAATCACATGGAAAGAGTTTTCATGGCAATTTAAAATTACAAGGCTTATTTTTTTTATTAGAAAATTACAAGGTTTCAAAGAAAAGCTAATAATATTTAAATAGATATACAAATAGTCATTAAAAAATTAATTCAAACAAAGGATAATAGCAAAAAGAATTCATATACAAAATAATGAATGTATAAATGTGAAATTATGAACGAGGTGTAAAAAACAAATTTAATGTCAAGCCTTAACAAAACTTGGATATAGAAAGATCATAAAGATTAACAAAACATGTAAAAAGGGCAGAAGGAAAAACATTAATAGCTTAACACTTGTCCTTTTTTTTTTGAAAAAATTCTTCAAGGCACATGTAATGCACATTGATGCATAGGGTTGTAAATGGGTTAGATCGGGCTATGTTATGCTGGACCTAAAACTAGTATGGAGTCATATTTAAGTCATTTTGGATCTAAATTCAATCTAATTACTTATTAGGATAAGTCCAAGTTAAGAATTTTAGATCTAATGGTCATCTAGCATAGGTTAAGATCCAGTACGACCCTAGATCCAACCTAAAATTTTCATGTTCGATTTGAAATTGGGCAAGAACAGATTAGCATTCGATTCAAGCATTTACCTATTATTTTATAGCTAAAATCTAATAATTATAAATCAAAAATAGAATAACAAAAAAAATCAAGAATACTAAAAAAAGTCACTTTAGACGTAAATTTTTGTTCAAAAAATTTTAATTCCATCAAAGTAATTAATTGTTCTTAAGTTTACAGATTTTAATTTTTAAAATATATATTGATGTATTTGAAGGAAATATAAATAAGAATTTATCAAAATAAATAATAAAATATAAATACTTAGATATAATCAAGTAAAAATAAACAAGAGGAGATGTTGTTGTTAGATAAAAAAGAGAAGTTATTTAAATATGTTTATTTAATGAATTATTAAAGATAATTAAAGTGAAGAAAAATAATGTTTTTATCGTTCATATTTTTGGGTTGGGCCAAATCAAGTTCAAGTTTCGTTATATCGTTTTTCTTTGATCCAAATTAATTCCAAATGATATATGAGTTGGAAGAAAAGATACAAAATTTAGATTCCATTCAAAATTTAGATAGAATCTAATTTTTAAATCTACCTAAATTTATGAGTCTTTAAATATATACTGGATTATGTCTAATTAGATTAGGCTTATGTCAGCTCATAGATTCGGCCTATTTATAATCTTGCTAACATGTAACTATTAGTTATATACTTTATGATTTATTTACCCTTGTATTTGGTAATAAATATTGCAAGTTGCCCAATCTTTTCTTTGAAGAAAATTATCCATGTGTATGATAGGAGACTTCGGCACCATTCTTTTTTAATTTTCATGACCAATGCTATATTAATTTTACATTAATCTAGGAAACAAACTAGTATTTAAAAAAAAAATTGAATGATAAAAAAACCAAGTAGAATAAAATATAATAACAATGGTCCATATAAAATAAATTATAATCAAAATTATAAAAAAATACAATAATCATAGTTGCATTAAATTTAGCACATTGAGGTCAAATAAAAAAAGCAAATTAAAATTAATATCACAAACTCTTGAGGGCTATGGGCCTCAATGCGCCAACGTACGAGTGTAGAGAGGCATAACGAGTTGTGTCTTGGTCTAATTACATATCAAATATATTATATATAAAATATACAAATATTAACAGCAACAATATAAAATGTATTAATTAAATGAATTGTAACACTAAAACTTGTTTGCCGACCCATTTTTGTCAATCTACCTCTTGATGCGAGACAAGTTTCTTGGGATAATTAATGTGACATCCCTTTTTTATCAGCATAATATTAATTTATTTTATAAAATATATTTAAATACTTTCCATGGGCCTAGCCGATGCCATATAAAAAAAATAAATGCCACATTGGCTGTTCCATGGCAGTGGTCTCATAAAAATGGTCGTTTGACATTATATACAAATCAATTGCTAATTTATGAGCATAATTATAACTAAACTCATTAACTTATAATGTAATTTAGTTTGCAATAATTATTTCTTTTAAGATCATGCAAAGCTAAATAGATACTAGAAATAGATAATGGCTTGCTTTCAATTTAACATTCTAAAGACAAGGCTTAGGTGCAAGCTATCACAGTTGGTATTAAATGTTCAAACGCCTAGACGGCGGGAGTCCCATGGGCGATGAAATTTGAAATGGGCTAACCCCATCCCTTGATATTATTGAGCGCACCTCAACTATTTATTAGCTTAGCATTTCTCTTGTATTAAAAAAAAAAAACACAAAAGTACAGTTCTTCTTTATCATTGCATGGATCTTCAAATTTAAAAACCCACTATTCGTCTTTTGAAAATGGGCGGCATTGATTAAAGTTTTCATCCGATCTGCTAAGTATGGATATCTCCTATCTTATATTTAAATTTGTATCAGGACTCATGATAAGTGCTCATCAATATATGTTTATTGAATCCAAAGCAATTGATCAGTCTAAGCGCGGGTCCCGTTAATTCTAATAACAACTCTTTAACGAGTGTGATCCACAAAATTTTAGATTTTACCACGCCCCCACTCTCTCACCACACGGAAGACGCCACCGCACCAAATTTCAAAACTCCGCAAAACGCTCGGCCAAATTATTAGCTACCAGGTCATTAGCGGGACAGCACAGAGCTCCCGACGATCGGTTTCACTTTCCTTTTTATAATTTCGGCTTATTAATTCCGCACTCCGTCACCGTCCCTCCTCCTCTATTTGTCCACGCCCTCTGTTTTATTCCGGCTCTCGGAGAGAAGTAGCAGAGCCCACGCGACAACCAGGGCGGTGACGAGATCCTCCCCTCCTCTCTCTCTCTCTCGCTCCTCCATTCCCTTCTTCTCGATCCCATCTCCGAATTTCTAATTCTTCCCTCTTTTCTTCTGGGGATCTCTGGATCCGCCCTCGTCGGCTTTCCTCTTGGCGTCTTTCTCTCTCCCGGAATCCCAGATCCGGCTTCCGTCCCTCCGATCGGGCTCCGAAGCGGCATCCGGGCGGTTCCTGGCCGGCGCAGCGTCGGTTTCTCTGTCGGGGATCTAGATCTCTTCTTCTTTAGGTGCCATGGAGGCGATGGAGGAGCTGATGCAGCTGTCGGAGGCCATGATGCAGGCTGCAGGTCTTCTCGCTGATGAGGACCCGGATGAGCCCTCTTCCAAGAGGACCTCGACCTTCCTCAATGTCGTAGCCCTCGGCAACGTGGTAAGTCTGGTTCTTTTAGCTTCTTATTTTCTCTCATTGATGAGGCTTTTGCTTTCTTTGAATACTTTGGTCGATCTTGGAGAGGGATCATGAGCAATTGCGGTCTAAATTTCAAGATTTTGTCTAACCCTCGTCCGTCATGCTTTTGCTGGACACCTGGAATGCCAGAAAGGCATTGTTTTTCCCTGATTTATTTCTGAATACGCCGTGGCTTTCTCCAGGGCGCAGGAAAATCGGCAGTCTTGAACAGTTTGATCGGCCACCCGGTCTTGGTATGCTACATCTGATAGTTGTTTTCCCAATATGCTGTTAAATTTCATGTGAGTTTGTTACGATCCAGTGGTCAACTTCTTTATTTGGTGCAGCCCACGGGAGAAAATGGCGCCACTCGGGCGCCCATCTGCATTGATTTGCAGAGGGATGGTTCACTGAACAGCAAGTCGATCATCTTGCAGATAGACAGCAAGTCCCAGCAGGTTTCTGCAAGTGAGATCTCTTAATTCCCTGTAGCATGCCGCTAACCAAATTTTTGCTGCTGGGTCCTTTCTTTTCAAGCTGTGATAATTATAAGTTTGAATCTCAGATTTCATTTTATCTCTGCTGTACCATTTATGGGTCCTTGAATTTATGACAAGAAGCTGTATATATTGCCTTAGAATGATGGTTCGTGTGGTGTGTTTTTGGATGTTTAGGTGCTCTTAGACATTCTCTACAAGATAGGCTGAGCAAGGGTGCTGGGGTCCCTAGCTCGGGAAAGAGCCGTGGAGACGAAATATATTTGAAGCTTCGTACTAGTACAGGTTTGTCGTTAATCTCCTTGTTTGTTCTTTTTCTTTCTAAAAATTTCTTTTCAATTCTTTAAGTGTCTGCACTGATTTAAAATTTCCTCACACGGCAAAGGAAGTTCTTTTTGATAGGCTACTTGCATAAATTGATTATAATGCTGTAGTTTTTAGGATTTTTTTTAAAAAAAAGTGTACTGATGAAAACAAATGTTTTATCTCATTTTCTATATTTTTCTTTGCTGTATTTCTCAATGGTCTTTATCCCACTGATGTTATTCTAGGCCTTCTCTAATTTTAGCATCAGAGCTTGTTTTAATATACATATACATGCTTGCCTCTGAAATCAAAATCTCTCGATCTTGTATTAGAATAAAGGCTGACTGCTGATAATTACTCTCATACTGTGACTTCAACCTGTTATTTGCCTTTTAAGATTGCTTTCTTTTGATTCGTAACTATTTCCTGACAATCTGATTGTAAAATCAATTTTTAATACTTGCATATTTGATCCAAAGTGATAGATCCTGTTAGTTTCCATGGTAGTAGCATGTGGTAACACCAAATGCCATGACATGCTTGAACAATATGAGCAAGTTACGTAACAACATGAGGAAAGCTTGGATTATCTCGGCTAACATGTCAAATCTCTTGATGAAGATGTTTAGGGCTTGCATCATTTCCCTTTATCAAAATACATTTTTATAAGCTCTAAGTGGAGGTTTTGAAAGTGGCCCCCTTGATGGTTGAACTTTGAATTTTGACAAATATAATCCAATCTAAGTGCCATGAAGGGTTGGAATTAGATTTTTATTATTAGCTTAAGAAACAAAATGAGCCTTTGAACCTTTGGAAAGCATCTGCTTGTCAACTAGAACGTCACAAGCGTTTAAACTTTAAACTGTTGATAAATTAATATTTTCAAATTTTACTGTCAAACTAATTATGAGATTAAGGGTTGTAAAATTTTAATCTGCTGAACATCAAGAAGTGGTGCTGGTTTGAATTTTAAAAGACAAGAAAGTGCTGGTTTGGACTCAATGTACTGATTTCTGATTAACAGGGCAATCACGTGCTAGCTTCGAACCATGAGGCAATGAGTGTTGCTTTTCTGAGTCGGTGGATAGGTAAAGGTAACTATTTTTGGAATGCTGAATGACAACTGGTCAATTTATAAAAGGAATCCTTTTAATTGTGGATAATTGTATATGAGTTTCTGCAGGCCCGCAGAACATGTTTGAATCTGATTCTCAAGCTTGAAAGGGAGTTACTTTGGAGTTAAAAACAATAATGAATATCATATTGCATTAATGGTGAGAATATGGAAATTCATTGCTTGGCATCACTACCTGAATTGGGAAAGATTGAATTTATTGGTCCAAAATTAAAGGGGTGACAGCTGTGATGGAGTTGAATAGAAGAGGCAAATCAAATGTGTGGATTAGGTAAGCTTGCTAATTAAGACAATATGGAATGCCCCATTGAAGGCCCTTCCTTTTCATATGGACCATTTAGAGTCACTACTTTATCAGGTTTCATCGTCCATATTATGAGTCTGAGCATGTTCTGATTGCTACCGTTTGGCTTTATCTGGTTCATCAATGATGATATGACAAGTTTAAGCTTCTGACAATTGAAGTAACTCTGTGAAGTCACTGTTGATGGAGGAGAAGATTCCATGACAAAATATGATGTGAAGGACTTCATCACAAGGATTGGGTTTTTAATTGTAACTGAATAAACAACAACATAGACCTGCTAGAAAATGATAGTCCAAAAGTGAGTGCATTTGAAGTAGTTGATGAATACTCAAACTATGCTTTATATGGAGGCCGTTTGTGACAGTTTAATGTTTTTTGGGATGAGTGGAAAAAACTAAAAGGGTGAAGGTTGATTGCCCTATGTGATGGGTAAAATCGCAATCTATGCTTGTGTGTCTATGTATGTGTGTGCTCATGTGTGTGCCAACATAGCTGTGGGTTTTATTGAGTAGAAAAGTCTGGAAATTTTGTTGTTTGCTTTTTCTTATGATTATTGACTCTGGTCATGGCTGTGTTCAAGGTTTTACATCCCATAAGGTGTGGTTGTCTTGGATTTTTCATGGAACGGGGTGCACTACTATCTTGCCTTTTTTTGACATTTAGGATAAGAGGTATCCCAAGACGCGTTTATTGAGATGCTGAGACAGTCCCATTCTAACACTTGGGATGACAACCCATCTCGGCATCCTACGGAATGTCCTGTCGGGACTTGAAATTATGGTTGCGATCATTCACTTTAGCTCTATTGGTTTGTGGTTCGAGTTATAACTCTTTCTTATGCTGTGCTATTCATTGTTACAAGTTGGATTGTTGTTCAGATATTTCTGCTCCATATTGAGATTCATTTCTGATTGTGGTTACTGAGGTCAAAACCTGTCATTCTTGACTATTTTGTTTTCTGTAAAGTTATGGTCTCCTTTAGACTATATCTCATAGGTGGTTGGAATGTGCTACTCAGGCTAATAAACACTCAGCAAAATTTATCTATTCATTATGCCAGAATCATTCAAAGAGAACTGATTTCTGTCCTCTGTGTTTTCTCACATTAAATATATTGTACTAAAAAATAATGAAGTTTGCTTTTGTTTATTATTGAGCATTTGACAACTCTATAATTTTAGAAATGCTGCTTTAGTAATTAGAAGAGGCCTACTTCTGACATGATAGAACCTAACTACCTGCTTATGTATGTCTTCTATCAACCTATTTTATATTTATATTGCTGGCTTCAAGACATGAATGTGTATAAGAGCATTTTTTTTGTATATTTTGTGTTTTCCTGTGAGCTGTTCTTCAGATTGCGCTGCCTGCTTTCTGGTGATATTTTAAATTAACTCGTTTTTCTTTTTCTCCAGCACCTCCTTTGAAATTAATTGATCTACCTGGATTGGACCAGCGTGCAATGGATGAGTCAGTGGTATGTTGCTATTAAATAATCCCTTTCGTCTTTCTTAAGAATCAGGTGGATCTGATGGATGGTTATTTACTATTACAGCGTCGGCTGATGCATGAAAAGATAAAAATGAAACAAAAATAAAATAAACAATTTGTGAAAATGTGCATTGACATGATAGGACTATGGTTTTGGATTTGCTTGTCATGCTTATTTGATTTTTTTTTCCTGAAAAACATTTTAAAAATGCATTATACATGCTTACTGAAAATGGCTTATAAATGTTCTTTTTGGTTTCCTGCATTGGGTGATGGGGCAAGTAATATTTCTTGTACCAGGTCAGTGACTATGCTGCACGTAATGATGCAATACTACTAGTTATTGTACCAGCAGCCCAAGCACCTGAAATTTCTTCATCTCGAGCTCTTAGGCTGGCTAAGGAATTTGATGCAGATGGTTTGTACCATGAATTGTGATCTTTATGTTGATCTTAGATCTCCAGCACTTATATTTTCATTTTCCTGTACCTTTATTGTGTGACTTTATGGTGGCTATTCTTTTCTCTATCACTTTTAGGGACCAGAACAATTGGTGTTATTAGTAAAATTGATCAAGCTTCTGGAGACCAGAAAAATCTTGCAGCTGTTCAGGCCCTTCTACTAGATCAGGGTCCACCAAAAGCATCTGATATTCCATGGGTTGCTCTTATCGGACAATCTGTATCTATTGCTTCAGCACAAGCTGGATCAGTTGGCTCTGAAAGCTCTCTTGAAACTGCATGGCGTGCTGAGAGTGAAAGCCTTCGATCTATACTGACTGGAGCTCCCCAAAGCAAGCTTGGTAGAGTAGCTTTAGTAGATATTCTTGCCAAACAGATACGCAAGCGGATGAAAGTCAGGCTCCCAAATCTCCTCTCTGGGTAGAAATTCCTTTCTGATGCTTCCTTGCTAGCTATTTAGTTACACAACTTAAATTATTATTTTTTTTTTCTAAATTGTATCTAATTGTTGGGGGTTATGTCTTAATGTGGCTATTTAGTTTACAATGGACGCTTCTCGTAGTTTGAATAATGATACCTATATCTAGTTGCACAACTGAAATTATTTGTTATTTCTTTTTTAAACTCATGCATCTAATTGTGTTTTTTTTTTTTTTTTTGTTGGGGGGAGAGGGGGGGGTGGTTGGAAGCAGAGAGGGGATGGGGGGGTTATGTCTCAATGTGGCTATTTAGTTTTATAATGTACATTTCTTGCAATTCAATAATGATGCCTATAGCTAGTTTCTTTTTCATCTCATCCAGAAAGGACACATTTATGTTAGCTTTTAGTAAGCCAATTAATAAAAATACTAATATAACAACAAGAATCTCTTTTTAAAATCTAAGTATATGCTAACCAGTTGATACTTACATATAACTTCTAACGCTGAACTTGATAATTTTTAACTAGTTTGGATCGACCTCCTTATCTTTCCATAAACTTTGGCAGGCTACAGGGTAAGTCTCAGATAGTTGAAGATGAATTAGTAAGACTTGGTGAACAGATGGTGCATAGTGCTGAAGGAACCAGGGCAATTGCATTGGAGCTTTGTCGAGAATTTGAAGATAAGTTTCTCCAGCATATTACGAGCGGTGAGGTTAGTAGCTTTATGTAATACCTGCTGTTTTGCATTTTCAACAAGCTAAGAAATAGAGATGTTCCCTGGTGTTTCAGGATTATCCACTGTATTCTGACATGATGAACAGTTTTATTTTGGATTTTTCATTGTAATGAACAAGTTTCTCTCTGTGTAAATGCACTGCCTTGGTTTCTAGCAACAACGAATATGATCACATAAAGTAGGGCTGATTGCATAGCTGTAATATGTAAATATATTTCTCTCAAACTATATCTTTTATCCACAGGGTGCAGGTTGGAAAGTTGTTGCAAGTTTTGAAGGGAATTTTCCTAACAGGATCAAGCAGCTTCCATTGGACAGACATTTTGATATCAACAATGTCAAAAGGGTATGCTTATCTTAATCCAGCATAAATAACTTTTTCAAATTTTTTATTTTAATTTCTTTTTTTTTTAATTGATGTCTATCTTGTGTTCTAGATTGTGTTGGAAGCTGATGGCTATCAACCATATCTAATATCTCCTGAGAAAGGTTTACGATCTTTAATTAAAGGAGTCCTGGAACTTGCAAAAGAACCATCATGCCTCTGTGTAGATGAGGTAAATTGACAATTGGTTTGAAAGGCTATTCTAGTTTGTTGTTCAGAATATTCTATATTTTTGTTTTGGCATCTCTTAAAAGTGTAAACAAGTTTTGTTTTCTTTATATTCTCTGAGTGGCTATTGTGAGATCTTGAATTTATCCGTTCCAATGGCCATGATATGTTGCTTCATGTGTACATGTTCTCACTAGTAGAACCTCAAAGGGCTTAGCATCTTTATCCTTTTATTTTAAGAACATGACTTTCTTTTTTGAATTGTTTACCCTTTTTTACAGCATTTTGCTATTACTAAATGTTCCTCCATCTGTGAATTATTTTATTTTATAAGGCTTCAATTTCTCATCAAGAAATAACCTGGAGTTCTGAATGGGTGAGAAAATTGAGGGCTCGCAATATACAATTTATTTCAGTGATTATACCTACTTTGTCATTTGCATAGAAACTGTCTTGACGTATATACATGCTCTTTGATTAGTCTTAATAAATTATTATATTTAATGTTTTTTCTTTTTCCTTGTTTCATAAGGTACACCGTGTATTGATAGATATAGTTTCTGCTGCTGCAAATGCTACGCCAGGACTTGGAAGATACCCTCCATTTAAGCGTGAGGTAGCCCTGATGTCTAATTTTGTTTGATTTAATTTGCTTACTGCATCATCTCATGTTGATCAGTTGATTTGATTATCATTATGATTTTTTTTCATTATAAAATTCAAAATATAATATTTATATTTCATTTTTTCATAAGGTTCTTGCAATTGCGTCTGCTGCGTTAGATGGTTTCAAAAGCGAGGCCAGAAAAATGGTGGTTGCATTAGTTGATATGGAACGTGCTTTTGTTCCTCCTCAACACTTTATTCGCTTAGTGCAGAGGAGGTTTGTCTGATTTGGTTTGATAATCATACATTTGTTCTATTTTTTTTTTTTTTTTTTTGTAAACTGCAATTGACATGATTGGTTGATGTCAATTTCTTACACATTTTTATGATCCTCCAATCAATTTTGTTTGCCTAGTTAACTATCCTATGCTTTTCCTCATAATGCTTAAGCATTTGGAGCTTTAGCTTGAATCAAGTGCTTTTAACATTTTTTTTGGGTATGATTTGATGTATGGTAGTTCGGGCAGGTCTAAATGCTTTAAAATTGCTTGCAGGAATATTTGGCTAAGCATTTGGCGATCTAAATAAGCTATTATGATGTATTTACCTAACAAGGAACTGTGATGGTTCTACAACAGAAATTTGTGGGCCAGTGCATGCTTTTATCATGATATTTGGTTGGAAAAGTAGTGTTTATGTATTTAAAAGACTAACAGGAGATTTGAGCATCTTTAGGATTCATTTTAGGTGGCTTTTTTTTGGTTGGTCGAGGGTGAAGGTGTTGGGGTTATTAATTTTGGTTAAAGAAGTGCCCATCATGCTATTCATATTATTAGCACTGAATGAAGTATTTCTTATCATCCTACTGTGTTTTATGGTATTAATTAGATTTTATAAGACTGGATAAAAATGTAGGCATTCCTTCCTGGGCTTACCTTTGTAGTTGGTGTTTGTCATGTGTTGTGCTGTTGTTAGTACCTTGTGTTGGCTAATGCAGTAAAATGTGTATTGGTGCATATTAAACTAATTGGCACTTACTTGAGCAAAGTGGTTGCTTAATAGATAAGGTGGTTCAAGGAGGGAGTGCTTCCAACTGCATGCAATAAGGCCCTGCTGTCAGATTGTAATAAAAAAAACTTGTCTTGCAAATTCTTTTCTCTGGGAAGGTTAGAGTTAGGAATGAGCAGTTTAGATGTGCCATAAGAGAGTAGCCCTAATTTAGGAGGAAATGATAAGAGAATAGTTGAGATGATGGACGTGCTTGGTGATGACTTCGTAAAGACTGAGTTGGGAGGGGTGCTTGAATACCTGTTGGAAGGCCTTGAAGGAGGGAATGATCCAAGGTCACATAATGGAATTTGTGAGAAAAAGGATTTAGTAAAGTTGGTGATGACACTAGAGTCTGCTTCTGATTCCATTGATTGGTGAATCAAGATTTGAAATCGTGATCAAACCATATTGCATTGATCTTGTATTGCATGCTGTATCGACCTGTTTTAGGGCGGTGGTATTATCTGGTTTGGCAAACTGTGAGTATATATGGAGGATGTAATTCTAGTAGTAGCACTGTATCAGTATGTGAACAGTATTGGGAGGGGGGTACATTAAGATTTAAGGCATTGTGGCAAATAGGGATTTGGTAAAATCACCCAAGAATGGTTAAAGCAAAGGTGACATGGTTATGTTATGATCACATTGCCTCATGTGGTTCAAACTTGAGCCATGAAAATCTGTCCACCAAGCCTGAATGCTTTCTAAATATTCTTGAGTTACATCTCAGACATCTATCAATAACATAGCTAGGATGAGGAAAGGCATGACCTAAATTCCCCTGATGCTAACACTTCAAAATCGAGCAACCTCTCCTTTAGAAGTTATGTTAACTAATAAATTTATATATATAAAATATATGACTGAGTGATATTTTTTGATAATTAAGGATACATTTTCATTATTTAGTAGATTCATAACATTTGCATAGGACACATGCATGTTTAGTTATATTTTAATGAAGTGAAGATGTCGCTAAGCTTAAATTTTATGTCACCATTGCCCTTTTCCTCTATAGGGGGCATAATTAGTGTAGCTTACTATTCCCTTGAAGTTGGACAATGCTGCATGAACATGAAAATACTTAATTCACCACTTGCACTAATATGATATTAGTTTGTGGCTCAAAGTAATCGATATGGTCTAACTTGTTTGCTGTTATTGCTAATAATCTCACGCATTTGTAATTATTCATCATCTATAATTTAATTAGATTGATTCAACATGATGTTTAGATGCTCACTAGGCTAGTTTAACTTAAAAAAAATAATAGGTGGTCAAGAGTAGACAATTTATTTGTTGAAAATATATCTTTGTTGTCTTTATATCTCTATCAGTAGCATTCTTTAGTTGGATTTTGCATTATTCACTATTTTTTTCTGTTCACTTATATTGACATTATGAGTAACAAATATTGACTTCTAATTTTCCAGTTTAAAATTCCTGTGTTGCCTGTTTTGATGTTTTAAGAAGTGAAAATGCTAGGTAATTTGGGTCAAACAGTGTCAAACTTTATTGCCTATCTCGTACTTATAATTAAAAAAAAATATTTAACGAACATGATGATGCATATAATGATGACCATTATAAAATCTTTGATTTTGAAAATGGAAATATCCAAAGGCTAATAGAAAATAACAGGAAACAGGTGATATCAATAGTAAGAATGTGGGACATGCTATCATTTTCTTATACAAGCAGTTAATCATTTATAATCTTCACACCAGGATGGATAGGCAGCGACGCGAGGAAGAGCTGAAGAACCGATCATCTAAGAAGGGGCAAGAGGCTGAACAAGCCATCTTAAACAGAGTGAGTTTACCTTTCATTATTCTCTCATGCAAGCATGCTTGTGTGCATGTGTTTTTCATAAGTTGAAGAAACAATTGATGATATATTGGTTGCTCATGTTGCGAATTTTATAGCTATTTGTGTGAATTTATGTTCTTTCTCTCCATTGCTGATATTTACTATGGTTTCTGTCAGGCAACCAGCCCTCAAACAGGATCACAACAAACTGGAGGTAGTTTGAAATCAATGAAAGAGAAGTCCAGTCAACCTGATAAAGATGCAAAAGAGGGGTCAAACTTGCAGGTTGCTGGGCCTAGTGGAGAAATTACAGCAGGTATGCACACTAGCTCAGGAATGTTTTGCTTAGTTTAACTGCAGTTTATTTTATCGCGGTATGTTCTTTCATGCATGTCATGATTGCCTTGCTTTGACCTCATATTTGATCACTTGCTGTAAATATGCCAGTACTAGCTATTTAGTACAAGACATAATTTGACAAGAGTCGAACTTTTCATCTTTCGTAGTTTGGGATGCAAATGGGTTGGGTTGACCATGAGCCGACTTGATTAGACTTGATCCAATCCATTTTTGGAGACTCATGGGCCAGGGCAGGTTCCAAAATTGGATCTGATTTGGAAATTCGGTTGTGTCTAGGTTTTGTATATTTTGACCCAATGTGACCTGAACCCAATCTAGCCTTACTCAAAAATCCGAATTGTGCAAAACCCCTTCTCCTTCACCCTAATTATCTTTTCAATGCATTGAATGAACCTTATTTAAAGCAACCAACCCTCTTTGTCATCTTACTAGCATCACATATACTTTCACTTAGTTATATTTAAACATTCATTATTTGTTTTGATGGATTTTTATTTATAATATTCTTAAGTGTATTGAGATTCTTATTTATAGTATTCTCAAGTATGTATATATGTATGTATATTGTAAACTTGTACCTTAAGAATGATTACTTTCTTAGATCAACTTAGTTTTATTTAAACTTTTACCTTAGTTTTTTGAATAAAAATTCATGTTCAAGCTGATCTTTTAGTTTTATTTAAACAAAATTAATAGTTTTACTTTTAAATATCAATTACAATATTTTTAGCTATAAAATAATAGCTAAATTTTTGACTTGAACCATAGACCTAGGGTTGGAATCGGAATTAGTTTGGGTTGGGCTGAGCTGTATGCTTTGCCCAAGCTTGGCCTGGAAACTGTTTGTCAGGCTTTGGACTGGGCTTAGACCCAAAATTTCTTTTCAAATCTCAACCCTGGATCGAAGTCTCGGGCTCGAACCAAATAAGCTCGTTTGAACTGAAAGGCTAGTCTTGACCCTAATCAGCTTGATTGACCTGAAATCTGATTGGCCCAAAATGCTTGGTCTGACTTGAAAGACTTATGGCAGAAGATCCTAATAATGAATTGGGATTATGATCAACCTAGGTTCCAGGCTCAAGCTTTGGGCTAGAAGTCAACCTCGAGCTTTGAACCGGGCCTGGTTTAGGCCAAGAGTCAGCCTGAGCCCTCTCAGAAATTTATTTGTACCCTATTTTTAGAGCCAAGCTCGAGACCTGACGTGAAGCTGGCCTAGCCCAAGGCTCAACTTGTAGTTGACCTGGCCCAACAACCTTGGGCTACCTGGGCCATATTCTAGCTGTATATAGACCTAACTCGACGTGATCCTGATCTGAATCTGAACATTGCAAGTTGGGTTTAGGTGTTACTTGACCCTGATCCGACCTCAATGATCCAATCAATGTGTTAAATTCAGCTTTGAAACCAGAACTCGAATATGAAACCAGATTAGATTGGGTAAAGCATGCCATGACTCAACTTGACCCATCTGCAGCCCTATTTATTTTCCATGTCACTATGCAATTGATTTAGCTGATGGATTTGCTAAATATCAATGTCATACATGATAGTCATCACGTGGTTAAGAAGCATATGTAATTGATAACAATGTGTCCTAATTGTTCAGATAAAAACTAGGGCTGAAAACATAAAAGACAGGGAACAATATTAGTTTAGAAAGTGTGTCGGGTCTGATGATCATGGGCCCTTGACTTCACACTGATAAGTGTGTGAAACACCGATCTCATGTGATGCACATGAGCAGGACATCAAAAGCTATGATTTACAGACATCTTGACTTTGATCCAAGGGCCCATGCTGCATCATACCAACAAATGGTTTGATGAATGTTGTTCTTAACTCTTTGTATCTTATCCAGTATTCCAGTTTTACTTGGCCAGTATAAATGCAGATATGAATATTTATTGAATGCTAAAATTTGTATGTCTAACGAAATTTGCAGGTGGATCACTTGTTGACAATACCCATATTAATATAATACAAATATGTATTAAATTGATCAAACATGAATAATATCCATCAAGGTTTTAAATCCTATGGGATAGAGCTGTCCTAATTTTTCATGGAATGGAATGCGCTATTTATCCTTCCTTGCCTTGAAACTTGGGATGGGGGATGTCTCAGGATGCAGTGATTGGGATGATAGAATGATGACGGGACAGTCTTATACCGACACTTGTCAATACCTTGTCTCAATGTCCCGTAGGACATCCCAACCATTTTTTGGAACAATGATACCCACACTTGTATGAACCACATGTGGATATAAAATGTCTTTTTAGTTAATACTGATATAATTGGGGAGCATTTAGAATTGTTTTAAATGTATGTGTACATTTTATTTGAAAACTATCATCACTTCATGCTTATTTACCATATTGTGGATAGTTGTGTGCGCGTGCGCGCATGCATGTGTGTAATGTATATCTTGAAACCCAATTTTCCCATCCTAACCTGGATAATTGATGATAAAGTTACCCTGGCGGAAAGTGACTTTACTCCTGGTCAATGTTGCTTAAGAGTAGTTTATTCTGGCTAACCTGTGAAGCCTGGGACCATTTATTGTGACCAGATGCGGCTCTATATTAACTGCGTAGTTGTATTGATGTGAAAATAACTAGTTGCTTCTTCATCTGCTTTCAGGTATACTCTTTAAAAAAAGTGCAAAAACAAATGGCTGGACCAAACGGTGGTTTGTTCTAAATGAGAAAAGTGGAAAGGTTAGTAATAAGTTGTTTCTACCTATATAAAGGCTAAGAATGTACAGCATATGTAGCATATATCTTACTTTTGATGATGAAGCTCTGATCCTCTCTCTCTGTGTGCACGTGTGCGCTTGTGTGTGCATATAATGCGTAATGATGGGATTGGTCTTAACTATAATTTTTTTGACTCAGCTTGGGTACACGAAGAAACAAGAGGAGAGACATTTTCGTGGTGTCATCATTTTAGAGGTTTGGCTTTTTTGGTTTTGTTTGTTTCATGCAAAGCGTAGCCTTAAAATTGTCTTTCATTTCCTTATGTTTCTTAAGAGTTATTATAGTTTTATTAGTATAATTTCCAGATACTTATTTCTTCAATATCACGTGAACTTATTTTTACCAGTGATCTCTGCATTAAGCATTAAACTGGCATTCTTTTCTCTAATAAAAACGCATGCACACTTATATGTGTGTGTGTGTGTATATAAATGCATGTTTATGTATGTGTATATGTATATATACTTTTGTGGCTAATAAAACCAAAAAATTAGAACTAAATCTGTAGTATATTTAATGTAGATTTAGTGGAGTGGGATATGAAAATGAGGCTCTGGTTGAAATGGATGGTCAATTTTCTTTGCTTGCTATGCACAAGAAAAACAAAGAAAGATGAGTTGGGTTGTTGAATTTGAATTGATGCTTTTTCTAGGGTGTTATGTTATTGGAACATGCCTCTGAGTGAAATTTTATAAAATGTGAATAAAGACCTGGTGTTGTATCAAGCTAGGCAATAAAGAGGTAATGAATATACAAAATGCAAGCGTCCACAATGAGAATGCTTAGGTATGTACATGGTAAAACAAATGGGTTGAGTGGAAGAATACGCACGTTGGAGGAAACATTGCATCCATTAATGAGAAATGTTGGATAATTGGCCTGTGGTTTTGACATGCACAAAGAAGAGTTAGGATAGAGGTGGATAAGACTGAGTTTAGATGATCTGAGAAATGATTTTAATGAGCTGCTACTAAGATCCATTTGATTTTTCTGCATCAAGTGATGAATAGATTAATCCTGTATGGCAATTGGCCCTGCTTGTGGAGTTTGTTTAAGGTTTTGGTCATGATTTTAGTGTTTGGCTAAAGAAGACGACATAACTCTCTAAATAAGACAATCACATCCAGTGGTGGAGATTGGCAATTGATGAGCCGATATTTTAAAAGTTCGGGGTGGATCATTTGAGAAAGGTCTCAATAAAGCTATCATAAAATGTATCTTGAGCTCAAAGTGTTGATTGGGTATGTGTTGCAATCAAGGTTTTAAATTTCATGGAATAGAGGTGTTCCAATTTTTTCACAAAATAATATGCTTCACTTCCCGTCTTATCCTAGTTAGGGATTTTGGTGCTTGCTTGAGTGTTTTTTTTTAAAAAAATTAATTATTTATGAAGCGTTAATGTTTTATTTGATTTTTAAACATATTTAAATTTCAGAAGTTATTTTTTTTAATAAATTAAATCTATTTAAAATTGGTACTATAATGTATTGTGGGTGGGATAGAATGGGATGGGATAGCCAAGAACAGTCCCGCCGAGACTTGAATCATTGGTTGTAATAGTCAATTTCTAAGGAGAATAACCACCTTATCCCTGCTAAGGTCATCCTTTGCTCACATGCTTATGTCTTTGTTGTCGAATAGATAATGCAGAATTAATTTAAGGTAGTAATAATGTTTTGTAGCCCTTATGGCATCCATTTTCAAAAAAAAAAAAAAAAGTTAAATAGTTATCTGCCTTCTCTTTGGTTAAGCCTTTTATATTTGCCTCTTGACAGTCCTGTCCTGCAAGTATTCTGTTACCTGAAAATTGAAATGCTCCGCAGTCCATGTTTTCTAGTTGCTATGAAGTCCTTGTACTATTTAAATAAAGGAAAGACGAAAATAAAGATGAAGAAGTGGAAAGAGAGGCTAAAGAAATGTGAAAGAAGAATTCCTACTGCCGTGGTGGTGCTACTACCAACTTGGATGGCTACCATGGTGTTTGGCATCCTTATTCGTTTGGAGATGTATAAGATGATATGACAACATATTCCTACTTTGTACACTAGCTAGGTTTGTCGGTGTATATGTTAGAGCTATTTACTTTTAATCTGTTTTACAATTAGGATCATTAAGGCAGCCTTTGGTTCAGGAACAAAGAAGACTTGACATAAGCCTTATGCTAGCCAAACAGCCATAGTAAATAGGCATAAATAAGGGAATAGTTATGCCACTCAAACTTGCTTATGTCAGGCATAACTAATCCAAGGGAAATAGTTTAATACAATAGATGAGTATAAAAATAGTTTGAAGTTTGGGGTTTGTGTGGGTTAAATGTATTTGAGTAAAATTAAGGACCTGTTTTTGTGTAGATATTTTTATAATTTCTTGTGGTAAAATTCTAACTAATTTCTTAATTAAGTGTTTAAATTAAGTACTTTAGGATCTAGTTTATGCTAGGGGGTTAGAAGTGGTTGGAAGGCCTAAGACGTCCATAAGATATTTGGGTGTTGTCTGCAGTAACATAGTTAAATATTTCCTGAGCACATTAAATTGTCTAGCCACAATACATTGGCCATTGAGATGGACCATTCACAGTGTATATTGAGGTTGATAATTTTAGAAAACACATATGACCTAAAATTTAAACAATCTGGGAAATTTGTAACCATGAATGAGAATAAAGTGTTTATTGTTATATTGAGTTTTCTTTGGTTTGTGGCAATTGATGCATATGAAGTCCTTAAAGACATTTAAGTTTTGGTTTTGAGATATTTTAAATGATAAAGATTGTGACAAACAGTTTGCATGATACTTTTGATGCTTGCTATGACACCATAGCATGACTACACTGTAGATGTTATCAAATTTTGTGTTGTCACTAAATGAATAGTTCAGAATTTTGGTTCTCTAGCAAGGTCCAATGCAGAAAAGATGTATCTATAGATGAGATTGCTGGAGTGAATGGGCGGTCTGACAAAGTGGTGAAGAGCCAACTGAGATGCTAGAGGAGTGTCCAGACAATTTTTCCAGGAGATTGTGCTGGGGATCGTCATAGAGGAGGGGAAGGCCTAAAATACCAAGAAGGAATGTTGTAATAATAGATTTTTGCAATATGTTTTCCAGCTGCTTGTTCTGATGCCAAGCCCTGAAAATGCATATCAGCGATCACATTGCACTAGAACAAGAAGCCATGATGGTTAAATTACTTTAGAACTTCAAAGATAACAAGAATGAATGCTCATAAACATATTGTAAATATAAATTCTGCAGATGTAAAAGATGCTGATGGAACAAAGGGCAATTAATTATTAGTTTCATTCATAATGAAGAAATATATCCATCTTTGATTTAAGTGTAGAGAAAAGGACTGCTTCTTGGTGATACTGACTATCATAATCTGTTTCCAAAAATACATTATATGCATATGAGGCATATTGAGAAGTATTCAAAATTACTGTGTTACTACCTTACTTTGCTTTGATCATGTCATGGCATATGCCTTAGTTCTATTATTGGCAGTGTTTTTGTTTTGATGTTTATTTGTGTGACTTCTGCAGGAATGTAATATTGAAGAGGTTTCAGATGAGGATGATCCTCCTAAAAGTAAAAAGGAATCAAAAAAAGAGAATGGACCAGATTCTGGAAAAGGCCCCAGTCTTGTGTTTAAGATAACAAGCAAGGTTCCATATAAAACTGTTTTAAAAGGTAAATTGTCATTTAATATCTGAACTCATGTACTGTCCTGGTTGAATTCTACTTCTGTTTGTTTTCTTGATATAGCCAAATTTCTTTGCTTCTTAACTTGCAGCTCAAAGTGCTGTTTTGCTGAAGGCTGAGAGTATGGCTGACAAAATTGAGTGGATGAATAAGATAAGAAATATTATTCAACCTTCTAGGGGAGCTTCTGCCAAAGGTGGTCCTGCTTCTGAAGGTGGTTCATCCATTAGGCACAGCCATTCAGATGGTTCCCTAGTAAGTTTAGACTTGATGACATGACAATTGTTTGTTGGAAACTTATGATTCTGGAATCCTTATGATATTGAGAATCTTTAAGCTATTTTATACTTAAAATGGAAAACTAAATTCATAATATGTTCTAACTGTATCATAGTTACCTTGAAGTATCAGTGTATGTGTCAAGCAATGATTTGTTACTCCTAGATGTTACCTTATTACTCTGTCTCTCTGCATGTATGTATGATTGAGTGACTACCTTGCATGAATGTTGATGAGATCCTCATATTTTGCAATAAAATGATATATGCTTCTGCAATCAAATGATTTGAATAGGCTTTAAGATGTCGAATCTAATGAATTTACATGCTCTTTCAGGATACCATGTCTAGAAGACCTGCTGATCCTGAAGAAGAACTTAGATGGATGTCTCAAGAAGTTCGTGGTTATGTGGAAGCTGTTTTGAACAGTCTTGCAGCAAATGTTCCAAAGGCAGGCATTCTAACTGTGTTCTGTCATTGATTGGTTTCAAGGTCATTTGAGGTCCTTTATTAGTTTCTGATTGAGCAGGCTGTGGTGCTTTGCCAAGTGGAGAAAGCAAAGGAAGACATGCTGAATCAGCTATACAGCTCTGTAAGGTTGGTTATTTGTCATGTCTGAGCATGCATGTGAATGTACAAAAAGAATGACTTCTAGCCTGTTTAATTTTTGTTGTGAGATCCTCTGGCACCAAATCCATTTTGTGTCCTTGATCCATTACTTTTAATTCGGCTGGTCTGGTTAATGAACTGTTGCCCCAAGATTGTCATATAGCCACCAATAATCACATAAGATATCTAGATGTAAGTATAGTTACTGAGATACTTGCATCTATCCAAGTTACCATATGTTCTCATGAAAGCATTGTGTTATGCATTTGTATGTGCTGTTTTGTGCATGTATGAGAGTCCGTCTTAAGGTTTTACTTAGTTGCAGGTTTTAGTGGCTTCTAGGTAACAAGTGAACCAGTTTGCAAGCCACTGAAATTTGCTTCTAAGTTCACGTGTGCTAGTAGAAGTTGCACATGATGTGCCTGTCAGGAAATCCAGCATAGCTGTGCCTAATATATATAGCTGTAGGGCATGTCATATGGCAACAATTTATGCCTTATAGTATGCGTAAACTAATATATATTGTTTTAGGATAGTTGTGTAAACTAAGAAGTGTACATTTCATAGATGATATTATGGGGACATTTGGTAACCCAAATGGGATCAACTATGTAATTTTGGATTATTAGTGATTTTTATCCTGAAGTGACCTGATCTTTGGTGATCCAAGACTACTGCATTTGGTATGCTCTATCCTAGTGATTAAAAATGTTCGGATATCCATTGTAATTTTTTTTTTGTATGCCATGGGAATTCAAGATTATTAATCATGTAATACCAAAACCATCTTAATATAGTTTGCAACTATCTTGATATCTTATCATTTTCATATTATTTATTATAATATAATTATAACGATATAATAATATAATATTATATTATAACATTATTATACTATAGTCACACTCGAGAAAAGGATTTATACATTCGAACCCAACTAGTTTGGGATTAAGGTTTTTTTGTTGTTGTTGTTGTTGTATAACATTATTATACTATTTATTATTATAGTATAATCTTATAATATTAAATTATATTATATTAACATGAAAATAATAATGTGACATTAGATGAGGGACATTTTGTCTTTAAATCTCAGTCCAAGTTCACTATCATGGGGTGATCTTGGATACCTATTCTCAAGGATAGGTTTGGGATCACTAGGCTGGATAGTGATTTTAGAGTTAGGTTAATTTGAGATTATTGCCACATAAGATCACTGGAGTACAACCAAACATGATGATTCTGTCATCTCTGCTCACCAGTGATTTTAGATAGATCGCCCCATGCCAAATGCTCCTATGGTGATGGTTTGTGACTATGTTGAATCAAATTTTGGTTCATGGTAAATCAAATAAAACTTTCAATCGTATAATATAAACCAATCATTTTGGGATAGGTATGTGTGCATAATCAAGAAAAATCTGAGTTTTTTAATATTAAAATATTATAATATAATATAATTATATAATATACTATAATATAATATTATTTTATTATTATAGTTAAATTATAATGTGATATTATAATATAATGTTATAATAAATAATATGAAATAATGATAAAATATGATGATAGTTACAAAATATTAAGGGTAGTTTTGGTATTACATGGTGATCTTGGATTTCCGTGGCATACTAAAAAAAATTATCATGGATATTTGGAGATCTTTGATTGTGGGGCGTAGCATGCCAAATACAGCAGCCTTAGATCATTGGAGATCAAGTTACTCTAGAACAAAGGTCATTGATAATTTAAGATTACTGTGGTGATCCCATTTGGATTATCAACCATAGTAATTTCATCATCTCCACTCAAATCATTAGTGATTTTGGATGAATCGACTCATACCAAACACCCCCTCTGTCAATGCCTTGTGACTATGGTGAACCTAAAATTTTGGTTTATGATAAATCAAATAAAACCATCAATCTTGTAATTTAAAGCAACCATTTTGGGATAAGTATGTGTGCATAAGCAAGAAAAACCTTCAGAGGATTTTTTTAAGACTTCTTGTTGAGTTATATATATATATATATCTTAATGTTTTGAACTCAGAATGAGTGTGTGTGTGTGTGTGAGTGAGAGAGAGAGAGAGAGAGAGAGAGAGAGAGAGAGAGAACTGATTTGTGGATGGTGACTCTCAATAGCTGACAATGTTCTAGCAAACAATTTTTCTATCTGGATGGTTGCACGGTTCAAAAACCTAGTTGGAGCACTGGTTTTTCTGGGACATTTTAAGTTTTTATAGATTGATGTTTTAAGTTTAGAGTGAGAGGGTCTGATTGATGTTTTTCTGGGACATTTTAAGTTTATAGATTGATGTTTTAAGTTGAGAGTGAGGGGTTCTTTTTGAGGATTTTTGATTTCCAGTTCTATCTGAAAATGGTCTTGGAAGTACCATTTCCTTGTTTGGGCTGTTGTGGTATATGCATATTTGGTCAAAACGATAGCCTTTGGTCTTGAACATGTCGGTTCATGCATTTGTTTGATTGATAATGTCATATACCGGTTTTGCCAGTAGGTAGTCAATCTTTTCTTTTTAATAATTTATAATTATTCATATTATAATCCATCATAGTAGTTTCAAACTTTTTTAATAAATCTATCATGGAGGATTTAAGTATTCTTAGCATCAACCATTGTTCATCTTCTTATTTTAGGCAAGTGGCAAGTGTAGTCTTCATTTTCCAATTAGAAGACTTATATGGTGGAATGAATCCTTTTCCGCACAAAGAGAAATCACGAAACCTTGTATGCTTGCTTCTATTCAGTTCATCTAAATCAAATTATGCATAATGTTATGTACTCTTTTTTAAAACCTTTCTCCAATCATTTGGTGGTTAGAGCCTCCTTATCATTTCTTAGTAGCTAAGAGTTATAGTTTAATCAGAATTCATTTTCATTGGTTGTATACTAACAAAAAAAATCAAGAAATCTCTAACAAACGAGGAATGATTTTTGAGGCTCAGTCGACCATGCCTAAGTGAACAGTATTCAAAGGGTTCTGGTTCAAGGCAAAATAAATTTGGTAATTTCTGTAGAGGTTGCCCAAATAAATTGTTTATAATCAAAACTTAACCTTTGTCTGCTTATGAATAGTGCTCAAAGCACAGCACGGATTGAAGAACTTCTCCAAGAGGACCAAAATGTGAAACGTAAGCGGGAACGGTTCCAAAGGCAGTCCTCTCTCCTCTCTAAACTTACTCGCCAGCTTAGCATCCATGACAACCGTGCTGCTGCTGCTAGCTGGTCCGATGGTGGTACTGGAGCAGGTAATCTGACTTTAAAGTTCTTCATATTTGTCATTGGTGTAGCCCTTGGAGACTTCTTGCCTTACCTGGACTATATGATGTTTTCTTTGCTTGGACAGTCATATAGTTATGTACATTTCTGTTGATCAAAGCTTGGTTTAGATGACTAATGTAGTCGGTGTGACTCCAAGCATTCAGTACTTCCCTCGTGGTGTTTGATTTTTATAATTATTATGAAAATATGCCTAGTCTTCTGACTTTTATATTGTTGTTTGACAACTGATGGCATTCTTTTTACTTGATGTATTTGATCGCGGACTTTACTTCCCAATGAACCATTACTCCAAAGCATGAAATGAGTCGTGAATCTTAATTCAGTTCGCACATGCTATTCGTCTATATAGAGCTTGCATTCTAGTCATTGATTGATTGTGACTGATAATTATTCTGCAGAAAGTAGCCCAAGAACCCCTGGTCGCTCGGGTGATGAATGGAGGTCTGCATTTGATGCTGCCGCAAATGGGTCCTTCAGCGAGTCTAGGTCCAACAGTATCAATGGTCACAGCCGGCGTTACAGTGACCCAGCACAAAATGGTGATGCAAACTCTGGCCCAAATTCAGGCAGCCGTCGCACGCCAAATCGGTTGCCACCCCCGCCACCACAGAGCAGTTCATCAACGTACAAATACTAGGGGAGCAGGTTGGCTTTTTGTACTTTCCAATATTCTTGTTGGGTGCTCATTTCCTTTGGTGGGCTATTGCCATTTTGGCACCCTGATCCAAGCCTTGAAGAGGGGGAGAAAAGAAATTAAACCAATGATGTGTACCCACCAACATGAGGATCTCGATCCTTGTATAGATGGATATCTATATTTTTCCCCAGTACCTTGGTATTTCAATGTAGCCTTGAAATCTGTATTGCATTGTAATTTTTCTTTTGCGATGTTAGTTACTGATGTATTTTTTTATTTCAATTTATTTGGGTGTCATTTTTTTCTATCTTTAATTTCTTTTTTAGAGTTTAACTAATAAATGAGTTTGCAATAGATGAAAGAACAGTTAGGCGTACGGTTCTGATGTGATTCTCATCTTTTGTTGTTGGTGGACATCGGCTAGGTTAGTTACATCTAATGAGGTGATGGTGGATTCTGTCGGTCTTTCTTCTAAATAATGCCTAAAAAAATTAATTAGAGAATAATATTGAAAAAGATTATTTCTCAAAATGCCACGTAGAACATGCATTTCAATTTTTTTCCCTTTCCAAACAAGTCAGCGTGAGCGAAACATTTTTAGCGTTAGCATGTTTTTAAATTTTTTTTAAAGTGTTGGGTGCATCTTTTTAATAGGGATTTCAAATAAAAGAAAAAATATCGGAATCATATTTTGAAGAGATACTTATTAAAATCCTCCGTTCAATGAAATGATTTCTCTTCAAGAGAAGCTAAGCGTGGTCATAAATCGGTCCACACTATTGATGTATTTTTTTAAAAAATCTGGAATGATCCAGCTATTGGTTGTGTGTAACAGCTAGGAGCTTCTCTCCTGTGCTCGAGGCAACACGACCGGCCATATTAATTTAAAATGCATAATCACGAGGATGTAGAATAAATACCAATAATGGATCTTATTTGCAACCCTCATAAAAAGTTCCTACTGCCTGATTGACCACGATTCATAGAGTTTAAGAAAGCAACGGCTACCGATGAAAACCCAAGTCAAAGGAACAAACCCAGAGGGAAAAGAAACCAACGCTTCATTTATGAAGCGGCAAGATCACATTCCAGCAAGGCCCAAGGAACTACGTTTTCGGAAAACGACCGTAATGTGGAACAGAAGGCCCAAGGAACAATCCAGCAGATTACTGTTTGATTATCTATTAACTTGCACTAAAACTAACATATCTGAAAAAAAATTATACTAACATCAACAACGAGTACAATACACAGTGCCACCAGCACCAACAGATAAATATATTGCGCAAGGCTTACACCTTGAACTCGACAAGGAGCAGATTGCATATGAAATGACCTAGAAAGTAGGAAATGAAGAAAATAGAACACAAATGTTCTCTAGTTACTAGCTGATGACTTTTAACTTTTAATGCAAGAGAGATTATGCACATCATGCAGAGTAACAGGAAACGACAGACATTTCAGCATCCAGAGTTCTTGCTGTAAAAGAAATTTAAGAAAAGCAACATTTTGCACTAAAATGGTAACTCATAAATTTCTGTTCTGTAATAAGCTTGCATGAAGCAAAAATGTGAGCAAAAGAATAAAATTACAAACATAACATACTCCGTCTTTCAGCAATGATAAACACGATATCCCAACCGCATGCTCTCACCAAGTTACTCACAAGGAACTATCGACATGGTAACACTAAACTTTAAATTTACATCTTCAGGTATAACTAGAATAACTCAAGATTTCCTTCAGTTCAGCTTCAAAGGATACACCGAATTTGATTGATAGTGGGTATTTGTGAAAAGGGATACTCCAAGCCATCCCATGAGTTGGATATACTGAGTCACGAATCAAGAAAATGGATGAAAAGAACCAAAAATCAAGCATTGCTCTGGTTGAAGACATGAAATGTGCTTCAGAGAGCTTGAGGAGAATTTTAAGCTGATGACATTTTGGGGATAAGGGATCGTTTGGGTCAAAGGAGGCAAAACTGAGCTTCTTGGTTCAAAACAGGAGATAGGCATCCAGCCGTGATTCCCAATCGAGTTCTCTTCCCTGGCAATACCAGTATCTACTGTGTTGCTAGTTTAGCAAGAATGACCATATCTAATATTTTGACTTCATAGGTGTCATCTAATTTCACTATGCCATCTGAACCATCAATGCCAATGAGTTTTCCAGTGACCCCACGGAGTGAGCCGTTCATGATCTTGATTTTGTCAGATTTCCTCGGCTTCACCACCTCCAACTCCGTTGGAAGTGCTGTAATGATCTCCTTATTTGCTGCTGACTCGAGGGAAACCTTAAATGACCCATCCTGTAAGTCAAGTGGTCATTTCATGTCAAAATGAAAATGATAGTATCCAGTTATGCTTATAATTCAAATTAACTATAAAATCACATTTGCATGAGGTCATGTGCATACCATCATCACCTCTCGGATGACTCCAACATGAGAATCCTCACCAGCCCTTAGAACATTCACCAATATGTCAGGCATGAGCCAATTGCCTTCTCCTTCACCTGCAACATAGCAATTGGTGTTAGAGATATAACGTCCTGCACAGGCTCATCATTCTAAACAATTCATCATGCCTTCTGAACACAAAATCAGTTTGCAGCTTCTAAGTTGCAATGCTACTGGTGTAACAAACTCCCCCCCCTTCCCCCTCCTTACACCACCACCACCTTTTTTCTATCTAGAACCACTAAAAAGATGCTCTCCTCATAATCATTGCACATATAGCTTGCTACAACTAAGCATGCAACCTAAAACAAAGCATCCAACAGTCCAATGGAACATGGAAGCCACATTTAATGAGTCTAATTCACAAAAGGATGCAAATAGGCATGCCATGGGTATTTGCAAAGGTAAGCTGACTACCCAAGGTAAACCAATTCATGCAGACACTAGAAGGGGAATCATCGACTGGAAAAAGATAGGGGTCCGAAGGAGTTCAGGAGAAGGATCGCATAAATCCTGTGCAGAAAATAGAGAGGATAGACAACATCTGACCTATCGTTGGAGACATGATATCTAGCCCAACATTTCCAGGTGTCATGGGCTGTCCACCAGGAGTACCAGGAAGATAAGAGGCAGAACTAGGGGTCATTGGCTGTCCGCCAGGTGTTGATGGTAGGTAAGGGCTTGGTGCACTTCCTGAAAAAAGCGGATGATCAAATTAATGTCACATATATTATATGTATAAGTAAATCACCAGGTTACGAATTCGTATAACTACCATAGCTGCTTTCCCTTGGTGTTGCAGATTCACTATAACCACCTGGAGTGTTAGCCCAACCAGGAGTAGGTGCTTCGTATGAACGGGCAGGTGGAGTTGCTGGCTGAAATAAATTTGGAAAAGCATATAAAAGTGACTAAGAGTATAATTTGACAGAACTGATGGTAACACAAATGAGAAACTAAATGTCTTAATATATAAATCAACGCTTAACCCAGAACGAGACAACAACCAAACCTGATATTGTGGGCTGACTCCCCAAGTGGCAGGGTTTCCATCTTCCCAGCTATCCCTGGTCCAATTATATTATCATGAAAACCAGTATTAATCAGCTATCACTCATTCCACATTCTGGCGAAAAAGATATAATGAGGATCCTAGGAAACAATATGATTAGAACACATCTCATGATTTTAGGTAATTTGCCTTAAAAAGAAACATAATGAGTTGAAAATACATTTATTCGTATTGTGACAGACCTAGTTTACATTCAAATGGCAAGTTCAGAAACTTCCTTTTTTTTCATTGCTCCAGGATCGAGAAACTCACCATAGTCAACATGAGAATGAAAAGAACAAATCTGTCAATCTGCTCAGAGTCAACTTAGAGAGTTGGTTCACCATTCATGCACCTATGGTCACACCTCCATCATTTCTGTCACAACTTGCATCCATCTTTTATTATCATGCTTGTTCCTTGCAAACCCTCTCCTTGCTAGTCTATTTTTCCATCAGATGCATTTTACCTTATCAGCACCTCAATGTGTAAACACCATATATATACTTGTTACACCAGTCATATTATGAGATTCCACAGTCCCTATGGATTGTGCACCGTCTGCCTACACAGCATGAGCTAGCACAAATAATAGGATATATTGGATCTCTCCACGACCCACATGGCAATTTACGGGTGCTTGTAATGTATTCAACCTCCTTTACATCTATGTCCTGACACAACTTAGAATTTTCAAAACACATTTCAATAACATTTTCACACTTATGGTCAAACACAATTATTTTTTGCTCCAACTGATGTTAGCCACTATCTTGCATTTGAACATCATAGCTCATTCCCTTTAATCACATTGACATCAAGAAATCATGCAATTATAGAATGTATATCCAGGCCACCAGCTTCAATATCATCCAAGAGAAACATCCTCATTCTTTCATACAATTTAAGATGCTTGTCTAGGAAAAATATTTACCGTAGAGATTCTCCAAAAAGTAATATTCAACCAACACCATGGCTCCACATTAAGTCACGCTACAATTGCATAAACTTGATTATAGCTATAACAGAATTCAAAACTTTTCATTGAAGCATTCGTCCACATTTTAGTTTAGTCATCATAACCAAAATAATGTCCCAAAAGATTTCTTACAACATTCAACTTCTTTTGAACATCAGATTTCATAGTCATGTCATATAGGGCTCATTTGGTGTTTGCTTTAAAGAAGTCCCCTTGCAACTTCTAAAGTAAAAAATACAAAATCAGATATAACCATATAGCCTTACTGAGAGGTTCATAATCTTAAAACTATGATTGAAGTCATAACAATGGCCTACAAATTCAGATATAAAAAAACTCCCAGAAGAATCTGGATTTTAGCATCAAAGGAGTACCTATTGGAAAACAAGAAAAGCAAAAATGTTGACTGCATGCTGGAGGCCTCTATTTGCAGGCATCAAGATTTAAGCAAAATGAATACAATAAAAGGAGTGATTCTCTTCCCAATGTTCCCCTCCAAGCCCACCCAAGTGTTTATAGTGACGACAAATGAGATTGAATATTCGGCAGTTGAAACTGATCATCAAAGGTCGATTGATGTTTTAAGATATCCTAGCAAGTCAAAATAAAATTTCCACCATAGTAGCTTACAAAATATGTAAGAATTTCAATGCATCTTCATTTAAATACATGAAGAGATGGTAGATTGTCCTCACAAATTAACTAGCTGCATAAATTAAACACTCATGCCACCATTGTTTAAAAAGGCTTCTCTGGTGCATGACTCATCTGGCCCCATGTCTTGAACAGAGACTCACCAAACCACATTGAAGCTCGTGAGTGTAGCCTCTTAATGTAAAGTGTATCATGAAAAGATGCTCATATAAGGTGCACATATCACACTTTTTGCCGCAAGATATATGGGCAGCCATGCTATGTTTCTTACCAACAATGTTGTTAAGAAAATAAATGTTCCTCATTCAAACTCTAACATTAGTTCAAGGATTAAACAGACATGACATTTTAAGTTTTTTAATACCCACACTGACCAAGGTCCAAAAACAACAAAAACTTTAGTCTGACATCGTTAAGGCTGGCCAGACTCATTGTTGGAAGTATCCAACTCCACAATTTTCACCAATCTCTAAAATTTCCCATCAAATAATAAATATGAGTATTTAACTTGATAGTATATGCATGATATGGAATCTTTCAGCTGGACAAAGAGAGAAGGTATCACTGATTATCATGCACAGTTTGTGAATATGTACAGGCAATTAGTTTTAAAGAACATCAGAAACTAAACTTGCTTGACAACATGTTAATTCTGTACAAGTAAATGAATTGATCTTTTGGCCTAGAAATCATAAACAATTTGAACTTTGAACTTTCCTAGGGATTTGTAGTTTAGCATTATGAGCATGGAAATAATTATTTCAAGCTAAACTGATATCATGTCTATATAAAGTAGACAAGAGCACTTGGACATATGGCATGGGTGTCAGGTCTTGATGTAGCTAGATGAATAATGACACATGAAGTTTCATGAAGTTCGTCATGGGACATGGTTCACCTTTTAGATTTTGGTGTAAATATGTCTGGTTGTATGTACATGATAAATCATCAGTTGAATAAATCACTCCAAAATTTTATAGATCTAGTGCTTGGCACCAAAAGGTGCACACAGCTTATCCAAGGAGAATTTAATGCCTAGATTTGGTCTCATCAATCACTATTGTCTGTAGTAGATTCAATAAATGTATTCCCTGTTTTATTTCCAACCTTTTCTTCGGTGGAGTTTACAGCCACTTATTAGAAAGTGAATTTCAGGACAGTATTTACAACATGACAAGTGCACTTTCAAAAGATTGGATTCACCAGCCCCAAATGTAGAAACTCTAAGGATAGCATTTCATCATAGAAGATTTATAAAAATTTTCAATAAACATGACAGAAGAAATAAAAGAAGCTCAAAAAAGCAAATCATAGCCTAACATGTTACCTATAGTATGGCAGAAACTGCACTAAGATAAAATGAAATATACAAACGGACAAACCTTGGAGGGCTCATTGGAGCCCAAGACCGCATGGGCGTTCTCAAACCATCATGCAAGGGTGTTGCTGTGAAACAATGACAATAAGTGAAACAGAGTTAAGAAAAGCTAATAAAGATTTCACAATGCGAGAAGGCAATTTCAACGAGATGCAGGTTTAGAATTGGAATATGTACATTAGATGCCCATTACACATCTTAAAATTTAAAATAAAATAACTATCATACATTAGTATTTATCAAAGTAATTGCACACAACTGACAAACCAGAACATGACAATACAAGAAATCATCTGACATATACAAATTGAAGTAAAAATAGATTTTGCAGACATCTTATGGAAATTTAAAAAATCAGAAAACAATATGATAATTAAAATTCCCTCATAGATATTGAAGCAAACTCACCTCCAGGATCTCTCATTGGAGTCTGCATTGGATGCAGTGGCGTCCGAGAAGGATGCATGGGCGTTTCACTACCCATACCATATCGCGGTTCACTGGTGAATACAAAATTTAAATCAGAAAAAAAATATATAATTACATATCTAGCTAACACAAAATAGACATTATCATCAAGTAGTACCGGAACGGGGTTGCTACACTAGCTGTATCAGCAATATCATTTCTCTTAACTGCAAATTTATAAATTGTCAATCTGCAGTTAAAAACAACAACGAAGAATATTAAGAGGCAAACTAATTCTTACCTGTAATAATTTTCATCTGCGAATCCAGTTCCACTCGCACCAATGAACCTGTAACCTCAATAACCCGGCCACGATATCCCTTCCAGGGGCCAGATTTAATTTTGATACATTTATTCACTAAAGAATCATGTCCTCTTCCGCCTCTGTGTCGTCCCCCAACTGCATCAGATTTGTGAATGGGGTTTCTTATAGGACTTCAACCCATAATTGAAGATATCACTTGCACAGCTTAACAAGTGGTAGTAAAGAAGAACAAAAAGAAAATCATATGATGTAGCAGAAAGACATCAAACATTAACAGCCATACAGTCTATAGGAGGTCCTCTAGGAGGCAGTCTTCTTGGGGACTGAAGAAACTGGGATGAAGATCTCAAACCACCAAATCTTGAGTCAAAAGAATCTAGACTCTGCAGCATAATCATCAATGCATTAGACATGATATCAGCCCGTAAGATGTACCGATCAAAACTAGCAGATCAGATTTCAACAATCCCATAACTATTAAGCACATTGAAAACATACATTTCTGTCATGGTTCCCATGTGATCCACCTACAATTACACAGGACTGAGCTTTTGCACAGATAAAACCAGCATGTTCAAGATGATGGCGATCATAGATAAACAAGATCCCTTTGTGTATGTGTTCAACAGGACCTTGCTTCCCCTGTTGAGAATAACAAAATCTATGTCAAGAAGAAAACACTACAGACAAAATATTGAGATTAAAGCATCAAGATTTTTTTAATAGGTAATAGAATAGAGAACTAAATCTAACCTTGCAAGGTCCCTCAGTAACCCTCACAACATCCTTTACTGACACTAGATTGTTTGACCGATCGTTGGCATTAGTTCGTCGTTCAATTTTGCTTTTTATTTCTCTCAATTTAACAAGCACAACCTCAGGTCTATCTGGCACTCCTTTGAGCACCTAAAAACATGCAGAAAATCAGCTTAGAAATTTAATAAGCACTAAAAGGGGCATCACTACCATCTGGAACCTTTTTGCTTGCCTGGAATGCTTCACTTTCCACACGTATAATTACACCAAACGACATATTGCTGCAAAACATTCAACTAGCAAATAAGACCACGAGAAAAGGTTCACCGCTTCACATAACAAGTCAACAATAATGACATAAATAATACAGGAAACTTACTCTAGAAGTACAAGATCATGTAACTCGTAATCCCCAATTCTAGTAACCCCAGTCGTTATTTCAGAACTCTCCACGACATGGTCTGCGAAAACTCGGATCTGAGTGACATAAAAAAGTCATCAATGAGCCAGGTGTCAGCAGAGAGTGAAAATTGTATCCCATGTCAAATGCTTTTCCAAGGTTATATTGTAAGAGAACAGCTTACATCTTCCTTCGTAGTATCTGATAAGAGGATCAAAACATGACCCTCAACTTTTACCACCATACCAGTTGCCCCTTCTTGAACACCAGAGACCACTTTTACATGGTCTCCTGGTTTAAAATGCTTGCATAATTCCTTTTCATTAAAGGCCAATGTTTTCTGCAAAAAAGCAATACGGGCTACTTTATTTTTCCTTTTTTTAAAAAGTTATGTGCTGACACTAGATGCTGAAATTAGTGAGAATTAATAGTCAAGAGGCGATTACAGGCAAATCTGACATCTTCGGTCTGACATGGACAGTATCATCCTCTACTTTCTCGACCCATCCCATCAGATTTTTTAGATCTCCACGAACAACTATAACAGCATCACCTTTCATGAAATGGCCTTTCTTCCTGTTTGCAAATAAAGTAGACAAGCTTGCTACATCCCCATCAGCATCATCCCCAGGCTTCCGGAACTTTTCGAGTTCATCAAAAGTTGGCTGGATGTTTTGTGAACTAATTGATTTAATGGACACTGTTTTGTACAGAAATCCATCTTTGAACATCAGTCCATCAACCATCTCAAAATATTCACCAGAATCTTTGTCCCTCCTACGCTCGACCCGGATATGCATCTCCCTAACCATAATAAACCAAAAGAAAAATAAAAGCAACATTGAGCACAACTTTCTGTGGTATACAAAACTCATCTTACTTATAAACAGAAATGAAGAAACAAAATTACCTGGCTTCATCAATGTTAAAAAAGCGTGGCGGAGGAACAAATGTCTTCTTCTTTGGAACCTCCCTACCTTCCTGTAAATATATGGTTTAATTAAATATGCTTGAAAGCAGTAAAGAAACAACAATAGCTGCAACAAATGCATGCTGCCACAAGCGAGCGAGCGTGCGAGAGAGAGAGAGAGAGAGAGAGAGAGAGAGAGAGAGAGAGAGAGAGAGAGAGCAAATAGACAAAATGAATCCAATAAAGCTCCAAAAAGGACAATCTACACTTCAAATTAATGATTAGCTTAATTGGTAATTTTGAAAAAGTTTAAGTATGTTACTGCATTTGAAAGGAAAAAGAATGCATGGCACTAATAAATAAATAATCAAGCTGAAAAAGTTTCTTTGATCAGCAAAAACACAAGTTTAATATATGCACACATCTTAGGAGGAAAAGAGAAGATTTCTTTTCCATTTTAGTGTATTAAAAAGACATTCATATCAATTTTTTAGCAAGGGCTTGTAAAGAGAATCACACACATGTATAAGGAGGAAAAGAGATGATTTCTTTGTCTATTTAAGTATATTAAAAAGAGATTCATACCAGTTTATTAGCAAGGACTTGTAAATCAATTCTTGGGATTAGTTTGACCGTTACTCTCTGGCGTACATTATCCACATCAACAACCTGCACAAGGAAAGCAAGTTTAGAAAAATATGGACACAGAACAAAGGATGCAATCTAGCAGTAAAGACAATAATACCTTAGCAAGATCTCCTTTATAGATTCCAATCTTCATTCGAACCCATGTGTCCCTAGAGAGATCAACAGTTTTGCTTTCGACTGATAGAACATCAGTCATTTCTTTTATTGGTACAAGCATCACCTTTGCCGAAGAGTATATATTCCGTAAACCTTTGCAAGCCTGAAAACATAGACGTTAACCAGCAATCCCAAATTTTCAGGAAGAGGTGCCCAAAAAATATAATAACAAAATCAATTCAGACCTCTTTAACATGAGCTTCTTTCTCAGCTTCAACATATATATAGTTCTTAAGATGGTCCAACGCAATAGCTGACCTGATCTGGAGGTCCGACCTATCTATAAATTTTTGCATGAGGCATATAGCTGTCTCACGCTCACGACCAATCTGAAAGACATTTTGAAAGATGTTAATTAATGGAAGCAAACAATTAGGAAGACTATGACTACTAAGCAGAAGAGAGCAAATAGAAACAATCATACCGCACATTTCACCATCCACAATTTTGGATCCTTGACTGATGGCAACAGAGCTTGCTGTTCAACTTCAGTGGCATCCTCACCATATTCTATGTGGCTTGACCTCGCATATCTCTCATAGACTTGTCTCTCCATCTCGTCAACATCTTCTTGTTCCTCAGTCATTAGAATTGATGGACGTACCCTTCTGCCCTCATCCTCGTCCGGTAAGTCAGCTCCAGCATCATTTATAAAATCTGTACTTTTCACAACATTTAGATATTTGTTGATCAATTAACAATGCAAAGTGGAGAACAGGAACACCAGTAATTGAACATTGGGTTAAAATCCACTCAAAAGCTGTATTTCTTTAAAAAACATTGTTCTTATATAAAAGTAGAGTAAAAGTTATTCAATGTACATGCATACATGTGCACACACAAATAGCAGACATAAACACGTGCGCATAAGAGTATGTGCAATGGTGGATCCAGAGGTGCAGACCCCCATCCTCTTCCACTTCCTCACCCCTCAAGCATTGCAATTCCACTTTCCTGTGTATGAGTGTTCCCAAGCCCCATTCCATTCCAGCCTCTTTCAATTCTCAATGCGACCAGAATAAGGCATAATCTTTCACTTCATATCAAATATCTCATTAGCTAACTTATCCCATCCCATTCTCCTGATTTCCAATCCCATGTTGGCCTTAAGATCTTGCTGTTCCACAAGGGCGACTCATTTTTCTAGGTCAGGTCTATAAAACTTGATATAATTACTCTACTATCATTTTTCCACTTATGTGATCTATTCAGTACACTTATTTAGTCTCATGAATATTTGACTGGATGTTTATATGGTTGAGCTACTGAAGGGGCCATTTTTGCATCAGTACCAAGGATTATTTATGTTGATTTGAATGTTAAGTGATCTCCTGTTGCCTCTCTCTATTATTACTGAACTAGCTAAGGATAGATAAAATATTCATCAACATGAATGCTGAAATTTTACCTCTAATAATAGAAAAAAACTAGCCATTGTTATTTTTTTACTCTGATGATCTTTGTTTCTAATATATATATATATATCATTCAGGGATTGTTCCAGATTCTGAAGCACCCAACAGGCTGCCATTATTTGACATGAACTGCACAAATAAAAGTTATTCTATCTTCATAAACATACAGTTAATCAGGTAAAAGTCAAACTAAAAAAAACCCACATCTTTCTACTTCAATCATCCAAATATCAGGCCAAAACCAAGAATGATCAAGGTTCAATAATCACCCATTAAGACCCAGAGAGAGAGAGAGAGCGAGGGGGGTACTCTTCAATTTCAATAAGAAGTGAGAAAGATAAAAGATTAAAGAAACTCTGCATGTCTGCGTGTGTGTGTGTGTGAGAGAGAGAGAGAGAGAGAGAGAACTTTCCATTGGACAAAAAATTAAGGCATGAAAAAGAAAACCCTTTTTGCTGCTTCATCCTCTTCTCTTGGTAATTGTTGGCAACATTAAGTCTAAAAAGAGTTTTCTCTTTGCATATAACTCTCACCTCATTTTTTGTTAAGAAAAAAATAATGATAAGGTGAGACACCATTATGAATCCAAGCATATCACAAGCACCTAAATTGCATCTATCCAAGAAGAGGCATACGATATACACCGCATTTGTTTTCACAGATGCTCAATGCTTCACTAAATGGCACACCTCTTTTTTTTTTTTTTAAAGCCTTCAAAATGCCACAAACAATTGAAAGATAATTTATGAGAATGATGCTCAAACAAAAATCTTAGTTCAAGCTGACAAGGCTTTAAAAGAATTTGGTGACAGCAAAATATAATGTGTTTACTACATCTACTCTAGATATCATAGCACCGAGGCTCATTTCCATATGAAACCATGCAATTACAAATTTCTTTCTTTACTTAAAAAAATTGAGAAAATTAATAAATGATATGTCATATATTCAAGTTAATTTGGTTGCAAGAAGGTTGCATTAAGCTGGATTAAGTTAATAAACTTGGTGATATGATTCCCATAAGCTTGGTATCTTTCCTCTTCGTTTTAATTGTTTGCTACATCTATCCAATATAAGATGATTCGATTATACTTCTATCACAAGTACTCCTTTATCATATTTTCAAGAATACTTCATAGATTTAACTTCCTAGCCAAATAGAATCGATCCTCTTTTCCTCCAAAATGCATAAGAAAAAAAAAAAAGCAAAAGGACCGCTAGGATAACTAGGGTTACCGTCTTCTCCTTCCTCTTCTTCCTCCTCCTCGCCACTGTCGTCGACCGCTTCGATGTCCAAGAACTCCGAACCGGCCCGTCTCCTCTGCTTCCGGCCCCGGCGTCCATCATCGCCGAAGTCTTCATCTTCCTCGTAATCCTCCTCCTCATCATCGTCGTCCTCCACCGCTGCGTCATCGATGAATTGTGATCTATTTCTCTTTCTCCCCACCTTCCCTTCTTCTTCCTCCTCCTCGTCCTCCAGCTCCTCGTCCTCTTCCTCCTCGTCGAACTCCTCGTCCTCGTCGCCGCGCCTGCCGCGCCCCATCGCTGCTGCGATCGAAATTTCTCTGGGATTGATTAAGTTCCGGCGTGGGAGAAGGTGACCGTCGGAACTCCGAAATCCCCAAATACTTCCGTCGGCCAATTTCGATCGGTGGCAGTCCTATTAACCAAAGGGGCCAACGGGTAGGGTTGGGTCGGGTCTCCTTTATCCAAATCCGAAACCCAAAATCACGTCGCAGGATTCGAACCCGTTTTACGGTCCCGTGCCGCCGACGTTTAATATGGAGACAAAATTAAACCAGCTCGAGCTCGGCTCGTTCCAAGAGCACCAGGGATCTACACTAGGAGGGAAGGGAGCTCCTCAGCGCCCGAGCCGGTCGCGACGGTAAGGCGAGCCGGCCAGATGGGAGAGAGGGAAAGGAAACTGAAGCAGCGGGACGATGAGAGGATTTGGGCTCCTATTTTATAGCTTCATGAATCCAATTATCGCACTTTAGATCAAAGCTTAAGTTATCAAACCATCGGATTTAACATTTAATTATCCAATCAATGATGCTCTTGCATTTTTATGATACTATTTTTTAAGAGGAATATAAACTTGTAATATTAATTTAGACTTACATAATATATAATATAAAAATAAACTTAATTTTGAGCCATTCGATCTTAAAACCAAATAAGACGGATCGATTTAAAAGCTCGGATTATTTACTATTCGAGCTTAAAAGTGTAGTTTGAGCTCCGCTTGTTCAGCACAAAGCTAAAATTTATAAAATTGCTGACCAAGTGATTATTGGTTTTAGCTCATGTTTGCTATCCAGAGCTCAAAATTGATCATACCGTGACACAGAATTTTATATGTTTGAATAGACAACTTTTTCTGATACGCCTTAGTTTGAGGTCATATTCCCTCAAAGAATGTCAAGATAATCTGGCTTCTTGTGTCGGCGGATGTCAGGCCATATCTTAATCAAGTTGGATTTGAAAGCTTTTTTCTTTTTTTCTTTTTTTTTTTTTTTAAGTTTTCAATGTTTTAGGTTGGACTCAAATCAAAATTATTTTTAAAAAATTAAATTTAAGTTCAATTCAAAGTCAAATCCAGAACTGACTTGAAACCAAGCATATTGCAATATTGTGGTATTCTAAATTTAATTTTATATTAGATAGAAAAGAAAGTATTGTGTTTATAATTCAAGTTCACTTATTATTCATTAACTTTTACTCGAATTTTTAGACGATATTGTTTCAATTTGTTAACGGAAATAATTAAATGAATAAGTAGGCTTGGAGCGTTACAAATGATATTAGAGTCGATTCAAATGTGCAAAAGTTAATGAGCATGAGGAAAAGGAAAAGAGATAACGGTGGTAGAGTTTCATCATGTCATGAAGTTATCCTTACAGCACCAACGATCCGACTCAGAGAGTGTTTATAACTTAAGTTTACTTATTATTTATTAATTTTTATTTAAATTTTTAAATTTTTATTTATTAATAAAATTATTTGAATCAAAAGGTAAATTTGAAGCGTTACAAATATATTTAAACTAAAAATTAAACCAAAACTACCTCCCATCAACTAGCTAGCATCCAGACAACGGTTACATCATATACGTGGATTGATAGACTGATTTCATAGTCATCAACTCAGGCTTGACAGGCCATAAAATATGAATATTGTCTTCTCATATTTAGATGCTTGTCGTCCAAGCTCCCTCAATAAGACGAGGTTAATCGGCGGATTCCACCTGGCTGCTCAACGTGTTATTAGCGTTCAAACTGGATACTAATTAATGATGGTTATTTGCCCTGTTGACTAGATTTTTGGGAACAAAATGTAACTTTTTACGTGTATTTTCTTTTGCCACCTTGATGAAAAATAACTGACAATAATAGCAAAATAATGGCATTATTTAATGCCATTGTCAAAAAAAAAAATAAATAAATGAAAGCCTAATTTGAAAAGAATAAATTAATTAGAAAAATAAGGGAAATATCAATTCGATAACAACCTTCTTATGGGTTGTTTGACAAGTCTCTCAACAATTATAATAATCTAGATATTATTTTAAAACATATTTTATATAAATGTAATTATTAATTCAATAATCATCAAATTTTTTAAATTATAAGAGGTTAATTTTTTTTCTTTTGTGCTATATTCATCGTATGCCGTGAGAACTTATTTCAATCAAAATGAATCTCTACCGTTTTTATTTAAATAATAAAGAAAATACGACCGAACAAGTACTTAAACTAACGCTCATCAATTTTCAGAGCTTTAGAATGCGGAATGCCCTTTCGCATGAACATATGCCAATAATAATTCCACAACAGAAGGAGTGGTGATATTTACACTGAAAATAAAATCTTTAAGGAAAATTATATATGTTCCCCTGTATTCTTTTTATTTTCATCAAATTATAGAACATCTGAAAAATGAGTTGGTCCAAAACAAATATTTACCAACGGCTGTGGTGTTGAGGTCTAGCCACATAAAGTTCTCACATGAAAAGAATTCTAGATCTTCATTTAAAAAATAATTTGATATGGCTAAGAAAAAAGTGGGAAGCATTGCATCCAATGAAAAGCATGGAAATGCTAACAACATGAACGCATGCGGACAACATGACTTGCTTTATATGATAGGGTAGGTAACTGAATGGAGTTAAGCGTGACAGTCCTGGGCTACCGTCCAATCCAGAGTGCGGTCCACTTGGGAGGCAAGCAAACATAGCATGGGAGAAGCTCTCTCTCTAAAATATTTTTCTCGCGTGAGGTAACTCAAAATTTATTTTGATTCCTAAATTTTTAAATACACAATTCAACATTTCATATTTTAAAAATATTATATTTTTAATATTTTATTATATAAAATTAATAAAATATCTAATGTACCATTCTAATACGAATACATGAATTAGTTAACAGAATGATACATTAATTATTGTGCTAATTTGAGCTAATTAGATAATAAATTTTTATGAATGCAATATTTTTAAAATATTTGAATTAAACAGTAATAATTAAAAATTTGAAGTTTAAAATAAATTTTGAGTGCAAATTTGAGAATTAAAATATATATATATATATATATATATATTCTATGCATCTCTCTCTGCTATTACTGACATGCTGTAGTTTTCATGTTGAGGTGCGTTTTTCTCTTTGAAATCAATTATTCACAGCTTAGGTAGGTTCAGTATCAACAACGGCAATAGCAATGAGAGGATATAAGAGGCATTATCTTGGTCAAAACTACCATAAGCTGCTACTGCCGGCTCTATTTAGTAGACAACCAGACTGACAAATTTGGCACGCATTTTATCGTCCCTTCCTCGTATTCTCAGCATTCAAATACATTATTTAATTTAGCTGTTTAAGAGAACAAGTAAAAAAAAAAAAACATCCTTCTTTCACAACTAAGTTGGGATACCAAGCTATTTTTGATATTTTGTTTAGAAATATCAACTTCACGAGATTGCTAGATTTCTTCTATATCATCCATTTGCACACTGCAAATCATAAACTAGAAAACGCTTATTCAGTGATCAAGAGAAGCTACAAGCTTAACACTTCATACTCTACATTCGTCTATCACAAAGAAATACAGAGGAACATATCTCATGGAATGCCTCAAGGATGACCTGCCGGTGCTCCAGGGAATTCATCGACATGTAGCAATTCAATAGACTCCTGAGCTCTTTTGGCTCCTCCAACCCTTTTGAAGTGATGACCTCCAACATCGACCTCCGAAAGTCTCCGCGAGGATCATAAGAACTCTTGTCCATGGCTATCAACACAATGCACCTACCACTGCGCCCTGCGCCGATCTTATCCCTTCTTTGCCGCTCAATTCGAGGCCCCCTCTCGCTGATCAACTGCTCTCGTCTTGCCTGCACCATGCCATGCACGAGGTTCGACAGGCAGTCCAGTTGCTTTCCAATGCCTTCGGAGGAGGAAGAAGAGCAAACGCTGGGCCTAGAGCCGCAACACAGGGCCCCGATTCGCTTTGAATGCTTGGAGCGGCTGTTATACCTGTGTTCCCTCTTTGCCAAGAAATTCTGCATGCTTCTCTCCCAGGGTCACCTTGCAGGGATAGCCTGTGTGGATAATGGGGATGTACAGTTGGAAAGTAAGCGCTACCCCTGAGGTTTAAGCTGGTGCCTGTATCTTATTCTAAGGAAACACGACTCCTTTTAGAATGGATGGATCATGGTGTTCCCTGGCCTTAAATCTGGAATGCATCATCATGTCGCAGTTTGAGAAGGCCTATGCCATGTAGGTTTTCAAGTGGACACTTTTTCATATGTGAAGGTGAATGAGCATGTGAGAGGATCTCGATTGGAGTATTTGCTGCTGTCATTCGTTCATGTGGGATCGGTGTGTCTGGGATCTTTGGGAAAGGTCGAAACGCCAGATCCCTACAGCGCTGGCTCACTCATTATTATACTGCTAGAGGGTCCGGGATTTAGAATTCTATTATCCGTTCATGGGTTGCGTAGGCTCTTCTGGCCAAGCTTAATCTTTTTTTTTATTTTTTTTATTTTTGCTTTCCAACAACGGGACGCAAGGACAAAAGCAGGGATAAGGGTGCAATGAATAAGCGGCCTTCTTTATTTCCCCTAAGGGTGATGCCAGATCAATCTTCCCGTGTTTTACTTATAAAAAAAATGCCACAAGGCCCAAAACTAATCACATAAAGTTCCTCCGCACTGGCTTGCCACATAGTATGACGGGAGATATTTTCATACCGCATCCCTTGAGACTTTTTTTTTTTTTTTTTTGTGAGAAAGTTCAAATTTTTGATGGTAGGCGATGAGTCTGAGACATGTAGCATTTGAAGCATGTACATTCTTCATTATTTCCCTTTAATAAATACATCAACGAATAGGAGAAGGCCAACCATTTGACTAGGAGGGAAGCGGTCATAGACTTTGTGGCAAACAAGAAATCCACTGATTTTTTGCACTTTACAGAAGGACCACTTTCAACGCAAAGCCCCTTAAATTTTCAGAAGCAAGGTCTTGCTGCTTAGACAATAGTTAATAATTTTGCTCCCCATAAGCCATATAGGAGTTTAGAAATGTGAAAGTTTACCCTATATTTCGATTTATCATTATAGTCCCTGTTCTAGTACAACTTTTAGAGAAAAATTTGGTATGAAATAATTTATTTAGGATCACCAATAATTTGGATGGAGATGATAAAACCGTTATGTTTGATTGCACTTGATGATCTTACATAACGATAACCTTAAATCATTTTCATCTCTAAAATCACCGCACAATTTAGTTATCTCATATCCATCTTTGAGGTCAGATATTCAAAATTACTTTTATATGATGATTTTGACTTATATTTAAAGATTAAAATGTTTCTGATTCATATTAAAAATACTTAATTTTTTATATTAACATAATAAAATTTAATTTATAGGATTATATTATAATAATATAAATATAAATATTATGATGATTATATTATATTAATCATGATATTACATTGTTATAATATAATGTTATATAATATAATATTATAATGTTAAAAGTATAGCATATTTATAATTATATAATTATAATATAATATAAATTATGATATTATATCATAATATAGTATTATAAAAATATTATAATTAAATCTAAATATTATAATAATAAATAACATGAAAATAATGATAAATTATTTTAGTACTTCAAAAATACATAAGGATAGCTTATTTTTTAAGATAAAAAGAGTTTAATCAATGAAGGTAATTTTAATATTTCATGATCGGTATCCAAAATTTTTTTCATATATCAAATATGTTATTTTTAAATTACTAAATCTTTGATCATTAGTACATGCCATATTAAACATATTGATAATTAAGGAATAAATCATCTCAATATAAGATTACCATAGTGATCAGACCTAAGAGTTTTCCTGGGTCAAGTAGATATCAACTGCACGGAAATGACCAAAGCACACAGCACTTCAACCCCCACGTCTCCGTGTCAAGACACGACCCTGTTCCATCTCTCCATCCTGCCTCTTTTTTGGCCATGTTAATTTTTTTTTACGGTACGCGTCCGTTGTTCTTCGGCTTGGAACGCAGGCCTTCAGAATAAAGCAACGCCGTCAACTCCACTTTGTAGCAGATCGTACATTGCATCATCAACGGGCTGGCCTAGTTTGTCCGGTCTAGGCCTGTAATCGCCAAGCACTACCCATCATCCTGCGGGAGCCCACCACGCCTAGCACAAACCCAGTCAATGTTTCTTTCAAAATTAAGCTCCGGGTGGGCCGAGGAATAGTTTGTTTGGGTTAGGTTTAATGTCGCAATTTTACCTACAATATTTCCCTTTGTACATATTGGTACAAGGGATTTGGGCATTTGTCAAGTACCAAGTCAATGCCAGCTTCCATAGCAAATGAACTTTATAGCATTTTCCTTAAGCCAATCCTAACACTCTTTTATATTTGATGTGTTAATTTTTCCCTAAATTTCTACTATTACGGCACAAGTGGACGACCTCGCGTAAGTGGACCACCCGTCTCATCAACTCCCCTGTTGTTTCGTCTTCGCCGTGTACCGTATCTCCGTGGATCCTTGCATAGCTTGCTTCTCTTTTATATTTACATTTTTTTTTTTTGATAATTACGCAATTTTAAATACGCTCTAGAAAGGACTGATAAAAAGAAAAAGAAAAAGTAAGTGAAAATTACATAAAATATTTATACATCCATATCAAATTGTTTCATTTCAATTATAATTGGCGTGATGAAGGTGGGATGGGGTCCCAGCGTGGCTTCTCACAGCTGTTTCTCGCCGGTGGTGATGAGGTAAACTCGCTGGTCGTGATTGATGAGGTTGATGGCAAATCAAGTGCATCGTGAAGCCTCATCAATATAAATTCTCGCGGCTAACTGCTCGGGCGTGAACCTCGCCTTCTCAACGGTGGCTAGTGGATGCAGAATTTTTGGCTTGCAAATGGGTTAGATTAAATCGATTATGTTTGATCTAAATCTGATTCCATTTTATATTCTAATTTTGATTTGAAATTTAAATTCAACTTATTTAATAATAAGATTAGATCAAATAGGATTTATAAAAAAAAATTACATCCAATGGATCATTTAGATCAAATCCAAAATATTACATTTGACTATTATTTTATAATAAAAATCTAACAAATAATAATTAAATATATATTCATTAAAAAATTTAAATATGATTAAAAAGAATTAATTCTAATTTAATTTTTTTTAAGACTCTTGATTCTATTCAAGCAAATGATCGGATCAAATCTAATGGGTTGGGATCGGGTTCATCCCAAATCAACCTAGCCTATTTGCAGCCTTACTAGTAATGGGTAATTACCCAAATATATATATTTTTTCAAAAAATATTATTCAAGCAACACTTTGTTGAGTGAATAATTTACTCTTATTTTTTTATGCATTAAAGAGTGGCTATGATATTCATTAGCTATATTATTTTATATTATAACTTTTTTAAATAAGTTCTTAAAATTTATTTATTTTTTCTATAATACCCTTTATACCATTAGACCTACTTTGTATATCAATTATATACTATTCTTTTGTGATTAAAGCTCAATTTTCTTATAAAACTATATTTCAATTATAGTTTTGATATATACATTAATCACATGTAAATTTTATTTGTAAATAAAAATATTTTTTATAGTTACTATTTATTGATTAAATAATAGCATTATAATCCTTTATAAAACATCGATTATATTATAAGAAGATATTTTGAAACGTTGAGAAGTAATAATGGAAGAAAAAATCTTGATCATATAGGAATATTTAAGAACATATATATATATATATATATATATATATATATATATATATATATATATATATTACCTATTTGGTGGGAGATCAACTTAGCTATCTCCTAGATGAGTAAGTCTTTCCCTTAATTTGAGAGATAAATGATAATGTAAGAATTTAATTTATTTATTTAACCTTTTTAACTGAAACAAAAGGTCATAAACAAGTAGTTGATCAATGAAAAGTTGACAAAATTTTTTATAAAATTTTTTCATCAAATAAGAGAGCTAAGTTGAGATAGGGGGAGATACAGTGATTTATGGTATAGTGATGACAGTGATAGTAATACTCATATTAATAATATTAAATGTGATAATGATGACAACTATAGGCATGTTAGTTGCCAAATAAGGATACGATAAATGTTTTGTGGTGAGATTAAACGTGACAATAATTTCTTCAAGTTTTTGGAGGATCATATTCTACCATCACATATAGAAAAAAATTTACCTATCAAGTTTTGAGACATAGAAATATCCTTTAACCCTACCAAATTTGCTCCTAAATAAACGAGGAAGGCTTATTGTAAAAAGCTAGTAAATAGAAATTTACATATTATGATTTATTTTTGTTTCCTTAAAATTTATTTTATTATGTTATTCATCCTTAAATGTTTCTTTGCATAGAGCTCCAACACATTGCATCATTGATGTGGTTTTATTATATAATGAATGAATTAATTTGATGTTTTTTTTCTTCTTACCCATGTGACTTTATTAGTTATATTATATTTAAAAATCACTCATATATATATATAAAGACAGAGAGAACTGAATTTGATTGCATTTTAAACATATATCCGATTGCCTTTCTTACATAAATCCTTAATTTCAAAGTAAAAAAGATGAGATGATTTGAAATATGTGTGGAATCAAGGATGAGGAAGACAACTTAATTTAAAGCCTTATTATATTCAAATGTAGTCAAGTTTAACATACTATATATATATATATATATATATAAACTTAAATTTTATCATCTTTTTTATTATTGAATTCACCTGATTCATGGATACTAAAAATGAAAAAAGATGGAATGATTTTGGAATTCCTATAAATTTAAAAGTGAGGAAGACGATCGGATTCTTGACTATATTTGAATATAGCCAAATTTATCTTTCTTTACGCACATATACATACATACATACATACATACATATATATATATACATACATACATATATATATATATATATATATATATATATGTTTGTATTTGTATAATTTGAATTACTTGTTTAGCCATTGAGAAGGAGATTAATAGAAATTGAGAGGTGGATTAAATTTTCGCTATGCATTCATTGCTTTCTAGTATTTAAGTTATCATGGGGCTCTTTTTTTTTTTTTGGAAATATGTGATGATCCTTTTTATTTATTTATTCTGGGTAATAGTCCTTTTTACTGCTTTGATCCCGGATATATTTGCATATAAACATTTTATATGCACGTCGGGACAAAGGCGGTCGCAATCCAAGTAAATGGTTTCTCTTTTCCGGACCATGAGCCATGCGCGGCTCCGCCGCTTGGTAAAAATGCCTCAGGTAGGGACACTGACATTTTCACTCGAAAAATTCACGTGTGATAAAATTTAAAATGCCGTTTGTTGTTCTAAACATAAGAACGATTTGCTGTCGAATTGCGACTTTGGACGGCGGCTCCGTCTCTCAGCCAGCCCTTTGAATCTCCTCTCGAATTGGCGTCCTTTATTAGGCCGTTTTCTTTCATTTTTACCCACTTTCGTCGTCGCTCGACTCGAATGATCTCCGCGGTTCAGCGAGTCTGGCGTGTCCACGTGCCTCCCGCTGCTTTCGAGTGATCTCCCCTGTAGAGCACTCGCGACCGGTGTTAGTGTGCCGCCGGCGGTATCGGCGGTGGAGGAGCGGATCCCGAAAGGGGCGGAGGAGGGATGTGAGGCGGCGCGACGGGCGGTCTAGCGGTTGGGAAACGTGGCGTTGTCCACCGGGGACGTGTCGAGGGTGAGAGGCATCGACGCGACACGCTTTGGAAGCACAGCGAAACTATTTATTTTGATCAGTCAAGGGGATGTGGTACACAGAGAGCGGGATTGGTTAAGTTTCCTATCGCGCTCTATCTATCTATCGGTTTTTATAGCATTCCTTCGCCTTCTCGGTGTGCTCGTTGTTATGTTATGAAGTCCGGAGGAATTGGATTTTTGGTCGGCCTCCTAACCCCCTCCTCAGGCTGTCGACCTTCTTTGATAGGGCTCCAGATTTCTGATCTCTTTCCAAGACATACTCGGATTTGGATTAAGATTTTATTTTTATTTTTCTTTTGCCTTTTTTTTTTTTTTAAGGCTCTGGATTTTGTGTTTATTGGAGTTTTGGTTACGGAGCGATCGCCATGGGGATCGGAGAGAACCGACATTTCTTTCCTCTCACAAGCTTGCAGATTGGGTGAGTGAGAGTAGAATTTTTTTTTTCCTTGTCATATCAACAGTTACATAGGGAGAATACGACTGTTTTCATTGGTTGTATATTTAGAATATTGCATGCTCTCCCCTGTTTTTGATCTGATATTGATGTATTGATCTTACTTGTATTGTTGCAAGGAAGTTTCATCTTTTTTTTGACTGCAAGGAAGTTTCACCAATCGATATCCAATAAATCTTTATAATTAACTTGTAAAGCCAACAATAATCCACTTATAGGTTCTCTCTAACAGTTTATGAAAATTCTAAAACGAATTCAAATTTTCTATAATATATTAAATTTCATGACACTTCCAAGAGTTTCCGTTACAAGATCTATATGATTGCAATTTATTCAAGACAAACAGAACATATGGAACGTGCACCTTTATTCCACCTATTTCCTTCTCATGGCATCAGAGCCTAAGGGTTAGGGTAACATGCTTTTACTTCCATCTCAGCTATTGTTTTGCTTCAATTCTACAAGGCAGGTATACTGATGCACTTCTTTTTTGAATAGATTGTCAAAGTGTAATCATAATTTTGTTCATTTGTTATTGAAGAGTAATCCATCATAGATATTTTCATTATTGACTTGTTTCTCATCATCTTACTGACCTCCAATATCATGGTCTTAGCACTTTTGTGATTCACTCTTACTAATCTCACAAGCACTACTTTGATATGCAGTAACAAAGCCTGATCCACTCAAGGTTGCTAGCCTATTTGATCTTCCATCTCTGTTTGGTAGTTATTTCCTTGATGTTGTACTAACTTTTTTATATCTCAAATGGCATTTGTGAGAAATTAGAACATGTCTGATGTATTGTAGCCAAGTAAGCATGAAAAATTAGGGTTTAAGTTTTTTGTTCAAACAATATGAGAAGTATAGTGTCTTAGGCTGCATTTGGCATTTTTGCTACTTTTTTTAAAAAAAATAAGAAAAAAAAATTCTGTTTTTTTTTTTTTTTTATTTCTGATAACAAAAGTATATTTGGTAAACACTATTGCTTTTTATTTTCTACAATACAGAAACATATTTGGTGGCTACTGTTATTTTTTATTTTTTACAGCAAGAGACACTTTTATATTGTTACTTTTCCAAAAAATTGTTTTGGTTTTCAAAATGTTGTTTTTTCAAAAAAAGTGGAAATGAAATTGGCTTCCAAAAGTTACTTTTAAAAAAAGTAGGAGTGAAAAAATTTTATGTTCAGTTTTTTCATCAATAATGAAAGTTACTTTTAAAAATAAAAAAAATAAAAACAATGTAATCAAATATATTTTTTACATTAGATTTCATGTTTTTACTTCTAAAAATGAAAAAAATAGAAAACAAAAATGATATCAAATAGACCCTTAGTTGCACACTTTTAGTCCTAGTTTCCAACTTTTACATTGAATCTCTACTTGAAATGATCTTCACCCACACAAATACCCTAGCTATCTCTTTGATTATAGGCATATTAATAGCATGTTAAGGAGAAGCTGATTCATGATGGTTTCTGTGCCCCGCAGGCAGTTTTGTTCACCTGCCCATGTTGATGTTTGCAGGGGCTTGCTCCCTTTTGTAATAAGAACTCAATTACACTTGCGCAGTTTAACTATTTAATGGGGGGTTATTTAGCAGCTTTAGGCCCGTGAGCTCCACCAAATATTCCTGTTAAGTGTGTCCAAGAGGCCTTGAATTAGTGGGCTCTAAGCATAAGCTCATGGCATCATGAAAGCATGCTAAGATTGGAGATTTCATATTTTTGGTATTACATGAGCTTAGAACTTGGGAAATGTTAGCAGGGTAAATTATATGCTAGGTGATAGGATAACTTGCCATTTTTCTTCCAAGTCACTGCATCATGTTCTTCAACCAGCAAGCATTATCAAAGCTTCGTTTAGTCAGATATGTCATTTAATGTGTATTTCCATTTTGCTGTGCCTCGCTAATCGGCCACCTGGTCCAGGTTTTGCATTAAATGACCTCACATGAGTGTTTATCCAAAATGATCTTATTTATCTTTCTGATGGCTTAAGCATTGTTAGGTATGTGACTGATGCTTAATTGTACGTCCCCTCTATCTTGTATTCCATTTTTATTGCCATATGTATGATAACAACTTCTTTGTTGCAGTTTTGCAGTAAATAAGAAAGAATTCACCTTATAGAGTTTTATATTGAATTCCTATTGGTTTTCCCAAACTTTACGGTAATTGTTTAATGTTTATATATTCAACTAACTCATAATATGGTGATAATAGTTAGTATTTCTATATTTTGCTTGCATTCCTTGTATGTTCGGCCAGGGTAAATGCATACTAAAATAATACATGTCAAAAGGAAGTCACATTGTATGGACGTCAATGTATATCTAACATCCTGCTGTTGAAGATAGGTAGCTGACTGCATCATGCTGTATTTTTTCAGGGACTTACGGTCTTATCTTTCACGTTTAACTCTCTTTCTGGCCACTGGAAGTAACAAGATCTTTATATTGGTTGACAACCAGCCATGGTTGATTGACCAGGATACACGACCTGCTCACCTATGGCAATTGATGGTTACCAAGGTTATGCTGAAAACTTCCATTGTTGCATGCTTTGGTTTTTAAGGTGGCATTACAGTTTGCTGAACTTTTTTTTATTTCTTTTTTCAGTCTAGGTTGTCTCCTTTCGTGAATAGTAGAGCCAGGAGGGAGAGAAGGGAAATTGGAAATAGGCTAAAATTTACAGATAGCTATATTTCCAGTACCATGAAGAAACATACTCTTTGTAGAAGGTTCCCTGTGATTTATTCTGCACTATATCAGCAGAAGGCATTGATTCCAGTAAATAAGCTAAAATATTTTTTTCTGCTGAACAAGGAGTTGCATCGCACCTTGTATGGTTTTATTGTTTTTGAAGTAGAATGGGCTCATGTCCGTGGTATGAACTATGCAAATGAACTTCAGGTATCAGCACTTTTTTGGGTTCAGTTTACCAATTGCCTTTCCCAATAATCCAACTGTAGTCATATTGAATTCTAATAGACAGTTAACTTTTTTATCCTGTCATTTTACTTACAGACTGATACATCAATGGCATTGGAGGTTAAGTTAATGAAAAGATGGGAATTTGATAGCATCGAACAAGCTTCAGGCTGCATTTCCTCATGGTTTTCTGGGACCTACCATGAGCGTTATCTCTTGCGAGAGCATCTTGACAGTATCTCTAGTAGAGGCATATATAGAACTCAATTACCTTGTATATTTTATGATTTTTGTCTATCTCTAATAATATAATTACTTTTACAGGGGATGTATTTTATGATGCTCAGGAAGATATTTCAAGCCCTAGTGGGGCTAGTGGAAATGTGAGCGATGAGGAAGACTTTCATCACGACAAACTTCCTCCAGCTTACGGGCCTTACAAGAGAAGAAAGGTAATGAAATCAAATGCAGGAAGTGAGGTTGATGAAATTTCTGAGGAAGCATGCAGTGAAACTGTGAGCTCACCAAGAATTTTGGTATCGTCATCATTGCCTGACAGTGACAGTGAGTGTGCAAGTTCATCATTTGAGGGTATCACTTACAAAGATGTTCTCATTTTATTCAGATTTAATGATCATGATCTCCCATTTAAACTGAAGGAAATTATCATGTCTGATCTGAGGCTGCTCACGTTGTTAGAATATGGACTTCCTTCATGGGTCATTTTTCTTCAGTCATATCCAGTATTTTGCCAAATTTATCATCCATGGATGTGCCCTCTAGCAAGAGCCTTGTATGTTTTAATTTCCGTTGTGACTGTCCTTATAGGGTTTTATGACCTGTACAAGAATGTTCCATTACTAAAGGCAACTGCATCACACTTGTTTGGGCCCTTTTTTGACTGGATAGAAACTTGGGAAATGGTTTCAAGAATTAAATATTTGGGAACCATGCTTTTTCTTCATAACTTTGAGAAAGCTGTCACGTGGTTCCTTATGATTATGCGTGCCGCTAAGTCTCTACTTTCAATTTTGACTAAGCCAATTGCTGGTCCTGCTATGGAGCTTGTGAAATTAATTCTTCCCATCTGGAATATATGTCTTCACACAGTTGAATGGCTAGGTTCTAGGAGTTGGATTGCAATGGGATCTTCATGCAGCGTTATTATGGAGATTCTGCAGATCATAGTTTGGTCTTTCTGGCTTGTCTTTAGGATTGTATGGAGTATAGGTATGATGCTAGCTATCTTACATCTACTTTGACAAGATTTAATTATTTTCTCAACTTTTTTCCACTAAATCTCACATATTGTGGAATGTCTCACTTTTGCTGCAGCAACTTATGTTATATACCCTATAATCTGGGTCCTCTGTCGAATCCTGACAGCTCCTTTCCACTTGGTCCTTTCGATAGCAAGTTTTATAGCAATGGTTTTCATCAACATTTGTTATTTGATCAGGGAAATTCGGTCATCTATTAGTGCCGTGTTTCAATTTGCATCTGCATCTGAAGCAACTGTGGATGCTTATGAAGCTTCTATATGGCGATCCCTTTGGAGTGGCCTTTTTTCTCAGGTTAGAGGACCTATGGCAATGATATGCATTTGACCGTCCATTTTCACTATATCAGAATTTCTTATTCTTTTTTGTTCTTAAGATTTTCTGTGCACTTCGAAGCGTACTGTACGGTTTTATTGCCTTCTTCACGACCTGCAACAGGCACCGCCTGAGGTATGCGATCTGATTTTTTTTTTTTTAATTTATTTTTTTACACTTACGATAAGCTTGTTCAGACTATTTTTTGATCTGAGCATAATATCCATATAAATAAATCAGATGAGCCCTGCTCTTTGGGATTGAACAGGGATCTTCAACATATGATTATTTTCATTTGAATGTTTATTTTGTATGGTAACATTTAGACTTCTTTGTTTTTTTTTTCTTGGTATCACTTGACAAAAATATGCATGTGTTTTTTGTGTTTCTTGATGGCACCAACAGATGTTGTTGGGAGCTTCCACCCCCTCCCTTCTCTCACTATTTTAGGGTGGGGGTTGTTTCTACTTTACCCCAACCTGTGTTGACTTTGCCTGCCTGAGGCCGTCAGACAGCTACCTAGTTGTTGGACTACTAGATAGGCCACATAGATTTGAGGTGCTCAGGAGTCTACTGCTTCAGCTGATAGTTAAAGAGTAGTTTAAGTGTTGCAGAAACAAAAACAAAATTATGTGAGAGATTTGCAAAATGATTGTTACCAAGGATGTAACTATTTTTAGGAGCACGTTTCAGGAGATACATGACTCCAAAACTCTAGTAGATGGAAAAGCTCGTTGCTGACAAAAGTGGCTGTATATTATTCAAAATATCCAGCGAAAAATCCTTCGCCTTTTCACATGAAGCAAACTCTCATTAGTTAGCTACTGAATTCTGGAAAACTTTGATTAATTCATTAAGTAATGAAAGAAAAATGGAAAAAAACTTAGAATGATAAGCACAAGACCTTGACAAAGAAGCAATCAAAAACTAAATCAAAATGAGAATTTCTCATATGTCTTATGCATTTTCAAAGCACCCTAGATTAGGATTGTAGAAAGGTATTCTTCTAATCATCTTTTAAAAAGACACCCTATCATAAGGTTATCACATCACCTTGGCAGTTTAGAGTTGTGGCCCCTTAAAAGGCCTGAGTGGAATGCCAAGTGGCTTGGCAGGCACCTAGACTTAAAATTGTCTAATGATTAATTGTTATAAATAGGTAATTCATAGTTTACATATAAATTCTTTTGTAGACAGGCATACTATGAAACTTTTACAATTGTTATTTATGGGAACAACCAAACACATGTTGAAAAAAAATCTAAAATTATATCATTATTATTTGCCTATGACATCCTATCATTCCATCAAACATTCAAACAGTAAAAGGGTATTTGGTGGATGGTAGGTGCATGTAATAGATTTAAGAAGAAAAAATGTGTCTTGACAACTGTTGCAATCTTGTAAACTGGTTGATTGTTAAAGAAATTGACTAATTGACTAATACTTTTAGGTCTTCTTCATCATTGCTTTCATCTTATGATGTCTATTTCTTAGAGAAAAAAACCCAAGCAAAATAAATAAATAAATAAATGAGGGAAGCTATTTTTTGTTTTTTTTTTTTTGAAACAAAAATTATTTCTTTGCTAAAAAAATTGTAAGTTTTTTTTTCTTTCGAAGTTTTGAAAGCAAAAACAAAATATTAGGTGGTTATTGCTCCATCTCTGCCACCACCAGCACCCACCACAAGCACCATTTGCCACTGCTGCCAACACCACGACTGCCGGATATGCAATGCACATGCATAAACTATAGACAAATGAGAAGAGCTATATTACAAAGGGTGGAAATAGAGGAGTCCGTACACTTCCAAGTTCTTATATGGAAGTTGCGATATGAAAATCCAAACAAATGGATGTGAAGGAACCCCATCATGGCATCTTAATCAATGTGATATGCCCTGAAGATGAAGCTTGGAAGGTGTACGAGTTTATGAACTGAGCGGTTGTTACAAGTGCTATGACTTTAGTTGAGATGTAGGTCTTGTGTTCCAATTATAAAGGGAGGTTTGCCCTTTTTGATCTATAAGAAGGGAGTTGGATCACCTCACAACACGATAGCCATTTGGGCGGTCGTCCTAAATACTTTGTTAAAGGAGAAATTGTCCATAATCATGTTTCAGCTCTTTTTAACTTCTCTAAACTGGATCTCTGGAGAATAGATTGAGTAGAGCTGGAAGACCTTGAATTGAAGAATCCCAAGCCCAAAAGAGGAGGGAAAACCATGTTCGATAGTACTTTTTTTTTTTATAAAAAAGAAATATTTCATTTTTTTTAACAATTGTAAGTGATATTTTTTCAAGGTTTTGAAAACGAAACAAAACATCAGGTCATTGTCACTCTATCCCTGCCACCACCGGCACCCACCACCAAATCCATCTACCACTGCTGCTTACACCACCACAGCTGCTGGACTTACAAACACACATGTATGCACTGTAGACAAATGAATAGAGCTATGTACAAAGGGTGGAAATAGAGTTCATGCCCTGCCCAGTTTATATATGGGTGTTGCAAAATAAAAATCTAAATGATTACATATGATCTACAAAAATGCTTATAAACCAAAAAAAGGTATATTTTGAGAACCCTTGGGAATGCATCGAGTCATCCCATAATCGAAAGACATGCCATCAATGTGTGATGACTTGATGCATGAAAATGACCTTTTGTTTACAAGCATTTTAGATCTTTTAGAACATATCCAATGGATTACATTTTTATTTTGTGTATAACCAAGTTGCCTTGTAGGGTGTCATAGGCTTAGAATAAGCACTACTAGGGGCCCTAGATGCTTGCCTAGGAGATGACATGGTTCTGGCTGTTATCTTGCCTGGGACCCCTGAATGCAGCAGGTGCCAAAGGGACACAGCCTGAACATCTGCATTTGGCAACATGACCCCATGCTAATGTTAGTGAGTCTTTAAAATCTTTTAGTCGTGAACCAACTTATCTCAAGTGCAAGAAATAAAAATTAAAATGAGTTGCTTATGAAATGAGATCGGTCTACCCTATGCTTCTATATATGTTAATTTTATCCTTATTTGCCCTAAAGAAATATTTTTTGTTTGATACTTAAGTGAAAGGATAACTTTTTGTGCTTTTGGGCGTATGCATGCATTGGGGAAAATTTTGAAAAATACCATCCAATCCATTTCATTTGAAAGTTGAAGTGGAAAGATGGGAAAAATAACCAGAACCTGCAAACTAAGATCAAATAGAGAAACTTAACAAGTGCAACCGAGGGTTAGTTACTTCAGAGCACCATCAGGTTTGTCCTCCTGTTATAATCCCATTCACCACCTCTGTCTCTGGAAAATTCCTGGGTACCGCCCAAGACCAAGGAACAAAGAAGCAACCCATACATTGTATTATCTCCTCTTTGGGATAATTGGAGTGAGAACTACTTGAAAGTTGTCATTCTCTTATCCTTTAATAGACATTTTTTGATTGATTTTGGATAATTTCCTTTTTTCTATGCATTTTAGCTTTACTTACTGTAAATTTTAGGGTTTTCATTACTTAATTCATTTTCTAATATTATTCATATTTGTCTGTAATATCACATGCATGGCTGTCATTTATAATTTCCCTTTGGGACTGCAGCATTTACAATCATACAAGGGAGTTCCTTGCATGCTTATGGCATGCTATTTGTAATTCTAGACATGAGCACTCTGGTCAAGGCAGGCTGAAACATAAAACAGGGGCTCCTGTAAGTTCCTTCAGATATTTTAGTTAGCATTTGTGAATTTCTGTAAGGATGATAAAAGATTTTAATCTTTGGCTCTTTAGCATGAGTATTTCCGTTTTAGTCTTATATGAAATGTTGATCTATTTTAATCATTTTGGAAAGACGGTGATTTTCTTCTATCATTCAGTTTTTGCCTAAAAGATGGTTGTGAATTGCAAAAACTGTAATGGCTTTTTCCTGAGGCAAGTGAATTAAGCAATTGTTGAGGATGCTACTTAAGAAACCTATGGAATTCGAGCAATGTTAGTCAAAAAAGGGACCTACCTTGACCGTCGGAAACAAGACCTCATCTGATTCATGCTGTGCAGTGGCCTAACATTTAGTTTAATTTTCTCAACTGCAATACCAATATTCAGAGAACTGTTCCTCCAGCAATTTCCCTTAGATTTACTTATGAGCTTAATCTTTAACTATTGATGCGACTATCACTTAATTTTATCCATAATTTGAAAGCAACTGGTCAGCTTTCTCCAGGCAGTGGCTGATAACGTTAAAGATTGGTCCTTTTACAAAAGAACGGCTCATTGATGCCTAAAAAATGGAGAACTCTAGGAATAACCTGTTTATGTCATCAGGAATTAGGTTTCAATCCAGATAGTTGCCTTGCCATATGTGCCTTACAGATGAAAGCAGTTTGCTATGCAAAACCTTCCCACCAACCTCAGTCCGGATGTCTAGGTAACCATGGAGGGTTGCTACCAGGTCAAGCCAGTACTTCATCGCCGGACAGTCTCTGCCTTCACCATATCAACAATGCCTGAAGTAATCACTCTTTTGACTTCCCATGGTTTTGTCTTTGTTTGATGTCTAGAACTTCTGATTGCAAAACTCCAACGAAGACATGAGTAGTAGAGCAGTTTTTTTTTCCCTCCCCACTTGAGGTTTATGCACCTGTCCAAACTATACTTTTTTTCTACTCTATAATGCCACCTCTAGATTCCTCAAGGGTTCCTGCTAACAATTGATTGGTGTATATCATTACCTTTCATGGCCTGCATTTTGTGTTCTAGTTGGTAAGATGAACTATCATTAATTTTATTATAGTTCATAGTTATGGCTACTGATCCATGACCAAGGTCTCTTTCAAGCATCTCTTTCAGCTATGAGAGGATGCTCCAACTAATTTGATAACTTGACAGATTAGGATGTCTCTAAAACCTGTACCTAATTTCCTTCATGTCTCATTACGTGTGACAAGTAGTGTATACCTAGTAATGTATCTTTGAAGATCTAATACCTTTAGAAGTAATATGCATGGGCTATAAGACGAGGAAAGCTTAGTGACTTAAATCGACCTCGGTCAGTGATTGCTGTCGTGTTTGTGTTGTCTTCATCAGGTACAGTAAATATCATATTTATTTCGGTTCCTTTATCCTCTTACTCGTGAGTTGAGAATCTGGAAGATATTAGTGCTTGATGCCACATTTTGCCTCATTTTGTTGCTCTTTGGTGCAGCTGGAAGAACACGAAAGATCCACTGTAGGCAACACAAATAATAGACGTAAAAAGAACTATTTTATTAATGAATTAGAACTCATGAGATTGCCTCTTAATAAGCCAATCAAAAATTGCTATAATCCTTAAATGCTTTCAGGCATTCTACAAACAATAACCCAGCATCTATATTTATAGGCTAAGAAAATCCAAACATGATAGAAAATATATTCTTATACTAATACTAATAAAGACTTCTTAATAACTCAGCGAAATAGTTCTAATCAAATAAGAACTTGAATTAAGACTTCAAGCTAGGTTTAATTTTCAACAGTCTTTCTTAAACCAAGCTCTTTAAACTTTATCATGCCCATCATTCTATTAAACTTCATAAACAAATCACTTTAAGTAGCTTTATAAAAATATCTATAACTTAGTCTTTAGATGAATAAAACTTACCATAATCTCTTTGTTTTTGATCAGTTCATAAATATAATGATACTTGATGTTAATATGTTTGCTGCGATCATGAAACACTGGCTTTTATTTATAGCCCTTTGCAACCAATCTTGCTTTGAAGCGATATGTCTCCATTTGTTTTATACATTGTTTTTGTACACTCATTTGAGACTAATTGGCTTATCTTTAGGAAGAGTAATAAGGTCACAAGTGTTATTCTTTTCAATTGTATAAATCTTCTTATCCATTACTTGAACCCAACAATCATTACTAGCAGCCTCCTTATATAATAATGAGTTACAGTATGCAAATAAAGTAAATTGCACTACATCATCATCAAGAGGACATGATATATTTGATAAAAAGAATAAATATGTGGAAAACATCTCAGAATTCTGCAGGGACATCTCATAAAATAGATATTTTTGACATAAATACTTTATATATATATATATATCCTTAAAAAAAAAAAAAAAAAGGAACTACGTGCAAGAAGAAGAAGAAGATAAAAATAAAAATAAAAATAAAAAACTTTTGCATGTCTCGCACCACGTCTAACTGCGATGTCGGCAATTGTGGCGGGTGATAGGTTTGGGCGATCTAGCATTTTTCTTACTGCTTTTACCGTAGTCTTTCGGATGGTTCCTTCATCGGTACTCGGTGGCTGTTTGATCGCCATGTTCATCCCCCGAGAAGCTGGAAACAAGGAAAGGAGCCAGTCAGGCCAGATGCTTGCCATTAAATTGGGATACCCTGTTTTACAAAACAGGTATCTTCTTGTTCAACCAAACTCATTTAATTGATCCAAACCCAAACAGTTAAATTTCTAGAATTAGTTAGATTCTCTGCTGCATTACAACAAACAATTCATTCCTCTATTAGCAATCTCAGTTCACATCGATCTACTAACTTACAATGTAATGATGGCTTAGGATTAGAAGTGGGTTTGAGGCCCTAAATCCTTATAAATAGCTTGGAACCAGAGAACCAAGTTCTCTTCTCTTCTTCTTCTTCTTCTTCTTCTCCTCCTTCTCCATCTCTTCTCTTTCTCCTCCTCTTATTCCTGGAGCTAGCCGGACTCTGCCCGAACCACGCCGGGGTTTGGAACGGCGCCGGCAACAAGGTAAGATTTGGATTTAAGAACGCGATGAAAGCCTCTATTTTAAAATCCAAACCTCTGTTCCTCCTCTTCTCATTTCTTCTCTCTATTCTTCTTTCTCTTCATGCCGCCGACCATCACTGCTGCACCTAGATTCGAGCTGAAGGTTGCTGCCGCATTCTTACCGCTGAACCGCCTCCTTCCTTCTCTCCGGTGAGTCAAGATCTCCATGTCTTCTCTGTTAAAGTAGCAGTAGATTAATTAGGAGAGGTTTTGGTTAGAGCTAGTAATCTGTGATCCTAGCTCGTCTTAGGTTATGGGTCTTGAATCCAAGATTCGATGGGTTCCTGGTTGCTTGTGATCAGAATGTTTAGAGGAAACTCAAAGTCTTTGGGTAGATATTGTTAAACCACTGGCCATCTCCCCTGGATCTTGGATGATCACTGGGCTGGCACCATCGTGTGAAGCTGATGCCGCGCAAGATCGGTGATCAAAGATCACCTGCTTTTCTTTGGCCAAGGTTAGCTGGGACAAGGATCTTCTTAAGAAATGTTATCCGGCTAACTGGGTTAATTGGGGATCAAACTTTGGAAAGGAGCCAAGGAAAACCAGCGATCGGGCTTTGGTCATAGAAAGAAGAAGGCGGCAGAGCCTTCTTATCTCGGCTAACCAGCTCAAAACATTTGAGCTGAACCCGTTCTGTTTGGATTGAGTTACTGCAGGCTAAGGTAATTCAAAACTATGGAACTGAACCAAGTTGGTTCAATATAGTTAAAGTCAATTGGATTGAACCAGCAAATTAATATAGGTTAACCCAATTTGGTTTTGAGCTGAACCCATTCTGTTTAGATTGAGTTACTGCAGGCTAAGGTAACTCAAAACTATGGAATTGAACCAAGCTGGTTCAATATAGTTAAAGTCAATTGGATTGAACCAGCTTAATAACCTGAACCAGATCAGAACACCAAATTTAGCTTAGTTCATTGGAACAGAAATCAAATTGAATGAACCTGAATTAATCCAGACTTAAATATTATTGGACCATAATGCTGCATGTGAATAATTAACGTGGCTTTAGACCAAAACACAATGAATTTGCCTTAAATAGGCTCTAATAAGTTAAACCAATTAATCTGAACCAGATTTGGATCTGGTTCAATCTCAGTTGAGCCAGAAATTGATTGGATTTAAGTATCCTGAACCAAAATTTAATTAATGAACTAAGTACTGTTATGTTGAGTTAATGAGGAACTAAGACAAATTATTTTGGAATTGATTTGATTAGGCTGAGAATAATTAAACAAATTGGGATTAAGGGAAATAAGGACCTAATTAAATTGCAAATGAGTCACCAAAGCTAATGAGTAAGTTGCTAGGGGCATTATAGTAATTTAATAATTGATGAATAAGAAAATTGTCATGCCACGAACCCAGATGGTGGTGGCCCAGGGGTGACAGCCTATCGCATGCCAGGCATGCAAGGCATCCAGTACAATATCATTTACAAATAAGAAGGGTTAACAACTATATAACATACAAAATTTAATCCTCCTTAATACAAATTATGTAATGTTAGGCAACAAACCAAAATTTCAAAATAAATCCAAATAGGGTTACATATAACAAAATATAATCAATTTACATCATGAAGCTCCCAATTATCCCTGTTGTTGCCCCTGATAATTTTGTGGCTCTGGAAAAATATTGTAAGATTTAATGAGCTCACGCTCAGTAAGTAAGCCTACTGTAACATAATATAGCTAATTCAGATTTTTGCAAATTAAATACATGTCATGCTTTCAAATTTAAAAACATTTCATCGTATTATAAAATTATGCAAATCTCATGCTTAAATACATTGGAAGCAAATATTATGTAATAATATTTCAAAATGCCATTTCAATTTTAAATCACTGTAAATCTCATTTTATACTAATGTTCCACGTCCACATAACAAAACATCTCAAAGATGTAACTTCCCTGTATGCCCCCAAAGGAGGAAGGATGCCGGAGTCATTTAGCACATAATTCCATATCCTGTCACAACACATCCCAAGGATGTGTGTTCTCCACATATTCCTCCTGTGAAGATGGGTTCCAGTGTTATGTAACATATAATGTGGACCATGATGACATATAATAACACAATCACAAATAACATTTATATGCATTACTGTAAACATATATCAATTTACTTTTCATATTTTACCAAATTTGGTAATTTCACATAATCATGTAATAATCAGTTGCATGTATAAAATATCAATTTAATTTACAAAAATTCGCAATAATCAAGTCAAATAATCATTTATATAAATGTGGTACCATAAATATCATTTTTCAAATAATAGTATAAATGAATTTCATTATTTCAATAATGGCATAATTTAATAATGATTTATAAAAATTATTATAACCGGCTTACTTACCTCACAACGCTAATCCCAAGGTGTAAATCAGCTGTATGGACCTCTGGGTACCTACAACATAATTTTTCAGATTTTTAAATATCAATTTTAGGATGTCAAACTAACTCCTACACTTAATCCAATCTAATCTTGGGCCCAACTTGGGGGTTGAATATCTCCAAATATAGAAACCCAAATGGAGAAATAAAAATTTTTCGACAAACTAGAATCAACGCTGATCATGATAATATTTTTCTTTTATTGGGCTGGACTCAATTTGAAGCCCAAAAATTTGGCACAAAAGGACTAACTGGACAGGGCCGAAGCCGACCCAGTCCCATTTCTTCTCTCTGTTTCACCCCTGGTTCACTTGAACCATGGGTGGGCTGAGGGTGGCCTAGGGCCGCCGCCGGCCCTCCCCGGGGGCCGGTTGGCCGCCGACGACCAACCCTAGGCTGGTCGCCGCCGACGGCCACCCCCCCTCTCTCTCTTCTTCTCTTTCTTCTTCTTCTTCTTCCTCTTCTTCTTCTCCCTTCACCGTTGGCCGGCCGGACCCCACCGGACGCCGCCCGCCGCCGATGGGGGCCGCCGGCCGGAGCCTCGGCCGGCAAGCCGGCGGGCACGCCATTGGGACCAAACCAACGCGGGAGCCGGTTCGGCGTCCCCTCCATGCCGGCGGCATGGCCGGCCACCGGCCGGCCGGCCGGACCCCATTGGACGCTGCCCTCGCGCCGATGGGGGCCGTCGGCCGGAGCCCAGGCCCGGCGGGTTGGCTGGCACGCCACCAGGTCTGAACCAACGACCAAGGGAGGGCCATCCAGCGGCCCTCCCCACCTCTTTCCCTTTGCCGGCGGCACGGTCGGCCTCCTCCAGCCAGCCGGACCCCACCGGATGCCGCTTCGGCATCGGTGGGGGCTGCCGCCCGGGCATCGGGCCCGACGAGCCGGCGGGCATGCCGCCGGTCCGAACCAAGTGCGGGAGCCGGTTCGGCTCCTGCGACAGGGGAGGGCCCTCCTGCGGCCCTCTCCCTCTCTCTCTACTACTCTCTCTCTCTCTCCACTCTCCTCGCCGGGTGAGGGGGTGTTACCTGACGGCGGCGAGGCGGTGGGGACGAGCAGAGGCGACAATGGCGATGGGTCAGAGAGGGTGAAGAAGACGGAGGGGACTGGCACAGTCCCCTCCTCTCCCCTTTTCTTCAGCGAGGGGAGGGCTGAGCCCACCCCTGCGCCCATGCGCGCGCGTGGGTGTGCGCACGCTGGCGAGCATGCAGCGCGCCGCATGCCGCGCACCCACGCCGCGTCGTAATAAAATAGAAAAAAATGCATGGGGGGTTTACAAAAATAGTTAGATATTAACTTGTATCATTAGATAATAATTAAACTTTGACATAAAAATAGTTAAGCATATGTTAGCCATCATTGAAATAGATGAGTATAGTGGTAATTTTACAAATGTGGGCTAAAAGGGTATAATGATAATTTTTTTAAATTATGAATTTTAGTGAATTGGATAGTTGTTTATGTTTAATTATAGACGATCAATGACAATTTGATTTGATCGAGGAGATTAATTTATATTAGCGATTGAAGGTAGGAGTTTCATATCTATTATTATACAATATGTTTCATGTTTGCATATATCATTGAATTATTGTTCAATTTTTCAGTATATTTTAATTGTGCATGATAGTTTATTTGTAGAGTTATTATATATGTAGCGGTATATTATTTTGGTTATAAAATGGTTTTGACTTTGATTTAAAATATATGAGCATGATATGTTGAGAAATATTATTTTGGTTATGGTATGGTTATAGCTTTGTTGGATATGAAATGTGTTGATGTGGACATATGGACTAGTCATTGAGATGGGAATCTGATGTTTACTACTGTTATATAGTACTAATTCTAGTAGTATTGATATGATTCCTTACCGGCCTAAATCCGCAACATCGGAGAACGGCTAAAGAGTTGCGAGAGGCTGGTGTAGAACCAGTCATGGTTTATGGATATAATGTGGCCGAGTTTAATATGTTGGGTATTAGTATGAGAACCAATTTGTGCGTACGTATATTACCAGATTAGGTTGTTAGACATGGTAGCATAATGTTTGTCAGTATGTATCCTCAATATGCTGATATAGATAGAGTGACAGTCCAATACCGTGGATGATTGAGATTATGGATTTGATGTTTACTATCAATACGTGGTATTAGTTACAACAGTGTTTGTGTGATTCCTTATTCACTTATACTGGTGGCATCGGGAAAGGGCTACGAGAGGTCAGTGTAAAACCAGTCATGGTCTATGAATATGATGTGACTGAGTTTAATATGCTGGGTACTAGTATATAAATCAACTTGTGCGTGCATATATTGTCAACTTAGGCTGTTAGACACAGACTACTAGCATAAGGCTCGTCAATATGTATCTTCAGTTTATGGATGATTGTGATGTGGATATATAGTTATATTAATATTTAATGATTTTGATATTTCCATGGTTATATTGATATTTAGTTATAGATGGTTTAACGGTTTTGTAACTGGTTTTGTGGATATGTTATGTTACTTTATGTAAAAATTAATTTTGATATGAAATTCATTCTAGTTTTTTTGACATATTAATGATGGTATGTGTGAAATTTTTATTAGGTCTTCAGCTCATTACCCTTATTATCATGTTTCAGAGGATGACAATGATGCTTACCTATTGGATTCAGACTTGAGCGTGGGCCATCAGAAGTGAGATCAGTGTTTAGTTTGTTATATCATCTGATATTAATGTAAATACTTTGATATGTACTTAAAGGTTAACATTTAGACTTTTATATAATAGTATGATAATTTTGTGATGATATTTTAATATATATGAGATTTAGTTTTTATAATATTATTGTGATTGCTGTTATATTATATATGTTGAGGTTTAGTAGGTTTTATATATTTTTAGCGTTTATTTTTAGAGTATACGGTTGTATTACGATGCCTCTGGATCATACTTTAGATTGAGGTCACGATAAAATCACATATGATCCTAATTCGGCAGTGGAATCAAGCCAATCAAAGATAGAATATATATATATATATATATATATATATATATATATATATATATATATATATATATATATATATATATATATATATATATATATATATATAAAGATTTTAAAGGGCAAAAAAATCACGTCGCCCACCGAACATGTGACCACCGAGAAGGGAAGAGTGTGAGCTGCGCACGTGCAAGAGCTCACGTGGTTCGTCGTTTATTTGGGTTTGTGGACTTGTTTACTATTCTGGTACGAGTTTGTGGAATTTGCTCACGTTTGTCGTACGTCTGACAAGCATCGAGTTTTCTTAAATTAGGCGGAACCATCGAGGCCACGGGGACTGAAGCATCGGAATTCTTCAGCTGGATGTGTTCGATTTGTTAGCGTGATGTTGGACGCCATCAAAGGCCTACCTCTCGTGAGCCCGAGCGAGCGATTTATTTCAATTTGAGTGCAGGCTTGAACCATGAGATCTTTGTCCGTACGTCTGCGCTGGCTATGCATGCACGCCATGAATTGCTCAGATATAAATTAAAATGTCATTTATTTATATCTTGAAGAGAAGTCTTAAATAGATCGCTCACTTGTTAACGGATACGTGAGAGGCACCGCATGTTTGGGTAAGATAGTTTGTTCGTTAATTAACCAATTCTATCCGAAGAAAAAATAATAATAATAATAAAATAAAATCAGATGTTTTCTTTATCCTTTGAACCAATGAGTTGAGAAATTACGTTTATTTTTTCACATAATTTTTTTATTATTAGGTTGTTACAGCTGTTTTTTCTTCAAATGATTAATTTTTTTTTAGATTTAAAAGAACATAAATACGTACACTTTACAGAAACTTCAATTTGTGAACTTTGGAAAACTTAATGAGGACACAATATCTATCAAATGGGTCCAATGATGTGCAGTTGCAAGCAAGTTGCACCCTCCTGTAACTAACAAGCTTGCAACTTTGGCTCGTGACCAGATCCAACGCTTTGGCCATCCTGCAGCCCCGAGTGTTGCAACTTTGGAGAACTTGTGGGGTGAGATGGAAACAAGAAGGCCAACATCAACATGCAGGTTTTCAATTTCCACTCTCTTTTTTTTTTTTTTAAAAAAAAAAAAAAAAAAATTAAGCTTCAGAACGTCTTTAAAGTAAACGATGGCCTGTGCATTCCCACTCACCGCTGGAGAGCAGCGTGCGTCCTCACTTTTTGTCCACCCACCTCAGGATGAACAGTGCACCTCCACTTTTGCCGCAATTGGTGGATAGCATTTAGGGTGCGTTAGAGACCCTTCTCAATTAATATGTAATTGAATTAGTAATTCAATTTTATAAAATTTTCAATCCTAAATTTTTTTATTTAACAATTCAATTTTTATAAATAAATTAAATCAATATTTTGATAAAATTAACGATATACAACCTTCTTTTCTTTTCTTTTTTTTTTTTCTTTTAGGTACTGAATTGAATTAGATCTCAATCCAAACTAATCTCATTTCATTCAACGTTCCAAAACGCCACCTGAGACTCTGCCACACCTCCAGGATGTACCAGTTCATTCTTTATACCATGCCAATATTGATGGCTAGGTTGAGAGCGCATGAAAGTCTATCTACCGTCTAATATGCACGAAATTGGTTCCATCCAATTTATGAGATTTTTACTTAGGTATTTGCGGCTGCAGAAGACAGGCATCAGCTAGTTAGTCAAAAATTGAGCTATAAAAAGGTCGAGATGGAGCGGAGCTAGTGTAAAGAGTTTGAATGGGTCCGATTGGCGTTTTCCAACATTGAACCAAAGACGTTAGAGAAAAGATTAAGGAAACAAATACAAAGAGGAAAAGAAAGAAAAACACAGAAGACTTAGAGGACGGCCTCGTGCTTGACACCAGGACCACCTTCATCCGATGAGTACTTAACGGATGATGGATCACTGCTTTCTCTACATGCGTCGTTAATTGTGATCACTAAACGCCGCTAAATCTCATCGCCAGTGATCACGGACTTCGGAGGGGAATGTTAAGTTACGTTTATGTTAGATGCTAGTCCAATTGCCGAGTATTATGGCTCACAGGCGATGACACATGCTTCGCTACTAGCGACAAGGACGCATCCCAATGCACTGGGAACAGCTGTCCGTGTCCTTCCTTTATTTAACCTTCTTAATTAACGCAATACTTAATTTATCTAGATCAATTAGTCGTTTGCTTTGCTTCTCGACCCCCTCTCACTAGTTTCTCTCTCCTTTCAGTTCCCAAACTCCAACCGATTGCCCCTCAGCGTTGTGTTTTTGTTAATCCCTCAGCGTTATTTAATATAAGTATCTCTCGACCATTTCTCGTAACAGCGGCACCGGAGCTCGTCTGAAAACGAAAACGGTCGACTTCGTGGGTGGGCCAGGCCTCGCTCGGCGCGCAGCGTGTCAGGCCGCAACGCCGATCGGATGCTTGACCCTGAGCTCAGGAAGGACTTGTTCCCCCATCCATTTCTTGACACGTATAACAACTCTCTCCTTTGATTTTTTTGACCCACTAATGATCGTCCGTTACCAGCAACACCCACTATCTTATAGATCGACGGGCCGTTCTAGACCGTTCCCATATCGCCCCACCACCCAGCTCCAACCCCATACGTGGGTGGGTCCCCTTCTCTCACTCTCTCGCTCTGTGAGCAGCTTAAAACCACATCCACTCCCCTCCTCCGGTGCCATTCCCCCCTCCCCACCACCCAAACCTCACCCCCCCCCACCACCATTCTCCTCCTTAGAGAAAAGAGACCCCTTTTTCTAATACTTCCACCTTCTACTTTCACATGCTCCGTTTGTCGCAGAGCATGTGGCCTCTTAGCGCCTGTTTCCTCCTCCTCTTCGTCTCCACCACCCCCTCCTTCTCCTTTTCCGGTGAGTATAAAGACCTCCCCCCTCTCCCCTTTAGCCACATTGTGCTTTATACTTATTGTAATGTGTTTGTTTTACTTCCTCTCTTTCTCCCTCTGGGGAGCGCAGAAAAGGGCACCATAGGAGTGAACTATGGGCGGGTAGCGAACAACCTCCCGCCGGCAGCTAATGTGGTGCAGCTCCTCAAGTCCCAGGGCATCGACCAGGTCAAGCTCTACGACACCGACCCCACCATCCTCCGCGCCCTCGCTGGCGCTGGCATTCGCGTGGTGGTCGCCCTCCCCAATGAGCAGCTGGTCGCCACCGCCAGCCGTCCGGGCTTCGCCCTTGATTGGGTCCAGCGCAACGTGGCCGCCTACCGCCCGGGAACCCAGATCCAGGCCATCGCCGTGGGGAATGAGGTCTTCGTCGACCCTCGCAACCTGACCTCCTTCCTCGTCCCGGCCATGCAGAACGTCCACGCCGCCCTCGCCCGTCTCCGCCTCGACGCCGACGTCAAGGTCTCGTCCCCCATCGCCCTCACCGCGCTCCAGAACTCCTATCCCTCCTCCGCTGGCTCGTTCCGGTCCGACCTGGCCGAACCGGTGATGAAGCCCATGCTGGAGCTCCTCCGCCAAACCGGGTCCTACCTCATGGTCAATGCCTACCCGTTCTTCGCCTACGAGGCCAACGCCGACGTCATCTCCCTCGACTACGCCCTCTTCCGCCCCAACCCGGGGGTGCTCGACCCCGGGAGCGGGCTCAAGTACTACAGCCTGTTGGACGCCCAGATCGACGCCGTCTTCGCGGCCATGTCGGCCCTCAAGTACGACGACGTTAAAGTCGTGATATCCGAGACGGGGTGGCCGTCGAAGGGGGACGCGAACGAGACGGGGGCGGGGGCGGCGAACGCGGCGGCTTACAATGGCAACCTGGTGCGGCGGGTGCTGTCCGGAAACGCCGGGACGCCGCGGCGGCCGCAGGCGGATCTGGACGTCTACCTCTTCGCCCTCTTCAACGAGGACCAGAAGCCCGGGCCCAGCTCGGAGAGGAACTACGGTCTCTTCTACCCAGACGAGGAGAAGGTATACGACATCGCGTTCACTTTAAGCAGTAGCGGTGGGAGTAGCAACAGTGGAGGGGACTTAAGGTGGAGGGAGGACGGGGGGAGATCGAAGGGAGGTGATGGCTCGTCGCCGTCATCGACGGGGAGTGGGAGATTGTCGGCGAGCTCGACAGGGGAGAAGTGGTGCGTGGCGAACGGGATGGTGGGCAAGCAGAGGCTGCAGGCTGCGCTGGACTACGCGTGCGGGGAGGGAGGGGCGGACTGCGGGGCGATCCAGCCCGGGGCGGACTGCTACGAGCCTAACACCTTGGAGGCCCACGCCTCCTACGCCTTCAACTCCTACTTCCAGAGGAAGGGCCGAGTTGTCGGCACCTGCGATTTCGAGGGCGCCGCTTACGTCGTCTCCCAGCCTCCCAGTGAGTCCCCTCCCCTCCTCCCCTCCCCTCCTTTCTTTGCCAGCTAGCTAGCCGAAAGTTTTGGGTCAGATGATGATAGTGAACCGTTGGATCGTGGGGATTTCTCCAGATCAATGATCACGGAGGGAGATATCCCAGCTCAATGATCACGAAGGGAGAATAATTTAGAGCTAGAAACGTTAGGTGGTGGTAAAGTTTCTTGGGGTAGGGCGGTTTCTCTTTTATTTCTACGGCGTCCCGCTGTTACTACTGCTTCCAGTACCATTTCGCCATTCTACGGGACTGCCGTCACGAGACAGTGCTGGCCCACCACGGTACGATGCACTACGTCCAGTCGTGTCGTCCGAGTCTTGGCTACTCTCTCTGTGTCGCTTTGCGCGGTCAATGGGGGAAGAGGAAATTGCGCGGGTTTGCTTTGCTCTTTCCTTGTGCTGGCTCTGATTCAGGGCTTGGTACGAAACTCATTATCTCCGCTCATCGAGCTCGTCCTTAGCTTTTCCTTTTAGCTCTAGATAATAATTTTTTAACAACGTTTTAACGCTTTTGCCTTTTTCGTGGTGGTTACCGGCTAGTGGTAGACTGGTGGATGAATGAACTTGAAATACGTACTGGATGCAAAGCACTATTTACTTTTGGCACGCGCAAGAACTTGGCGCGGGCGATGCGCCGTAGATATGGCTGTGATCCGCCTGCTTCGATGCGTTCCCATTTGACTGTGTTATCTTTTATGACACCACCTCGATTCGCCGTATTTACTTTGTTTCAGTCTGATCGATTAATGCTAGCTTCATTACTGTCTCGCAAAGGATGTAAATTTTTTTTTTTTTTTTGTCAATTGCTGCAGAGATCGGGAAATGTGCTCTTCGCTCTGGACCTTGAGCGCGATAAGGGAGGCCGGAGCAGCAGCTGAGATCACAAGGAAAAGAAGAGATGGTGAGAGATGATGATGAGAATCTTTGCTGCCGCTGCTGACTGCTGCTGGGGGGCGGTGGGAGGTCAGCAGGGGCAGCTTGGATTCTGAATATGTTTTTTTTTTTTTTGGTGTAACGTAAACTATATTATTTTATTACATATAGCATGTGAGCCTAGTGTAGCAGCTGTTTGACCCTTGTCCCCTTGTATCCTTCATGTGATGAACCGATGTTTACGGTCTGACTGTTTGTGTATAAGTGAAAGTTTTATTAAACGCTACTTACCCATATTGGTTCTTGTTACCGGTGGGGTATTTTATGGTGGCTAGGACAACGTTGTGGTCCTCTCAATTTTATAGTCCAGTGCCGTAGTCGGAGCTTGGATCTTGCTTGGATCTTTAATGTCGGTTGCAATCGAGGACCCCGTCGCCTAGTTATATTATTTTTTAACTGATCTCGGACCCGTGTCGTAAGCTTTGGCCTTGTTAAAAGCTTCACACTCTACCCTATTCATTTATGAGATTTCAAAATTCAACAAAAAAAAAAAAAGAGGGTGGGATTATCATGGAAGTGTGTCAGCATAGGTGAAAAAGTCTTGACCGTTCCACACTTTCCAAGGATGCAGCTCAAATGCCCGCGCGGATGGTTTCACACCCACCAAGAGAGAAGCCTTCAGCTAACTTGCGGTTAATTAGACTCGTAGAGCTGATGGCACTTTGAATGAGTTATGATGGTTTGAGGAAGATCGAGAGTTCCATCAGTAGGCCTGTTAAATATAGGCAAGAGCCATTTGAATTGGCTGGCTCTATGGGAGGGTGACACAGTGTACTTCTGAACAAGTAGGAAAATTGGAAATGTTAGTATCTTGGAGGTCAGCTTGCGTGATTACATTAACTGTGAACCGAAGCAGAAGCAGAAGCAGGAGAGTAACTTTCAACAAAAAAATCTTTGTAGCACGAGATTATCTCCTAGAGCAATACTCGCCAACTAATTAGAAACTAGGGACATGGAAGCTCGCTGTTGCTGCTTCTTCCTCCTCCTCCTTTCTAATTTTTAAACATAGAAAGAGGATCTTTTGTATTTTACGTTCTGTTTGGTGTTTTGTCAGAGTTCATAGTTATCAGTTTCTCCTTAAAAATACAGAAAATCAAGATCGTGGTAGTAACTCAGTTTTTGTTTTTTAAGTTTTTTGAGGGAAGTGGGGAAGCTTAAAAATTTTGCGAAAGCTGGAAAACCAAAATTGTTCTTAACCTTCACTCTCACCTCTCCTCGCTGGCGACCATCACCACCGCCATCGCCATCTCTGTAGTTTTCAGTTACCTCCGGTCCCCACCTCCGACACTCCCAGGTTCTCCGCTCCCCCCTCCGCATCCTTCGGCAAGACTACCAGACCGCTGCCGAGCTTTCGCCGCGCGCGCCCTCCACCACGTCGGACTCAGGCTCCAGTCAAACCGTCCGGGCTCGGTTTGTGCTCTGCCCATGCTTCAGACCGGACTCGGAATTGAATATAATTTTAAATTTAAGTTTAGGCATGGATTGGACTGGAAGCTTGAACAAAAATTCCTAACACGGCCTGAGCTGCATGAAAACCTGACCCGCTCCGACTTAATTCTAATCCCATGCTCAAAGCACATGATCAGAATATCATTACTTGTGTCTTGGACTCACGTTGACATGTTCATAAAAAGCAGTTTTTAATATTTAGATTATGTGCTCTATGCATGATGTATGTTTGACACACATCTTCGAGCTGATCCACGAGTCCATGCTACATCTTATCACCGAATCATAACCCAGCACTTGGAGTGGCAAATGGGTATGGCCATATATATATTGATCAGATTGGAAACCAGTTGGATTAAAAAGCTATTGATCCAAACCTAACTCATTCATTAAATAGATTAAAAATTAATTAAGATTGAATGCGACCTTCTTAATACATGGATAAAAAAAGCCAAATCGTAATATATTAAACATGTTGAAATAGATTGAACAAGCCGTAATTCTAAATATAAAACTAATATGTTTGACAAAAAAAAAAAAAAAGGTTCAGTCCAGTTGACCAGTTTACGTCCACATTTCGTTTATAGGAAGATTTTTGAGTTGATTGGGTTGGTGCTTAATGCCATGAGTTGCTACCATTATTGAATCTTGGGTCAAGATTTTTTTTTTTTTAAAAATTATTAATTTTATACGAGACGGCATAATTTGCCAGTATATGTTACCATTAGGTTTCTGGCTCAGAAGCTGTTCAGATCAGAATCAAAATCATCAGATCAGAAGCTGTTCAGGTCGCAAACAAAGGCATGAAAAGCAACATCCAAACAAAGTTTGGGAGAGTCTACTGCAGTTCTGATTCACTGATTTTGCAGGCATAGGAAAGTTTGGAGATCCTTGGATGGATTAGTTTCAAAATCCTTTATATGCTCTCCACTCCTACTGCTACATCACCGGAGCAATTAGGTGCACTCATAGCCTATAGATCTTTGAATTCCCTTTATTATTTTTCCGTATGCTTATGATCTTCTTCTTCTTCTTCTTCTTCTTCTTAAACAACAAGAGATAGGATGTAAAAATTTTAGTTGGCAATATTTATTGGCATTCAAAACTGACTTTAGAATGCCAACCGAGTGGAAGCAGGAGATCGTCGGTAGGAGAGGAAGTCCAAAATATGATCAATGGAGAAGAAAATTTGGTGGTATTCTAGAATCTCTCTAATGACTACACGATCAGAGAAGAAAATAATTTTACAGAAATTCGGATTCCCTATCGTACTTCTGTGTGGAGGGTCTTATATCGTTATGGAGATTCCTCTTAATTTGCTTGTACCTGCTCGGCTTCTATATTTCTCATAGGATATAAAGCGAAAAGAGTTGATTTACAAGTAACCTAGATCGACTAGAACGGAGTCTCACATAAGTCAGCGTCACAGTCAGTCATATGTTCAAGCAAATTATGGATCACCAAGGGAACCGTAAGCTTTTCTCAAGCATCGGAAAGATTTACTTTTACCTTCTTGAGTTGGCCATGGCCTTCGCAACATGGGCACCCATTTCTTTTTGAATGAAGTGGATCTTTTGCCACATTGGAAGGACCTCTAGACGTTCGCTGCTCGTAGGCCTTTCTTATAGGATTTAACCTTTTGCTGGTGTCTCATCATCTTAGAGAGAGAGCTCATCATGCGTAGGTGCTCTTTGAGTCATTTGGACAAGCGTGCCATTTTTGAAATAATTAATTAAAATTATTAAAATAATTAATTTATGGAGCTATCATTTTAGTGTGAATATATAACTTAGTTGACGAACTAACGTGTAAGCTATTTCATCGATTTTAATTGATACATATAATAGAATATAAAAAAAAAATTTATAAATTTAAAAATTAAAAAAATATTTTGAGTGAAGGTTTAAGAATTAAAAATATATTTTTATATTTTTTTTATTGAAAATGATCTAATCCTCGTGAAGGTAGATCAGGGCATAAGATGACATGCTGACCCCCAAGCAACGAGAGCCTTGACGCATTAGCTCCGAAGCATGAGAAACGAGCCTCTCCCGTCGGCATCCGCGTGCACTCTGGATGATCCATAAGCCATGGATCCCAAATAGCGAAGCATTCCAGCGACGGATCTCAAGGGTTCTCAGCCGTCCATCATCGGTTTCCGTGTTGGTTGCCACGACCGATCTTTCCAGCTCGTTCTGGCGCGGACCAGCTATTTTCTATCAGAGAAAACGCCTCGCCGGTCTCAACGCTGCCCTGTCACGTTGCGATTAGTTCAGCGTGTGGGGCCGTCAAGTAACACTGCTGATTTCTCCTCCCAATGGTAACTCTATGCGTATCAAGCGGCGCTGCGAGCTTTACGAAGAAGGGCGAGGAGCCCAAGAAGAGCACCTTTAGAGCATATTCGGTGGAATGTACTTCTATTCTGTCCTTCTCTTTTTTTTTTTTTTTTTTTTTTCGAAGGCCGCGCGCGTCCAACCCATCTCTCTCCTATCCCTCCCATTTCAACGATCATCTCAACTAAAACCAACCCTCCGGGACGTCCCCTTCCAAGGGACCTTCAAGTGGCGAAGGGTAGCAAGACTCAAAATTCTATTTACTTAACAAAATTGCTCAGCAATATAGTTTCTAAGAAATTTTGTAATTTCGTGGACGTTCGTAGCGAGTTTGTGGTTGCGTAGGAGATGCAAATTTGTGTTTCGTCGAAAAAAGGGTTTGTTGGGTTGGGCATTTCTTCATCCAACTTTTTCTTAAACGCAAAAAAATTTAATATTCAAACATGCCATATCTTCGCAAGTTAGGCTAACAAAATTTTTTACTATAAATAATATGGAAAGATTCAGTATTCAAGCACATCTCATCTTCAAAAGTTATGCATAACAAAATTTTCTACCATAAATAATACGTATATTAGAGACTAAGACTATTAATTTATAATGTTACTCATCTTGACTAAATAAAATAATAGTTATGTTGACATTTTAACTTTCAATCTATCATGGATTATTATATATTTGACTCTAATATTTTATCTTCCATGATGCCATCTAAAAGATAGATGTATTTCAATGACTATTTATTTTTAAAAAAATATTATGTTCTGAATCTTACTTAGCTTGTTTAAACCATGACCCTTGTTAAAGCTCTCTTAAGTCCTTGATGGATGAAAACACCTTTCTATTTTTGGTGAAATCGACAATGCTATTTGATAACTTTTCTCATATCATTTTATGATTAATTATGATGTCATGACTTGTTTGTTGGTTGTGCATACCTTTTCAAATTTCTTGCAAAATCAGAAGAGTAATATAATGTAAATAAATAATTACCAAATAACTTATCAAACTTCTTTTCCTAAGAATACAAATTTAATGCAAAGAGCTTGCACTCAAGCCCATGGTCGTGCATCTTGAATATGGATTGTGTTGGTATCATATCTAGTTATCGCACAGGATTTGCTTGAATCGATGATGATAATAACATCATTCCTTTTTAATTGTCAATTAAAAATATATGATTATAAAGATGTCAATTGAATGAAAATGAAATATTATGTTGTATAATTTTTCTTAACTTTGTCTAGTAACATATATCTAGTAAGAATAATCATAATGCAAACATTGAAATTACTTTTTAATGAGATTGTAACGTATGTAGTACGATAAACTCTAAAGTTAACCAAACCAATTTGCCATTAAGTTGAACCATCACTATCTTGTTTTAATGAGAGGCTATGATATATTTTTTTAATAAGAGGCCATGCAAAATGATATCATAATGATTTTATATCAAAACCTTTATAATGTTCCAAACTTCACCTACTGGTTCGATTAATATGTTAGCAAATTGGGCTCATATAGTTTTAAAAACTCGAGTCCCAGTTAATTGATAATAAGTGAACTTGAGTTATAGGCTCTTTGAATCATTATTATTATTTGTCTATTCGATGAGAACTCGAGTTAAAGTTAATTTAGCAAGTGAATTTGAGTTATAAACTTTTCAAGCTATCTTTTCCTATACGATGAAACATTGTTCGTCGCATGCTACAGGCTAGATAGGATTATTCTTTTATGAAAGAATGTCTCGTTGCATGCTACAACTAATCAGGATTGTTAGCGTTATAAAGATAACTTCACGTTATAGCGAAATTCTTTTTACTACTATTTTATAGGTAATCTTTTTTCCTTGTAAAGACTGATTCTAGTTTGGATTCAACTTTTATACATCCGAGTTAGCTCAGATTTTATTTGCAACATTTTAAGTTCACTTACTGATATACTTAATATGTTAGCGAATCGAATCCATATAATCTTTAAAACTCGAGTGTAGCAGATGAAATTAAGTTATGAACTTCTTAAATTATTCTTTTTTATAGGATGTGGCACTAATTTCGTGGGTATTATAACCCCATGGCCATAACCTAATTCTTAGGATCTAAAAATTTAGGTTGCAAGCAACCTACAAGTGAAAATCACAAATTCTACGAGTTTTTCACGCATAGTCAACATATACTGCTATCTTTGTCCCACTGAGCTAACGCTAGCTTCTTCACCGCGCTCGTCAGGGCGACCCCCAAACATCGCGTACCACGGAGGGTGCCCTAATTTTCAAGTGGGAGTTTGAACTTCGAACAAGTCATCCAACCACATACAATCAAGCCACAAAGCTCTCATAAAAAGTACATGCAAAATTCACGCAGTATGACGTAAGGATCACTTTCTAAAATTATTGGGTGCGTGGTTCTCTCTCCCTTACACGCCAAAAACTCTTCGTAGTTTGACAATTGCGCTCCTCCAAGGATGGACGCGAACCGGATGAAAGCCCTTGGCCGGCGCTTTCAACGCACATTGCTCATCATTTGGTATAAAGCAATGAGCGCGAGAACAAACAACTGGGTGCAAAAAAAAAAAACCGACATCCCTCCGCCTCTCCCAGCTCATATTAGATTCCACTCTTTTCCTTTCAACGGCTCAAGAAGGCGAAAAGAGAGATTGAGACAAAAAAAAAAAAAAAAAAAGAAAGCAAGGGATCCAGCTCAAACTGGAGATGGGCGAGGAGAAGATTCTTGAGGGGAAATCCGAAGAGGAAGAGAAGGTGGGGAAGAAGGAGGCGAAGCCTTGTCGTCATTCATTGATCTCTGAAGAAGTCTGGTGCCGGACTGCGGCCTTGGCGGCGGCGGCGGCGGCAAAAGAAGGCAGCGACGAGCCCCTCGTCCCGCCGCTGAATTTCGCCATGGTGGACGACGGCGTCTTCCGCTCGGGCTTCCCGCGGGCTTCCAATTTCAGCTTCTTGAAGACCCTCAAACTCCGCTCCATCATGTGAGTGAATTCCCCTTTCTTTTGCCCGCGCCGGCATTGCCTTTGCTCTTGTTTTCTTCTTCTGTGTTTGATGAAATGTTAGGGCGCTCTGGATTCTTGTTTGGTTTTTGTTTCGGGTTTTGGATTCAGATATCTTTGTCCGGAGCCGTATCCGGAGGCGAACAAGGAGTTCCTTGAGTTGAATGGGATCAGGCTTTTCCAGTTTGGGATCGACGGTTCTAAGGTACTTGTTGCTTATCCTCCTTCGCTGACAAATTTTGGCTCTTGATGCTGGGTATTATGGCATTGGATTTAGAGCAAGTTCTTTCCGCGGCACTAGCATAGTATTTGAATGATCTGGAGGTCAATGGATGGTGCTGAAATTTCTTTGTTCAATGTTTTTAGATTCTTTTGTCGATTTGCCATTCATCACATGCATGCGGCAAACACTTCTCTCTTTCGAAGCTTAGGAGGAATGATCAATTATTGATAATACTATAACTCTATTCGACTAGTCTTGTCGCCTTGTGATTTCCATCTCTGTTTGTTTGATGGCAACTTTCTTAACTTTTTAGTCGCTGTATTGCCACTTCTCTGCATGTTTTTCCTCTATAAATAATCTATGTCAGTTCTTCTACATGTTCTTCGGTTGTTTTGCGGAAAGGTCAACTAAAACTACTTATCCTTGCTCTTTTGGCATCACAATGAACCGCAACCTTAGAGTACAAGCCTAGATCATTCTTCCAACAGTTCTCGATGGTGAGGGACGATTTCATATTATTCTAGAATTTCTTCACCATTGGATCTGTGTTTTCCGTGTGCTTCTTAGTTTGGTTAATTTGAGTTTGGACATTCACTCTCATTCAAGTCGGTCAGTTGACATTGCGTAACGGGACAGACTCAGCTTCCTCATTGAAAACATGTGCTTGACACATCACCAACAGATAAAATAATGAGGTAAAGCATCAAAACTTGACTCTTTTCCTATCCATGATAATAATTTATAAGTCTCTGGCCAAGATTTAAATCTCACGAGAGAAGTCATCCCAATCTTTCTACGGCGCCGTTATGTCCGGTCCTAACATTTAAGTTGAGGGATGTTGGAAGATGGGATGTCCAAGACAATGCTAAGATGGTTTCATCCTGACAATGGTATACTGCCATGTTATCCCAGAAGATATGCCGTTGGGGCTTGAAACTATGACTTTAACAACGAATAAACATTCATCAGGTTAAGCAGACGTATTTATAAGTAAGGTTTTATGTCCCAATAAAAAGGAAGAAAAGAAAAGACAACAAGAAAAGAAAGATAGAAATAAAGGAAGGAAAGAAAGTAAAGAAAGGAAAGAGAGAAGTTGAAAAAAAAAAAAGAAAGAAAGAAAGTGTTGTAACGGGCATCCACATTGATATTGATGTTTGGAATTATAATGAAGCGATTAGAGTTTCTATTTAATAATTATAAATAGATAATTATGAGAGTGGTTAAAGAAATCTAGTTTGGTGGGTGAAATAAAGTAATCCTTTTATATAGCAATCCTTTTAAATAAAGAATGAAACCGACTACTTCTAATAATTAAAAAAAAATATGTTTGTTCTCACAAAATAATAGATTTCTCTCCTTTAGATTTTCTAGAATATTAGTTTTGGCCTGTGATTTGGAGTATGTGAAGCTTGTGGGTGACTCTGATAGCATAACATAAAGCGAGAAGGACATAATGAAGTTTGTAATACAAGCTAAGGATTTATATTTGCTTTATTCAGATCTACTAGTCCTCTAAATTTTAATTTTTTGTTAAAGAAAAGTAGAAGAAAAGGAAAGAAAAGAAGGAAAGAAGGAAGAAGGAAATTAAAAAAAAAAAAAAAAACAAGAGAAGAGGAATGAAAGAAAGAAAAAAAAAGAAATAAATATAAACAAATAAGAAAAGAAGAAATGAATGTAAATGAGATACATACTGGGATGCTCTATTGGGACAGAATGGGATAACATGATATCCTATTTTATAGAAAAATCTGAACATTCCCATCCTATGGGATTTAAAACTTTACCATAATCGAGCATTCGTTCTTTAGGTAGATAAATCAATTCCCAACTTTATTTCTTGAAAAGATATTTTTTCTATGGGATTGCATGCCGATGAGTGTTTTGTTCGATATTGGTTTGTACCGAGAAGATTTTGGATAGTTATACAGAATTAAGAAGCCCAAATCATAACTTCTTGACTAGACTTTTTGGGGGAGATCCTATATTGTGATAAATGGTATCAAAGCGGATCCAGCTCATAGCTCATGTAAGCCAAGAGATATTGCATGTGAGCTTTATGATTGGATTCGATTGAATTTAAATATGAATTTGGATATGGACTCTTGACCTAGCAAGGACACTAAGAATTGAACGGAAGGAGTATGTGAGAGCCCATGCTGGTGAGTATTTAGTTTTACATCGATTATGTACTGAGAAAATCTTAGGTACTTATACATGATTAAAAAGCCCAAATAATAACCCTTTAGTTAGCCTTTTTTGATGAGATCTTGGGTTGTGGCATGTTCATTATCAATTTTTCAAATGGATCACTGCTTTGCCCTTAATTGCATCAGTAAGATAGTTGACATCATCCAGTATCTAAGCATATGAGGTTAAGCCATCTATTATGATTTTCAAAAAATGCAAATATCATTTTTTTTCCCATTTGGCACTAAAGCAAGTATCTCATAAAGACTACATTTGTGGTATTTTCTGAGTCTTCAGAGTGGTGACATATATCAATCCATATGGCTTCATCTAGATTGAAGGATCCTTCATATGTCAGTGTCATTGATATTTATTTAAAAACTAAGATCTCATCAAGTGCTATGCTTTCACCTGATAGCTTTAATCTCGGTCTCATAACCAGCAGCCAGTGATTCCCTATACATTTTGCTAAAATGAAATGGATTCACCCATCCAGATTGGTGCCTTAACTGTTCTAGTGAGAGAACTTTTAGACTGCAATGTTACTAGGCGTCTCCATCCAAAAACCCCACTAACATGTGCATAAAAACTCTGGCCCTCCGTGAACGTATGATGCTCATGTTGATGCAGGTGCCTACCAAAAACCCCACAAACACTTGCATAAAAACCCACAAGTATCTGGCCCTCCCTCGTTGAACGTATGATGCTCATGTTCTGAGCTACACGATTCTATTGAGCATTAGGCTGTACTTTTTGCCCTATAGTACGCTTTAGATCCTCTTTCTGTCAACTCTTGAAGCCTGATTTGACTTGCTTCTCAGGTAATGTTTTAGTCTACATTTGATGCTTGAACTTAAATTTACTTCATCATGTGACACCAAGAGCTTTCTGAAAAAGTCATGTATTTTGCAATGCCACTTTCATTGCATCACCCTTTGAAACCACTGGAAATGTTTTGAAGTATGAGTTCAGACTATCTCCTCTTTGAGATCAAATTAACCAACCTCAAAGTGGTGCATTGTAGACACAGTCCCCATTCAAATGTTTATCCCGGTGACCCTGGAAACAAAAAGACTTATGAAAAATTTTCTGTCAGCAAACAATAAGCTGCTATTTACCCCATATGAGGCAAAGCAGCATCCTGTCAAGAGGCTACCCAAAATATTGAAGCATCACATGATGTGCCCGTGCAAGTTAAAGACTACCATGGCATGCGTTTTCAAGTACTGGAGTAGAAACCATAGTTTGGCTTTGTACCTGGCCCTCTGCGATCTTAGTTTTGCCCTTTTATATCCAAACTCAGTATGTCTAAATCTATTGATCTAACATTTACTTTTAATATGTCACGTAACTGAATAACTATAATTTTGAAAAATTATAACCATTATTGAACGAATCAGTTTAAGCAGCCATAGGGAAATTGTCTCTGGATATTTAACCTCTTGAATTCAGTAGCTCATCTTCGCAACTTGAGACTTCTGGAATTCAAGGTAAACCTTTAAGTTGTTTGTTTATTAGATATTTTACCCTCTAGATGCCAGCTCATGCTACTTATAAAGGAATGAAATTTCGATCTCCATCAGACACCACCTACTTAAATGGTTGAAATATGTTGCATCTTTCAATTGATACTAGGAGAAACTCCCATGTTGTTGTTAGATAGATCCACTTCATTGAAACATCCGTTAATTAACCAACACATCATTCTGCAAGATTAAAGGAAATCCTATAGACTGCCTCTCTTCCCTATGTCACCATGCAGATTTCTACATATCTAAACCTTCGACTGAAAATCGTGCAGTTCTACTAAACACCAATCATTCAACTTCATTCAGCTAATTTTAACACCTCACTTCCCCAGTCATCTTGAATTTCATGTTTGATATACTTTACAAGGCCTAGGGTGCAATTCTATGGCGTTCCATCATTCTTGTCCCACTTACATCTCCTATAATCAAAGCAAGAAGAAATCACTATCCTCAAAATTCAATGGGAACTCATTATTAGTTTCCTAGAAAGGAAAATACACCAGCTAATTTCAGTTGCATCAATGACAGTTTCAAATTTAATTTCTTGCAGCCTTTAATCTCCCTTGCATGAAGAATTCTTCATGAGATGACATTTTTATGAGAAAACAAGTCATCAACTTCTAAGCTCTCTCACTGCATGCCAAATGGGACAGCCTTAGGAAGAAAATTTTCTGGTCTTATATGTTCAGCCTGGTATTAGAATCCAGCAACTTAAGGTCTCCTTTTCGTTGGGAAATTATTATTTATTATTAACCTTTTGGGATAAAACAAGGACTATGGTTAATTCTTGCTTCATTTCTAGGAACGTTTAACCATTAGCCATCACCTTTTTGAATATCAGCCTTGAAGCTCCTTTTCTCATGGCTTATATGATGATCCAATTGAATTATTGGGTATTATTTTATCTCTTTCATGAAGCATACTTATTCAGAAGATATATTTCCATTATTTCGCATGTTTCTGCCTCCTCCTGATGCTCAAAAATAAGTGGTCATAATACCTTGTGCATTTTAAATTTAAAATTTAATATACTGCCTGTACTGATGCTTATGCACAACTATTGCCTTTTGTACTTCCATCTCAAATGCTCAGAAGAACCGAAAGGGAAGAAGGAAAAAAAAAAGAAAAGAAGTCTTGAATAGCCATTTCCAGTTTCCTCTTTCCTACTATCTTCAAATAAAAATGTGTTGATTCTCGCTGTCAGTCTTTTCTAGCCTTATCTCCCGGTCCTGTTCATAAATGACAATTCAACTTGTGATACCGAGCATGAATTTTGATTGATTATGATATCAACATCTTTTGATTGAATTTTGATTGATATATAATATTATGATACCAACATCTTTTGATGTCTGTCTTGTTGTTTTCTCCTTATTTTATTGAGAACAACAGTTGAATTAATCATTCTCCTCTTTCACGAGTGGTTCACTCAAAACATGATTCATACTGTGACATTACAGCTGTCGATCCCCATCCCTTGTACAGCTTATCTCTCTCTCACCTGAATTTTGTAAGGATATGTCCGTCTGGTAGATCTACTGAAACTTGTGTGATTTCCAGGTCTCATGAACACTTAATTTGTTCACGTGCTGCCTGTCAAATGTGGGCAAACTTGATGCACCCACCTGAACTTCTACCCCTGTTATCCCCATACTTACTCTCTTCTCAAAGCCTTGTCAGCAAGGTCAGTGGATGGGTTCATTTAACTTAACCCATGAAAATGATCAGAAATTCTGTTAGATGAACCACAACCATTAATCTAAAAGGTTACTTGGTCTGATGCACTGCAGAAGTTGGCTATGTGTTTTATGATAGATATGATGAGATCTCAACGTACATCTTTATATGAGTTCATGTATTTTGAGTTGCACTTCCTCTCCCTGCCCTTATAACTTCATGTAATTCATGTTCCTCAGCTATTTTTGTAGATCCTCTCATTATTTGGCTGCATGTGGTATCTGATACACCATTTGGGCAGTTCACATGGAATAGTTGTATACTCAGAATATATGCAGCTATATTTTATACATGGATACGTCTGCTTACAAATTGGTTGGCTAGCTTACAATTAGATGTTTTCCCAAATACCGATCATAGGCCTGTTGTCCATACCCTAAAATAGGACTCACTAACTTTTGGAACTGAAGGAGATGAATCCTCTATTGCTCCCATTCCCCAAACAAATATGAACCTGAGAAAATTACTGGTCTCATGCTCCCATCCAGGTTCCTGCCTTTGCAATGGAACTTGTTCCTGGCCATAAAACCCAACAAAACCTGCTCATCGAGAGCTATGTTACATGGACCTTTCAATTTAGCCTCAAGGTTGCACACCTGTCACTTAGACATGGGTGGTCTGCCAACTCCTTTATGGGTATGTAAGAAGGAAATGATGGAAGAATCCAACACTGACATTTACCCGTACCCAAGTTCAGGAGAGATCTCTGGATTTTCTAATTTCTTGACTACATTGTTTTATTCGTCAATTTGGTCACTCATTGATCATTGTTGCATAATGAAACAGAAAGAGCCAAAAAATGCCTTCAACTTTGGAGCCAATGAAAGAAGAATTGATGCTGAACTACTAAAATTATTAGTTCAATCATCCTGATTGTCAAGTAGTAATGTTTCATGCTGGCTATACATGCATGCACCCTCAAACACCTAAAACCATGCAGCAGTTTGAATCTGTTAGATAGAGTATCTTAAAATAAAAGGCTATATGGTTATGGGACATCCTTAAAATTTCTGCACCTAGGGATGCGAGGGATGGATAACCTTTTCAGTGCTACGATGTGTTTCTAAAGATGCAAAATGCCATTATCCTGGAATTCTTATTCTTATCTATCTAGGAATAGAAGTAGAGCATTTTCTTATAGCTCTTGAGGTTCATCATGCCATTCTTGTCTTGTTAAGTCCATTTCCTATAATCTTAATCCCAAATGCAATATCAACACCACTAGCTAACATTGTATAATATTGAATAAATATTTTTTTGTTATATTTTTCTGACAATTGGAACGGAAATAGCTTCTTTTTTTTTTTCTCCAAATACTCATATGCTCAATATGCTTGACATCCCTGCAGGAACCCTATGTCGATGTTCGAGAAGACACAATTCAAGGAGCTCTCAAAGTTGTCCTAGGTATTAAAATGCATATTTTTCTCTTATATGTTGCCGGACAGGGTTCAGTTGAAAATTGCCTTTATCAATTTTAAGTGTTTCTTATTCAGATGCTCAGAACCATCCACTGCTTATTCATTGTAAACGAGGAAAGGTTAGAAGCTAAATATTTTGCTATCACTTCCAATACTCCAAATCTTGCTCTAAAATGTCTCATTTGCTCCATGTCTTTGTACAGCATCGAACTGGTTGTGTGATAGGATGCTTAAGGAAACTACAGAGGTGGTGCTTGACTTCAGTGTTTGATGAGTACCAGCGTTTTGCTGCTGCCAAAGCAAGGATTTCTGATCTGAGGTTCATGGAGTTATTTGACATTTCGAGCTTGAAACATTTGTCCACTTCGTATACACGTTTGAAGAAATCGTCAGTTGCTTGAGAAGGCCAGCAATTCCTTATTTGTGAAGAAATCTGGGTTCTATCTTTCTGCTGATAGAGAATTATTGCAGCATCAAAATAAATTATTAGAATCCTTTTATTGAGAATTAGAGCATTGTGTATATTAAGCAATACTATTTGTGATACCCTAACCTAGTGCATTAGTTAAAAATGAAGCTAAATAAAAATTATTATAGTAAAAATTCATGAGCAAATCCATCTCGTTGAGTTAACTTTGTAACACATGTTAAATCACCTAAAACAAAGGTTGTATAAGGAAGTTATTGGAAATTTAATGAACATATGTTAAAGTTGATGAATTTTTAAGAAATTATAGAATATCATTCCATGACCCATAACATAATTTATAGATATTTTTTCTTGAATTTTTATTTGAGTTTTATAATTTCTTTTTTCACGTGCTAGAAGAATTATAAACCTAATAAGCGTTAGGAATTTATTTTTAATTACTTATTTGATATTTATATCTTTAATTCTCTTTAAGAAATAGAAATCTTAGTAGAAAAAATTATTAGTTTTAGGAATTAATATCTTATGACAAGTAGAAAATGTATAAACTTTAGAAAAACTTTCTATAAATAGGTCATAGCGGAAGACTTTTGATATAAAATATTGACCAATAAAATTTACTTTCATCTTGGTCTGAAGAGATTTCTTGCTTATTAGAGTATGAGATTTCAATCCTGCAAGAATGATTGATGGAGGGTCAATAGTTATCTCTCATGTAGATTTATGAATTATGGAATCTTATACGATTAATTATTAAGTTATAAACTTTGATATCTAATTATGATTCTTAGTTATGAAGTGATCATTATTGATACATTATCATTATTATTAGAGCTAATTTGATGCATATGAACTATAAGCAATATATGGCATAAATTGATCATAAGATAATCAAAATTCTAATGCCGACTATGTTGGATACTTGTGGCCAATGGGGATATGCGTTGGCCAAGATTCTATAAGTAAATGTTAGATGCTAGTTAATACTCATGATCGATGAGGGATGTTGTATTGGTTCAAATCCTAGTAAGGGAGGTTAAACGTTGGTTAACACTCAAGTCTTATAGAAGACATGCATTGACAAAGTTCTACTAATGAGAGTTAAACATTAGTTAATACTTATGATCTATATGGGATATATATTGGTTGGGATCTTACCAATAGGGGTTAAATGTTGGCGGATGATAATGATTTTGAGCATAACTGGATTGGATGACATATAGCATCATGATAAAGTAGTATGATGAAAATAATAAACTTGTAAATCATGAATTTGTTCTTGTTATTCCTTAAATGATTATGTTGATAGTATGATATGTTTAATTCTTGAGAAATTGTATATATGCATTATTATTTAAATTTCTAGTGGAAGTAATCATTGCTTATAGGATGTTGACTTTATTATTTTATTATTATTTTTACTTTAAATATAGAGCACTAAATTTGCTGGGACACTTAGGAGAATAGTATTAGTCAAGCGAAAGAAATCTACACTATAATTTAAGATCTAATTCAATGGATCATAACCATAACCAATGATGCATTTCAAGTCATTAAAAATTTATTTTAGATATAATGAATATTAAATTAAAATTTATTTCTATTGCTCAATTATTTGATGATGTTATAATGAATGTCTTGTATACTTATAAGGTCACACTTTATATAGATATATGGTGGCTGTGTGTCCTTGGCTTGAGATCTCTAATCAGGGTATGACATTATGGTAGGGCGCATTTAGGTAGCCTTTTATTTTCCATGCAATAACCAGTATGGTCTAGATAATCAGCCCTAGAGATTCAAGGAAAAATTGCAAGAGGTATACATTTTGAAGATTCTTGAAAATTAACTTCCTTGAATGAAAGACGTAGCCAAGTCGATTTGATTATGCTCGGAATGAGTTTAGTCATGGCAGTTTCAAAAACTTCATGCTTGTTACCGTATGGGAAAGAATGAGTTGCGGATATGTGCGAAGACCTCAACGGGCATTCTGGATTTGAAACATTTCTTATATACCCAGCACAAGCTATTCTCGGGAGCAGAGCAAAAATTCCACTTTACTGCAACGTATTCTTGCAATGCCCTCGCATGAAGGCATCTGTTTGAACGAAAAAGAAGACCGGAGGATGACATGATGACGTCTGGTGTCAGAGGGAATGCAAATGAGGAAGCTGGTTAGGTGCGATCATGGTAGAAAGCCGCCATTTTCAGTTGAATAATATATATATATATATATATATAGTTTAATGACGTGTCTGTGTGACACACACGAGCGCAAAACTATCATCTAGCTGCTTTCATCTTCATGCATACTGAAATGGCTTGAGAATGAATTCCATGCTATGCCTGTTTTATTTACTAGAAGAACCAATTCAACTAAATTTGTGGCAAGAAATTCAAGGCCTATTGTCACCTATCTCTTCGTCACGATTCTTTTAAATATTTGCATATATAAAATATCTTGGAGAGGTGGATAGGTGGCTTGGATCCATGTTGACGTGGAGCGAACGTCCAACATTTTAACTGGCTGGCCCAAGAGCGGCCATGTTTGTCGCGGAATGGGGACTGAAAACGGTGAAGGTGGTGGATTAGTCGATATAATTTTAGAAGAAGAAGAGTAGAATAAATGCGGATCAGTCTCCCCTCGCCTTTTTCGGCGTCGCCGCCGGAACCCTCTATCCCCACTCTTCTTCCGTCGTCCAGCTTATCAACCCCTCCAACTTCGAGTCGAAGGTCCTCAGATCTCTCTCACACATCTCAAATCTTCCTTGTTTTTGATTGACGCTTTGGAACTCTTCAGATCGGAGTAGCTGAGTGCTGCGGGGAGGATGGATGGCAGGCTTTGAACGCGAACGGGTCGTCCTAGCGGAGTTCTTAGCGTCGTGGTGCGGCCACTAGCTACCTCTCTATGCTGACGCCCACAAGTCTCTCTCGAGTTCGGGATTGCCCCACTTCCAATTTACTGTGCTGCTCCGGTGATCTTTTATTTACCAGGGTGAATGATTTTTTGAGATTGGGAAGTGTTGAATGATATTATGATGGATGGCTGAGGTGCTGCAAAATTATCAGATGATGTTTACTTCGTTAGTTGATCTGTTGGGATCATTCGGTTGGTCAAGGTGTAGGGCAAAATAAGGTGAAATTCAATGCTCCTACGAATATTTGATGGGATATGCTATTGGTTTCATTTGCAGATGCTTAATTTAGTCAATGGTACATGGAACTAAGTTAATAATTTGCCTTCCGGCTACGTGTAGGCAGCAGCAGGCAAGCAGTGACCTTGGGAAGCATGCTGGGGTTGGTGGTCATGGTTACCAAACTTTGAAAGCTCTGAATGCGGAGCAAGGCATATAAAATCCACTCCGGAGTGTCCTTTAAGCATGACCAGTTCAGGCAAGCTAGTTATTTGGGACTCATGTTTATGTTTTTGTTTGATTATTTTATCAGTGTGCTTCTATAAAAGAGAACTAATGGTAATATATATTTTCAGTGAGTTTGTGAGAGAAGCAGGGAGTGGTGGTAAGGAGAGCCTGCCTCTACCTCTAGAGAGAGTTCTACGAACAGAACCATGGGATGGCAAGGATGGAGAGATTATTGAAGAGGATGAATTCTCCCTCGATGAGTTCATGGGGGAGGAAACCACAACTAAAGATGAATTGTAAGCAAGTAGCAGGATAAGTTTATGACTGTTTAAAAATTGAGGACCATCGATCAATTCCAACACTACTACAAGTTGGAGGCATATGCTTCAAACAATTTTGTCTAATGTCAAGAAGAAATTTCAGGTCTAGTTCATAGAATGTTTGCAGGGAACAACTTTTCAGGAGGGTACCGTGCTTCGTCCTGGACCGAGATGATCCCATGTGAAAATTTCTTGTTTAAAGACATGATAATCTTGAAGCTAATTCTACTTGATATTGGAAATACATTTAGATGATTTGTGGCAGATGCATTGCCATCAACGAATGGCTGATGATTAAGAGCTACCTATTGCCAACTACAAGCTGGGTTGGAATAGAAGATATCATTTACAGAAGCAAGGACTTCCCCAGAATGAATTAGGGTGTTGCAAGAGTTAACAATATTCTGATGGCTACTGTCTTGCTGTCAAATCTTCATGACATATTCTGTAATTCTGCTGGCAGTGCTCTTGTGAAAGTGAAGTGAATGTCCACACTTCGTCGGCTCTATTAGGAGGGAACAATGTTTATGTGCCTGCAGTGCTTAATGCTCAAATTTTAGCTAATGATTAATCCAAGTCCTATATTAACAATATATTTGTTGGGTTAGCAGGAGAGGATTTAAATAAAAACAAATGTTTTATTGGGATAAATTATCTTTCAATTAATAATCCATTGGATTTTGTTCCATCCTCACAAACGATAAGGAAAAAAAAATTAAAAGCAAAAATTCTATCCTCTTTCTGATCCGATATATGATATGCTCACTGAAAGCTTGTGGTAGATTAAATGTATGCTGGATGAAAAGGAGTCTGTTGCAATGGATTAAGCTAATCCCAAATCAGAATTTCCATCGAAGGCTGAAAATTTTGGTGCAACTGAGGACCCTTGAAATTATTTTGTCTCAAACGTGTCAAGAGTTTCATATCCAATTGAACGTATTTTAAATTATTTTCTTCATGTAGCAAGGTAGACAACTAGATATCAAGATGATTCTTTTCCAACTTCATCTAAATCTATGTGTAACCATGTGCTATCATTCAATTTTACGAGTTTTACGGGATCGGCAATCTTTCTTTGGGCATATATAAACCCTACTAAGCACACTTGTCCAGAGACGCGAGGCAGAACGAGCAGCTCCCTTTTTTTTTGGGGCGAGGCCAGGACCATGGTCTCGGACACCTGTTGCCTTTTTTTATTTTTTTTAAGATTGAGCAAATGATTGATGACTTTGTCTCCAGTATTCTACATCTCACCTTGTCACGCCCCACCGTACCCTTAAGAGTAGAATCCTCACGGACTTGAATTCCTCCGTTAGCTAAAGCTCTCAGAACCATTCGAGTATCCCAAGGCATTGGTAAAAAAAGGAATATTTATGTCCGTTTGGACGAAGGAAGGGAAAAAGAATAGTATGGGTGCCGCGAGATGCCAGAGGAGTAGTTAGTCGTGGTTAGCACCGGCCAGAGCGCAACGCGGCTGGAAAGCCGCTGACGTAATTGAACCATGACTCGCGATGGGTAGCTATTTAAATATGACCATATGAGCGAGACACCCGGTAATACTGCTGTCCCTTTTCTCATAAATCAGCGTCAGGAAACCTTCTGTGAGGTTACCGTATCTCGCCTTGCCATCAACAAACACAGAATACCATGGTGTATGCTAATGCCTTTACAGTTTTAGAATATGTATCAAATAAGTTATAACACCACCAGCATGATATTAGCAGCCTCCAGAAAAAAAAATTTTTTGTACAGGATCTCATGATTTTTGCCCCGTATGCCAAAAAACCAGGTGGAAATAATCAAGCGAACACTTGAAAAGAATAGGTACGCGTGTAACTTAATACAATAAATCCAGCAATATTATAGGTAGAAGTTTTTAGCAAGTAATTAATAAGTGTAACTCAACAAAAGAAACATTGAATTGCAGAGACTATGAGGTGCATTATGGAACTATTACATAAAAAGGTGAAATAACTCTGGTAATGAATTCCAACTTTACCAAGATAGTGGCATGTTAAGATTTGACTAGCATTTAGGTAGGTTGACCTCTGCTATGTTGCTCAAAAAACGCGTTAAGGACCTTTCCTAGCAAAAGAAAGAAATGGTTGGATGAGAGAAGAGCTGCCATTTTATGCTATTTCAATTTATTCTATTCTTACCTTTTTCAAATCGCATAAATATTAATTTTTTATGCTTTGCCTACGTATCTTGATTTACTCAGATATTTTACTTCTTAAGAAAGGTAAGAATAGTCTCGTGAACTATTTAAAGCCAAAGAAATGTAGGGCCAAGTCGAAGGTGGGGATCGTTTTAGTCTTTATGCGAATCATAAATCATATGATTTATTCATCTTACTCTCGAGAGGCTCGAGTGCAATACTGGCTAGAACCCTTCTTGGCAACCCTCTAGTCCACCAGTGGCCCTTCTAGCCTAAACGTCACTCGACTCTTCGGTATAACGGACCTTAAGAGAGATCTCAGCCTCCATCGAAATGCCAACTGGCTTTTGTGGAGCTGTTTTTATAATTAGGGTTAAATTTTTTTTTTTAACAAATTTAGGATGGGAACGAAACTTTTTGCAAGAATTGTGTTAAAATGAAAAACACCATTTCAAATGGCATTTTTTTGGAAAAAAAACGCTCCGTCAACACCAGCGTGGATGGGCTGGTGTCGTTTAAAAAACGTCACTATGAGCGGCATTTTTTCAATGCTTGAAAAAATGCCACTCTAAGTGGCATTTTTTCGGTACACCCCCCCCCCCGGCGGTGCCCCCACTCCCTCTTCCCTCCCGTGCACCCCCCTCACGCCCTTCCTTCCCGAGCCCCCACTCCCTCTTTCTTTCCTTCCATGCACCCCCCCTCACGGCCTTCCCGAGCCCCCACTCCTTTTTCCCTCATGAGCGCCCCTCCCTTCCCGAGCCCCCATTTTTTCTTTCTTCCCTCCCATGCACACCCCCCTTCTCTTCCGCCCCCGTCCGCCCTCCCGGCCCCCGTCCCCCCCGCCCTCCCGATCTCCTCCCCCATCCCCTTCCGAGCGTGCACCCACCCCCCCCCGCAACCCCCCGGCTCCCCCTCTCTCTCGCGCACCCGAGCAGTCGGTCCCCCGTCTCCCAAGGTAAATTTTTTTTAATTTAATTATAAAAATTTAAATATGCTTTGTTACTAACAGCTTCACATTCATCTTTATAATAAAGAAATTGATAACTGAAGCAATGATATTTTTAGTTTAATTACATCGATTAATCACGACAAAAAAACTAAAAAATTAAAGAATTTATGTATCGATAGAAATAAGTAAAGGTTAGTTAGCTTCTTGTGGAAAAATTACATTGTTTGATGAGTAAAAAAAATTCAATGAGCATGATCTATCATGATAAGCAACGTCGACAACTTGATATGACAATATATCTTATTTTAATAATAATATTTAAAAAAATAAATACTTTGGATGTCAAGTCTCTGATATAGTCTCATTTTTACCATACAACAAACACACAGAAAATAAATAGGTTAATATTGAATATTTAACAGGGTACGCATCTATTATTTAAATGTTAAATGCTTATGAAATACGTGCATATTCCATTATTAGTTTGTTTGTGGTTAATCAGTAGAAAATTTATACTTATTTTAGTTTATGTTTGATGATACAATATTATGTATTGATGCTAGATTTATTTTGAACGTTATTTTTTAGATGAGCACCGATATTGTTCGATTGCTGCTTTATTGTGATGGATCAATTGAACATAGCTTAGATGGAATATAATATAATAAACCTCCTCGTAAAAGTTTTAGATTGAGCATGGGAACCCGTTATGTTGAGTTGATTGAGTGGGTTTATAGTGTGCTTAAAATTTCAGTGCAGCAATATGTTTTGAGATTGATGTGGAGATCTCCAACATTGCATCAGAAATATGTGCTTCATCCAATCGAGGAAGATGATGATGTGGAGGAAATGTTGACATTTCCTTCCAAATTTCTAGATTATCGCTATGTTGAATTATATGTTTTCAAAGAAGATGCTCCAGCTCCATACAATGTTGATCATACAGAGGATATTCAGGATAGTTCTCCTATTGCCCAGCAGCAGATCAAAACTCCAGTGGATTTCTCGATGATGGAAGGAGTTATGCCAGTAGTGCAGAGTGTTGATATGGCAAAACAATCAGAGTGTTGATAGTCGGGGACTTGAGTCATACGACAGTGCAGATGATGACTATTGGTCTGAACATGATGACTCTGACGAAGAGCGAGATGAGGATGAAGACTCACATGGAGATGATGTAGTTCATGAAACTGGTTGTAGTTCTATTCCTATATCTACTCATCCAGAAATTGTTCCTAGTTAAGTCTATGAGCATCAAGTCTTTGCACATAGTCAAATACCGGAGTTTTATCATGACTTGAATTTGCAGGATGGTGGTTGTGTTAGCACTCAAAGACAATTACCCTTTAATTCTCAATTTTGGGATTCATCAATGACTGAGTTTGCTACAGGATTGTTGTTTGCTAGCAAAGATGAACTGAAAAAAGTATGTAAAATTTATCACATCAAGAAGCATCACATATATAATGTTGTGGAGTCAAAGAAAGCATTTTGGTCTGTGAAATGTGTATCTTCAACAACTGCACAGAGTTGTTATTGGAGGTTGCGTGCTAAAAAGTTGAAGAAGCATGGATTTTTTGAGATCATAAGGTACGAGGGGCCACACTCTTGTTTATTCAGTCATGTAACTCGGGATCACAAACACATAAGTTCACGAGTTATCAGTCATGCGGTTCGACATATTGTGGAGAAAGACCCAAGTGTGAATATTGAAGCCATTATTGCGTGCAGGCGAGAACAATTTCATTATACTGTGTCATACTCCAAAGCATGGCGTGGAAAGCAGAAGGCATTGATTGATGTATTTGGTGAATGGGAACCCTCATATGCTAAGTTACCTAAATACATGCTTGCACTTCAGAATGTAAACCCTGGAACGGTGGTCTGTTGGAATTTCTACAATGCAGGGACATCTAATGTGCGTGTCCTGAATTATGTTTTCTGGGCATTTCATCCATCCATCGAGGGGTTTCGGTATTGTCGCCCAGTCATTTCTATTAATGGAACACATCTTTATGGAAAGTACAAGGGGAAGATGCTCATTGCAACAAGCATTGATGCTGACAACAGGATATTTCCACTGGCCTACGCAATTGTGGATGAAGAGTGCACTGCTAGCTGGAGTTGGTTTTTGTGGAATCTCAGGAGGCATGTTGTGAAAGACAGAAATGGCATTTGTCTTATTTCAAACCGACATCCAGGTATACTAAGTGCCATAGCAGATGACAGTAATGGATAGGCTCCACCTCTAGCTTATCATCACTACTGCTTGAGACATGTGTGCAGTAAGTTCTACTCAAGATTCTCTAATATTCAATTAAAAAGAGCTGTATGGAAAGCAGGGAGCGAACATCAGCTTCGAAAGTTTAACTTTATCATGGAACGGATCAAGACAGTTAATGCAGAGGCTTGGACTTGGCTATCGGAGTTGGAGCCAGAGAAGTGGACATTGGCACATGATGGGGGTTTCCGCTATGGTATTTTAACAACAAATCTCTCAGAAGTTTTTAATAGTGTACTGAAGGGAGCTAGAAATGTGCCGATAACGGCCTGTGTTCAGATAACATTTTACCGTCTTATTAAGTATTTCAATACGAGACGCGTGGAAGCCATGAGATATGTGCAGGATAATCGAAATACTTTTTTCACTCCTCATGTGACAATTAAGCTTGTTGAAAGTCAAGCTAAAGCTAATGAGCACAGAGTGTTTAGATACAACATGCAGAGAGCCACCTATGAAGTCGTTACAAGAAGGTCAAGTGAAGCTCTTAGGGGTGGAGGCAACGTTAAGAATGTGTCACTTGTAGACAGAAATTGTTCTTGTGGAAAGCGGACAATTTATAAGTATCCATGTTCACATGTCTTAGCCGTGTGCCACGAAATTGCCATGGATACAATCCCTCTTGTTGATGAAGTATACACAACTGGCTCTTATATAAATGCATGGGGAGGTGAGTTTAATCCGTTACCCCACGAAGACTGCTGGATGGACACATTCACATGCATTCCTGATCACAACCGCCTCAGACCGAAGAAAAAAGGTAAGCCTAAGTCATCACGCATTCATAATGAAATGGATGAGGTGCAGCCAAGAAGTAAAAATCGTTGTAGTATTTGTAAGCAAACGGGTCATTCTCAACGCCGTTGTCCTAATGTAAATGTTGGACCTTCAGGATCCTAAATTGTACTATCTATATTTTATGTATGAAACAACTTCTGCATGGTTGATTGTAATAAATGAGAGCAAGAATTTGAAATTTTAATAGTCTTCATTTAGGCTATCTGCACTCAAGGTTTAGTGTCTTGAATTGCTTGATTTTTCTTCTACTTTTTTAGGGTATGTTTGTTATTGTTTGAGTGAGAGTCTCAGATAGAGAGAGTCTGGGCTACATTACAGGTGTTTTGCTCCATCGGCTTATATATACAGCAGAGACTGGGCTACTCTTTTCTATTGGTTATGCTATGCTGTGATATTCAGTACAAGATATTCATTTTCAGTATGATATGTTATGCTATGCTTATTTTATTAGAGACTAACTTATGTTTTGTGGGTTTCTGATCTGACATGTTTTTTTTTTTTTCTTTTTTCTTGGTTATGACCCTATGCTATGTTCCTTGAAGTTTAGTCAATTAAAATGCTGCCAAGAGTTGGGGGAACAGGCTGATTTTTGTTCACTGGTAGGTGTATTATATGATTTTTCTCTGTTCCTTAAAGCTAAATCTCTTTCACTTAAGTTAATCAGGTAAATTTTTATTGCGTGCATGTGAATATGCTGCCTTCAAGTCATATGATTGGTAGGATAACATAATTGAATCATTAAAAGTAATGTTTAAGTGCTATTAAATAGAGGAATTATATAAGTTAATTTGCTTTAGTCATTGGATTCTATAATATTGTTTCAAATTGTTAGGTGGATCTTGCCTGAGACTACAGAAAATCAGTAGATTACTAGTTTTAATTTGGATCACACGCAAACTAGCTTGCTTTTTAAGAATCCTATTGTGTTCTTGCAATTTTTATTTAATCTTTGTTATTACAAGCATTTCTATACACTTTAATGAAATTTCTCAAAATAAAAGGGACTGGTGAAATGTGGTTTGTCATGCTAACGTTGGTTTCCTATATTCATTTACTTAAGTTATGAGAAATAGTTCAGATGTATTTGCTTCACCGACCAAGAAGAAAGTTGTTAGTGAAAGTCTCATTTCAGCAGATATGTTGTTCCAGTCTATTATTTTGTTATTTAACATGACAAGATGGAAGAATTGGGTTTTTTATCGTTCTTATTGTTTCTCCTGCATTTACTTGTTCATTCTTGAATGGACTATGGACCATGGCACCAAAATATGGTCATTTGTTGAGTTTTACCTCTAGTGGTCGGTCAATGACTCAATAATTCTTGGCATGCAAGCTGGTCGTTGACTGTGTATCAGATTTGGTGGACTGTTGGGTAATATTTAATGAGCCTCATGTATTTGTTTTGCTAACTTAATGTGCGGGTGCTTGGCCTGGTGGACATCCTGACATGATTGAGGTGGCAACATCTACTTTACCAACTGGTGTTTTCAATCAAGCCTTGCACTGGATGTCTGAGGCACACTCAAAGGCCTATGACTATGACTATATCCATGGAAAAAGGTTGCTTGGAATTTCACTCATAGTATCAATACTTCCATACATACAGATTGATATAATATCATCACCCTCACACCTACTCATATAATAATTAATTTCAGGCTTATGTTATCTTCAATTACTGAATTGGTTTGATATTTACAGAAGTTTTGTTTGACTAGCAGCAAGGGTATTAGGAAACCAACTGTTGGGGTTGCACACCATGTCTCTTTTACAAGGCCCTATGGTTTATTTGATATTGCTGCTGTTACGCTGGCTAATTCATTGACTCTTTTCCCCTATGTGGATAGCATCTGTGATAAGCTAGATTTCATAGGCATTAACTATTATGGGCTGGTTAGCTTATCTCTAACACTGATTTCCTAGAAAGCTTGCACCCATTGCAACTGGGACAAGGTTGACATGGTTGTTATTATCCAGGAAGTAATTTCAGGGCCTGGCTTGAAGCTTGTGGGCAATGATGAATACAGTGAATCTGGACGTGGCGTGTATCCTGATGGTTTATACCGTATTTTGCTTCAGTTTCATTATTACTGAGAATGAAATTTCTGATGAAACTGACCTGATTCGATAACCATACTTGCTGGAGCATTTATTGGCCATATATGCAGCCACTATAATGGTTTTTATCCTTGTCTTGAAAAATATTTTTAATTATGAAAAATATTTGTCTTGAAAAATATTTGTAATATTGGCCATATATGCAGCCACTACTAAAGCATGTATAAATGTCCATGTTTGTAGGGTGTACCGGAGCTTAATTATTTGTTCTGGACAACATCAGATAATTGGGAATGGGCCGACGGGTATGGTCCCAAGTTTGGACTCGTGGCAGTTGATTGTGCCAATGACTTAGCACGTAAACCTCACCCTTCATACTATTTGTTCTCTAAGGTAACAAACTTCAGAGGCTGTAAATCTTGCTACTTTTAAATTAAGTCACTTAGTTTACATATAACTAAACTGTTAAAGGCAACAATTTAATAACGCTTCAATAAGTCAGAAACCATCACAATATCTGAGCAATACAAGAAACAACTCAATGGATGAAACATATTTAATACATTAAACACAAAAGTCTTTACAACAATTAGTTTATTTACATAGCTTAAGTACCACAGCCCCGTCTAGGAGGTCGTCGAAGTCTAGGAGGTCGTCGAACTCGTCTAGAGCATCGCGCATATGTCGCGATCGATCGAGGGCCCTCGTCAACCACATGGGAGACCCCCTCTTGCGCGGGGATCGTATCTGTCATATCAATATCGCCAAAATAGTGGGAGACATCATCACTTACCTCAGTGATATCCGTATCAGCAATGTCAGTAATCAGCAATGCCCTCTGATCATGACTACCAGATGTACCCTCACCTGCATGCCCCATGTGTGAAAAATTGTGTGCATATGGCGACGACATGTAAGAAGGCGATGGTGTATAACAAAATCTACTCGTCCCAGGATCCTCATATGCGTGTGCCATCGCCGGTTCCTCATGAACTCGTGCCGCAGCAGGTGTACTCCTCACATGCTGATGGTCAATTACAGAAAAAGTGTTATCTAAAATTGCCCTTATGTCCAAATGAATCCTTTGCCGCTCGGCCTCCGATGTCGAATGCATAACTCGATCCAACTTCAACGACAACTCTTGAAACCTCTCATGCTGTATGTTTATGACAATATAATATCAAAAAGCAAAAGATAATAACTCAGGAATAAATGATATTAAATAATTATTTTAAAATAATACCATGAATTCAAATGAAGCTCCTTCTCCTTCGTAGCCCGCAGTATGATACTCGGAACGGCTAATACATATACGTGTTATACTCCTAAACCATTCCATGTACTCCGGAGTAAATGGGACTCCCTCAGCAATAGGCTCCCCAATAATGATGTTTTCACGCCGCTCATTCTATATAGCAATATGTGTGGCGTGTATAGCATCCCACGAGGCATGTGCCCTCCCTCGTCGATCTATCTGATGAAGCTGAAGTAACGTATCGCATGGTGATGGGATCGACTGGCGGCAACCAAATTGTCGAAACACTCGGTCCGGGAAATGCCACTCCACTAAATCAAAACAAATAAGTGGGGTCCGTGCCATCCAAATATCCGAACCGAATAAGCAGTTTGGAGGCAAAATAGAGAAAATCTCGGGCGTATACGGACACCATATGAACTGCATGTAAAAAAACCATCAATCCACAACTTACTTACATAAAATAAAAAAATAATATTGAAAATATATTTAAAATTTAGTTATGTCATACCCGTTGGGAACTATCATCCAATACGTCAAACTGGTCTCTATAGGTACGCAGTGTATGAGCTGGGACATTCTTTTGGTTCAATCTCACGTTCCATCTATGCCCCCATGGTGCACCTAAGTGCCAAGCATCATCTGCATCAGCAGGTTTAGCCTCCGGAGTCTCAAGTCTGATGGGATGAAAAACAGGTAATCGTTTCCATACCCATATCTGAACGTTCGAATAATGCTCAATATTAGTAAACAATAGAAAAGAAAAAAAATCCAAACTCAATCGATATAATCAACTGTTTACCTGTAGCAAGGGCAAGTATCCTCCTATCTCTGTCTGAGTAGGGCTCGTTCCGCAACAGAGTGCCCGATAGAAACCGGCAAGTGTAGCAGAACCTCAGCTATATGCAGCAAATGCTCCCAGGTCTTCTAAAAGAGGCACATACATCAACTTCACTAAATATCCGGATGTATCTGGAAGGATGACTCCACCTATAATTTGGAGAAGTTGCCCCCTCACAAACTGCTGGACAACCTCATCATCTGCATCATCATCCAAGTGGAAGTTTCGGTAGAACTGATCGAAGAATGATAAGCGGAAACGGCCTTTAGAAAATGCCTCGGCAGGGGGTTCAACCCCAAACAACCTCACAAATATATCCTGCCACTGCTCTAATATATACCGTGAATCAAGCCCAGTAACCGCTAACCCATCAATTCGTAGACCACTCAGAATACCGACATCCTGTAGTGTGACTGTCGCCTCGCCAAATGAAAGATGAAATGTGTGGGTCTCCTACCGCCACCTCTCAACAAGTGCAAAAATAAGGCCGACATCGAGTCGAATCTGCCCCATTTGATATATGCCATACATGCCAACCTGCTCCAAATAATATTGCACTCGTGGGTGTGCCATGCCCGGTGTCTCCTTCCATATCTGCGTGTCATGTCGACGGCATCTAAACACCGATAATTCCTGCAACAAATTCATTGCAATAATACATATAAATAACATAAATGCATGCTAACTAATTAAGAATCATCGATCAATAATGCATACCTCACCCTCAAATATTTTGGTTGATCTATGCGAGGCTTGCAGAGTGAGAACACTAGGATCGCGAGGCCCAGGATGTAAAACATTATGAGCCATCTCGTACTACTCCGTTAAAACAAGTAAAAACATCACATAAGAAAATTTTTTTTTCACTGATAATAACAAGTAATATAGATCATGATTGATAATATATATCATGCTCATTTAATTTTTTCATGCTCATTGAATTTTTTTTACTTATCAAACAATGTAATTTTTCCACAAAAAGCTAACTAACCTTTACTTATTTTTTCCGATACATAAATTTACTGATTTTTAAATTTTTCAATCGCGATAAACTGATGTACTTGAACTAAAAATATCATTGTTTCAATTATCAATTTCTTTATCATAAAGATGAATGTGAAGAAACTAGCAACTAAGCATATTTAAATTTTTATAATTTAATTGAATTAAAAAAATTACCTTGGGGAACCACCGGCTCGAGAAGGGGATGGGCCGCGAGATCGGCCGCGAGAGAGAGGGAGCACGGGGGACTGCTCGGGTGCGGGAGAGGGGGACCGGGTGGGTTCGCACGAGAAAGAGGGAAGGTGCTTGGGTGCGCGCAAGAGAGAGGTAGTATGGGGGGCTCGGGTGTTTAGAGAGAGAGGGAGCTCGGGGGACCGGTCGGCTCGAGTGTGGACCGAGAGCGGACCGGTGGGTCTCGGGTGCGGACCGGGCGGGGGGCGCGTGTGGAGTGTGGTCCCGGTGGGGCTTGGGGGAGGGGGGCGCTCGGGGAGGGTGCGGACCGGGGCGAGGGCGGGGGCTCGGGGAGGGTGCGGACGGCGGGGGGGCGCTCGGGGAGGGTGTGGACCGGGCGGGGCGGGGGGGGCTCGAGGCGGTGGTGCGGACCGGGGCGGGGGCCGGGCGGGGTGGGGCTCGGGGGAGGGGGGGCCGCTCGGGGGAGGGTGCGGACCGGGCGGGGGGCGGCGCTTGGGGGAGCGTGCGGATCGGGCGGGGAGGGCTCGGGGAGGGTGCGGACCGGGCGGGGGGGCAGGGTCTCGGGGGGGGGGGGGCTCGGGGGCTCGGGCTCTCGGGTGCGGATCGGGGCGGGGAGGGGGAAGCCGTGGGGTCGGGCCGGTGTGGGGTTTCGGGGGAGGGGGAGGGGGAGAAGGGGGAGGGGGAGGGCGAAGCCGCGGGGGCGTCTTTTTGGAGGAAAACATTACTGAGAGGGGCGAGGGCGAAGCCGCGGGGGCATCTTTTTGGAGGAAAACATTACTGAGAGGAGCATTTTTTAACTGCCGCCGTGCCTACCATGCTGGCACTGATGGGTCGTATTTTTTGATCGAAAAAATATCATTTCAAATGACGTTTTTTACTTTAACTTCTTTCTTATAAAAAATTTCATTTCCATTCTAAATTTGTTAAAAAAAAATTTTTTAACCCTAATTATAAAAAAAATTTTGTGAAACGAATTTGTGAGATACCAACTTGAAGAAGATTTCCCCGCGTACTCAGCCGATGATGATTGCTTGTAGTTACGCGCGCTTACGTTGGCGACAGAGCACCATCGATAGCAGGGCTCCTCTGGTAAATTGCCTGACAAGAGGACCCATCTCGCATGGTACTTTGTCCTCCTCGGTTCTCTTCACATATTCTTTTCCTCCCGTTCGCCGGCGAACCTTTTACTTACCTTGCCTTTGGTATTCGAAATGCAGTCGATCCCCTTCACGTCCATTCCAGAAGCAACAGCTCGACGGTTCAAAGGAAAATCCCAATTCTACTCGATTCAAACCAGCCCTCCATTCCCTTCTATCAATCCCCGTCCGTAAATAACCCCGCTCCTCCGCATCCCTTCTCGTCTAACTCCTCCTCCTTCGCCACAACCGTGGACATGATTGCAAAGAAAAGGAAAGAAAAATAAACGAAAAGAAGGAAAAGAAAAGGAGGGCACGCCCGACAGAGAAGAAAGGGAGAGAGAACGAAACAACCATCCATCTCCCGATCTCGAACGGGGGAGACCGAGAGGAGAAGTTAGATAGTAGAGAGAGAAGGAGAGTATTGATATCAATGGCGAAATCAGGAGGAGGAGGAGGAGGAGGAGAGGTGATTAATAATGCGAGACAGTCCCTGCTTACCCGGAAGGCGTCGTACGCGCGGTGCCTCTCCCACGCCGGCGACGAGCTCAAGAGCTTCCGGTCGTGCCTCCACTGGCTCTGCGTCGACCAGTCCAACGCCCCCCGCGCCGTCGTCTCCTGGACCCTCTTCCTCCTCCTTGGCCTCTTCGTCCCCGCCGCTTCCCACTTCCTCTTGATCTACAACCCCGCCCGCCGCCCCTACGATCTCGCGGTCCAGCTCTCGCTGACGGTTGTCTCCGCCCTCTCCTACTTCTGCCTCTCCACCTTCCACCGCCGCTACGGTCTCCGCCGCTTCCTCTTCCTCGACAAGCTGGTCGGCGAGAGCGAGCATGTCCGCCTGGGCTACACCTTCCAGCTCAACCGATCCTTCCTCCTCCTCGCCGTCTTCGTCATGCCCTCCTTCGCCGGCGACGTCGCCTACAAGATCTGGTGGTACGCCACCGGCGCCGGAAGAGTGCCGGACTATCTGATCTTCTTCGGCGGGCGAGTGAGCTTGTGGGCGAGCGACGCGGTGGCCTGCGCGCTGGAACTGGCGTCGTGGATGTACCGGATGGCGATATTCTTCTTCGTGTGCGTGCTCTTCAGGTTGATTTGTTATCTCCAGATACTGCGGCTGCAGGACTTCGCGGCGGTCTTTCGAGAGGAGTCGGATGTCGCCGCGGTGTTGAGGGAGCATTTGAGGATAAGGAGGCAGCTCAGAATTATCAGCCACCGATATAGGGCTTTTATTCTGTCCTCCCTTGTTCTGGTCTCGGCCAGCAATTTCGCGTCGCTTCTTCTCACCACTGGGCACCACCATGCCGAGGCCAACATCGCCAACGCCGGCGAGCTCGCTGTAAGCGTTTGATAAATCTCTCTCTCATGATCAAAAACATGGACAACTAATTTTCTCCACTTCTTAGTTGATACATACTTCTCTTACCTGACTTCATTGATTTACTGACTTCTGGCAAGCCTTGATGCTTATGGCATTTGAAGGCTTTGCTGAGGCACCCGATGAAAATGGAATACAGACCTTATGGTATCATGGCCTTCCTTAATTCTACCTTTTTTCCCACTTGCTGATTTGTTGGACTCTCGGACTTTGATCCTCTTCATGACCTATCTAAAAATATCCTCATCTTCAACATTAGGAGTGCAACAATGAGCGTTCTGTGCAGAGTTTCACTTTATTGCTGCAAAGGCCACTCCAATAGGAGACTTTTAATTATCCCAAAGAGAACAGGAGAATTTAAACTAGATAAAAGTACGTTTCTTGACTTCAATACAAGCTAAATGTGTCTGCGATGCCTTAAATCTCTAACTAAGAGAAGCAATATTCTACAGACGAATTCCACCATTGATGCGTGCAGTAAATTTATCATTGAACTTTTGAATTAATCAAATTTCCACTTGCAATTTGGCAGCTTTGCTCAATTGGGCTTATGACCGGACTGCTCATATGCCTGCATTGCGCTGCGAAGATAACTCACAAGGCCCAAGCAATTACAAGTCATGCTACAACATGGCATGTTTTTGCCACCGTAGAATCCTTTGGCACAGACACTGAGGACCCTGTTTCAGAAACATCTGCAAGTGTCTATCCAATGAACGATTCTGGAGGCGAGACCGACGAAGAAGAGGCTAGGGATGAGGATGATTTGGATGACACAAAGCTCATGGCATCTCATGTCAACAGCATTTCCTTTCAAAAAAGACAAGCACTAGGTGAGCACTCATATATTGTGCTAGTTTTACCAGCTACATGCGCATATTGCTAGATATATTGTTCTGATCCTTTTCCCCCTCTGTTCAGTGACATATTTAGAGAACAACAGAGCAGGGATCACTGTATTCGGGTTTGTGGTGGACAGATCTTGGCTGCATGGCTTATTTATGATTGAATTTTCTCTTGTTCTGTGGTTGTTGGGCAAGACGGTTGGGATCTCTTAGTGCCACTATGGTCTCTTTTTTTTTTTCTTTTTTTTTTCTCGGATTCGTTCTTTTGGATGTATATTCTCACCCTCCTTGTGTGCACAAAAGAGTACAGGGGTTTCCAGGTGTAATGAGTTATGTGATTTGTAGTATCATGTAATGTATGCCTGAGTATTTCCCAAGGAGTAGGATTTACTCCTGATATCTTATGCTTCGTTGATTGATTTTATAGATTATATGTCTTATCACTTGTGACATATGCTGTAAAGCTAGCCAGCAGTTTTGAATCTTAGCATAAATTACAAATCCAATAAGGTTGGAATAAGTGGATCTGTGTTGCCATTGCCAAATGCATCACTGTTGTGGTACTCAAATGGTAAAAGAACTCAAGATAAAGATATGGGTGTGGCAAGGTTGGTTTCACGTATTCTGTAGTTTTTCTCTTTTTGCATGTTCACCCGCCAGGAGTGAGGTGCTGGGACTAAAATGAATTTTTCCTTGAAAATGCCAAAATTAAGACAAAAGGAATGGTCAATCAATGTTGACATATGGTCCTAAAAAGGATATGCAACAATGAAATAGATCCATCTTTGGATTGCAGGATAAATTTATAATGGTGAACAAGTTGAATTAACTTTTAAGAAGTTTGTTATGGCATCTCATAGTTTAGGGGCATGCATCCCTCATGCAAAAAAGTACAATACAAGAAGAGTAACATCATGACGGTGCTATCTAACTAAAATGTAAATTTTAGAATTTTGAGAACTAAGATGAAAGGAAGTCTGATTACAATTAAGATTAGCATGAGCATAAGATCAAACTTAGATCTTCATTAGAGATAGAGATCTCAATTCTTCTCTACTAGCCAAATAGCTTTGGAAGTATATCAAATTTCCTAAATCATCTTGGAGGAGGATAATCAGTATAATGTATTATGCTCAAAGGAAAATGGGTATGAGGGTCAAACGCTCCTTAATTAAACTGTTCCCCTTATGGCAGGGCATTTGTAGGAATTTAGAGGCCTTTTGTAACTGCTTTTCATTTAAATTGGGAAATAAAAAATCTATCGGGTTTTGAAAGGATTCTTGGTTAGAAGCTGTTTTTTTACCTTTGCGATTTACGAAGTTATATCAGCGATGTGTCAAGTACAGCTATTCTATACATCCCAATGAAGCTAGAGTCTATGAAGTGAAATTTCAAGCTTCTCGATCCTCTATCTAGAAAAGAGTTTAATCAATGATGTTTTATCTCCAACTTGCTAGCTTATGTTAAACCTTCTAGGCTAGTTGATAAGTCGATGTGGAAGCTAACAGGCAATGGCTCTTTCTCTATTAACTCATTCTATAAATTCTTAAATAGAGGAGGGCTGATTTGGCCATTTCATAAGAAAATTTGGAAGGCTGTTGTTCCTCTTAAGCATAAGTTTTCATATAGCTAGTTCTTCAAAATAAGTTTCATACCGGGGATGTGTTAATTAAGAAGGGTTGGCTTAGGTATATCATGTGTTCGTTATGCAAAGTAGTTCCAAAAACTTTCAATCATCTTTTTATGAGATGCTTTTTCTCAATGAAAATTTAGGCTTCGATCATGTTCTACTTAAGCATCAAAAGGTGGCCAAATAAATTGTATGATTTTTGGCTATCTTGAAGGAAGAACATACTCGTTATACTCAAAAAAGGTTGGATTCAGTTATTAGGAGCTACTTGGCACCATATTTGGATTAAGAAAAATGCTATAGTTTTTCTAAACAAAAAATCATTTTCATACTCGGTGCTAGTTAGGGCGATCCGCACTCTTCAATTATGGTCGCATCTCTGCCATTTTGAGCCCGCTAGACAGAGAAATCAGCTGCTTTCTATAAGATTAGCCCCAATTCTGGAAGGTCAAGATTGATTATCTGGATGGCAATATTTTAGGCTAATTTAAGAATATATTTTCAGATCCTAGACGTATAAGTTTCTTCTTATCTACTATTTTCTCACCCCATGTTGTGACTCCTATCCTATAGTCTCTGTGTTGTTTAGTAGGTTGACAGGTGCAGGAGTCTTTTTGGTTTTGATGTGCCAGTTCTTTTGCTCTGAACTAGTTATAATGCTCTGTACTAATTTTCTTTAGTTGGATGCTTCGGTAGTAGGTTTGGCTAAGTGCAGTGAATAAAGACTAGGTCTATCAGTGTCAGTAGAAAGGAAGGTTCAGATGGATGGTATGAGGAGATTTGTTGCCTGCTTTGCCTCAGGTCCAATGCACTGTATAACATCCCTAGCCCACCTACTAGTCCCATTGACTTCTAGCGGGTCTGAAACTATGTAGCCCAAAAACTAATCACATAACACATTTCTTTCCCATTCAATGTGGGACGTTCTCGTCGTACGCTTACGTTCTCGTCGTACGCTACAAGCTAGCCAGAATCTACCATTGAGCCGGATCATTGGTGCTGCAAGGGTGGCTTCACGCCATGGCGAAATTCTACCATGGCTCTGATACCATTTATAACACCCCAAACCCATCTGTTGCTTAAATTAACTCTGTTAGCGGGTCAAAACCACATGGCCTAAAAACTCGAGTGAAAGTTTATGGGTAGCAAATGGACTTGAGTTATAAGCATAACACATTTCTTTCCCATCCAATATATGTGACTAAATTTAGGGTATCACACAAGGGTATCACACATTGCCACTCAGAATTGTTTTGATAGGGTCAATTTTGATGGAACTCTTCCAAAACCCAAGCCCCTTATGAAGGAAAATCTAATTTGTTCTATATTCTAACTTCTTAATTCCTTTGCATCCCCTCCATTGTACTCTTCAAAACCTTGCATCCTGCCATCTCTATGTGTTATCTATGCTTGTATATTGTAATCCTTATTTTTGGTCTTTTAATAAATTTACGGGAAAGCTCTTTCCTTCAATTTACCATCAAACTTAGATCTTCATTATTCAATACCCAATAATTTTACCCACTAGTAGCATTACTCATTCACCGATTTTCTGAGAACTAGATGACGAATTTTGACTTTCTTAGTTCGATAATATTACTCTTGACCCTTCTAGTACTCCCATTAGTTCACCAATATGGACTAAACCGCCAGCCATAGAAGGCATATCCGATGATATAGACTAGTGTTGCTAATGAACTAACGAATATACGTAATTTTATATCTCCACGCTGGGTAATCAATATAAATAAATTTAAATTTTAAGTAAAGCCAGTCAGGAATACCTACTTATGTGACACGTGTTTTGGTTGGTTATTTACCATGTGTCCATAGTTTAAATAAGCCATGTGTCTAATATGTTAAAGAAGTATGCTAAGTTTTTCACTATTGATTTGCAACGTGGACTATCATATTAAGTAGTTTTTAATGCTGAAAAAAGATAGAGAATGATCTATGGCAGCGGTTTTGGAAGAATGAAGGAACGTGATCGGTGGTGACGATTTCGGAAGAATGAGAGAGCATGATCTATGATGATGGTTTGGAAGAATAAAAAAAGAGAGAGAGAGTTAAGGAGAAAAATTTATGTGGCACCATATATTACACCATTCTGTCTAACTTAGAGGAGTAAGAAATATGGTGCACTAAGAAATATGGTGCACTTTTGGAATAAAAGTGAAAAAATCTTTCAAAATCCTCTTAACCCCTGCTCTCCTCTTGGAGCTGAGAGAGACAGAGAAAGAGAGGACAACTGATTTCTAGCGGTTTCCTGACTTCTTTTGCCTCTTATCTTGATTTGATTCTCCTTCTCTTCCTTCCTCAAAGGCATTTTCTTGCCTTTGATTTTCATGGTAGAATATGATCTTTTCGAGTTCGATCGATATAAGTTTACTTTCTCTGTACTCTTTTTCAGTTTTTCTCATGGTTGATGACGACTATCACCTGTCTTCGAGCAATGCAGTCGGGGACTATGCTACTGAAGACGTCTTTATTGAAGAGAGGACTGATAGGTGCCATGGTGCTGTCAATTGGTCCACCTGTTTGGTATGAGATCATTCCTTGTTCTTTCCTCTTCTCTTCTTTGGGCGAACTAGTGTTTAGATTATGTTGATTAAAGAAAAGAAATATAACTAATCGAAAAGAGATAGAGATATCACACCATGATCCATGATCCAGTAAGTTGCCTAAATGGGTCTCTTGGGCTTGATTGGTAACAATCTCAGCTAGTCATCTGTAGAGTTCTCCTTTGTTTCCATTATTGCTGTTGTTGCTGCCTGGCACCCGCAAAGAAATGGTGCGAAAAATGTTGCTTTTTTAGGACAGATTTTTTCCAAAAAAAAAAAAAAAACTCAGTTTTTATAATCCAACATAGGAATGATGCCTTACTCTGAGTAGCAACAAAGGTTTCAGTTTTTGGAGAGGCATGATCAGCACTTTAAAAAGATAAGGTAGTCTGCTGAATTCTACTTATAATCAAGGATCTATTATTCTATCTACTGCATTGTATATTGATCATATGCTAAGTAGAAGGATTATAATTAAGGATCTATTTTTATGTATCAAAGTTTCACTGTATATGTGAAGAACATCGCTGACTTAGTTGATGATAAGGCATTGCAAGAATATTTTGATGGATGCAAGAAAATAATTTCAATAAAAATGATGCATGATAAAATTGATCTGAGTAGGGGATTCAGATTTGTGTTCTTCTCCCTCAAGCAAGCAAAAGCAAAGATGTTGCATAATACAATGATATAAATCTCTATTTGTGATTAATCTTATGGATTTTTTTTTGCTTTTGCTGCTCATCAAACCTGGCACATTTCTTCTGTGCAGGAGCCGTGTTCCGTGACAAACTGTCTATATGTAGTCATTGCTCAGCACAATGAAGTCCATAAAGCTTTGCAGCTTCGGTTGTGCAGCAAAACGAAGATCTCCAACAGTATATTATACACCATAATATGGACGGCTTCAAAATTCAGTGCACATAGGTCAGCAGCATGGGATGGGCCACTTTTTTGGGAATCAATGCTTTGAGATTGCTAATAAAAATAAAAGTAGCTAGCTTATGCCAATGCCAGCATCTATCCGAAAACAAAGAACAATTCATTTGTTTCTCAGTTTCATTATCCTGTTCATTGAGTGAATCCACTGCAATGCATATATTATGTGCAAGTTTTGCCTCGCTTCTGGTTTTGGAAATGTGCAAGTTGATTCCTATGAGAGTAGTAGTATTAGTTTTTAACGCTATATTGTGTATTATCTAACCTTTGAAGCTGTTTTTTCTCCCTGAAAATTAAATGGAAATACACTTCATATTGTGTTTAGAAAATACATTGTTTCTTGAGCCTTTAATATTCATAATTGATACTGAATTTATTTCCAAAGCCTTTTTAATCTTTTTAATCTTTCCATATATGTTTCCATAGTTGATACTGAATTTGCTCCTCACATTAATATACATGGCTTATAGAACCTTTGATATAATAATAAACATATATAACTTTAATGGCAGACGTAGTTTTTCTCACATTGCTGGACATTTTTTTCTCCTCTCACAGCCAACCAGATTTGAGCAATATGGAGTCACATAAACAATGGTTACCGTGAAGCTTCATGTTCATACAGTGGTTACCATGAGGTTCCATCTTCATTCAAGTTTACTAAGACAGTGAAGAACACAGACTACTCTCTGCTTGAGATGCCAAAATTACACGGATCTACATGGGTGGTAAATAAGGCATACTGTACTGAGGTTTCCTCTTACTTAATATATATTTTTTTTCCTATTTTCTTCTTTGCTATTAGGCTCTTGGATGAAGGTCAGACCATCATATGCCAACCTTTTTCCTCATTGCCACTTTTCTGTCGGGTTTCAGATCTCGAAGGGTTGAACATTAATTACCATGAAAATCACTAATTTCAACGGTCACTCTTCCTCTCAATAATTATATATTTTGGGTCTGTTTGGATTAGAAATATAAACAGAATTGAAATAAGAGGTACAATAACAGAAAAGATAAATAAATAAAAGTGATTAAATATAAAATTTAAAATAGAAAATAAAAATTAAATATAATTAAAAATAAAAAGAAAATAAGGAGTATAATAATATGATTATAAATCATAATAATCATGCAGAATACCAAAGTAATTGCATAAAATATAATAAATTACATTAAAGAAATAAAATATAAAGTTAAATATTAATAATAATAAATGGTCATTACTTAATATTAGATATATTAGGATAGAAAGTTTCTAAAATATTTACTCATTGTTTTAAAATTTGATTCTATTCTTTTGAGAGGTAACTAGTAGTGAAAGGATGGGGCTCGAGATAGCCAAAGGATTCTTATATTTTAATTTCGAGTTCTTTCTTATCTAAGTTGTAGATAATGTCCTTGGGTTTGCACGGAAATGTGGAGAAGGGATTTAGTATTGGTTGATATTCAAGCATTTTCTTTTTATTTTTTTTAAATAATTAGGTTCATAAAAAAGCATTTATTTCATGCATTTTATAACATTAAGTGTATATCCTTTTTCTATATGAAGGGGAGTTGTGGATTAAAGACTGTGATTCATTTTTTTAGTTATGTAGCATCTTTTAGCCAATCAAGGGCTTTAATATTTCATTAAAAATTCTTATGTTTTGTCAATAGCTAAAATTAATTATTTTCCTTAACTATTAAGATGCAACTAAGTTAGGCAATATCAACAATAAAAATATACAAAGATAAAATATAGTTAACTGTTGGCTTATCGAATAAAAAATAATAATATATGCAAAAAAAGAATAAATATATCATACATAATTTACAATACTTATAATTAAATTTAATTATTATATTTTTTTTGAGTATTAGAACGAAATAATATTGACAGTTAAAGGTAATCCATGCAACGCATGGGCATGCAACTAATATGTATATATATATATATATATACATGCCGGATAAACATACAAGCTTAACGGTCTTTAGAATATTTTTTTTGACATCTCCACTATTATTATTATAATTAATTTTTTTTTACTTATTTATAAAATTTATAATATAATATCTAAGCTAAAATATACTTTTGGTCCCCAAATTCATTCAAAGTTTATTTGGATCTTCAAACTTTTAATTATTTTAGTCTAATCGTTTCTATTTTAAAAATATTATATTTTTGATATTTTAAATATTTCATTAATTTTAATATGAGATATCAACGTTCTTAGGATGTGAGGAATTAAATTTATACCAATTAAAAGTTTAAGAATTAAAATAAATTTTTACTTAATATTTATTTTATTATATCTTGAGTCTTGCCTTGCATTGACATAAGCTAAGCAGTTAAATCTCTATTATTTTAAATTTTTATTTATTTTATAATATAAAACTAATTTAATTTTAGTGAATTATTTCAAATTTTATTTTAACTATTTATAATATAATATTTGTTTCTATCGTGTTGTTAACCTGGTTGCTTGGGATGATACTGTATTTTTAACCCGGTTACTTGGTGTGCGCGCGCGCATGAAATAAAGGAGGCTACGGGGTTGGGTTAAACCAACCATTGTAACGGCCTTTAAAATGTTTCTTGTAATGATGGTATCTTTATTATTTTAATAATTAAATTTTCTTTTCTGGTGTTGCCGAAGCGGAGCCTATAAATATGATCCCTTCAATTCGATTTTACATTCCCTCACATTCTCGGCGCTTCTCTCCCGACAACCCATCGGATTCCGACGATTGGGGGCCATCGGAGATTAAGAACCGAAAGCTTTCTTTCGTAAGGGATGGTGAGCCGATCCTTGTTCTTCGCATCCCTGGAGCGGCGATCTTTCATCACCGACGGAAGACGGGAACGACGTCGAGAAGCAGGCGATCCTTTCCCTTTCTCATCTTCTTTCCTTTCCTTTGGATTTTTGTTACAGCTTCTTGACTACTTTTTTTTCTTGTTTTCTTGCTTTCTCTTTGATTCTTGAGACAGTTGTTTTTTTATATTTTGGTTTCGGTGTTCTTTGGATTTTAGAGATGGTTCTTTGATTTCTGTTTTATTTTGATTTTAGAAATGGTCTAACGTGTTTGAATTCTGGGAGAGATGAGTTATTCGTTAACTTTCTTTCCGGCAGCGAACTAGTTTACAGGAAATAGAGTAGGAAGCTTTTTATTCTCTTTCAGATATTCCTCTGATCTGCAGGAATTAGAGTCGTGTTAGTTTGTTTGAGGGAAGATGGAGATGAGTTTTTAATCCTGCAATCATTCAATTCATGCCAGAGTTTCCAGATTCTTTTATTCTTCGAATTTTTCATTATGCGCTTTGCGGTGTTTTCTGATACTCTTTTTAAACATTTTGCGAGATTTTGATTTCATATTCAGACGGACCCTGCTCGTGGTGCGGCCTCGCTCCATCACTCCTCGTACCACCGTCCATGACCCCTCTCGCTGTGAGAATTTGATGCACCTCTCCCATCTGGAAGTCTCGGTGGCGTTGGGGAAAGCCAGGTCGCACGGAGGAGGGGAAAGAACAACGCCAGGTTTGCATATTGGAATCTCCGCAGTGAATTCGGTGGTTTTCAGATGTTGGGATTGGATCCTGGGGGCTCGAAGGGGGTTAAGGTTTGGGGTTGGAGCTCTCGTCCGTTGCTGCTGCTTCGAAGATGTTTGATTGGAACAACCAAGAACTCCAGAGAGCAATGTAGCAGGTAAGCATACTGTTCTAACAATAGAAAATAAGTTTTATTGTTCCATAAATCTATAAATTTTTTCTTAGTTTTCTCACTTAGATATTGAATCCGTTGTAACTGGTTGGTCTTCAGGGTCTATTCTTGGGAGGAGGGAGTGCCAAGTGAAGATCTCAGCTCTGGTAAGAAGCAAATTCTCCGACCTCCTCTGCTTTTGGACAAATGCCTTACCTTCCGCCTACCTTCCTCTTTGATAAAAATAAATTTTAGTGCAGCAATGTTCGACGTGAAATCATCATGGTAGGTGGTCTTTCATCATGGTTTATAAAATATTCGGCAGCCTTTCATCCTCCTTTCATTTTGTTTCTTTTCGTCTTTCTGGTGTTTTTACTTTATATGATTCGCGGGGAACCATAGAGGAAGAAATATTTTTTTTGGGAATATTTTAATTTATTTGTTGAGTTGTTTTCCATATGCTGGATGAGTTGTTATTTCTGTTTGAACAAAATGTTAAAATGTTGTATTCATTTTATTTTTATTCTTCATTATATTATGTGGTTTGTTATGCTTTTTGAATCATTTTTATTTTTATTCTTCATTGGTTCGGCCATGGCTGTGATGGGCTCTGTGATCTGTTTGTTGGATGTCTTGAGAACTAATCTGCCCCATTTTTTCTTAAAATCATCATCTCAATTGTCCATTCTCTGGTTCCATATCCATCGTACCTGTAATTATTGTACAAACTCCTTGAGTCTCATAACATGCCCCTATGTCTATGAGGTACATGTTTCATGATACGTGCTCCTTAATGTAAGAGAATAATAAAAAGATATCAAGTGAATTAAAATAATCATCCTGCTTCCATTTTTGACTTCTCTTATCAAGGTCCAGTTATCATAGTTCATATATGTTTCATCCCCTTCTCTATTTCTGTCTGAAAACATTTGGAAGCCTTCAATTGAAATATTATTATTGGACTATTTCCACTCCTTGCTCCTCATTAGCCAAAATGATCTGTTTTTTGTATTTAATTTAGCTTGTATTTCTAATTTTATTATTTTTTTAATCTCATTCTATATCAATTTAGTTTCCATTCTTTTGTATTTTTTGTTTTAACTGTTTTGTGCACTTTTTGTTTTATGATTTTTATATGCATTTTTTAATTTCAATTTCTTATTTTACATTTCAATTTCTTGTTTTACATTTCTACCTTTTTTTATATTATTAATTATTATTATTAATACCTTCACTTGTTTATTGCTCCATGTTTTTGCTTTTACAAATTCTGTTTGGTATTTTTTTAGTTTATTTTACTTTTTATAGCCATTTTTGTATATTCTGTCTTATTTTTTGTTTAGGTTTTTATTAAATTTTTGTTTTATATAAATGATTTTTTTGAAAGAATAATGCTATATTGGCATCTCTCCTGGCCACGCTAAAAGTTTCTTTGGCATGTACAAGAGGGAATTGGTTTGGTTTATGAGAGGGAATTGGTTTGGTTTATGAGGTTTTGGTTAGATAAAAGCATGCCACAAATAACACTCTGTTAGCATGGAAAACTTTTTATGGAAAACATTCCTCGTGAAGAAAGGGTCTCAGAAATCATATTAGAAAATCATATCATATCACAAATTAGAATATGACATGTATGTATCCTCCACATATATCTTCTATGGAGATAGGTTTCAAAGTCAAAAATCATATTATATCATAGCGAACCGTGAGTGGCACATTTTTATATTCAAAACTTATTTTCATATTAAAATACTGACCAAAATAATTTTTTTGTATAAATACATATCAAATATTATAATCATTTATTGTGGTTTGAGCATAACATAAATATTCACTTACATAAGGATATTAATGTACTTAATGTCATTATGTAAAAATTAGCTAAAATCTAAAATAATAATATCGAATATTCAAATGCATATTTTGTAATAATAAAATTTATTTGGCACATTTTGTAAGATAATTATAAGCAATAAGTAGTATTTAGGCAAACATTGTAATTCATCCAAAATAGCATATTTTATTAATTTACTACAATCAATAATGATAAATGGCTTGCTTATCTTTTGCCGCTAATCTACAAATCTAGATCAATTATCTAGGCTCCTAGTACTTACAACATAATATTTACAATTTTTAGTTTCCAAAATTATGGTGTCAGAATAAATTCTACCGCTCTACTACTAAGTTTAGTCATGGATCCAATTTGGAGTTTGATTATCTTCACATATATTAGTTTAAATGAAGAAACAAAAATTATCATCACAGATTCAAACCTATACCTCAACATGTTGCTCTAAAACCACTTTGGGCTCTAAAAGTTGGGCCTAACTGGATTCAATGGGCTAAACCAAGGCCCAATTCCCTTTCTTCTTCCTTTCTTTTTTCCCCTGTATTCCCCTCACCCTGATTCTCTCCTGAACCCACGCTCACCGGCGCCTGGGTCACCGCCGGCGACTTCCCTAGGGCGGTCAGCCGCCCCAGCGCCGGCCGACGGCGGCAGCGGCCACCTCCCTCTCTTTTTCTTTTTCTCTTCTCTCTTTCCCTCTTCCTCTCTTTTCTTTCTTTCTGGCACCCGGCTCTGCGGGTGCCTTGACGGCTTGGCCGGCCCTCCTCCGGCCGGCCGGACATAACCGGACATCGGTCTATGTCGGCAACAGCCAGACCCAGCGGTCCGGCGAGCCGACGTGGCCGCCCCGGTCGCCCCATGGCGACTGCAGGAGTCGCACGAGGGATGCCCGTCGCGGCTCCTAACGGCCCCGCAAGGGGCGCCGGAGTTCCGGTGACCCACACGCAGGTGGCCACCGCCCTACCCTCCGCGGGTCACCGACCGACGGAGTCCGATAGCTCGCCGGCCATCGTAGCGGCTCAAACAATTTTTTTTTTTTTTTTTTGTTTTGAAGGCTCTGTTCTCAGGTTGAAACAGAGCACCGGGAGACTGTCTCCCCGTTTTCCGGTGATTGCCACCGCCAATGCGCAGACCATATGACCCTAGGAAAGTTCAAGCAAAGAGGAAGAGAATGGCGGGGTTATTTGCCGGAAGAAGTCGCCGGAGAGGGAGAGATCGCCGCCAGAAAATCACTCTCTACAGCTGCAAAAACAGAGGGAAAAATCAGAAAATCCGGCTTCAAAACTTCAGCTCCGGCCACGAAGGAATACTTAGGGGTAGACGGCGACGAGAGCGATGAAGAGGAGGCCGCCGAAGGGAAATATAGCGGCGAGGGGAGGGGTTGACCCTCCCCTGCATTGCGCGCAGGGGACGTTCGCGCCTGCGCTGAGCGCAGCCATGTGCGCGGGCACTGCCGTGCGCACAGGCGCGTGCAGGCACGCGCGGCAGTGCCCACGCACATGCCTGCGCAGGCACGCGCGCTGCCGCGCTGCCACGCGCGCATGTGCGCGCAGGCACGCGCGCTGCCATGCGCCCAGGCGCGCGCAGGCACGCGCGCTGCCGCGCTGCCATGCGCCCAGGCGCACGCAGGCACGCGCGCTACAGCACTGGCCCGCGCAGGTGCGCGCAGCGGGCCTCGCTCTTTTTTTTTCCTGAGTATTACACAATTATCAAATAATAGAGCGCTTACAATTATCAAACAATAGAGCTCCTTTTTTTTTGTCACAATGGTAACGGCTCAATACGCGCGCGGGCAAGCGCGCTTGCGTGCGCGCAGCGGGCCTCGCTAATTTTTTTTTTTTTCCGAGTATTACACAATTATCAAATAATAGAGCGCTTACAATTATCAAATAATAGAGGTCTTTTTTTTTTTTTTTTGTCACAATGGCAACGGCTCAAAGGCCTTTCCATGCCTTATATAAAAATTATAATAATAAAAGAAAAATCACATAAATAAAAAGATATCATTAACATACCCTACCTATTATGCCAACACATTAGTTAGACATTTCAAACTCCGTACTCTAGAATCATTAACCACACTTTAATCAACATAAAAATATTTACTCAACTTTTCTTTTTCAATCCACGTTATCCAAAAAAATGACAAATAGAAGTCACCTAAATCAACCAATGCTACCTCGGGAGCATCCTAATAAAATCTCATCTCAAGAAGTGATATTTTTCAAGAAATTAATTTTAAAAACAATGAGACTATCAGAAAATTAGAGTTTGAGAGCAATAAAAGGAATATAGAAGAATAATTTGATCAAAATCATAGTATTTGATTGGTTGAATTATGCATCAAATGAAATTTTGATTTAAGACGTGTCCATGCCTACTTTTGGCATCAAGCTGGCATCTTTTTGTCATTCTCAAATGATTCATTAAAAAGATAGCTTGCACCTATTTTTCTCTTTCTTTCTCATTGGCTAAATCTCTCTTTGAGTAATTCATCGAATAAATGGCTTCAATTAATCTTCCTCTTCCCTCCTCATCGTTGAGTTTCATTCATGCCAACTCACAAACGATTCATTAAATAGGTGGTCTTCCCCTATTTTTCTTTACTGGTTAAATCTTTCTTAAGCAATTCATCGACTTTTCTCCTTATATTTCTAGTCACGATGATGTTAAGACCCTTCATAGTAGAAAATGAAAAAAAAAAAAAAATCTTTATGAATTGAATTCCCATAAAATTTGATAAGATGAAAAATGAAGGAGAAAGAAAAAGAGGATGAAGAAGTATAATTTAACCCTAGCTACTGTTTTCTTTCTTGGAAAGTTGAAATAAGCTAAGGAAGATGAAAGAGGGGAACAGCGTAAGATTTGTGGTTATTAGTTAGAGAAAATTAGAGAAAAAAAAGGTTTTATGTTTATTAATTGAAAAAAATAAAAAAAGAAAGAACTATTCTTAACACGTAGCAGTTAGAAAAACTAATGTTGATAGTGGGAATAGAAATTTTATATATATATATATATATATATATATATTCTTCATGTCACATGGAAGTGGAGAAAAATTTTTTCTCTATTTTTTCTCGCTACTTTCTATAGATTGATGGATAGATAGATATAGGTATATTGATGATCACGAGCTACCTCATCTTCGGACAACTGACGCTTCCACGTTAACTTAAGGCTGGGTACCGAGTAAGTTGGACGCCAGACGCTTATGGTCCAAGAACCGGGCCCGATTTCTGCCGTCCACGCGTCCTCGAGGCGATGACCGCATCCCTCTTTCGGAAGTCCGAGCGGTGGGAGTCGCCTAGGCCAAGACCCTAGTCCGATACGCAAGCTCTGGTTCTTCCACCGGCTTCGAAACCTCCTCCAGAGAATAGGGATGGCCCCCAAACGGCCCGCGGAACCCACATCCTCTTCCTCTTCCGACGAGGCAGCTTCCTTTTCCGACGAGGGGCACGAGGAAGAACCCCTCTCCTCCCCGGCCCCACACAAAACTGCCGCCCAAAAGAAGCCGACCAATTCCCCCGCGCCCGCGCCCGCGCCTGCCCCCAAGCCCACGCCCTCCCAGCGGCCCGTCGCTGCCTCCAGCGACGACGACGACGAAGAAGAAGAAGGTTCCAGCGACGGCGATGAAGAAGAAACCTCGGCCTCCGAATCCGACGACGATAGGACCAAGAAGCAACCACCGCCACCGCCGCCCAAACCCGCTCCCCAACCCACCGCTTCCGGATCGGGTAACGAGTCGGGATCCGAATCCGATTCCGAAGAAGAATCCTCCGACGTGGAGGCCGCCGCTGCCCGCCTCCCCTCCCGCAGCTCCGGTCCCTCGATCAAGCTCGTCAATTCCAGGCCCATGGACGAAGCCCCCCTGCCCAAGAAGCCCGCTCCAGTCCCGTCCCGAGACAGCGAAGCTCTCAAGAAGAAAGTGAAAGCCCCGGAGCCTTCGGAGAACGAGGGCGGCGGGCAGAAGCGGCAGCTGTTCCAGAGGATCTGGAGCCCGGACGATGAGATCGTCGTCCTCTCCGGCCTGGTCGAGTACCGCTCAAAGAAGGGCAGACTCCCGTCCCTTAATGAGATGGACCAATTACACAATCAGATACGTGGATCTCTTCAGGTTGAGGTCGGCAACAACCAGCTTCACTACAAGATTCGGCGCCTGAAGAGGAAATTTGCGACCAATTCTGCCAGGGGCAAGAACGGCTCGGACCGGACCTTCTCTAAGCCGCAGGAACGGACTGTCTTCGAGCTCTCGAAGAAGATATGGGAACCCAAGAAGATCGTCTCGGATGATGCCGGTGCCAGCAGCGGCGAGGAGAGCGACAGCGACGTGGCTGGTCACCGGAATGCTAAGGAGGAGAATGCTGCCTGCCCGGCTGTGACGCCTCCTGTTGCTATTGCTTTGGCAAATGGGAGTGATATTTCTCCCAAGGCTAGGCGATACCCGTTGTTGAGGGTGGCGGTTGCTAAAATGGCGAATGAGTGTAAATGTGGAGTGGCGATGAAGAAGGCACTGGAGAAGCTCGAGGACTCGAAGGCAAGAGCAATGGAGGAGAAGGCGAAGAGGCTTAAAATGACAGAGATGAAACTGCACTTGCGCCGGATGGATTTGATGAAGGAGACAGTAAAGCACATATTTGAAGCTCTAGCCAAATCAGACGGATAGTCTGCTATCCCTTCTTTGGGGGACTGAAGTTTCCACTCTGATAAGCCGCTTTGCTGGTGTTGGGTCTTGTTTCTTTTTCTTTTTTTTTTTTTCCAAAGTTTGTGATTTGTTACTTTCTGACGCTGAATTCTCTTTTTGCTTCTTTTCTTAGGGGATAGAAGTATATCACTTGGTTTTAGGCCATGACTAATGTTTAGCTGGCAGGTTTAGTGAAGCAAAATTAACTTCTGTTTAATATGTCATTATCATTTATGGCTTTTTTGGTTCATGGTAAAAGAAATCATAAAATTTTATTTTTTGTAAATTAAAATGTTTGGTTCGTGCTTTTAGGATCCGTTCGTAGGAATTTTCTGTTTTCACGTGATTTGAATTCCTACATTTTATGAAAAATAAAATTTCATCGGTATCGTGTTTTCTTTTTCTTCTCAACATAACTTTCTTTTTCGTTGTATACTCTTCTAAAAAATATAATTGGTATTCTACACTATTTTTCTAAAAAAAAAATTGTCCAATCAAAAGTGACAGCCTCGTTCTTTTCTAAAAAAATGTATGTTTTCTATGGTCAATCAAACGTGATAGTTCAGACATTTTATGCTTGAAAATCTAATTTTCAGACATTTTATTCCTATATGAAAGTTACTAAATGAAGCGCTTTTAGTATTGGAGATTTGCTGTTTTGTCTGGCTTTATTAGTGGTGGTTATTATTGATATTGTGAGTGATTATTTGTAAGGACCAAAGAGGTACTTAATCTGATAGCCATGATCTCAAACATGGCTTTAATGTTTTCTATTTAATATGATTTATGGTTTTCCTGTGATATCATTGGGTTATTTATATTATTTAGGCTTTCAGCTGATGGATGAATGCTATTTCTGATCTTGCACAGATAACATCGTCAACATCAGTTGCGGTGAGTAATTATCTTGGTAGGTAATATATCAGCTATCATGCACAATTTCCACATTTCTGCTACAACACTGATTTACCATGTTTTCGGTTTGCTGCATCTTTTTGCAGAAGTTACATTCTATGCCTGAGATGTACCATAAATTGATAGGATAAGGTGTGTCATATGTTACACTTGTATGTTGATGTACGTTTTTCCATATTGTAGAGGCCCTCCTAATGATTAAGTTTAGAGAGTTGGAAGATAATGTTTCTCATAGTGCATTATACTAATACAAATTTAAACGTATGCAGTCTCTTGTTCCCTGGCTAAGGACGTGTCTTACTTTTTGGTAGCTATTGACACCAACCACATTATCAATATCTCTAGGAAGAGCTATTACAAAGGAAAGCTGAGAAGGGAATTTTGTCAGTTTTAAAATGTACTATAATATTTTCACAATTGTCTTTTTTTTTCTTATTGAAGTTTCAGGCTATTTACATATTTACATTTCTAATAATTTGTTTAAGTTTGATGAATAGCTTAACAGTCGAGAGGATGATAAACTACTTCTGTTGGCTTATTTTTTGAATTCTTAGGGTGCACTCTTTAGTAGTTGGATGGGTTTTATTTGGGTTTTGGGTAACATGTGTGACCATGGCATGTATAGGAGCTCTGAGTTTTGCATTTCAAGTATATGCCCTGCATCATCTTGGAAGAAAGAAAAAAGTTTTTTTCCCATTTTTTCATGTTTTGTTTTGCAACATTTCTGTAATTCCTTTTATATACGATCTCCTATTTTAATTTTTAAGATCTTTTTGAATAGTTTAGGATCAAAATATATTATTAGTTTCCAAGCTGTAGTCAAATCGGATGAATTGGCATCTTCCCTTCTTAGTAATATGAAGTTGTGTGCTTGATGGGCCTCTTTGGTTGTGTTATACCAATATTTATGGTTAATTTGGCATGCTTCAGTCTGTTGGGTCTCTCTTTGTCCCAAATATGTGTGCTTTGTTCAGATAATGATTTCCCTTTCTGAAGAAGTTGATTGCTTGATGGACTTGATCTTCTGACATGTCTTAAAAGTGCCCTCCTTGGTTTTTGCTGATCAGTTAGCTCAACGAATTTAATTTATTTTTCATACACGATGTTGTCCTTAATGATCATATTAAGGTCATTTAAAATTGAAATATTGTCTGTTTGCTTTCTGCAATTTCTCATATGATTTTTCTAAGTTTAATTTTGTTCATTATCATTTTGGGGTAGGGCTTTTTGGGATGGTTGGAGGTCTAGAGTTACCAGATCTGGTCATGGTTTTGCTCTTAGATTCTCTGTTCACTAGTAAAATATCTCTGGGTCACTGTTTGAAGAGTTAAAGATGTTAGACCTGCTTGAGAGTACCTGTGGTGGTCAACATTTTGTGCTTAAGCATGCTCTGCTTCAAGCTGCTAGATCTGTGCATGTTAACTGTTGAGGAGCATTTTTGGTGCTGCCAACTTAGTTGTCAGTTACTAAAGAGCTTAGTGCCTTTCACAATCCTCTAACATTACAAACTATTGAAATTGGCAGTTATACGATGAAGCCAAACTAGGCCATATATGAACCTCTTGAAAAATATTTCAATGCAATTGTTGGACATTTATTTCGTCATCCGCTTGGCCTCACATCCAACAAACTGCTGTTTTGTTTCTTAAAGTAAATCCTTCTTGATACTAAGCAATCAAACTGATGTTTCTTTAGTAAGGTTGACGTTATGTTTTGAGTTTTGCATAACTATTGTCTCATTATGATATTTTTGGATCTTCTGTATCTGTTGGGCTTTTAGGAGATGTTGCTATCTGTGGTCTTGCAGATATGCTATAGGTCTTGTGTTGACTTCAGCTGCCACGCATTATTATTTTGCATTCTGCTAGGTACCATCTCTGCTATCGTGCACTAAGAACGCAGTTTTCATGGTTCTACATATGGATCAAATTTCAATTTTGCTCTGTCTTCCTGTGAGTTGCATTGCTTGTCTTGTGCGAGTTGTATGCTTAATCTGATGAAATAGGGGGTTTTCCTATCATGATACAAGAATATTTTTGTACAAAAGTTGTTTTCAGTTCTCTGCCGATGGCAAGTGCAAAAAGAGATTGGATTCTAGTGGTTTCATGGTGCCTCCTATTATTAATACAACTCTTTCCTTCCGTATCCAAGGGGCATTTTATATTTTACCTTTTCATTAGTTCATCAGCCATTGGTCTTATTCATTCTCTTCCATTATATCTAGGAAGAGCTTCTGCAAATTGGTGCTTCATTTGTGCTTTGCTATATGAATCTCAAGGGAATTAAGGGTTGGTGTGCATTTCTTTCATTTTTTTTTTCCCATTTATGCTGAACTGTCGCAGGAGCTTGGTTTGCTAGCCGAGGGGGTTGGTGAGTTAACGTCCCCATGTTATCCGGGTGCTTTGATTTCCTGTTCTGATACCATAACCAAATACACCATTTTTCGGAACAAAATAAATAAAAAACAAGGACGTGTTCCTTTTGTCATCTTTTTCATGGGTAACATTTTTGTACAAAATCCTCTCGATTATTTTCTCTAATATTAAGACCTATTAGAATGATTTGAATGAAAATCTGTCATCTTTGTTGTGCTCATAGGGTGTAGTTTAAATGATGTGAAATTTATTGTATATGACTTGATAAGGATGAAATCTGAACAAATTTGTTTTTGTTTTCTGAGGATAAAAATCAAATGTTCGTTGGAATTGAAGGTGTTGTACAACAAAAAGTTGAATATACATTAAGTCTTGATGGCGAGAGGTACGTACAGGGAAGAAAACTGAAGAGGAAACATCTTGAATAATTTTTTAGGTGTGAGCAAGCTTTCCTCTTAACGTTTATTCATGCCTGCATCCATCTGGCGTGTACCGTGTTTAAGAAGTGTGTTGACCTCAGATCTTTAACCTTTCTTTTGTCTTAGCATACCCAGTAAGCAGGGTTTTTTTTTATTTATTTATTTTTTTTATAATAATAAATACCTGCCAAATTTAAGCGGGCAATTAACAAATGGAGTTATATTTGAAAAAAAAAAAAAAAAAAAATCCAATGATGAGTTAGTTCGTTCCTTCAAACATTACGGACATAATATTTATTACTTAGGTGATACGGCTTGACCGAGCGGGTCGTTCGCATTTATAGTTTTCCGTCGCATCGCTCGGTCGTTCGCATTTGTAATGTCGTCATCGCATCGAAGCTGACTCAAAATTTGAAAATGTTGCCATCGCATTGAATTGAAGAGATGACTCAAAATTTGAAATTGGCATTTCAAGTACGTGTAGAAAGAACGCTTCTCCATGTATTTCATTGAAGCTTAAAGAAAGCAATAAGAGGATCGTAGACAACTTGTTTGGCATTAACAGCCATGACAAAGTCTGCATGAGCGTAATTGTCCACGTACTGAGCCGTCAATTTATCCCCATCATGGGACTTGAGGCTATGTAGAAGTTGCTTGACATCTGCGACATCTGAAAGCTCATCCTGGCCTCCATAACTGAGAAAGAGAGGGAGGTCGTTGGGGATGCTGGACATGTTGTAAACTGGGGGAGTGGCTTGCCCATAGTGTTCCATGTTATCCTTATCATCGTTGTAATCATACTTTGTGATGGTGCCACTTCTGATCACTGTTGATCAACAAAAATTATATATATATATATATATATATATATATATATATATATATATAGATGGAATTTAAAAGCACACCAAGTAGTCAGGGACTTTGAAATTTGAATTAGGTTTAAAATCTTCAGGGTTGGGAATTTGATTTTTAAATTATCTCGGTGAAGATATTTCAAACCGGTGTGCTGGTGGGGAGGTAGGTTTTATTTAGCTCGAACTTGAGAAACATTAAAAAAATAAAAAATAAAAAAAAATCCAGGCCTGTTATTTTAGTTTAGTGGACAACTTACTTTGAGCCATGTGAACCATGTTTTTTGTCGCAGTTGCTTGTGGCTCGTGGTCCAAGAAAACCTCGACTGAGGAAGAGTTGAGGCAGCAGTTCTTACCTTAAAAGTTTAGATTTCAGAATAAAAAGAACTTAGAAGACTATTCAGAAATACATCGTTCAGTATTAAAATTAATACTCAAGATGATCAAGACCTACCTGTGAGGCTTGTCATAAGATCATAGCAATTAATGCCAGGTTGCTTGCAAAGAGTTGTGAGAAGGTTATGAACGGCTTCCCTGCCATAATATGATACGACAGTTGCATGATTGTGTCTTAACTAGATTAAATTTTAAATTGTAACTTAAGCTGCATAGTTTGGAGTGCTCATTGGACATGCTTTTAATACTTAGATGGTTAACCTTGGATGTGATGTATAATTATTTTGTTTTTCCATTAGTTCTGGGAATTTTTGTTTCTTATCTACATAACATAAATAGAAAAAAGGTAGAATACCTTTTTCCTGAAAAATTAAAAAAAGGGGAGCTCCTGGCTTATTTTATTTTTTCTGGCAATTCTTCGAGCATCATTTTATGCAAATGGTTATATAAATGATAATATGCACTCAATGCTATTCACAGTAATTTAAACTTTTGTTTTTAAGCAGATACTTGAATAGCTCTTAAGAAAGAAAAACATGACAGGTGTTTCCTATCATTGTATATTGAGATTTAGTGCATTGAATCTTTCGTGTTTCCACTGAGCATTTTCTCTTCACTTTGACATATAATTCTATTTTGAAAGTGGCCATTTAGCTGGTAATGAAACATTTACCCATTTGGATTAAATTCATCGAGGCCCAACCAGTAATAAGCCTGCCAAGAAAATCATGAACAGTGATTTATCTATAGATGTAGAGCTACTTGAAAGATTTTAAGTCAGCTAAAATACTGTCGAACTTCGCTTACTTCTGCAACAAAAGATTTAGCTGCTCCCCGTGCAAGGGGTGATGACACCTGACTCATATAAGCTATTGGACTGAGCAAGGCCGCCGACCGTAACATGTTCAATAGATTTTGTTCGCTAAAGGATGCAAGAGCAATCAAAGTTCCCTAACAAAATGGAACACAAATTTCAGATTTCACCGAACTCATAGCTTATCAGACTTCAAATCTGCAGATAGAACTCACTAATGAGTGCCCGACGTAGTGAATCTTTTGCTGGCCTGTTTGTTGGTACGCATACTTAAAGGTGGCAGGAAGATCGTAAGCAACTAATTCATCCCATGACCAATCCCAATATGCCTGCAATGAAGACCTCAATTCAGGCGAACTTCAAAGATAATACATCTGAAAGAAAGGAATCAAATATTGGAATGGAGTTAGTTTATCAAAAGAAGAGTACCGAATCAGTGGGTGAGAATGATGTGTGGCCAAGGCTGTAGATTGTTCCACGAGTGTTAGCTATCCACACATCATATCCACCGTCTGCTAGAATGTACCCCAGTGATTCGTCTGGTGAATTCAGCAGCCATGTGATCCCATCCTACCAAACCACCAAAACTCAAGTCTCGTTTAGTACGAATTCCAACTATCAAAACAAGTTCTGTCGAAGTTCGCTATGCCAACAATATCTGTACCATTATGAGCCCATGTTGTAGAAGAACCGGTGTCTTGCTCACTCCAGTGGTTGAGTCTGAACGACCATTTGGAATTCTCTGTATGCTTAGAATATAACCATCATCCGTTGTCACCTGCAACATGCTTAGCAGTCTCAGGCAAGCTCAAGGAATTGAACTGGTTAGGGCTCTAGCCTATCGCAAGAAATTATTAGGTAAAGTAGCCTATTGATTAGATGACTCCAATTGTTTGGTTAATCCAGCTTGGCATCAACCCTACTTTGGTTTCTACGCATCGATAATTCAGCCCAACAAACTAAGAATTACACTTACGATTAACCTACTGCAACCCTTCTCTTATTATCGAAGCTTAGAATTGATTATATATAAAACCTTCGTACATAGATAGAGTTCAATTGCCAATTCACAATAAAAGTTCTATGGTATGAGAGAGGAATGGGTCGAGAGTGTTACAGTGTGCTCTTCGCATTCGTAACCATAAATCTCCACCCTTGATTTGCATGTACCGTTTGCAGTGGATGGTATAGGAGCTGGTGCTTGCAAGCCAACTTTGTTGTTGCTATCGACTGATCTGAGCTCCTTCCTTGTCCCAAAAGCACCACCAATTGCCAACCAAAACCCAAACAGCCATGCAAACTTCAAGCACACATTGCGAGCCATGTTTGGATTCATCAAATTTCTCTCCTTTGCTCTCAACATTCTCTAGCCCCTTAAAACTTTTATAGTAGAACGAAATTTCACTTTGGTCTTGCAGATGCCGTGCATTAGCTGCGCAAAATTCTTTCAAAGCAACCCGTCCCAAGTACTCTTTGCATTTTTATCACAAATGAGCCAATTTTTGTGATAATAACTATAGTATGTGGACAAATGAGCTGCTTCAACGAGCTAAGCCCTCTTATAAACATTTGTGAATTATCGACAGCAATCTTTTTGGCTCTTTGGTTGGGGACAACGACTGCTTCTCAGAAGACGCATCGAGAACTAAGGATACCCTTTTCTACTCACTGTCAAGAAGAGAGGCGAGGCTTCCATAGGTGACAGGCAAACAAAATAAATAATGGCATAGTTTGATTGATCTTCCACGGCATTGTATCATGTCATGATTGAGTTCATACTTAGGTGAATTAGTTTGTCCACATCAAATAGCATGTGGGACCAACTTGTTTTGGCCCCATCTTTTACAGAAGGCTATTTCAAATAATGAACTGATAGGGGTTTTTCTTGAGGGAGCGAGCACCATGGATCATGTGCCTTTCTTGATCACGACTTTCTTATAATAATAATAATAATAATAATAATAATAATTATTATTATTATTATTATTAGCCAGCCTTAAGAGGTTAATTCCTATCCAGAAAGGGATCGATATAGATCCATTGCTTGGACAAATACTACATTAGTTGACAAAAATATGAGTTGCAATGGATTTGGTTGGCTTCAGAGCTATCGTGAATTCGCTGGTAGGTCATCTGTCTCAATTCCAAACAATTAACCTGCATAAGCTCTGGCTTGAGGCGTTTTTGGTTACGTGTTTGGGTTGTATGGAGCTTTGAAGACTATTATTTGATTAAATTATAAGCCCAAGGCAGGGTGGAGGGAGGAAAAAGGATGGCATACCGTGCATCATTGCTTAAGGTGAAAATGATAGCAATAGAAGAAAACCACGCAGGCACAACGTGAACCGCAACCCCCCCACCACCCATTTCCCACCTCTTCCGCATAAATTTTGCAAGGGTTCAATATTAGAAGGGAGGCATTGCCGTGTTTGTTTCCGGACTCTGTCTTTTAAATGACACCTAAACTCAAGTTGTGCTAGATGCTTTAAAATTCGTTTTTTTTTTTTACTTGCACTATAGAAACCATATTGTTCAGACTATCTAACTACTAATATTTAAAATCTCTCTATTGTTTGGGTCTCTGCCATCATGTCTTTTTATACTCTGCAAATCTACTAATACTTTTTTTAGATAAGTGACTTCCCTCCTTTTCTTTTATGCATATTGTTTTATGCAATATATATACATATATATATATATATATATATATATATAGATGCTATTATACAAAGAATAAGTAATTCAAATCTATTTAACATTTTTATGGAGAAAAAAAAATAAGAGTGCTACCTCTTAAGTCTAAACCTTGCAATGAAGAGGACTCTCGATTGCAAACAAGAGCTTCATTAGCTTAGGTATTCTAAGTTATCGGATCGGTTCTAATATTATTTCGGTTCTAATATTATTTGTAGCACATCAAGTATATTTACTGGTCCAATTAATCTATTAGTGGGTCGAAACTACGTGACTTTAAAAACTTAAGTGAAAGTTAATTTGTAGCAGGTAAACTTAAATTACAAGCATTTAAATCTTTTCTTTCTCATCCGATGTCATCCGATGTATGACTATTTTTGAAATATTTTACAAATACCTGTCAAATGTTTCATATTGTTGAATGATTTAATAACATGAATAACATGTCCCATATACTAAAAGGTTTAATAAAAAAATTTAAAAAAGAAACTAGATAATTTTTTATGAGCCTTTATGAAACTCTTTCTCATGAATAACAAATGAAAGTTTTTTTTTTTTTAAAAAAAGAAAAACTCGGGAGGAAGGGGAAAGTATTGTTAGCAAGGAAAGTATTATGAACCTTAGTTTGAAAAAAAAAAAAAATGATTTTTGAGATAAGTTTTCATACCATCAAAGACAAATAATTTCAGGATAATTAAGATTTTGCTTAATTTGTTTTTGTCCCACGTAATGGCTGCCTTGTGTGGTAAAATACACTATTTCTGCGAGCGCTCTCTCTCTCTCTCTCTCTCTCTCTCACTTCACTCACTGTCATTGACTCGATCTACGAGCTCTCTCATTTTGATTTCGCTCCTGTTTTGACTTCATGTTTCTTTTTCCTTTCCTTTCTTTTTGGTACCGAAGGTCAGATCGCACTTTATTCACCATTTTGACCAGTAAATTTCGGTGGCTGCACGATGAGACGCAACACATCCCCCGCAGCAAGACCAGGCCGTGAGTCAAGAGTCCACCAAGCCACCCAAGGTTTCCAAAAGAGGACGTACGTCCCATAGCCTTTTGTGTCCAACCCATCATGGGCTCGTACCTACCGACTCGCCCAGTGCGCTGCGCGAAGGTATAAAATATTCGCATGCTCAAATCGTTTGTTTGGCAGGAATAAGCCTTTCTCCCCGTTTTATCCATCCTAAATTCCATTTTCCAAATTAAGCGTTCATCAAAGCCTTCTTCTTTTATATTTTATGTTTCAAACGACTTGGTGGCTCCACAGGATTCATTTCGTTAAGGGCTGTGAGTCCTACCAGAAGAGTGCACCTAATAGAGCACAGAGAGAGAGAGAGAGAGAGAGAGAGAGAGAGAGAGAGAACAAATAAAAAATAAAAAAAACTCTCAGATAAAAGAGGCAAGAGAACGCAAAGGGAGCACATCTGCCAACCACCGCCATAACTACGGGTGTAGCCTCACGGCAGGCAAAACTTAAAAGACTAATCAACCACCAAAATCCCCCGGAGCATCGCCACAAAGAGCCACCACCTCCAACATCAGTCACACAAGGCCACAGGCCCCACTCTGGAGCACAATCCATCCCTTTTTTTTTTTTTTTTTTTACCGTGAATAGGGGAGAATAGCTCCCCAATTTATTGAGAGAGTTTAATTACATGGCAGAGCTGGAAATGTACAAATAGGGCGCATTTAATTTGTTTAGCGGTTGAGCATCCTCAATCTTGTCAATAGAAATATAATTCTAAAAATCAAAAAAAAATTTAAATTAAATTAAATTAAATAATGACAAACAAAGATGAGGATTTAGATGGATAGATTCTAAAGTTTTTTTTCATTCATAAATGCTACCATGAAGAGAGAAGCAGAACCCACGCAGGCCTTAAAGATTTAGGGATGCGTTTTTTTTTCCTTCAAAAAGTCTATAAAGAAAAGAAAGAACCGGTCTCAAGTGATGCGTTATAAACGAATGGACTTTTATTATTATTATTATTATTTTGGTAAGCGCTCATCTGTATGGAGCCGCCGAATACGACAGCTTACCAGACGAATATCTTGATTATTTTTAGCAACTTAGGTCAACCAGCCATTCAAAAGCTAAGAAACAGCAACATTAGCTCGGTAAAACAAAGCAGAGCATCGGCCACAAATCCAACAGCTCGCAACCCCGGATGCAAAATTGCCGAACGGTGGACCTTACCAAACTGACCATACAAAGGCCAATAAAAAACAGCGACAAAACCAGCATGCCAACTTCCGTTTTGTGATTGGTAGAGCAAGTGGTCCTCTTTGTCCATATAAACCTGGCCTAAACCTAACCCAAATATAATTATTTAGATCCATGATTGGGTCTGCACTAGTTGGACCCAGTCCCACAAGAATCTTGAGCCAGGATGTTGTCTAAAAGCCTAAGCAGATCAGCTCTTGTGGCAAAACTTTCATTATGTTATGAAGCAAACTCCTCACTGGACATCCTTGTCAATGTCTTTGTTAAAAGTTCAACCATGTTCACCCCTACCTTTTTTTCTTGAGGGAAAAAAAAAAAAAAAAACATGCCTGCCTTCTCTAGGATAGTCTTAAATGTGTTCCACCTTTTTTTTTTTTTTTAAAGCCAACATTGGCTTATAGTGCTAATGCTTTTATCTCTTTGTCTGAAAAAAAAAAAAAAAAAAAAAGAGTTATTTAGTCATCTGACATGTCTAAACATCTAAGTTCCTTTTTTTTTTTTTACTGTAAATTGGAGAAAGCAAGCTTGCTTCATTTTATTGATTACAAAGAAGAGATACAGGGAAGGAATATACAAAATTAAAGGGAAAGGGAATAAAAGTTAAAAGTAAACAGAAGATAAGAGCAAGAGAAAAGAGAAAAAGACTCCTCTGCTGCTTTACCCAAGTTGCAAAGAAGACTACACGGATTAGCCTAAGCAGGGTACTTTAATATCCTGTGCTGTAAATAAAAAAATCTCTAAGAAGCAGGGTTTCCTCCATTTCTTCCACTCCATAATCTGATCGAAGAAAGCCTTATCTCAAATTTCAGCTTGAATAAAATAAGAGGACCAAATTGCAGATGCGCCATTCAGCTGTGCCAGTCAGCTGTCTCAGTCCAGATCAGTCAAATTCACAATTACCAATCTAGAGATTTCCTGAGATCTGGTTATTTTCAGCAGAAGTTTCAGGGAATGTAGGCCTAACACACTTGCACCGGTTTCGAGAATGTTGTATCAAACAAGCTGTGCTGGTCACCATTATATTTCTGTAACATCACAGAAACTGCCCAGTTAAGGAGCCATACTCTGAACAGAGCCGTCCATGATGGGTTGAAGGGCAGAAATCCCCTTAACTTTGCTTTGCCGCTCAGCATTCGAATTACAAATATTAAACCTCTTGTTTTGGAAAACCCTTGCATTTCTTTCCGGCCAAATTTGCCGACAGATAGCTGCAATTAGTTGGTTCCAGCTCTTTTGAAAATTTGCTTTTATGTTTCTTTCCCTCCATCCTTTTTCATAATTCATGAAATTTTTAAGAGCATCTTCTAATATTTAGACGCTTCGCAATTGAATTTCAGATCTTTTTAGAGTAGCAACATCTCAAGAACAAGTAATTCGCTGTTTCTTAAGGACCTACGCTAATAGGCCACCCTTTCTTATTCAAAATATCTCCTGTGTGAAGTCTGTTTCTTAGAGCAAACTACGAAAATAACTTATGTTTTAGAGAAATAGCTGATCTCTAAATTTTCTTATGGTGTAGCCAGATTAATCCATCATAATTTAAAATTTATAGAGGGAATTATTTGTGGTCAATGAGAAGAAGATTTATGAGCAATTCTGTTTCATCCATGGAATGAGAGATAAGTTCCCCTACATTTGCATGTGGTCAATTCTAGTGCAAATGAAACAAAATGCTGAATGTAGGGTATGGTCTTACTAGTCCATTCCACTTCAGGCTTCTAACGTAAAAGCAAAGATCATAAGAGGCAAGAGGATAAAACTAAATTTCTATATTCAATTGCCCCAATAAAAAAAAGTGTAGACCCATCTGTTTTGATAAAATTTCACCATGATTAAATGCATGAAATCACAGCATCATTTAGCTCATTATAGCATCAAAATTGAGGACCATCTTCGGCTAACCCTTATATATAAATACATACATACATACATGTGTGTATGTATGTATGCACACACGCGCGCGCTCACACACACACATATATATATACATATATATATATATATATGTATGTATGTATATGTATATATATATATGTATGTATGTATATGTATATATATATAAACACACACACATACATACATATACACATACATATGTACATATATGTGCACATATATACATATATACACAGGCATACATACGTACATTTACATATATATATATATATATGTGTGTGTACATATATGTATATATATACATGTATACACATATATAGATAAATTTAGTCATATTTAAATATAGTTAAGTTCAGAATCCGATTATTTCTGAGCCTATATAAGTTTGACTAGAATAAACCATGTAATAGTAAGCTACAATTGAGCAATTGAGCAATTGAGTCCAATTAAGGTTCTATGAAAGAGAAGTCTGTTGCATGCCAATGAATTGAATTATGTCCCCCCCACCTCACCCCACACACGTAGACTTATTTACATTCGAATGTAGCCAAGTTTAGTTTCAGTCACCTCCTCCATCCTTAAATCTACACAATTCATGAATTCCAAAGATAAAAAAAATAAAAAAAGGTAGAATGGTTTCGAAATCCGTATGGATCTAATGGTGAAAAAAGTGATCAAATTCTATACTTTGGCTATATTTGAATATAGCCAAATTTATCTATATATATATGTGTGCATGTGTGTTGGAGAGAGAGGGAAACATAATTCAATTCATTGGCATGCGTCAGACTTCTTTTTCTTAGAACTTAACTGCTCAACAATAACTTATCATCAGATGATTTATCCTAATCAGGCTCATTCAAGCTCAAAAATAACCGATCATTTTTTACGTTCGTACGAAGGTCTTATTCTATTTCATGATTTTTTAGGCATCTTAGGTAGAGTTTAGGTTTGAGACACCTAAAATTTTAGGTTGAGCTTCCGGTAATATCCTGCTTCTAACGGTTAAATGTTCACTTGTCAGTTCACTATTTTTTTTTTTCAAGGGAATACAATGAATTCTTTTTCCAGCACAGTTGGTTCCTTGTAATGACCATTTGATTTTATATCCTGCTTTTGCTGATTAAATATTATCCTTGTCACTTCACTATGCATTTTTCTGACAATCATCAGTTCCTTTTAAGTGCCATTTGATTGTCTCACACTCCCTCAACTTTTAGGAGCTTGCCTTTAGCGAATGGGTGGTAGTTTTATCCCTACAAGTGCGTGAGGTCTCTTGGCGTCCTGGTTATGCTGTAATGTTTGTCTTTGAGCGCCAGACTAATATCAAATACTGCAAAGACCTCCAATAAATCCCCGTCTTCATGATTCAAAATGGCTCCACTACTTCATACAATACAAACGCAAACAAAATCTCTACTGTAACTTGTCCATTCTTTTGGCATTTGTCTACGTATTGATTCATTCATCTGCAACCTTCGTTATAGAAACTACGCAACTACTTGTGTGGCGTCAGATGTGACACACAAACTTCTCCACCCATCTTAAAACAACTTTAATCTATAACCTTCTAGTAATTCATTTTCATAAACTTCTGTACCTAAGCTGTGCTTGCAGTGTAATGACCATCAATGTATTTTACCACATACATCATTTGATCTCCAAGCCATGGATTTATTATTTTCCCTTGGCCATAAATTTGCATTTAAAATACACTCGAGAATATTAGCTGTATCCCTTATAGGCTTCAGAAGGCGTGTGATGCACTTCCAAATGCGCAACAAAAACTTTTGTTCTTCACAATTGATGAGGTTGCACAACCATCCAAAAGAATAGCTTGGCCATATATCATGTGCTAACAGCTTTCTCTCAAGGGATGCCGTGCGTGATTTATGGGCTGTAAGCAACTAATGACCAGAACCACAACATTTGATCCTTATCATCACCCACCCATAACATGGTGCATCACCAACACCTCTCATGAACTTTCCAGTACCAACCAAGTGGTCTAGAATTTGGAAATTTTCTCTGCACCTCGACTCGACAAGCAGGATAGCTTGATGCGTGTTTTACTTCATTCTAGACCACATGAATATGTCATTCACTCAAAAAACTTTATACGCCTTTGGAAGGCTTACACGTGATGTAAAGTGTTGCAGAACACAGGTCAACTAGCTCCTTGAATGGTTTTAAGAAAAGGGATTGTGCAAAGAAATTTCATGAGACAAAGAATCTCTGTGATGCGGTGCAATCTGAACGCAAATGTATTTAGAAGGGTTTCGATTGTATTGATCAATGCACCGAGTTCTTGTTTTTTATAGTTTTCTGTCAATGTTCGGAGAAGTGATTGAAGAAAAAATATGTCATGGTTCAATCTTCTGTCAATGGATCTGAGGAAAAAATGCGACTCTTTGTAACATCATTTTCATCTTATCCGTTGACTGGGTTTTATGGCCACATCAGCCAACACTTCCTAAGTTTGAAGGGGTACATTGCCAACCAAAGCTAAAACTAAGAGTATAATCATTGCAAGTGGAGGGCGAGTTGCTTTCTTGTTTTCCACTTCTTGATGCCCTAAGCCGTTTGGCCTCGGCAAGCATCGATGGCCACAGAAATAAAAGCTAAAATCCATGCTTATCTGATCAAACCAATATATTTAAATGTTCAATGAATATTTCAAATTAGCAATGACTATGGGCAGCAAGGAGGCCAACCATAAAACCACAAAATTATTCCACCACATACACTTGATACGCCACATCCCATGTGCTGCACATCATGCTCCTCTCCTGCTGCCCTGCACCCTTCCCTGCATCTAAAAGAGAACCAAAACAACAATCCTCGCCCATTTTCAGCACCACTCGCTACCTTCCCCACTGCACTGCAAAGCATCCAAAAGGAGGCGCATTGCATTTATACGCGCAATTGAATCCTACCAACCATCGCGAACCAACGCCAAACCCCTAACTTTCCCTTTCCCTTCCGGTAGCGAACAACGGACCGCACTTTCTATCAAATGGTTTCCATTCACCGCCTCGTCTGAAAGACATCACACCATGGCGTGCCGTAGCAGCACGGCCTCCATAACCGGATTCCACCCAAAGCGTAGAGCCTACACCAGACGCGGTCGGGTGGCCGGTCGTGGACCGTGGGGGCCCACTACGACCAGACCGCTCTTCATGAAAATTAATGCACGGGGTAAAGATTCTGATCGAAACGACAAACATAAAACCCTAATTCTTCTCATTCATTGATTGATGGGTTTTTTTTTTTTTTTTTTTTCTCAACGAAAGAAAGAAGAAAAAAAAAAATAACAGCTACATGGATTCAACGAGAGAAGCAAAAATAAAAGGCCAAAAATAGACTACGGTTAAAAAAAAAAAAAAAAAAAAAACATATAAAGCAAATAGCTTTATATATATATATATATATATATATATATAGATATTTATGTTTTTTTTTTTTCCTTTTTCCTTCCCGCAGTGGCGCCGATCGGGGCATCAGAGGTGGAGCGCGGTGCAGTGGAGGCCGAGGTCGTCGTCATCGGGCGCTGGGAAGACGTTGAGATCGAACGAGAGAGGTGGATGGCGGTACATGGACGCGATGTCCCCGCGATCGTCATCCACGACGGAGGACGAGGAGCCGCAGTCACTGTGCAAGTCCTCCTCGCCGGCGGCGACGCGCGGCGGATCGGCCTTCCGGCTTCTGGGCTGAGACCTGAGGGGGGCGGCGGAGGAGCGCCGAGGGCCGCTGAAGGACTCCACCGTGCTGCTGTGGCTGCTGGAGGCCGGCCACTGCGGCGGTGGCCGTCGCTGCCGAGGGTAGGGGGTGTGGGGGAAGGCGGCGGCAGCGGCGATCGCGGTGGGGGAGGAGGAGATAGGGAGGGGGGCTGCCGGGAGCGGAGGGCACGGGGCGCGGAAATTGGTCTTGGCCTTGCAGCCGCGGAGGCTGACGGCCGCGGCGTCGTAGGCGCGGGCGGCCTCCTCGGCGGAGTCGAAGGTGCCGAGCCAGACGCGCGTCTTCTTCGCCGGGTCGCGGATCTCCGCCGCGAACCGCCCCCACGGCCTCTTCCGGACGCCGCGGTACCGGACCTCGGGGCCCGATCCCGATCCGATCGCCGCCGCTGCCGGTGCCGCGACTCTCCCCTTCCGCATCGCTGATCCGAGAAAGGAAGGGAGATCGCAGGAGACGGAGATGAAAATTTGGAGCGAGGTAAGGGGGGAGAGGTGAAGAAGGTTCAGGATTTGGGAAGGAAAATTGGGGGGTCCGGGGTCGGGGTCGGGGTCGGGGTCGGGGTCGGGGGAGACGGGGTATTGTGGTGGAGAAGTGGTTGGAGATGGGGCTCTAGCTCTCTCCTTTTAACAAAAACGAGAAGCTGTGTCTTGATTTCTCCACCTCTTTTCCCTTCCTTCTTCTCACTCTGCCGTTCGCCCCACAAACGTCTACGCTGCTTTCTTCCACCCTCCTCCCAGCCCTTTTGTCTTTGGCTTTTAGTCGGTGGAATGGCCAAAACACCCTTCCCTCTTCAAACCGCTCTCTCCTCTTCGTCGTCCCCGTAAACTACAAAGCAGCCTCGACACGTGCGAAAGATTTAGCCGCCTAATATTTGCATGGTTTATTCTAAAAGAAAATGCATTTCACAAAATATGTGTAAATATATTTATTTAACGTAAAATATGAATTTGGCATTATTTAAATATCTAAATATGTAAAGACAAACTATGTATGCTTGGGAGTAGAAAGAAATAAAAGTAATAAATATTAAATCACAGAAATAATTGCACGTTTTTTACTTTTCATGAGCTAAGTTTCTCAAATCACCCCCAACTTAGTGAAGTAGGAGAGGATATATATATATATATATGTTGAAGGTTAGAAAAAGAAAATTATAATAAAGAGATTATAAACTTTTTTTCCCTTTACTTGTATAACTTTTGTAACCTTAAAAAAAAAGACCTAAACTAATATTAATCCTCTCTATTTCTCTTGCAATTTTCATTAAGGAAAAAATAAGAGAAATTGGTTGATAAAAAAAAGATAAAAAACTAGTAAGTAAGAAAGAGTAAAAGCACATAAGAGGCCTCCAAGCCATATCTGAAAAAAATTTAAAAAATAGATTATTTTTTTCACGTATCTCTTTCTTTTTTTTTTTTATGATACTTGGATCTTTATTTGAAGCCTAATAATTTTTTTTTCTTTATTCACATATATTTATATCATGATTCATTTATCATGTGAGATGTTGCATGCGATAAAAAATATCAACAAATGGCTATTGAGATTGCATATAAATCCCCTTAATTTTCATATATAAAATTATTAGCGTGTAATTTAAAAAAGAATTGTGATTGGTCAGATATCCTATTCTACTAAAATTCTTTGAGGTTTGAATGTCCAATCCCCTTCTTGTTTTGTTTACTATAATAGAAATTTCTATTAAAGGGTTTCTTCAAATTTTAGAAACGTTAGAATCTATTTCGAGAATTTTTTTTTTATAACTATACTTGGACTTCAATATTATTTTAGATACACCAAATCCTTATATATATATATATATATATATATATATATATATATAATCAGAAATACAAAGTTCAAACATAGGAAAGAGATTGGCTAGTATCCTATCTTATTAGATTTTGTTATGGCATAGGTCCGCTCTCCCTTTATTTACTTTCTTTTAGACACATAAAATTTCCACTATTAGGTTTCTTTTAAAGATTGGACATGTTATTGGAGTTAACTTTTAGATTTTTTATTGTCGCGATGCTTGGTTTCCTATATTATTTTTGAATACGTCAACTCTTTTGTCGCATACGAAATCATCAATATGCAATCTAGATTTAAGATAACGAATGGTTAGGCATCCTACTTTATTGGAATTCTTCGAGATCGAATATCCAATCTTATTTTTCTTTAATTTTTTTTGACATATAGAACTTTTACCATTGGGTCCCTTTAAATGTCGGATCTCCAATTGTCGTTTCCTTCTAAATCTTTTCGTTGTCTCGATGCAAGGCCTTTCATATTAATTTTAAATCACCAATAGCAGATTTTTGCATGCAAAAGCATATATGCGCAATTTGAAAGTAGAATAGAGATTGCTTAGACATCCAATCTTATTGTATTTTTATGAGGTTAGATATTCAATTTCTTTTAGTTCAGTCTGACACAAAAATATTTACCATTAGCTATCTTTCAGAGGTCGTATCCTATCGGAGTTTAGTTTTACAATTTTTTCTTTTAAAATATTTGATATTCTATATTAATCCTAGGTAGATTATATTCTTTTTTTTTCTTTAATGAATTTCCTATATATAAGTAATTGATAGTCAAATTAAGCTAGTGCTAAGCTAGCATCCTGTCATAAGAGCACATGATCCTCAAGCCATGTTATTACTACTTGTGGTGATCAAGATGTTAGAAGGGCATGACTAATATAACCCTTAACCATTTCGCTTGCAAAACTATGGACGGCACTCCATAATAACCACTCTCATGTACATTCCCATGCTAGAAGTATGACTTGTGGCAGGTGAAATAGTTCCATCACTGATCTTATCACTGTCACAAGACACGTCACCACAACATGGGTAGCCTTTGACAATGGAATTAAAGCTCACCTATAAGAATAAAATCTCACCCAAATGTGAGAGGATTTCTGCTGCTTCTTAGCATCTCATTTGACTGTAAACTTTAGACCTTCATATTATTCTCTGAGAACAGAAAGGCTTCAAGGTCTACCCTTGGCCTCCTTAGTCCTATTTTACTAACTTGGGCATCGAAGGGCTTTAACCAAGCAGCCTTCGATACCTTCATACTTTTCTTCTGTCCTCATAAGAGTGTCAGTCTAAATATGAAACTTTACTTTATAGGGCTAAGCAAATCAGATTCTACCTCAGTTCCTAGCTCATCATCTTTTTCATCATCTTTATTAGTGCTCAGGGTTCTATAATGTTTTGGCTCCATCAGTAATTATGCAAGAAATACATAAAGAATTCATTTAAATGTCTCCATTTGCATCTTTATTACTTGTGGTTTTAGTAGATTTGCTTCTCTTGTTCTTATTTCTTTGAGAAAGGATAATGAATGAATTAGAAAATGCTATTCATGGAACATAAATACATGGGGAGCCATTTTTTGAGGGAGACTGATAATTAACTTAAAAAATGATATATATGCTCTAATTATAAGTAGAGCTAGAAGAGGACCGGGTGGACTAGCTTAGCTTCAAATTGAGCAAAGGCTAGGCTTAAGGTAATTTAATTAGGTTCAAGTTTCAAAAAAGAGTGAAAAATTTTAGGTTGAGATCAGGTCTATGCTTGGCTTGGCTTCAACCTGGCTCAAAGCACAACCCTAAAAATGAAGCCTAAAATTAGGTCTGAAGCTGACTTGCAACCAGGTTTATATTTAACCCTAAGACAATCCAATCTTATATTTTGAGCTAGTAAGGGCTTGAGAGCTAAGGATTTAAACCTTTGGTTCGAATTCCTTAATCCTTAAACTAAAAATCCATCCTTGATTCCTTTATCCAAACCTTCATCTTCTATTCTATCTTTTTGATCCTTAAATGTTGTCTCTTTGGTCATTACTTTCCTCTCCCTCCTCTTTGGTGATGTCATTTGAACCTTCATCCTCTCGTATCATGGGAACTATGCCTAGACCTTGTTGCCTACATTTATGTCAATGCCTCCCTCAACCACGATTGTTGCAACCTCTCCGACCTTGCTACCACCATGGTCTTATCCATTGCTTCCATCTCTCTCACTACCTTGATTTCAACCGTGGTTTTAACCTCTCCTACTTCCTCCTCTCCAACAAAGATGGTAGCCTCAACGACATTTTTAACTCTGACCTAAATTGTAGAGTCAATCAATCACTCAACATTTCTCATGCTTCCATACCATGTTGAAACTCTAATTCTGCCATTGACTTGGACACGAAGGAGAGGAGAGGGTGAGGGTAAAGAGGACAAGCATGGCAGTGATGAGGTAGCAAGCATTAATAGGATTAGGTAGTGATTATGGTGACACTACCAATGGAGAGTCATTAGTGGTAGTAGTCGGAACCCTCTCTCCTTTTCTCCTAATCTCTTTCTTGGGTCAACTTGATTGATTTTTGGGTCAAGGTCGGACTCAACAAGGGCTTGAGTAGGGATTTAAAAAAAAAAAAGGTACATAGCTTGAATTTTATTTTTTGGTAGGACTCAAGCTAGGACATGGTTCAACCCCACCCAACCTGATTCTAGTGGTAGCTATAATATTTATTTTTATAAAACATTTAAATATGGTTATTGATATAAATTCTTCTATTTAAACTATAGTTCTCACACTACAAAATGACTAAGTATATAATTTATTAAATGCCATATGGCAGGAGAGAAGTGATGAAAATAGACCACAGCCATTGGGTGGACGATAGATTAATCGATCACAGCCATTGCTAATTAATTGATTGATTTGAAGATCGACCATCACTAGATTAATCGATCTAATTCAATTAGAATTTTGAGAGATATTAGTAATAGTTGTGAATTATAGAACATGAGATATGATTGCCAATGAGATCAACAGAACATTCACCTTCAGATATAGGGAAGTGGAGGATTAGCATTTTAAAAAAAGCATTGAAGCAAAGCCATGCATGTATCATTTCAAATTGTTATGTGTTCTAGTTATCAAAAGTTAATTATTTTCTTTTCTTTATATATATGTCAATATTAGTAATGTAAAAATAAATTTTGACACATCAATTAGATTAGTTTATTTTTATCTTTATCTTTATTTTTTTTTTCTCAATCTTGTTTAATTCATCTTAAATATATATAACATAGCTCTACTTAATTTAATCCTTCAAACTCTCCTTTTGATAGATGACATTGTAGTAATGAAAGTTCTTGAAGGTTAAGCTAGTAAAATTCTATTTCATTCATCCACTTTTATTTAGGTCTAATTAATAGTGTGCTCATCATCTGACCCATCTAATCATAAGTCAGTCTCCATCATTTAGATACCAGTAAGAAAGGATGCACTCTTAGCCCATCAAATCCTTCCATATATTTGAGAAATGGAGGAGGAGAAATAAGGCTTGAACACTTTAACCTAAATGGCCCATGACGAAGCAATTGGTATTTAATCATCTAAAAAATATTTATCACATATTGAATATATATATATATATATGGGCATTTAATAAATATGTACTCCTTCTTATATTTAAAATCTTGAGAAAAAATCATCTGAAAAAATTTATATCCATATTTATTTTAAATAAATAAAGTATCAACCATACATTTTCTATACTTATATATCATAGATTTAATGAGGACTTCAATATAGCAAATATAATGGGATAAATAAATAAATATTATTAAATTAATTAATTAATAGAATCAATAATATAAAAACAACCGTCCAAGTATTATTTAATTTATATACCATGAGCGTTAAAGAAGTATGCTTATAGTATGCCACATATTTACTTTCATTCTCATCTATTTCTATATCCAAAAACCTTTGATATGATAATAGGAAGACTATTATGATAAAAGAGATTATATCTACTAAAGATGTATCTCACAAATATATGTGTCCATTTATATGAGGCCCTATATGTAATAAATAGATGAAGTTTTTCTCTCATCTTTCAGCCTCATAATTACCTAGCATGAATCTGTTACGCAGAACTTACAATTAAAGAATATGTCCAATACTCCTCAAAATTTAGATAGATTTTAAAACGCTCCATTATTTAAACAGAATTCATTTAATTTTTAAGAAAAAAAAAAAAGAAGAAAACAAAAGAGAAGAAGCTAGATCATCATAGCTTCCACGCTTAAACCTTTTTCATTTTTTCAAAAAAGTTTTCATGCTTCTTTTAAAGAACTATTTTTTCCTTGCACCTGGCGTCCAGGTATGACCAAATATCCCTCGTGCTAACAGAGTAGAATCTCTCGCAAATGTATATGATGTGGGCTATTTCAAATATAACCTTGCACACTTCTATCCATCCAATCACAGAACGGTAGGAGCCTAGGAGATAGCGTTGACTCAAATCTATATGTATCCTTTGTTGATACGATGGATATATATATATATATATATATATGGTAGAGGAGGGGCAAGTTGGGCGGGTCGACACAGATTTAGATCCACACGTAGTCTAGATATATATCGTTCAGAAAAGTTGTTTTGCTCCCTAAAAGCAGTGAAACTAATCGATACGTGAAGGTGGACCGAGCTTCCTATCATGGATTGGATTCGGAGCCCCGCGATGGAGATGTCTCTCCAATCGTGATTAGGCTACCTTAACTTTAGGTGGAGGTATTCAAGATATTTTAACGCAGTTCTAACCACAGGATCAAAAGCTGGTCCAATTGCAATGAAGTCCGTGCAAGCAACATAACACGTGCGATTCACAAGCCAACTCAGAGGAAAAAGTGCCGCCGTCCATGTGGAGTGCTACATGTCTCTTGGCATTTAACGTGGAACGGCAGTAATGGTCTTTGCCGCTCCTATCGACCGTTTTGACCCTTCGCACGTCAGGCCCGGGACGCGTTTTGGGCGCGGGATCGTGCACGATTTTGATCCGGCGCGGGATCAAAGCCCAACCGAGGGAGGGCAAACAGGGGGGAAAAAAGCCGAACGGATTCCCTTGCGGTGCCAAATTTGTACCGAAAAATGTCGCGCATGGCTGGATGGCCGCTCATCCCGTCTCCCTCATCTCATCTCTACAGGCCAATCCACATCTTCTTGGCACGTTATAAATCCTATTTTATTTTCTAAATATGTCACAGCCGCTCTTGTTTCGAATAAAACAAAGCGTGTAAGGATCTATCCAACCCACCCACCCACCCACCATTCGCCGTCCGGTAATGGCAAGTGAAGACGGTGGAGATGCCATTGTTTTTTATTTTTATTTTTTCACCACATTGCAGCGACGTCGGCGAACCATTTGTTACATATTTTAACCTTCCGTTTTCTGATTTAAGCTGCGTTCCCGTTTCGGTCTTCCGGATTTTTTTTTTCCATCGCCATGAATTCGCTAATAACGTTTTCGGACGGGCGAAATAAAGAAAGAGGACTCGACAAGCTTTGCGATGCGAGCCTCTAAGCGACGCTGGTACGGCGTGGTCAAGCCAGGTTAGACCGGTGGGGTCCCCTTTGGCTGTTCAAACGGCAAGGAAGGAATTCTCCCAGAGATCTCTCCCACTACTAGGCTTTCAATCGCCCGCCGCATCTGCCGCTCCACGCTCTCCTCCCCCACACCCCCCGGACGTCCATTTCAAAAATCGCCGACGCTTTTTAAAACGCCTCCACAGTCTCTCTTCTTCCCCTTCTCAACCCTACTCAAAACTGTGTGCGCTGCGCTGCGCCGATCTCTCTCTCTCTCTCTCTCTCTCTCTCTCTCCGTTGGGTCTCATGGATATCCTCTCCGATCCGATTAGTACCTGTTCAAGAGAGCACCAGAAGATCTACCAGGATTGGTTCTCCTTGGCCGATTCAGGTCTGCTCTTCTTCACGCCCATCTATTCTTTCTTGATTCGATCTACCTTTCTGAGGATTTTCGATCACCATCTCCTGGGGAGAAGAAATTTAATGTACGAAATGTTTCGTCGCTGGAATAGATGGAGATGGGCGGATCACGGGAAACGATGCCATCAAGTTCTTCGCCATGTCCAAGCTATCCCGCCCCGAACTTAAACAGGTTGCATTTTTTAATTAGATCCCCTCTCGTCCGCTTTGTTTCTTTATATCTGTTGCCGTTGCTGATGTGATTTCATTTCGTTCCGTTAGGTTTGTTGTTAGTTTATTTTTGATCTTCAAAACAATGATATCTCTCTGTTTTTGTCTTCAAATTTCAAAAACTCTTCCATTATACTTGTTGCTTCTTAATTTTTATGCTGTAATTTGGGTAGTTCTTTTATTATGGGCAATTTCCGGAAAGTCTTGATGTCGTTGGAGTGGGATACAATTCTTTTCCTTCCTTTTGGTGGCAAAGTGTAAAATTAGGGCGGCACTCTTCCTTCTTATTTATTAGTTGAAGATATTATGATTAGGAGTGGCATCAAGCATCTGAAGTCAGTTTCATGTTATGGATAGCAATATAATGGAATTGTAAACAATTATATGGCTGCAAGACGTGGTCGTTCATTTTTGACAGAAAACTTTTTCAACAGAATAAATCTCATCTTGTGAAATGGATTTACAGGGCCTCATTCATATCTCATCTTATGTTCAACAAAATAACAAGGGAATAAAACTTGTTCTTAGTATTTATGTTTACTGGAATCACTTATGCCACATGCCAATTTCTCTTAATTATTCATTTCTTCAACCATGGACCTCACTAAGAAATATTTATAATCATTCTCATCTTGACTACATGACCATATATACTTTTGCACTGATATTTTATTGCCAAAATTTTCTTGAAGGTGTGGGCCATTGCAGACTCTAGGCGGCAGGGTTTCCTTGGATTAAATGAATTCATTATGGCAATGCAGGTCTGACCTCATATTTTTTTCATGATATGCATTCATATTGACAAAAAAGATAGACTTAATTTACCTTAATCACTAGTTGCTTTTCAAATTTGACAGCTTGTTGCACTAGCACAGGCAGGGAACGAGATTACCCAAGATGCTGTAACTCACGCAGGTGAACAGTGAATGAGAGAAAAATATTCAGCTAAAGTTTTTAGATTCAGCTATTAGAACTGACTTAGTACTTCTCAACAAGCACATTGATTTTTTATGCAACTTGGGCATGCATCATTTTGTAATTCTGCAGATTTGGATAGCTTGAAGCCTCCAGTGATGGAAGGATTGGATAATTTGTTAGCTGTAAGTCTTGATTCCATTTTTAACACCATATATAACAGAAAATTTTCAATTGGATCTGCTAATCAACTTGCTGTTTATTGCTTGCTTTCTAGAAAACGAAGCCTTCACCCAAGAAAAGTGATCCTGATCTTGATGGTATGGAACTTCTCATGTTTAGTGGAGTTAGAAGAATAGCCAGTTGAACAATTATAACCATCTTATTGTTTCTGATGCAGCAAGTTCTCAGACCCAAATTTCATCAACAGTTCAGTGGTTTAGCTCGAAATCATCAAAGAAGGTATCTCAACTGCCCGTGTTTTTCATTTCCTTCCTTTTGTAACATGCTATTTTAGTGTCATGTTTCCATTTTTAAGCGTGATGTCTTTGAAGTGGTTTTGGTCCTCTCAATCAACCTTTTTCGCAGCGATATGTAGATTTTGAGAGGTCTGGTAGATTCTGCTCCTAATTGGATTTCCATGTGGTTCAGTCAAGACTTCAAGAACTTATTTTTTGTTTTGAAAGCAATCTAGTCAGTCTTTCTCTCTTTGTATATGGCTTTTGAAAACAATTGAATTTCCATGTGCTACGAAGCTGTTAGATTTTGCTGCAAATGTACATACATGATACATCAATATACAATTTTGTATCTAAGCCCTCAAACTAGCAATAGATCAAATATCTAGAGTTTACGCAACATATTGTTTGTGGTGGTATGGCTGCTTACAAGTTAGTCCATGAGCTATCTAGTAGTTTGGGTGAAAGATTAGTTATGGATTGAGAATAAATTATGGAATACATCGAATGACCATCGGTGTTGGGTTGCTTTTTCTGCTTGTGTGAAATGGATTTTCACCACTTGGATGACATTGTTTTGTAACAATAACGATTGAAAGGTGAGTACCATGCCTAGCCAAAGACAGAACGGCAAAGATAAATAACATTTGCTGCAGTGTGGATCATTCTGTTGCTCAATACTTGGAGAATGATGCCTTTTTTTTTTTTTTATTGAGGCTTGTAAACTAACATTGCAATTATGTGCTTGATGCCAGATACCTCTGAGCTCAGTTACTTCAATTATTGATGGGTTGAAGAGATTATATATCGAAAAGCTGAAGCCTTTGGAAGTTACCTACCGATTCAATGATTTTGTTTCCCCATTGTTGGTGCGTAAGAATTACACTGACTTTCCAAACGCCATTTTGTTGCTGTTTCGAAGCCATGGCTGTGTGAATAGTAGTGATGTTTTATTGATGTATCTTTGTAACATGATTTAAAAGCAGTTTGGTCTCATGCTTCTTTTTGGTTCCTTCTGTAGACAAATAGTGATTTTGATGCAAAACCCATGGTTATGCTTTTGGGACAATATTCTACCGGAAAAACAACATTCATTAAACATCTACTAAGATCCAGCTACCCAGGTTTGCTCCACAATCTGTTTTATTCTGTCTTCTGTTAGTTTTTTCTATCTATTTGTAAAGGTGAACCAAATTGCATTTTCCTACTAACCTTTTCCAACAATTTATCTAGGTGCTCATATTGGACCAGAGCCTACAACGGATCGATTTGTTGTTGTTATGGTATGTGAAAACCTCATGTGGGAATATTTTTGCTATTGATGTTCTATATTATGTTTTTCCCCACATTATTCTTAAATTTGATATAAAAGCTGGATAATACGGTAGATTACTTGACTAGATCTTGTATCATGATCATATTATTCTTATTATTCACTGGAGACAAAGACAACTTGTTATTATCATAAAATAGGCTGCGGTCAGACGCAAGCTATTGTGAAATGTCGAACTTTTTTATTAATAAGCATGCCATGGGCTGCAAATTTTACTCAACTAGAACTAAAATCATGCCACACGCATGGCTGAGTGAAAAAAGGATGAGAAACACAACTCAGAAGTCTGAAAAAATGAGACAGGAGTCAAAGTTCAGAGTGAGAGTATCACAAGATGCAGCCAAAGAAGAGAGGTCAGAAAATCCATAGTGGAGTTGCTTTATTGGTGGGACACATGATGGAGTGTCTTTTGATGGTGTGAACTGTGGATCATATATCTTGAAGAGGACAATCTGGCTTTTCCTTAGAAGATCATGCGAGAATGGTTACAGAGTATAATTTTGTGCTATTAGCTGTTAACAATTTGTTACTTCCCTCTGGTAGGCATGATTTTCAATGGGGAATGTGTTTTGAACAATTTTTTTAGCCTTCTATTTCCTTTTTTGCTGTAAGTTGCTTGAGATATCTAGCAATTTAGTGCCTCTAGAATGGATTACAGGCCTATGACAGCAGATTTTGTCACTTAATTAAGCCATCGACACTGCAAGCTGATTTCTTTATATTTTCTACTTACCTGCATCCTGAAAGGTAGGCATGTGAATATAGGAGGAGAGGATTTTGAATTTTGCTCAGATTGGTTAGATAATGATACTACAGTAATACTTAAAGAACACCACAAAGTAGCTATCATCAGTCAGCTTCAAAAGCTTGTCTCTTGTCATGGTCATTTGCAGCCTTTTGACACATAAAGAAAGTATGCAACCTACCACCTGGCCTCAACGCTCAACATCTAAACAAATTCTTTTGAACTCCAAAAGCAATTGAAAAAAATGTAATATAAAATAGTATATGGAAGAAGGCATCCTTGTTTAGTACAGGGGCAAGGTCTGCTCATAATCAAAAATATGCTAAAATACAATTTGTAATCTAGTCTGCATAAACAATGGATAAGAAGAGGAACAGCAAGTAGATGAAGATGATTGCAGGACCACAGATACTGCCATTTACTCTAACAACGTATCCTTGTTTTACTCATAAAGTATCCTTAAGTAATGTGTTCTTAACTGTTGCAACTCATATTTTTCATTACGCAATTGAGATTATTAAGAGATCTTACAAATTCGAGCTCTAATCTTTTAAGCCAGCTTATGGGGGGCACTACGTATTCCACTGATCTTTTCTCCTTTATATATTCTCTCAAAACCTCCAGAAGCTCGAGGACTGCTTTTAACTTGAGGATGGTGCATAGAACTAGTTTTGGCTGAAACTGATGAAACAGAGACAGCTTTTGCTTGATTCCCAGCGGAAATCGATTTGTTTCAGCCAGAACATTTTGATTTGTGCAAAAAAGTTTGAACCTTGATCATTAGCATCTTTTATCAGTCACATGTCCTATTAAATGAAATAAATTCTCGAAAGCGTTGCTGAATGGTGAATGACATGGTTTTATGCAAATTCAGGTTTGTGAATGTGGAACATGTGGATCTTGGAATGCATTGCTGCAATTTACCATGATTACAATTAAGGCCTCTATGATTTTTATTTATTTGCTCAAATGCCATATATTTATCGAGAGCAACTTAGACCTTGCCCACATAAGGTCAGTATCACATGAGGACATCAGAATGAAAGCTTAATCTCACCATTTAGATCTGCATGAGGTTGAATACTGTTTTGTTTATAATTAATAAGACCATATTGATTGTGTGGTTATCTTACATATCCAGGCAACAGAAATGTTTAAGTTATACTCAAAAAGTCATAGCTTCAGATATAGGGTTTTAAATACCAGTGAGATGGAGGGGCGTCCCACCTTTCCAAATGGGACAGGATATCCACCATCCTGAGTTTCGGTATGTGGGACATTCTGTTCCCAGAAAAACTATGACAGCTCCATCCTACAACACTTAAAACCTTGTTCATGTTTTTGTAGTGATCTTTTAACTTTGTTCATTGCCAAGGATCCTTGCTAAACTATTTTTGAATTTTTTAACTGGGACAAACAATGGGTTGTCATGCACTATATTTTATAAATCTGATATGTATTTGCATGAATTTTTATTTTCTTGGCTATGATGACAAGGACTTCATCATAGACTTTGATTAAGTTGTTCAATATTTTTCCCATCCCTTCAGTCAGGACCTGACGAAAGGAGTATTCCTGGAAATACTGTTGCTGTTCAAGCAGACATGCCTTTCAGCGGTCTGACGACATTTGGAACTGCATTTTTATCAAAGTTTGAGTGCTCACAGATGCCCAATCCGGTATGATTCATATTGGTTTTGGATGGAAAATTGTTAATGGTTTGTGCTTACTATAGCCTGTATTTCTGAAGCTATTGGAACACATCACATTTGTCGATACACCTGGAGTTCTTTCTGGAGAAAAACAACGGACCCAACGTAGCTATGATTTTACTGGTGTTACATCGTGGTTTGCTGCAAAGTGTGATCTTATTCTTCTTCTGTTTGATCCTCATAAACTGGATATTAGTGATGAGTTCAAGCGTGTAATTGGATCTCTGCGAGGCCATGATGACAAAATACGAGTAGTTCTGAATAAGGCAGACCAAGTTGACACCCAGCAGGTGAAGAATTTTGTCTGCTGTGTTCTCTCATCTGTTGTTCATCATATAGTAATTCTAGTGTCCTATTTCCTCTTTGTTCTCATCTTCAAACCATTGCAATAATGTAATCTTGGTAGATGTATAACCAAATGTCATTTGCTATTATATTGCAGCTAATGAGAGTTTATGGTGCATTAATGTGGTCGCTTGGGAAAGTATTGAACACTCCTGAAGTTATGCGTGTATATATCGGGTATGCTATGCTTATCAATATATTAGTGGTGTCTTTACCATGCCTCATGCGGCTTTTTATCTTGCAGAATTATGCTCTGTTTTGGTATCTATTGGTGAAATGAAAATTTTCATGTTTCATGTGTTATCTATTGTTCGTATAGGAGATTGCTTTCAGTAATTTATATTCCTAGAGTATTTTCATGCCTTAATTCAAGTGTTTGCATGCTGTTTGTCTGATTAACATAAGTTAGAACTGCAGGTTGTTTCACTGTATCAATGAGTTTCTATAGTTCACTGACTTATAAGTTATTGTACTTATACTATTTCTCATGAGAATTTACAGTTCATTCAATGACAAACCAATAAATGAATCAGCTGTGGGTCCAATTGGGAAGGAACTTTTTGAAAGGGAACAGGATGATCTCCTTTCTGATTTGAAAGATATTCCCAAGAAGGCTTGTGATCGCCGAGTAAGTTTTCTGTTTACCATTGATTTTTTTTTTTTTTTTTATAAGTTCAAAGAAAATGATTAGTAAACCTGCTTTGTTCAATTTAGATCAATGAATTTGTTAAGCGTGCAAGAGCAGCTAAGATTCATGCCTATATAATTAGCCACCTAAAGAAGGAGATGCCAGCGATGATAGGAAAGGCTAAAGCTCAACAAAGACTAATTGATAACCTGGAGGATGAGTTTGCCAAGGTAGTAAACATTCTCATGATCTTTCAATATAGATAGATATGTAGATTCTTATATAATGCATGCATACATTCATAAGAACGTGTATGCCCATGTGCATGTGCAAGCATGGATGCATGCATATTTGAGCAATCAAAAGGGCATTTTTTTCCCTAAAGAAAATTGTCGAGTTTTTTCCCCAATGCATGTTAGCTTTTACCTTAAAAGGCTTTAAGGCAACTCAAGAGGGGAAATATTGTCAAATACCATGGAAACAAGTTATCCATGTGGAAGCTGTTGAATCTATTTTACGATTTACTATGTTGTGAGTCAATTTAAATACACTGCTGCACTAAAGTGGTGCTTGTGGTTGGTATTTTATTCCATTTAGCATGTCAGCAAGAAAACTGCATAGAAATTGATCGCTACAATCAGTGCTTTCCTTTTCTAGAAACATTGTGAGCGTGGCAGTATCCTGTCTTAAACTTGAGAATCCTTTAAAGAGGAGAGGGGTGACAATTGGCTGAGATAAGTCTCGCTGGTTAATGTAGTATGTGTCCGCATGCATGTGTGCCTGCATGCATGCATGCATGCTGCAGTGATGTTTCACATTGTTGCTAGATCCACTAATTTGTGTTGCTAGGGTTTGATTCAAATTAACTTCATCTGACCGCTATCCTCAAGCAGAAGAATTCTTGGATGTCATTTGTGTTGGTTACAACTTACAACGGGCTATTTTATTTAGTGATTGGTCTTAAAGCATGAACAGTTCTTACATGGATGCATGTTCAAGGGTGCTTTCTTGCAATTTTATTTGTAGTAGTGGTAGCACAACGATGGTGCTGCTTTTGTTCTTTTGCTGGCATATGATTTCTCTTTGTTATTGCATGTCTGGCATGTAAAAAAAACTGCAATTATGTATATTGAAATTAGGTTTGCTTCATCAGATGTCAATCAGCATCATTTGCATAGTTCCATTATATTATGATGGTAACCGATTTATGGTTTGTATGTTTTAATTTCTGCCTATTTAGCAAGTTTGACATGGCCACTCTGCAATTGCATGACATGGTTGCTCTACAATTGCAACTAAGCCCGCTGCCTCTCTCAATGTATTTCTTGGTGAAATTTTGTGGTAATTCTTACACTGAAAATCATTTTGGGCACTTAATTAAATGCTACACATTTGTCAAAAATTTTATAATGCCTTCATCATATCATTTTATGCATCTTTCTTGAACTTTGGAGTTGCAACTCTGTACAAAAAGGGGGGCTGTATGGTACCTGAATTCTGTTTGAAACAGGTTCAAAGAGAGTTTCATTTACCAGCTGGAGACTTTCCCAATGTTGAACACTTCAAGGAGGTATTGAGTGGTTACAACATTGATAAGTTTGAGAAGCTGAAGCCCAAATTGATACAGGCCGTGGATGATATGTTGGGATACGAGATCCCAGAACTTCTGAGGAGCTTCAGAAACCCATATGAATAATGGGAAGTAATCATCATTATAGGTTGTTATCATCTTCATTTCATTAGAAAGCAGGAGACGGTGAGTTGTGAATGGACGATGGTATACTCGTGCCACAAGAGATGTATAGCTTAGGTTATCTCTTCATGCTATTGTTGATTATTTCTGTAGTTCTATGTTGTAGGGCTGTGCAAATTCACAGATTTTGACCCCTGCTGGCTGGGGATGATCTAAATATTTTAGTGATCTATATGATATTTTTGTATTGTACCTAAATATGCACGCACTCTTCATATGCATTGCCACGCATGCTACCATGTCTTCTTGAGGTCGTTTGCGAGAATTGTACGTGTTACGCTGGCATTTTCCAAGTTTGCATTGTATGAGAGGAGAGTGTATCCGATTCTGCCTCTTTTGGTTGATTGCTTAGCAGTGAAGTTTTCCTGAACCATGGTGCCTTGTCACCATGACCGTATCCTTGCCAGCTCTGATAACCTTGTTCCAACGTCACGATGCCATGGGTCTTTTCTGTCACCCATATATGATGTTTAACAGGTCTTCGACGTGGTGGTGGCAGTATATTATTTTAAGAAGAATGCATAATACACGTCTCCTGGCTGGCACATTGTTCTATTGACGGCTGCCATGGTTCGTCTCCTGGCTGGTACAGCTGCCATGGAAGGAGTTGGAGCCGTCCGATACCTTGTTGAACGATGCGACCAACGCATCTGGTGGGTCTTTGATTCAATCGAGAGACAGGGCTGGCGTTCGGTGAGCAAGCCATCGAGTCTTTCATTGGGCAAGCCTTGAAGCAAGCCAAGGGAGACCGGGAAGGTAAATTAAGTTAGCGATCAGGAGATGACGAGGGTTGAGGCGATCAGCGTGCTGTACCATGTGATGACACGTGCGGCAGTGCGATGGCAGTGGTGAGGCCCCTTGGGGCCGGATCGAAGGCATCACCGACTTTGTGCTGTTGCGGTCCCAGGGATGGGCTTGTGGAAAAACTAAACGAGAGAGAATGTGGCACGAAAATAGCGATGAGTTCTTCGTGGAGTTGCTTTGCTGAGAGAATCGATTGACCAGCTAAGCCACGGAAAGATTACATTGCTCGGTATGGAGGTTGAGAAGGATTTGCTCCATAGACAAATTATTCGGAAATAAAATGAACTTATGATTATGCTAATATTTATTAAAGAAACAAACATCCAAATAAATCCCAGTGCCATACATTTAGTTAGTTTAGTGTACGAGGCAAAGCAAAGCCCATACGCGGATTTGATATTAGGCCTCAGCCCTGATGCAATGACATCTTCTTCTTCTGATATGCCTTGGAAGAAGTCAAATTTGCTTAGAACACTAGGATAGATTCAGTATAATTAGATGAGTTGAGCATTAAATAAGAGTAGTCATCACTCAGGAAACAAAAACATAGTTCATTAAAAAAATTATGCAGTTATACAAAGATTCTAGGTTGAGTTTCATTTGCTACTGTTGCAATGTTAAAACTATTTTGAGAGCAGAGCTCATTCAAGCTTGTTGAACTCAGATAGCGTAGAATACAGCCTTCTTGCGATCAATCCCTTTTAGTAAATAAAACCTAATTTATGAAAACTTATAATCTGAAAGAAGTCGATGTGTGAGTGTGCGTGAGAGAAAGGAGGACCAAAATTTATGAGATGGAAGTATGATAAGTTGTTGGAATGAGGTCATTTTGCACTGCAGAACCATTTTAAGAGGAATTGAATAAAAGGCGGTGGAGGGGTCAATACGGTGGTGGGGAAGGAGGAATAGTCGGTGGGTCGGGTATGGGAGTGGTCGGAGCAAAATGGGGCGACGGTGGGGGCGGCGGGCGTCGGCGATATATCCAAGACCTCCGGGAAGACCGCACACCCTTAACCGTGATGGAGTGATCGACGGCGAACTCGAGCTCCGGTGGATGATGGTGGGAGGAAGAAGATGGGTCATGTCCATCCTTTTCTCCAGCTCAACAAGAAGTCACCTATTTCCCCTCTTGACCCCTGGAAAGGTTTCTTCCAAATCCGAGGACGCTTCGTGGAATGCCGAACCAACCAACGGATGCTATTGACTGCGATGATCATCAAAGACTCTCTAATAATGAGCAGATTCAGTCTTTACGTAGCTCATAAGTTTACATTACATGCCAGATCTACATGGCCTTTGAGAGGGAAAAGTGCACCACCATACACATGAACCCAACAAGAATTCAGCTTCTTGCTTGATGTTTGTGGTCCTCTGATTCCGTTGCTTGATGCTTAGCAGCAACATTTCCTCTGCTTCATCATATACAATGAGAAATGACCAATTCATTACCTACAAAGGATGCAACGAAGCCAGGAAAGCAATCGTACTTGAGAGAGCTCGCTACAGATCAGACCATCAGTTTAAGGGCATTGATGCTTACTTCTTGACGCACCAATGAGAGTTAAGTAACTTTAAGGTCCATGCTAGTGCAAAGCAGAGAGGAATATATATATATATTTCCAACATCTTACAAGGCTTATAAAAGAATCAATAAGAAAGTTACCTATCAGTCATTTGGCTTATTCCATGTTCCAATTTTATGTTACTAAATTACTTTTCAAGAACCTTGTAACATTTTTCTTTATTATCAGATAAAATAAGTTATTTGGAACTCTACTTGGCAACACCTAGTATTCGAATCCTAAACCAAAAGGCAAGTGTGGTGTCAAAAGAAACCTTTAGAGATGAGATTCCTAAAATATTTAAAAAATTCGCTAAACATTGAAAAAAGATTTCAAATAATTTTTTCAATACAAAAAGTAGGGACCGAGTCGCATGAAAATCTAACACGAAAAATAGTTTCACACCTGACAACGTTACTTCTTCTCTCTCCAATTCTTTTTCTCTCTCTCTCTTCCTGACACCCTACACCTTGTTGCACAACGTTGTTGTACGTTGTAGCGGTACTCACATATGGAATGATTCTCTGAATTCTTCACAGTTACTAAAGCATATTCTTTATTATATGGCTGGTTCAATTTTTATTATAAGTTCGTCATAAAATAATGATATGTGTTGTTTCTGCTGCCATAAAAAAAAAATTATTTATTGTTGATGGCGAAATGATTTTATTATTCCTATCTTTTTAGAAAAATCTTGAACTTATTTTTTATCACATTTCCTTCGATGCCTATCGACTCACGCGTGACGATGAGGTTATATCATCATACCGTCCGGCTTTTACTTATATACCGTCCAGTTCGTAAACGACAAAAAGAGTATACCGTATTTCCGACAGAAACCTGGCCGCCCCCCCCCCCGTTCCTGCACGTGATGCCCGTGACGCCTTCCCTTACCTTGCCGTTGCAAGTAACAAACTACATCGGATCCCGACGAGGTCGGTGTTAAATCTGCGGACGCGCTCATGGATAACTCTATGCCAGCCTCGGATCTCCCGTCCGCTCTGCCCGTTCGAGTCCATCCTGTCCGCTGGTAAACGGCGTCGTTGTCTCTACCAAGGAAACGGCCGGGCGCGACGCCTGGCGCATGGAGCTTATATATTTGGAGACCCCAAAGTAGGTCTGTATGAAAACAGAGAATCACCAGTATGTCAATCACTAGATCCCAACAAGATATACATATATTCTTTGAAGATCTCTCCTACTGTTCTGCCTTCCCCATGAGTTTTAATGGAGAATAGCGCAACTATGACCAGAACTGTTTTGAGTTACCATGAGAACACAAGAGATCACATGAGTTAATCACAGATGAACGATAACACATGGGATGTCGCACCTCCGTTCATGGAACCATTTCGAGTGTAAAGTCCGTAGAACACACACCTAATAATAACGGTGTATATAAACAGAACCATTCACCATACCTTTCCCTGCCGTGTCACTGCGGGAGTCGATCTAATTAACGGTGACAGGTGGTGACGAGGCCTCGGGGACGCGCCACGACCCGCGGAATGCCCTTCCGAGGCGTTCGTACTGCAACTCCGGTGCGCCGCACACATCCGGAGTCCATCCGTCAGAGGGAGCGCATCAGACGCACGCAGCGTGGCACGACCGAACTCCTCGACGGCGATCGTCCCACGCCGAGTGCGTCTCATGCAACCCCTCTCTCTCCCCTCGCTCTCTTCTTCGCCGAACCAAGGAGAGAGCTGAGGCAGGGGGCGGTCCATGGGGTCGTGTATATATATATAGATATGCGGTAGGGACCTGTGCGAAGTGACGAAATTGACCTCGACGATGGGAATTGGGATGATTGGATTACGCTCCGCTCTTTTCAGTCGGTGGCGGACCCCTCGCCGTATGGGGTCGCTGCGTAATTTTTGTGCGCCGGAACACGTGCCAACATCCTAGCCGTCCGTGGGGTGGCAGTGCTAAGAGGGTTTTGAACGGCAGCACTCGTTTGGTTTATGCTGATATGGCATTGGGTTAATGGACCAGTTGTGATTAGATCCTGTATTGCACCAGTCATCGATTGCCAGATAGGATGGCAATGGGGCAGTGCTCGATGGGGTGAAGAAGGACCTGGGACGTGGCCGAATGCGCGTCGCGATTGAGCGCCGTGGTTCTTCGGATTGGGCTACGGTCGGCACCTGTGCGGACGACAGGGACGTCGACACGTGGACGGAGAGGGATGGAGGACGCATGTGCTGGGTGAGGAGATACAAGAGGCGGGGAGAAAAGGGACGATGATGGTCCGATCATGTGCGAAAGCACGCGGAGTACGGTGAGTGGGACCGATGGCAAAGGCGCTCGCTCGTGAGCGCTCCGTGATCAACGCAGCGAGGATTGGCTGGCGCTAGACGGGCAGGGAACAGCGAGATGATCTGATGAATGTTCGCACACCCCACCCCACTGCCGACTGCTGTTTGTCTGCGAGTGGAAAGCCGGTGGAGACTTGTTTCGTCCGGGCTCTGATGGATGTGAACCAAAATTTTTCAATTCCTAAAATTATCTTTAATTAATAAATCTCAAAATCCATGTGAATTTAGTTTTTAATACCAAATTTATCGTAATAAATGAGATTTCAATGCATTGGTCCCAGAATATTGCAAAATCTTAGTTCTCTTTAAATTTTCTCACTTAACTCTGACGGCTGACACTTGTATTAAGATTTAATTTCATTACGGGGTCCCAGCTACTCGTCAAGATGGTTGATTTATATTGAGATTTAAAAAGTAGTATGAGAGAAGGTTAAGATTTCATTAAAACTAAAATTTAAGTATTTTATGCACAGTTCATTTACAATGCAGGGTTATAAAACAAAAAAGTTAATATAGAGAGGCATAATTTGCTGTCTCTATATATAGAGAGGCATAACTAAAGGCCAAATGCCTATTTTTGAAGGATCGCATTTATTAACCCATGTTTGCCACCTATGATATCTTTAAAACTTTTCTCCTTTATTCTCCTTCCCATCCTCCGCATTAACCTCCATCCAAAACGAGCCTTAGTCGATGGACTGGGCCAAGCCACAGATCCTCAGCAAAACAAAAGATGTATAGCTCAAACCCAAGGCTAACAGTGTAAACTGAAAAATATAAAATACCTACCGACAATTCCAACTTCAGCTGGATGAAACTCCACCTAAACGATTATTCAAATCAAACAATCGCCTCCAGATTCAGATCCTCTCTAGCATTAAGGTAGAGATAAAAAGGAAGAAATAAGGCAGCGAATGATCCAAGCTGTTTACGAACCGATTAAGATTGAATATATCAAGATCGAGTTGGTAATCAGCTAGGCTCGGAAAAGAGTGGAGCTCAAACGGTAACTAAAGCTCACTCAAATAAGACAAAAGCCTGAACAGTGCTAATTGTTACAAAAATATAAAGGAGCTTCACTAGCCTTTGGCTCAGTAAAAAGCTCCGCTCAGATCACGCATCGGTATGAACTCTGTTCAGGCTCGGCTCATCCCATACCCCTGGGAAGAAGCAAAAGAAGTACAACAACAACAACAAAAAATGGCATCAATTCAGACAATAAAAGGTCATTATGAGGTACCATGCATAATATTGTAGGTAGGTTGTTCCACATACCTTGCCTCGGTATATTTAATGTGCCAGCTTTCCTTCATAAATAGCGCCCTTCAAAATTACAGCACCAAACTGCCTGGCACACCAAGCACAATCTCGCAAACAACAACAACAACAACAACAAATGGCATCAATTCAGACAATAAATGGTCATTATGCGGTACCATGCATAATATTGTAGGTAGGTTGTTGCACATACCTTGCCTCGGTATATTTAATGTGCCAGCTTTCCTTCATAAATAGCGCCCTTCAAAATTACAGCACCAAACCGCCTGGCACACCAAGCACCATCTCGCAATTCCAACCTTAATAACATCCAACATCAATGCGAAGCACATCTTTCCCTTCTCTTCCTCTTTCAACGCGATGCGCCTCTCTCCGTCAGAAAAATTTGAGTCTAAGCATCCCATGGAGTGTACAATTGTACCAAGCCATATTCTGCCTCCTGTTTGTCACAATGCTCTTTATACAAACTCATCTTAACATGAGCAACTCCCTCTCCATCCTCCTTGTTGCATTACCCACTATACCCCAAGCTCAAGCTAGAACATATCCACGCAAGTAACAGTAGTAGAAGAAGAGCTGAGAAGTAGATGCGACTAAAGAAAAAAAGCAGCAGGCGGCATTCCTGCAGTCTTGAATGTGATCCCCTATCCTGATAATCTCTTCAAAAGCTGCAGGGAATGGCCCCTTCTCTTTCTTTCCTTTTCCTCGACAACCCCTTCATCCCTACTTCCATCATCCCAATCCTCCTGCAACCTCGTCCTGCTCCACTGAACGTTGGCTCGTTGCACATCCTCCAACTTCCATGTTATCACCCCCTTCCGTTTAGCTCATCCCAGCCCATCCCACCAGTCCACCACCACCACCACCACATCACTCCTAATTTTGTGCTCTCTGCCTCCTCCTGTGCAATTACCATTGTCACCATTGCAACCATTGTCGCCCCCACCAATTTTTCCACAAGTTGCCACCGCCTTCGCCACCATCTCTAATATTTCCACCACCTCCGCCACCTTTAGTATGCCACCACCGCTACCTCTTAGCCACTTCTACCTTCGACCATAATTAGATCATTGCTTTAGAGCTCATGCTGGCACGTTTGCCCTGCATCAATTATGCGCTAGTAATATTCTGAATACTTGCGCAAAATTAGAAGGTCCAAAGTAAGATATATAAAATTGATGTCTTCTATTGCCAGTTTAGTATCATACAGGTCAATATGATGTATACTTTATACTAAAAAAAATATTGATTCTTTTCTTACTCTTAATTATAATATCATTCAGTACCAAATAGCATGAATCGATACTATATGATATAAAGCAGTTGAACTTGATTTAGACTGATTTAAATCATACCAAATTAAAACTCAGTATCATACTACTATTTTATTAATACGGTCAGTACATAACGATGCATATAAATCAGTACGATAAATATTGATTCAAATAATAACTTTTTAACTAATCTTTTTAAATAAGATTATAGGTTATCATGAATATATATATATATATTATATTATTATGAATGATATAAAGCAAATTTATGGGCTAAGAGCCACTAAATATGCGTTTTACGTGTTTGTAATAGGATTTAATTGAATTTAAATGTTAATTTAGCTTTGAATCCTTAAACGTCAAAATTTAAACGAAAAAATATATAAGATTCTATGCTAGCATATTTTTAAGCTGGCAACTATGCATGAGGCCTTAAATTGTTACGGATGCCCTTCCTATAATTCCTGCCAAAATCCTGCCCACCTTCTGCCCCATCATGACCTTCGTTGTCTCCACCACCTCCTCTGTCCTACCACCATCTCCCGGCCTATTTTTACCGCTGCCATTCCTTCCCATACTTCCTGATCCACCACCATCGGATGGAATGATACTCACCTTTCCTCCCTATATTCTCTACCCCACCACCTCCTGTTCCTTAACCACCACCACTGCTGCTACCTACCATGCCACTTCCAAACACTATTTGTCGATGATTCACTACCTCCCGCCATTCCCTTCTTTCCTCCCTTCACGCTTCCACCAGTATCTGCTTCTTTACCAGTCACTGACTCCGCCCTTGCCCCAGCCAGCAGTGCCTCTCCCACCGCTCTCTTTTGACAGCTCTCCAGCACCGCTTCCACCCCTGATGACAACGGACAAACCATCTCCTCCATCGCCACTTTTAATGCCAATATATCGCAGTCCTTTCGTCGTCATTCCACCAATGTTTCCTTTGCCACCCGAAATGCCAGTTTATAACACACCACCGTCCCTGCTGACTGCACCACTGGAGCCAGGCGATTGAAACTCTGGTACCTCCCATGGAAAATACGCAGCTACAAACGCTTTTTTCACCTTCGCTTCCCTTCAGTCAAATGTAAATTACAAGCACCAAGTTATATGCATGGTTCAATCAAACGCAAGAAGTCTCAAAGGAATAGTTTCTGTTTGCTGACTGCTTTAATATAGATGAATATGAGTTAAAAAGGTCAAGCACCCAAGGTCAACGTCATCACAATCAAACTCTCCAATAATTCGCCATTTGTTCCTGCTAGCCACATGGTTCTGAATTATTCCCCCAAAATTGGAACAATACACAGTTATTCAATAACTCATCCAATTCATAAAATATTTATGAATATTTGACAAGTCATGCTGCAACCATTGACAAAAATATTGAACGGATCGATTGGACAAACACGTTGACACAATTTTTCATCTTCATTCTCTCCTGACCATTTGAGTTCTTGAGATTGTAGCCATCAAAAAAAGGAGCAAATTACTTCTAGTTATAGGAAACAAATAAAGAAAAGAAATAACACAATTTTAGCTCCTTCATTGTTTATTTTCAAAGTTTAATATGAATTATTGTATTTATAAAATAAGTGCAGAGAGATGGGAAGGTTAAGTGTTTTCATATATGTTTGTTCCATGTTGTTAACTATCCCTCAATTCTTAAATGCAAATAGAACATTGCAAACTACTTATCAAGGCAGTCACAGAAAAGTTGAACCTAAACAACCACTGACTTTAATTGCAAAAAACAATGAAGTTGCATTACCATCATGTAGAAACGTTACAAATACAGGTCATTGCAAAAAAACATACAAGGCCAGCAGATCACTATTTCTTTTTCCGCACCAACCACACTACAATCCTCTCCTACCTCATTGTAGCCTTTTCAAGAAAGGTCCGGGAGGGTTAACATACAAATTTCCATAATTATGGCAGGGATCCCCTAGATAAGATTTCTGAAGGGGAAGACATCTGATAACAGAAAAAGTTAATATCTGTTCATCAGCCCATTTACCTGATCAATAGGCATGCATTGCAGGACTTTAATCTCATGAAGTCAACTTTGAAGAAAATGAGAAAGGAAATAGAAGAAACTTAAATGATGATTATTAATGAAATGAAAGGTTAATAGGGTTTGCACTCTACCATTTCCCAGCATAAGCATCTGAGTTGCATGGTGTTAAGAGGAACATCTTTCTTGCTCACAGTATACTGCTCAGAAAACCCCTAGAAAACAGAAGAAAAAAAAAATCATTTAAACAGGATATATTCAATTTTTAAAGTCTAGATACTCCAAATGTTCAGAAGATGTAACATGTTATGACATGTTATACCAGAGTCCAGAAGTTGTTTTCTCTTTGTTTCTGCAATCATGTCAAGATCAAAGCAATTTATACCGTTCAGTGGCACCGAAGAATAATCTAACATGAAAACAACTTGCTTACAAGACAAATTACATCTGACCTATCATCATGTCTTACCTCGGTTTTCCTAGGAAAGCATCATTAATTTCATCAACTGTTGGTTTTTCTGGGAATGTGGCTATAACAACATATTTCTCCTTCCCAGATGGCTCATCGACCCTCTTGTATAGTTCATAGCGGTATGGGTAAGTCATCCTGCAATCAAGAGCTCAACAGTGCTAGCATGAAACTGTCATAATTATGACATAACTCTTGAATTTAGATATACTTGATCTGATAAATTTTAGAAGCAAGAATTAAAGGAGATACAAGATGGCACCTTGTTGATTGATGCCTTAGGTTGGACAGAAGAGGGAAATGGGATCCCTATATTTTATAATATGGTAGATTAGACAAGTGACTTGTGTAAGCACATCAAATCGCTGATAAGATGAGATATGGCTCAATCCTTCATAATAAATATGCTTAAGTTTATACTAATATTCAGGAAGATGTGCCTTGGAGCATGTTATATACAAATGATATAGTATTCGTTGATGAGAAGTCAAGTAGATCAAATGCTAAATGATATAGGGTTGGCAAAGCAGAGAAGTATCATTGGAGGAGGTGGGTGAAGCCAGCGGAAAATGAGAAAAGGAGGAAGAGGAAAAGAAGGGAGAAAAGAACAAGGGAGGCTGAGAAGGGAACAACGTTTGCGAAAGAGGAGGGGTCGCAAGGTAGGGGAGTGAAAATCAGAGGAGTAAAGGAGAAGAATAAAAAAAAAAAAGGGGGACAACAACAGCGAAGAAGATTTAGTCAAAAAAAAATACTATTTTTAAGTTTTATCAATAATTTGCTTGTGTAGGTGGGGATCCGATATCTCTATAAGTCCTTATGCAAGGAACTACAATTTTTGAATTTATGTTCGTAAGATATGACCATTGTTTTATGCTGGCTATCAACCTACCGGTTGTTGCCTAAAATCAAATATAGAGCATACTTTTTTAGTCTTTTAGAAGGGCAAATTTGGTCATGAAAAAATTATACATTTTTAGATTTTTTGCATCATGGAAAGGATTATTGGACTTAAAAAAAATAAATAAATATATCAGTATATTTAAAAGTCCTCTTATCGAAGTTTTAAGTCTAGCACCATCCATGTGTGAGCTAGAGATTGCACAACTGATCATATCTGATCTAGCAAGCAACATCTATGTGTAAGCTAAAACTTTATATCCAACACAGAAGATTCAACACATTATTAATGAGCTAACCTCAGAGCACCCATAATTGGGTATTGTGTTCCTGCATAATATAGAAGTCGAAAGAAGTAACAGTTTTCAAATGATGCAGCATACTCCAATCTCTTGTCCCTTCCCATTGTCTTCAATGATCAAGATTTTGCTTAGTAATTAAATTTGCAGATGACTGCAAATCTGAATCAACCAAAAGTAGATTACATCATAGCACATGAAAGGTCAAACTTACTTGCATTATGCCACTTGATCCCGGCAAATCCTGGGAGCATAAAATAGTGGAGCATGAAGAAAGTTAGAAATATAAGTAACTGCATCACCTATTTGATACCGTGCAAAACCATCTTAGGGAAACAATAACAAGCATGGACTTGCCAAGCATGTGCATAGTGATACTAGTATCCAATAACAGGAAGCAGTCCAAGTTGAAAAGTTGTAGAACCAACGTTGCATTAGATAGAGGACCAGACCTATGTGTTAATCAAGGATTTCTTTAAGCTTAAAAACAAACTCATGCGATACACCTTTCTTAAGCACTAAGCTGCTGGAACAACAGCAAGTTAAAAAGGACTGCACATGTTTGATTCCACTTAGGCATTTAGTCAGAAAAAAATGTAAATGATGAAAACTCTATGGATGGAGCATTATGTGATTAGGAAGAGTTACCTGCTCCAGTAAAAACCAGTATAGCAGGGTTATAAGCATTTCAGGCAAGGATATAAATACTGGCAGGAAGGCAGGGCATCTCACCATCCCGAGTGACAGGAAGTGGGGCATCCCGTTCTATGGAAAGCCCAGAACGGCCCTGTACCATGGTATTTAAATCCTTGGTTTCAGGTAATAAAAGCTTGTGAGCTGAGAAATGATCAAGATCTCCAGCAGATATACTTAAGAAAAATGTAAAAGCCATGCTTGAAAATAAATATGGTAGAACATACTTCTAGGATGTAGGAACATGCACTCATTATAACATAACCATTTTCCCTATTTGAATTTAAATTTCTTCAATAATTTCATAACAGGATCTTAGCTGTATCTTTAAAAGTCATTTTCATTTGATGTCAAGATACTCTCATAAGTTGACTGGCTTATGTAGGTTTGACAGGAGAAGGCATCAAGACTTGAAAGATAAGTGCATGCCATGAACATACTACATTTTTAAATATTTCGTGCAAGAGAAGATGATGGATCCTATCTGCTTGGTGAAAACCTGCAAAGAGAAAACCAAGAGAAACTGCAAACAACCTTGAGGCGAGGATTAACAAGGATCACAGGACGGTTACCAGCTGCATCCGTCATCGCTTTAAGATCCTGTACATCCAACTCTGAGCTTAGTGAAAGAAAGCTAAATATGCTTCCAAACTATAGATATAAATCAGCATTTTTTTCACAAATTCCTCACATCAATTATACAGTTCCCAACAGCATTTTGTGGAGCCACTAGAATAAATATATCATCTTGTTCATCGACCTCTCTAGCACCTATGATAGAGGATTCATAAACTCAACTATCAAACATGTCTAACCAAAAATAGCCATACAAAAATGAATACACAGTTCCCAATATCATATCTAGATGCTAGCAGTTCATAAATTTTGCATGAGTAGACAGTTAAAGAATTATGGGCAAGAGAAACTATTACTGGTAGAGCCAAAATTTTGCTATGGGGGGCAACTGATGAGCGATGGACGTATGTGTGCATCTTTGTATGTGTATTACAATTCAAGAATACTTCTTAACTTATTCCTTTTAGGTTTTTCTTTCATATGTTCTCTTTCTATCAAACAAGAACTTGAGCTTGACTATTACAAAAATAAAAATTCTAACGAATATTATGGTCAAATATATGCAGTTGCATATAAATTCACTAAAATAATGAAAAAAGAGAGTGCTTCAGTTTTCAGTATATCATCAAAACATAAAATTAATAATTTATTAACTTCTGCACTTATATCTTAAAAAAGTAGAGAGAAAGCACATCTTTCTCACATCTGCATAGCAGAAAACATGAGCTCTATTTAGTATATTATTCTGATCAGAAATGTAAAATTCAGAAGCTAACAATGACTAAAGTAACAAAAATAAAAAAAGGAATTTGGAACAATTTACCAAGAACACATAAGAGTGGAATACATGATTTAAAAAGCTTTGGCAAGGCAACAATTGAACAATATGAATTCCGGATATTGAGGTTTTAAATACCAGTGGATGGCAAGGCGTCTCATGGAGAGTTTTTATACAAGACAAGTCGAGAAATGGATGAGGACAGGATGGGACATCCACCATCCCAAAGTGTCGGGATGCAGGATGTTGAGTTTCATGAAAAAACTGGGATGGTCACGTCCCACAATATTTACAATCTTGCAACATATCTCTAAGAAAAAAAATTGACCATATCTAATTTAATTCTTCTCTCCACTTGTAAATCCAATGTATTAAAAGTGACGACCTCATATGCTCTTCTCTCTCTGTTTCTCATCTTCCTGAAACTGCTGATTCAGATTGTGGTTTTGATATGAACTCAATATTGTTGATGAAATTTCTAACAGCTTTCTGTTTTTGTAGAAATTACATAAAAAAAATGAGTATCATGACAAGGCAGTGGCTATAATGACATATCCAAATTTGAAGGTCAATTACTATCCTTTAATGGAAAGTGAACTTTGTTACATAAGGTGTTTCCAAACGCCTTCTACATATGAAATAATCTTTAAGGCATCAACTTTCAATGTAGCATGCATTGGTTTCTATTGTCCTCATGGGTCTGATATAATAAATCATGACTAATTAGCAGTCTAGTTAAAGGACACCATGGCAATATATAATAGAGTTTTTGAGTTTCTTGTATTCCAGGAACTGTATGTGATGTCTGCCCTCTTTAGAAAAGGCCAAAAATCAGGTCACACTTATACATGGAAAATGGGGTGAAAAATAGGGTTTGCTTTTACACAAACAGGTGTTCTCAAGAAAAATGGTTTCCACAAAATCATTCTTCTAGCCATTTCCATTAAAGGCTGCTAAATGACAAAAATCTTGTGGATACTAAAGCTATAAAACTCATAAATCTGACAGATAATCTGCAAAGTTGCAAATTTGTTGAGATGAATAAGGATATGGACAAGGATGGATGATGGAGTTCGCCTAGGACCCACTAAGAATGTGGACAAATTTTGGCAGATGGAAAATTTGGTCCACATCTTATGCTGAAAGTAAGGACCTAAAGTGTAGCAGGGACCTTGAACATCAACCTTGTCATGTTAGCACTAAATAGAAGATAATGATCACAAAGGAGACGAGAGTTCTGTTGAATAAAGGATGAGATCATTAAAATTTCCTAATCATTTGTAACTTTGGTAGATAGCACAGAATTCAATTATTGAGTGCATAATTCTTTGGATTGTCTCAGGTTCAGTCTGATACATGTAGCAGAATGGTGGATAATTGGTGACCAAAATGTGATTGATGAAGTTGTTTCTCTAGGCGGTTTTGTATATTCTGTGGAACCAAACAGAATATAATTTGAAAGATATTTAGACATAAATGCAAGCATAAGAATGATAACCTTCTATGCATCAGATGGATTGCCAGTTTAGCGCGGATTATGACTTTAACTAAAATGTGTGTGTGTGTGGGTGTCTGTGTGTGTGTGTGTGTAAGTGAGCTGCTGGCCAGTTTATTTGTTGGTTATGGCTGAAAATAGTCTACAAAAATGTTCTTTCTGGTTCATCCAACGCTGAGTTCTTCGAAATATGCTCCTTTCCTAATGTTTCTATCATCATGGTCTTCCCTCCCTTGTGAGCCTTCAAAGTTAGTTTGTACACTAATATCTGATAATTTTATAATTTTATTACCCGTATACATTAGAGAATAACTGCATAAGGTGTGAGAAGAGGAGGATTATAACTCTAGAAAAAGGTGCAACTGTGTGCAAGTTTTTCAATCACAGACCTATGGAGCCAATGTTAATAAAGGTGCCTTTAGCACCATAGTCGCCCCAATCCATAAATTCCAAAATTTTTCTGCTTCCAGCAAGCTGCAACGGCATACCAGCAAGTGCACCTTCTCCCATAGACCCTTGAACACAAACCTAATTAAAAAAAGGGAAAAAAAATTCACCAAAAATAATTTGCTCTGCATGATATGATACATAAAACCTCAGATGAAGAAACGCTTGTATGCAGCAGAGGTGATTTACCTTCACATGTTTTCCATCATCAGCAAAAGAAAGGGCAAGAGTTCGCACAAGTTCCATAAGGGTACCTATTCGGTAGACATCCTAAACATGACAGGAGTTGTGAGTTACAGCATAAGTTCAATAATGAAGGAGGAAAATCGATTCCTTACCATTTCTGGGTTAAGTTCAGGAATGTTGATCTCCACCTGCAAATCTAGTAAATCAGTAAGACCTATGATCCTAATTTAATTTTCAGAGAGATACTGATTCAACAAAGAAGTCCAGATATAGATTGAAAAAACAAAGCAAGAGGATAATAAACTTAAGGCTAAAGATGAATTTAATGTTAAGGATCTTAACATATATATATATGATAAATCTATCGACAGAAAATATTTACAATTTGATGCTGGGACCGCTATTAACAATTTAAAAGTAAAAAGAAAAATGAGCTTAAGTATTTGACCTTTAATCGGCTTCTTTTATCATCTACGGCCTTCTGTGTAGCTTGCAGCACATCATAATAGAAATATTCCCTTATTTCCTTTGAGTGTGGAATATTATTCAATCGAGTAGGAATCCCTCGCCAATTATCCTTGAAAAGAATTTATAGTAATGCAACTAGGTTGATACATTAACATATGACAATATTTACTAATTATAGTCAAATAGCAATTAGTAGATGTAAGGGAACAAGTTGGTGCTTACCTTGTTTAAAGCTGTCATTTTCAGATTGGTATCCAGTTCTCCTAGTAACAAATAAAATATAAAGAAGAATGAAGCATAAGAATTTTATACTTGTATGGCAATAACAAGTGGTGTGAACCTTAAAGTGTTTTTAACACCAATCAAGTAAAAGGTGATATATCATGAAAAAAGTTGTTAAATACTCACCTTTAATTTTGTCCAACTTCTTATTATTTACAGCATCCTCACAAACCTGCTGCAGCAAGGAGTCTATTTCTTCAAACACAACTTCTTTTGGGCGATTTCCATTTACCTATTTCCTTGAAAAAACTTTAAAATAATAAGAATCATTCCTCAAATTCTTATGAAAATAAATGTAACACAAAGTATGCAATCACCTTTCCTAACAAGTCCAGATATGTTGGCAAGGTAGCTTCAGCATTTTGTTTATATGTCTCAAGACGTGATTTGACCTGGCCATATATAAGAAACAACAGTTAGACATGGCATTCTTGATCCAGAACGAGAAGAAAGCTAAATAAACTCTTGATGATGGATATATATTCATAAGCTAACACATAAAAATGGCAATATAATGTTGACAAAATGACTGCATATGAATCCTGTCCAGAATTAGAGAGTGAAGATGCTTCGTTATGATGACGTGACCAAGCTCAGCAGAAGAGGATGAAACAAAGGGGAAAAATACTCACTATGTATTTCACAAAATCGATCAACAATGGCTTGCAGAAAGTTGTAAATTCATTAGTTTTAAGCAGACACCATCTTCTTATGCCATTTTGAGTGTTATCCATGAGTCAAAAGTCAAGTTATCTCGACATATAATCATGAATTAAGTGCAGTGTTAGTGCCACTCACTGCCATAATATGCATACCCCTCCCTGCAAGATATAGGCAATATACAGGTTGCATATACCTTTATAGCATGCTTACCAGTCTATATATACCAAGCTGTACCAGCCGTGCAGGCCAGTCTATCTGTATTAATCTGCACCAGTCACACAACCAGCATGGCATGACATATTATGGTTTACACTGTGCTGGCCCATGACCAGCAAGGGTGCAGCATGCAGTGTTGCAAATTTTTCATATGTGGGCTACCATTAATTATTGTAATTTTAATTTTATAAAACTAGCTGAATAAATTTAGTTCAATGATACAAGCCAAATAAGCCCCCTATTATTTAAAATTGTAATCTATTTGGTTTGGGCTCGAGTGCACATTTTATTGATTGATATGGTTGACGATTTGTGTGGGTTTGGAGCCCAATAATGACCCGTGATGGAAGGGCTTATTAGGGTTTCTTTATACCAATAGGCTAGGTCCCCTCTTCTCTCTTTACATGTTGCGATTGGTTTTTCCCATCAATAACACCACCTAAGGGAGGAGCAAGAAGAGGAAGATTTAGGCCTTTGCACGGTGAATGTTTTCAGATCTTCTTGCATAAATCATGACGAAACAAGGTACGATAATAAAATCTTATTTTATTATTATATTGGTGTTCTACATTTCATATATGCTATCCTTAAAAATTTATATATGTGGTAGCAGAGTAGGCATATATGAATTTAGAACTCAATTCTTATCGCCTCATCATGATTTATATATGTATTGTCGTCTCTTTATGATTTATGCATGTATTGTGGTGTATCAGGATTTTATGAATCTTAAATCCTTTAGGTGGGTTTTTTTATTTTTTCTACCCAGATTTTTAGGATTCGTTGGCCCTAATTAGTTTTAATGAGATGTATTTCTTCCCTAATCTCCTACACGGTTGGACAGGATTCGCTTTTCCTAATTCCTTGAATTAGTTTTGCAAAGAAAAGGGAAATGATTTCTTTATTTCTCTTTCCTTTTTGCTCCTGTTTGCCCTGTTTTTGAGTTCAACCACCCGACCATCTTCCGTTTCCCCTCTCCCATCAACTATGTATGGTTGTGCCTTTACCGGATTCCATCCGGCCTTTTACTCCTTTGAAACGCCTATTTCTCTGATCTTGCTGTGCCACATCTTGTGTTCTATAACACCAACCTCTTCTCCCCTTGAGTCCATGATCGTAGTCAAGCATGTGGACGAAGTCTAGGTCGGCATGGGGCCTTCTATCATCCCCTGACCCATCTAATCGTGCGGCCATTACTTGCTTCTGGGCCACCTACATTGCTGACAAGCTTCCTTCTACGGTTCGGACCATAATAGGATGTGCTTGAGTCACATCTGTGTCTTGAACATGCTTTGTACACGAATTAAATGGTTTTCTCAAAGGAGGATTTGGTTGAGTGTTACCAGAGAACCAATGTTTTGAGAGGACTTGTCTTCCCCAAAAAAGCACAACTTTAGGAGTTTTATTGTGGAACTTCACAGCATGCAAAGCAAAAACATAGCCTTTTCATCCAAATTAAATCTGAACCCATGGAGTCTGATTTCATGTCAAGACAAGAGCTTTTGTCATCTTTCTGAGCCAGCACTATCATTAAATAACTTCATGGCCCTGCTTGCCCCAAGCATCTGCTGATGAACTAATTGATAGAGGGCTCAGCAATGGCAATTACGAGTATAGTAGGCATGTTATGAGGTCTATCTTGAACAATTTTAAGCATCCCGGTGCCATTCATCTATTCACCTTTCCATCCTACCACTTTAGTGATCAACTTTGAATCAGGATATGTATCTTACTATTTTAATGCTGATAATGATGGAGAATATTTGTTTCACTTCTTCATGAGTCAAGGATTAGTTTGGGCTACCATTTCAACTCAAGCCACCTACCATTTTGGGCCAAAGTTTTAATTGGACCCTCTCTTGGGTCATAGGCTCTTTTTTGGGCCAAGGCAAATGTGTGCCAAGAATTGATTTAATTCCATTAGGCCAAGACTTGATTTGGAACTTGTCATGGGTTGATAGTGGACCAAGACTAATAAGAATCAAAGCCCAATTTGAGTTTAACTTGGTCGTGGCTTGATAATTGCTATTATATTTACATTGCATGGCCTTAATATTCTATATTTGCCATTATGCATTAATTATGAGGATAACTATGATAGCAATCATGTTTTCACTGCATGGGTTACCCCAAGCACTACATGACCATACCATCCAAAGAAACTCTTTGTTCCTCATGATATTGTAGATCAGGACCACATTTTGGTTATGGGCCATGATACAGATTTGATTGCTATCTATACTTACATCATGGACAGGGATCCAACATAACATATGGAGTATGGTCCGTTATTTTGGATCATGGGATGTCATTATGCAGTTATTTATATTTAATTGCATTATTATTTATTATTTAATCCATATTTTGTGATTTATGCATTATTGTTGTTTATTTCTTGAAATTTATGCCATATTCTAATTCTATTTGATTGCAAATTCTTGTTGTATTCTGAGAGTTTAAATGCAGCATGTTGTTTGCTTGCTTAAGTTATGATTTATGTACTCTCAGTATATAGAACATGTGCATATAATGAAATAATTAATGATTATTAAATTAAAGACATACTGATAAATGCAATTAAATAATATTTTATGGTCTGAGGAGGTACATACGGTTTGCGTACCTCATGTTGAGCATTCATTAGCATACATTTGGATACGTATGCATATTGTTATGGGCATATTGGATATCTCATTTTGGAAGAATTTTACAGGGTGATGTAGGTATTTGGCTGCCAAAATGGCTTATCCATTGAGGCTTATGGAATTTTTTTTCATATCGGTGTTATGGAATCCTAAGTTACAGCATACAATCGCTTGCCCAAAAGGGATTATTGTGTATTGTAATTTCAGGGACTAGACATGTGGCATTGTGTTAGAGGGTATACTAACTTAGAGGATCTATCTGCCCAAACGGAATAGTTTTCTCGAAGCCTAAAGTATTCTCATAGTTTGCTCCATACGTTATGAGATCCTAAGTTATAGCATACAATCACCCCATCAAAGGAAGTTATTATGTTGTAATTTTAAGGGATAGATATGGAACATTATGTTAGAGGGTGCACTAACTTAGAGAATCTATTTGCTCAAAGAAAATAGTTTTCTCAAAGGCTAAGATATTCTTATGATTTACTTCATGTGAGGAAATCTCATTAGCATGTTGTATTCTTTGCCCAAAGAAGAGTTTGTGATGATGCACCGAAACTCTCTGGACATATAGTCATAAGGTATTTAGACTATTTTATTGCCCATAGGTTGACATATATTGCATTCTATGTCTTAAATAGTCTCCTTTAATGTGAATAACCATGCTATAATTAAGATCCTGATTGGTTTTAATTATAGGAGATGGAAAGAGGCTGTACAAAGTTTGCCTTAACGATTGATGATATTAATCTAACTTCATGTGAGAGCACTATTGTGCAAAAGAAATTTTCTATCAAGTGAGAAAGGTTATATCATTTAAGCATGCATGCATGAAAAGATTGTATTTAAAAGACCTCTAATTGAAGAAAATCTTCTATCTTGTGGTATGAAAGTTTAGGTCACACTTCGAGTAAGAGAGAGAAAATTTACAAATAATGATAATTTTGTTCTCTTATTTTTGAAGAAATGAAGACCTGTATTGATTGCATTATGGGTAAGCCAAACAAGTATATAAATAATGGTGCAACTCATAGTTCTAACTTGCTTAAGATTAGCATACTGATATTAGTGGACCTCTGAAGCCCATTTTATATGGTTATAAATATTTTATTGATGACTTCTTTCTTCATAATTATCTCTATCTGGTCAAAGAGAAATGTAAAGATCTTCAAATTTGAGGTTAAAAAATAATTAAAAAAGGTCATCAAAATTATGAAGTCTAATCAAAGTAGTAAGTATTATGGCAAACATGATGCAATAAGACAGCAAATAAGATGGTTTGTCAAATACTTGGCAGCAAATATGGTGACAGTTTGCCAAATACTTAAAAAAAATGGGATTGTATCCCAGTATACCATGTTTAGTGGTCTTGTATAGAATGGTGCAGCTAAAGAGTATAATTGCATCTTGAAGGATATGATGAGGTGTATGATAATTAAGTTTAACTTTTCTAAATTTGTTTTGGGGTAAGGCTATTAAGATTGTTTTGAGTATGCTCGATAGAGTATTTAGTAAGCATGTTCCTAAAATACCTTTTGAGTTATAGACAGGAAGAAAACCTAGTTTGAACCACTTTTGTACTTGAGGTTATCTTCCTAAGGTTAAACATTGATGATCCTTTTGAGAAAAGACTGGCCCTATGACTATTCATTGTTGTTTTATTGAGTATCAAAAATATTTTAAGGAATGCAAATTTGATTATCCTACATATGACACTGAGAGTGTGAAGTTCATGATAGTTAAATTTGAGCTTGATGTTGCTTATATTTTAAGTTGTCACATTATTAATAAGAGAGCCTAGTGGATGTGTTATGATTTCTTTGCCATTATTGCATGAAGATGTTATGCCTACACCTACAAGAGATAGTAGATCATACACAACAGAAACTAAACCCCTTCTCTTTAGTCTTGCTTCTATTAAAATGTCTCATTAGGAAAAGACCATTGTAGAGGCATATGTAAGGAGTTCTACTAGGAAAAGGAAATCTATTATTGCAAATGATTATAATAAGGCTCTCTAATCCATTTCTTTCAAAGAATTCTTGTAGGACCACTATGATACTGGTGGCTCATTTTAATTTAGAGTTTCACCCGATAGATATAAAATAACCTTTAAATGATCATCTTGGAGAATAAGATTGATTAGTGTCTATACCATTGGATCAATGGGAATAGATTCACCTTCTTTGTATTTTATGTGGATGATATTTGGCCTATCAATAGTAATTTTGGTTTGCTACATAAGACTAAGCATTTATTGTCCAACAATTGTAACATAAAAGACCTTGGTGTCTTATCTTTTGTTCTTAGAATTAAGATCGATACGGATAGATCTCATGGTATCTTAGGACTCTCTCAAAGAACCTATATTTATTGTGTGCCTAGTAGGTTTAATATACAAAATTATAAGTAAGGTGATGCACCTGTTGTGAAAGGTGATATGTTCAGTTTGAATTGGTACCCTAAAATGATTTTGAGAGAGAATCGATGAAGAATGTGCTTTACATTAGTGCAATTAGTAGTTTATTGTACACATAGATCTGCACTAGACATTGCTTATACAGCATGTATTCTTGGCAAATATTTGTCAAACATTGGTCTGAGCATTGAAATGCTGCCAAGATAGTGATAACGTTCTTGATAAGAACAAAAGGTTGTATGCTAGTCCATAGGAAGATGGATAATCTTGAATAGCTAATTATTCAAATTCAGTTGTTGATGGTTGTTTTATTGATATAAAATCCATTATAAGCCATAATTTTACATTAGCTGGAGGAGACATTTTATATGAATGTTGAAAGACACTCATGGCTTCTTATATTACGCAGGCTATATTTATTGCATGCTATGAAGCTGCAATGCTGGCTATATAGCTAAAGGATTTGATTTCAGGGCTTACTGTTATTTATTCCATCTCTAAACCACTAAAATTATGTTGCGTTCTTTTCAAAGGACAATAAAATTTTAGTGGGTCTAAGTATATGAAGATTAAATATCTTATAGTCAAAAAATTAATAAAAAAGGGAGACATTATTGTTAAATACATTGGTACGAAAAGGCATGGTTACTAATTTGTTGACCCAGTAATTGACCTATTTAGGTATGAAACAAGTTAATGATATGGATGTTTCAAGGTTTTTTTTATGTACTTGGTTAGTAGGAGTGTATTGTATTTATTGAACTTTCAAAAGTTGACTTATTGCATATGTTATCATGGAACCCATTTTGTTTGCTAGATACATTTATTTGATATATGATGATTATAATTGTTTTATTGATAGCATATTGCTTTTATTTATATATACACATTGTTGATATATGACATGTTATGCTATTGAAAATTTGAGACTTGGTGTCATTCTGAAGTGTTACTTATATATATTTCTTGATGACACCATAAAGAAAACCTTAAAATATTTTATGAGAGACATGCTAGGCATATTATAAATGCCATATGAGATTTCCTAACTTTAGTTGGAAGTAAAGTTCTATGAAAAATCATTCCGTGAACCGATAGAGAAAATAGCATTTACAATATCACATTTGGCGTATTGTTTTCTTACCACACTATCACATAATGATCTATGTTAGTGAAAGTCATTAGCATTTGTAACTATGAATTGGTCCTATGCCAATAAGGGGCAAAACAACTGCCATGATTCAGTGTTGATAGCTTTCACGTGACCGGATTGTTTTTTGAGGTGTTGCATCGAGGACCAAAAGTTTTCAAAATTTGTAGCCACATTAAGTTTAATTGTTCAGCCTGAGCGCCATTTTTCAAACAAACAAATATTTTCAAAACTTGATCAACTACAATTAATGTCGCCCAAGTGAGAGAATATTGAAAATTTTCTATATGTGGGCTACCATTAACTGTTGTAATTTTAATTTTATAAAACTGACCGAACGAATTTGGTTCAATGATAGAAGTCAGATGCTTAAAATTGTGATTTATTTGGTTTGGGCTTAAGCGCATTTTTTATTGATTGATGTGGTTAGCGGTTTGTATAGATTTGGAGCCCAATAGTAACCCGTGATGGGAAGATCTATTAAGGTTTCTTTATAAATAAGCTAGATCCCCTCTTCTCTCCTTAGAGGTTGCGGTTGGTTTTTTCCATTAAGAACACCGCCTAAGGAAAGAGCAAGAAGAAGAAGATCTAGGCCTTTGCACGGTGAGTGCCTTTAGATCTTCTTGCATAAATCATGACAAAATAAGGTATGGCAAGAAAATCTTATTTTATTATTATATAGGTATTTTAAAATTTCATATATGCGATCCTTAAAAATTCTTACATGAAGTACTTGCTTTCATTCATGAAGTACTTGCTTTCATTGCATACGGTGAGCCATCATTATTATAGAAGAGTAGAACTTGACTAGATTTCTAGCATGAGTAATCCTATGTCCAAATATCTATGCTTTTATACAAACATGAATGGTATGAGCAGCCACATTGTCTCACAAAGCATAACTTGTTCTAACAGGCAAATATTTTTTATCAATGTTATTGGTATTATAGGTGTAACTAAGCCTTGGAATAACCATAACATTTATAATTCTTCCACGTAAAATTATAGTCGTTATCTTGATGAAGAAATACATCTACAACTTTGAACTCTGGGTTGGCTTTTTTTGTTTTGGTTGTTTCCCTTGCTGGATTTGCAACATGCATGGCACATGCTCATCCAAATGGTGACAGCTACATCAACAAATATATAGAAGCACACAAAAGGTGCTTCCCATCTTTGTTATAGAGACAATAAAGAATGGAGCAAGAGAAAGAAAGCATGAGAATAACAGAAAAGAATTACCTTTTCCTCTGTATCATCCGAACGAGTTATAAGACGTGCAGAAATGTCCTCTGTTTCTGGAGGAAAGTTTTTAAGATGGTAAATTTTGCCTGTCACAGGATCCAGCCTTCTTCCAACACATCTGTCGGTTAGAATTTCATCAGGAACCTGAATGTGAACAGATAAGATTCATGAATGGTCAAATTTATCAGGTTCAAGGCCAAATTACCAGGTTGGATCAAGGTAGCATAAGTAAATCTAAATGCTTAGCTGCCAAGGTGTAAAAATTTTATGTACATTTATGCTTTTATACCAAGAAAAGCCATCAAGGGCAGCTATTTGAAAAGAAACAAAGTGGTTATCTTCTTTTTTGTTAATTAGCACTTAGAATTATTTGACATGCAAATAAAGATAAGACACCAAAGAGATCAGCAGTGCAGATCAACATTTAACAATGTTAATAAATTAAGAGGACAGACTACGACAAGTTTGAACAAATAACTGGTTCCTTCGATGTATGCATGTAAGTATTTATGTGGTGGCCGGTGAGGAATCTAGGTGTCCATACAACCAAAAATACCAAGATCTACATCACCTATTTCAATCTTAATGGTTTGCTTGGTTTGCACCAGCTACCCATCCCATTTATTACACCTACTTGGACCATATCACGTGACATATGATCTGCATCTCCATAGTGTTCAAAATACTTACCATGCATTAGTTGCAAATGTCAATTAGCTCTCAGTAATCTGAACAGATACCTGCACCTTTGCAAGCATGACAAACAACTGCTCAACTTCCATCAGACAACTCCTCATTATGGCTTTCAATTAATCAATTAAATTGGCTCACATGTTCATGTCATATAAACAAAACAAGAGAAAGTGTTAATCACATTTGGAAAAGTTAATAACAGTAACAAATCGAGTCAAAACTGCTCTATGAGATAATATGGATACTGAAAGAAACAGCAAAGTAACCTGATACATGCTGGTCAGCTTAGTAAGTTCTTCCATTAGAACCCATGCAAATTGGTAAGCAGTTTTCTTCCATTCTGAAAATCAGTTATTGGGTAACAGTCATGCCTAAATGGCCCCTTGGACTGAACAATGGCAGCTGCTTGAGATACAGGGCTGAGTTCATGGGCTTGGGCCTTCTAGATATGAGCTGTTTGAGATACAGGGCAGAGGGAGATATGAATTTATCACCATCTAGATATGAGCTGATTGAGATACAGGGCTGCGGGAGATATGAATTTGTCACCATCTAGATATGAGCCAACATGTAGAGATTTTATGTATACAGGCAGGTAAAGACCACGTGTGAGAAACTCGATGGTAGTGAAGCAATCTCTTCTTGGTATGTCTCCATTACAGGTATCCTTGCAGAAGTTACAATTTTGGAACTAATGTTGTAGTTTCATGAAGAACATTACACTAACATGATAAACAAGGGGTTCCAAAAAGAATCATTTGAATAGAATTGTTGTATAGGTCAAGAAATAAGAAGAGTGCAGTCTGTACTCTAGCCAGCCACACGGTGCCTAATAATATTAACAAGAGGGGCAAACACTTGTGAAAGTGATTCAGGCTGAGACATCAACTTCAATAGCTGATCACCAACAATAGATCTAAGATGTTATTTTAGCCTTGTATTGCATCCCAGCCAAAATATTTTAGCCCAGTCAGAATATAAAAGGCTGATGTACTAGAAATGGTGTACCAATGAACCAAAATTATTTATTGGTCCTCTAGCGATATCCAATGGTAATAAAACTTGAACTGAAAATGAAGCAATATTTTGTATTTCTCAATCAAGTATATTGTATTCAGGGCCCTCATAGACTTGAACAACCTTAAAATGATAGAGAATCTATATTAAAACATCAAGCAGATGAGTATACGCCTGAAGGATAAAATCAGTACTGAAGCAGAAGACACAAGCTTTAAGACATGGACACACAGTTATCTAGCACTAACATGGTTTGAACTGAACATAGGAACTCAAAAGACTAGTTTAATTCAAAAATAGAGAAGAATAGTAAATAAAATAATATAAATGGCATACTTCTAGCACAATGCATATGTCTGGTCTTATTTCGATCTTTTCCAGACTTTGCGCTTGTGAAGAACTCCTGGGGTAGCCATCAAGGAGCCATCCTTTCTCTTTTACATCATGTTGTGATAGCCGTAATATCACCATCTATGGGAAAGAAACTATCAATTAGAATAGGATTGGAACAGAAAAGGAAAAAGATGCAGACTATTAAAATATAACATACATCTGTGACAATTTCATCTGGAACAAGCATGCCATTGTCCATGTATTCTTTTGCTTTCCTTCCAATTTCTGTCCCCTGTGATACTTCTGCTCTTAGAAGATCCCCTGTTGATATGTGCACCAAGCCATACTGGAAAGTGCAAATCATAAATCATGTCAATCAAATCATGTACTTGAAGGCCAGAAACTACACAAACACGAAGCCAATCATAAATCCTGTCAATCAAATGATGTACTTTACACAATATGAAGGCTGATAATCATGAACTTATCATGGGAATGTGGCATTGGTATTGCCATTCAAGTGCATTTTTACAATAATGTGGCACATATTTTGAGATACAGTAATTGCAAGTCAACGAATACTTATCCAAAAAAAAACATCTATATGACCTACCACTTATAGAACACAAAATCAAATATTCAGAATAATGAATAACAGTTCCTTCCATAGATGTGATGGAATTTATAGAAAATCAAAGAGGCACAAGTTAAAAGGTTACATTCTTGCAACAAACATGGGATTTGACACTAAACTCTTTTGTTCCCATATATACAACATAACATGTACACAACATAACAATCACTGAAAGGAAGCCTAATGAACATTTATAAGTTCGGAATGCATTCTCCGCCTGTGCAAACATAAGTTTTGAACTTAGAGGCTAGAGCTGTACTTGAAGAAAACCCTTCATTCCTTAAGCTCCCTCTACTAGCATGTTCGGAAATTTTATACTTCTTATCCTCGTTTACTCCTACTTTTTTCTCTCTATGCTTCTTATCCTCCATTATATCAACCCTTCTTTTTTGCCCTTACTTAAACTCTCTATCTTGCATTTTTTTACTACCATAAGAAAACAACATTCAGATCTATCCAAATCTGGAGTTATTTTTTAGCTTGTATCAGATTTACTAGTGACCCTAACAATAAGGAGCTGCATCTAAGCGTCATGAGAGCAACGAGATCCTACACGATCATGGACAACAGGTTAAGAAGGTTTGCCAAGGGAATTAACAAAAAACTCAAGGCTGTTATGGAGGATATGAAGACAACGTACGAGTTATTGGAAGGGCAAACTGTGTTCGAGATTCCAGCTCCTTCACTGCCATCACCTTCTTCCAAGATCTTAACCCAACTTAGAAAACAAGAATAGGTATGCCCTACACCCCACATCTTCTTTCACTTTTAAGAAGATAAAAGATAGCCCAAAAATTAGCAAAGAGTATGCAATCAATCTAGTTGTGAGTGACCAGGATATTGAAAGGACAACACATGGATTGGAAGCACCCTAGTGCCTTCAATAATTACAATGGCTTACAGTGGAAAGCAGATTAAAGCATTCTCTACTAATTAGGTGTAGAGAATTTTTTTCTCAACAAAAGTGGTGGAAAAGGTGAATTTGAAAGTTTAGTGAAAGAAAATCCCCTTGCAAGTGGCCATATGACATGACAATCTCACTGTAAAATAATAGTTTCTTTTTTCCCTATAGGATGATTCAAGGATCAAGTGATTCATGATGCCTATCATAGTGCAGAAAATATTGCTTGAGACAATATCTACACTGTTCAGATTTCAGAATCAAGGCACATTCGTTCCAAACAAACAAGATATTTGCAATCATGGACTTAGAGCATCTTGTCTTGACTCAAAAAATTTCAATGCACATTCCATCTCCAGCAAAAAGAATAGTGGGACCCTTTCTTGGATAGGTCAAGCAATTTGCAAAAGCAACAATTTTTGAGCAAGTTTAATGAAAGCAACTGATGCAACTAGAATTTTGAAGACTTAAATTACAGAGATTTATCTTTCAATTCCAATCTTTGGGCTTTGATATTATATTTTCTAGCAATTCTCTCTCTAACTTTTATAGTAGGATTATTTTCTACAACTCGCACTTTACTAGGTTTAAATTGGGTTCGAAAGGGTTTTAAATCATTGCTTTTGTGTTTTGAAGTAATTTCCATGCATTTTCATGTAGCTTTCCATGCACACGCATAGCTTTTGCTAGGATAATGAGTCTTTAGGTTGAATAGAAGTTTGATTTTGAATTGAATGATGTTGAGTTCTCGGTCCATTGTAAGTGGGAGATCCTTTCTATTATCGAAAATCATCATTTTAGGGCTGTATGAGTATTAATATACATAGGTCTTTGAAGAGTTATTTATAAAATAAAGTAGATTCTTTTGGCAGGTTTTTTTCATTAATTTTTGTCATCCTTCTCTTACTTTGCACCTTATTGTTTTGAACTTTCATACCTCATAAAAGAAGAATATTAACATATACCCAATTTTGCTCATGCCCTTAATGCTAGGTTCTTGGAACAGCCTACAATAAACTAAACAGCTTGATCCATTACTCTCGTACCAAAATGCTTGGCATAACAGATGTTCACAGGACCGGACTTGTGATTACAGCCTTTACAGCATTGCACAACAGAAAGACAGCATTTCATATAAAAATGCATGTAAACGGCATGGGCCCTTAGCACTGCACAGGGGAAGGGGGAATTATGATTGCAAGAAGAAATACAAGGGTCCAGTGCCACAGACACACATCTCTATAAAAAGAGGTGACTCCAGTGCTTCTGTTTGTTTTCTCCTTCTCTCATCTTCATTCATCCCTTCTGATGTCAGTGATCAAGAAACCCCAAGAATTTGAGCCTACAGGCGAAACCAGTTCAACCAAGGATGTATGTTGCAAATGCAGGAACTGAATGAAGGTAGGGTGTTATGTGTGTGTCATTTTAAGATCCCTCTCCATGCATTTCCAAATCAACCCAGAAGGTGGTAGACTCCTAAACACTTCATAAGTTCTTGTTCAAGATTTTTTTTTTTTTTTTGGCATTCAACCCTCCAATCCTAGGAGGCGTGCCAAATCTCTTGCAGCTTTTTCTTGCCCCTACTATGCTCTTATATCCATTATGAAACAAAATTTAGCATCAAATCTGGCATGTTCACGTTCACTGATCCCCGATGTTGGGTTAAGCTTCGGCTGTTCAGTTTCTTGTTCTCTTTTATTGAGGAAAAAATAGCTTCTTTTTCCAGTCTTCCTCAAAAATGACAGCGACAAGAAGAAAAGAAAAAGAAATCTATATGCATCACTCTTCTTTAAAAGTCATCATACGATTCTGGACTTTGACCTGTCCAAGAAAACAGCAGAAAGAGCAAAAGAGGGCACAGAAGAGGATCATGGGAACCGACCTTCTCGACGATCATCTAACACTGAGTGCCTTTCCCCGACGCAGGAGGCCCAGAGATCATCACCTTCAATGGCTCCTTAGCCGAGCAATCCACCCTCAGCGCCTGCCGAACAAAACACAACGGCATCAAGAAATCTCAAGGAAAGCTAAAAGAAACGGGTGAAATATCCGGGAACTGACCTTAGGTTTAGGGTTCCTCTTCCAAGAAGTCTTGAATTCGACACTAAGGGGGCGAGAGAAAGCAAGAGAAGAGGAGAGAGGAGAAGACGATGATGAGAAGGGGACGTGAGAGGAAAGGAAGAAACTGGAAGGAGGGCGAGTGGGAAGGGAAGGGACGAGGGAGGCGTAGCAGTGGTTTCCAGGAGTTACTTGGGTGACGCTTGAGGTGACCATTTCTCCCCGGAGGGAAGCGATAGCAGAGGTTTCTTTGTATGGAGAGGAATGAGGGACGGAAGGTGGAAGCGCCCGCCGCTGATATATATTTTGATAATCCCGGACCGTTGGTTACCCAAGCAATGATACAAAAGCAACGGAAGGAATAAGCTCGCATAAAGCCGTCAACATAAAGTCGGCAGCCTATTTGACGACTTTATACGATTTCACAGTTACTCCACAAAAACTGACCCCATATGATGTCGGCGATAGCTATCAGGGGACCGATAAATAATAATAATAATAATAATAAAATATATATTTCAGGAGCTCGAGAATTTTTTTTGAAATATCCTTTGGCTAAAGGAGTGGACGTGGATGAGACCAAGTCCACCATTGCAAGTAAATCTCTTCTTCCGGCGTTTGTAAAATTGTGGAAAACAACTATCATTTTATTTGATCTATGAAAAATAATGCAGACAACCAACAACGTTGCTGTCTAGTGAATAAATGATCGTGTAAAATAATTTTTTAACTAGATAATATCAATATTTGCTGATCTTTTTTGACAGGCGTTAATATTTGCTTACCATATTCTAATCAATAATAGATGGAAAGGAGTCAACAAGGAAGGATTCATGGATTACAATAACTTTATCAATGAGCTCATATCAGATGGTCCTAATTCTATCACCGTTACCATATCCTTGTTATATGGATGAGGCCACATGACTTTCATAATGTGTTCCTTCTGCCATATATGTTGGTTTCTTAAACTAACAAAATCGAGTAAAGGAGCAAGCACAGTCTCACTGCTATCGAACGCTCACCAAACTGTCTGCTATTATATTTACTTAAAATTTCTAAACATTTGTAGTTCCTACAAAGTTCTCACGTGATGGCATGTGAGAAATGATTGAAAATTGATTGAAATGGTGAGAATTGATTTGATAGTTCAGAGTTTGGAAGGGGAAAAAAGTGCACCAAATTGTTGTATTAGGAAGAATTCAAAGAACAAATAAGCCGGGACGTTTTTCTGAGTTCAAAATAAACTACTAATAAATTTCTATTTTGATAGGCTCCCTTCTTCGTATATATGATATATGTTAAATGCTGATGCTCATGAAGAAGGAAGGGGTTGAAAATATATATATATATATATATATATATGGCATAAATTAAATATTCAATTAGTAAGTAATATGGTGAGAAAGATATGCTCACGAAAGGCCAACTCTATTCTAATTAAAGATAGTGGCCAAACATGAAAGCTCATGATTCTGGCCATATCAACACTTTTAGGTTTTTGAATCTTAAAAATGCTCTGCAAGATTTTTTTAAATCTCAGAAGGATAAGACTCCTTAGCAATAAATAGACATTAGGGGCCACATATATGAGAAGGTTCTTTTTCTCTATCTTATATCGATTTTACGTTCTCCTGCTCCATCAAAACTACTACTACTAGCTTGAACGTCAAAGGATCCCTCTCAACGAATATCTCTAATCCTCTTATAAATCTCTTCACTAGCAATCAATGCTCTCATCAAGCATCATCCCATTTCACTAGTAATTGAAGTTTGGAAGTAAATTTTAGACATCAACAAATTATTTTCATCCATGCGAAAGTAGAAAAAAAAAAGATAGCAAACTTGCTGCCAAAGAGAATAGATTAAGGGACAGATAATGTCTAGTCCCATTCTAGTGGACATTCAAGCTAGGTCCCACAATTTTGAAGGAGATTTAGCAAACTATATCACCTCACAACAAATTAGAGTCATCACATAGGATCAATTTGATATACTTATGGAATATATTGAAGCCTTAACCAATCTAGTACAGAACTTGATCCTACAAGGGTGGAATCAAAGAGACATAAAGGAAGCTATAGGCAAACCAAAGTTCATGAAATGATTAAACTCACCCACCACAAGCCAAAGAAGCGCATCATCCTTAGCACTAGCAAAACGAGGATGCATGCTATAGGAGTCAAGATTGGAAAGAGTCTAAAAAGCACACCGCTTACTTTAAAATGAATTCAAACTAATAACTTCTCAACATATTGACCAAAAGGTTTACTAGATTGGCAACTTGAGGAGATAAACTAAAAAGGTTAGGGCATTAATGAGATAGGTCAAAGGTAGAAGGCATATGCAATGAAGGAGCTAGAACTTTCAAGGAAGCTATTATTCATCCAGGAAATCATATTTGAACCAGTATTCCTGTAGTCAAGATGTTTCAGCTTAAGTCATATGATAAAACCTTGAATCCCATAGATCATCTAGACAACTTCAAGGTTTTGATGCTGCTCTATGAGGCATCAAATGCCATTATGTACTCAACTTTTCTGGTGACACTAAGGCAGGCCACTAGTCTCAGTACTCTAACCTTCAACTTGCCTCAAATAGCTTAGTCAATAGTTCATTAGTCATTTCATCGATAGAAAGCACAAAAAGATTTTTACCAACTTTGACAACCATCGAGTAAAAGAAAGATGAGCAGAGATACCATATTAGATGATTTAACGCTAAAGCTCTAAAAGTTTAAGATTTGGATTCTTCGATGGTTGCAGTGGTGGTTAGAATAGTCTCAAAGACGCTCGCATTTCAGTGTCTCTCTTATGGCCGCAGGCATCGCCAAGAGCTAGGGTTCTATCGGGAAATAGATAGATCCTGTGGCGAGTGCTCCCTGTACCAATTCCTCTTCGAGCATCTTCACAAAATTGTCTGTGCATGCATTTTGACCCCCCAACCCTAATCTTTTTGCTCAATACGTTTGCAAATACTGGAGACACATTGCTGCATCTGACTGGCTCCATATCTACTCGGTCGGGCTAAGAAAACCTCTACCCCATACAAGAAAGCAAATATAAATCCAAATATCTCCATCACGGAAGATGGCAAATGCCTCCAGGCACCTGCCGACTGATTTATTTTTGGTGCGGTAGCTTGTAATGTAGGTGCCAACGAGGTCGGCTGTGAGTTTATCTCGAAAGAACCAAAAGATGCCAGCATATAAAAGTGGCATCGACGGATGGTCCGCTATAAAAGAATCAAAAGAGTTCAAATGAAGTATCGCTTTTTTTTATATAGAGTCTCGAACTGCAAAATGACAGCACCAAATAGCTAATGGGTGAGAGAGAATATTCTGCTAATTTACCATGGGATCCTACGTACCACTCAGCATCAGGAAAGCATCTCCACTCCATTGCAACTTAATCTAGCTTCACTGAGGAGAAAAGGTGGTGAACAAACCAGAAGGAAGAAATGAATCCAAGGGTGCCTGTGGCAAGCATGATGGCAAGAACCATGAAGTGCGAGTAGCCAAGGCAGACAGTAGCCGACGCTGGACCGCTCGAACTCTTCAGATCGAACACCAGATAGTTAGTCCACCGAGTGCAAGAAAATGTACGCGGCCACGGATCCAGATGCGAAGAATCCCTTCCACGGTTCCACCACCACCTCCAATTCTCCACCCAGTGAAACTTCGGCGCAAACAACGAGAAGGATCGTAACGATGAAGAGGAACCCAAAGACATGGTAGACCCGGCCCATCCACGAGCTAGACATTATAAAGAGCTCGAGGAACAGAGTACCAAATGGCAGCGTGCCGGCACGGAGAACCAACAACCAAGATGTGTGATTTTGTGGGGGAATATGGTTAGTCCTCACAGGATACTCAAAGTGAGGGCGCCGCAGCGGCGGCGGAGGAGGTCGGACTCGTTGTTGAGCATCTGGAAGCGGTAGGGGGCGTTCTCAATGCGGTCGCCCATGAGGAGCTCGCCCAGGTTCTCGTCCACATCCTTAATGCCCTCCTAAGGCCGGCAGAGCGGGAGCGAATAGTAGTAGCCGTAGGGGAGCTCGGTGTCGATGGACGTGAGCGAGTTCGCCTTCACGGAAAGAGGGTCGCCGACGCTGCACTTGCGGGGTAGCTCCCGGAGAGGTAGAAGCCATGGGCGAAGGAGGGGACGAACAGCGGAAGCCATTGGTGATGCTATTCAAATCTGAAGGGAAATCAGATCGGATATGGGCGAGATGAGGAGGGGAGATCTAGAGGATTCGGGGTGTCAATGGTGGAATTGGGAAGAGGGGGAAGGATGCATCAAGCGAGTGGTTGAAGAGAGAGACTGGGCTGGAGCACGGAGAGAGGGAGAGAGGAAGCTGCTCCAAAAGCGTGATTCTCGGACCAGAGAAAGGCGTGCACGGAGGCGTGAGTTGGAAGCGGTGGGGCGTGGGATTTTTATGGCTCTTGCTTTCTCGTCGGTTGCGGTGCATGGAAGAAAGCGAGAAATTATCTACTTATTTACTGCCATTGATTCAGTGGTGACCCGCGTACCCGTTCATAGATCTCCTTGCGTCACGGGCCCTGCCATGTAGATTTCCTCACTTGGTCGGTGTGAACAGGGACTGCCACCCTTGCTGGCAAACCCTTGTATTGGGATTTCACCGAACACATGAGAAAAATTTGGATTTGCAAGGTTATTTGTTCAAAGGTGGACATCACCGCTCCTCTAAGACCTGGAATCCAGCTCAAGAAAACGTGGCAAGCGATTCAATATGAAACCTTCTGATTGTCTGTTTCTGGAGGACAGGGCGTTAAGGATTGCAACTTCCTGCCGGCGATGGCCGGAGAAAGCCCAGTTTACTGTCTCTGGTTGGTAGCGAACAAAAGTGCCACTGAGATGGAGCTTGAAGATCAGGGTTCAGGGGAGCCCCGGTGCAAGGCTTCGTTTTCAGCTACGAAGAAGTGCTGTGATTCAAACAAAATAAACCCGCTTCAGTCGGAGGGGAACGGTCCATGACGACTCTGAATGGAAAATTCTCAGGCAAACGGCGGGAATCTGGACGCTGGCGTTGTTGACTCCAATGCAACAATCAAAATAAACTAGCTGGCAAATGGCCGGTTGTTATGGGGCCGGCCGACATCGTAGGCGAGACTCGAAAGAAAAACGATACCACAGAGGTGGGCCTCGAAATGCAACAAATAGGGGAAGTTCCAACCCAACAAATGAGCCCAAGGATCTCGTTGGAGAGACGACGATCTCGTGGGGAGTGACCTAATTTGGGGGGCCTGATGGGATGCTCCAATTGGATGTGGACCTGTGGAGCGAATCTGACCTGCGAATAATGCCTGATGCGATCGGGTCTAGCCAGATTAAAGTGACTCGGCCGAGCAATACTACTGCTTCGGTTATCATTATTGCTCGAAAATTTAGCATTATTTTCATATTTCTTATTTTTAGTAATAAAAAATTATTTTATTCTTATTTTCTAATTTTTAAAATATAATTTTCTTTGATTTAGTTGTTTTTTAAAAAATATAAATATTATGATGGCCTCAGACAATAATGGCTGTGGTGGAGACTGAGGGATCCATAACAGTGATGGCTTTTACGATGATTAGAGCAATGGTGATTTAACAATAACAATGATAGTGTAATCAAGATCATAACCACTATAGATATAATTTTTTATATTTATGTTTATACTCATAAGAATTATATAATATTTCAACACATCCTATCATCCATGATCGTTCCATATCCATCACCTATTCTAAACTCCATTTCTTTCATCTTATCTTTTTAAAAAAAAATCTTTAAATTTTAATTTCCAACCTAGACTTAAAGTAATTGTAGATTTTTTTTTTTTTTTCCTTCAAGTTTAAATTGTAGAGATAAACTAGGCCTACAGAAAATATTATTTATATTTATTTATAAAATTTTTAATTAAAAATTTACAACTATATTAATAAATAAAAATAATTAATTAAATAAAATAATGGCACAATGGGTATGAGGTTGAATAGGATTATTTTTACATTCGTATCCATTTTATATCAATAATGAATATTATTGTATATCTTTATATTCATATTTATATTTATTTTTTAATCTTCATATTTATTCCAAATAGAATGAAGGCAATAGATAAAGAAAATTATTATTTTTAATTATAATAGCTTTAGTAGAATGATAAAGGTAGTGGGAATAGGAGTAAGAATGATTGTGGTTCCTACATTCTTGAGATTTAAAATAATAAAAAAATATTCCTTAAGGCCAAAGCAATGTTTGTCGGGTTATGGGTGGAAAGCTACCCTAAACCTGGTGCAAGCTTATATGTTTTTATAAAAATATTAAGTTTCAAGTTAAACTCCGTGTAAGGTAGGTGTTTGCGATTCCTAGATGAATTGGTTCGTTAGCTGCCACCTAATAAATTATAGTTAGCTAGAAATGTGCATAATGCATGAACCAATTCAAAATATGATTTAAAAAATTTAAATTATGTGCTGCTCTGAGATTAATAATATGGATAATTTGGATAAAAAATATCTTTCCTGTCATTGTTAGTTACTATTTACATCTGAGAAGTCCATCAGCAGGGTTTAGGAACTGGGTTTAGGCTCCACTGATCAGTCTCTATGGTAAGCTATTTCACATACGGTCAAGTCATGCAATTCAAAGTCTCTAACATAGCAGCTCACGTTTTATCTAAATTGACGATGTAATTAATATATTATCTAAATTGACGATGTAATTAAGTAGGTGCTAATGCACTGACCTGCTTTTGTTGCCAAATTAAACTATTTCAAGGGGATGGGATGGAACCCATGAGGAGGAAGCCGGAGCATTCCAGTGTCGCTTCCTTGGGTGAGACCAGATATACTTCCCCCCAGGGAATGGAGCCTCAATGGCGCTTCCTTGGGTGAGACCAGATATACGGCCCACCCTCGCCCCCAGCCCCGGCTCCCCTTCCTTCCATTTATGGAAGGGATTGCAGCGCTTATTATTTTTCCTTTTACTTTTGGTAATTATATTTTTTTTTTTTTCCCTTCAATAGATATACAAGATGATGAAAAAAAAAAAAAGCAAGAAGACCAAAACAAAATCCCTCCCTTCCTTTCCATTTATGCAAGGAATTGCAGCGCCTATTATTTTTCCTTTTTCTTTTGATAATTATATTATTATTTTTCCCTTCAATAGATGTACAAGATGGGAAAAATTAAAAAAAAAAAAGAGGCAACAATATCAAAACAAAATTTTATTTTATTAATGAAAAAATCGCTATCAGTTGAGAGCATACACCACGGCAGTACCGAACGATAATTTCAAAAGCCTTACCGAATTACAACTGAAAACTCTGACGCGACTTCCAAGTGGTTCCACCATTGCATTTGGGAAGAGTCGAGACTACCATTGGAGCTGTGGTAAATCCGCCCACCATTACCGAGGGCAATACCGTCCGATCGAGCATGGGCTTTTGGTCCTCAGCGGAAAGGGAGAGGGTCCCTGACGACCCCTATTATTTTATCCCTTTATTCTCCCAATATAAATATCCTCGAAGAGGTTCAGGCGCCCATCCCCACTTCGCTCTTCCCTTCCAAGCCTTCGTTCTCTCGCTCACCTTTCCCTTTCTCTCTCTCTCTCTCTCTCTCTCTAGGGTTTCTCCGAGCTTCCATGGCCGAAGTTGACGACCCTGAGGAGCGGCACCGCCGCGCCGCGGAGGAGGAGGCCGTCCTCGCCGCCGCTCAAGTGCTTTTCAGTTTTCAAAACGCTCGGCTGCGGGATCCGCCTCCGTCGTCGGAGGACGACGAGGGGCCGTCGGAGGCGGCGCCGCAGCCTCTGAGGTGGGGATCGGTGAGGAAGAGGTCCCGGCATATAGCGATGGAAGGGATACGGGAGGCCAGGAGGGAGGAAGCGGCGGCGGCGAAGGCGAAGAAGAAGATGAGGGCCAGCCCGCCGTCGCCTCTCGACTACAGCGGCGGATCCAGCGCGTCGACGAGCGGCGGCTACGACGGATCGAGCTCGCCGGAGAAGTTGGTGGCTGCGGAGCGGCCGAGGCCCACCGAGGCCCTCGCCGTCCGCGTTGACGGTCCTCATCCAAGAAAGGTCAGGCTCTACGCCTCGAATTGTTCCTTTCTCTTTCTTTATCCGTCCCACGAAAATACCCCTGCCAAGATCCGAAATTAACCACGGTACCCTGGTTGGACTCCGTGCATTTTCTTCCAATCTTTTGAAAATTTTTGTCGTTATTTTTTCCCCCTGAATTTTCCGGTCACTTCACTCATCTTCCTTGCCGACCTCACAATTTTTTTGATTTTAGTTTTTTTTTTTTTCCCCTCTTTAATCTATTTATCAATTTTTTAAGAAATTAGATGAAACATTTTCTTGGATCTGACCAGTTATTGGGAGGGGTATTTTGGTCACTGGAATAAAGAAAGTGGGATCGCCTCCCTATCCGACCGCTGGCCTTTCAAGTCTCTCCTCTCTTTTCTTTTCTTTTCTTGGGCTTGCGGGTTTCCCCGCATCTCACGAGTCGATTCCTGCGGCCTCTCCAACATGACGAAAACGCCCTCGGTCGAAGGGGCATCCGGGGGGCTTTTCGGTCAAAAAGAAAAGGTTGCTTGTTTAAATGCCACGCCCACGCCACGCACCCTTTTTGCGGTTTCGCTTGTGGGGCGACTGGTGAGCAGGTGAGCGAGGGGTCGTTACGGGGCCCACTATCCCAAAATTTAAATATAAATAATGAAATGATACTTGTACCCGATATCATTATAGTCCCCGTCTGGTGTTAGATGAGGACAACCCAGGGCGACAAGGGCGTCGGAGTGGAATTATCGATCATTATTATAATAATAATATTTAGAGAAACAGGGAGGAAAAGGGGTCCTGGCCGGTACATGAGGAGGGGGTCGGCAACTTGGCGTTGGCGTTAGGTCCACGTTTTGTTTGCGCTTCCAGTTGTTCTACGTATTGGAGTCGGAATGGATGTCGCCTTGATTCGCTTCCGACGCCGATTTATGAAACCACTGCAACGTCTCCACGTGGCAGGTTGTGATTGGAAGCAGAGCCACACAAAAGCCGGGGTGCGGAACTTCACTGAATGGCGCACTAGAAGATCCCGAGTAGAGATCTATCTTCTTCTTCTTCTTCTTTTTTCCCCAATCGTGATCCGCCATCTGGCCATCTTAACAGTAGAGAGACTATTCGCCTAGCGCGCTCTTACGCCGCGTTACTGGATTCATTCATGCTTATCCTTCCGGACCCCTCCGGTCCGGTGTCTTGTTTTTCTAAATACGTGTAGTGTAACGGTGCTTTCCTGACGCGTTTTATTTTGGTGTTTCGTGATTCAGGTGGTTGGGAGCGAGCGGCCGCCGGTGGTTACGAGAGTTTCGGCACGGAAAGCCACCAAATGGTCGGGGAGGAAAAAGGTCGCCCGCCGTTCCTACGCTTCCTTCTTTTTTTTTTTTTGTTTGTTTGTTTGTTTGTTCTCTCTCTCTCTCTCTCTCTCTCTCTTTCTCGCTCTTTTCTCGCCCAACATGGTTGTACGATCAAAAATGCCAATTCTTTGTTTCTGCCCGACGGTAATTTTAAGCGTATCTTTACCATCAGCTAGACGGAAAGGTAAGCTCAAAATTATATAGTTTCGCCCGTACAGCAACCCCCGGTCCCCACCGAATGGACGGACGGTTAGAGGATGGGGAGGTTGGTGGTGGGTAAGATTACCGCCAAGGGTAAAGGGTAGGCATTGATTGTGTGTATTAGATTATCAACTGTTTTAATAAATATTAAATGGAGTGCGCCTTTTGGATGTGGTGAGCAGACGATCCCGGAGCTCCAGGCGGTGGAGAAATCACTAATGGAAGAGAGAGGGAAGCTCCAGAAGGTAAACTTTTGATCTCTTGTTTAGCGGTTTTTGCATGGAAGAGGTTTTTATGATTGCCGGCTGGTGTAGAGTATTTGCTTACAAGAATAAATGGGTGTTGGGTATGTGGCCGTTGACAGGAGGTGGAAGCGTGGCGGAAAGGTCACGAGGCGCTTTTGGCGGAGAACCGAAGGCTGAAGGTAACAAACCCACTATAACCACCCCCTCCCTCGTCTCCGTTCTCCTCCTCCTCCTCCTCCTCCTCCTCCGTGAGTCGTTGCGGAGGGCTGTCTGCTCTCCGTTTTATGCAGGTGGAGGCTGCGTGTTTGCCATGTCAGGTGCCAATTGGCTGGCATGTGGGCCCCGCTGTAGTATCCTCGCGACCCACCATATGAGTCATAGCCGCTTGCCACGCATCATTAATTTTTTTTTAAAAAAAATAGAGTAAAAGGTGTCTGCTGCCAAGACAGAGACAGCTGACCTGCCCCTACCTTAGGATATTCACGCTTTGCGTTGAAATGAAGTATGTTTAGGTTTTGGGTAAATTAAATAACTTACGCACCGTGGACTTTTCGTAATGGCATCTCCGGATGCTTTGGTTGGTATGACTTCAATTCATTCCACCGTCAAATCTGGCTTTTGAAAAGATAGTAGTGCTGCAACTTCACATTTCAAAATCTACTAAATTAAACATGTGCTTGGGGATTTAGCATGGTGTAGTCTCAATTGGTATGTTCCCGTACTTACAATAAGTGTGTAAGAGAATGCTTGACTCGGTTAGACTCGAGCATATCTCGGATCCGGACAGGATTAGATATGGCGATAGAGGTCCCCACATCAATGTCCTGAACTAGTGTAATCTACTACTTTAAAATGCTTATACATTGGCAAATCATATAATTTAGAAATCCTTGGCCCTTGTATCAAGTGATTAAAAAAAATAGATGATTTAGATAACACTAAACAGCATATTTTCTTTTGCTTGCTTGATGATTGGACTAATAGTCATATGATTTTTGGTGGCCAGTCATTTCAGAGGTCGTATATCTCACTCAGTGGCTTACAAATGTGAGATTCCATTTATTCAATCTAGATCTGACTGGATTTGATTGGTAGCTAAGTCAAGCGCTTGTGCACACTCTGTTTCTGATTTAGAATATATGATTTGAGTTCTATTATTTGCATGACCACATAGAGGTAGGACTGTTACCTATGACTATGATTCTGTTAGTTGTACACAGATAATGCACATGAGATAGAATGGATTTGAAAATCTTGATCTTACCTCTTGGCACATATCAACTCAGCATTTTCACCTCCAAATTCTGATCCAAAATCTTCATGGATATGGATCTGGCTCTTGATCATGCAAATGCATATTGAATTTATTTTATATAAGGACCCATGTAGGACCTGTTCCTAACATGACGCATTGCTATTCCTTTTTTGTGGTATCAGCATGATTTGACCATCACAAGTGAAACTCTTTCTTTCAATCACAGAATAATTGTAAACAATCTTCATAGGCTACCCTGTGCTACCATATGACCGTTCTATAATATCTACTCATAACCAGTATGAGCTGAATAACACAAATGGGACCCCTCACTTTGTTTGTTGTAATCTTTTGGTGACTCATTCATCAATCTGGTCCAGAAGCAATATGCTAGCAGTTCTTTTTTTATTTGATGATTAGTATCTGAATCAACTTCAGTTCTTCCCAATTATAAGTTTTTAACATCACCCATGATTCCTTCCTGCCAAAAACAAGGCTTCTCATCCTAGGAGTCTGCAAGTATGAGAGTCCTCTCTCGGTCTGTCTCTCCAAGTTTCTACTTATCAGGGCGGCCAGGTGACAGGGAGCATGACCGTCTACATATAGCTGCCTGGACCTTCTTTTTCTTTCTTCTTTTTTTGTGGAATTGGTTTGATAGTTTTCTGTAACCATGGTAGACAATCTGGGTGGTCTAGCAGCATCAACTATACTGGTTTGCTTGTAAGGATGCCTAGGTGCCTAAGCTGCCTCCCTGTGATGACATGCACTACCTCAGACCCTCCAAAATTTATGCTTGTATTAGTTCATTTATGACTCATATTTTGCTTGGTTTCATTGTTTTTTGTATTTAAATGAAACACCAAGGTGCTAGATTTTGGAGATCCTAATTTCCTACTAAGTTTGTGTTTGCACTTGTTTACAACTTTGCTTGGATGCATGTCAGACGCAATGGATTAAACACTTCATAAACTACTATTGATTGTATAATAATTTGATCTTAGAAAAATGTTGATCAATTTTGTTTTTAAGACATGGCTGCTCAAAGTACCATGATTTCTTCAACTTAAGGCATGCCATTTTATGCTTGTTCTTCTAATTGTTCGATTTTCCTGGCAAGAGCATTTGTCGCAATTTGTAGTTCAGGAAGATTGTAGATCTTCTCTTCAGAGTTATTTACAAGGTAGAGCCAGCAAGAAGTGGTGGATATTGGATAAAGCAGAGTATAAAAATAAAGCGCAAACATGTGATGTATTAGTTTTACAAGCGTTTGTCCAACTCGATATTTTTTATCAATTTCACTAGTAGATCTAGCATTTAAGTTCTTTACATTAGCTGTCTGGTCTTTTTACGGGCATGGTTTTTAGCTAGAAGTGTATGCCAAAGTAGACAGCTCTTTGTGGAGATCATTAGTTTTTCTTATTTGCAATGCTGGTTTTTCTTTGTTTCTCTCTTAATCCTTGACTTAAATTTTGTCCATGCCCAAAGAATAGGGGTAGTTTTCTTAATAGGCACTCTGTTTCATGCAGCTGAGCTTGGAGGCGCTATGGACGAAGGATGCAACTTCTGTGGTGTCCATAGAAATGAAGCAGCCTGAGTCGTCACATGATGTTGCTCCATCTTCTCCCGCACAGGGCCGCAGGGATTTCCACGTCCTACCCGATCTCAACGAACCCTTACCGGAAAATCTAGACTGACATGTTGGGACTTCATAGAGGCAGGGTCTTGCTAACTCGCTCCTGTTCTGCGAATAACCCCAACTGTACATACAAAGAGAGGCCGGTGGAGGTTATTAAAAACATTCAAGGTTGTTTGATAGCTGATAAAGAGAGAGGACTAGGCAATGGTTGTAGACTTGTAGTATCTGAAATGGAGTACCGAAGGGAAAACTCTAATTTGTTTCGTTGGTTATTTAATGCTCCTCCAATGCTTTTGCAGCTATTTTACATATATATATATATATATATATATATCTTTCTTCTGGGCAAAATGTAATTATTAAATCAATCTAATCCAAGTAATCCTCTAATTTGAAGGTTTTTGGTATGTAATGACCCTCCCTTTTTTTTAATATATATATTTGTTTAAAGGAGATATCCCTCGTCCGATCCTTCTTTCAGCTCGACCGTATGGCCAGCTGATGATGATGCTACGTAGGTTGTGTGTCGCTTGCTGCAATCCCTTTGGCTACCTGTGTCGCTTGCTGCAATCCATTTGGCTGCCTGTTTGGATGCCGTGCCATATGGTTTAATTCCTCGTCGTCGAGGCTTCAAGACGCGGTTATTGCCAGGACGAGGGGCGGGAGCTCTCTAATACCAAATTAGGGGTTTAGAGTCCATCTCTGTTAAATCCAATCACTATATTGAAACCTTTAAATTCTATTTATCGGTAGATGCGGAAACTTGTACTGCTTTCCAGTGGGCCTAGACGTCACTCGTTTAGAGATTGCACGCGCCAAGATTTTTGAATCGGTTCGGATAATTAAAATTAAATCCTAAGTCTAAATAATTTGATTAAGATTAATTTATGAATCATTTCAAATTGACTTAGTCTTTTTAAAGAATTTAATATACACTCTTTTTTTCCTTATTCTTTTTGAGAAATTTATTAATGATTAGTTTAATCTTTTTTTCTTTCTTTTTTTTTACACAAAATTATAGCATGATTAAGCACTAATAGAAATAATACTTTTAAACTTATAAAATATTAAAATAATATAATCAAGTAATAGCATATAAAAGTATATTTTTCAAATTAAATAGATGTTAATGTCAAATTATTAATAAGATTACAAAATAAAATAAGTAAATATTAGAAATATACATTAAAAAAAGTAAACTTATACTTAATTATACTCTTTTATCTCCTTCTTGGAAAAATTTAAAGTTATTGATGCCGATTATTCAATAGCACTCTTAAAAAAATACACTTCTAATCCCATTGTTTATTGAGTTGCATTAGCATTAACTGTATTATATATTAAATAATATAAAATATTAAAACATTAACCATATAAATAATTTAATTGATAATTCATAAAATCATATAATATCATGTAGATAAAATTTTAAAATTTAAAATAAATAAAATTAAAAATATATCTTACTCAAATATCATTTTCGGGTCATTCGGGTTACCCATGACTCGATCCAAATAGGCCCTAAAATTTTTGGGTCTTTTGAGTTCTGGTTAGTTCAGACTCAAATAAAAAAAAAAAGTAAAACCATAACTCTATTTTTTCGGGTGGATTTGAATCGAGTTCGTGGGTTGGGTCGGATTTCTGCCACCTCTAGTTATTTTTTATGAATAGAGAAAGAGATTTGAACCTTGTATTATAGTTATCACAAATCATTTTATTTTAAATCCGAATTCTAATTTGATTCTTGGCCTCTTCCCTTGTGTGACGAGAAATAATACTCTAACTTGGAAAACTTCTAAGATGGTTTAAGATTTGTTAAAATAAAGGGTGCATGTAGAATTGGGCCGGTCAAATAATCAAACCAACTAACCGTTTTGGATTGGTTTGACTTTGAGTCAAGGGGTTGGATAATGTAGACCCAAATTGACTTAATCCATATATACACAATTATAGATGAATACATACAGAAATTAACTTATAGTATTATTTCAATCGTACAGTACTATATGATTAATTTCATAAATTTTTTGCATTCTCACGATTTTGGTCAACTATTGATTTTTTGAACATGTTATTTCTAGATTCATATATATTTTATGTTTTATTGCCATAAGATGTTTTTGAATGTATTAATTACATCGTTTTGTTATTTACTTTTTATCATTATCTTAAATAAAATTTATAATTTATTTACCGAAGTTTGATTAATTTTTAGGTGATTCAAATGCTGCGACTCAAACCAATCCAATCTTGATTGAATTGGATTTGGATGGTTCCAACATTGATGGGACATCAATTAATTTGTGTCTTCCTTGGGTTTTAAACCAGCTAGACCCATGTGGACTCTTAATTAAAGTAAGGTCTAAGAAGTTTTCTAACTAACAATAATTTAGGCATATAAAATAAATATTCTAATATGTTGGTCACGAAGAATCCTTTATGACTCATGCTTTCGATTGTGGCTGATCCTGACTTGGACCGTATCAACAAGTTCAACTTAAAGATCAATTTGGAGTTCTCATGCAAAGGTTTTGTATAAACGCTAGAATCCCATCGTAGCACCGCCAGAAGACTGTCCAAACGTAGGCAACAGTTGTCATCGCCCGTTGCAACTGTTGATTGGAGTTTATCAAATAAAACCGATGATCATGAATAAATATTATAATGACACGTAAGGGATGATCACTGCAGAATTATGAAACCATAAAATTTTTAAAATAACCTGAAAAAATGCTATTTTTTTATTAAATATTCATATTTATTCAGATATCGATATAAAATAATCTTATACCTTCAAACATTGAAAATATGATGCTGATAAAATAATGAGATGGCAGCTACCTTAAACGCATATACATCCATCAAAAACGCTACAATATTTAATTGGCTATTATTTTCAACACTTTCGTTAGCATGATTTTGACTGGAATTAAATGGTGCCGTAAATAAAAAGAAAGATAAAAAAAGGATGTAAGAAACTTTGAACGGTGAGATGAAAGTTTGATTTTTTAATGTAGTTTTACAAAAGTGAGATGAACCCTGCTTTCAACCATGTTGACGCGAGCTAGACCAAAGTTTTGACAAGATAGATCTAATCTAAAAGCCTAAAGATTCACTAAATATGAACATTTTAGGTTTAGATAAACAAAACTCCAATTGATAGTCTTTTAACCCCTAATCATATATATATAATGTTTTGGGTGTGCTGCACCCTTCAGCATTCATATTGTGCAAGGCTTCATTTATCCTTTAGCATTACGTAATGCTTAGTTTCTCAATACCTCTAGTTGTGGCTTGATCCTAGAAATCATTTGCAAATAAGTTTTATTCTTCTTCTTCTTCTTCTTTTAAGGTGAAAAGAGAAGTAATTTTTTACAATTTGGCAATCCAATACATCAGATTGAGAAAATATTTCTTAGTCAAGTGCAGAATGAAAATTAGAATATCTCATGAAAAATTCCATACCATTTTCACAGCATGTCTCACCAACCTGTCCATAGATATGCAACATATAGAGCAATATCTGAAGAATGATAGCTTCAAATGTAGATTAAACAGGTATCCTAAATATGAGAAATTGCTTCAGGTTTTGATATCCATGAAATAAACATTGCTGAATCTCCCCTCTGTCTAAATGTCCTCTCCATCCAATAGTTTAATAGCAGTTGAAATTTTGTCATGCTTAGCTTTCTTTTTAATAAATAAATAATAAAAAAAAAATCGTCAAATTTCTGTTCACAATTGAACTTCAGCAAGTTATAACTTTGAGCCATATATAATATATGTATGTTTGTTTCCTTTTCCTGGTTGAGCTTCCTTGGATATCCTCCCGGCCTTCTTGGAATTTGTTTGGAGGCTGCGTTGCGGACAAAATTATGCTCCATTGTGATTCATGTTGTTAATTCCCATGCAACTTTCGAGGTTTCTTGTGGTGGGAGACTATAAAATCACCGTTTCCCTACACAAACTTCCCCTATGTTTTATGATTGGAAGCTTGTGACCCTCTTTATATTCGTCTCTCTTTTTTCGTCTCTTTATGAAGAGTTACAGACAACGTCCAACGTCAGCTAGCATTCATGGTAACTACCAAAATTCTGAGTGACAAAAATTTGTCAGAACTTTACGGAGACTTCGGAGAGTTCTAAGGAAGGGCTTGACCTTATCTCTATAAAGAGCCATGCATCAAGCTTAGAGGAAGGAGGATTCAATCGGAGCAGGAGCGATGGCCACCGGAGCTGAAGGGCTGCTACGGTCCGTCTTCGAGGGATGCATCGCCATGACGGACTCCGAGGTCGAGCGGAGGCCGTACCATCGGAACTGTGGGTGCGCCCTGCTGCATGATCCCAGAGCCTGCTCCAAGGCTGCTCCTCCCGGCCGAAATATTTCTTATCCAATTCGGCGTTCTTGGAGTGCGAGCTCCTTGGTCTTGGCGGAATGCATCTGCTCCTCTCCGTCGTCGTCGTCTTCTTCTCCGGCCAACCTCTCCGGCGTGGTCACACGGCAAGCCGATCAGAACCCTGCCCCGTCGCCGGAGAATTGCTCCCTCGGGAGGAATAAGTTGTGTTTAGGCTCATCTTATTATGTTATTCGATTGTCAAATACTGTTCCGTTTCCATGCAGTACGTAAGAGGCTCATGACCATAAGCTCTCCTATGTTGCTGTTGATTACGTTTCGTTTTTGAAGTGATATATATATATATATATCTGTGTGTGTGTATTTTTCTTTTCATTCTTCTAGTAGGCGCCTGGACTCGGAAATCTGGAACCTTGAGTCGGGTTTGAGCTAGTAGTTCTGAAGGTTAAACCTGTCTCAATCTGAGGTTCCCCAGGGTTGTTATCATTCAAGCACTCAATATTTTACTACTTTTTTTAAAAGTCACTTCCTCCGGAGTCCCAGAAACGAAGGAAAAACGTCAAACGCGATCAAAATCCAGGCAATGATCAAAATCAAGTCGTTCAGGGTTACCTCATTAACAAATTAATTACAAGGAGCCGATGACTTGGAAACAAGGATAGCAACCAAGTTAGGTCAAGTCAAATATGAGTTCGGCAAATGCAAGATGGGTTAAAAATTTATCGATTCAAACCTAAACTAGGTAGACATCCAAAGTCAAAAGCTGAATTCAACTTATAATGAGTTAAAATAGGTTAAACAAATTAAATAGAACAAGCATTGCCATTCCTATCAAAATTAACTAGCTAAACCATCATAATGTTGAAGCATAAAAATACTTTGTTTAATGATAAAAAACTCTCAAATTTTTTTGATTATCTAATCCATTTGTAAATATAAATCATCTTTTTCATCTTTGAATTCATATAAATTTTGGAGGCACCTTATTTTTTTTTTTACTTTTTCTATCTTTAAAATTTATGAAATATATGGATTAAAAAGTTATAAAAAAAATTGGATATAAGCTTGACTACATTCAAATGTATTCAAATCTATACATGTGTATATGTATGTGTATGTGTATATATATATATATATAAGAAAAGTTTTAACTTATCGATCGATCGAGCCATGCTTTTAATTGTCAAAATGATATTTGATTGTTTTGATGACCAATCAAATCTAAGAATTTTTATTTATTTAGGTATACGTAAAATGAAAGATTAGAGTGAGATTTACCTAAGGGGCTTCTCCAAAGTTGCTTTGTAGAGAATAAAAAAAAAATTTAATCTTGATAGTGAGGTGGATTTATTTCATGAGATACATAATTAATTAGAGAAATAGATGAGAGGGAATAAAGGAAAGAAATAAAGTATATCTTTTGATAATTTATCTTTTATAAAGATAAAATTATTATCATTATTATTATTTATAATTAAGAGCGGACAGAAGAGTAAGAATAAATTTATTACACGACGCTTTATCATGGATAAAATTATTTTTGAAAATAAAAAAATCTGATGCAGTACGTGATAAGGGGAGCGAATATATCGAAATATTCGCTAGCCTATTCCCGGTCCAGGCGCGGCGTCTAAGCTCGCCACACTCCCCTCCCCTCCCCTCCGGCCCCCTTATCGTAGTGCGAAGTTGGCCAGCGGTGCAGACGCTTCCGGAGCCCTCCGCTCAGGCGCTTCTCTTTTCGTCCCCCTGCCGCTGCCGATTCCGATTCAGGTACCGACCCCATCCATCCTCGTCCCAGACCGCAGAATTCCAGAGGATTTCGGAGGAGACTAATGGTCTCTTCGCCCTTTCTTCGTTTTTTTTTTTTTTTTTTTTTGCGTAGAATTTGGCAGCAAAATCTTTTCTTGGAATGCTTTCGTGATGCATCTCGGCGAAAGCAACGGATTCTTCTGACTCCTCTTCTGGTTGTTTCTTGTGTAAATGGGTGAGGATATTGCTTTAACCGATTCTTTTCTTGATTTGCAGAGTATTCCTTTTAGTTGTAGAGAGTCTTGTGCTGTTTTTGATGATTTGGTGATGCCGAGTCATGGGTTTTTAGGGTGCTGGGTGACGGATTTGGTTTCTGGCTACGGAGTCGAATGGTTAGATGGAGTGGAAGCTGTTGAGGGGAAGAGACAGGTGCAGTAAAGCATTGGTGGAATCCGGGGACTTCAGTTGCAGGGGGGGGGGGGGGGGGTTTAAAATGAATTAGACAGCTGAATACTCGTCGGTCTAATGAGGGGAGAGGTGGAGTAAAGTTTGCAAAGAATTGATTTTATGCCTCTCAAGCCAAGGTCAAGATTGGTTCTTTGAGGGTTTCGAGTGCTATAATGGCGATCAGCTCCTTTGAAGTAAGTGTTGTTAGTTAGATGAGGAAGGAACTGAGCCTCAACACCATGTCAATTATGTAAAATGTGGCTTTCCATGGTAGTGTTGATTCTTTGAGTACGACACTAGGTTATTCATTGAATTTGTTAACATCATGATCTATGTTAAAGGTTTTTTATGGACAATGTTGGTGGAGTTTAATAAGAAACATGAGTCATACAGCACTTGTTCCAAAGTTCTTTTGTTCTACTTGTGTGGAACAAAAACTACCAACTATGGAGAAAAAGAAGGGGTGACAGTTTTACTTTTAGTGGGATTTTCATCAAAATCTTGAAAAAAAAATATTAAATAAAATCAGTCAGTCAGTTTATGCTACACATGAGAATCTAGTTAAATCTTCTGGTCAGGACAAATAGTAAATTGTCTGGATCAGAACGCAAAGCAGTTCAGGGAAAATGCCTCAAATCCAAGATTTTGTTATGGAGAAGATCAGGGGCATATATAGCCCTCGACTCGGTGATTACCTGTTACAAGAGATGTTATCTAATGGCTCAATAACAAGCATTTGCTAGACCATTTCTCACCATTTATAGAGGTGGATATCTTGTCAGCGAAGATGATAGTCATAAAGAGGAAGAAGGTATTGATATACCATGTATATAGAAACTCTGTCAGACAGCCACTTAAAATGAGAGCTATAACTGATATTCCTATTTATGGGGATTTAAATGTGGATAATTTGAACAAATGGTTGGATCAGTGAAAATGATATTCGATTGGAAATAATGATGCTAAGAAGGTTAAATGAAAATTTTCCGTTTATGATTTAATTGATGGAGTTCTTATATCTGTTAGATCATATCTATAACCATGAGATTTCCGATAGCAGTTAGAATGAACCAAACCACCATAAAAAACAGGATAAAAGGTTTCTTAGAAGAGCAATTGCGATCTCCCTATTCAGTTTTTTCATGAAAGATAAGTGATAGAATGTTTACCATGAGTTTCAAGGAAGAAATATAAGGAGGATAGAAATTAAAATGTGAGCAAGAAAATGATGCTAAGGATTGCCTAAACTTGATATTGCTGACTGCATGATAGTCTATATGGAAGGAACTCAAGGACTACAAGTGTACCAAAGGGGCACAAGGGAGCACATACCGAGTTAGATATAGCAATGGACAGCCAAATAGTAGAAATTACAACCTTGATCTTCGTTTTTAATTTATTAGGAGATAACATCTTTAGATAGCGAGGCTCGACCTAAGAGGATCTCCTTGTACATCATGGATGAAGAATATAACTTTTATGATGAAGAAGCTAGACCTAAGAGGATCTTCTTATGCATCATGGATGAAGAATATAACACTTGTGATGAAGAAGCTAACTTATACATCATAGATAAAGAAGATCATGTAATACCTCATGGATGAAACTTGAAGAAGATTACGGACTTATCTTCTTGTGTTGTATGTGTGCACGTGTGCTTATAAGTTTCTGATGTTAAAAAGGACAATAAACACCAAAACAGTCGTCTTGTCAAAGTTGGTTTGCCACTTTACATTTCTTGACTATATAACTGGTTGAGTCTGTTTTGCAGTTATTCATGGTGTACCTTCAAAATCATTTGGTCAAGCTAATCACTTAGATCTTTGTGAAGTTTGGACGTGAAGTATCCCTTCTTTATTGCAACATCCTGGGAACTGTTGGAGCAAATATTAGTTTAGCCGAAAGCTCTTTCCTGGATATGTTAAGTTAGACTCAGCTTAAGGTCATTCCTTTCTAGCATATGGGAATTAAACATTTCTTGCAATCGCTACTCCAAAATGATTTAGGCATGTAATGATATGGTATTATGATCCTGCTCGCATGAAATAATATCACTGTACACGAGGGAAGCAAAAATTATAAGAATTACATCAGTGTTCCTTTTTATTTTTGTTTGGTTACATGTTAACTGTAATAGGCTATGAGATTTCACACCAACTATAAATCATGTACACTCAAAAACATTCTCAACTATTTTGTTTCCTGCTTGCAGTGAGATAATTGAAGACTAAATTAGTCGATCTTACTCTATAATCAGCATCAGCATGATGGCAATCATACCATGTGGAGGTACTTCAGTATCTCAGCTGGGAGTGCAGCCTCAATTAATGTTCAGATATACATCTCAAGGAAAAAAGGTTTGTTGCTTTAGTAGCAAGCTGCTGGCGCCTCTAACTAGGTAAGAATTTCTTCTTTGAACTTCTGCACTAGAAATGAATTTAGTAACTTGATGTTGTTTGGATATGTTCTACAATTCCTAAGTTCTTATGGAATTGATGCATATACTATAGGTTAACTTCAACAGTTTCATATTTATGTCCTTCAGTTTTTTGCTAGGCTTGAGGAGTTATATTTTATCAAACTTATTTGTTTTTAGCAATTATACAAAATCATACTTTTTATTCAAAATAAACTTTCAATATTAGAGCATCTAACTACTTTAATATTGCCCATATTGTCACTGCGTGTGCTATAAGGCATTCTGGTTAATTGACCAACCTTGGAGGAGACACACTAGGCCTTTATCAATAAGTAGTCAGCATGTCTTGACTTCTTGAGACAACAAAGTGTACTCTCTCTCTCTCTCTCTATACTCCTTAACTTGCCCTATTCTCCTTTTTCTTTTCTTTTCACTTCAATATATTAATATTCTTTCATCTTTGCATCTTTATTATTTTACTAATAAATCATACATTTCTTATAGATCTATTGGCTTGTTGAATTCTAATGGTTGGTTAGTCTTAAAGATTCTTTGGATAGATAAATGAATATCATCTATGAAAACTTTGCCTCCAAATGGTATTTGAGCATTTTTAAAGCCTATTCTCCTCTTTTAGCAAAGAGCTTTCTATCCTTGTGATCAGTATTTTAGGTTTCGGCGAGATGTCCTGTAGGACATCGGGATGGCTTGCTGTCCTAAGTGTTAGGATGGGACTATCCCGCTGTTCTCCCAATGTCTTAATTGGTGTATCTTGGGATACCCTCTGTCCCAAGTGTCAAGATGAGATAAGATGGTGAGGTGTCCCATTTGATTAAAAAAAAAAAAGGAATGGCCTCATCTCATGAGATTTAAAACCTTGCTTGTGATTACAGTTCATAATAGGTTTGAGGCTATTATGTTGATTTAAAACCACTTTCCACGTTTGTCTCTTGTCTGTGTGCATGATTGGCATGCATCTCATTGTAGATTGCTGTGTTGATGGCCTCTCCTTCACAATATACCTTTCATGAAGTGAGGTGTCTTTTTGAACTTGGCTTGTTGGTTAAAATGAGCAGTGTTTTGCAGATTACTTGAAGAGTCAATACTTGTGTGTTATCTTTGCCTTCTTCAAAAAAGTTACCTTTGTGCTAACCTGTCACAAAGTGTTGTTATGGTTATGTAGTACTGAATTCAATTATGGCAAACATGTCTGTATTTCATGGCTGCTTTATCATTGCATGGGACAATTAAATAATTATCACCTTGTCTCATAAGGATCTTAATCACCTCGACTAAGCTAGGAGGTAGGAATTACGTGCAAAGGTCGCTTAATCCGAGTGTTTTTTAAGAGCACAGAACTTGGAGGAATATTGCTTCCTCCCTTTTGATAAGGAATAATGTGAAGATTAAACAGGGGCATGGAGATACCCGAACCATGACTGAATAGCATGGAAAAACACATTAGCATATGTTTTCTAGATTTTGAAAGAAGTTGAGGATGCATTGCGGAGAGGGCTGCAAATGGATTGGGTCTAATCAAAATCTAATCCTCTTGATCCAATACAACCTGAAATGAGCCAAGTCATATGAAATACCAGGTTTCTTAGTTGCAAGTTAAGTAATTGGTGTGTTGCGCAAATTGAAGATCACTCATTAATAATTTTTTTTTAATTATTAATCTGAACTTCCTAAGAAAGAACAGCAGTAAAGTCAACAAGTTACTGATAACAGAAAAAAATAATGTCTTTAGAGTTACAAAATTTGCGGTGCTGTTATCTCATCTATATGTTGTCAGTGCCTTGCCTGATAGATCTTAGTTCTGACAATACTCACTGTGATTAGAAAGACAATTTTTTTCTGATTCACTATATTTTACTAGGAATCATCTTTAGAGCCTCCTTACTGAAAAAATGGTCATTGCTACTTTTCTCCTGGGATTTCTTTACTTTTCTCTTGGGATTTCTTCTTTGTCCTTTTTTTTTACTTGCTAAGCTGCTCTTGTTATCTTCTTCTTTCTCTTCATTTTCTGGTCTATTACGATTTCTTGTAATTGGATCAAGTTGTAATCTATGTATAGTGGACAGGGAGACTGCTTGATAATGATTGTGAGAAAAAAATGACAGTGCTTTTCTGATGTCAGATGTAACTACAGACAAAGTAGGTGGAGGAAAAAAAAAAAAAACTCACCTGTTAACGAGAAGGTGGCTGGATAGTGCATTTGTTCTGGTTTTAGTACTGCTTTAAGTTTGTAGTCTTATATGTGCTTCCTTTGTGTTACTGATGGTAGTTTATTTGCAGCACCTTAAACAAGGAAAAACATTTGGCATCATCTTGTGGCAGTTTCTTTGCCCTGGTGCTTTCATCTTCTCTATTTGATGGTGGGCTGTCTCAAAATCTTCGACAATGTAATAGGGGGTCAAGGCTTGTTGTCAGAGCTGATAGTGTGAGGATAATTTTGATTTCCTCCTTCCTTTGCTGTGATGAAGAATCTAATAATTTGAGAGCCAATATTTCTAATTCTTATGTTTATGCAAATGCATATTACTTGGTGGTATTCATGCTCTCAATGCTTAATTTACAGGATTACTACTCTGTCCTTGGTGTGTCGAAAAATGCCAGTAAATCAGAAATAAAAAGTGGTGAGTGTCATTTGCTAGTTTGTGTCAGATTGGTATTTCTTTATACTGCTATCGTATTTTTTTTCTTCTGCTATATATATATATATATTTTTCTCTCCTGTTGGTTTGGAGCTTCCAGCTTATTTTTTTAAAATGATGTTTGCAATTCTGAAGGTACCGTTCATGACTTGACCTTCCAGGATATGTGTTTCTTCTTCTATTTTTTTTTCATATTAGAAATATATAATCTTTCATTCATCCTTATATGACTAAATATTTATGTATATTTTGTAATTTTATTTTGATTTTTAGTGTGAGGTAATCAATAACCTAAGTCATTGTCAACAAAGAATATTTGAGCTGTCTGTTGGCCAGGCAAGTTATAGGTGAAGTTGACCTGTGGCTTCTAAAATTTAGCTCAAGCCTTGGCTACTTGTTCTACCCATAAGGGATTGCTTGATCCAACCATGATTAAATTGCTTGAGCACTCTTATGGGTTTCTTGTTATGATCCTATATGCATGGGCCCATGCAAAAAACCAGTAAAAATTAAATTATGTTAGATGGATTTAAAGAACTTAGTTATATGCATGAATATAAATGATAAATTGCATGTGGTGTTATGATAGGTTAGCTTTCTAACTCCTTAGCTTCTAGACAAGGCTGGGCATCTGTTTGGGCCTAATTGTGGCTCCAGCTTGTCCGCTTTAAGTGCTGCACAAGTTTAACTTGTTTGGGCTTAATTCTGAGGTCTAAGGGATTGCCTGACCTGTTAAGGGCTTTCTGTTAACACTCAATCGACAGACGAAACTTTCATGTTTCAACTGGTTACTTGCATAGTGGCATGGACATGTGAATCAAGTTTTGATTGTCAGAGCACCTGATTTGGCAAAACCAGATAATCAAGTTTTGGGATTAACCTGGAAATATATCTTGTAATCAAGATTAAAATATATGTTAATTTTTTAATGATAAAAAATCAAAAAGATCTTCTTTCATTTTTTTCTTCATGATTATCATTTTTTATATATATGCTAATATGTTTTAGATTTTGTTATCTTTATTCTTTACCTTTTCTATTGATTATAAAATATATAAAATTTTACATCATGTAGTTTCAAGAGTTCAATGCATGGGCTTTTGACATGTTGCAACTTAGAGAGTGCATATTCACTTGTTTTATTCATGGGTGTGAGGTGCAGGTAACATTGCTCTCTTAAGAAGAGTGTGCTATAATTTTAACTTTTGGCTTTCTATTTAGTTAGCATCGTGTGGGACGCATATAGAGCTTGAGTGGTTTGGAGTTTTTTAGTTCTAGTTTTAAGCAACTGCTTGGGCAGTGAAATGGGCTGAGCTGGTTGGGTACGCAATGTGGGTTAAGCATGTCCTCATCTTCCTCGACCTTTTTCATGCGTGAAGGGGGTTTAATTGCGTGGAGTTGCCAAGTAAGGGCTTTGATTTGGCATTGGATCTCCGCTGCATTTAATGTTGATCTGCTTCCTTGCGCTCCTGCTATGGTCACCTATGTTGTCTACTTGTTCAAAGCCATCTGAACAAGATCAGAAACTCGGGCTCTGATACCAGTTGACATAGCATGAAGATTTAAGGCTGAGTTGATTGACAAAAATTGAACTCAGAGATCAAACACACAAAACTGAAGCAATCTGGATTGAAAAACCCTTCATTATTGAAGAAAGTTTTCACAAAATTTTACTGATATTTCAAAAACTATTTTTCACAATGAATTAGAGGAATATATGTATAGACCATAATCCTAATCCTAATATGGGTTTTAAACCTGGTATAAAATCATATTAGGAATAGAATTAAACCCAATACAAAATGGAATAGGGCTCGATAATAAGAAAGTATGCAAAATCATACTAGGAATAAGACTCGATGATAAAGAAGGATGCAGAATTATTATTAAAAATAAGACTCAATGATCAAGAAATATGCTGGAATTATTTGGATGGAAATACATAAACCCAACTAGTTGTATCTTCTATTGCATCACAAAGTCCCATAATCTGAAGCCCTGGATCCTGATTAACTCCCCTCTCCAATTTCCCTTCCCCTAGTACTGTGCACTGGAACTGACAAGGCTAGTAAGGGGCTACTGATATTGTTGCGACTGCTACAAGAAGCATTGGTTGTTGCCTTCTACTCACTTCATATTTTTTTGTGATTTATTAACTAATTTTTTGAACTACACCTCTAGAACCACCTAGCATCTATATACTGGGTGGCCCCTTGAATGCCCATCTTCTGTCTGCAGTTTTTCAAAGCATTATTAAGCTTTATGCCAAATGGAGCAATAAGAGTGAGTCCTTTTAAATATGTTTGGCAATGAAAGAGAAACATGTCAGACCAAATGCATGAACATACACCTTTGTATGTGTAGCTTTGTCTTTGTTTTAGGGCCTGTCTGGTTTAGCTATTGGCTCCAGCTTTCTCATATAGCTACTGGGAAACAGCCACTTAAAGGCACCCCAGCAGCCAATCCAAACCGGACCTTATATAATAGAGCTAACCTGCATATGATGTAAGGCTAATGAACTATACCATCTCAAGGTGGTGGTAAATAATTGGAGAAAAACTTTGGAGAACAAGGGATGAATATCACAGATCCAGAGCAGAGTTATAGAATGAAATTGCAATGGAAATCAATAGGGAAAGAGACATGGTCATTGTGTCAATGGGGAAAGAGATGTGGCATGGTTGATGTAAAATATTAGCTCCAAAGTGACCATTCACCTTACTTGGATTTATTGCACCAAAGGGTTGGGAAGATAGTCTAGTAGAATTAGAACTGATGAAGTAAAAGGTGCTGCTAGATCGTTGTGAACTAGTTACTTGCTGATGAGTCCTTGTAAGACAACAATGTGCACTTGTAATGTTTATCAAACAGCTTTAATATTCAGATCATGTGTATGTGTATGCGCATGTTACTGTGTAAGTGCTAGCTCTCAATAGGGAAACATTTCTTACAAGGTCTCATCAGCAAGTAAGTGCTATCTCTCAAATTTCGAAAGTTGATGATCCATTCATAAACTATAAGTGAAACATTTCTTATATTTGTTGCTTATGCATTGCATAAAATGGATGATATTGGTATGATCAGGTTTCCAAAAGCAAGGTGAATGATGGGCTATGTTTAGAACCATAATACTAATCATGCTCTATGCTTCTTAGAGTACATGTTGACCACAATTTCGCGGTTTTAAATGCTTCCACACCATAAACTAATCTAAATCTTTGTATCTTGTCATTTTACTCCACTATTGGTATTAGTGTATGTACATGCCAAAATATATGGTGAACCGTATGCATTCGAAATGTACTACAGATCATGTTCTACACATTATGTATTGATTAAAATTGAGTTATTTTTAATGATTCTAAACCTTAACCTATTTCATCTTTTCTTAAAACACCTATCCATTTTGCAACCACTTGATACACAGTTGAATTTCTTTTTAAAAAAAAAAAATTTTTTAGTTTTTAGGCATCTTAAATTCTATTGGTACAATTCCAAATCATAAATATATGTATATATGCATATGTTCATTTATTCATTCATACATTCATATTCATGCATGAGAAAAGAGAGTTGAATCAGAATTCTAGCCATTAGGATTGAGCTAATTATTAATAGCCTAATCATGGTTCATCGTCTTAGTATTGAGAGATGTACTGATAAAATTTTAACACTGTTAGTATGCCTAGTACGCTCGGTTGGTGCACACCCTGTACCAGTACTGGAACAGTACTGATATGGGACAACACGCCCAGTATGGCAGTGGCAGTGTACCGATTGATACAGCATACCATAAGTCTAAAATATATGATGGGTCATATAAATTGGGAATCCATATTCGTAATCTTGATTTACAATTTTGAAACTTCAAAATGCCTGCCTAGAAGCCAACTGGTTGATACATGATATGGCAATATAATTTGGAATTCTATTCATGATCAACTTTTCTCAAAATTCATGTGAAAATTCAACTATTTTGAATGCTTCTAAATTATATATTTGGTTCTCCATTAAAAAATCTCCATTTTGCGACCATCGGTTGCATAGGTCAGAAACTCTAGGACATTTGATATTTGGTACTTAAACATTTTAAATGCTGTAGATCATGGTAAAAATTGTAGTTTCTTAATTTTGATGTTCTGTCAGGTTTGTTAACTAGTGTAATTTGGTTGGAAATCCTATTGTTAGGATGTGACTCAACCAAATCTGTTGGTAGATGCCCACCCCCTTCCTTAAATTTGTGCAAAGTCAGGAATGCCAGCGCAATCCATCCGAGGGTATTGACATCCACTCAATATCAATCATATTTGTCTGGAGCCTTTTTTTTAGTATTTGTCACTAATGTTAGACTTTTTATTTAGTCTCCTGCTTCGCTCCTTGTCCAGAAGAAATCTCTTTCTTCAATTAGACCATTCCTATCTCTGTTGTACAGTGCTGATGAAAAATATGTTTGAAATAGTCATTAGATCTGTTCACTGTATTAAATTTTCTTCAAATGTTCACTGTATTGAAATAGCATATTAGAGAGTTATGCTGTAACACATTCAGTGCATGCTTGTATATATCTACATGCTTATATGTATATCTGGCATTACTTTCTGTCTTCTTATGATCGTTGTCCATCATTATTTGCTTATGTGTTTATTAGCTACATTTGATTTTCATTGAATCATGTACTACTTTATTTGTTCCCAGCTTATCGAAAGCTTGCAAGGACTTATCATCCTGATGTGAACAAGTGAGTGAATAAATCTAATATGCGCACTTTTACAGGGATGTAACATTATGTTTTCAGTCAGAAAAATGCATTTTTGTCTTTTCCTCCTTAAGAATAGCATTTGCTATTGAACATGATTGTTATTAACAACATTTTAATTGCACAGTGTATTTTATTTGAACATTACTAGTACCACTGCTACTACTGCTGTTGTTTTTGTTGTCGTTGAGTTGATTTGATAAAATCTTTTTTTTTCTTTTTTTTTTGCATCACTAATCTTGTCACGAAATGAGTTTTCGAACCATGGTTAGGAGTAGGTGTTTTAAGCATTTTTATTTATATTGAATATTTTATACCAACTCATACAATCTAGGATCAGATACATTGTATAGTACCAATAAGGTACCCATATGGTATCAGGATTTCATATATAGCGAGGACCACACCAGCCTGTACTAGGTGGAACTGATTGGTTCTGCATGGTTTCGAGTTGTATTAATTTATATTGCCCAATTTCTATTGGTACAGTGGGAGGGAGTGAAAAAAGGGTCTCCTAACTGTGTTAATAGGGGGAATGTATCATATCATACTTGTCACCAGGCATACTGTACCATGAAATGCTAATTTGTAAAGCTAGGTTTTGCAATGCATGACATTGCAAGGGAGACACTGATTGTTGAATGTTGATATATGCAGATTGTAGTGCATCTAGATTGCTTCTGATGTTCTCTGATCCCTATGACAGAAATATTGTTGTATTATCTCTGTTACCGTTAATTGTGCGAAAACTTGGGCCAGGACTCATTCCTCCGATATATTCTTTTTTATAGAGAACCTGAAGCAGAACAAAAGTTTAAGGAGATCGGCAATGCTTATGAGGTTAGTTCCTGTTCATGCAAGCAAGGTTACTTTTATCAGAATCTTGACATTTAGCAGCAAGAATTATGTATTTTTTTCCTACACCTCTAACATCAATTGTACTTCAGATGTTGTCAGATGATGAGAAGCGAGCTGTATATGATAAATATGGAGAGGCTGGTCTTAGCGGTGCCGGCATGGGCATGGGGGTGAGTTTTAGCAAGAGTTGGGTTCTGTTGGATCTTCTTATCATTTAAGATACTGTTTGTTGCTTGCTTTATGTGGTTACTTTCATCATTGCAGGATTTCGGTAACCCATTTGATCTCTTCGAGTCATTGTTCGAAGGCATGGGTGGTGTGGGTGGGAGGAGACGAAGCAGATCTGCTCGTAAGTGGCCAACGAAGGGTGCTGATGAGAGATATAGTCTTGTCTTAAATTTCAAGGAAGCAGTCTTTGGTGTGGAGAAAGAGATTGAAATAACGAAGTTAGAGAATTGTGGGACCTGTGATGGATCTGGTGCCAAACCTGGTACAAAGCCAAGCAAATGCAACACTTGTGGAGGTCGAGGCCAGGTTGTATCTTCTGCGAGAACTCCATTTGGTGTATTCCAGGAAGTCATGACTTGCTCTACTTGTGGTGGGACTGGAGAGTTCTCTACCCCTTGCAACCAGTGTGGAGGGGATGGCCGTGTGAGGCGGTCTAAGAGGATCAGTTTGAAAGTTCCAGCTGGAGTAGACTCTGGTAGCCGGCTGAAAGTCCGCTCAGAAGGGAGTGTTGGTAGAAGAGGTGGCCCACCTGGAGACCTTCATGTATTCATCGAGGTTCTCCCTGACCCTGTACTCAGGCGTGATGGCAATAATATCCTTTACACATGCAAGGTATCATACATCGATGCGCTCCTTGGGACCACAATTAAGGTCCCAACAGTGGATTCAATGGTGGATCTGAAGGTCCCAGCTGGGACCCAGCCAGGCGCTACGCTGGTGATGGCAAAGAAGGGGGTCCCTGGGAAGCGAAAAGCTAGGGGTGATCAGCTGGTTCGCGTTCAGGTGGAGATTCCAACGAGCCTGAGCAGTGAAGAGAGGAAGTTGATTGAAGAGCTTGCAGACCTCAATAAGGCCAAGACTGCAAACAGGCGGAGATAGTTGAGATAAATTTCCCCCAGTGAATTTTGGATTTATTTGAGCCCCCACCGAGATTGTGGCTGCTTCCTGAACAACTGCTATATTGACCACCGATCATCATGCTGGGGGAAAATTCAGAAGCTTAATAGTTAACAAGGTCGGAATATTCTCATTGTTATGGTGCACCTTTTTCCTGCGTTAGCCATTTAAGAAGAGATAAATAGGAGAGAAAGTTGGAGGATGTAGGAGAGAACCAGTCATGCCTATATACTTATAACTGAGGTCTTTTAACAATTTGATATGCTTTTAAGTTGTTTCTGATGAATATTTATTTGTGCATGGGCTTCTCACGACAGAAGAAAACACGAGTCGCAAATATTTGCAGCGTCCAAGTCTGAGAAGGCTGTAATATAGCTGGATGATAAAGCTCCTGACCCTCGCAAATTTATGTGCCAATAGGGCCTTTTCCTTGAAATTGGAAAATTGGCGAGTATTCCTGTACGCCTAATTATCACTGACGTTGGCAGTCAAATTGATCATGGAGAGGTGAAATGTCGGGCTGTGGTTAAAAACTTGGTGGGCTGTTGAGTCTCACCCAGTTGGAAGGAGCGTTGGGTCTGTGACTTGTTGCAAAACTGCCGTCTGAGAGGGCGCTGCGCCTTCATTGGGCATCATAGGAGCCCTCCTGACAAAGATTTAAATGACTACAGAGTTTTCCTCGATAAAGTTGCCCGAGAGACGAGGGGGGCGTACCATTTCTTCTGAGCTTGCAAGCTGGTTCGGCCAATTAGATCGAATGGCAGCTGAAGTTGACTTAGAAAACCCGGTGATGGCTTGCTGAATCGACATCCATGGTGAGCTAAACAGAGATTTCAAATGTCAAACGGTTTGGATCATTTTCTTTGAATGAGAGAACCAGCAACGATGCTCTGACCATACGGAGTGATGTAAGAAGTGTACGAGTTCTCCTTACTGGGAGCCGGTGTCGTATGTGGGATGTTGACAGAGGAAATGGAGAGGTGAAAAGGACGGGGGTGGTCGGCATGTGGCAGCTGGTTAACTTTGCAACAGTTCGACTTCATGCATGCGTCCGTGGGTAACATATGCTTACAAAAAGGATGACTCTTATGGAAGCATTCCACGTGAATCACTCTATTATATGCATCGTCAAATTCACAATCGATGCTTTTCATGGTGGAGTAAATGATAAACGAGCAATGTCAGGCGAACATAAAGGGTGGCTCGCAGCCAAGATTGGTTGGAACACTACGTAAAAAATGTATGATGTTTCTTGCTTGCTGGGAGATCCTTTGAAAGTGGGTAAGGTTGCGCTCCTGCCTATTCTATAGGCACGAGGCCCCATGGTTGTTTGACACTAATTCCAACCCAAATTGACTCCACGAGCTGTCTGTCACCTTTCATCATATACCAGCATGTGGTGTGCTATCGCCTTTCATCATCTGTCAGCTCAATGGCATTCCCAATTTTGATGCTGGAGAAAAATCAAGCTAAAATCGAAGGTCAGAATTCTGAAGATCAAAATGTGGCAAGTGTTCTCAAGAATTTTAAGCGAGTATTCATAAAATTTAGCAACTAACAACATATTAACATCACCAATTCGCAAGTGCTTTCTGAACTAGTTAATTATTCATAATCAATGCGTAAATAGAGTGTGAATTTTGTGGATGATTTGATGATTATGGATTGATTGGATTATCATTGTTACCACCAAGTCTCCATGGATCTTACTAGGCAAACCTTTTTGGGCATGGCAGAATGCAATGTGAACTCGATCAAATGCACGAGTTTGATTCAGTTTACGAAAACCAGAATGCCAGGCTAAAGTTCTACTCAAGTATCCATCCGAGACGAGCAAGGAGAAATAAGCATGGCCAATATACCGTTTGGAACCAATAATTTCAGAAGCTTTGGGGGGCATTTGCCATTCCAAAGGGAACGATGATTGTTAGACATTGCTCTATAAAAGCACGCCTAATAACCAATCAAGTGTTCGACCAGCTGTCCTTGAGTCACCGGTTTGGAAGCTTTCGATCTTCGACGGTGCGAGTTGGTCAGAGATGCCATTGGCCAAACAATATCCGACCTTGGAAGCAAGCCTCTCCCTCCACGCTTACTCCTTCCCTTGGTGCTGAGATTTCAAGAAGCCGTCCAATTACGAAGCCATGGGTCATGCTTCACTTCCTATTAAACGGGAAATTCTCCCGAGACCAAGGAATGGTTTGACAACCAACACATAAGGCTAGATTTAGATGCGAGGAGTTCCTTTCACCAGAGGCCATGTGTACACCCCAATAGATTGGTGGATAATGAGACAGATATAGGATAATTACATGGAGAGAGAGAGAGAGAGAGAGAGAGAGAGAGAGAGAGAGAGAGAGAGAGAGAGAGACAGAGGGAGGCTGCCTTCATTTCCTAGGAAAAAGGGTCAATGAGATGTTACATCAAATGGTAGATTCTATGTTCCTTTGCGTCGAAGTTTGTAAACTCCAGCTTAGTTGACCTGCTTTGTTCAAACGGAAGGACAGATAGATGGGTCGCTTCTGGGCGTTTCGTGTATCCTGAAGCTAAGGCAGCTGCCGTAACCGGATCGTAAGTATCTAAGTCCACAGTTAAAGTGCAGTTCAAAGGCTGCGTAGCCGCTGGATAAAAGGAGGATGGATAGCATGGAATAAAAATTATCCAATCCCTTGTATGGCAGGGAATGATAAAAAAAAATCTATTAAAAAGATTAAAGATAGGAATAAAAAAATAAATAGTAATTAAATAGAATAAAAACAAAAGTACCTTTTCTAATGGAATACATTTTATGGGATAAAATTTTATCATTTTTTATTAAAAAATTAAATATGAAAAAAATATTTACCCTTTCTAATCTGATGAATCAAACGCATCCTAAGGTTGATAGACATCCAGCAGGTTGGCTTGGCTCAATGTGACTCCACGAGCAAGTCGAAAGTTGAAAGTGCCACTAGACATTGATGGATTTGCCCTGATCAAAGAGATTTAGGAAAGAAAAAGGTACAACGAAAGTCAGGCACACTATGAGTCAAAAGTCATTCTTGATGGTGAGCAGAAAAGCTCATCTTTTTGGTTAGTCCCCCATCAAAATTCTAATGGTGATCCTGCTCTCAATTATGATATCTTGACTGTTAATTTCAAGGCATCGAGAAAATGAGTTGAAAAGGAAATCCGGTTGCAAAAACCAAAAGATAATGCCTTTCGGTTGATATCTTAATAAAACTGGGATGGAAAAAAAAAAAAAAAAACGAAGCAACACACAACGTGGGGTGTCAATGTGGGAGTTGGCAAGGAGGAATATGTGATGGAAGACTGCAAGAAGGACAAAAGGTTGTCAATGGTGGTAAGTGTAGATGGCTTCATAGGGTTGGTTCATTCCACCACAAAGAGCCAAGGAGAAATGGGACAAGTGATCACCATCTTGAATGGAATCTATTATATGTTAGGATTGAATGTATACTGCTATCAATAGATGATCAAGGCCTGCAAAGACTGCAATGTGCCAATCAGAAAATACTCATCCAACTTCAGTTTCCAGAACAATGTACAGGCACCACTGTAGTCTATCTAAGCAAAATTATAATGGACTATTAGAACATTGAATGAGTGGTACCAAAAATCAGCAACCTATTGGGTCTTTGTTTCGTTTCAGTACATTGGATTGTTTCAGTTCATAGGTTTGCATTCACATTTAAAAAAGAATAACAAAAATACTAGGGAAAAAAAAAGGTGGTGAGGAGTGCTAATGTAAATTAACATTCAGAGGGAGTCATTGCATTCCTAGAGAAAGTGCATTGCATTGGAATTTCATCCTCAGTGCTGGACATGATTAAACAAGCAACCTCAATAGAAGGGATGAGACAATTAAGATAAATTCATGTCACTAGTTGACTTCTTCCATATCGCATGGATTGGGCACTCTTCTAAGTTTTAATTGGATTATCTCAGCACCTTCACTAATTAATTCACACTTAAACAAGATGATATTATATAACATATATATATATATATAGGTGACATAGAATATAACTACGAAGTTGTAACATTTTTAGTCTCTTTCATGATCATACCTTATTCATAATTCTAGCATCATTCAAAATACCTGATTATTATTTAATGGTACCTTGCCATGACTCTTTCTCATTGCTGAGCTATCATCCGAGTCAATATCATTCAAAAACATAAATACAAACGCTTTGCAGCAATAATTTAACATGATGGCAACTGGCAACCCTATCTTCATGCAACACTCGATGTCATGATGTGAAGCAAGGTACCAGCAACCTGATGACATGCAAGTCCTCCACATATTGCGTCCATTGTCCTGTCCTTGCCATCCAGGCAGTACCTGTCTCTTCTCTGTGCCTTTTTAGCGTGCCACTTGGATCCTCATTCTCCTTTCAATAATGCCAAGGAAAGCAGCAGTGCTTCCAAAAAGAGGACCTCCTCCTCCCAGTGCCCTCTGAAGGCCGTAACAGAGAAGCTGCCCTTGGGAAAAGGGAAGTTGCCGCTTTCACTAGAGAATTTATGGGATGAGCTCGGATGGTCAGTTCCTTTTCACCCCACTCAAGAATAATAACCTGCTTCAATTATTACCAACTTACCCAGCCCACAAAACTGATGCCCCAGGAAAGGAACAGGCTTCTGACACAGTAGAACCTTTACTGCATGGCATGCAAAGGCCCAGACAAAAGCCTGTGGTTCCCTGACCTAAGGATCTGGCCTCAACTGTCCCTAGTGATGCATTAAAAAAAAAAAAAAAGAAAAAAAAAAAGAAAAAAAAGGAAGAAGAGAGAAATGTAGGGGAAATGAACACCATGGCTGGTGGAGTACTTCCACCATTTCTTGACACAAATCCATGTTCTTTCTATTTCTCACTCTCTTTTTTATTTTCCTAATGCAATGGAGCATGGGGAGGATGTACGGTCCCTTGGGTACGGCCAAAAGAGAGGTGGATGGCAACAAGAGGGTTGGTGTTGAGAAATAGGAGCCCCCCTCCATCTTTCTTCTGTACTTCAACAGTGATCGCTGCCTTCTTCTTGGAGCTTCCCCTGGAGGAAAAGTGAGAGTTAATTTACTCTGAGTACTGATCCAAAGCCAGCGTTACATCAATAATAAACCACCGATTTGATAAAAGAAACAAAGAAGACAAGACATGTGCATTTAAAAACATGAAAAATAAAAGGAGAGAGAGCACAAGGGTCCCAACAATAACAATACTTTTGTTGTTGGCTTATAGTTTGTGATTCATCTAGGAACAATGCACGCCTACTTTCCGTATCATTTTTTATGGATGTTTGCTAACCTACCAAACTCTACAAGAAATATATTAATTTATGAATATAGTGCAATATCTAACATTAGATTTTTTTTTTTTTTTTTACACCCGACACCTTGTTTGGTTGAGTCAGGCCTGTCGGATTTAGCCTAGCCTGATTGGCTACAAGTCAAGAACTTAGACGCGTGCGTGAAGCTGGGGTCCTAAAGGAGACATAGTTATCCAATTGGGTTATATGGAAATAAGAAGAGTCTTGTAGAGTCCATAAGTCTTGAACCACACAAATTTAAATTGTCGAGCAAATGAATAGAATTTTTCATAATCTTGAAGGAAATTTAATCATGAAACTCCCAAGCACTGACAAGTTTGGCTGGATTATATGCTTATTTTTCTTAAAATTTTAAGAAAAAAATATTCATGCGCTCGAACTAAAATTTAAAAATTTCTTTTTCTTCTACTTAAAAGAGTGACTAGCCTTAATTAGAGGGCTTTTGTTCTATCTTTTCCTCTCCATATCTTTTTTGTTGCAATCGTAGCATCTAAGTTTTCCTCACATTAACTTAAAAGATAAAATTTCTTTCATTACTTTATTAGTTATCATGGTGATAAAAGATTTCTTTAAAAAAAAAAAAGCTACGTTTTATTATTACTATTATTTTCTATTTTTAAGAAAATAATTTTTATTTTTTATTTTCTTATCGTTAAAAATTATGTCTAATAAGTAAGTATAAAAATTGTTATTTATTTAGATTTTTATTAAAATTAATAAATTTTAAAAATATAGGTGAAAAAAATTAAAGAAAATATTATTTATTCTTATGTTTTCAACTTTTTTTCAATCCTTCTTTTCGTTTTTTCAAAAAACTATTTTTATGTTGGATCACTAAACATATTTCACAACTATTTTTTATTTTATAAAAAAATAAAATTATTTTAAAAAATCAGACGCACCTTAAAAGCTTTTAAGCCACGGTAAATAATAATTTATACAGCATTGCAAATACTACTTTTCAAGCAACAGAACATAATTAATTAAAATTGCTTGCAGCGTGGGAGCAACGGTGATATACTCCGTTGACCTGCAATAGGGGACCAGCATGGCCATTAATTATTCATAACTTGCAGTCATGATCATCACTTCCAACCTCTTAAAATACCATATAAATCTTTTATACATTTGACCAAAAACCTCTCTTTAAAATATAAATATATATATATATATATATATATATATATATATAAACACCGTTATTGTCTCTTAATAAATACGTGGTTAGGTACGCAAGAAGACTTTTTCCTGTCCTCGGTTCCATCCCAACTTCCAAAACCGTTGTATCGACTCTCCCACCGCCGGCCACGCATCACCGTGCCACGTTGCGGGCGATGGTTGGGCCGCTCCGGTCCCTGGTGGGCCCGCGGGGGACGTAGCGGATGCCGCACGGAACCTCGACGCGGACACGCCCGGCTTAGCCGCCAGATTCCTCATGATGGCGCGAACTTTCCAATGAGAAACGTGTCCGCCGGCCGTCCACTCGCGGGCGCGAGCTCGGAGGGGCAGTTTCGGGAATTACGTTAAAAAAAAAAAAAAAAAAAAAAGAGGAAGTGGCCCCGCCGGCGTGGAAATTAACCGGCACGCGCGCCGCGGGAAAGCGACCGACGCGCGACGTCTAACTCCCCCCCGCGGGCCCCACCCCCCCTGCCCCTGGGCTCCACGTTACGTTTTAATTACCGAAGTACTCCTCAACGGCGCCTCATTAATCCGTAAAGACGGTGGGGCAAATCCGTTGTTATAAAGGCGTGGCAGGGCTATTTTCGGAAATGAAGGCCACGAGGTTGATGGTCACGGGATCTCGCAGTGGGGATATAATAACGTAAATGACCTCCCTGGAAGAGCGGGCGGTGGAGGGATGGGTATTTTTGTCATTTTACGGGGGAAAAAAAAAAATATTCTGGGGTAACTTTTGGGGCCGAATAATAATTGCTGGGGGCCGGTGGGCGAGGAGATGGGGACTGCTTTCTAGCATCAGCTACGGAAGGAGACCACGTCATGCCACGTGGACACAACTGGGCCGTAAAGTCGGGGACCACGTTGGCACCGGAGCCGGGGTGGAATTGTGGGTGCGACGAAGGGGACCACTTTCTAGCCTTCAAGTTTCGAGCCACTTCCCTCGACGGTGGTGCGGGGACTTCAGTGCTCCAATAGTTGGTCAAGAAAGCTAGATGTTTGCTGTGCTGCTATTTTGCTTGAGGTTTACTTGAGATCTGCGTGCCATGAAGACACTGCTTCATAAACTGATTTGAGATGTTTAGACCATGAGAAAGATGGTACCAGAGAGAAGAATGCTTTACTAATATCACTTGGAACCAATAATTTTGGAAGAGTAGAAAGTTGATGCCTTCATGAAAGGATAAAAATTATATGATTGAATGATAAATTCTTGATGAGAAATAAATTTGGATTCTGTTCTTAATTTATCAATACCATTCATTTAAAATCAAGGTATATACAATACACAATATATAATTCTTAGAAAAAAAAAAAAATTATACCATTTTTTTTAATATCAATCAGTATAGTGAAAAATCATTGTTGAAGCGATTTATTTTATTTATAAAGATACAAAATTATTATTAAATTAAAATACACTCGCATTAATTGACACATGCCCTTTCTCCTGTTTTTTGAGTGAAAAAAAAAAAGAAGAAGACATCCATTAATAATCGCGCCAAATAAATTTGTTTTGTTGGAAGAAAAACGAAATCAAAAATAATTTTTTTTTGGTGAGGTACGAAATCAAAAATCTTAACACCGTAATTGTTAACGGATTATGGCGGCACTCCGTTACGGTATCGCCAAAGGTAAGGTCGGCGGGGGGCGGACGGCACTGGAAAGGCACCGAAGAGGTGGAGGTTTCCCAAACCCACGCCTAAGTCAAAATTACCGCGGCCCCCACGATCTCCCCCAACGCGTCTCCATTTCACCTGCTCCAACCCCATATTCGTGGTCCCTCCTGGTCCCCCCCTCCCGCCACGCATCCCCCCTCGCCGTCGCAAGCGAATCGAACGGGCGACCCCAATGGAGATCCCCTCGTGAACCTGCTCTCCAGAGACGAAAACGGGTGCGCTGACTATAAATAAGGGAGTATATTTATCCCTTTCCCCGTGTCACCAACCGGTGAACTGCCGCGCGTTGTCTCTCGTCCCCACCTCGTCTTCAAAGGAGCGCTTCCGAGCAGCATCCACCGTCCGAGATCAGGCGGCGGGAATAGAAATTCGGAGCCGGTTTTCGGAACCTCCACCCAACCTAATCGTAATTATCACTTTGATCAATATTTTGAATTTTGCAATCACTCGACAGAAATAAAAAAAAAAAAAAAATCAAATCACTCAATATATAAATTATAATGATAAAGGAGCGATTTTTCTGATCTTTTAGATAAATGGACGGCAGCAAACCAATGGCACGGCAACAAATGGTCCTGAGCTCGGTCTGCCCTTGCGAAGGGAAGGGCTTATGGTCGTCATAGCGACTTCACCCGTCGTCGTCGTCGTCGTCGTCGTCGTCAGCTTTCGGGTTTTCGGCGTGCTCTCGTTCTCGTTCTTTCTATCTGTAGCTAAGAAGAGGGAGCAACGAAGTGGTGGGTGGGCTAACGTGAGTCGGGGCACCGGGGGTTGGATGAGGGTGGGCAGGTGAGCGGATGGCGTTCCACGACCACCTGTCGCACGAGATGGGACTGTCGCAGTACACGGAGCAGCATTTGGGAGAGGGCCCGGCGGTGCTCAGAACCATGAACCAGCATGGAGGCCAGCCCTCCTCCTCCTCCTCCTCTGACGCCAAGGACGGAAAGGACTTCCACCGACTCATGGCCGAGGCCGCCGGGAAGTCACCACTCGCCGCCGGCGGAGGAGGGCCGACGTGGCTCAACAGCGCAATTCTCCGGCAGCAGGGCCACCACTACGTGGACGGGAGCTTCCTCCACCTCCAAACCACCTCCGACTCGTCGGCGTCGCCTGCGGACGGCGCTGGCGGGGAGCAGTGGCTGTCGCGGTCGGCGATCCTGCAGCGGAGCGGGAGCGACGACGAAGTGCCGGTGTCCAGCGATTCGATGATCGCCGCAGCGATCTCGGCCAACGCAGGGAGGAGCGGCCAGCAGGCCCACGGGGCAGGGAGAGTGGGGGAAGGGGAGGCGGGCTTGCAGGGGGCCGGCGGCGGGTCGGGAGAGGGTTCGTGGCAGAACGCGAGGCGCATGGCGGAGATACTGGCGCATCCGCTGTACGAGCAGCTGCTGTCGGCGCACGTGGCGTGCCTCCGGATCGCGACGCCGGTGGACCAGCTGCCGCGGATCGACGCTCGGCTGGCCCAATCTCAGCACGTGGTGGCCAAGTACTCGGTGCTCGGACACGGCAACCAGATGCCCGGCGACGACAAGGAGCTTGATCAGTTCATGGTAATTTCCTTTTTCCTATCTTGTTCTCATCGTCTTCTCTGCTTTCTAATCTTTCTTTGTTTCTTTCTCAATCCTTCTCTCTTTCTTGATGTTTCTCTGAAGAAATTTAATGTTTATATAATGTCAACTCTTTATAAATGGTTATTTTGTTGTTTTTTCGGCGTAGAAGTGATTTGGGATTGACAACAGTTCGAAAGATCTGGTTTTTAATTGTCGGAAGCATTTAATGAAGAAGAAAAATATAGGTTTTCAATTGCAAGCACTATAGGATTGCTAAATACCACGGATGAGATGAGAACAGGCTTACTATTTTTTTAATATAATAAAAATAAAAATAAAAATAAAAATAAAAATAAAAGCTTTGGATCTTATCACAATACAAGAATATTAGAAATACCGATTTTTGAGCTATCTATTAAGAGGAGATTTCGCTGCTTATATATTCTGGATATTTTTGCTTAATGCTCAACTCTCCATGAGAGACATGGACTTAGCTTAGCTCTCCATAAGAGACATGACTCTTCTGTTCGGTCTAGTCTTCTAAATTTGTTTAATGTTAAGAGCATCACACATGTATCATGCATGAGATATAGGGCCAAAGTCACCAAACACCTCTCCATAAGTTCCTTTTGATTTATAATTTTACATATTATGGAGAAGTATGCAAAGAAACAGATAATTTGATCTCACTCTCCTGGTGAATCATTCTGAAGAGACTGCTGAAACAAATGCTATAAAATTTGGATTTCAACTGGTATCAACTTATTTAACAACCTGCACTCTGTATCCTTTTTTGACCTTTCTTTGGATCCCGTGTTGAACAAATCTTTTACTTGCCAAAACTAGATCAACAATTTTACTTCTAATAAAGTGACTGCATGATGGCTGTTTAAAATTTGTCATTAATTACCTTTTCTTTAATTTTTCATCCCTCTATATCTTTTGATGCAATGCATTCTTTCTACAAGGAAAGAATTTTGTCCTCTGTTCTATTCAGCAGGATATCAATTCACTTAGGATGTCAGGGAGTTTGTCTCTTTACATATTGCATGTATGCTAGGCAGGATTTCCCAACCATATGTAGCTAAAATTTGTTAAGTTTAGGATCAAAAGCAGTGGCAGAAATAATACTCATCCTCTTGTCAATGATAAGTGCATGGATTTCTTTTGTAAATCGCATCACTTTAACTCTCCTCGATTATTTGCAAGGATGTTGTTGTCTGGCCATTGCTGACCGTCCCCTATTCACTTGTGTTTTAGGGGTTACATGGAAGACACAGTTGCATCTAATAATAATTGAAATGCCCATGTTATTCTTAGAACCTTCGTTCCTGAACCTTGTAGAAGATCTTGTAACACTAAAATATCTTAGAGGCAGTCAGGTCTTTCACTTCAGTCCTGGCATGTGCAATGTGATACACTTCAGGCACAACCTTTACCACTCAACCAGTTGCTTCTCCATGATGTAGACCTTTAAGTTTACCACTGAAGGTAGAAATTCTCTGTGCTGCCCCTCCTGCTAACATCACATTGGTTGTGTTATTCTATGTTTCCATTATTTGTGCAGAAAGTCGGCAATTTTTCCCTATTCTCAACTAGTATTACATTGACCTAGCACACTTCATCCTACTGCTGGATCATGCTTTCTCTGCTATATTAAAGGCTTAGTAAGACAAAGACTCGTCCTGTTCTGTTCTTCCTGAAGACTTTTATTAGTTCAGTGATGGTATATTGCATGATTTGGTCACCTCCCTTATTTTTTGAAAACCACAGTCAAACAATAATTGCTCATGGTGTGGCAAAGGTGTACTCATAAACCATGGTAATCGTCTGTTATGAGCTTGCATGTCCTTTTACTTGCTAGAGGAAAGGGAGTATATATTAGCAATACAATATTATAATGGAAAAGGAATCCAAAGGCTTCATACATATGGTGGTTTGGTCTTGTAATGCTGTTTCATAACAGAACATAAAACAAAGTTTTATGTAGCTATATTATATGCCGATGAAAATTTTCTTGTTTATGTAGCTATATCCGTATAAACAAAGTTGCAGATACGATGATGGAAAATAAAGGCGAAAATCTTTCTATATCTATCTCATTGCATTGAACTTGAGCTTGGTTATTAATGAAATGAGCAATTGAGTACGTGCAATGCATGTATCAAGGGAGAAATGAAAATAAAATTTTGAATTACATTATATGCCAACTATATATATATTTTTAAATTAAAAATCAAATTATATAAAATGAATTACTATGAAAGAGACTTGAGGGAAAAAAATTACTAGATGGAGATGGAAGATCCTAAATTGAATAATTCTATCAATGCAAAATTTCAATTTGAAATTTTAATTGATTTAGAAAATTTAATTGGTTTGCGATCAGAGCAAGCAATCAAGAATGGGGAAAAGAAGATGGAGGAAAGAGATCTAGTATGCCACCAAGTTTATTTTCTCAAAAAAAGGCCTTTGTTGACTAGCTAGACTTCCATTTTAGCTAGGATTTATTGAAGAGCAACATGCATTTTTAAAAGACGAAGGGCTTTCTTGTTTGGAAAATTGACAGATGGAATCTAAAGGGAAATATGGTCAAACTCAAAGCTATCATTCTTTAATATGGTATTAATTAAGAATTGTGATACTTTCTAGGACTCTTCTCTTATGATTGATTGTTTCAAATCATTTATAAACTTACTAATATATGGTTCTTGCTTTTGGTCAGACACACTATGTCCTGCTACTTTGTTCCTTCAAAGAACAACTACAACAGCATGTGCGTGTTCATGCAATGGAAGCAGTGATGGCTTGCTGGGAGCTTGAACAGTCTTTACAAAGCCTCACAGGTGATTTTCATGTTTTATTTTATGAACGTGGTTAAGCTCAATAAATGCAACACTTGTGTAATAGATGTAAAAATTATTAATCTAAACACAACAAAGATTCAAGTATTGCATGCCATGCATTTGCTAATCATAGGTTGATATGGTTCGCTACCATGTATATCATGCATAGCATGCCATGTTGATCATGAATTCGGGGTCTCATTTCAAAGTATATGCCTTGCTATTGCTTGGTGCTAGTCCATAGAGCTGATCAAGCCTAGTCCAATCTCGAAGAGCCAATCCTACACCCACCCACTAGGCTTGAATTTCTTTTCTTCCTTTATATAAGATCTAATTTAAGGTTTTTTTAGTGCCCAAGCTTGCAAAATTTTGGGTTAGGTTGGGTAGGTCACTTGGCCCTTGATTCACATTAATACATGTATATATATTGTGTTTGTCTATTTTTTAATTTTTTAGGCTTGGCCCAATTTTTAGATCAGTCCATCTCACAATCCTATTTTTAATATCCAAGCTTGCGAAATTTTGGGCTGGATTGAGCAGGGTAGGTCACTTAGCTCGTGGTTAGCTCTACATGCAATTATCCAAGATCTTAACCCAAAAAGCTAGTTAGAAAGTGTTATTTAGGTTTCTTGGCCATGTATTAGTATCCAAGACTTCTTGAGCGTACAATCAACATGGAACTCAATATGCATCTGCACAAACTCTCATATCGTCCTGTTTAGGCCCTGGCATCATTGTGAGACTAAGGATCTAAATCCAATCAACTTTAATGTCAGACATCGTGATTGGCCATGATACTGTACTATATTGCAATTCCAATCTTACAGCTAGATTATTAATGCATCTATCATTTATATACTAAATATGTTGATCTTCTTTAATGATCATATTGGTTATCATTTCTTAGTCTCAGACTTCATCAATAATCACTTAAAAGGGAGTTGAGGGCTTCTTTTATGGTAGTTAAACAGGGTGAAGAATCCTTTTTCCCCTCTTCTCCAAATTACTAGCAGCTGAAAATGCCTTCATATTCATAATGGTTATGTAGATAAACTGCTCATTCGGATTCTTAATCTTCTCTGTTTGCTTGCATCATAAACACTTATAGATAGTTTCACCCCTAACCTAAATTACGAAGCCTTCTTTAGCTGTCATTTGTAGATTGACAGAACCTTGGTGACTACAAGTTATGCAAAAGTTCTTAGTACAATGTATTTTTCTTAGCTTCCCTATCATCTATCACCAAATCTTCAATTCAAATCTGAGCTCTTCTATTAACTAATCTTACCTTTGATAATCTTTGCACATGACATTATTTAATATGTTCATTATTAGATGGTTCTTGCAGCAGCATAGGTGTCATGTTCATCCCAAACATTGGTTTTGTCCAACTTGTCATTTTCTTCTCTCCTTAGCTTATACCAGACACTTGCATCATCTTCTTTGTCCAACATATTTATAACAAACAACATTTATGGACTTGCGTTTACCTGCGAGTATTTTCCCTTTGACCTCTTTATCATGTGATCGAGAGCTCCTTTGATGATTCTTTATCTATCTCTCTGCTCTTTATCTACTTTTTTTTAGTTTTGCTATCTGTATTCTCCAAAATTGCATCCTTACAATTATCAATATTCCAAATTTTTCCAAAATATGATGTGAAGGTTTCTTCTTAGCACTTCCTGAGTAAAAATCAGTAATACATGAAGTGTAAAGGCACATTTGGATGTTGTTACTGTCATAAATTGATTCATCTCTGACAGGTTGTACTTCTATCATGATCCCACCTAATATTGCTTTCCACCTTTTTTTTTGAGCAACACAAGACTAATTATTAGAAGAAATTCGTTTAACCTTGTATATGTATTATAAGACGCATGTTAAGTGCATTATTCATTAGCAAAACTTGAGGAGTATCATCTGGCTCAACAGATATGAGACTCTCTTATGGAAGCTTGTAATCCCACAAGGACTAATTGCATTGAAAAAACACGGGCAGGCTCATAAGAATAATGAACCCCAATACCCACCTTGTTCTGCAACTAATTTTGAGCTGCATTACGTTTTATCAAGAGGAGATGGGAGGGGATACGAAAATTATGAAATAGAAAGAAATGTTAATCAAGCCAGCAAGAGCTTGAAATACCCAGCATGCATCAAGGAGATACAACTCGTTAAATGGATCACAGGAATGAAGAGGTAGAAACCTCAATTCTTGAAGACACTGAGCAACAAATCGTTAGATACAATCTGTGAAATTAAATCTCTGCAAGGTTTTATTTTGCATTAATAGACTGATGATGTATTTCATTCTGGACTGCATATATATTATTGCACCACTACAGCACTGTTTCTTTGTCCAGATAAAAAGTCCAGATAAAATAAATTCAAATAATCTCTGGTTCTGTAGTTCTCAGATAAAAAGTCCGATGATGTTTCTTTGTCATCTTCAATAAGGAGGTTTGTTTGCCTGCAGTCGGTAGGTTGCAGTTGCAGTTGGTTGCTATGCAATTGCTGGTGCCCAAAACAAGTATTTGGATACCTGAAATTGAAACTGCATTCTACAATTCATTTGCAAAAAGAGGTCCAAAACTTGTAATGGGAGCTGCAGTCTGAACTGATCACATTTCAATTACAAGATTCCTTGCATTTAGAAAGTACCATGAGACAATATGCTCACCGCTTGGGAAGTAGCTTGGTAGGCTTATTATTGTTGTTGTCGTCGTCATCATCGTCATAATGATTCTTATTGTAATCCATACATAATACTATAATAACAATCATAATAAATACTATATAATAATTATTAGTTATTATAATGCATATAAACATATATTATTATAATAATATATCTAATTATTACCATATGAAATTATTTGATATTGATATAATTCCTATAGTAAATATTTTTATACCAATCTAATGATAATCTAATAGCAATATTGTTTTCTCATTACATTGTAAAAATAATATAATTAACACATTGTTTTCTAGGGGTTGATCTTACCAGCTCAATTACATAACTTTCAACATCAAACAACCAAACAATTGTAAAATTTAATTATAGACAACCAAACAAACTCTCACTTCAAATCCCTTGGGACGGGGCAATCCCTCTTTTTTTTGGAACAGCATAGGCCGTCGTTTGAGCCTGTCTCGATACTTGGGATAGGGTGCGTCCCAAGATATATCGACTAGGGTACTGGGTTGATGGTAGGACGGTCTCATTCTGATACTTGAGACGGCAACACAGCTCGATGTCTCACGAGACATCCCACTAGGACTTGAAACCATACTTATAATGACAATTGAAAGCAATTGAATTGCAGTTTGTAATTGAACCACAGGCAAACAGCCAACTTTATAGAAGAATTACTGCGAAATTTCCGATGAAGGCCTGATCATGTTCATCTATCATCTCCAATAAGCATCATCATGGAAGAAGTTAGTGCCACTATGCACCATTTTATGAACAAATTATGCATGCTTTATGACTTGTTTACCCACTGTTATGTTGAGGGATACCGAAGAACATCGATTGTTTAAAAATGTATTGGTATGGCAGGTGTCTCTCCTGGTGAAGGCACAGGTGCCACCATGTCTGATGATGATGATGACCAGGCAGATGGTGAAACAAATTTGTTTGATGGAAGCCTGGATGGACCCGACAGCATGGGATTTGGTCCCCTTGTTCCAACGGAGAGTGAAAGGTCCCTGATGGAACGGGTCAGACAAGAGCTGAAGCATGAACTGAAACAGGTAAAGAAGTAACGTTTTGTAGGATTGCATTCAGGTATAGATTGCCAATCGAAGTTTTTATATTTGTAGGAGTACAAAGAGAAAATTGTGGACATAAGGGAGGAGATTCTGCGCAAGCGAAGGGCTGGAAAACTCCCAGGGGATACCACTTCTGCTTTGAAGGCTTGGTGGCAGTCGCACTCTAAGTGGCCATACCCAACAGTAAGTGAAGATATCAATCATTTATCCCTTGCCACTCCAAGTCTTTGATAATCTCTTATATGCTTTGCATGCTTCCAGGAGGATGACAAGGCACGATTAGTGCAGGAAACTGGACTACAGCTAAAGCAGATCAATAACTGGTTCATCAACCAAAGGAAAAGGAACTGGAACAGCAATCCATCTTCGTCCAGTTCTCTGAAGAGTAGGCGCAAAAGGTATGCAATAGCAAGCTTCTATTACCTTAATGAGGTTTGTTTTTGTTTAAGAGCTTTCTGCCTATTTAAATTTGAAGAGAAGTAATGCAGGTGACAACAGTGCCAAGATGAAAGGTTGAGGATAGAAACGAGGCTCCACAGCAATCCTTTTTCACTGTTACAGTGGACAATTTGGCAAAGGTCAGTGCATAACAATCCAAGTCAAGGGATGCACAGGAATCTGCAGGGATCTTCATATAAAGACCCATATATTATTTATAAAGAAGCTAATGTTAGCACTTAAGCCAATAGGAGATAGTTATACAAATGCTTGATTTGGACCATTCAGCAGCTTCCACAAGTGTGTCAGATATACTAAATGTGTGCAGTGGCATTGGTTATGGTGTTGAAATATCAACTTTTAGGATTATGATGTCAAAAGATTGCCTTTAACTTTTATGTCACCCAGGCCTTGGTTGACTAAGTTTTATTTTACCCCTATACATTTATTTGAGTAAGAAGGTAGAGGTCTGGGTGTACAGTGTAATAAATTGTTATGATACACTGCTAACATTAATTGTAATGATACAGTGAATTCACATAATGTAGCTGAGCCGACTAAAATATACATACATATATATTTTGGTATAAGTATTTGTATGTGAAAGTTGTTGTCACTGACTTGCCTTATTCAATGCTTGATGTCAAAGCAAGCATATGCTGTCTGCTTGCAAGTTGTGACAATCAGAAAATACGCTAGTTACTTGCAGGAAGCTTTCAGTGTTTATACAGTGCACTGCAACAAAATTGATGAATAGAGCTTGTTATTAGCGTAAGCTTAACAGGTTGGTTGATTCATAGTGAGTAATGCATGCACCTTGACATCCTTCCTGCATGATACTTTATTCTTTTCTCCCCAACGTGACAGCATGATAAGCTTCCACTGGAAGAACTAAAGCAACACAGCAGACATGGGTCATTTTGATAATTGTAGTGAATGGTTGCTGCTGCTTCAATATATTAATTGCAGCCTCATAGAAAATTTTGATATGTTCCCTTGCAGCAGAACTAGAGAAAGGTCATTAGTAATCAACTTTCTGAAACAATTATATATATATATACACACCAATTCAGTAGCTTTCAAGTTTGCGATGCATTAATTAATTGATCTCTGATGCCAAAAATGAAGATTCAGAGATTCATGAAGTTGTTTTATTCAAGATATGAGCATAATGGTTGTTAGATCTTGATGCCAAGTCTATTATAACTAGCTTTGTTTTAATCTGAGATGTTATGATGGATCCATAGAGTGGTGATGTTAACCTAAACGTTTTTGAGATTGTTGGGTGATCTTTCTCCTACTGTTTGACTCGAATATTCTCACATTTATTCATCTTTTCTTAAACGGATCGTGAAGCCCCGACCATTTCTCTCAATTGTCGCTTGACTGATCTAATCGTCAAGATCTTTTTGCAGATGATTGCAAAAAAGTTATTAGGACTGCACGTGTAGTAGGTGCACTAAGCTAATAATTGTGACGACACTTGGACGAGAGGGTGATCGATGGGGAGGTGGTGTTTTCAATGTTCCCTGTTAACCTCTAAAGAAGAATATGGTATTAAAATGAAGACTAGCTAGTTGCAGAATTCTATACGAAAGAGAGGAGAAAAGAAGATAATCCTCTGGCTAGATCTCAGGTCCTTACGGCTGCCATTATCCATCTCAGGGAAGACCTTGGACTATCGTTAGTGGGAGAAGTCTAGAGTCTCCTCGGTTCTTTAGAACTTCGCCAAGCATTCCATGGGATATATTTATTTATTTATAGCGATAGCGCACGTCCTCAGACAAGACCGTGGGATTCAATTTTCAGGCAACATTTGATTGATTTCGGATGATAGAATGCAAGTTACAATCTCGCGAATATAGGTGGGTTGTAGGAGTTAAAATTACGAAAACGAGGGGCGAGCGAGAAGATGATGTCGGTAACCGTTGGCGGGGGACCCTCGTTCACTTTAGAAAGGTGGCTCGAAACTCGCAGCCAGTTTAACCAAGTGCGCTTATTAGGGGCCAAGGGTCGCGGCAATGGTTTAAACGGGTGGAAAAATGAGTTTCATATTTTTTGCGTCGAAGATTGCTGCAATCAAAGCGCTGAAAGTCGGGTATCACCTCGAAGTTTGGGTGGCTCCACCTATCTACCTTTTTCTCTGATGCAAGCTCGCTCTCTCGCTCGCTCGCTCGCTGAAAGACAATGAGGAGGGATTAAAAAACTCATGCTGCTCCTTTGCTGCTTCCCTTGAGAGGAAGCCCAACCTCAGCGTAAGCGGTACGGTTGCGGTTAAAGAAAAGAATCTGATATGTTGTCCAACTCTACCTATTTTATTGCGTATTTTCCGTTATCCATATGCACTGAAATGAAATGATTAAGTTGCCAGGAATTTCAATATATATATATATATATATATATTTGGCCTGAGATAAACGACTGAAGTCGGAATCTACTCACTCCTGCACCCTGTATCAAAATGACCGAATTGTTGTTGTCATTATTTCTCACCTTGTCCTTGTCGCAATTGCATGATGGTTTCAAGGCATCTCAGAATTCCTACCGCATCAACAATCATCAAACATTGTACCAGCAGGCAGTTGAGCCACTTCCATTCAAACCGAAGAGGAGTCAATCCCGAGGCAGTACGACTTTACCATACGATAACTAGCCAATTTAACGAGCTGTTTTTATTAAAGGGATAATTTTTTTTTTTTTAACAAAATTTAAGTGAAAATAAAATATTTTGCAAGAATGGTGTTAAAGTAAAAAACACCATTTGAAATGATATTTTTTAATCCAAAATCTTGCCCGTCGGCGCCAGCGTGGAGGGCGATGGGGCATTCTGAAAATGCCACATGGTGTGACGTTTTTAGAAACGCCACATCATCATGTGGTGTTTTCAGAAACGCCTTGTTTGAAAACGCCACACGAAGTGGCATTTCTGAAAACGCCACTCCATGTGGCATTTTCAATTATTGTCCCTCCCAGCGCGAGCACGCCCCATCCCCTCGAGCGAAGTCCCCCTCCCCCCGCCCCCCGAGCGTGAGCGAGGCAGCACCCCCAACACCCCGCCCCCCCCCCCCACCAGCCTGAGCCACCACGCCCCCCCCCGCCCGCTGCTCCCCGTCCCCCCCCCCCCCGACACACCCCCCCCCCCCCGCCCGAGCCACCACCCCCCTCCCGAGTCCCCCCGTCCGAACCCTCCCGAGCCCCCGTCCCCTCCCGAGCGCCCCCCCGGCTCCCCCTCTCTCTCTCTCTCTCTCGCGCGCCCGTCCCCTTCCCTCTCTTAGGCCAGTGGTCCCCCAAGGTAATTTTTTTTAAAATTTAATTAAATTATAAAAATTTAAATATGCTTTGTTACAACTGTTTCATATTCATCTTTATAATAAAAAAATTGATAACTGAAACAATAATATTTTTAGTTCAATTACATCAGTTAATCGCGACAGAAAAACTAAAAAACTAGTAAATTTATGTATCGACAGAAATAAGTTAAGGTTAGTTACCTTTTTGTGAAAAATTTGTATTGTTAGATAAGTAAAAAAAATTTAATGAGCATGATCTATGTTATCAGTCATGATGAGCAACGTTGATAACTTAATATGCCAATATATCTTGTAATAATAATAATTAAAAAAAATAAATACTTTGGATGTCAAGTCTCTGATATAGTTTGATTTTTACCATAGAACAAATATACAGAAAATAAATAGGTTAATATCAATTATTTAACAGGATACGTATCTATTATTTAAATGCTAAATGCTTCTAAAATACGTGTATATTTCATTATTAGTTTGTTTGCGGTTGATCATTTTATGCTTATTTCAGTTTATGCTTAATGATACAATATTATGTATTGATGCTAAATTTATTTTGAACGTCATTTCTTAGATGAATATCGATACTGTTCGATTGTTGCTTTATTGTGATGGATCAGTTAAATATGGCTTAGATGGGATACAATATAATCAACCTCCTCATAAAAGTTTTAGATTGAGCATGGGAACCCGTTATGTTGAGTCGGTCGAGCGGGTTTATAGTGTGCTTAAAATTCCAATGCAGCAATATATTTTGAGATTGATGTGGAGATCTCCAACATTGCATCAGAAATATGTACTTAATCCAATCGAGGAGGATGACGATGTGGAGGAAATGTTAACATTTCTTTCCAAATTTCCAGATTATCACTATGTTGAATTATATGTTTTCAAAGAAGATGCTCCAGCTCCATACAATGTTGATCATACAGAGGATATTCAGGACAGTTCTCCTATTGCCCAGCAGGAGATCAAAACTCCAGTGGATTTCTCGATGATGGAAGGAGTTATGCCAGTAGTGCAGAGTGTTGATGTGGCAAACAATCAGAGTGTTGATAGTTGGAGACTTGAGTCAGACGACAGTGCAGATGATGACTATTGACTGAACATGATGACTCTGACGAAGGGCGAGATGAGGATAAGTACTCACATGGAGATGATGTGGTTCATGAAACTGGCTGTAGTTCTGTTCCTATATCTACTCATCCAGAAATTGTTCCTAGTCAGGTCTATGAGCATGAAGTCTTTACACATAGTCAAATACTGAAATTTTATCATGACTTGAATTTGCAGGATAGTGGTTGTATTAGCACTCAAAAACAATTACCCTTTAATTCTCAATTTTGGGATTCATCAATGACTGAGTTTGCTACAGGATTGTTGTTTACTAGCAAAGATGAACTGAAAAAAGCATATGAAATTTATCACATCAAGAAGCATCGCACATATAATGTTGTGGAGTCAAATAAAACATTCTGGTCTGTGAAATGTGCCTTTTCAAGTTTTGCACAGAGTTGTCATTGGAGGTTGCGTGCTACAAAGTTAAAAAAGCATGAATTTTTTGAGATCACAAGGTACGAGGGGCCATACTCTTATTTATTCAGTCATGTAACTCAGGATCACAAACACATAAGTTCACGAGTTATTAGTCATACGGTTCGACATATTGTGGAGAAAGACCCAAGTGTGAATAACGAAGACTACTGGATGGACACATTCACATGCATTCCTGATCACAACCGTCTCAGACCAAAGAAAAAAGGTAAGTCTAAGTCAACACGCATTCATAATAAAATGGATGAGGTGCAACCAAGAAGTAAAAGTCATTGTAGTATTTGTAAGCAAACGGGTCATTTTCGACGCCGTTGCCCTAATATAAATGTTGGACCTTCAGGATCCTAAATTATACTATTTATGAATTAATGTATGTTTTATGTATGAAACAACTGCATATAAAATTATGGATCACTAGTATTTTTCCGTTTCTTGTGCTTATACTCATGTTCATCTATATGCTTTTTATTCAGATTGAAACTCATCTGATACTCTTTTAATGCACTTCTTAAACTTTTTTGAAACTTTTCTGAAACTCTTCTAAAACACTTTTAAAACTATTCAGAAGTGTATCAAAAGAGTTTTAGAAGAGTTTCAAACGTGTTTCAGAAGAGTTTCAGAGAGTTTCAAATGTGTTTCAGAAGAGTTTCAGAAGAGTTTCACTTGATCCATCTTGTACTTAATTCTGTATACTTTGTTCATCTTGATCTGAATTGCATAGGCTGCAACTTTTTGTACTTAATTCTGTTCACTTGGTCCATCTTGATTGCCATCATTCTGTAATTTTCAGTATCATTTTACTGTTTGCTAGTAACCTAATTGCATTTTAATCATCAATTAATTTTCAAAGGAGTTTTAGTTGTAAGTCACTTGCAAGCAGCCTTGTGATGTTTCTACTTACAACAGCAAATTCTATAGGCAAAGGAAATTGCAGGCAACTAAACAGCCTCTGAGTGCAAGGATTCATCATCTGCAACAATGCCTGCCAATATATAAGTTGGTGTTCCAATTGAAGTAATCCGACAGTGACAGCCATTCCAAGCATCCCATCTATTGAACATAATTCTTACAGAAAGTATAGAATCAATAAGTAATGCATTTGCATAGCAATTCTCTTCAATTTAGGACAAATGTCTATATAAAATTACTAGCGAGAAATGCAAAACTTTCAACAACAACAACAACCATTGTCTCAACAGATGAAATATATTTAATACATTAAACAAAAAAAGTCTTTACAACAATTAGTTTATTTACATAGCTTAAGTACCACAGCTCCATCTAGAAGGTCGTCGAACTCGTCTAGAGCGTCGCGCATATGTCGCGATCGGTCGAGGGCCCTCATAAACCACATGAGAGACCCCCTCTTGCGCGGGGATCGTATCTGTCATATCAATGTCGCTCAAATAGTGGGAGACATCATCGCCGACCTCAGTGATATCCGTATCAGCAAGTCAGTAATCAACAACGCCCTCTGATCATGACTACCAGATGTACCCTCACCTGCATGCCCCATGTGTGAAAAATCGTGTGCATATGGTGACGGCATGTAAGAAGGCAATGGTGTATAACGAAATCTACTCGTCCCAGGATCCTCATATGCGTGTGCCATCGCTGGTTCCTCATGAACTCGTGCCGCGGCAGGTGTACTCCTCACATGCTGATGGCCAATTATAGAAAAAGTGTTATTTAAAATCGCCCTCATGTCTAAATGAATCCTTTGCCGCTCAGCCTCCGATATCGAATGCATAACTCGATCCAAGTTCAAGGACAACTCTTGAAACCTCTCATGCTGCATGTTTATGACAATATAATATCAAAAAATAAAAGATAATAACTAAAAAATAAATGATATTAAATAATTATTTTATAATAATACCATGAATTCAAATGAAGCTCCTTCTCCTTCGTAGCCCACAGTATGATACTCGGAACGGCTAATGCATATACGTGTTATACTCCTAAACCATTCCATGTACTCAGGAGTAAATGGGACTCCCTCAGCGATAGGCTCCCTAATAATAATGTTTTCACGCCGCTCATTCCATATAGCAATATGTGTAGTGTGTATGACATCCCACGTGGCATGTGCCCTCCCTCGTCGATCTATCTGATGAAGCTGAAGTGACGTATCACATGGTGATGGTATCGACTGGCAGCAACCAAATTATCGAAGCACTCGGTCCAGAAAATGCCACTCCACTAAATCAAAATAAATAAGAGGGGTCTGTGCCATCCAAATATCTGAACCGAACAAGCAGCTTGGTGGCAAAATAGAGATAATCTCGGGCGTATACGGACACCATATGAACTGCATGTAAAAAAACCATCAATCCACAACCTACCTACATAAAATAAAAAAATAACATTGAAAAATGATTTGAAATTTAATAATGTCATACCCGTTGGGAACTATCATCCAATACGTCGAACTGGTCCCTATAGGCACGCAGTGTATGAGTTGGGACATTCTTTTGGTTCAATCTCACATTCCATCTATGCCCCCACGGTGCACCTAAGTGCCAAGCATCATCTGCATCAGCAGGTCTAGCCTCCGGAGTCTCAAGTCTGATGGGACGAAAAATAGGTAATCGTTCCTATGCCCATATCTAAATGTTCCAATAATGCTCAATATTAGTAAACAATACAAAAGAAAAAAATCCATACTCATTCGATTTAATCAACTGTTTACCTGTAGCAAGGGCAAGTATCCTCCTATCTCTGTCTGAGTAGGGTTCGTTCCGCGACAGAGTGCCCGATACAAACCGGCAAGTGTAGCAGAACCCCAACTATATGCAGCAAATGCCCCCAGGTCTTCTAAAAGAGGCACATACATCAACTTCACTAAATATCCGGATATATCTGGAAGGATGACTCTACCTATAATTCGAAGAAATTGCCCCCTCACAAACTACTGGACAACCTCATCATCTGCATCATCATCCAAGTGGAAGTCTCGGTAGAACTGATCGAAGAATGATAAGCGGAAACAGCTTTTAGAAAATGCCTCGGCAGGGGGTTCAACCTTAAACAACCTCACAAATATATCTTGCCACTGCTCTAATATATAACGCGGATCAAGCCCAGTAACCGCTAACCCATCAATTCGTAGACTACTCAGAATACCGACATCTTGTAGTGTGACTGTCGCCTTGCCAAATGGAAGATAAAATGTGTGGGTCTCCTACCGCCACCTCTCAACAAGTGCAGAAATAAGGCCAACATCGAGTCGAATCTAGCCTATCCGATATATGCCATACATGCCAACCTGCTCCAAATAATATTGCACTCGTGGGTGTGCCATGCCCGGTGTCTCGTTCCATATATGCGTGTCATGTCGACGGTATCTAAACACCGGTAATTCCTGCAACAAATTCATTGCAATAATACATATCAATAACATAAACACATCCTAACTAATTAAGAATCATCGATCAATAATGCATACCTCGCCCTCAAATATTTTGGTTGATCTATGCGAGGCTTGCAGAGTGAGAACACTAGGATCGCGAGGCCCTGGATGTAAAACATTATGAGCCATCTCGTACTACTCTGTCAAAACAAGTAAAAACATCACATAAGAAAAATTTTTATGTTCACTGATAATAACAAGTAAAAACAAGTTTGATTTATTTGTACAAAAAAAGCATAACTACAATGATAATAAGATAGAAACCATGATGATGTACAATGAAATTTTTAATAAAATATTCAATAGAATTATTCCCATGAATGTTAATCCAACAGCATTAACAACCAAGGCAATAACTCAAATATGATTTAATTTTAAAATAAATTATATTTGTCTGAAACTAAGAATGTATTTACATAAGTAATTTATGATTCAAGTAATTTTGCAAAAATGCCATGCATTTTAAAAGAACGGTGCTGTGGTCTAAAAAATTTAAGATTTTTTTAAAACTGATGTTACAAGATAAAGATTTTTTTAACTGATGTTCTTTAACAAAAAATATCATTGTTTCAGTTATCAATTTCTTTATCATAAAGATGAATGTGAAGCAGTTAGTAACAAAGCATATTTAAATTTTTATAATTTAATTGAATTAAAAAAATTTACCTTGGGGAACCACCGGCCCGATAGAGGGAAGGGGATGGGTCGCAAAACGGGCCGCAGACGAGCCGCGTGAGAGAGGGAGCAGGAGGGACTGCTCGGGTGCGGGAGAGAGGGAGAGGGGGACCGGGTGGGTTCGTACGTGAAAGAGGGAGCAGGGGGGAGCGGGGGCGGGGGTGCGCACGAGAGAGAGGGAGTACGGGGGGCTCGGGCGCGCATGAGAGAGAGGGAGCAGGGGGGACCGATGGGCTCGGGTGCGGACCGAGGGGGACCGGGGGTCGGGGTGGGGTGCGTGCGGTCTCGGGTGGGCTCGGGGGCGGGGGGTGGGGGGGGCGGCTCGGGGGAAGGGCGACATGGAGGGGGGTGCGGACCGAGGGGGACCGGGAGTCGGGGGAGGGCTCGGGCGACGAGGAGGGGGTGCGGACGGGGGGGACCGAGGGGTCGAGGGAGGGCTCGGGGGCGGCCGGGAGGGTCGAGGTGGGGGGTGGTCGCTCGCGCTCGGGGGGGGATCGGAGGTGGGGGGGGGGGGGGCGGCTCGGGGGAAGGGCGACGGGGAGGGGGGTGCGGACGGGGGGCCGGGGAGTCGGGGAGGGCTCCGGGCGACGAGGAGGGGGGTGCGGACGGGGGGATCGGGGGAGGGCTTGGGGGAGACCGGGGGGGTCGGGGTGGGCGGGGTGGTCGCTCGCGCTTGGGGGGGGGGGCGGCTGAGGGGGGGGGGCGGAGGGGGGGACCGAGGGGGCTTGGGGGGAGGTCGATGATGAAAACGCCACATGGAGTGCCGTTTTTAGAAATGCTATATGTTGAGGCATTTTCAGTGTGGCGTTTTCAGAATGCCCCACCGCCCTCCACTCTGACGCCGATGGGGCAGGATTTTGGCTTGAAAAATTTCATTTCAAATGGTGTTTTTCATTTTAACACCATTCTTGCAAAATGTTTTGTTTCCACCCCGATTTTGTTAAAAAAATTTTTTTTTACCCCTTTAATAAAAACAGCTCCCAGTTTAACAACCCACGAAAATAAATTTTATAATAGAGGGTGGAGCCCAGCGTCGACGCACGCTTAATCAAACAAATGCAAGCAAGCCACAACACGGATGCAGCATCAAATGATAAGCACTAAAAGATCGATATCGACCGTGCTCCTCCAATTCCCACATTAAAACTAAAAAACAATTTCACTAAAAAAAAAGAAAATGCCTTAAAAAGAATGAGTATTTAAAGCCATATATTTAACACTTACTCTTTTTTTTTAAAAAAAAACACTGAACTCTTCATCTGATGATATAAAAACCACTTGTGGAGTAATAATTTTGCATTAAAAAAAAAAAAAAAAAGACTGAAACATGAATTATGATAGCATATTATTTAGTAAAATTGCTTGATTCTCCAAAATATGCTACCAGTTAGAAATCTGGCGCGTTGTGCTGACCGCTATCATCGAGTAGTGCATTATTTACTGAAACAACTTGATGCTCTTTCAAAATAAGCTAGCTGTTAGAAACAAGGTGTGCCGTGACGTGTTGACCGCTAGAATTCTGAATCCCTCGGATAATCCATAAACCAGCGATTTGCCCACAGTAACACCGACGACGAAGCTTGCAGCATCAACAGAATGAACATTCTAACAACAAAATTAGATCCGACTCGAAATTTTCAACCAGACTGCACTAACAGACCTTAAATTAACGTACGGACTAACTATTAAGATAGAGAACCATATCAAAACATCTTCAGCCATTGAGAATAGGCTGAGTAAATCGATGGAAACCGCCCATCCAGGTGCAGTGACGAGAATTGATGAAGAGCAAAGTTGCAGTACTGAAAACACAAGCGGACGCTGTTGTAACCCAAAAAAAAAAAAAGAAAAGAAAAGAAAAGGGAAAAAAAAATCGAGCGTTGTATCTATCGACAAGTATCACGGACACAATCTTCTATTACATTTTTCAAATGGCACATACCCGTTCCTCCCAAAGACTTTGCTGCCATATGTGGGCCACTAAATGCCCCCACGATAACAGAGTACAAGCCCCTAATCATTTGTGTGTCTATGCCTGGACCGCTGGCCGTGAGTGGCCTGCTCCTAAGGAAGAGAAGCTGCAATGGAACGCAACCGGCTAGCAACCTCTGTGAAGCTTGGCCTCTCTGATGCTTCAGCAGACCAGCATTGCTCCATAAGTGATCTCCAATCAGGGTCACAAGACTCGGGCACCGGAGGCCGGAGAGTGTTGCTCACAATCCCACCTGTTCAGGATGCCAACACTAAATTACGCTAGACAAAAAGCACTGGTGATGTGGTCAAAATTGGTGGCAACTTGTCACTTCTTGGGGGACAAAACAATACCTAAAATTACTCCATAGTGTAGGTCTGCGTATGGCTCTTCTCCTGTAAGGAGCTCCCACATCACAATCCCAAAAGAGAACACATCAACCTGGGGAAAAAAAGAGTCAAACCAACTCTAATCATAACAATAAACATCAAGCTTTCTCTCATATATTTAATTAAATCAGCTTTATGGATCCTCAGTTGCCAATCAATAAAGACTCTACAGAATTTCCATAACAGTAATAATAAGACCATATCTACTTGAGACATCAACAGGGCTAGGAACATAAGTAATATAAGCTCCACAAATGTAGAAGATGGGGGAATTCGGCAAACCTTTTCAGAGACCATGCTGTTGCTACCATTTAGAAGTTCTGGAGCCATCCATGGGAGTGTTCCTCGCACTCCACCAGAGATTAGGGTATGGCATTTCACTTTAGAAAGACCAAGGTCACATATCTGCAAAGGTGCATGGAGCAAATTACAACATAAAATCATGTCAAGGTCCTGACTCTCTAACTGGAAGTACCACATCCTGTGATATGACAAAGTCTGTTGCAAGTAATGCCAACAAGAAACTACGGATGTATCATGCAAACATGTGCTTATCCAAAACGATGTAAGCAGAAATGTATGCTGCAGCTAATTCTAAACGTAATCCCAATGATGCAGCTCCTCAGTATTAAAAATGGCCCTGCTAAAAATAGTACAAGGTATACCATCAAGCATGAATCTGCATATTAATAAGCTTTGGAATCGATGATGTTGAAGCTACCTCAGAAATTATCAAAAACCATAATTTGTTTGGAAATTCTTTTGATTGGTGTGGTCTTATGGGTTTGGGGAGGAGGGGATCCTACATTAACTCTTTACATTCTTGAATGACTTTGGACATCAACTGCCTGCAAAAGATCAAAAGATCTGTGGAGACAACGTCTTCGAGTAACATATCAATGAGATCAAAGTCTTCACCAAAGATCACACAAAAAGTAGTCATCAATAAACTCCTGATTTTATGACCCAGGTTAGCATGTAATCAAGAGTTAATCCACAACTTGGCTCCAAGCCAAGCCTGCAAAAAATGGGTGGAATACACAAACAATTAACTGGAATATCAGCATCTGTAGTATTACTATTAATAAATCCTACCAAATTCTTTTTGTGCTGAATTTGATAGAGTTTATGTTAACTGGCTGACCTCTAATCAAGGTTGGGTGGTCCAATTGAATCATCTTCTACCAAGGCCGGGGGTATCCCAACAATCCAACCATCCCTTCCATGCCTGTGGGAATGGAGACCACGGCAGAGGCGACAGAGGTGAGAAACCTAAGCAAGCAGGAAAAGAAAGGAGAAAGAGAAAAGAAATAAGGGAAGAAAAAAAGAAAAAAGAAATGAAGGAATGCGGAAGGAGGAGGAAGAAGAAAAAGATAAGAAAGAAAGGAAGAAAAGAAAGAAGGGAAATAAAGAAAAAGAAAAAAAAAAGAACACAAAGGAAGGAAGGAAGAAAGAAAATAAATAAAGAGAATTGAACAGGAGAGAGATAAGGGCACCAAGATGGCCACCGGGACAAGATGGGACAGCGCGATAACTCATTCTGTGAAGAAACTGAGATAATCTCATTCCATAGGATTTAAAACCTTAGCTTGTATAATAGACTTTGAATTTTCTAGTTGCCCCTGCTTACCTTGTTCGGGCTGATGCAAGAAGAGTTCAGTACCATATATTATAATGAGGTATATAAAACACTGGCAACCCAAAAAAAAAAAAAAAAAAAAAAATTCTGTCATGGTGAACCCAAGTGGCTCATTGTCCAAAGGCATGAAAAGAAACGGCCATGTTCTGGAACAAAAATATAAAAATGGAAAAAAAAGGAAATATTCTCTTATGTAAAATAAACCTTTGTTTAAAGGTAATAATAGGATATGTTTCAAGTTGTCCTCAAAGTGTTAAAGGGTTGACATGTGAACAATGCTGTATCGATTGTGTCATGATCTGGCTTCTTCCAAGTCTACCTAATAATTGCATCAGCTTAAATTGTACTCAAAGAGATAGATTTCTTTGACTATGAAGTACCAAGATATGATTATTTTTGTACTGGTTTTTTCTGTGTTAGTATAAATCTTTGACTTAGAAGTTTTAGACTAAGATATCAATTTGTCTCCATGATAAAAATTGGGTTCTCTTTTCAATGAAACTTTTTCCAATTTTAGGTAATCACAGAGGCTTGGGTCCATGATAGCATAAGATTAAACCATACCCAAGAAGATATGTTTTCCCTTCAATGTGAGCTAGTTTGCCAAGTACCATGACAGGTCCTCTCTTGCCCAAGTTTCCATGCTAGCTGGCATCAATTCACTCAGAGTATATAAAGATCTGCTTCTACTGGATATGTTCATCTCAAGGCTAAGACAACCTCTGTGGGAACAAAATCGTCAACCTCTGTCCTACCAATTACCATTCAGTGGTTCAACCTATATTTTCATGGAGAAAGACTACAAGTTCTTTCAAAATAAAACCCTCCACCTTCAGATCACATTGTTCATGATGGATTAACCGCACTTAATTCCATATGGTAATGCAGAAGCATGGAAAATTTGCTGTTGGTACACTGAATTTTCACTTGATGATGATGGTCACTATCAGAGTCACATCCTATAAGCCTTAGTTACCAAATTGGGATGGTTGTAGGTGTGGTGAAGTGGATATTTTGAAGACACTTCAGGGAAGCACTTGGGGAGGTGGAAATGAAATTTAAATTACGATGAAGACTCCCGAGCTACTGCATTACCTTGGGTAGAATATTGTTGCTGCTAAGCTTTTACCCTATGATATAATAACAATGATGATAATAACATTAAAGCGTTAATCCTAAACTAGTTGAGGTCGGCTAGATAAATCTTTTTCTCCATTCTGCTCAGTTGAGGACCAAACTTTCTATAAGATGTAAAGATATCACGCTTTTCTTTATTACCGTCTCTTATGTGATTTTCGATTTATTTCTACTCTCCTTTTCTTATATGTATATTAAATCACCCTTTTGTACCAGGACCTAATGTTGTATATACCAAACCATTTAAGTCATCTTTCTTTCAATTTATTCTTAATAAGTGCTACTTCCATCTTTTTACAAATCATTTCATTTATTCTATCTTTTCTTATATTACCATGCATTCATTTCAACATTCTCATTTCGACTACACTTATAGTGTCCATATGTTTTCTATCTATCCGACATTTTATACTATAAAGCACAGCTGATCTTATGATCATCTTATAAAATTTTTCCTTCAACATAGCAAGTATTCTATGATTGCATAATATTCTAGTTATGCTTTTTTATTCCATCTAACTTGCTTCAATCTTGTGCATGATATCCTCCACAACCTTCCATTCTTTATGAATAATTGATCCTAAATATCGAAAATAATCACTCTTAGGATCTTCATGTTTTTCAATTTTCACTCTACCTTCATTTTTATTTTTAATTTTATCAAAATTGCATTCAATATATTTTCCCTTAGTTTTACTTAATTCAAAACTTTTAGATTTAAAGTACTTTTCTATAATTCCAACTTATAATGAACATCAACCTTAATTTCATCTACTAATACTATATCATCGACAAATGGCATGCGTTAAGAAATATTATCCTAAATATGCCTAGTAAATTCATTTATAAATAGCATAAAAAAGATAAGGATTTAGAGCAAATCTCTATTATAAATCTATTACTCATAGGTATTATTATCAATAGTTTTTACATTAACAACTACTCCATCGTTCATGTCCTTAATTACCCTATGACAGCAATCATTTTACAAATTAATTCCTTTTCAAATGAAGTTATCAATTCCTCCTAGAAATCAATTATTTTTATTTCTTCTAGCAACTTCCCCCTTCGTCTCAATGATCAACTATTTTCTACTTCTGTATCTTTCATATGACATGCTTGAGCTTCCTCAACCAGACATCAAGAACTTAATTAGTAGAATCCGCTCCAACTTGATCCGATAAACATTAAACCTCTCAATTCCTAAACAAGCTACTCAAAGAAATTTATGAAACTGAGATTGTAAACTTTTAATGCGAGTCACAACTATAGATGCACCATAATTCAAGTAATTATTGGAATGAATGGACACATCACTTGCTTTAATTTCTCTAAAACCAATCAATAACTTCTTTGTTATCCTTTATTTAAACCAGATGACCACATGCTCGCTCCACTGAGAACCTCCATCTTGACTTGCTGAGCAAGATCCATACCTCTTTGTTGTAAAATATTATATTTAAACTAAGAAGCCTCATCCCATCTATATGGGCTCTCAAGCTAAATGCACTCTTTGACTTGTATTGTCAAATTCTCATCCACGCAACTTTTCATAGTAGAAGGTTTTGGCATATAACCTGTATGACCAATTAGGTCAAAAATCTGACTTCTTACCACATAATTTATACTCAAGTAACCAATATAGTCACCCTTGATGCTTCCCACAAACCTAAAAACATGGAGACTGAAGAAGGAAAAATACAATTTGTTATAAAGAAAATATTCATCTTCAAGGCATAAATTTAAAGCTGCCAAATTGAAATATAAGCGCAAAAACTTTAGAGGCAACTTGAATCTACTACATAGTATGCACACCAAAGCTCTTTTAACTGGTTGTAATAGCACACCAACTGAGAGGGTCCAAACATTGCAAGAACTTGAAACAATTGGCTAGCACAGCCAATAGAATGCCTAGTTGTCACATTGCAAAGGCTTCCTCTCTTTTTGAAATCTGGATATCCTTGGTCGCTTCTATAATATATATCCACCTGTATTCACCCTACAAGTCTACATTCCTGTTTTATCTCTCAAGGCCACTAGCTAAGCAAGGTCAAATTCTCCAACCAAGCCTTGACCTAAATAGATGACTAGGTCCATTCAATAATGGAATACCTAGTTTTCTAGGGTACCTTATAACTCATTTAACAAATCCAGGGCTCACTATATACATCCATAACAAATGCTTAACCTCTTAAAAGTCCATTTTCTACCTCTTTGAACACCATGCACTAGAGTCTACAAAGTACCAACAATAAGCACAATGGACCTTGAGATCTTAGTAATGATTTGATTGAAAGCTGATTAGTTGCATCTCCCATTCCAACCATTTAATCTTTCTTAACACCATTAATCCACCCACAGTCACTAGAAGATCAATAGACCACTCCAGCTCATAAATGAAGCAGGGTCCTAACCCAAATAAAGTAAAGCAATCAGGTCAGGTCCCAATTGGTAACCCAGTGGAAAGCTCTCACCAGATTGAGCCTTGTCAGGTAAGCTTCAAACCAAGCAAAGGCAAGCTACCACCCTTCCTCTCCCAAGGCAAGACAAGTTTATGCAGGCCCTCAAAAACATGTCTTTTGTGACCTCACGGAAAAGCTCAAGCGAAAAAATAGTGGGCCTTATCTCTGTTAATCCGAGTTGTCCATCAGATGTTCATATTGAAAGTTTTAAGGCTTAAATGGTTGAGAAAAAAGAGTGTCCCCATTAAAGAAGATAGGGAGAGAGGCAAATTGATGCAGCAAAAGAGGCAGCCTGAAGTGGCGACCTTCTAGGGTTTCATCATTGACTGAATGGTGATCTTTTAGCATCCTTGCATCAACTGGTAAATCACTTCTTCCTCTTCTTATCTTCTTCCCTCTCTTCTTCATTTTTGTTCCTTCTTTGGAAGATGGGGTACACCATGAACTTTTCTTCTTTTTCCACTTATTCCTCTCTTTCCTTTTCTCTTAGTCATGCTTCTCTGGCCATCTAAAACCATGCTGATGACTATCAACCATTCTTTGTTTCTGATGGCCAGAGAAGAATAACCAAGAGAAGAAGAAGAGAAACTGGGGGAAAACTGGTAGCCTCTGTGTGCACACGCGCATGACCTCGCACATGCGCACGCATGGTGCATGTTATAGAATCTGCTTTCCCTCTCTATCTCCTTGTTTCTGTGCGTGTTTGTGACGGTATGGGGTAATTCATAATTGCATGTGTGACTGCATAGGTGAATGTCATTGTGATTGTGTGTATTTACATGCTACTATAACTGCTCACGCTTCTGCCTGTGTCATGTGCTGCAATGTGTGTATATTTGAGTGTGTTGTGAAGTAAGTGTTTGATTGTGTTGTTATTTATATGAGTTTGTGCATGATGTGCAATCTAGTTAAATAGTGTCTTTATCTTTTTGATGTATATATGTACATATATTTTTTCACTTTGTCAAGGCACACACCTTGCTTGGCGCCTTGCAACAAGGCTCCAGTAGAACCTTTTGCCTTGAGCCTTTGTTAACTATGCTATGGAAGTAGACTGCTCAAGCACAGCAGACCCAACTTACCTGAATCAAAAGTCAGATATCTTGTCAAAACTATCTATGATAATGCACCAACTTCTTGGTAAAGAACAACCACAACATGCCTCTACATCCTATAAATGGCAACACCATTAGAAACTGACGAGACACCACCAACATTACTTGGACATGAGATAAGGATTTATATCGACACTCTTCAGACTACAAGAAATAGAGAAGCAGCAGACACCCCTCTTATTCCAAGCATCTGATGAGCAACTGTCACCACAATGTCCTTGCATTCTCTACTTGCTCTTCTACTCCTCAAATCAATGCAATAAATCATGTTGTCTCAGTTTCTTCTATTACCCTTCAGAACCATAGCCATCTTTGCACTTGGTTTATAACACACACACAGACACACATATTCAACAATATATTCAATAGCATAAATTTCAAAAATAATTTTTAAAAAGGAAACATGTGCCCTAGATTAAGACATTAAAACACAAATAGCAATAGCAAGATGTAATCACCCATCTCATCCAATCATGTAAGGATGTGCTCAGAGTTCTCATCTTTTACACTATTCAAAGATATTCACGAACATGAGAAGGTGGATTTCACACTCATCACACTACAAGAGCAATCTGTTATAAATGCATACTAAACTTGGAATTGGTAATATATGTGAGACATGTTGATTATCTTTAGCAAGGAAATCGATTAATGGAATTTTTTTGAAGAATATCTACTCCAAACAGAAAGCAAGGCATCAAATATAATTAGGTCTCGCTGTGACTAGATTAATAGCGTATTTAAATAAGATTGGTTTTTATTTAATTTGTTCTTTGTCTTATCATGATTAGTGAATGCAAGTCATATTTTGAGTTCAAACATACTTGTGGTAACCAAGTTTTGATGATATCCTAATAATAAATACCTTGGTTATGATGATAGAATGATCTCAAATTACAAAAAACAAAAAAAAAAATGAATAGCCCCACAATGGCATTGCAGAATAAGCCAGGACAACATTTTATTTAATCATAAAATATACCTTGCATATTGGGCGTTGAGAATCCCTGAGATTGACTAGCAAATTGTCGCTTTTCAAGTCAAAGTGTATAATTTTCTTGCTATGCAAGTATTCCATTCCAAATGCGACATCCATTGCAATTAGAAGACGTTTACGTCGATCAAGTGGTCTGTTGGGAACCAGTAATGAATTATAACCTCCTATTGTCGTTATATTCCACACTTCACTTATTGAAGGATTGCATATGATAACATGATCACATAACATATAGACTTATTATAAGATGAAAGGGAGCTGGAGAAATACCTGTCACTCTTTTGCAAAGCATTTCGGAGAGAACCATTGACCATGTACTCAGTCACTGTTGCAATGCATCCCCCAGGCCCATCCAAAACAACACCATAAAATGCCACAACATTTGGGTGGTGCAATTCAGCAAGCTTGCGGGCCTCATTCCAAAAGTCAGCCCTCTGAGAACATGCATAAGCATAGGCATAAGAAACACATGTACATGATATAGAGGATGAGAAACATCTTCAGAATATAAGCACAAACCATGCGCTCCTGCTCTGATGGCTTCCCAGAAAAACATCTGTCATTGATTCTTTTTATTGCAACATCAGAGCCCCTCCATTTTCCATGATACACTGTTCCAAATGTTCCAGAACCCAGTTCTTGCAACTCTTCCAGATCACTATTCTTTATTATCTGGACTTATAAAAACAAAGGCAAGGAACAAGCATGGATCATCTAATAGGATCAGACATGAAAGATGTAACACAGGTAATCATAGAATTCTAGTTCCAAACCTGCAGGCCTCCGATGTCATCTGTAATTGGAAATCCAAGAAAAATCTTCTCTGACTGTTTGGACTTGAGAACCTGAAGCCTGATGCATATCAGCACCTAGTGACTTCAGGAATATAAGAAAAGAGTAAAGGATAAGTTACATACCCCACTCTTGTGCTCATCAGTGTTTAAGTTAGTCTTGATAGTCCCGCTTCCTTTATCTGATGAAGGACCAGATTCCCTCAGTTCACGAGCAAAGAACTCAGGCACTGGAGGTTCAGATAACTGCGGTGCTGATGCTGTTATTCCTTCAGCAAAAGCCCCCGCATCTTGCTTAATACGCTCATCTTCTGTATATTTATCTGTCAACAAAAGGAAATAAAATAATAATCATTGACTCAAATTATTAAGCACTAAATGCATGATGATGCTGGCCCAATTTCCAGTAAGGGAAGTGAAAAGTACCCAACCTTTCACGGGTTGAACACGTTCCGTGAATGAGTCCTTGTTTAGAGAATCATGTGGGTGGTCAAAACCACCTTTCTCCATCACAATGGTTATATGCGACCCTTTGCTGTTTACCGAATGGCTCTCAGTGCTCAAATCCTTCATAGTCACAGACTCCTTGCTAGGAACCCTTCTAGGTCTTGGCGGCAGCCCTTGCAGATTACTCACAATTTTTCGAGGATCCTCATTGCAAAATCGTGAGTCCAATGAAAATTTTTCTTCCAATTGTTCCTCATTACCAGAGTGACTGCTGGTGGTAGATAATGGTAACTGAGAATTGTTACTTGTGGTAATGGATATGTCATTTGGCACTTCATTTGGGTGGAACTGAGGATCTTCACTTTTACCGTCTCCACTTGGAATTTTACTGACGGTATTATCACTGTACATAAAACTGTTATTGTAAGAGTATTTGGGCACTCCAAGCAACTGTTCATTAGGAAGAACATGTCCAACCCCAGTTTCAAGATAATACGGGTATGCACCATTGTTACCCATCATAGTTGATGCCCTGCTGTTGTTTGGCAGTTGAACATTGCGCATGTGAGTAGTGCCCGAAGAAGTAGATGGCAGTGGATCAACCGGAATGCCAGTATTTCCCTCTGGAACAATTCTAGAATCGATGAAGGCATTACTAATAGACATAATGTTTCCTCCCACTTGTGGTCTGATCAGATGACTGTTCTCTGCAACCAGAGGTGAGTGCTTCGATCTTAGATCATTGGGGTTGCCAATAGCAGGTGGAACAACTGGTTTCCACTGCTCAGGAAGCCTAGAAGTCTCAGATGGACTGGCATGAAGTGCTTCCATCATCCCATCGACAGGTTTGGCATAGCCATGTGAAAGTGCAGGCACAGAATCTGGGACTAACTGCTCTGCTTCCTGAGAACTTGACTTTCCAACTGAACCAACATCAGCAACAAATGGCTTACCAATCACATCCTGCTTAACTGGATACTGAGGTAACCCCATAGTCCGTGGAAATTGCTGTTGCAAGAAGTCTTCATGATGAGATTGTGGAGGATGAATGAACATTCCATATGATGCTTGCTGGCTGCCTGGCAGACCCACCGAAACTGGTGGGACAAAAACCTTAGCATGACTAAGATTTGCCGCATTTGGAAGCACTAGCCTCTCATGGTCATGTGGTATCTCAGGGACTTGAGCGAACCCATAGGCCCCTAACTGACCTGCAGGAACCACACTGTCAGCCTGGGTTCCCACTCCACCACCTGCCACAGCTCCGGTAACTATTTTCGGTGCTGCCTGCAGCCTTACCATGCTCTCAGAGTGGTGACTTTGGAGCATCTGGCCAGTCTCAGAAATGACACTTCCTGACGCATTCCCACGCTCGTTTATCAGCGTATCAGAAAAGACATGAGGCAAAGGCTTCTGGTGAAAGTTGCAATCCTCCAGTCTCACTGCCTGCTCTTGTGATGATGGCAAAGGTGGACGCAGCCCGTATCGCTCCCCATTATGTGGTTGCATGTAAACTGGTGGCAAAGGCGGGAACTGAGAGAGAGGCTTATAGTTTGGATCGCTGGTGACTTGTGTTACCCTTCCCCCGTATGGCGGGTTCTCCTCTAAATAAGTATCCGGCCTTGTCTGGATTGGCACCGTGCTACTAACTTGGGAAGTCAGAGGGGCCGTATTAACGTGCACGGCCGGCGCCGGCACATATGAATGCAGCGGTGCAACACCAAGTACATTAACCGACTGAGGTGCTCCCGCCATCCCCAAAGATTGGGGATTCATAACATGGGAACGTTGCTGTGGATCTACATAGCCCTGAGGGACATAAGGCGCTATCGGAGGAGGCAATTCAGAGCGACTAGAGTTCAAGATCTGCGCCTGAACGCCAGAACTGAGCACTGATGACAAGCCAGGTGCATCCGGGATCAGAGGACTCCCAAAAACCAATCTTGATGGATCGTGAGGAGCTACCGCGGTGGGAGACAGAAGGGCAGGCGACATACCTTCATTGTGGCCGTCGGCAGCAGCCTCGGTCTGACTCGACGACAAGCTCGCAACGCTGTCCTTCCTCCGCATGCCGCCGCCCTCGAGCCCATTGACGGCCTCGATGTACCGAAGGCCGGTGTCGTGGAGATCCGAGGAGGAGGAATTGGCGGAGAGGTCAGATAGGGGGAAGAGGAAGACGCGGAGCTTCGAGGTGGAGCCATCGGAGCAACACTGGACGAGCTTGTCGTACTCCTCCATCATGTTCTCGAGGTCCTCGGGGGTGGAGACCGAGATCAGATTGTCGAGGTCCTCGCCGGGGAACTGGTAGCGGATGAGGGTGGGCCCGCCGTAGGCCTCGGCCATCTTGCGGACGATCTCCGGGAAGGGGGCATCCCGGCGGACGGTGATGATGCGGGTGTCGCCGCCGGCGTAGCGGAGGGCGCCGTCGCTGGGGCGGGGAAGGATCTTGCCGCCGTAGCTGCAAAGGAGCTTGACCTTCCGGGAGGAGGAAGAGGAGGAGGAGGAGGTGGAGGGATGGTCGTCGGCGGCGGCGGCGGCGGCGCCGTCGGGGTGATCACCGGCGGGGGGGCGGACGTCCTTGGGATCGGCGGCCATGGGGGAAGCAAGCTAGGGTTTGGGATCGGGGAAACCCTAGCGGAAGATGCGGGGCTGGGAGTAAAGGAATCAATGGAATCGTAATTATTATTTATTATTTACACGAAGCAAACGCATACAAAGAATCGGAGAAGAGAAGACGGGAATTGGGATTCGGCGGTAGCGGAGAGGGTGGCCTGATGGCGGTGGGATCCGTTAATTAATTTGGGGGAGAAAGGGGAAAGAGGGAGGAAGCAGTAAAGAATCGAAGGTCGAATAGAGAGTATCGAGTTTTAGCCGTCCCCGACGGATTTATTATCATCGACGAGCTTTTGAACAACAATTGAAGTAAAGCGGTTGCAAAATAGGTTCTGGATTGATGAGCTGATCGCAAAAACGATATTCTCAGCCGCTTCCTACGTATCGTATTCATCAGCCCAATGATACAGGCATGGTGTCTGAATTAATATTTTTAATTAATTAATCAATACACTTTTTTTTATATAAAAAAAAAAAAAATCTTTCTTTTTTCTTTCGAGAATAATCTGTAGCTGGATCAACATTGACAGCTAGCGTAACTGTTTCAACAACATCATTAGATACTTTAGATATTTAGTCGCCACTGCATGGATGGCTTTAGATCTTTGCTTTTTCTTTTTCTTTCTTTCTTTTTTTTTTCTTTTTTTTTTTAAGGAATCATGGATTCTGACAAAGTTATATGGCTTTACGGCATTTAATTTACAGTAATATAATATTATTAAAATTATTATATTTTTATTAATTTTATATTGAATAATTAAATTATTATAAATGTAACATTATCATCTTTGGTTTTTTTTTTTTTTTTTTTTTTGATACTGTTAGCTCAGGTTATAAATAATATAATTTTTTTATATTTTTCTCTTTAAATAATTATCTTTTTTTCCTCAAGAACATGATGTTTTAGTTATATTATTTAATAATATATAAATAATATAAATTATTAATATATTATATTATTTAAATATTAAATAATATTTATAATCTAATATATCAATTTTTAAAATAAAATTATTAAAATTATGAAAAAAATGATAAAGAAAGACTTAAAATTTATCCATCTTATAAAAAGATATAGCTTAGAATAAAGCTAAACGGAGTAAAAGAATTCATGTACCCGACTCCAGCTAGTTTGAAATTAAGACTTTATTATTATTGTTGTATTAAATTATTTAAATCTATAATATAAATAATATTTTAAATATTTATTATAAATTATTTAAATATAATAATTTAATATGCAAGAAGAACATAAATATTAATAATTTTTAAATTTTATATTATATACTATTATATAAATATATAATAATATTTTTAAAATACTAAATATTATATTATATTTATTATTAAATATAAATTTAACATTAAATATTTAAATATTATCAAGTATATATTAAATATATAATTTAATTAAATATTATTAAATATTTATACAGAAGTCAACAACTTATTATAACATTACCAAAGTTATACTCACCTTTAAAATGGTTTATAGTAAATTTAAATTATTAAAAATTAAATATTACCATCCGGATTATCATATCTAATTGTTAAATATAATAATATGTATAATAATCTTAAATTATCAAAATAGATTATTACAAACCAAATGATCCTTTTAGATAAATCACTGCATTCATTATTAACTTCTACAGAGCTTATAATAATAATAATAATAATAATATAAAAGTCTATAAATATTTTTTTGAATAATATTGTAAAAATTATGAGATGTAGGTTTTTTTTAGAAGCCGATGCCAATTGTTAAGAGATATATTTAAGAACATCATCTATAAGTGACACCATTTCAACAGGTGTGTTGAATATATAAGAGGAATACTGACCTCTATTAAAAGGCAGTGAAGACTAGGGTGTTAGATTTATGGGTTGCTAACTAATCCCTTAAATCTATGCATCTAGATGCTAATGGAATAGTGCTTTATGGTGAAAATATATAATTAGATTAATCTACATACCAATTTAGCATTGGAATAAATCAACGATCATCAAGAAATATGATATATTTAATTACTTTAAAAAAAAAATACCTGCATTGAATTCAGCTTTTCCTCAACTAGAAGGAGAATGCATTGAGCCAAATCAAACTTCAGCATTAATGTTGCCTAATACTAACCAAATACAATATGAAAAAAGTTGCTAGGGTGATGAAATTTATCAATTTTAAGATTTATAATGCAGATATTTAGACTCGTATCACGAAAACATTGCAAAGTTTATCCTATTAATAATAGTTTTAAGTGACCTTGAACTAAATTATCAACACTAAGCATATTTTTTGATCTGGAAGTAAAGAATTATTGAAATATACCCATTTTAATTTATTGATTATGGGTATGCTGCCTTAGGGATAATAGCCTTTACTTCAAAGAAGGCTATTTTAACTCTCAAAACTTAGTGATTATAGATATGTTTCTTCATATATTGTGATAAAAATATTTTTTTTCTTCTATTAAATAAATTATTCAATTAATTTATTTGAAACTAAAACTTTAGGACATCATACCATGCATCAACTAGGTTCATCATTATTATTATTATTGAAAATATAGTGATTATTTATTGCCGCTCAAGTTCGAATCTCATAGCTCTCAAAGGTTCCAATCAAGTGATTTCATCAAAATTTACTATTTTATTTTATCTCAAATTAACCTCCTTTAAATAATTTTATTTAATTAATCAAGATGTCAATTGAAACTAGTATGATATGTTATAATTTTTTGCTTGAATTTAATAGGATAGTAAATGCACTTTTAACTTACGCGAAGAATGAAACATAAAGTTTATAGACAATTATGATATTTTTATGAAAGGCTCAAGATTTAATATTTAAATCCTAGTCCTTTTAATATCACGTCCTTAAGATGAAGTACCAACTCATTATGCTAAAAGTTATTACCGATCTTAATATTACCATGACGAATCCAAACTATTGGATGACTTTTTTTTAATTTATGATAAAATTACTATATCGAGCAACCGATGTCCATTTCTCCAATTGAGAAATGTGTCTCTTATATTAATTTAAGTCCTTTTGGTCTATAGCAATATTCATTTATATGTAAATAGATTTACATTAGACAAATAAAGCATGCCACATGTGAGTATGGCCCTATCACATGGGATACATGTTGCTTGCACATCGTTTTCAAAGACCTTTGGTTTGATGTCAATTCAAAGCCTCGGGCCATGGGTTTCCATTGATATGATACAGCCAACAGCTCATGCACATGCAAGTGTTTGTCTTCTTTCGTCGACTAATACGACTTATTTGGATATATATATATATCATTCACAAAATTGTCTCTTGGTTTATATATTTACAACCTCTTAACAAGTAGAAGAATTAATTAGATTAATCTTTAGCTTCATTAGGAATTAATAAGAAGTTATGGGATGACATCTACTGTTTTATTCTTTAATATTTGCTATAAGTTATTAAAACTAATAATATCTTGAATGGTAAATCAACTGGAGCAATGCCTTCCAAAACTCGGAACCTCCTTCGGATGCACTGATTAATTTGTGACTAAGATAATTTGCCCAAGTCCACCCTCTTGTGGAAAGACGAACCAGTATTTATAACTGTTTATAATACCGTGGGCACAAACGGACGTTTCGAGTGATAGTAAATGTATAATGAATCGTACCTCAGTGTTTTGTTTATTCTTACATTGGTATTAGAAAACGAAAGGACATTCTCATTCCTTTTAACCAATGCAGTGATTTCATACGATAATATAATCTCATTATAAATAATATTGCTACGTAGTTATGCTGCTAGCACACTTCGCAAGATTATTTTCTAAAAAAATCATTTCACTAAGATAACCTATATTATTATCTTGGTGACGAGGACATAATAATTTTGATGAGAATATATATACCTTCACTAGCTATAGCTTATAATTAACAATCCCTTTGTATCGTTAAGTTCACCGTACCTAACAACTATGCAAATGGCTAAAGCTACAAATAAATCAAATCAATACGTGATATTCCAATTTAATCTAATTCATATTTGAAGATCTAAAAGTTTGATTGAATTCAAAAATTAAATTTAATCTAAAATTTAGATAAGGTTCGAGTCTTAATTTTTAACCCTATCCAACACAAACAACTTATTGTGCAATCCAACTTGGTTCAATAGAAATAAGCCTCATTTATGTCCTAAAAACTCAAACATAAATTTCTTTCTCTATTCTAATCATCTTTACTAATTTGTTAAACAAACTCCCATTTAAACTAATTCCTCTTTTTCTTTTTAACAACTACATTTTTTTTTTCCTTTATTTTTAGTTAATTATATTTAAACATTTACATTTTATTATCTATTTTGATGGGTTATTATTTATAATATCCTTAAGTATATTAACATATATGTTAAAAATTATAACCTATAAACTTAAAAAATACTTGCCATTTTATACTTGATTTTTCTTTTGTTTTTTTTTTTTTGGTGGGTTAAATTCATATTTTACCTATCCATAATTACGTAGGTCTTGGCAAATTCTAATCAATTCATAGCTACCGGGAGGTGGGAACAAAATAAGTTTAAATGTCCACATGCTATAGATTTACCCTGAAGGCTATTATATAATTCTGCTAGCACTACAATTAAGGAGGATACGGCACTTGCTGTTGGCTGGCTAACATCCACGGCAGGCCCATGTCGTCATGTGAGAGGAATCCCACCGCTTATGATTTTTGAGCGCGATTGAAGGCACAAAGGATGCAGCCCGCATCGCTGTGCGGCGAAAGGGATATGGAAACGACTTCCAAAATTGGAGCTTCTGGAGAAGGAGTGAAATTCTCTCGTCCAGATTTCTATCCAGAATTTTTTTTTTTTTTTTCTCTCGCAAAAAGAATAAAGTTTCTTAAATTTCAAACTAATCTATTAAAATAATAAATAATTTTATAAATGACTGTTAAATAATACAATGAGCTTTAATAGTAGCTCTCAATTTACGCATGTTAAATGGATAATTCTACATAAGCTAAAAATAAATTCAATATAAGCATAATTAAATCTGATTCACTGAACCAATTAAATTTCGAACCAGCTAATTAAAATAAAAGGGCATGATGGAGGATGAAAGTTCTAATTCATCAAACCTTAATTCAACATAAGAAGGGTTGAATTTGTTATAGTAAACCATAACTTGAACAATAAAACAAAATAATTCTCAAATTTTATTCTTACTATTTAGAAAAATCAATAATTTTTTTTGCCTACTTGGATAGAAATCCAGTTGGAAAAAAAAAAAAAAAAATTTAATGGTGACCGGACAAAAATTTCTATCGTTAATACTTACATTTATATAACGAACTAAAAATTTTACATAAACAATGCTTTCTTTTTACACATACGTAATATGACATGCAACCGGATATCTTTTTTAAATAATGATAACATTTTTAAATGATTTATTTTTTTATTGCAAAAAATTAATTTTATTAATCATTAAAGCTCTACCCGTCGATGATGGTGCGAACGAACGCGGAACAGCGGCGCAAGTTAGCAGAATCGAGAATTAATACGCCAACAGGAAGAGAAAGGAGGAGACGAGAGGGAGTCATTAGCCAAGAAATCGTTGAAGAAGAAGCTAAATATATATATATATATATATATATATATATATATATAAAATTAAAAATTAAAGCCAGTTCTGGAGCAATCCTCAATCCTCTCACCCTTACATAACGCTGCACATATTTACACACGACGCGCTATCGGATCGAAGAATTAAATAAACAAAAGAACGGCGATTTCGAGAGTCCTAGGTCGCGATCTCGACGGCCGCGGGCGGCGGTGGGGACGCCGGGAGGCGGGAGGAGAAGTTCCGGAACCGGAACTCCTCGTCGGCGAGCACGTCGTCGTCGAACCCCTCGTCAAAGTTGAGCGCGTAGCTGAGGGGGTCGTACCTGAAGTCCCCGGACTGTCGGCGCTGCCGCCCCATCCGCGAGATGATGATCCGGCACCGGTTCCTGATCTCCGGTAGCTCCTGCGCCTTGGACCGGAGCCACACCGACGACGACCGGATCAGCGACAGCGGCCGCTCGTCCTCGGAGGCGGCGCAGGCAACCCGGCCCTCGCCTCCGGCGCCGCGGAAGCAGCAGGAGAAGCAGCTCGAGGACCGGAGCTTCTGCTTGAGGGACGCGGGCGAGGAGGGGGAGGAGGGCTCGTATTCCATCGGATTTAGGGCTAGAGCTAGGCTTAGGGTTTGTTTGGGAGAAGCGAATCGAGAGAGGGAACGAATTGGGGGGAGCTGCGGACGGAGGCGGGGGGGATGGTTTTGGGGATATATATAACTCGGGGAATAATACGGATAAGCGGCAACGCAAAGCGATGGGCGGGGCGATGGCTTTATTTTAGGACGGTACGCGTCGAGTGAGCTGTTTCCTCTCGGGTAGTTCGGGTAGCGGGGTCCACGTTTCCATTCGATATCGGGATAACGTCCTGAACCTAATAATAAATTCCCACTCTTGGATATCGCGGAATGCGGAGAGGTGAGCCACCGTGCGGTGGTGGGATCTCAGAACGAGATTATCTTCGCCGGGATAAAATTTATTATTCATGATAATGGGCCTTCCATTATCCTTCATGTGATTAAGAGGAGGAGACGGGTAATGGCGGGTGTTTTATATTTATTCTAAAGATCTGCGAGCTTGGCGAGCTGGGGGTCAAAGGTTCGACGACGGTGAGTCACGCAGCTGGCGGAGTTCACGTCCGACGCACGGAGGAGGGCATCAAGCGGTGGAACCGAAAGGAGGGAAGCGGCAAGTGGAATGGAGCTTTACGTGTTTGTATGTGCGCGGAGGAGCGTAGCTAAAAGCGGTACCCAATTGCAGGGAAAGGACAAGGGGGGAGCGGATGGGGAGCGGATAAGCGTTAAGGAAATGGTTTGGCACTGAATGGTACTGTTCTTTTTCTTTTCAGGGTCGCAGGATGCGGCGCTTTTCAATTGTCTTAGTCCGTTTTGGCCATACCAATGTCGCCGGGCCCAGGAGGACGTCGTCAGTCAGCGGTAAAAGAATGCACCGCCGAGGATAATTTAACTAGCCATAATGGAATAATGAGTTGTGATTGCAAAGCCATCAAACAAAACAAAACAAAACAAAAAAATATTCTAACCTTTTTGAAATTATAGACTCATCAGGCATCATATTTGATCAGTTTTCCTTCCGTAAAATTTCTTTTCTATTCGTGCGAATCAATTTTAGAATGTGTTTAGTTTTTTTCGTAGCAGTCCTATTTTTTATTTAATTTTATTTTTATAACAAAAAATAATAATATTTATGGAAGTGATAAATAAAAATGAAAACTAAAAATAGTTTAAACGTATTTATTATAAATTTTTTTTAAAAAAAAGAAAAATCAATAAAAAAAGAAATAAAAAAATAATAAGAAAGCAGCATATAGTGAATTATATGGTTTGGTCTGATGACTAAAAGTTATACTGATTAAAATGATCAAAATTTCATTAAGAAAAATAATTAGAAGATTATAATAATTATTTTCTCATTAAATCCTCCTACATATAAAATTTTAAATCCATTTATATCTAATAAAATTTTATCCTAAATCTTTCAATAACGCTCTTAATTACCTCAAAGGCCAAAGCTATATATATATATATGCTTTTATATATAAAAAAATTTTATTATATTTAACATAGATTAGGACTTATGTTCTTGTTCATATTCGGTTTGTTAAATAGAAAATAAACTCTAATAATATTTTCATTATTTTTTATCATAAAATAAAATAAAATAAAAAATAAAAAACTTAAAAATTTTGGAATTGTCATCATCTTTTTTTTTTTAATCTTTTTTATCTATTCTTTTAAAAGATATCATTTATAATAAAAAATAAAATAAAAAAATTTACTTTTTCCCCTCCATTCTGTTAGTTTGTTATAATATTCATTCAGCGGAGACCTTCGCTTGAGAGCACTCCATCAATCCGATCATACGTAACCCTGGCAAATCTTCGTGGCGAAGCAGTTCGTGTAAGCTTGCAAGCCTCCTCTTGGCTCAAACTCCAAATAGCCTCGGTTTCGTTCTCACCAGAAACTTCTTCGCAGGCTTTGACTGGTTTAGTCATCAAGATCTCTTCAATAGCCTCTTAATTAAATCCCCATCTAACGTTTCTTTTCCCCTAACCAAGACCATGGTGGATGAGGTGCAGGTACCAGCCGAACTTTTAGGTTTTATCTCCAACGAATGGAGATGAATTCAATCGAGTTAGGTCAATCTTGGCTTGGTTATGATTTTTAATCGAGCCAATCCAATATATTAGAAAGCCTAGCCAATTGCATGATCTCTGACCTAACTTAAGGGAAGGAGCTTAGAAGTGCCTCGGCGTGGAACTTTGTCCACGGTCTATGCGGCGTGGCGCGGAGTTTTCCTGTCGGCAAACGCTGCTCGGCCGCGCATGAGCCAGCTGACGCAAAGTTTGCTTGCGAATATAACCAAACGCTAACCTCTGCAACTAAGCGTTTGGCAGGACAATTGCGTGGAAGTTGTTCGATGATATGGCTTTTACTAATTTCTCTCTCAGAAAAGATAGGAAGTGAGGTTTTATTACTGATGCTAGTTTAACTATATAATTTGGACTTAAAACCAAACATTTTCTTTCATAAATAATGATCATTTTCAAAATAACAAAGTCTTTTTTTTTTGATAAAATTATCAAATATTTTGATCATACCATTTATGCCACTATTGTGGTTTTTGTAATGAAATCAATTCAAATATGGTTAGTTTTTTTTTTTTTTTTTTTCCCCACCCCATAACAATTTCTGGGCCATTTGATAGCATGGACATCATCATTAGAATCAATTTCAAATAAATATAATTTTTAGAATAAATGAACAATGAAATTAATATTATATATAAGCTAGTGACGCTTGTAATGTATAGTTGTTGGAAAACATGCTCACATGTCTTAGAAAATCTTTCTAAGAAAAATTGGTATGATTTGGCCTTTCAAACTTAGTCAACAAGTCATAGAAAGTACTAGGGGTAGAGGAGAATGCTATAAGGGATATATAAAGAAAAAGGAGTGTTATATTTACGTGGATATCTCCAACCTATATTTGTAGTATAAGTAAATCTCTTATTGAGCAAAAGTTGAAACTTAAGTTGGTGCAAGATTTATATCTATATAAGTGTGTTTACATAGCATGCCTTACTCCAGAAATTATTATTTCTACCATCTTCTTATTTAACTCTTTTTCACCCTCCAAAGTTAGATTTTTTTTTTTAAAAAAAAAATCTAATAATATAGCATGGAAGGTTTGTTTTATTTGAATATTTATATAAAAGTCAATAAGCGAGTAACCTTTTTTTTTGTTTTTAAATTAAAAATCATATCATGTTTACTAGCATAGCATCGCATAGAAAATGCCTAGCAATACTTAACCATGCCATTTAGATGGAGATGTTTCTTTTGGATCATGCAGATGATTAAGGGCCAACTGCATAAAAAAATAATTTCTATATACTATATAATTATGGTTAACATTTATAACAAGTAAAAAAAAAAAAAAAAAAAAGTTGAATGTGGTTTTCTTATAAATATTGAAATGAATAATTACCATATCATTGTGTTTGAAGATTTGATGTGATCGCTTGAAAATCTCAGAAGCTTCAAGATGATGATAATGTCTTCTAAAGGTTTTGAAAGCGCAAACAAAAGATGTCCGAAAACTAAGTTCTTTGATATCGTGAGGCCATTTGCATGCAAGTTGGAGAACTTTTACCCCTCTATTTAATGCTATAGGTTGGGAAGTCATCTCTACTTAATGGTTAAGAGATCATGCTTGAAGGTGGTCCTAATCCATTGTCTTGTTTTTTTCTATTAATTTCTACCTAACATGATGTACTGTCATTATGTACGAAAAAGAGAGATTTAGTATGCTCGAAAAGCAATCAAAACTACGGAGGAGAACAAACTATTTAAAAGATAAAAATAATATATATATATATATATATATATATATATATGTTTAGTTATATTTGAATTTAAGTTTGATTATCTTTTCTATCCTTAAATCCATACAATTTACGATCCTAAAAATGAAAAAAAGTAAGAAATATGGAGTAACTTCGGAGTTCTTATAGATTCAAAAATAGAAAAGATGATTAGATCTTAAACTTGATTACATTTGAATATATCTAAGCCTATGTAGAGGTAAATTAGGCTATAGCCAAATTTAAATTCGATCACCTCCTCCATCATTGGATCCACATGATTCATGGATCCCTAAGATGAAAAAAGTAGAAGAAATGAGATGACTTCGAAATTCATATGGATTTAAGGATGAAAAAGATGATTGGATCTTAAATTTAACTGTATTTGAATGTAGCAAGTTTAGAGAAAGTCGAAACACCTAAATTTTAATTATAATAATAAAATAAATCTTCTTTCACTGTGCAAGAAAAAGCTGTCTTATTATGAAATAGAGTAGTATTATATTACTTTTTTAAAAAATAAAGATGTGATGCGACTTTCTTTGGCATTAAAATTTATATAGTATATTATAAAAATTAATCTTGATGGTAAAAGCACATATTAATTTTTTTTTTTTTTGATACTTTGCTTTTTTTTTTTTCCTCTTCCCTACCAACCTAGACACGGAGCTGGTCAAGTGCTTTTTTTTTTTTTTTTCTTTTGATTTCTTTCTTTTTCTTTGTACAAATTTGATCGGTTTACTTGGAAAAAAAATAGTTACATCTCATAATCTATGTCATCATTAATTCTACCTTCTTTCATGAAAGGAGAATATTTAATCCAACGCATTACACAAGCTACATGCTTGCATAAATATAAAAAGCTAGAAGTTTATTCAATTTGCACAAAATGTGGCAGGTTGACGAGTGCTCGAGCTATAGGATGCATGTTCTTTGATCAATAATTCATTGCCCGCCCATGGCGTACAATACAACTGGCTTGCAATGATTGACATTGAAATGGCCAATTCTCCTTAAAAAAAAAAAAAAAAAAACAAAACAAAACAAAAAGAGGGGGCCAATTTCTAATCCATGAACGAAATTGAACTAGAAGTTACTAGTGCTTGCAATAATACTAATCAATCAATTTGTTTTGTTAATCTACGCATTGTCCTTGTAGCTCGTTCAATGCAAGACTATAATGGTCCACTAGATCTGATAGATTAGCTAAAGCCCGTCCCCTCGGCTCGTGAACAGCAATTTCCAGCCCTACACCAACAACCCATGGGAAACGACCGCAAGACTGGCTTGGACTTCAGAGCGAGATGGGGCCTGCCATGCCAGCCAATGGACACACCAAAACACTTCGTTCCCAAATGACCACCGGCCCCATTATCTTATTTCCTGGAAGGTTCTAATTGGATAACCACAGCACTGGAAGGAACCTTTCGAGGCCCCTTGCTTCCCCCTACCCTCTACCCAGATAATCCCATAAGATCGTCCAGCCGACCGTCCTTTTGATTCTCGTATCAGTTAAAGGGGGCTCTCATGGAGGGGGGGAGGAAATACCGTGAGCTTTCACAATTTTATACTTTGATGCCCCATCTTAGAAGTCTAAAAATGGTCCTCCAGCTCATCTTTTTGTTGCAATCTGACCTTTCCATCCATCTCTCCTGTCACACTGCTGACAGTCATCCACAAATGACTGAAACACCTACCTTCGTTCATGCACCGCTTTGCCTTCCCCATCCTTAGCATCACCGGTCTTAAACTTCCATCTTTGGCTTCTCTCCGTCCTAATTCCTTTGCGCCGATATGCCCTCCCTCCTCACCATCATGACCATGCACCGCTTTCCAAAGGGATCAACTCCTTCCTGGTGCCTTAAACATGATGCTGTTTAAATTAACTTGCTAATAGATCATTTTCATATAGTTCTACAAACTCAAGAATGAGTTAATTAATATGAACTTATAAGTTTTCTTCTATCCGGTACGAGACTCAGAGTTAGGTTTGATACAATTTGTAATGCCTTTAATCCATCCATTGATCCAATTAATTTGTTAGTGAATTGAATTTATGTAGTTTTAAAAATTTAAGTAAGTATAAATTAATTACGAGCAGATAACTTGAATTATAAGTTCTTTTATATCTAATATGAAATTATTTTAAAATATTATATTCTCATTCTATTACTTTATGTGCATGTGTATATGTAGGCTTTATTATATTTGAATGTATACAAGCTTAAATTCAATCATCTTCTTTACTTTTGGATTCATGCAGCTTATAAATTTTAAAAATAAAAAAAATAAAAAAAATAAAATAATTTTAAAATCCATGTAAATTAAAGAGTAAAGAAAATGATCAAATTCTACCTACATTCGAATGTAATTTGTATGTATTTTTTTATATCTTTTAACTTACCTTAAATAATAGCCTTTGTCTATGAGGCGTGCGTTGCAGCATCAATACCACGATGATCTCTCCCTCCTGACCTTTCCTTCGCCATTTGTCATCTACGAGTGTGCCGCCATCCTCTCCTCTCCCTCCTCCAGCCCTATCACCATCACATTGTTGCCAACTCTTAAAAGCGACAATAATGTCACGCTTATCGTCCTTTTCTACCTTGCTGAGCTCGCGTCTCTCCATTTGCGAGACCACGGGCAGGATGATTATGGAACCATGACATCCACAGCAAGGGCTTTCATAATGCCCTCCAGCTCATCATCTCTCAAGGAAGCCAGAAGAGGTTGCAGCACCGCTGTCCACCTCTAATTAGGTGACAGCAATGCGGCCTCCGCGATCAACGTCATGTGGGGACTCTCGAAGCCTCTGTTCTTTTGTTTATTTATTTCTTCGAAACCTGCGCACCGTTATATAAGGGTGAGAGGATTCAGGATTGTTCGAGACCTGGCTTTATTATTATTATTATTAATTTTGAAGTCGGCGTCCACATTTTTTGAGCTTCTTAAACTCGGCTAAAGATTCCCCCCCCCTCGACTCGTCCTTTCCGTCTGTTGGCGTATTAATTTTCCATTCTGCCAGTTCGTTCGCGCACCGTTGAAGGGCTGAGCTTTAACGATTACTTGAATTAATTTTGGCAAAAAAATTTAAATTATTTAAAGATATCATCAATATTTATAAAAGATATCGGTATTAATGACTGAAATTTTATATTTGGATATGCAATTAGTAATATGGTTATTCAAGCCTTTTATTTGTCACTATGTTTGATCTCAACAATGTTTATTAAAAAAAATTATTAACCATTAATTTTTTTAATCTTTTAAAATATAAGTATTAATGGTTAAAAATTATTGCCCAATCATCATATTTTTTTTTTAAAAAAAAATTAGATTTCTATTCAAATAGTTAAGCAATTAATGATTATTTTAATTAGTAGGCTTAAAATTTGAGAAGTTATTTAATTTTAGCATCTGAGTTTTAATTTACTATAACAAATTGCATCCTTTATTTATCATCATGTCCTTTTATTTTAATTAGTTGAGTTATGCTCTCTCTTTATCTATTGAATCGGATTTAATTATTTTTGTATTGTATTTATTTTTGGCCTTTCCAAAGTTATCCATTTGTCATGTATTAATGACAAAAGCTTTTATATGACTATTGTTATACTTCATTGTATTGCTCATCCTAAGCAATTGAAAAATTATTAATTATTTTAATAGATTAATTTAAAAAATAATATAAAATTTAAATTATATTCTTTTAGCGCACGAGTGTTGGGTTCACGACATCAAATTTAATCCTTTTGCATTGAATTTATTTTACATAAATTATATATATATATAAAATTTATACAGTTTTATTTCGATACCTCGTTGACAGGGTGCGCCATTGGCAAAGCTTAGAGGAGCCGGAGACATCAAGGAAATACTATAAACAGGCTTTAAGCCCCGAGTCCATAACCGCGACCTTCTTATTAATAGCCTCATCTGTTTCAGCTACAAATTTTCAAATAAATTTTAGAAATTGATCGATCAACTTCGTATCTCGTCAGAATTTTCATCATCAGCCCTTTAAATCCAAAAAAAAAAAAAACCAAAATCCCTTATTTTCTTTGATATTAAAATAGGGGAACAAGAAGATATAAATTTTTTAATCAAACATCAAGATCATAATCACTACAAAAAGAAATAGTGATTCTATTTCTTGATTTGAGTCAAAGTGCAAGAAGAAGCATCAGTATTTTTTTTTCAGAAAAAAAAAAAACACATAATTATATAATTATATAGAAACAATAAGAGGAAAGTAGAGATCGGACGTGCTTGAATTCTCAAAATTTTAGGGATAAAAGTTTTTTTTTTTTTTTTTTCTCTCTCTCTCTTTCTAGTTCCCACTCTTCATCCACTTTAGTTGCATGGATATTTTAAAAATTTTTGTAGATTTGAAAAATGGCGGAACGATTCCGTAAGTATTTGGCTGAAATCCGATCAGAGGAGACGAATAGAAACATTGGAATTAAGTAGACGACCAGCTTGAGACTCTTTGAAGATGATAGGTTTCGAAGTATAAAATATAGAACATGAGGGGGCTTATTGGATGCACTTTTTTTATAAATTTCTGCGAGCGAGCTAGCTGGATCGCAACGGCTAGTTTGAAGTACCGTTGGATTCTCAGATTAAAGAAAAAGAATCCAAAGGAAACGCTCCCAATCCACCTCAACGGTTATCTCTTACGTTTCTTCTTCCTTCCCTCTTTCGCCTCGGTCTTCACTCCAAGCTTGGCTGAAGAAAGAGAAGAAGAGAAGAATCTAAAAAACATTGGAAGAAGAGGAAGAAGAGAAATGGCGTACACCTACACACCCGTCTACTACTCTTCCTTGCAAGACACCATCGCCTCTCTGTGCAAATCCATCCTCCCATTATCCCTCAAGAATCGGCGCCTCCCACCGGACCAGAAGCTCGCCAAGCAGCACTCCGACGACCTCAAATGGCAGCAGGACTCCTTCCACCGGATCCTCAACCTCATTGGCCTTCACAAGGAAGGGATCGTGCCCGAGAGCGACGTCATGGCCTTCCGATCCCATCTCCTCGACACCCTCGTCGCCTCCCTGGCCCATCCGGAGCCAGTTAGCGTGATCAGAGACAAGCTGCTTTTCTTGCAGGTACGACCGTAGCTCAACACGGTTTCTCTTCGCTCTTCCACAAAGCTTAATCACAATCCCCTGTTTTCCTATTCCTGTTGGGAGTACGTGGAGAGAAAATAAAATTCTTCTTCATTTGATTAGTGATCTTATTGTAATTCACGTGTAGGTTTTAAGTGAATGGTTTTTTTTTTTTTTTTGGGTCTCTTTGTAGGAATTATTCTACGCCAAATGCATTTCAGCTGAGGAGTACCATTCTTCAAAGAGGCCTCTCTTGCAGAGACTCGCAGTGCAGGGGGCGGAGATCAATTGGAGAGATGTCATCGTTGGGACCACCCCAACAACGAGCTCTGAGGAGTGGTCAGTTATAGAGCTCAGGGACGCAGAGCCCACCATGGCAACTGAAAAGACCAAGCACAAAACTCCAATAAAATCTTTTCTCAGTAATGTGGCCTCTCCATACAAATCATGGAGAGGGAAGGGGAAGGAGAACTCGATGAATCCAACGAGGGGACCTCTGGGCTCCGTCGATGTAAACGCGATGGATTCTTCAAAGATTTCCATGGAAAATCCCTTCTGGGAGAGAGGTCAAAACGGGAATAAAAGCTCCATCCTTATGCCCAAGAGCTCGGTGCTGACGCCTGTCAAGTCGGAGCCTGCGAAGAGGAAGCCATTCCATGCTCTGTTTCAGAGAGAACAACGAGATGAGAATGAGAACAAGGACCCCTCCTTAGCTAAGCCTGAAGAAAAAGTGCCGAAATCTTCGAAGAAGCAATGGGGTTTTGAACGCTTTAAGAAATGGAAGAGAAGTAATTCTGAAGATGAGTCCACCACTCCTTACCTGCCTCCAGGGGAGAGATCTGATGATGCTTCATCAATCTCTTGTGCACTCGCGGCCAGCCCGATTGGAGAAGGCCATGATACGAAGAGGATGGAGAAAAAGATACGCTCGGATGGCTCGACCTCCGATTTTTCCATCGACAAGGTATGGAGAAGATGATTGCATTCAGCCATGAAGTATATTTAGCTGCTGATCAAAGGATCTTGGTTTCCTTTTGTTGAAGGTCCTGGGGGAGAACGTAAAGAAGGAGCTCTCTCGAATCCAATCAGAATTACGTGCAAAGAATCCAAACCTTGATTTCTCGTAAGATTTCTCCTCTCCTCTGCATCACATTCTAAATATGAAGCCAACGACTTAAGAGTCTTTCTTTTTTTCTTATTTTAAGCTTCTCGTTTGTTTGTAGGGATGAACAAATCGAGGCAATATCGACGAGGCTTCCTGTTGACAAGGCGGATCTGATCAACTTCTTCCCAAAGTAAAAACACTTGAACAATGGTCATGTTATGAATCAGTTTCAATGCTAGAGTAAAATGGAATTATTATTATTATTATTATTAGATTATTGGGCTGAAATGTTTGCATTGTTAACGTGTAGGCCATGGTGCGACCGGTATGGGGGCATTGTGATCGATGTCGTGAGGAAGGAGTTCAAGGACCATGTCAGTGAGATGGAAACCCTGCGAAATGCTCCGAGAGAGAAGCATGGCAGTGAAGAGAAATGGGTAGCTTTTGAAGGTACTGATGAGAACTTGAACACCAACCCATTCTCCGAGGATCAAGCGCTGTTGAAGCGCAAGGTGAAGAATAGAAGTGATGAGATGGAAGCCCCGCGAAATGCTCCGCGAGAGAGACATGGCAGTGAAGAGAAATGGGTAGCTTTCGAAGATAATGATGAGAACTTGCACACCAACCTATTCTCCGAGGATCAAGCGCTGTTGAAGCACAAGGTGAAGAATAGAAGTGATGATTGTTTTGCAAATAATCCCTTTTATGATGATGATTAGAAGAAGAATCCTTTCTGGTCTAACTGATGAGATGATTTGTGGAAGGAGATTCAAGCGTCGATGGATCATATCAGTTGTTGTATGTGATAATAACTTGGCCTGGTTATAACTCGGGAGATTTTGTTGTTATCTGTTGGTGGTCGTCGTATATATGTGATATAGTTCGTTTCGTTTGGTGTTCTTCTTGATATCAGCATCTAGTCTGGTGTGTATCAACTTACTTTCTTTCTTTCATTCATTGTTTTGGTTTCCTCTCGAAGCAAATCTCCTCTTTTTAAGTGTCAGAACTAATCAACCATATTTTAAATGCAAAACATTCCTTGAAAATCTTTAATCAATTTTTAAAAACCATTGAAAATGTTAAAAAATTCTTTAAACAAGGTCTAATCAATTTTGTCTGTGGCGTGAATTATGCTGTTCTATGATGATCACGTCTGCACATCCCTTCTATGTAAGCCTTGTGTGACCCGGCCCTATGTGATTTTTAATATTAAAAATAAAAAATATAAAATACATATATTTTTTTGTTTTTTAAATGTAAACATGATTGATATGTTTTTGTGGAGGCAGCTGCTCTACTTCTACATTTTTTTAGTTTGAAATAAAAAAAAATTCTTTAAAAATATAAACATGTTTGGTATGTTTTATATATGAGCCGCTCTAATGGTAGTTTTACTATGGGTAATGCGGCCAAGGTGATGGCAATGAGGATAAAAGTGAAAATAGTAATAATTATGAAAAAAAGATAATGATAGCAAGGTAATTATAATGATAATAATGATATAAAAAAGATGACAAGTGCATTGCATCAACAATAACATCAATAGAAGTGATGGTGAATAGTAATAGCAAAGATGAGATGGTGGTGGTAGTGGTAATAAGAAATGATATTGAAAATAATTTTTTTTCTATTTTTAAAATATAAAAAATAAGAATTTCTTACTTTTATTTTTTTAAAAAATAAAAGCAAGTTTTTATTTTAAATTTCTATTTTTTATTTTTTAAATCTAGAAAATCATAAATAAAAGCAATAACAAATGGGGTTTAAACATTTTCATTTTGTTTCCTGATTTCTTATAGTTCCTTATGAACCATCGCACTCAATTTTTCTTGAATATTATTTCACATAAGATGAACTACTTTATTTCTTTAACATAGGACCTCTATAACTTTCTTACCTGTATTTCTTAATATGATAAGGATCATAAGAAAATAATAAATAAAAGCTATCACACCTTGAATATGTTTCTTAGGTCGAGTTCGAGATATAACAACCGTATAACTCCGAAAGCATCTAAAGCCTAAAAGTCATCATCATAGCTAAACAAATATTTACATAGCCTAATGGAACATTTATTTCATTAAAATTGAAAAGAATTTATCTATTTACGCTTCCCAAGCTATGTAAGGTTTATTCAATCTATCTTCTCCTTCATTATCTCACTCCTCTAAATCAATGCTAAATGGTGGTGATGCCTAAGACACTATAAAAATATAAGAAATAAATTCTACACATAAAAATTGAAAAGAATTTGTCCATTTACACTTCCCAAGCTATGTAAGGTTTATTCAACCTACCTTCTCCTCCGTTATCAGACTCCACTAAATCAATGCTCAATGGTGGTGATGCCTAAGAAATAGAGCCTGAGCTCATGAGTTAAGTAAGAATATCTACACATACATATATAAAAATACAGTAAATAAGTATACAAATGATGTATATATTAAAATAGTTTTAATACTATACTGCAAATATCAGGCCACAAAGTCATATGCAAATCATAAAGGAGGTTTTAAATGTAACTTTATCTTCATTATTTTGGCATTGGACTAACCATGGTCATGCTTTCACCCATGATTGGTAGTTGTATTAGAAGCTCAGGACTTGGTTGCCACGTTTTAACCCATGGTTGACTATCACCATACCAGAAGCTCAGGACTTGGTTGCCACGTTTTAACCCATGGTTGACTATCACCACACCAGTGCCATGTATTATATGCTCGACACCGGTTATTTCATTATATTATAAGTTTAAGGCTGACTATCACCATGCTAATATTATTGTATTACAAGCCCAAGGCTAGCTATCACTATGCTAATGTTCTCATGGTTAGTTCATATGCCCATCCTTTATATTAATTTTATTAAATCCTTGAATGTTTTCAATGTTCAAAATATGTTTCAAATCTATATCACTGACAAAACCAAAACTGCGCTACTATAGCTTATAATATCTCATATCCATATATAACCAAAACCATACTATTATGGTTTAAAATATCCCACATCCATATATAACAAAAACTATGCTAATGAAATAATAATTACGAAAATATAATGCATGCTCACATATTGCATAAAAATATATACAAAAAATTCTTCCCTCAATTTGCAAATTGTCTAGCCCTATATATGCCCACTAACCACAAAAGTGCCTAGTACAATCAATAATTTTAATATTAATATTTAATTATTAAGGAATTAGTCACCCTTGAAAGATAATTCTAGACCTAATCCTCTATCATTTTAAATTTTCTAATTGATTCTAATCCTAACCCTAATTCCTCGTGATCACTAATTCTAAACCAACCAAGGTGTTAGTTTATTTTTTCACCATGGCATAGACTTTTTAATGCACGGGATCCTTTGCCATCCTTCTTGCTTTCCAAAGAAGGATGATCTCCTACAAAATTCAAATCTACCTAGTGATTAAGACTCAATGGATCCTTACGCTAGTTAGGGTTGTAGCTACATAACATTATTATTGTTATTATTTTATTAGATTCCTGCAGCAAAAAGCAGAGATATCAGCTATTATTATTATTATTATTATTAATAAAATTAATTAACAAATAACTAGTAATTAAATAACAATAATTATTAATTAATTAATACAAATATATATTAGACGGGGAGGGGTTCTAAAAATAGGTGGAGGGCGGCTCTCATCGAAATCCGTTGAGCTCACCGGCCTCCTAAACGGCCTGCCAGAATTCAGAATTCTGTTGAGCTCAATGGCAGATTCAATCGGTTTATTTATACAGAGAGCTCTGGAGTCTCACAAAAGCAATGCCAGATGGGCTCTAAACTTTCCATTCTTTTTACTCTAATCTTTTGATTCCCTATAATTCCTTATAATCTCTCTTACTCATTTTCCTTGCATATTTTCGACACAACGATGGCAAGATTCATTCCTTTGGAGGACCTCTATCACTGTCTTAGCTCTGCTTTCTAATACTATGAAAAACAATAAAATGGTTTAAGAATTTATTTTTATTTGTCTATTTTTTTATAGCTAGTGATACCATTTTCATAAATTAAGAGTCTTGTTTAATATTACTCATATTTTTATTTTTTTGTTTTCAAGATCGGAAGAAGAAAATGAACTAAACTAAACAACATATATGTTGAGACCTTTTTATTTTTCAAATTGTTTGTAAAATCTTTTAGAGTTTTTGAATAAAAAGATTAATTGCTTCCATAAAAAAAAAAAGAAGTAAGAGACATCAAATTCTTGGACAAAATACTATTTTCTATATTGATCTGTGAATATTATTTCACTGATTTGTAAATAAATAAAAATACACATGGAAAAAAATAATAATAATAAATAAATAAACTGCACGCAAGATATTCAACATAATGACTGCAAAAGATACTTCTCTCTTCTTCAAATTCTCTTCTAAACGTTAAGTGATTCTTTATAAATCAACTACTGCAACAACTTCAGGTATAAAGAGACTTGAATTATCATCCAACTTCATCTATAAAGCTACTACACACATACCCCAGTTGCAGCCTTGCATGCTTGCTTTGACCAGGATCAACAAAAAAAAAAAATAGAGGTTTATATGATTCATAGAAATTTGGGCAACATGATCTGCACCAAAAAAATTCCTACCCAACATACGGGTACCGGAACTTTACTATTTCACATTTCCGTTTCGTGGATTCTACTTCACATCCCCTTGAAACAGAAGATGGTGTTTGAACAGAAACATACATGAAATTCTTCTTTTATATCTATGGCACATGACAGGCCGTCAGCGTATCAGGGGCTGATAGGCCTTTACAGTTTCACAACCATCTCCCTTTCCCCTTCCAAGAGACTTGAGAATAATGCAAAACTCAGTTTCTTCTGCGGTTTCTAGTAGTACGCCCTGTGTTATTGCTGCTAGAAGCTGATGCTGCTGGTACCGATAGAACTTTGCCACCTTTTATTTCACCTGAGACTGAACTAGGAAGTTCATCTACAGTTTTCTGAGTTTCAATTTGAGCTATTAGATCTCCCATCTGCCACAAAAAGTTGGATATCAAAGTTTGGGAGTATAATAAATTATATATGAATAGACCAACGTGCTGGCATTAAATGAATATAACATTTTAAGACTCAAGCAACCATGTTCTTCTTTCCACAAACATAAAAAAGCACCTAAACTCGGGAACAACCATCAAAACATGAAGCAGCCAGTGATAATGCACAACCAAAATCACCTCTTAGAACAACAGGAAATTAATGCAACCTGATAGCTTCAAAACGATCAACTTGGAGCTACAGCAGAGCTTAAGAGAGTATTTCCAAGCTATGATATTTGATGAATATTCTGTATCTGGATGGGAGGAGCTAGAATGGTCTACTAATGTGTCGGATAATTGATATAACCTGAAATTAACTCTATGGATATATTTATGCATCCAAAAAAGTTCCAGACTATAGGATCAGCAGCCTCTCTAATCCCAAAAAGAAGGGTTCTATATTAGATTTCCCACCCATATATCAGGGCTGCAAATGGATCGGGATGGATAGGAGCATACTTGTCTCCGACCCAACCTGATTTCATATTTAAGTCATAATTTTAGCCCTCGACCTAGCTCATTTGCTGATTGGGTCAGGTCAGATTTATAGAAAAGATTTTACACCCAAATGGTCGGTCAGGTATAGCTGCAACTGGTCAGGCTGGATTGGGTCACGTTTGATCCTAATTCAACCCGGTTTTATATTGAGTCATGATTTTAGACTCGAACCTCATCCATTTGCAGATCGAGTTGGGTCGGATCAGATCCATGGAAAAAAATTTTAGATCCAATGGCAGGTTGGTTTGGAACCAAGTATGTCCCGAATCGAATCTAAAATATTTGGGTTAGGGACATGATTAGATTGGATCATGTTTGCCTTTGAATCAAACATCTAACTATTATTTTATAACTAAAATCTAGTAATTGATAATCAAATAAGATTCATTAAAAAAATTAAATAAGAATAAAAAGACCAATTTAAACTTATATTTTCGTTCAAAAATTTTTAATTTTATCTAAGTAAATGATTATCCTTAAGTTTATAAACTATGATTTTTAAAATATTTATTGATATACTTCAAGACATTATAAATAAGAATCCACCAAAACAAATTATGAAATATGGATATTTAAATATAATTAGGTAAAAATAGATGAGAGGAGATCTAGTGGTTAGGAACAAAAGAAGAATAAGTTTAAATGAGAGCTCATTCAATGTGAATTAGTAGAAATAATTAGAATCAAGAAAAATAAAATTTATATAATTGAGGTTTATGGATTAGGTTGAATTAGGTCAAGGTCGGATAGCGTCCATTTTCTATTAACCCAAATTAAAACTAGATGGCATACATGTCAGATCGAGTCGGGTCGAAAAATACAAGATCAGAGCTAACCTAGAATTCAGGTCAGGTTCAATTTTCGAAGCTGACATAATCCATGGGTCTTTAAATGTAGATCAGATTGGGTTTAATTAGGTTAGGATCGGATTGGGTCACTGATTGACCCGACCCATTGTAGCCTCACGTTTATGTTATGTTAGGATCAAATATAACTCAGATCTAACTCAAAATATTCGAATTCAAGTTAAGATGGGGTCAAGTTAGACTTACATTTGAGTCAAGTATCTAGCTATTATTTTATTTTAGAATCACTAAAAGAATTAATAAAACTAAAAGAGCCACCTTAAATTTTCTTTCAAAACTTTTAATTTCATCCAAATAATTAATCATTCATAAGCTTACAAATTATTATTTCCAAAATATACATTAATATACTTGACGGCATTATAAATAAGAAACCAACAAAACAAATAATGAAAAATAAATGTTTAAATACAATTAAGTAAGAATAGATGAGAGGAGATGTAGTTGTTCAGATAAAAAAGAGACATTAACTTAAATAGTAGTTCATTTAATGAATTAGTAAAGATATTAGAGTTAAGGCAAAAGATAATTACATGATTTAGGATTTTGGGTTAGGTCCGGGTGGATTTAAGATGTACTTAGCCTGTTTTTGGTTGACTCAACTTAGATGATATATAGGCCAGATTGGGTTGGGTTGAAAAATACAAACCCTGTCCTAAACCAAAATTTAAATCGGCTCCAGTTTTTGAACTCGACCAAACCAACAGGTCTTCAAATATGAACCTATTGGATCTAATTAGGTTGCGACTAGGTTGGATCATAAGGTCAACTCGACCCATTTGCAGCCCTACCCACATAATTGATAGTAAGAAAATATAAGCCACAAATCCAAATTACTAGATATGATTTGGAAATAGTAACCAGATTCCCAACCAATGTACTATATATTATATGAATTTATCCATAGCACCTTCCTCTCCCCCTGCAAATAGAAAGATAACTATGATTGTATGTATACGCACGTGCATATGTGGCCAAGATGTTGTCATAATTCAGAATTTGGTTTTGGTAAAATTAAAATGGACACACTTTTCAAAACACTGGAACTGGACTCTAGAAGCCCACGTGATGGATAATGGAGATAATAACAAGTCACCCATTATACAGATCTTTATGCAGTATTTACCTGTTCCTCCAAATTCCATATTTTTTCATCTCTTGATCTAACTGCAGCTTGCTCCCTGAAAACGGAGTTGGTGAAGATCATAAGCACTTCAAAATATATTATTTAGAAGAAAAACAAATATCAACATTACAAAGTTTAAAAAAAAATGATGCAATAAAGCCAAGATCTATGTTTCACTGTTAAAATATGACACAATAAAGCAGTCTTTATTCAGTATCTTACTGTGTCAATTAAGCATTCTGGTCATACCAGAATTCCAAATGACCATTTAAAAATCATTACAACATGCATGCACTACCTTAAGGCAAATAGAAAACAATTTCAGTTAGTATTAGACCAGAAACAATGCAGAGAATATGAAGCACTATAGAACTGAGCACATGTGAGAAACCACCAATTAGAATATAGCCTAGTTAGCTCTACCAAAATGTCAGCCTAAACCATACAAGTTTGAGTGCTATCTAGAATAGATCTGAGAATTCAACAGTTAGGCCAGGTCTGGGCCAGCTCTAAAGTCTGATATGCTGGGTAAAGAATATGAATACAGTATACAAGTTCATAAATTTATGATTCTTTTACTTTTGTCATGATGCTAAATAATATTTCAATTAAACTATGCTGCCATAACATGCATTTATCAGGTTGGGCCAAATTTGAGCTGGCTCTAAGGCTAATATGCTGGATAAAGAATAAGCATACAATACACAAGTTGATATGGTTGTGATTTTTTACTTTTAAATAATAAATATGAGTGAATTGCATTGCCATAACATGCACAACCAACACTAAAAGAAAGTTATCCAATTTTTAATGTTGTATCAAATTTTCATACATATTCCTTTAAGGGGCATTTGGTAACCAAAATGGGGTTACTATGGTGATTTTAGATCGCGATCCTTATCCTAGAGTGATCTTTATCTTTGGTCATTAAGCTATTTGGTATGTCATCGGAATCCAAGATCACTGACCTGGTAAAACCAAAACTTCCTTTGATATATTTTACAACTATCATGATAACTTATTGTTACTTCATATTATTTATTATTTAATATTTAGATTAAACTATAATATTATTTTTCTCATATTATAATTAAATTATAATATGATAATATAGAGGTAGAGTTGGTTACATTCGAATGTAGCCAAGCCTATATCTGGTCACCTTCTTTATCCTTATATCTATACAATTCACGAATCCCAAAAATGAAAAAAGTGAAAAAGATGAGATGGCTCCAGAATCTATGTAGATCCAAGAATGGAAGAGGTGACCGAATCCTAAACTTAGCTACATTCGAATATAGCCAAGTCTATCTCTAATAATATAATGATATAATAATATTATATTAATATGAAAATAATACCAAGTATTTTTTTTATATGGATGGAGGATATTTTGATCCTTAAATCTTAAGTCAAGATTACTATCTGAAAGTGATCTTGGATACCAACCTCAAAGATGGGTATAGGATCACTAGATTAGACGGTAATTCTAGTAATAGGTGATATGAAATCACTGTCACATAAGATCACTAAGGTACAACCAAACATGTTGATGTCATTACCTTCATTTAGATTACCAGTGATCTTAAAGGGCTCACCCCACACCAAACATCCCCTTAAAGGTTTTTTAATAACTTATTTCTAGTTCAACTTAGTAAAAAATGGACACACTAAGTGTTTTTCTCTTGTATAAGGTTGTTCAATCTTAAATTACCACTTAAAGCGTGTCTCAGGGGTTTTTAGCTAAAACCCTTGAGACAAATTCTACCCTTGTACAAGGTTGTCGAATCTTAAATTACCACATTGATCTTGCATTCTAATAGAGTCTTCTTATTCTTGTTGTTGAGCTAGATATTTCTTAAGACTCCAAATCATCGATGTGATCCTAAATGTTAATTCTTTATTACTCCATAATTTTTTTTATTTCAAAAAAAAAAGAAAATACACTAGCTACCTGAAATGGGACCATGTATAACAGTGAATTCAAATGTTGGAGCAAGGAAATGAAGCTCTTGGAAGCAATTTAGAATAAGGAGGCACATAGGAAGCAGATTTGGGAGCAACATCTTAGAGAAAATAATCATCCTAAGTAGAAGATTATTGCTATAAAGAGAATCTAAACTTCAAGTAATCTCAACAGGGAACCAAAGCTATCTAGCCATGACCAAATCAAGCATGCCCTTAGCCCTAATCAACACCTGACAGATGTAATTCCTGTGCTTGAACCCTATTATGGCTGACCCTCGATAGACTAGGTGTGAAGGTAATACCTTCTCCTGGGCCCAAGTTATGCTTAACCTGTAAGTCAATGTATCAACCAAACTTTAGCTGCCCCATACTAATGACCCACATGCCAAGGTAATCCCAATATTCAGCATTAACCTAAAGCTAAGAAAAGAGATGTTTCCAAAGTGGAATCTTAATTATTTAACTTCAGGCGAAACGCAAAGGTGCTCTGCTATGTAACACAAAATTCACCTTGACATAATGAATATAAGGAAATAATCATTAGACATGCATTAAAATTACACATTTTTTGATTGGTTTGTTGGTGGGTTTACCGAGATTTTGTTGCATATTCACATGCACTAGGTTTTCTAGCGAGCATGGCTCATTGTACTACAACAGGGTGACCAAGGAAAGAGGGAGAGCACATGCAGATCAGCATGACATCAAAGTGGCATAGAAAATCAATAAGTGGCAGTTGACCATCATTAGAAATGATACTAATGATGCAATTCATTTATTAAATGTAAAAAGAAAAACAAAACTATTGGATAAGGCCTTTATAATGATACATATTGAACATAATTTTCTTATGGATCATTTGCAATCATGGTCTTCCATAGATTTCAAAATGCAGCAACTTATGTTATTTTTTCTCTCAAATACAAAGATCCAAAATGGCTGCACATTTCATCTTAACCTACAAGTTCATTTAATCAATGTGCTCCTTCCAAAATGTCCACAATCAATATTGAGAAAAACATTATGGACGGGGGAGTCAAAACGTTAAGCTTATGAGCCAACAACATTTACCAATGCAATTTCTTTACAGTAGTATAAAAATATTTACAGCCTCATAGTGTCTGGTAGTAATAAAATGACAAATGGAATATCTAGCATGTTTCTTATCATGCAAATAAGAGCTGTAAGAATAAAAAGCTGTACCTTTCTTCCATCTGCATTATCTTCGATTTCCACATCTCTTGATTCTTTATAAGATTTTCATTAATCTGTAAGCATTAGAGACAGCAAAACTACACTACAATACATGCCTAGATAACAAATTACAACATATGAAGAACATCTGCAGACTAGTGCCATCAAAGAAACTAAAGCCACATCTTTCTGTACCAGGGCTCCAAGGGTACTTACATCATCAAGAAACTTCTTCTCTTCGATACTCTTATTAAGCTTGGACTGCAACTTCTGCAACTTTAAACTTGCAGCTTTTTCAACAGCTTCAGAAATTTCTTTATCAGTTTGCTCCTTGACTTCTAGCAAAAGTGATTCAAAATACTGCAGTTCCACCAAAAAGTAATCATTAAAAAGCACATGAGCAACCCAAAATCCATCTCAATCACCATCCATGCACATAGATGATCGGAACCATTAATTTGCAAAATGCACATATTAAAAGAAAACTTTAAGAAGCTTGTCTCTCAGGATTCAACAGGAAAGTTAACATGATATATAGATAATTGGCTAAGAAAATAGCAATACATACTTTTCTTTGATTTTCCAGTTGGGATGCCAAGAGGTCATTATATTCCCTTACGACCTGTCATAATAATATATAGAAACATAAACACAAGATGTGTTTGAAGTAACAATATGGACTATGATACTGCAGCAGAATTTCTATTTACTTAAATACATTACAGCTTCAACTTTACTGTTCAAGAGAGCCTCACTGATTCCAGAATCTGCGCTACATTCACAACTTCCACACATATCATCACCATGAGAACAGTGGAAATTCAACTCAACCAACTTTCCATCAGTTTTCGATTGAATTAGTCGATGAACATAGTTGTCCCCAACATAATCCCAGACTCGTTGAGTTTCCACTTCAAGTGAGTAGCAGTGTTGTGTTTCTTTCCAATGTGTTACAGCATGCCCTTCCTTGTATCTGTGGTGTTGGAACAAAAAGAAAAAAAAAAAAAATATATAGATTAACAATACCATGGAAATGGTTCAGTAGTTATTTTGATGGAATAGCATTTTCCTAGTAGATCATGGAAGATAATTAAGTGTTCATCACCTTCTACAACCAATAAAACCACAGATGACACATATCCATAGGTTTTCAGAAGTTCCACAAACAGAGCAAGTTGATTTTTCAGGTTGTTGCTGGCAAAACCTGCAAACCTAGACAGAATATTGAAGATAAGCCACAACACCCAAAAAGAAGTGTATAAAGCATACATATCAAACAGTCAACTCAAACTTATATACACGATCAAAGGAGTTAGTTTGAATGACATAAAAAAAGAATGAATAGCAAGTGGTTGAATGATAGTAAGCTTTTATCTTTATAAAAGACTTAACCTCAACCATGACATACATATAGAATTGCTGAATGAGCAGTTCAGTGATTGAAAGATTTCAATTTTTTGAGAGTAAATTGTAAAAAAAGTGACTTTAGAAGAATATATGGAAAAAACTATTTAGTAAAGCTACATGGCTACAATTGACAATAATAAAATAAAAAGATATCATAAAACCTAGCCCACATAGTATTAAAAGACAATAGAGTCTATAAGAACATAAAACAACACGAGTGATTAAGCAGGCATGTCTCATACATGCAAGCCAACTAGAGAAGAATGCAATAAATAAAGAGCAATCTGCAAAATATATAACCATAAAAGAAAATACAGTACATTTAAAATTATACAACTGACCTTATGCTTTTTTCTTTAATTGCATAATGACATGCAAATTACATGAATAACATATAAACTTAAAGCAAAAAAATATAAATCACAAAATTGTGAGTTCTAACAAAAACGAGGAGAGATGGCATTAAACTTGCTTACTGGGCAAGAAGAATCTGTCCATTTTGATATGCACGAAGAGTGGAAAGAATGATTGCAAATTGTGGTGAGAATACCACTGGCATCTTGGTCTAGTCTCTCTACAATTGAAAGGAAAGAACTTTGAGAAAACTTACATATCAGAACATATTCACATATATACATGCCTTTAAAGAGACATTCATGGTGGCAATACAGATTGCCTTTTTTATGGTGCATTTTCTCTTTTAAAGTGATAGCAAGAGGTGATGAATAAATAATTCAATCACTCCACATTACAAAAGCAATTAAATCTAAAACTTACTGGAGTGCACAGTTTTTCAGCTACCATTATTAATAGCCTAGTATATGAGTGACCAATAAATGGCCAATAATAGCAAACAGACTATGCCTCAAAATTGATAACAAAACAAATGGTCAATAATTCGTTTGTGCATGAAATTAGAAAGCCAAAGTTAGAATAGCTTAGCTATTATCAAACTAGATGGGAGGAAGAAATTCTTCTTATCCAAGATCAGCCTCTCCTACTTTCTTTAAGAAATGAAATAGAAGAAAAAGAGAGACAACAAACTTAACCTTGAAGAGGAGCTAACCACCACATTGTTTCCTTTTCTAAATCCTCAAATTTAACAATAGGGCCAGGCAATCATGTCTCATAACAATCTCAAAAAAAATGCATGTGGCTAATTCAGAGAACCATGCTACTTGTCATTGCTTCCAGTCAGCATCAAGGCCAAGATTATAGCCATGCTTCTAACTGGTTTTACCTCATAAGGGTAAATGTCACTATGCTAGTCATAAGGGTAAAATGTCACTATTCTAGTCTATGTCTTCATTTAGTGCACTCACTCTCTCCCTCTCAATGCTAGCCAACAACACTGCTATTTGGCTATCCACTCATGTCAAAGTTTAAAGACCTCCCACCAAAGTATGATTGATAAATCACTGAGACTGTATTCATGCATTGTCATATTTTCTTATTGAAAAATGCCAATGTATGATTTTAATGAGAATACCTCCAATGCCAACAGCTTAACACCTTTTATTAAGTTGTTTGCCTGGCCATCATTTCAATACCATTTGCAAAATTACTGCAATAGCCAAACTGATGTGGTTGCACATCTAATTGACAATGTTGAATATCTAATCTGCTGAATCCATTAGATCTTATCATTTATAGCTTGTTGATTATTATTTGCTTTAGAATGGATCAAGATCATGAGATCCTCTCCTCTTGAAAAATAACACCTGCAAATAAAACTTGTGCAAGTTGTGTAGCTACAAGAGAAGTAGAATTCCTAATCCTTGTAATCTCTGTCAATCCCCTTTTCCAAACTTGAATGTAAACACAGACAGTATATAGACACCATCCAGGTCATCATTTTAATTATTATGTGGATCAGCTACCTTGATATTTGTGTGGATGTTCGAATAGCTAATAAATTAAATAGCTGTTTAATGTGTAATCGATTGCCCTTCAACATTTTTATTTGCTGCACAACCATTTCAATGATCATCCTTTTGACTGCCAAATTATATTCAAATTCTAGCATATGCTTTCTACACTTATATGTGTTTCCTTACCTGCTCTAGATAGAATTGCAATTACCTATAACTTACAGAACTAGATAGAAGATAAGATGTTCCAAACCATATTATTAAAATTCTGCTACAACACATCTTTTCAGATGCTGATTTATTTTAACAACATTTCCCACCACTCATTCATTGCACTCAACAATTAACAAAACTAGTCATGATTGTATGGAAAATCCCTCTCAATCAGCAAGAAAGTCCAAAACTCGAGAGCCAATTAGTTCTGCATCCTTCCAGGAAAATGCAAACAATTGCAGGAATTACCAAAGAACTCACCGAGGCATACTGGACAAGTAGGCTGTTCAGCTGAACTTGTGAGTGAGTTTTGTGTATGCTCGATTGATCCTGTGTATTGTACATCTACAGCATAGCGGACATGACAAATATCTACCTGCACCACAAAAACAAGGCTCAAACCAATATAATAGAAAAATGATGTGCATATACAATTATGATTATAATTATGGCGACTGAAATCATTAGATTGCAAACCTCCAGAGACGAGAACCGCCTCCCATTGAAATGCTTATAGAATCCGTCTGTGGAACTTTGATCATCAAACCTTATAATAATACTATACTGATCCTCCATTCCATCATTCCTACCGATTTGGTAGCACAAGAAACCCAGTCATCAAACCAAGAAATCAACTCTAGCCCCATTAGACATCCAAACCAGTAAACATATGTAGAAAAGGAAAAAAAAAAAAATTGAATTACGCTTTTTTTTTACCTCACAATTCGCATCTCAAGCATGTGCTGAATGAAGGAACCACAGAACTGGCAGAAATCGGCGTACGTCATGTGGTTTGGAACTGCCAGCACAGAGACAAGAGGCTTCCTCCCCACCTGAAACACCAAATTCCTGCTGTATAAACCCTAAGCCTCCCTATTTCTTGGCTCAATGAACCCTGAATCTTCCTAAATCTTCCTATTCTTAGCGCCAGCAAGATCGAAGAAAACCTTGATGTCTAAAACCCAGAGAAATAGAGATGAATCGTACCGGGAGATTGGAGGGAGAAAAGGCATCTTCGGGGTAAAGGTGCATAATTCCTCGAGTTTCCTCGATTCTAGGGTTTCCGGAGGAGAAGTGGACGGCCTGAGTGGGGACCGAGACGGAAGTCTCGACGAGGTCGCTGGCGTCGGTAGGAGGAGGCGGACGGAACGCGTCTTCTTGCTCCGCCGCAGCAGGGGCGGCGCCGCCGCCGATGATGGAGTTGGCGGACATGGCGGCCCTACCGTCGGAGAGGAGAGAGGTGGAGCCGCTGGAGCCGGAGCCGCTTTGCTTGCACACAAGTCTACGTCTCGGACGTTATATATAGGAGAGGTGCACGTGCATTCCACGTGATAGAAAGATTAAATAATTTATCGCATTTTTGTATTAAGAACTTAGCAATGACCCTTCATGGCTTTATATGACTTTATAAAACCAGATTATATTAAAATAATCAATAGGAAAGATAACATTTTTTTTTTTTTTAAGACTCGTGCTGAAATTCCAGCCGTTCATTTGATGGCCAGTGGCCTGATAACCCGTTCAACCGACGCGAACAAAAAACCGTCAGCACCCATTCGATCAGAATTTCTATTTTAGAATCTAACGGTTGAGTTTTATATATATATATATTTAATCCGCCTGCTCCAGAATTCCTCCTGCGACCTTCTCGCCTTTGTCCGGGTTCCTCTGTTAGATTTCCTCTGCCGGAGTCCCTCTCTTTTTACCCTCGCGAGAGGGACCTCCGCTCCCGTTCGTCCTCCTCCTTCGTTATCCTGGCCGTCTCCCTCCTTCCGTCGGCTCGCGTCCCTCCCCTTTGTTTTGGTTCTGGCTTAGATGTCCCTCCCTCCCTCCATATGGGACTTTCTCTTTCGCTCGATCACCTGATTCTCTCCCACCTGGAAGATATGATTTTAGTTAGAGTTTAAGTGTAGTAATTTAAATTTAAACTAAGGATCGTAGGCCCTGCTGCATAAAAGAAAGAAAGCGCATTGAGTCCCTCGGAGGCTACGTTGATGATTGGCACGTCGAAGGGATGGCAAGCAGGCGGGCCCTTGAGTGCTGAACCAGAGCTAAAGATGATCGCACTAACAAATGAGGACGAGTTCTTGATAATAGTGAAGGCATATGGGATGGGATGCCTTCTCAAACCAAAATGTGGTAGACTTTGCACGGAGGAGGCTCCGAGAGCACAGTGATGTGGAGAAGTGCCTCAAGGAATTGGTTGAGGAGGCCACAAGGTGAGGTTCTATGGACAATCTGACCACTGTAATGGTATGCTTCATTTGGAACCTCCTGCTCAAATCACCACGCATAGGAGTAGAATACGAGGGACTATATCTGCTGAGGGCCTTCAGAGCCTCAAGCACCTGTTAGAAGAAAAGAAATGAACAACAGTAACTAATTCCATTAATTCTTCATCTTGAGCTGATTTAAATTGCTGAGGTAAGTAATTGTATTGAAAGCTGTCATGTAGAGAAATAAGAGCTGATACGTTATAAGGATAGAAGTTAGGTGCAGTTTGATCCGGATTATGCAGTAACAATCTATATCTTTCCTATTTTTTCAAATTACTTAAGCTGCCAATTTAGCTCCATATGGTGAAAGAGCAGGAGAAATATACACTATAACTACATGCCCTGCATGGATTGAATTGCATCTAAGTTCCGTCTATCTTAGAATTGTCTTTGGTATATGAGCATCTCATGTCCTTCGAGCAAGTTTTTTAGGCCTTAAATTGGCTTGATAACAGAAGTAGCAAGTCCAGAACTTGATGAGTTCATTAAAGAGATTTGTATGTATGATGTGAATGAACCATTACAGAGCAATTATTTGATGGACATGAGATGTTAGCCAAAGGTCTGCTCATGTTGCTTTGTCATTTCAGATTAGAAACTAATGCATGGTCAGAACTTGCTGGGAACAGGCATTATTATGGTCTTGCCGTAGCATGGTTTGACGCAACAACAATAAGACAGCGTTTGATTGCAAAATAAATTTTGAGCAAATATGAGAAAGCTATCCAAGTTCCGTATAGAATGAAAGGAATAATCCAACTAGATAGAAGCTTTTTGGTGTTTCATTGAAGGGAGAAGCGTAGAGAATAAGTGCAGGCAATAAAGTGCATTTAACATTATCAGACCGCACAATAATTTAGATTTTATTACCAGGATAAATTGTCTTTTCACTTTTTTTTTTTTTTTTTTTTTATCTAAAGAGTGAATTAAAGCAAGAGCATTTGAAAAGGTAATACTGTAGTAGTTGGGCAAGATAATTTTCTGTCTTACTCTGTCAAATATGAGTCGGGGGCTAGAATTGGCTTACGATGTAAATATAAGTGAGAAATAAGTTTGTCTATCAAAACATTGGTCAATAGATTGAGAGAATTGGGAATGGTTTGGTCTACTTGACAGGCTCGCTTTCTGGCCTTTCACAAGCAAAGAGGATGCCTAGAATCAATCAAGCTGGAGAAGATTGGTGCATTGTTACTAAGAACCCTGCCAAATTGTTGCTAAGAAGCCCATTCCTGGCCTCAAAAGATTGGTGCATTCAGCAATTAAAAATAGAAGAAAGCCTTCTTACCAATTTAAGAATGAAGAATACAAGGAGAACAAACTATTAGCAACTCACCAGAATTCCCATCAAATATTATAATGGTTCTTTAAAGAGTGGGCAGAAACTGGGTTAAAAGAAAAAGGAATCTAATATTGCTGCCTGGAACAACATTAGCCTTCTACAGAATGCAAAACTTTTAAGACAGAATGTCCAAATCCGCTTCTACCGCTTCACAAATTCAAACGCCTCGTTGTCGAATGTCCAAACCCTAATTAGCTATAAACAATCTGCTTCGAGATTTGCTTCCTGAGGAATATGACAACCGCAGCGTGGATCAGTGGCGGTTCCGAATAATTCCTTCAAGTTCACATTGGTCACAAGGATTCCCGACCAAGGCACTACACCAAACACCGAGCATCCGACTCCATCCAGATCTAGTTATGACAAGTAACTCATTGCTTGACAAATTGCTTAAAAGCCGTGGTTTTGCTATTGCCAAAAATATGCCTTCCACCCTCATCTTTCAAGACAGCACCATACCTAAAACCATGCCGTGATGGGTTGCTAGGAGCGTCTGTGGGCAGGTGAGACTCGCCTCCTCAACTCTATCTTGAATTCTGGAACTCCCCTGACCGCTCTTCTTTGGCACACTTCAGAAATTCACTCACCGAGGATATGTACTTAGATGGCATCACTACACACTGAATCATGAAATGTCAAAATGGATGACATCACGGCCAAAATATTACACCCAAAAACAGAACAGTCAAATGAAATAAATAAGCCTAACAACAGTCGAATGAAATAAATAAGCCTGTGTCTTTGCCATTGGTTACTAACCGCCAGCATAAACACACTGCATGAGATCTTAAGAGATGGATAAATGGGCATAACAACAAAACTCTTGCCTAAATGTATATACATGGTCATCGATGTAAAGATTTTTTGTTTTTCTAAGGTACAAAACGGAATCAGGAGCACTTACAGTAAATGAAAATGAAGAGGAAGGTTATAACTAGCATTACAGTTTTCTAAATGCTAGTAAAATATCACACAACCAACAAAGATTGGGCTTATCATTCCCCTTTGCTCTCACTAATCCTCTATAACTAAGATCCAATGGCATCACCAGCCTGAAAATGGAACCATCCTGATTTGATGTATCATAAAAACACTTTGAACCACCATAGCCAGTCAAGGTTGGAAACAAGCTGACCATATCACAGTCAAACCACAAGGAGTTCTGCTATTCGCAGCCATAAAATGATCAAAACATACTTATGGTGCAATCATTCACTGTTTCTCTGCAGAAAATGAAAATGGGAATCAGATTAATAACAGTTTTAACAATAATTGTGATGAAATGTTGAAAACAACAGTTAAAGCTTGGACTAGACAAAATGTCAGACCGGCTCTGAAAAGTTTGCAACTGGGACTAAGCAAATAAATAATTTTGGATGATATATGATAATGTAAGATCATCCACAGTGCATGGAAATAATCCGCTAGTCTGCTACTTACATGACAGATTCATGTAGCAGGGGATAAGAATATAGTTCTAAAAACCAAGTCCTGATTACGAGTTCAAATAAAGTTCACAGTCGTTTTTTTGTACAAAAAATAAAGTTCTTTGTTTTTTATTAAATAAACATGAGCACCTACCATATATATATATATAGATATGGAAGGTCATCATTCAGCAAGTGAAATGAGCTCCTTACACTCTTATAATATACATATTAAATATCAATTCTCTAATAAATGACCTTTAAATACAAAACAATCCTGATATAAAGAATAATGACACAAAACTATAATGCTCATAGCACACAAATTCTTGATGTATATGTAAAATCTTTTGTGCATCTTGCCTATGTTATCCCAAAATACCAGCACCTGGTATTTGGAAACATACAAGGGTACGACTCATAAGTATGCAAAGAACAAATTTTAAGAATTAGAAGGATCAAACTTTTAACTCTGTCTAGGTATAAAGTTTTATACATTGCCAGTTCCAAGCCTAGATAAAGGAAGAGAGTTATGGTAGGTTGACAGCTAGCATGAAACTATAGTTACACCTTATAAACATGAATCCTATCAACTAGCTTGGGACTAAGGCTTTGTTGTTGTTGTTGCTGCTGCCGTAGAAGGATCCAACTTCTAGATATAATCCTGCATCCGCCATTCATGCCAAAGTCCATTTAACAAAGCATCTTGTATACCATTTCTCAATATTATGATCTAGAAACCACAACATTTACTCTAGTGTTACAAAGCACATCAGAGGATCTTGTGATCATGAAAATTAACTTTTAAAACTACTGTATTGCTGACAGATATAAAGCCAATTTGTGCAATGAGCTTAAAATGTGACCCTTTTGCAACATTTAGCCATGCATATGACTCAACGAGAAAATGATAAGAATTTCGTAATGACATACCCTTGGGCGTTTTGGACTAGGGGCCTCAGGTGGGTCACGACGCTGTTGGGAACTACTCGAGTCATTCAGGTTTTCACTTGCAGTCTGCACACATTAATCACTGGAATTATATACCATTAAACTGACCATTACACTGAAATGTTTTTTCGCCAGCTAGCAGACAACAAACAACATAAAAGGAAAACACACTCCTTACTTGTGCAGCAGAACTATGATTGCTAGCTGTGCCACCAGGTACTGCTGTCTGCTGAGATATGAATGGCAAAAGCCAGCGAAATAAATTGGAGAAGAATACTCCATCATCATTACCTACTCTTGATGCCTCCTGGGTTTCAGTATTTCTAGTTGCGCTAGTTTGATCTGCGGTAGAACCTGTAACTGACTCTTGACGATTATTGCCACCAACCTGCAGTACAACTCTTCTGCTTAGCAACCGAGACATGAGGCCTTGGCCAATTCGCCGCCCAACAGGAGCCTGGGCATTGCTCTCACTATTACCAGCAGGTGGCGCATGCTGGAATGTAATAGAAACCCGTGATGAGCCTGAAAACAAAAATCAGATATGATTCAGTAATAACCCCATCCCCAACACCACCCCCCACCCAAATAAAAAAATAATAATAATCTTATTTTAACATGAAAGAGATGCTTTGCCACACTGTTGTTTTCAATACATCAACTTGATTCATGAGATCAAGTGCACAATGATACAATTTTTATCTTGTCAATAACTACACTGCAGACTAAGAGCCCATTTAGATTAGCTGTTGAGAGTCAGCTGATAGCAGGGCTAATAGTCATTGGTTGTTTTTTAACAAAGTGTTTGGTTGAATGACTGTAACTATGATTGTTGAAGTGTTAAATAATCAATAAGAACATATTTCTTTCTTTTTAATATAATGCATTATTTCTCATTATTTTCTTTGCTCAATGAGTTATATAAATAAATAAAAAAAAGAGCTTAAAACACTAATTGATAAATAAGCAATCTCATATCCATAAATATAAATGACAATTAATCCATGTAAATTTAAAACATCCTAATATTGAGTTCTTACTCTTCTTAAACTAGAAGAAATTTTATCACATAAGGCAGAGGGATTTTTTTTTTTTTTTTTTTTTGGGGGGGTGGTGGAGGGGGGGAGGTGGGAGGATTTATCATAGGAATGAAGGAGATAATGGAAGACGGAGGGTTTGGAGAAAAAAAAAAAAGAATTTGGTTTGATTGACAGGGGCATTCATGTCTTTATAACTTTTATTTTGACGATTAAAGTAGTAGTTGAGTCCAACAGCTACTTTAACTAGCTGATCCCAACAGCCAACTTTTGGAAGGCTAACAGCTGTCGACTAGACCCATCAGCTGACTGCCAAACACTCTTAAATCAGCTATTGGAGGTCAAGCACTACCAGCTGATCTCCAACAGCTAATTCAAACAGACCCTAACTAAATAATGTTTTAACCAAACTTAAGAAAGTAGCAGCAAGCAAGCAAATTATTACCAAACTTTCAGCTTCCTGTCAACATTTTTGGAAGGGAGAAGCTAGCAGCCATGCTAGCTTTCCCACGCATCACTCCTAAGCCTTGGAGAACCATCATATTTTATTTCCAGTTCAAAAAGTTTTGCTTTTAATAGTACCCTTTAATAACATGATGCACTTTAGTTGACTCCCTTCTACCTTTCCCCAAACCCTTGTACCCTATTTCACTCGAAACTTTGCATTTCAAATTTCAAACTTCATCATTATCTCACCCCACTGCTTACTAAAACCAATCTACCCTTTTCATCTTCTGATTGACACATGGACAGTGATCTTAATATATGATTTTAATTTATAGATAAGGTGCCAAAGGATCTCAAAACAAATACAGATATGATCTCAAGTTACTCCAGAACTTTTTTTTTCTGTTGAGGACATCTCCTACAGGTTTTTCAGCATGCTAAACTAATGACTGACCTGCTACATGGCTCCTGACCTCCCTGTCCTATTCAAAAATATGTTAGAGCAGTTAACCTAAGGAAAGGGTGCAACCAGCAGTTTAATTCCCCTTAGCAGTTTAATACTCCTCCTAAGATGTTAGGAAATACAGGGACGTAACAATACTCTCTTTAGTGCTGATTCTCATCATGAAGTTGCACCCCATTTCAAACATACAAGGCATAAGTGAGGCAAAAGAAACTTGTGTCGGTGAGAAGGCTACCTTCCACCATGCTCTTGTGCCCTCATCAAAAATCTGAGATGAGCCAGGTCAAGAAAGCTAGCCTTGATGAGAAGCTCATCTGATCTTTTAATCAATGATACGTCATATTTCCCATGAAGCCAAGACCATACCCCTTGTCAAAGCTAGCTCATCTTGTAGATTTAGAAGAGGGAGAGATGAAGCAGATGGCAAGAAAAAGGGATACAGGAAAGTGAGGTATAATGGTTGGGATGGTTAGAGAATAGTAAGGAATCTGAGAGAAGTAATGATACAGAGTTGGGCACTGGAAATACTGTACTTCTTAATTGGAGAAATTGGTTTGTTCCTTAACTCCTAATTTATGTGGTTCCACCAGTAATTCAAATCTCGGCAGGACAAGGACCGAGACGTCTCGTTTTAATAAGATTTCAGGACCAATCTCAGCCGTTCGGTCTCGTCCTGTCTCGACTATAATACATTATACTGTAAATTTTAAATAGATCTAATTTATCATAAAAATAACTTTTAAAGTTCAAATATATTTAAAAATTAAACAACACACAAACTTCATAAATAATTTTTTTAAGAAAAAAAGCATCCCCAACAAGTACTGAGACGTGTGACCAGGTTGGAGACTAAGACTGGATGAGGCACAGGGTGTCTCGTTCCACAGAAAAACAGAGACACCTCTGTCCCAAGACATTTATAACCTTGGTCCCCACCACCAACCCTAAGTCCTTGGAGCACAGCATGGGGAGGCTAAGATGGTTGTATAGCTTCTCTATACTTGAAATGTAGGGAAAAAAATAGACAAATAAGGATCAATAAAAGAATTGAGAAATTTAGTCATTAAAATACATAAATGTGTATGAGTAATAAAGTTATAGTAGTTAATATCATAATAATGCATTACACCCAAGGTTTGAAATATTGAATATTGAAATCATATCAACCAAAGGTATGTTATGAGACAATAGGTATGACCCTAGTGTAGCCTATCTTAGAATCCTTTCTTTGCATTTTCCATATACTTTAGTCTCAACGCTATCTTTTTGCCAAAAGCCAAAAGCCAAAAGAATGGCACGAATGTCAATTTAAGGTGTTCTACTCAGGGCTTTCAAATGTTTACTGAAGATTTTGTATTATTTATTTATTACATAACATTAGATAAGACACAACTAGAAGTACATTGAAAATATGTACGAATTAAAATTAACAATTACAGCACAGCTAGGTTGCCGAAAATCATTGAATTAATTAATGACATGATTTCAGTTTGATAAACCATGCTAATCTATGCTTCTTGGAAATCATTAAATTAATTTAATTGAAATAATTTCTTGGGGTGAATTTCATAAAGTTCATCTAATCTTAAAAACATATAAGGAATACATCTAGAACTTGCAATTTTCTACTAACTTCCCTTGATATGGATCCTGCGTTCAAGATCTAGGTCATGGATTCAATAATCAAAAGACCTTTAGATACACCAACAACAAAACCCATCATTATTATTTCAATTCAGCACTAAACAATTGTCAGATTTTCCAAAAATTGTGAGATTTACCTCAACAGACTTTTTTTGGGCTCAGAAATTTCATGATCCATACATCAATCCTATGGAAATAGCCTCCAGAGGACTGCTGGTTTCTTCTTAAGCTTGTTTCCACCTTGAAATGGTGGAGAACAAACATTAAAACCCTTAAAAACCCAATTCTGATGCTGCTCAGTTTGGAATCAATCTTGCATTTCATAACATTCATTTCATACAATTCAGTATCTTTTACCAAAATCATATTGTCCTCAATCTTGTGAAAAGTATTTGCTCCATATATGTAATCTATCTATCCCTTGCTTTAGTTAAACTTTCACAGAACCTCTTAGAGTCCATTCCATCATAAAGATACAGCATATGTTGCACACTTGAAATTACAAATTAAATACTAGTTTTATTTTTGTATCATCTGCAACATTATAGATACCTTTCAAAGTCTTATTACGTTAAATGTTCTTTCTCATTACTTTAAGCTAGAGATCTTTATCTTGATCACCATGCCAACCTGAACATTATAGCACAATAATTCTTTGATTCTAAAAGAATATGTCCAGTAACCTTCTGATACATATCCCTATTCAGTCACACGTAATAGCTGATATAACTTTTAATCCCATTTCTTCAATAGTTTAATCCAGAAATAAAATAAGTCACATTTTTCACTTAATATTCCACAAATCTATCCTTGTAAAATTACCACCATATCTTCTTCCTCCTAGCATAAGCATTCATAACTAAAAGTATAGTTCTTCAATTAAACTCTCCCAATATCATTTAGATCTCTATATTTCAATTTCCTTTTTAAGTTTTAGGAATAAAACAAGATATCCATACAATTTTGATCCATTGCTGTAAGTTATGAAATACGCATTTTTCTTCTAACTGATACAATTGTTGTTGCAAATTTATTGGTGCACTACAAATTCAAATATTTGTCCGCCAAGTATTCTTGCATATTCTCTACAATCCCTACATAGCCATTAAGCAATCATATAATGGTCTCCACCCCTTGCAAAAATCCTTGTACTAATCCATACATGATACATTCCCTCTCAAAATAAAACCTTAAACACTCTTTTAAGATTATGCTGTAAGTATTAAATGATTATGAGTTGAATCCAGGTTAGTCATGGCAACCGAGTTTAGGATCCAAGAAAGCTTGACAGCTTATCTATTGAAAGTCTAGGTTATCAAACATATTGCTTATATAAGCAGTACTATCACTAACTTGGATTACAATCACAGATCGCATGAAAGTATAATATAATTCTGAATGTGATTCTGCTTCAGAGAACAGCATAAAATTTAAATCTTAACCAAATTTCACAATTTCCAAACAGACCTCGGTGGCTAGACAAATCATTTGCTGAAGAAGTCATCCCAGAAACTACAGGTACAGAATTTGCAGGAGATTGGTTTTGCGTTGTAGATTCAAGATTTGGCTGATTTATATTAGCACTAGCCTCATTGGATTCATTGGATGATTGAGATTCTCTTGCATCATTTGCACTCGCACCATTTACGTGGCGAACTCTGGCAACTAGAGGATAGATTAGCCCAACGGCACTACCAGATGAATCTGAGGGGGAATGGCCAGCAGGTACTGCAACCACTGTTCTTATTGGCACTACCCGCACTCCAGATTCTCCAGTAAAAGATGTAACACTTGAAACCCCTGGAAATGCTTGATGAACAGAACTTGCACTAGAAGAATTTATTGGATCTCTTTGCTCTTGCAGTTGCTGTGAACCAGACTGTTCACCCAGGTTAGCAGTGGCACCAGGCGAACTACGACCACCTGACGGAAAAGAGTAAATTAAAATTAATTATTAATTAGGTCATGAGCATTAAGAAGACAAATGCAAAAAACTCAGTAAATTTTTTTAAAAAAAGAGTATAATATACAATACCTGTGTGAACACGTATGTCAATATTCCTAGGAACAAATGTAGAAGCAAGCGGCTCTCCCCCCTGTGTGCCACCAAAGCTTGACCCAGGAAAAAATGGAACAGGCTGCTAATACAAAGTTTCACTGGTGGAATAAAATAATAACAACACATTACACAAAAACATAAAAAATAAAAGTATATAACCTGAACCATCAGTGGATTCGGCCCAGATGCAGATACAAAAGCTGCTGGTCCAGCATTAACCACAGCTTCCAACTGCAACAATAGAGCATCATTCAGACTACAAGGATGTTTAATATAAATAAGAGAGGAAAAGGAAATTCCTGATACATACTGGTGTTTGACCCATTCGCAATGTCATGGTTGTGCGACCAAGCTCAAGAAGCAACGAACCTAAGTTTCGTAAAAGAACTCCAGATCTGATTGCACTAGATTGAAGGTCCATCCTCATCTGGGGATCGATCGCACTAACATGATCCTCAAGGCATCTTGCAAGTTGCTGTACAAATAACAAGATGTCAACTATGAAAAAAAAAAAGAGATTATTTAGCATTTTAACTCATAATCACCGCCATCACTCTTTTGTAAGACTTCCATAACATTTGACATAGTCAGAAGAAACCTCCTTCCACTTGGTTATTCTAAGTGTTGTAGCAAGATCTTATATGAGAACACACACAAGATCAGAAACCCAACATGCGTGCCTCCAGCCCAGACAGTCAATTATACATGCATTTCTAATGTTAAACAGGAGTTATGTTAATTTCTGTTCCAAAATAGCCATTATGTTTTGTTAGCTAATACTTCATTCAATAATATATTAGGATGGCATGCATTAAAATCAAAAGGGCATTGACTTCGCATTTTGATCTTCCACAACCTCCTCATTCTTGCAGCTCTGTTTCTCAACATATTACCATTTTCCAAATCTGATTTTTATTTTCAATCTCTCATCTCTTTCAGTTTATGTCTCTGGTTGCTAGGCAGTTTGGATTTCTGTAATTAAAATATGGCATGAATAATTAGTGCTAGTGTCTTCCTGTTACTATACTGTAGCATGTGTTTATATATCATGAGATGGTGTAAAATCAAGTTTATCAATACCTACGCTACAAGCTCCCTGCCCCAAAACAGCAAGCAACAGAGAGCATAATGTACTCAGTAGGGGACACCATATGATCTTCATTCAGCTGCCAATATAAAAATGTCCAGGACAGGAATCAGGAGACCAAAAGATCAATGGCCAGCAACGAATATCCACTCAGGGAGAAGTCTAGATTCATGTACATTTAACATACACCAACCAAAGAATGCTCACTACATACTATATTGAAACCTTACCATACTGCTCCAGCTACACATTAAAGTGAACTCGTGCAAAGATGAAATCTGAGTCATGAACTTTGTTACCATTAAACTAGCAGTTGCCTTGTGTGTTCATCAACCAATCTTAGGTATCCATTAAACTAGCAGTTGCCTTGTGTGTTCATCAACCAATCTTAGGTATCCATATTTTGTCGCTTTCAACAGGCAAACCAACAAGCAACACCTGCCTAAACCTATTTGAGTGTGTAGTTACTAGGAAATGGGTTTTGCACTCTTCAAGGAGTTTCCTAGGAAACCAAATCCGAAAACCAATTTGATGCATAGGGATACAGTCTCTAAAGCATGAATTATAAGAGTAATGGAAACATGAGATTTTTGGAGGGGAAAGCGCTCCATGAAAACTAGATCTCCAAATGGATGAGAAAGAGTTTAATTGGTTTCCTTAATGGGCTTGCTACAGTCACTATTCTATTATGGTGTATTTTAGATTTTGCACTTTTTTATGCAAAGAATGAAATATACAACAAATACTAGAAAAAGGCCGTTTTATATATTAAATTTATGGTTTCATCTAATGTTTGAAAAGTTAATGGGGATTCAATGAAAAATAATTCTTCCCAGTGATTTTTTCATGAATATTTTATATTTTTAAAATATTTTCTTATATTCTCATTTGTTTGAGGATGGTACATCTTGTTTCCTGAATTAGGTACCTTTCTTAACCATTGTTTCCCGTTTCATGCTCTATTAATGTTTACAACATCAGTTTCCCCCTCTAGCAACCATGTTTGAGTGTAACCTCTCCACCACTCACTCCAATTACCAGCCTCTATCCCTTTACTTTGGCAGCACTTAAGCAATATAAGCGACTCCCCTTAGAGGCAGCTGTAATTGGCAGATTCTCTCTTCATTCTTGAATAACATCGAACAAGTTCCCTCTCTCCTACCAAATGCTAAAGATAAGTACAGATCATGACTTATGGGTTGAAATCTATTGATATTTACATATTTTACAAATTGGACAAAGCTTGGTCAATGACTTCCACCGTGTTGAAGGTTGATCAGATTAAACTGGTGTGTCAGGTCTAGAAAATCTCAACCTGACGATGATTTCCACCAAATTGGAGTCTGATCAGATTCAAGTAGTGTGTCAGGCCTAGATAATCTCAACCTGACCCAACCAATTCCTCCAGCATGCTTATCCTCCAATATAAACTACCACTAGACCATGCATTTAGCATGACATCTATCCAACCTCTGAAGCTATGCATCATTTCATTGACATGCATTCTGAAACAGCACCTTATGCTTTGTAGAATACCGATGAAACAATTAAATAGGACATTCATGCTCCCAACATTTGTGTTTAATGACCAGGCAACTTGTTTGCCCGACCATTCTCCCATCAAACAACATTGTTAATTTATCTCCCACTGACTGTCCTGTCTTCTTCCCTTTATCTTCCATCTGTATTTCAATTCTACACCAAAATTCTTTATACATATGCCAATATCCTTTTGCTTTAACATTAGCATCTTAATCTTTTCGTTCTTTTTTTACGAGTTTGAAGGATCAGATATCCAAGTTAATATCCACTTCCCTGACAACACTAACAAATTAGTCGAAAAGGTCCATAAGATCATAAAAACTGCAACTGGCTAAAGAGAGATATAAAGGTAACTAAATTAGATATATATTCAACTGGAGCAATAATCAAGAATTTTGATGTCTTAAAACATACACAGAAAAAAGAAAACATTTGTGAAAATTAGGCTGCCATGACCACAATCATATCTCAAGGAAAAAACGCTTCAAAGTATTATTAATAAAAATATGAGTTCTTACACATAAATTCAACCAGCACTAATTAATACATAAGAATATGAGTTTCTACTATTGCATGAAAATTATGTACTAATAATAAATGCAAATCAATAAAAGCCTTAACAAAATACGATGGAATGAGCAGAGATTGTACGGATAAGCATCTGGCCGCCTGATCTATAAGCAGTTGTCTTGTAGAGAGCACAATTTCTGCTAAAGATGCTAGACTTGGCAAGCCACCCTGCCTAGGAGGCAGGGGAGACTGAAAATCATGATTTTGCAGATAATTATCATTCATTCCAGCAGCTTCTGCACGATCAGTCTGGTCCATTCCTGCCAAAAGTTACATTTTCGACCATCTCAAAAAAGACAGAAGCTAAGCAATTGCAGTGGATGGCATAGCTTTAACAAGAAACAGACCATTAACACTGAACCCTTCCCTCCTGAACTCATCCCTTATAACACCTAAATACTGATTCATAGTGGTCAAAGAATCAGGAATCACCTGCAAAAACCAACATTTCTAATCAAAGAAATTGTTAAATAATGTATAACAGATTTTCTAATCCCAAAATGATGGAATAAGGATTGTTATTAAGCTTATGGTCTCAGTAAGGTATGAATAGCTTGCTAAGAGACAAATTTTAACATAAGGATCACCTCAAGTGTATTATGACTTATAGACAATCACAACTTACAATTGGTTGCTGAGATGCCAAGGGAAATGCAGATTGAAAATGAAGAGGACCCTGTTCTGAGTCAAGATCTACTCTGGAAGTAGTAGGACTGGGATTGGATTGCACCGAATGAGGAGGCCCAGTATCACCAGAAGTTCTCCCACCTGTTTCCTGCCAAGCAACAGACTAATTGTTCTGGGAATTGAACTTCTAAAATGGTAATATTTAAAATAGGATGCAATAAAAAAAAAAATGACTGATTCATTTGTGTCACAGAGTACCCTAAGATCAGTCCTCAAGTTCTGGAATGCAGTATTTGTTGTCCCAATTGAACTCAGGATACTAGAAAGTATCTGCTTACACAAGTCATGATCACACATTAGAACATATAAAAATTGACCTCATCCAACTTTGTCAAAAACTTCTAAACAGAATGGCCAACTTAATATTTATATCCTCCATGCAGTCTCACCTGACTAAGGTTTGAAGTGTGATGATCCCCTTGACCTATATTGACCGCCTCAAAAACAATGCTTCGAGATACATGATTGCCACGATTGTGAGTGGTACTTGAAGAAGGATTAGCAGCTGTAAATAGATAGCATACTCAGCATTTAGATTGGTAGATCAATGCAACTTTGAACTATACTTGAGAATGGCAGCAGTTATAATGTTTCCAATAGGACTCCCATCATGTATAATATTATAAATGTGTCAATTTAGCAGTTAATATATACAGAAGTAGCCCTTCATTTTATTCATTCACCATTCATCCAATATTTTAAAATTCAAATATCCAAAATACTTCAGAAAAAAACCACAAACAGTGAAAATAAGACAATGCCTTTATTTTGCTGTTAATTCCCATAATAATAATAGCTAATAACAACAACTACAACAGAAAGCAAATAGAGGAGAAAACCGCGCATAAGCTTCCAATGCTTAAACAAGATAATAGTTGATCTAGAGATGATGCAGAAATTCATTTTTTTTAAAAAAAAATGTGTTGAAAATACATAACGAGATTTTTAAAAAAAATCACCTAATTTTTTTTTGTTATCATGCAAAAAATGCATAATTTCCTACTTCCCAAGTTTTGCAGTCATGATATTGTTTGAGATGAGAATCAAGAGAGAAATGTAAGTCAGGATCTAACACAGAGTTTCTTATAGAAGCTACCACTATCATCTTTAATTGCCCATAATTTACCATTCTCATACCATAACCTACAACGGTGAACATCAAGCTATATATGTTTTAATATTTTAAGGTTCATGTATAATTGGCTATTATCACATTGCCATTTATGTGATTATGCTCTCATCAAATTTAGCACAAGCTGTTTATCAACAAGTCATGGATATTCAGCAGACATCCATTTTATTTAGGGGTATGATTTATGAACATCAATATATCGTTCGCTCATTTTTCTTACCATATATGTATCCAGGCTTTAGCCATGTCTTTTAAACAGTATTAGCTTGCGTCATGGTATTCTGTACCGGTCTGTACACCACCATACCGGGCATACCATACTATACCAATACGATACAAGTATCTATATTGAGAGCACACCGACACTCGATATAGTGAGTGTACCGATACTATTAGAATTTTATTGGTACACCCCTTGGTACCAAGATAGCGAACCATGGTCTTGCCCTTCAATGAACAATTGAAACATTGTGACAAGCTCCTCATCAAGGGTTTTGGGTCATTGGTCACCTTAAAGATGATGTCCTAGTATCGTTACAACCTTACAATAAAGTGATAATTCTTTGTTGACAAGTCAAGAACATTCACCATGATGTCCCCCAACTTCTCCTTGTATCCTCTCTACTTCTGTTTTCATTTATTCTCTCCATTTACCTCCTCCAATCCCTAGATTTACTTTACCTCAATACTTATTTTCTGTTCCTTCATAAATTTTAATTTTCCTTTCCTTCACGAGATTGATAGAAAAAAGTTGACACTGTAAGATAGAATAGAAGATGAAAAGTTGAGGGAAGACAATAATACTGCAAGCAATAATAGCAAGCTGCTGAAGTGCAAGTTTAAGAGCTTACATAGGTGTGAATGATAGGCACTAACAGAAAGTTTGATGACTGCAATGGGATAACATGCATAACAAAAGTCTCTTTCCATTATTGACCACAACACTGATAAGGCCTGAGATGGAGAAATCATTATAAAGTGTTGTCTTGTGCATTGGTTGCTGAGATGTGGTGGTCTGCTGGATAGCCTAACTTGATGACTCATCAAAGATTCAAGATTCTGACAGAACCAACACTGATAGGTAGCCAAAGTCAAAAGATTCCAAAGGCAATGTCTGAGTTGTTTGACAATTTCATGGTGAGGGTACAACAAAGGTTGTGATGCTGCTAACAACAATTCAACCAGTGATGTAGATTTTCAACTAGCACTAAGATATTCCACCACAGAATCCTGGTGCTAGCATAATCATCCCAAGTTCCAAGAACATGAAACTAGAGAAGCAAGTATTTATATGAAAGCACAATTTCCAGTAGAGCATAAAACCTATGAGATGCTAGCAGATGCTTGCATCTTGTGGACAAGGCATCAGACCAAGAACAGCACATGTGCATACTCTATGTTACAAAGAATAACACTAAGAACAATGAGTACAAGTAGAAAGGTACTTGCACAGGCTTGCACTTGTAAGCAAGGCATCAAACTAAGGATGCAACATTTCTATACAAAATATGTATAGAAACATAAAAAGAATAAGACAAGAATATCAATAGAAAAGGTACTGTATTCTCTAGCAGTCATAGAAACAGATTATAAATTGATTTTTTTGGACAGTTTTATAAATAAAATTGATATTTGTCAAAATTTTTTTGTTCTTATTCCTCCTTTACCTCATCTTCTTCTTTTTGACCTTCTCATAGTTCTCCATCTACTCTTTCATAGTTGTCGCCCCGCCAGGGCACCTAGCCCAGCCTAAAATGCCTAGGCAAGGCCTGTATGAATAGCAGCACACCAGGCAAGGCCTGTTTTTCTAGGCACCGGCTTGGGCAATTAAGGACCCACATAGACCTCCTAGTTCAATCAAGAGCTTGTCCAAACCAGCTCAGCAACCCAGTACATTCAAGCCAAAGCTTGACTCAACCCATTTCATTTGATCTGAACCCAAAAAAGGAAAAAATAATAACAAAAGGAGGGTGTTCAAACCATCTCTCCCATCTCTCCATTCCTAGGGTAGCTCTCCACTTCTCTACCTAGGTGAGAAAGGGCAGTGTTTGGCAGCGACCAGCAGCTATTGGCAGCGACGGCAGCTATTGGCAGCAACAACAGTTAAATGATAGGGATTGGTGGGGATTCGACAGGCCTCAAGATATGTCCATCTCTCTCTCTCTTTGGCTTTTCCCCCTTTTTTGAATCTTGATTGAAATGCACCATTAAACAGAGTTTATCCTCTTTTAAGATTGTTTCTTGCCTTCTCTGTTTTTCAAAAAAAAATATCGCAGGGTTATCTGGTATCATTTCAAACTACCATCGTGGCTGACATGTGCTTCTTTTTTTTCCTCTTGAGTAGAATGCTTTAAACAGGGATTCTTCCCCCCTCTCAAGTTGACTGGGGATTTTCTGAGTTGTTGATAGAGCTTATCCTCTGTCAAAACAGCAGGCCTGGCCAGTTTTCAAAAGGTTTAGAGTGTCTCCCCTCCCCCCCCTCCCCCAACCCAACCCAAAAAAACAAAAAAGAAGCCATGGTACTGATTCTGTCCATCTCCTCTCTTCATCTCCACTTTTCAGAAGATGGCTTTTTCTGCTGTAGATAAGTGAAGGGGAGGTTTTTCAAAATCAGAACTTCGATTTTTTTTTTTTTTTTTTTTTGATGTAGTAGAGTAGCGAAACATTGCTCTCCTTTCGAAAGTCCTGATTTGATTTTCCTTATCAACTGTTTGTTCTTTTCTTTTTTTTTTTGTTTTTTTTGTGAGTGTGTGTGTGTTAGAAATGTCTTCCTCCGAAATTATGGAAAAGACTAGAGCCAATAGAGAATGTGTGCTCTACCATTCAAGCGAAGAAAATCAGTGCTGTGTTCTTTAAGTTTAGAGGCACAGATCTTTACGGGTTTCTTTTTCTTTAGATAGAGACTTTTCTCTTGTTGTTAGTATGAATGCCAGCTGGTCAGACTCCATCCTTTACTTTCTTGGAATGGACAAAAGAAGCATTGGAATCTGATAAATGAGTCCATATTGGCTTGCAAATAGGATGCCCCTGGGGACACTTGAACAAGCTGCTGGCGCCTTAGCTGAATCTTTACCCCTATCCAATTTCAAACGGTTTCATACTAATATATTATATTTTAAGTAGAACCCATGTGCTACTTGTTATCAATATATCTTTAGATCATTTAACATGGATGGTTATCACAGTTTAGTGAGAAAAATGCAAGTTTTAATTAATACTTGAAATATATGAAGGTATAAATTATATTTTGTCACCCAGATGATTACCTAATTGCCTAGGCTATAGCAGGGTCCATTGCCTAGGGTCACCCAGCCATCATTTGCAAAATATGCAGGTTATACTTTACAATTACCTTCCTCTTAAATGAAAAAGTATATGAAAGCCAAAGGCATGTTATTGTTTGCCAAACAACTTTTCCATGAACGTAACATATATATCCATTGCACCAGAGATGTTGAAAAGGATTCAGATTAATTGCAAGAGATCTCGAAATGGCACTATAAAGTTCTCAGGAAAAAAAAATTAGGAATACACATTTCAGAACAGGGCAAACCTGGATTGGTTGATGCACCTTCAGATCCCATGTTACCCGTTGATGGTGATGACGAAGATTGATGTGGTTGTCTAACAACCAGATGCAATGTGTGGCCATCTTCCACATCTTAGTCATTTATGTTAAGGAACTAGAAGTCCAAGCCCATTGACTTGATAATATAATCTTTTTATATAGTAGAGGCAGTATATAACACAATGAAGCAGTAAGTCTCAAGGAAACCAAACCAAAACTGAATAACAACACTTAACTGGCAAAATTAACAGATAAAAGTGAATTAAATGCCACACCTATGGCAACCTAACAAGGAAATATCATGCAGGCCATGCATGGTTAACCAGCAATCAACATCAATGGCAACAACAAATAAGACACAAATTTTGCTACATAGAAGAACTTAAAATTTTGTATGCATTCAAATGCAGTGTGTATTACTGACTGAAAAGCACTCTAAATTTCTAGTACTTTTTAACTGCGTCATCCTTAGAACATATAAGCAAAAATAATAGAAATGGATATAGTTATTCAAAGAGAGGTTATCTCCATTCTATGTAGTCTCTTGCGAGGTCTCCTGCTCATTATGATTTTGCTAACTCTATAACCAGCGATGCATTTTCTTCGAAATTTGTATCAACAGCTGTCTACAAAAAAAAATATGCAGCGAAACAATAGTCTAGTGAACAAAAAGAACTATCAGAAAAGATTTTCAGAGTTACCAGCACATGCAATAGAACAAAATGCCAATGTGCATCCTCTCATGTACCCAGCAACAATCTACAGATCAAGCTAATACCTTCTATGTCTACAATTGCAAGATTTAATGTCATCAATTTCCTAAGTGTCTCATTTTGCCAGAGTTCTCGTACCCATATAATAATGTGTTCATGCAATGTCAAAGTTACATATGCTGAACTAGGAATCATACAAGTAGAACACTGTTAGTACACAAAGTGAAAGAAATGGTTTGAAACAATTCTGCTAGTAAAGGCCAAAGGCCACAGATGCTCCAACAACCCTGAACAAATGAATTCTGAAGGATACGATAAGCAGAGAGGAGTTCATCATCTTTCAAAACCTTCCCACGGCAGATTAAATGCTGCCATTCTGATACTATACCAGTGACAGTAGCTATTTGCTCCTTCAGCATTAAAACCGGCACCTATGTGGAAAATAAATTATAAAAGTTGTGGACTATAAACATAACTTACAGAAAACAATTGGCAAACCACCATCTACCAATATGATTTAAAGATGCCATATGACTACCTAACACATGCATGCACATTCACAAACACTCATCTAAAATACAACAACAACAACAAAACCTTAATCCCAAATTAGTTGGGATCAGCTACATGAATCCGTTTTCTCCATTCAGCTTTATTCTGAGTTATATTTTTTTTGTAAGATGCAAAGATTCTAAGTCTTTCTTTATCACTTCCTCTTATATGATTTTTGATCTATCTCTACCATTTTTTTTCTTTTACATGTATCAATTCACTCCTTCATACAGGAGCATCTCTAGGTCTATGTTGCACATGTCCAAACCATATAAATTATCCTTCCTTTAATTTATTCTCAATTGAAGCTATCTCTACCTTTTTACAAATACACTAATATAAACTAATACACTCATCTAAAATGCCATATAAATATACGCTAATACACTCACATGTGTTTATTTATGTATCTAGAAATGCGGGAAACTGCAATGCACCCAGTAATAAACACCTCCAATAACTGAGAATGGTCAAAAAAAAAAAAAAAAAAAAAAAGATGAGCCCTCTAGCAATATGGAAGTAAGGTTAGGAAAAGAATGGACTTTTTACAATAAAAGTAACTTGCATAATGGCATTTCTTCAGGTGATTGGCATCCTTTAAAAATACTACATAAGTTTTCTTTCTTTTATGCTTTGGTTTTCCTTTTCTTAGGAAAGGACAGAACATACCACCTTTAATTTATTAAGTCAAATACATGAAAGTATATTGAGGAAATATAAAATACATTCTCTGAAGCCCAAAGCACCCAAGAATACCCTCTGACATCTCTCCCCAAGAATAGAGAATGGCCGACAAATATAACAACATATGAGAACAGAACAAGGAAAGACAGATGCAAGGGAAAAGGTCATGAAATAAAAAAGAAAAGAATCTAACATGAACAAAAAAAATCCTTCCTCACTACTAAATCTGTCAAGTCAAAAGCAGCCAGTACATTAGCCAGCATCTAGCACTCTTCTCGCTTTGAAAATGACTTATTTAAGTCTGCATCTCTTCTTTGATACTTCCAATCCAGTTTCTTTCCAGCTAGTTCAGATAGATGAATGTTTTCATGTAACTTCAGAAAAGTAATGCATCCATTGCGACAGGCCTATCCAGCCTCTAAGGAGAAACTCCCTGAAGGTACTTGAAGGTCTATGCTTTGTCCCCCATAATCAATGGCGACAATACAAATTATCTGTCTGCTTGGACCATCGAAAAGCTTGCGTTCTAAGGATATATGCACCAAAAAAAAAAAAAAAATCAGTGGCATCCCAAATATTCTTCTTCCTAACCTTACAAAGTTAACTAGCATTGCTGCCCATCCGAAATTCCTTAAAAATTGATGGGCAACCTTTCCCTCAAAGGACCTTATAGCAGCAGACTTTTAATCAGGGTTTAGATCTCGTGGGACAAGGTCATCCCTATTTTTTAATGAAATGGGATGCGTCACTATCCTAACACTTGAGACATGCTGATTGGGATGCTGAGACGAAGATTGGACGGTTTAGGGCAGCAACCTATCCCGACATCCCACGAGATGTACTAATAGGATTTGAAACCATACTTCTAATCACTCCAATTTCACTTAACCACGGTGATCTGACCAAGAAAATGCCTGTGCGTTACATTTCAGTACTAAGCAAGAATTTTAAGGCTAAATAGAAAATAGAACTGACAAGATGTCTGATATTATGCACCTCCACAAAGCACTGTTTATCCACTTCATATAGAGGTCCATAAAATATAGTCAATAACTATAGTCTGCTAAAACCAGAACCAGCTACATTCATTGGAATACCATACTTGAGCTCAAACAAAAACCATCGGACATCAATCAAGCATAGACCCTTCATCGAACCATTAATTCAAGCTCACCAACGACATCTGAAGCTCTCTCTCTCTTCATTAATGTCAACCATTTCCTAAATTCCAAAATATGAGCCCCTAACATAAAACATTGTTTTGTTCACTTCTACTCAACTCGTGCCTAACAAATAACTGCTGCTTAAAATGAAATTGATATTAACACTAGTCTCATTGCAGAGTCCATTTCATAGACTACAAAGTACAAATTACAATGATTCATCCAACCTACAAGCAAGGACACAAACTACCAAGCCCAAGTCAAAAAAAATGGAGAGTTCCAGCTAGTCCACTTCCCAAATATATATTAGTCTTAAGAAATCACCAAATCAGTTTTACCTTGAAATATGAAGACCCTGAACACCAAGATATTTGGTGTGCCATGTACCGACCTACATAGCTCTCAAGTCTATCCCCACATTGGACCAACATTTGTCAAGCTCTTGCCCAACCATGAGATAGAGATAAGGAAACTACAGCACCAGTGTCATCTGGCCATGGATGGAAAAGCAAGGTTGTTGCCATCCAATCATGTTCTGAATATTATCCTATCTAGAATTCCTTTCTCCTTTCCCATTAGTCCTGTGCTTCAACTCAATCTTTCTCATTAGTTCCCATTAGCTCTTGCCTTCCCTTTCTCTCCCCCTCTCTTGTTACACTTATACTTCTTCTTTTCCTCTTCCTTTTTACCATTCAAGCATGGTTAGATGTTGGAATTTCCCTCAATCCACATCTTCCTTATCCCTTCTCCTCTTCCTCCTCTTTTTCTTTTCTATTTTCATGATTCGTATTTATTCTCTAATTCTTCATTTCATCCTTGCCCATCTATATATTTTTTTCCCTATCAAATGATTACCCCCCATCCAAGGTTTAAAATAATTGGTGGAATGGTGGGCCGCCTTCCCATCGTCTCAAGATTGACCAGGATGAGGCAAGCCATTCGTCGTCCCAGGTGTCGGGATGAGAAGCATTTCGTTCTATGAAAAAAACCAAAACAAACCCATCCCATGATATTTAAAACCTTGTTCCACCCTTTTCCCTTCTTTTCCATTATTTCATCACCTTCTTCTCCTTCCTTATCCTCCCTTCTTATTACTATATATTTTAGCCTTTATTTTGCTCTCCAACGAAGATCACTACAAACGGAGGGGAAAAAAAATGTATCAAATACACCATGTAGGTATCAAGACCTATGCACCAACTAAATATCATAAACGTAAACGATCCTAACCTCTTGGTGTTTGACAACTTTGACTTTGTTTCTCAATGTTAAGACACATAATAACAGTAGACTTTATATTATCTTTTATGTCAAAGGCAAGGAAGTAGACTTTATATTATCTTTTATGTCAAAGGCAAGGAAGTAGACTTTATATTATCTTTTATGTCAGAGGCAAGGCAAGTCTGACAAGAGAAAAGCACAGACACAAATGGAACACCACATGTATAAATCAAAGGTCCAAAGCTGTTTTGAGCTCCAAAGAGAAAAGAAATGCTTGGTTGAGATGATGGAGCAAATAAGCAAATCCAAAAGAATAATCATAACACAATTTTTAGGATTAAGTTTCATCTTAATCACCACACATCTCAAGGTTGAACCCCATGTGGTGCACTTATACTCTAACAAAGAATGAAAGCAGAATTGGAACGTTAAAAAGGCACAAGCTACAACCATAAAACAAAGAACAGGAGATCCTGTAAATTATTTGTATGATATCATATTGATGAGAGCAAATGAGTAGAGAAATTTATACACATTAAAAATGCAAAAAAGGAGGAATAGGTTTCCAATATGAATGAAAACAGAAATCGCAGAGAGAAAAATCTATAATGAGGAACAAAGAATTGGAAAGAATTTGTGCATTTAAAGTAGCAACAATTGCTGTCAAAGATATACCAATGAGCTGAGCATGTCAAGATGATGAGCAATTAAGAAAAATTATTTGGAAACAAAAAAAAGGGGGAAAAGGAGAAGAGAATATAATTAGTCATATGCTGATGTAGCAACATGCCAAACAAATAAAAAATGAAATACTTACATGCTTATTCACTCGCAGAGTGTATGTCTGAGAATCCAAAGTTTTAATTTTTATCTCGACACTAGTCTCAGAATCTTCAGCAACATCACCGAGTGATGTAGTTACTTCAGATGCACCATTTGTCGCCATCCTCTTCTAAAGCTCAAAAAAAACTATAAAAGTAACAAAAAAACTAAGGAATGCCAAATACATGACAACTAATTCATTTGATCATATAGATAACATCATTGGAATATCTCTATAAAAAAGACCTGCATAGGGATTGTATTAGTTACGAGAGGAAAAAAAATGAAATCAACTTGTGAAAAAGAAAAACGAAAAAACATATTCATCATATTGCAAACTTAGATTTAGCCACTAAACATGGATCAATGAATTACTGTTGTTTCAGGTAGCAAGTGGCAAGTGCCATTAGAAAATGAAACAAATGTGAACTTAAACAAAATAAGCTGTTTTGTTCAGAATGAAAAAAAGTGTATTCATTGACAAAAAAACATTCTTAGGATCAGATTTGATCTCATAAACTGTAGCATTTAAGCATAAATGATTTTTAATTAAAAAAAATACATTCCACTACTGGCAAGATCATCTACCACAGTTTTAGCAAAAATTGAGGATGCAAAGAAAGCTATGATGGAAACATAATCCTGAATCCCCTCAGCTAACCTGCAAGCCCGATACTATTGCCAGTTTGCCAAACTAAAAAGCAGGAAAAGCCTTTAAAAAAAATGATATAGATAAATTGGAAAGAGTCCTAAGAATCTGAGAAAAAGAAAAACAGCAGATGGCAACATAGGTGACAACATATGAAATTAAAAATCTAAAGTAATACTAAAGCTGCTTGCAGGTTGATGAATATTCATTCCTCCCCTCTTTTCTCCTATCTCCTTCATCATCATGCTCTATGGTCACTCCCTCTTCTTAGGTCGTATATCCTCCATAATCTGCATTATCCTATGTTTGGACTCAGCCATCTTCACTCCACTGATCAACTCCTGGTTTGCAAGGTTAAAAATCTGCAATATATTTTATCGACTGCATTTTCTGAGTTCACAATGTGAATATTTCAGTTAGATATCCAATTCAATGAGTTTTTCCAAAACCCCCCAATGTGTCATGTCTCAGAACACCCAAAACATTTCAAAGCAAGACACACCACATCGACCCATGAGGATTTGGTTCTGCTGAGTCCACTAGAAAGCTAAGCAAACAACTAATGAACCACCAACTATTTTATTACCTCATCTTGTACTGTTTAAAACCTCAGTGATGGAGATGTCAGCCAAGTTAAATATATTTGTGTTTTGACTTATACAATATGAAATATAACCAGTCCTGGATGTGGTTACGACTCATTTCATCCAAAAATGCTTTCTTAACTCAAACTATACAAACCAGGACAGTTCAAGCATATAGAGATTGATGTACATCTGTTAGAACATCCAACTTTTATGTCCTCTTTGCTAATTATACGATATATCAGTTCAGCTTGCCTGCCAAAACCTACAGATGTAAGAAAATACAAGACAAATAGGCATTCCATCCAATTCAAGTTTAACACATTTAATCCAAGCCTTATTATTTACAGAATTGGTGCATCATGGTGTGTTCATGTATGCATAACCCAATGACCGGTTCAATCAATCTACCTTTTTCCATATATCTATGGTCAGCTTTATCAAGAGATATATTTTTTAGTGATGGAAGCTTTTTTTAAAAAAAAATTGTTTTTACTAGCCAAAAAAAGTTGTGCCAAGCGCTCCCTACTCTCTTTCGGACTTTCAAAACAATCCAAGCTGAGGATCTCCTCTAATACGTATGGGTGTGCAATTTCATCAACTATTTCATTCTCAATTGTGTCAGAGTTAACGAGAAAGGAGTTGAGAGCACAAGTCTAACTTGTGAACGATCCAAACAAGGATCAAAAAGATTCTTGCCTCAGCCAAGATTCAGAGCTCGGTCATTCAAACAACCGCAAAAAGGACTCACGGGAACACGAACAAGTACACTGGTGCCCCGACAGAGACAACAGTCTACATTAAACTCCATCCTGATGCATGAAAACTTCTTGAAAGCAAGATTTCTTGATGCTAATTTATCGCTTTCAGCACCCATAAATTAATCCGAGATCGTCCACTTCCAATTGCTCTCAAATTCATCAAGAATCGAAGATTAATCCTACAGGGCATCCAACTTTTAAACCCCCGTCCAAGAATCCAAGAATTATGCGAAAACCTAACACTTCAAAACAAGACATCCGTGGCTTAAAAACTAAAAATCATCTTAATTTGGAGCAGTCAGATAATCAAACTCTCAGTTTCCCCAAAAGAACACGAAAAGACGTAAGAACCTGATTCCCCGAAAGATGCAAGAAAAGGCGACCGATGAACCTCGCAACGATATCTTTCAAAGACCAGCGAAAAAACCTAATTCGAAAGACGGATTCGATTCAAGCTCAGGAAAAGAATCTACTGGGAAGATCTCGATTACCCAATTATACGGCGGCGCTCCGAGGCGAAGACCCGAGGAGAGCACGAGGAAAGAGGTCGGAAGGGGATCCGACAACGGGCTGCCCTCACCCCTCTCTCTCTCTCTCTCTCTCGCTCTCGCTCTCACGCCCACCGTCCGCTTCTCCAATTCATTGTTGCCACCATCGAAGGACGATGAATGATATCGGGAGATGGGACCCGTAGCCTTCGGGCGTCGATGGGGAAAAGATTTTTTCTGGCTCTCGGCATTTACGAACGGCCCTTGAAACTCTGAAACCCACATGCTATGGAAGCCGTGGGATTGGTGATGGAGGGTGATGGGGCGCTTGTTGGCCGGAACCCATGATCGAGAGGAAACGGTGGCTTCTAAAACCGTGAGCTTTCGTTACCCAAAATAAAATAAAATAAAAGTTGGACAAATGCGTTGAAGGACTACGATGAAAATATGATGATGGAGAGCGGTTTGATGTAAAAAGGGCTGACCGCTTCCATTGTTATGTATGTAACTTTGTAGTTTTAACAGTTTAAGCCAAAGCCCAGCTCAGAATGTTAGATTGCATTCGATTTTTTTTAAAAAAAAATAAAAATTTATTTTTTAGCTCTGATCTTTAAAAAATATATTTGATAAGTAAAAATAAAAATTATGGTTTAACCTATAATGAAAACGGAGATGAGCACCAAGCTTCTTGAGAATCGCATTAAAGGTGGCTAATGCTCATTTAAAGTTGTTTCAGGGGTTTTTGGCTTAAATTGGCTTAGGATATGGACCAATTAATTCAAAGCTATCTGCGGAGGGATAAATGGGGGTGAGGTGTTTAGTTCCATTGTGAAGTTATTTCAGACTCTAGAAAATTACGTTAAACTAGCTTTTATGTTCGTGCGTTGCATTACTGTTTTAACTTTCCTCCCCCCCCCCCCCCTCCCTTTTGTATTGCTGATCACTGGAACGCATGGGAGAAAAGTTATGGTGCTACTGCAAGAAAGCTTGGAAATATTGATTGAAGACTCATGTACCACGAAATGCGAGACATGAATTCGATCATTTGCTCTATTTACTATTTTCATGTAAAACATACCCATGCATTGCAAATAATAGAGAATGGCTCTTGCTCTTCTTCAAATTTGGGAGAGGAATCCAAAGAGGACTTTTTTTTTTTAATTATTTTTTATTTTTTATTTCAAGCGTTAAGCGCCATTAATATGACAGTTCACATCCACTCTTGGAGTGAGGAAACTCCATAAAGCATTAAAACATAACTGTGCGATGCAAATGGTAAGGAATGGCTCTTGGCCTTCTCAAAATCCGGAAGAGAAATTCAAAGAGGGTTTTTTTTTTTTTTTTTTTTTCTTTTCAGCATTAAACGTCATAGTTCACGGCTATGTTCGGGGTGAAGAGGGTCCATGAAGCATCAATAAATTTTATGAACAAAGAGGACAGAGATTTTTTAAAGCATTAGCATTTTCATTATTATTATTATTATTATTATTATTATTTTGGCAATGTGGCAGCTTCGTAAATACTTTAAGAAGTAAGCCATGGGAAAATCTGTCCATCTCGCGTTCTGTACCATGTCGATTATGGAGTAGTGCATCAGTTTCTGAGATTACATTGTAACCATACAACTTTGAATACCTCGGGGGAAGGCGTAGCAAATAAAAAAATTTATTTAAAATGTGCCAAGTTTATATCCTTGGCTGAGATAAAGATTAATTTTTATTATATAGTATATGATACGATATAATATATCTAGCGCTCGTTTAAGAGGTTAAGTTTTTGTTTTTTTTTTTTTTTTTTTTTGTTTTTTTTTTTTTTTTTTGACTCAAAACAACTTTCAATATGATCCAATTTATACAAGACCAGTTACAAAGAGCCAAATGGGCGATGGCCAATTTCAATGCGCCCTTCTCTGTATTAAGTTTAAAGAAAAATCTATGTAACAAAATATTTATTAATTTTATAGGATTAAATTTGGCTACATTCAAGTCAAGAATCTGATTACTTTTTTCATCTTGAGGTACACATGAATTTCTAAGTTACCCTATGTTTTTTACTTTTTTTTACTTTAAAATCCATAAATTCTGTCAATTTAAAGATGGAAGAGATGACTATAGCTGACTACATTTGATTATAACCAAACCTATCTTTCCTTCTCTCTCTTTATATATATACAAACACACACAAATAATGAATTTGGAGTTATATTTTAGGGCTTGAAGTCAATAACTAAGGCATTTTGGAGTGATTTCTCCAAATGTATACATGAGAAAATATCGTGAATTACAATTAACTTAGTATGTAATTTTTGCCGAGCAGGAAATCTTATTTGTGCCTCTCTTTACATATTGGTTTATAATAATTTTAGGTTTATACCTAACTATGCTTTTCTTCAAAAATAATGGACCCATATGGTGGCCTCCCTCCAATGCTTTTCAATGGCATGCTTTCACATCGATTTGTTATTTCAAATCTAGAAGGTCTTTAGAATGTGAGGATTGTTGTATTCGATCGATCTTGTTGAAATTCAGTGACAAGATCTCCAAAACTCAAATGTCTTGATGTTTAAGGATTATTGAAAATGATATTTCATTGACCTTTTATGCTTCTAGATGTTGAAATCCTCCATTGCGATCAACCTCAAATCACCAATCTCATTCTCTATTATTGATTAAAAAAGGTTAGAGGCAATCAAGGTTATGAGTTGCTAAGAACTATACATTATGTTTTGGGGCACAGCTGGATCATTTTTGCTAGTTGGTGGCTGTATAAACCTGAGAGGAAAATTGGTATTTTCATATATCATTTTTATTAATTGATGATGACTTAAATCTAACAGAAGGATCAGTGGAGCATATTTATCAGAGATTTATCTAGATTGTGGATTTACTCTATGTCATTTTCTAAGCATTCTTTGGAAAGGAAGAAATTTATTTTATGAGATTATTTTATTAACTAGCTTGCAATGAGCACCTTGGTTTTTTATTTTTTTGACAACATGGCTGATATTTTATAGTCCAGTCCTTCATAAAGGACGATTTAAACAAAATTGAACTATTTTAGATATCAGGGATTAAATATTAAAATCAGAGATTGAGAATAAAATTCTCAATCAAATAGGAATTAAACATGAAGTGGCAGTCAATCTAGGGGTTCAATCTGTGATTTTAATATGGTGCTGAGAGTTTTTAATTGCTGAGTTGTATTCTTTAGGACTGGCTTGCCTCTATTAACATATGGATGGCAAGGGATTGGATCCAGGCCAAGATTTTAAAATGTTTTTTTCTAAAGGCCTGGCCCAAACAATGTAAATATGGTCCATGATGGATGGCCCATTTGCATCCCCATATGAATTTTTCATAATTATTATTTTTTAGAGATTCGAAGTAGACTGCAGTTTGTTTGTGATTTGATGGATTAAAAAACTAAAGCATGGGATCTTGTGAGGGAAAGAGAAAAAGAAAACTAAAGTATGGGTCAAGTTGAACACACACCTAATCTATTTAGTTTGCAGGTCCCACAAATATAGCCATAGAAGGTGTGTTGATATTTGTCATTAGAGTTATAGAAGAGGGAAGACATACAATGCACATCTGAAATAAATAAATAAATAAATAAGTAAAAAATAATAATTATTAATAATTAAATTATATTAATTTTAATATAAAAAAATATAATATAAAATAAATTGAATGTAGAAAATAAAAATTAGGTGGAAATCCAGGGGAGAAAAATTTGATGGATTAAAGAAAGAGTATTTCCAAAATAGAGAAACTATTAAGATTCAAGAAAAGTTACTTCTTAATGATTTAAATTTGAAACTAATATAAGGATTAGTTTGGATAAATAACAAGAGCCGAAACAAATAAAAGTTTTTAAAAAAATGCTATTTTATATATAATTAATAACATGATTTTTAAATAATATTTTTTAAAAATAAATTATTTTAAGTAAGAAATAATTTCATGGATGAGATCTATTATTTTTTAAAAATATTTTTTAGAAATAAATTATTTTATATATAAGAAATAATTAATTAATTAATTATTTTAAGTAAATTATTTTTGAACATGAGTTGCATTATTGAAGCCCAAGGTTGGTCAAAGGTGATGACCTCAACCATCCAAAATATATCAAATGTGGGGCACGAGGTGTACTGGATGGAGGCAGGCAAATCTAGTCTGAATTCGTCCCTACTTACACGTGACCATTAGTGAAATTATGCCATAAAATTGAACTCAATATAACTAATCAGAAATAGAGGTTTGACCATTAGAAATAAATAAAATAAATAAATAAATAAATAAATAAATAAATAAATAAATTTAAAAATTATCTTAAAAATTTAAAATTGCGTTATCCAATCAAAATAAATTTTGGCCGAGCTTTATCTGTTATGAGGCGCATAATTTGTCGCAATTGTTATCTTTTGGCAAAATGGATGCCGAAATGAATTTTTGTAGACTAGATTAGATATGGGTTAGTGGCTTATAAATTTTATCCTCGCTAAGCGTCATTTCTGGATGGCTTCAATCTATCGTTGGTTTATACTTTCAAATCAATGAAGCCACAGTAGTATGGGGAGGCCATAATAGTATACTATTATTATCTGCGTGATAGATCAAGGGTCGGATACACATCATGTAAGCGCCACGTCGGCTGGGACCCGGGCGGGGAACTGCGTTGGGCTGCAAAGATCGTTCTGTCTCCGCTCTTTGACAGCTTTTTCGGGTACACTCCCAAGTACCTGAAAAAGCCGCCACTGTCGAGTGGCCCGGGATGGTCGCCGCCTGCCGCTTCCGCTGCCGAGAAAAGAGCAGACACGGCGCGTGATGAATGGAGGGCCACGTGGCACGTTCCATCACCGTTAACGCCCCCACCACCGGTCACCCGCACGCGGTGAGCCGCGTGTCCCGCTGTGTTCCCCACCCGACGGGCAACGACGCCAACCAACCCCGGAGACCGGAGTACGGCGGTGACGACTCGCCTTGTCCTCTCCCGTCGGCAAGCCGTCTGGCCGTCCTTAGGGACCGTATCACGGGCACCCTCCGCTAAACCTATAGATTACGGCACTAAGTTAATACTTTAAAATAATACTCGCTTTGTAAATTAACGTCATTTTCTCTCAAAGCGTCGTTCAAACAAGTTATGGGGATCAATATAAAAGAATTGGAAGCATAGTTTGAAGCCATGGATTATGTGATCCAGCCAAAGCCAAGCTGGACCCAACTGTTCCTGGTACTTTGGAACGAGGACAAAGCACCAGTTCATAGAAACACCCTCGTTAAAAGAGCGTGAGGTGCGGATCCACTGTGGCACAGAGAGTTTAGACCCTGATGGCTTTGATATACTTTGGAAAGCAGGGAATAATTTATTTGGTGTTATATAGGCACAAACTATGAACTAGGGATAACCATCCAAATTTAAGCCGAAGAACGTGACGATCATCCAAATATAAACAGTATTACATGTAAATTTTAAGTTTAATATAAGTTATTATTGATTACATATTTTTATATTTGTAAAAAAAAAAAAAGAGTTGAATGTTATTTAGTTTGTATAATTCAGGTTGTATTTTATCTTAGTGATTAATATAAATGAAAATATAGTATGAAGGTAGAGGATTTAGTTGCTTGGATTGCTTGGTAGGATGATCTAACAGTTATTTTATTTTTATTTTATGATCAGATCCATTCTTCTATTATAATTCAACTCTAACTCTAACTAATTGATGAGAATATCATTACGCTCTCAAGGATATGTTTAACTTAAGATTTTATACTTTTTTTACATGAGATTTAATAAGATATCAGGTGTTTTAATTTTTAATATATAATTATTAAATTTTATGATATTAAATTTGTAGCGCAGAGAATCCTGCTCCTCTTATAAATGAATACGGTCAAAAGATTTAGATCCACATTCTCTAGGTAGCATCAGGATATATATATATATATACCTTCCAGACTTCTTAAGTGGAAAGGAGAAGAGTCACTCGTCACTTCACCTTTAAAATTTTAGGGCTCTAGCCTTATCTCTTGCTATCCTTCTTTGGCTTCTTTGGCTTCTTTGGCTTCCTTTTTGCTCCATTTTGAAGCTCTAAGTTTCTCAGCATGAGGTTCTCCACAGTGGTTTGTGCCGTTTTGCTGATACTACTATCCATCACAGCTCAAGGTAAGCCTAAAAGCCATAGCCCCTTTCATTTATACCAATGCGTTCCCTTGCTTTGGCGCATTAAAAGAAACTGATCATTTAGTTTCTTTCTTCTTCCCTAGAAAACCAGGTGGAAGCACGACCATATGATGCCTTCCACAAGCGAGTTCATGTGAGCACTAAAGCTATCTTTCTACTGCTTGTAGAGAACTATATGGAGTTTGTGATTTGTAATTGTTTTTTTCTTTTTTTTTTTTACACAAAAAGAAAGATATTGAAAAAGAAATTTTCATGTTTGATAACAGGAGAAAGGGAGTTTGATTGGAGGAAGTGCTGGTGAAGGAGATCTATGTGGAGAAAATGGACGCTGTTTAGGTACTACTAATGAGAGAAAGCCTTCAAGGACTACTAGGAGAATCCACTCCAGGTTACTATGGTTTCATGAAGATTATTATGGACCTGGGGATCACAAGTCTAAGCACCATTAGTTGATCATTACTCTCCTGTCCTCACATCAAACTTTCTTTTTTTTTGGGGGTGATTATTTCTTTTTCCTTTTTTTTTTTTTTGGTGTAGGGCTCATCTTTGCTAGCTAACTTGTCCTGAATGAGCTCCATGCAAGAGCGAATGTGAGAACTTGTTATTTTGTGAACATCTTTGATGTAGTTTAACTATTTAGTACAACAAGAGCACTTGTATAACTCCTTTATCCATTACCTTCCACAATTTTATTTTTTTCTCTTGCCGTTTCTTTCTTTTCTTTTCTTTTCTTTTCTTTTCTTTTTAAACAAAATAAATGGACCATGCCTAACTAAACATATAAAAGTCTCTCAATGCTTACGTTACTGAGAAGTTCTTGATGTATATCAGTCTCCTGAGCCATTTGGACTCTTGGTTGTTGCTTTATCTATATATATATATATATATATATATATATATATATATATATATATATATATATATATATATATAGATAAAGGGTTACAAATTATGTTGATAAATCATAAATAAATCATATGAACTTAAAAAGTATGAACAAATGTATCAAATTAAACATGATTTTTTTTATCAATCATATCAAAAATTTAGATATAAAACGGTCTATATATTATATAAATTATTCAATGCGATATATGTAACCCATTTAATAAACATATATTATTGAAATTAACACAAATGCACAACTCATTTTTAAACCTCTCTATCTAACCCACGTGTGATCTATTTGATACTAATTCAATCGTAAAATAATTATATATTTACAATCATCATTAAAGTAGAAATATAAATCTTTTTTACTCAAGAAGAAAAAAAAAGAGATAAATATAAAATTCTTACATAAAAATATAGTTATCATTTATCTCTTTATAATGAATTGCTCAAAGTTCATTAGATAGCATTTTTCTTACGAAAAATACTAATGTAAATTTAAAATTTAATGATAATAGGTAGCAGTATTAAGGAACCTAGCAATCCTCTTTTAATTCCACGAGAGAATCAACACGAAGCTATGCTAGTAAATTTTTCTTCTATTTTACTTATTTTATGTATCGTATAAAGATGCATAAGTAATTATCTAGTGTAAATTAATTAGATATAATAGATTGTGTCCAAGTTTGTGGGATATGTTAAATAAATTAAATTATTTAATAATTATGTCAATTATACATCAATTTTGAATTAGTGGGATAATTCAAAATATGACTTCATATTTAACAAGTTGATCTTAACTTGATTTAAAATCATTTATGTTCAACACAAATTCACGGTTTTCATGATTAAAATTGCCACCTTAGATTGTATGCCATACTTTGGAGTTCCACCAGGTTTAACCGTTGACACAAAAAGGAGCGGAAAATTACGTACCGAGCAATGTGGTAACCACATTATAGGTTGGCGATTTAGTTGGACGAAATGACTGCAAGGCTCTGTCCATGGCCAAACCCTCCTTTCCACTCAAAATCTTCCACTCAAAATCTTATGGTCATCCGCGGAGAGAGACGCAAAGAGGCGAAAGTCGACAGTGGAAAGGATACCGTCCAAGAGAGAGAGAGAGAGAGAGAGTTGATGGCAGCTAAGAGGGCCTACCTTTTTCATCAGTCATTGGAGGGACGGATTATTCTTCCGAACAGAATCCTATAATATTCTCTTAAGTCCAGCTAAACCAAATAACCCAAAGCAGTGCCGAAAGAAAATATATAGAGGGCGGACATGACACGGGAAGTACTGCAGGTTTCTAGGACGAGTCTCCTATTTTGTGTAAGCGGCCAATATTCTATCGTTGTTGTAGTACAGATACCATGTCGAGCATTTGATCACCTTGCTATTTGAATAGAGCCGAGACGGGTGTTTCAATATATTAAAGGTAAAAGGGGGCAGAGCAAAAGGTGAAATCGAAATAGAGGTCTTTTATGATGGACTAGGTACATAATGGTTTTTTAAGTGTAGCGAAGCTAAGATTTGAATCAACATAAGTTTACATCTTGGAATGGGACGTGAATTGAGACAGGCCAATCAGTGGATTCTTGAAGAGTGGGAGCGGCTGACGATCTGTCATGTAAGAAAATTGGCATTCTACGTGCCGAGGCTTGCTTTATAGAAAAATTTATTAGTGATGAGGACCAAGGGAAAAACGTTGTGATGGATCTCGGAAGCTGATGAAACAAATGGTGAGAAATGATCTGCGGTAAGAGACTTTTAGGAAACTTTGTTGTTTCTTAGGTTGGTTAGAAAGCTCACGCCTCAATATTCCAAAAGGAAAAGATTAAAAACCCCACCATCCTCACGGTCACAAGCAGAAGACTATGAGTTCCAGGTGTTTGATAAATGTATTTAGAAGCCGGTTGTTGAAACTCATTTAACCAGCCAACCAAGAAGAGGGAGGAGAAGGGAAAATGACCACGAGGGACAATCTCCACCAAAATTCAGAACAATCTCCTAGGAATAGTAGAAGAGCTGAAAGATCAACGGTAAATCTATATTTTACTCACGCTAACGCAATGTTAGAATGTATACCCCTTAAAAATTGTCATGCTGCATATTTACAGTTGCTATTTGCATGTTTACCCCTCTATGCAATAAGAAAGTTTGCAGGGGTTTACATACAGAGTTAAAAAGGAAAATATCATGATAAATAATCTTATCTTCTCATTTGAAAAATCAAATTATGATAAGAATGCACGTCTTAAATGTCAAACTTCATAAGGAATGTAAATGCACCCAATTTGTCGGGATCCAATTTGGTGGTTCCCGCAACCCAAATTTTGAGATGGAACATCAACGGCATCTGAAATAGAGTATCATACAACAGAGCCTACGTATTAGGATTTTGATTGGATTTGGTGCGCTATTGTTGGCAATGATTGCACCTTCCGTACAAGGATTAGGATACCAGTCAAGGAGCAAGGGGCATGGCAGCCAAATTTCGTATGAAGTGTGATCCACAATGTATTGACGTTCCAAATTTGATGCAATAATGAAACTAATTATTTTTTCGGATCACAAATGCCAGTTCAATAATGCTCAGCCCATCATTTAATTCTCTTTGGAGAGAAGTTGCTTTTTTTTTTTTCCTCCTAGGGCTAACGTCACCATTCTCAAATCTCGGTAATCACAATATGAAATTATCCATTGATTCACAAATTCAACTTCCATCCATCCACTACAGCCTTCAAGAAAGAGCACCATAAAACCTATAGATGGTTAGATGGAATCGACTAAATTATGTGGAATTGGTAATAAATCACTTGCCCGAAGTGAGATTCAATCCAACATTCTATGAGCATACAAAATATTGTGAAAGAAATAGAAAATGAGAGATTCGATTCAAGTAGATGCCATACAAAATAGACTTCAATAATTAATGATAAGCTGCTACTTCTTCCTTGAAATGTGTAAGGAGGGCTTCCATGCTCATTACAGAATGATCGGAACCATCTCTGACACGCACGCTTACCTGCATGTTAGAATTAAGTTAGAACGAAGCACATAATTTGCTATTCTGAATAACAGTTTACAATGCAGTAAACATTCATTGATGCATGAAAAGACCATGTTCTCATCCAATGTTGCATCCCTGTGAAAGCTGCAGACATTCATACAAACTCTTTGGAGTAGTCAACCTGAACACTACGAGACCATCCACCCAAGCTGCCCTCATCACGTGTAGGCAGTATAGGTAGTGATAACTACTGAGAAGGATATATCTGTTGAAATTCAACTATTCAAGCTTTTATAAACATGTGAAGAGTTACAAGCAAGGTTTCAATAATAGCACTATCCCATTATAACATATGCCCAACAAAACAATTATTAAAAACCATTACAGTGGTTTTAACGGACATTATTTGCCTCAAAAAAGTATTTCATTTTTCATTATTAAAATAATCACTGTAACAATTGCTGTTATAACAGTATTATAATGGAAAATAATGGGCAATAACAGAAATAATGATGCTATTTTTTTAATCACAATTCGCTTGATAAAAATATTTTTCTCAGTTGATGCAATCTCTTTTGGAGGAAAAATTGATGCAAAAAATTTGAACTTTGAAAAGGGTCAAAAAAAGAAACAATATTTTATTTAAAGAAACAGTACAAGTGAAATAAAGACCATTATTTGCACTATAATGGATAGTTAAAATGATAAATGATGCATTACAACTGGCATTTTTTTTCCCATTATTATATATAACAACATAACAGAGAGGGCCTGAAACCATCGTAACAGCTGTTATAAAGTTATAATGGCCGTTACTTTAGACCTTATTACCAAGCAATAAGGTTGGTGCAGCCTTAGCACTTGATACAGGCATGAATGTACCGTAGTGATATAAACCCAAGTTAAAAGTGGTGATTTGTGGGATACAACCTGTCCAGTCTTTGCTTCCTCCTCACCAACGACCAATATATAGTTGTATTGTGCCAATTGAGCTTCTCGTACCTGCGGAGATGCAAATATGCAATCATGCACAGTGGATGTGAAAGACAGCACAAGATCAACTAGAGTGATATCTAATTATTTAAGCCATGAGTTTTTCATGATCCATCAGTTGTGATACCATTAAAATAATTTCATAGGATAAGCTACAGCATGACACCATACAGTATCTTAAATAATATAAGCAGCAAAATGAGAATTATTAATAAAATTTCTCCCTCCCAATGAACTCAAGAGAGAAACTCCAAGCAGATATTGTGCTTGGAGAGTGTGTCTAATAAAAGAACAAATTCTGGCAAATTATCAGTGATACTAGAACTATATTTATGATACCTATTTTCAACTTTAAGTAACATAGAGCATATTGGAACAGGTGATGTACTATCTCAATGCAAGCAAAAGTAATCTGACATTTAAACTTCCATGTCAAAATTTTGTAACTTCTTTAATGGTTCAGGCTCATCACTTCTGCATCAATTGCCTGCTCACATCCCCTGCGACACAGGTAAGTGGAATGGTACAAACATTTCAATCATGTGTGTGGTGATATGGTGGCCTGGAAATATATTCAAGAGTTGGTCTATGAGCTTCTGCACATTGATGTTGATGTCATTTATTTACCTGAATATAGAGGCATGAACTGTAGCTTGCTAAATGAACAACATATGGTCTGTAACTCTGTGTAACCGAAAACATGCAATTTTACTTGAAGAAGTATATTTCTAAACTATGTGGAAATTTTCAGGGAATTTTGCAGACACCATGTTAGCCAGCATACAGATAATGAGATCTGGTAGGTGACCAAGTCAGAAAATGTTTTTCTCACATCAACTTGCAATAACTAGCATGTGATTCTTTTTTTTCTTTAAAACAAAAAACTTGAGTCTTGAAGATTTTGAGTCTTCATGAGGATGAAAGATTTGTGCTAAGATAAAGACACAAATAAAATCAAGAAAAGCAAACCATACTTGCACTGCAAATACTATATTTTGGCCTTTATAAAAAGAAAACAAAAAAGCAAAATCAGTTACTATCTTATCCACGTTACGATGAGATATTATCAGCATTTTTTTTTTTTTTTTTGATTCTTACTACAGAAAGTATCGCAAATATGGAAATATTATTGAATGACCTTCCGAGATATATTCCTTCCTAGACAGACACAACTTGAGAGGAACATATGGCAATCTACGATACTGTAGTAAAAGCAATTATCTTGATGTTTCAATAATATGACATATTTTCACAATACAAATGTGGCTTGGCTGACCATCAAACCATTAATAGATTGTTGAACCAAATAATTTAAGTGGTTTAGATAAATATTGTTTACACATGCAAACAGGGGAGGAACTGATTGAGGTGGAATGGGGATTATTATAACAAAAAAAAAAAAAAAAACATCTAGTGAATGCCTGTTACAGGGTCAGAATCTGCCAGCATCATTCATCATTGAGGATCATGTTGGGGCTTGGTGTTGCAAAGTTTAAGCAACTCTTCAAGCAAATGATACGTTGTTTAGTTCTCAAGGATGGAGGTAAGGGGAAAAGTGTCTCTGAACAGAGAAATATAACATATTAACGTTTTCTGACACAAGACAGAAAAAAATGACATGCAGAAGACTACAGCCAATAAATTTTATTCTTATTGATAAGATTTTAGCCAATTTTAGTCATCAGTCTTTTGAGAAAGATTTCTATTAGCCATTAAAAAAAAAGTTGTTTTTTGCCAAAAAAACCCACTTTGTTATCAATTTTGCATATTAGTGCCATTTTATTCCAGGAATGGCCAATGTTATGAAATTTTCAGATGCTTTTGCCCCTGCCTTACACATACATTGCATCCAGCACTCAACAAATTTGTGCATGCAGCATGATTCACTTAGTACTAAGGGGCATACTAGTAAAATTCTAACATGGTGTCGATACGCATGGTACACTTGATATGGAAGAATACGAATATCGTACTGGTACCGGTACAATATCAGTATGGTATTGCACACCCAGTATGGCTGACATGTCTGCTTGGACCACAGGCAAAAGTGGCTGAAAATTTTAAAACTGGGCCATTCTTGCAAAGAAAAAGTTCTAAATCTGCAAAATAGTAAATAAATTGGGCTGCTTTTTTTTTCAAAATTCCCTTTAGTGATGTACCAATCAAAGAAATTGTGGACGCCAATAATCCAAGCTCAATCTGTCCAAGTGGACCAACACTTTATGATCAATTGTAAAGCTGCCCTTGCCAATTATTTGTGCATATTATCTTGGTCCATTTATATCTCAAACAGCCCCTTGCCTTGTTATTTAACCATTCCAAACTCAGATTGAAATAGATAACAACAATTAGATATCAGAGAGAAAGCATATACAGTCAAGTAGTTTAATACTAGTTTTAGTTAACCGAAACAGAAGCTTAATTTCAGCACTTATAGTGACCACAACATAATAACAATGAAAGAAATAATTAAAGGGAAAATAAAAGGCAAACCTTCTTTTGGATCTTTCTATCTGTTATGTCAGCATCAACATAATACCCAGCTTGATGTATCTGATCACGTACCTGTAATAACAAAAAAAAAAATATAATGTTAATGATAAATGAAATGGATATAAGATTTTCTTAGAAAGAAAGAAAGTTAGAGGAATCTTCTTTTCCACTGGGGAAGATTCATAAGGCAGACGGTGAATGCCAACAAGAAAAGCACGAAAGAAGAAGAAAGAGAGAGGAGGGACATGGATTGAGCAGGATGCATTCTCCATAAAATACTTGAGAAGTAAAGGTTATAGTCATTCCCACATTTACAAAATTGAACACAATCAAAAAGCAGACAAAAAAAAAATTCAGCATCCAGCATAGAAAATCACAATATACAGAATACAAATAAACAGAGGTTGGCCTAATACAATATTATAGAATGTGACATGAAAAAAAAATGTTCAAAAGCTAGACTGGTCTCATTAGCATTAGGCCATGAACTTTTTAGTAAATGCTTATAACAGAAATGACTCTTCCTAAATGAAAGCTGCAATTTGCTGAATCCTTTTTTCCAGGTGAATAATAGCGGACAATTAAGCAACATAGAATTAATTTTCATGTCAAGGATTTGGTCCACATTGAACATATGAATGAACATTTGATGCACTGCATGTAGGAGTTATGCTTAACAATAGAAAATTGGAAAAAAGAAAAGAAAAGAAAAGAAAAGAAGCAAGAGTTTTACTCCAGCATTCACGATTTGCAAAATGTGAGATACATCAGTTGCTACATGGCTTTAGCAGACATCCTTTAATGTTTTTCCTTGCAATATATTACAGATAAGTCAAGCTTAAAGTGAAGTGAATTATTCAGCAAACTCTACATTCTCGCCTAATAAGTTGGCAGGGAAGAAGCACAAAACTAGGAAACTTTTTCAATCAATAAATATCAGCAGAATCAGCAATTTGGTACATATCACGCAATTTCTTGTTCAGTGTGATCCAAAAAACATAATACAGTTCAAGCTATTGAAACCAATTTGAAAATAGCCAAATATGGTGGAAACACATTGGTACAGCTTTCGCATCACCAATGCAGAAAAGCTGGTTTAATTTTTGCTCCACATATAAGAAGACTAAGATGAAATAGAAGCTAGGAAAAGCTAGAGATGCCAAGGTAGTCCTCAACTAAATATATTCAAAACAAGTTCTCAAATGGTAGAAAGACATCAATTATGATGATAATAACAGTAGCATGTTACAGCAAGTTTACTCCCCATAAGTCTTCAGAACACCAAATATAAGGTTCTAGTACAACCTGCTGGCATCAAATAGAGGTACTTAAAAGACTAAGCATCTATGCAACTGTTGTTACCTGTTTTGCATAATCTTCAGATTTATTGGATACATTACAAACAATGGCTTGGCGAGGGCTAAGCCAGAAGGGCCATTTTCCTTTATAATGTTCCAAAAGAATTGCAAACATCCGTTCAACAGATCCTAGGATGGCCCTATGTATCATCACAGGTCTCTCCATTTTCTTTTCATCTTCAGCTGAATATGATAATTTGAAACGAAGAGGAAGTTGGAAGTCCAACTGCAATAAGACATCCGTAAGTTAGACAAGCTGAAGAATATTTTGTCAGAAATAATAATATATGCTCTATGATATAGTACCTGTAGAGTGGCACATTGAAATTTTCTCTTTAGGGCATCAAAAACACCGATATCAATTTTTGGTCCATAAAATGCTCCATCTCCTTCATTGATCTGCACACGAATATTATAACTAAGCACAAATAATGCCACTTTGTGCCTCATATTTGATCATAAAAGTAGAGTTATACAATGGCACGTGAAATGAAAATGGAAGTTGTTATTAGCTGATGTGTTTGACTGGTGCATATTCAATATAAAGAATCACCATACAAATCTACTGTTGTTCAGATCATTTCCTATTTCAACAATTGAAGATTCATGAGTTTTATCTTTAAGTTTTTTAGTAATACTTTCAAAGACACACAACGAATGAGAAATGAGAGTGGACAAGCCACGAAACTGGTAAGATGAACAAAGTAGGGAATACAGATGGACATACAAATACAAGAAACTATAATGACTTCAGGAGGTATTTCATATTATTATTACACAATCCTTTATACTTGTGGTAGTTTGAATTTCCAATATCTCTTACTGTGAAAATCTAGTAAAATATATAATAAACCCAGGGGGTTAAAACACAGCCTTGATCAGGAGAACAGAAATGGTAATTCTCTGATCAATTAAGGCATTGAACAAATACACAGTAAATTCAAATGGTTGTCCTGGATCCAACATGAGATAACACAAAATATTCATAAGTTCACAAAGAGTAGTTGCAAACAGAGGACTTTTAGTGACTAGATGGTAAGGTGCACAGAGTGCTTGACAACAAGTTCAGGCAAACTATATACTGAAAAAATAGGTGTCCCCCAAGTGATGGACTGAAAATTTGGCAGCAATAAGAAGCTTGAACCACATGGCAATAAGATAGGCTGGTAGTCCAAACAGCTGTACATTAGCAACTAACAAAATTTAACTGTCTAACTACCAAGAATGCATCTACCAACCAAGCACCACCATTACTGATGGAAAATCAAATCAGCATGGTGTAGCAACAAGGACAGAACTAGGTGAATTGAAGGAAGAAAAGCATTGACGACTCACTACAACCAGTGATTTAAAAAGGAGGTAGGTACTCGCTACAGCTTATTTGATATCCAGCCCAATCTACACAAACGGTGTTAAACTATGGAATTTGGTTTCCGTAAAAGGTGAGGTCCAAATTATGATTCGAAAAACTTGACATGTCCATCAAAACATCAGATGGTTCCTTCATATCTTATTTGACAAAAGGACATCCTTGTCAGATAATAAAAGACTTTCATTCAAAGAAATGATGATAGTTAAAGATTTGAGTAAACAATATATTGGAAATAGGAAATTCTTTCTTGCAAGTGACAGGAGAACAAGGAGAGTTCCTTAGGTGGCAGGAAAAATATGTTGCCTATGACAATTAAAAGTAGAAAGAATATGGATAAAATCACACTGATGGAGATTAAAAATACAGAAAAATATAATAATTTCATTTTTAAGAAATGACCTGTGAGCTGATATAGAACATGTTTTGATGCCTTTATTATGAACATAGCTATTGTAATTATTTCGGGCAGGTTCTAGTAAAGCTGGCAGTGGATGCTAACTGAATAAGTGCAAGCCTGAAATAGAATTCAAAATGTTCAACATAGATATAGTTCATCATCATGAACACACAACATTGAATAAAGAAAGCAAGTCCATTCAGTGTTCAACTTTTAGTGAAATCCAACATTTTTTTTTCAAATTTGGTGATGAGATACCAAAATCACCTTTTACAACTACAATATACCAAAAGAAAATGAAAAATAAGAACTTTGGATCTTAGATTTTTCTTCTTAAGGGAAAATTACAAGAGTTCATACTTTAAAAAGAAAAACTTAGGAATTTTAATATAAGTACCTGCCATGGCCTTCCAAATTCATTGAGAGCATCAGAGAGAGCAGCCTCAGCTTTATCCCATGTTTCTATGTCCCCAAGGTACTTCTCAGGACGCTACATTTTAGAAAGACAACAAAAATAAAATGCAGAGTCATTTATTCCTTCATTCAATGGTAAAATGCATTAAAAGGAATGAAATAACATAATAATCACTAGTATGACATATAAATATCAACGACAAGGGCTGTATATTGCCATAAATAGTTCCAGAATATGAAAAAGAAAATATAAAATCATGATGATACAATTGGGTTCAACCACAATGCCCAAATTAACAAATCTACAGGATCAAACAATCAACATAACTAGGATGTCTTGGGGGAACAATGTCATAACTTTAACTCAATGATATCACTGATATGTTTCTTTTCATGGTAAAAGAAAATCTAATTTTTGATTCATTTAGTTTGCCAGAAAATTTGATGAGTTGAGGAAGACAATTTTGACAATACATCATGTCAAGTTCAAAGTTTCGTTATACGGCACTTCATTCTGGAAAATGAGAAGTCAAACATTCCAGCAAATATTAAAAATAATTTTTCATATTTTAAGTATTTCCTGCAAAACAAACGATCAGAAAAAGGCATTTCCAGGGAAAACTAGTTTTTAAAACTCATTTCCTTGCAATAAGTTGTGGAGGACTGCACCAACAACGATTAAGTTTTCTCCTTTAAGTAAAGCGGTTAACATCCTCAAAAGCTGATTATCAAGGATAGTGATGCTAAATGTAGCAGGGGTTTCAGTACCTAAAAAACACTAATATATTAGACAGACGCATATGAAGGTATCGCAGTTAGTAAGTCTGTATTATCAAACAGTACAAAGATAAGACCAAGAAGCATACGTAAATCTGAATCATGAACCAATAAAGATGATTTAAAATCAGCTGTATATTTCCTAGGTTAAAAGATGATATATTTTTCAAGCAAAAAAGGAATGATATATTTACCGTAGATAACTCCAATTCAAATGTAAACCCAAATATGCCATATGTGTAACTAATAAATTCCAAAACGCTTTTGACCTCATCTTTGATCTGTAATCAAAAGGAAACACAATGAAACCCAGATGAGAATAGAATCACCAACAAGGCTCAAGATTATATTAATAACAAATATTACAAATCAACCAAACAGACTAGAAAATAAGACAGCTTATAAACAGATTCAGAATCTGATGCGACAAGAGAGGCAAAAATGTTATCATAACTTGTTATGCATGTAAGTACTCCGATGATTGAATTGAATGTCATCTGTTACGATTGAATATAGCTGGTTTCCCACTCAACCATGAAACTGAATTGTATTTCATATAATCACCTGCTGCTCATTACTACCAAACACAATCCGAAATGCAGGAGAGGATACAATCTTTTAGAACAATTAAAGCAGCAAGATGTACCAATGTACCACAGCCAATAACCCAGAAGCTTCATCCATACCATTTGAGAGTGAATAATTCAATCAATCTGAACCGTTAATTTTTACAACCAGTTACTGAACTGACATACCAGCCACCTTTCATGCAGGTTTGGGAATGGAATCAGTGTTATTGAAAAAAACAAGTGCAAAATATAAGTTTGCAGTTTATGAAAACAAAAATGAAGAAAATTTGGCATTATGATGCAATGTCACAAAGAAACATCAGCCAAATACAGGTCAATCAGTAATGCTCAAAGAAATTTAATCAATTTAAGGAACATATGTAATTGATCCTTTACATAGTGTTAAGATTTTAAAACCTAATAACCACATGAACGTGAAAGACATGATCACTATGTTGGAACGACCAGATCCAGATATTATGGTTCTTTTACTATATGTTTTGAATACAGTAAGATTGATTATAGATGCTTGCGTCTTATCTGTGGTACTCTAACAATGCAAAAATACAAAAGATTGTAATAAGAAGTTAAGAACAAAACTCCAGGTCAAGAACAGCACATTACGGTGACCATATAATAATGTGGACACTATTGCCAATTTAACAATACAAACGGATATTACAGGAAAAAACCTAAAAACACATGAACATACTCATCTTAACTATATGAATCAAACTTAAGAGAGAGAGAGAGAAAGAGAGAGAGAGAGAGAGACAGAGAGAGAGAGTGAGGTTGCAAGAGGTCTCTATTTTTCTTTATTAATGCTATGCAAGTAATCTCGATATATGGAATCAGAACTATCACTGGGTTAGAAGATAAATCCGATTACATTTTCAGATATTCTAAAGGATCTGATTCATCATTGCAGATTAGAAGATAAATAGCTTCATAAAAATTATACAGACTAAACTGCAATCACTTCTTTTTCTTACATTTGTCGACACAATTACACAATTCTCAAACACAACAATTTCTGGTTATTACTCTAAGCCAATGGTAGTGCAATTAAATCTATACTTTTCTGATAATGAACAAGTTGTTTTTGTAATGCATATACCATTCTAAGGCATTAGGACATTCTTCATACAAAACAATTTAAACTAACCTGGGTTTCCCTGCAAAATATATGAGCATCATCCTGCAAGAAAAAAATGGATGTTGAATTATGCCAAAGGCATGGGCAAAAAAATAAAAGCTTAAGGAAAAAAAAAAAAAGAAGTGAACAAAATCTCAGAGGTGAATACTGAAATGATACCTGCTGAAATCTTCTAACACGTGTTAAACCAGTAAGTGCACCACTAAGTTCATTCCTGTGCAGCACTCCAAAATCTGCCAGGCGAAGAGGCAATTCTGCAAACCACATCCAAAGAATCAAATATTCACATAGTGGGAAGGATTTTCTAGAAACCCGAAAAAGATTAAATACAAATGAATTTTTAACTAAGAATACAAAACTTACAAAATTCAATGATTAATAAACATTAGATCTTTGAGAATATCTTGGATAACTACTACATAGCTGTTTTTTGGTCGAAGATTAAACTTCTGATGTTTCTTAAAGCTATATTCAGATTACAACCATAATTATAAATGTCAGCCTCATTCCAAATTCAAAGGCCAACTTTGTAAATCATACTTTGAAAAATTATTCTCGTTAATGGCTGCAAACTATTGTTACTGCAGTCTTCATGCAATTCTCCTCTTTGATATTCAAAGTCATCTTCTCCATAAATGATCCTGTATTTTTTACACAAAACCAAGCCCACTGCTTATCAAAGCCTCCCCAAATCACCAGTTTATCCTCAATAGTTTTTATCTTTCTAGATTTTTACCAAGCAGCAGCCTCAGCATTCTTATCTATACAATCTCTTCTGTCTTCTTATGCCATCTTCTATTGCCCAACATGATGAACCATACAACACTTTTGTACTTAATGTCATCTCACAAAACTTTTCTCAAGCATCAAAAAAAATGGCCATGCTATGATCTCTCTTAGCTGTCATTTTCATTTTGTCCTTTGCATTCAGGCCCTTGTTCTCCAAAGCTTTGTCATAATCAGAAATTACCATTTGACCTAGTCTCTTCAATTAAGACAATGCCCAAAGAAAATAACAAACAATACAAAGCCTTCTATATATCAGCTGTACATTTTATCTATGACAACTGTACAGAAATATAAACTTAACATTGACTGTTGGTGCAGTTTCATTATGGATGGAAATTTGCTAATCCATTGCAAATACTTTTAGTCCTCTCATGGCTCGTCATGCATACCCTTACATTCTGAATTTACATGCCAGCATGCATTTCTTTCTTCATGCCTATTAAATTATTTCTCGTGGACTACCTAACATATGCTTTTCAAGTCAATAAAGGTTGTGATCGATTCTCTCTTCTTAAAATAATAATAAAAAAAAATCAATAGTTCCTTAAGCAAGAAAATAAACCACCATGGCTAATTATGTTATATTAGCCATTTTTTTATTATGTTATATTAGAAGCAAGGTTTGAAAACTCAGCCCATACCATCTCAACCCTGTATCACATTTCATATCATACAAGAGGGTCAAGTTCAATTCGGCAAACAATGAGTTAAAGGGGTGTGCAGCATTTTGTTACCTACTTGTATGCAGACAATATGAAGCATATTTTACAAAATGCGAGCCTTGCCTAGAACATTATATCATGGCTCATAAGTTTGGAGTTAAGATACTCGTGCAATTTCATCAATTTTATTAGTCATCTTTACTTCTATGAAAGCATAAAAGCATTCTTCTTCAATCAATAGTGCTTTCCGAATTTTCATGTTCCTAAAGAATAAGCTAGTTTAGCAGCTTGACCAAATTCTTCGTAACATTCCATAATTCATTAGGTATTTAATTTGCCCCCAAGGACTTATCCTTTCTTCTTAGATCCATAATTCATTAGGTATTTAATTTGCTCCCAAGGACATATCCTAGTTTATCTCTACTTCAGGTATTCCAGTGAAACTATGGCACTCATGCCAACACCTTAACTCATTCATTCCAATGAATTTCTCCGATGAAGTTATGTAACATATTAGCCGGTTTAACAAAACCTGTTTAAACATCAAACAAAACCCATTTATTTGATTCAAATTAAAACAGTTAAATTGCTTAAAATCTAAGTAATTTCATTATCACCAGCTTCTCTTCACCAACCATTTCTTTCCACTCTTAGCAAACTCTAGATCCTTCATCCTAACAAACTGATTTTGTTAATGATGGCTTGAGATTAGAGGTGGATTTGAAGACCAAGACCTCTATAAAAAGAGTTATGGTCCCAACCCATCATAGAACCAAACCAGTGAACCAGTCTCCTTCTTCTTCTTCTCCACCTCTTCTCTTTTCTATTCTCTTGTTGTTGGAGCTAGCTGGACCTTGCCAGACCTCACCGGAGCTGGGATCGGCACTGGCAACAATGTAGCAATCTTGGATTTAACCGTGTCCATTTCCTCTGCTTCATTTTCAGAAGATCTGTTCCAACTTATATTGTTTCAATTCAATAATTAGGCTTCACCTAATCGAAGCAGCCAAGGATTGTGGAAGGTGAACCAAAGGTTCTTGCACAGTTCTTCATCGCCGATTGCCGTCGTTGTGAACCAAACAACCACCAGGTAAGCCGAATGAGATCCTCTATTTAGAGGTTACTGTTCTGAGGGTAATTGGGAAATCTTGAGCTTTTGAGTGTTAATCGGAACCAATGTCCGATGGCAGCCGGAGTGGATTAGTTTTAAGAATTATGTTTAAGGACTAATACTGCTGATCAAGCACTGATGCCGTGAGCTAGGATCGACTGATCCATGCTCGTCGGAGAGTGGCCTTGGAGCTTTCTGCTTCTGGCCGAAGAATCTTCCTCGCCGAATGTTGCTAGAGAACGAGCCCGCGTCATAGCCAACAGCAACCAATGATACTTAGGTGCTGTCATCCATGGTGGATTAGGTTAGAATGGGAGCCGGTTTCTTGTGAAGAAGACGATTGTCTTCTTGGTTCAGCGAACCAATTCAAACCCATGAGCCAACTAAGTTTAGTTCTGGTTCAAGACTGGTTCAATTCAAATAGATTAATCTGGCTTGATAGAGAAGATTTGGGTTAGAATTTGATTCAATTGTGATTCTGGTTCAATTTCTGTGAACTAGAAAATAGATTAATCAATTGGGGAGAGCTCTATGGGTGCTCTATGGGTCTAAACCAGAACCTGGACCTAATTTAGCCCAAGTAGTGAACCAGATTTGAAATTAATCTAATAGGCCAAAAAGTTGAGTTAAACCTATTGTAGTAGACTCAAATTGAATTTGAACCCAATACTAACCCATGTGATCCTGGTTCATATGATTTGAACCAGTTAGCTCGTGAATGGGTTAAATTATTTGTATGGGTTAAACCAATTTGTATTTAACCAAACCCAAAACCCATATTTTTAATTTAATGGATATTAGCCCATTTAGGTGGACCTAATAGCATTTTGGGCTGAATCTTGTTGGATTCAAGTGGATCAGGCCCAAGCCTAGGGAAGGATTCAAAACCCAGAATATTGATGGGCTGGGCTTGAGCCTTGGACTTGAACCAAGTTGGTCTAAGATGGGAAATTGGTGTTAAACCCAATCAGCCCAATTAGCTAGGCCCAAGACCATAGAATTTAATTCATTTAAAAAAAATGAACCAGATTATTAGACAAGTCCAAATTCTTTGAACCAGAACCCAGAATTTGGCCCAAGTAGTGAATTAGTTACTGAAATTAAATTTTATTATTAATCAGAATGTTAATTATGCTGGATTAAAAATGGATTTAGGCAGGTTAGTGGTGGGTTAACCTAATTAAACTTTAATTAAGGTTACTAGTAACCTAACTAATTCTCTAGTGAGCTAAATAAATCCCAAATGACCTAAATAAGCTAGGGTAAGTATATGGTAATTTGATTTGCTAATTCAAAAGATTGATTAGAGAGTGGTTATTACATTTGAATAATGATTGGAGTATAATTTAAGGCGATTAAGCATAAGTTAGCAATTAGTGGAATGAGGGGTAATTTGGTAATTAACTAAATGAAATGCAAGTTCTGTTCAGCTAGTAAAAGGTTGCAGGTAAGCATATATGATCACATTAATTGAAATAGTTGTAGAGAAGCATGAGCAAATCATAGCTAAGTATCCAGTACATATCAGCGTCATTTGGCCATACAAAAACAAGGTATATTAAGATAAGTGCCACAGATAGAACATGGTATAGTTACATCACCACGTTCAGACTGTTAGCATAGGCAAAATAGAAAGAAAACCTCTAGTTTAATGCATAAATAAATGATTCCATGAAGCATAAGCACACATCACCTAGACCATCACACTATTGAAAATATGGATTCATATAATTAACTAGAAAGCAGCTGACCTCTATATGACCGAACCCTGTGCTCAAACATTAAACAGTGGCCAGGACAATTCATTGGCTTAAGTCCAAATTCCTGTTTCTCTATCTGCACTTGACAAAATTAAATCTAACAAATTAGATGTATTGCAGTCCAAGTAGCATACAGTCATGTACATACACACGTATGTATGCACCTAGATGTGCGCATACACACACCCATGCATGCATGTAGGTGCATGTATATATGTGTATATGTATATGTAATCATAAACTTTACAATATCCAGCATGTACAATCGGAGTATGAACTATTATTAAGACCATGCCAACATATAACAAGGTTTCCATAACATGATCAAACGGCTCTTGACAAAAATATTACCTCAAAAACAAACATGTTCTCTTTGTAGTTTGCAGCATGTCCCGAGGTTTCCCATAGTTGCATGTTGTATATATTTGGTGTCAAGACCTGATGATCAAAGTAAAACAAAAAGGCCATTAAAAAATCCAGCATCCAACTTACAAACTTGTGAACAGTTACTAGAGATAGAAAATTAACCTCTTGGTAGCCTCTATCCCTATACTGTGCTCGTAGGAACTCTATCAACTTGTTATAAATTCTAGTCCCATGTGGCAGGAAGAAACAACTCCCAGGACTGATTTTTTAAGAAAAAGCATGTTACATGCCAGAATGAGAAAAGGGACAATGAATGAAAAGTTTCAAGTTTGGGCAACCTAAGGGGATGGAAAAAGATAAGTTCATAATTCTGTCCCAGTAATCTGTGGTCACGCTTCTTTGCTTCTTCCAACTGGGTGAGATATTCCTGTAAAGGGAAAGGTTAAAAAAGTTTAATCCAATAAACCATAATAAATGATATTTCAAATATGAATGTGATGAGGGGGAAGAAAGCATAGAAATTTAAAGGTTATAATTCCCCTCTTTACAAGAACAAGAAGTAATAGCAATCCATCTAAGCCATACTGACAGTGCTGCAGAATTCTTCTCAGGACTTGAGCTCCATTAACAGAAAATATAAATGCACAATATGATTGAAATTATTATTTTGCAAACTACAGCTAAATATTAAAACAATGAATTACTGTTCTAGACAACATATGCTTCAAAGAAAGTAGACAAGTCACAAGAGTATTAAGGAAACAAAATCACAAGGGAGTGACAGGCTAAAACAAACATAATAACATAACAGTTACAGAAGAATGTCATGATTAAACATAAAAATGAAGTGGAGACTCTGCTTTTCTACTTTGGCTAGTTGACTTGTCCTTGTTCAACAACTAAATATATAGATGTATATAAGTTTAAATAGATGATCAATAATCTTCAGGCATTTTCTTTTCCTAAGAACGCCTGTATTCCCTTGTATATTTACCTCTATTAATAATTCTTAGTTTCAGTCAAACAGTAAAAAGTTTAGGTGAAAACTCTGAATCTATCCGGCAAACTTTCAAAAATGTTCAACAAATTGAACATCTGACTAAATTTAAATGCACAGGTGTCCTGAGTCCTGAGCAACATTTCAGCATTGTCTGTGAAGCGAACACATGGTCCTAGCTTGACTGGCCCAGCAGTTAAAGCACATACTATAGATGCAGCAGTTCAAGGGTTCAATCTTCTGCATGGGAATGCAGTTAGCATAAACAACAGAAAAAAAAAAGGAGTTTTTTTTTTTTTTTTTGTGAGAGGAAGAGTGGATAGCTGAGATGATCCCCATCTGATTTCATGCTTAACATCTACGCGATCCGCATTCTTCTCTTGCCTCCCTTGGAATGCAAGAAATTAAAAAGGGGATGCATCTATTAAACATGGGAGTATATTTAGTGTTGTAGATGTGGAAATGTTTGGAGTGTCATTCAACCAAGGAGTTCGCAACATGGTTCTAAAGATATTACAGACTCAAAGTAAAACCAAGACCACCGTGCATACTCAAAATGAAGAATAAAACTGAATAAATCACTAGGAAGCAGTTAAAAAAGAGTGGCTTGGCGATCCCAACATAATTAGTTATATGAGGATTAATACCTTGAGACGTTTAGAATCAGGAAAAGAGATCCCATACACTCTTTGCAGGCTTTCGCGATCTGATTTTCCCCTCCAATAGGAGGATGAAGCCTGAACATTCAAATTTTAGCATTGCAAACCAACTGCAAAAGTAGTTATTTAAATAACTGTACTTCAGGACACAAACAATCACCTTTAAACAAGCAAATGCTTTCACAAAAGAAGTGTTTGGGATATGGGGCCCACGGCAAAGGTCAACTAGAGGACCACATCTATAAACAGTGATTTTCTTGTCCTCGGGCAATTCATTGATTATTTCAACCTGCATAAAGTTCGCAGTTTCAAGATAAACAGTTGTTCTCACTTGTAAAAGAACAAAAGATAATGTCTAAATGAGCATGAATAATTTGACCAAAGAATTTTTGCAAAAGAATATACTTCAAAGTTCAAAAAAGGAACTTTGATATTAACAAGCACATGTCAAATGTCAATTGTTTATCTCCAAAGAACAATGCCAATAGGTAAATTGCAATGTTAAGAAACATGAATATTTTAGAACGCACCACAATTATCAAATGACAAAAAAAATACTAGGTGTCACTTGCCTTAAACTTATTTTCAGAGAACATTTCAAGAGCCTGTTCTCTGGACACTTCAATTCGCTCAAAAGGTTGCTTTTCCTGCAAGAAAAATAAAAATAAAATATTATTTATCCCTGTAGAGCACTATCAATGACATATCATTTCATTAGTGAATTTAGCTTAGAGAAAATAATGTGCGTTTTAGCAGCTCAACCATCTGGCACCACACAAAAAGTTCTTTTAGTGGTGTGAGCTCAGACTCCTAGCAGCAATTGGACCTGATTTGCTGCAGTGACTTGAAATTATTGTGGCTATCAACCTAATTTCATGTAGCTCTTAGATCATCTAGAGTTGCCTGTCACCAACAATATAGGCTACCATTCACTAACCATATTTGCACTTGTATGCTCATTTGTAGTGTGTTCAATCATCATATTGTCTCCTCTGAGTGCACTAGTGTAGATGCCCCACGTTTACACTATGTTAAGCAGTAAAGTAATCCAAATATCCAAGTATAGTGATGCCCAAACTGTTCCTCAATAAAATGCCCAAATTTTGGCTAGCCAATGCCTTTGATGATAGGCATGAATAGAATCCATTTTTTAATGCCTACATCCTGTATTATTTCCAAAATGGCCCTCATGATATCACAGTCCCGCTTTCTAGATTATTCATAATTCTTCTATTCGTAAAATATGGTCAAATTTTATAATTAGAATATTTCTTTGACACGAGGGTCCAACTCATTTTATAAAACTGAGTTCTGACTTCAAGGTGAGAAGTTATGGCCACTTTATTTAACCCTGCCTAGAGGCCCTGAGTTAGACTTTGTGGAATGCAACATCAAATTATCCAATAGCCATTTTTCGTGAATAAACAGCCTGACAGAGAGCGGCATCAAAAATGGTCTTCCCCATGTTACAACATTATACTGCCATCAAACTAATGCCCAAAAGGTGTCAGATATGGGATAGAAGTTGTTTGATTGGGGCTCAGATTGCAGTCTACATACAAATTGTTATTTTTCCTAGAAAATCTTGTAATAATAATAAACTGACAATGTTTCCTTGCAGATAAGATAATGGATGACGTTTCCAATAGAGCAAAACTGTCACCATCTGTTCGAGTTTAAATACTCATCTTTATCACTTACGTTCACCATAGACATTATCAGAAATTAATACTCATCTCATATGACCTATCTTGTCCCATATTGGATATTTTCATCTCCATTAGGTCTCAAAGCACCTATACGTAGAATTATCCTCCCATGATCCACACGTATGCACTGAGAAAAGGCCAAGCACTTGAATTATGTATAAAAGACAAGCTGACCAAAGTAAGATCAATAATAAAGCCAACTTGAAACTGTCCAGCAAAGTGCAGGATTGCATGTCCATGTGATGCCCATCCAATGGAAAAGACTTCCCCCCCCCATACCAAAGTGAAAGCTTCTCTTGTTTTGAAGTTTCAGCATGTTCGCCTAAACTAAATTCTGCATTTTCTGTTGCATCTCTGCACATTATTTTTTCTTTCTCCATGATTTTTGCACAAATTATCTTCCTCTCTTTGTTACCTAAGACCGATTTTTCGAACCTCCTAATATCCATCATATTCTTCATCCTAAAGTACTTCCTCACCAAAGCTAGCTCTTTAATCAAGTTTTCAGAAATCCTCCGAAAAGTTTTTCTTTTACAAAAAGTTTGTTAAGGTTAGAAGTATGAGATCTTTACCCTTCCCTTTCTGGCAAACAAAATTGACAGCGCAGCTTGTATCGTATGTCAATTTATAAATCTCATATTAGAATACATCTACTAGACAGGTTTTAGTCAACTTTTCTCTTTATTTAACTTGTTATGCATAACAGACAAGCCTATGGTAGCATTAGCGTAAGGCAGAGATCCTATGACTAACAAAATCTCCCAAAGTAATTAATCTACACATCGAGGTCATCTCATATGGCCTACAACATCACAAAGGAGGACTGCTGGACTCAAATCATTGTTGGAGCATAGGTCAAGATCTGCTTTATCATCTTCTCCTTCCAAATTAAGTGCCAGACTAGACTCCAGCACTTGGCACCAAGCCCATCCTTAAACTAAGAATATTACGTTACTCTCATAAGCCCTCTTTCTTGATGACAACTCCACTAGCTGTTTTGTGGTAGATTCTTAGTGCATGATCCACCTTTAGGGTTTGCTAGGACATACAACCCACTTATCAAGGTGATATCTCCTCTACAAGTGGAACATTTTAAAGGAATAAAGCAGGACAGAGAAGTCCCGGGGACAGGAGGAACCGCATTGGATTCTCAATGTAAAAACTTTTTGGATATGAAATTCACTCTTTTACATGGATTGCAATGATGCCAAAAACTCAGAATATGTTGAGCAATGGCCTCTGCCAATTTCCAATATCACACTTCCACTCCCTCCCACATGGTCAATACTGATGGATAAAGTGATTGAGTAGCCAATTTACTTTAAAGAAGTAATGGAGATAGTGTACCATTTTTTTGTATTGGATATGCAAGCTTATCACATCATATTATGTTTTTGTCCATTCTCCGATATGAAATTATCAACGGACTGTACATGTTAGGCCTTACTTGTGTGCATAAGAAGTAGAAAGCATGATATCTTGATCACTGAGTCTTTAATTGTATGTGCATGTACTTAGTTTTATATCACAATAAGATCATTCCAATGGCAGCAACTTTTGCTCCCCAACTTTCAGTGGCTAAATCAATTCAATGTGTAGGAAGAATGGTCATCTGACTTCTTTCAAGTGATTGGTAAAGCAGAAATGGCTTCCAATGTGTCATGACCTCAATGCTCATTATCAATAAATGCTAGTGGATGCTTTCTTGTTGCTTAATAAATACATCAGTATGTCAAAAAGTTCTCTTACAAAAGCAGAGTGTTGACTTGTAATGCTTAACAGCACAAGTGAAAACATTGGAAGCACAAAAGAGGACATTACAACTTTCTTCAGGTACATCCTTTTCTAGCATCAAATTAACATTTGTTTCATCTCAAAGTAGAGTTAAACATGAAGTTATAAGCTGTCATTAAGGATAATCTTCCAATGCATGAGTGTATTGTAACCTCGACAAATTGTGTAAACATAATCAACTGACATATTTTAATGCTTTGAGAAAGATCACAACTAACAAATAAAATTAAAATTATAGCATAGCCTTCCAAGAGAACCTTCCATTATTAAAAATTATAAATGGGGATCACTCTATATACAAGAACAAGCACATTAAGGACATGGAAATTAATATTATCAAAATGCATCCAAATTTTTTGGACTCATCATGGAAGAGTATATTGGGGTAAAATTCATACCGCAACAGCTTTGCTTGCACGAGATTGAATTTGTTCAAAGTACTCCTCATTCAAGTTCAAGTCATCATAGAATGCATCATAGTAGAAACCCTATAAATGGATTAAATCAAATCATGCCAAAGTCAACCAATCAAGAATTTGCAAGGTCAATAATAATTTTTGGTTAACAATTTTTGGTTTTTCATCATGTGATGAACCAATATTAATCTTTAACATCTTGAGATCTAAATTTTATCAGCAAAGACTATGTATGCAAGTAGATCAAGATGGTGTTCATAACAAAAAGCAAATGGAAGCATCCATCAATAATGCAATATAATAAAGTCATTATCATGTTTGGAAAAAATGATTAACCATCATATAAGCTACAAATGTTCAGGATGGAATTAAACATCATCCTTATAGTAGCCATTTAATATTTTGGCTAATGTTTTGGCCCCATGTTATACAAATAAAAAAGATAAGGTCATGTTGGATACAATCTAGGTTTTTTGTCTATATAAGGTCAGCCTTGTATTCCATGTAGTCCACCATATTTAGAACCATTTTACCTACAATTTCTCACCCAGATCCATAATTTCTGACCTTGACACTAAAACATAGATCCCGACCATATCTACCATGTCAGATCTTTTTCAGTCAGTTTAAGTTCAAGACATTTTGATCCATATTCAACCAAGCATTAACTTGAGATGGCTAGACTCTAGATATATACAAGACAATGTAAAATTCATATAAGATCAAGGAATGATTAGAATGTTCAAATGTCCAAATGCAATGAAAGAGGATCATAATGAATGTAGAACAGCTCATAAGCATGAACAGATTTCACAGTTGACATGAATTCCATGGATTTTTCCCACATAATCCTAATATGAAATATCTTACCCTCTACTCATTTTTTTGTAATTTCTTGTTCACCAACCTCCTACGGATGGCAATTGGGTTGGGTTAGGTTGGATGCTGGTCAAGTAAAATGTTTGTTAACCTAAATCCAACCCATATATTAAACGGGTCGAAAATACAAACCCAAGCCTGACCATTTTATTGAACAGGTGGCCTGACTTGATCTGCATAATCCATTCAATAAACAAATCAAATCGGGTTAAATGAGTCTTAAACAGTTTAAATAGGTCTTAAACATGTTAATCAGGTCTTAAACAAGTCAGATCATGTCCCAACCAACCACTAAATAAGTCAAAACAGGTTAAACAAGTTAGGACTCTAAATTGGAACCCATCCTGTTTGATAAGCAGAATAGGTCAGGCAACCAATTTACAGCTCTGACTGCTAAACCTAAATCTGCTTAAATCAGATCGATGTGGATTAGGTCACAAATTGCACCCCTACAACTTCCTATCTTTTATTGCTTGCATAACATCCCTTCAATAGTCCAAGTTAGCCACAAACAACCATTCAATGTCCCTTGAACTTGAGAAAAGCTATGAGACAAATAAGATAAATTTCTGATTTGTCACCCACCATATAAGTTGGGTGTTAAGTTTCTCACATCCTTTCTAGATTCTGTTGGAAAAATGAGTAGTTTTCCATCAAAAACAGCTTCCCCTTCTCTTGTTTCCTTTTTTCAGACCTTATGCAAGCCTGATGCACTCAATGAAAAAGTAGAGGAAAACATTGAAGAATGTTACATGAGATGCTCGATGGTATAAATATTAGTCTAGGCATGAGTGTAAAGTTAAATATGATAAAATATGTAATCCGAGCTAGAAGAAAACATATACAGTTGTACTCCAGCTTACGCAATCTGTGTATCTTTAAGTTGATGGCACTTTTAAGTGATTTAAGGTTTGAATGTCACTCGTTATAGAATTTAGGAATGTAGAACCTCCTTGACTAAAAAGGGAAGCTTTAAAACATTAGTAAGTGATTGCTAACGAGGGAAAGATAATCAGAGTAGCAGCCTAGTTGAAAAGCAATGGCTATTGAGGTAAAGATTTTAGAGCAATCTAAGGCATCAAAGTCACTAATAGCAAGCTGTATTTCACCTATCTATAATTTGGCAAAAACATTATAAGCAAACCTACCACAATCTAGATATCCCTATTCCGTGGGCAGTACATATGGATACATAAGATTTTTATGATGTGTCATGTGAAAATAATAACAACTAACTCTTCCTTTCTGCTAATTTCTTTTAACTAAGCACTGATAATTTATTCAGGCACTCTTCTTAATGTATTGCACTGTCACAAATTCTGCCAACAGAATGAGTTTGGGGCAAAGAGCAACGGCTAACACAAAGTATACCATCAAGAGTGCACAGCAAATTTAAAGTAACTTGGCAAAAGTACAATATCAGGAGTAGCTATAAACTTAAGAGATATCAAGGACAATACAGTTAATATATGGAAAATGGTCAAAATCTATCATCTCATTACCTCCCCCCTCGTAGTACATGGCCCAATGCATAGCTTGCAACCATACTCCATCTCAACAGACTGCCATCAAAAGAGCAATGGTTAAATTTAGTAAAAGAATACATAGAAGCAAGTAGATTGCTTCAGAACATGCACGCAAGAGTGATATAAGGTTCCTGGAGATAAAATACATATTAAAAAAAGTGACTAAGAGCATTAAAACATTAAATTATCACTAGTTTTCACGATCATGTTCAACACTGGCAGTTTCATATTTCATTACTACAGCAGAAGTATAAAAGAAGGCAGTTGCATCTCTAACATGAGAGCACCTGACCAAGAATGTGAGCACTGGAATGCCAAAAGGTATCACGCCCCTCATTGCTGTCAAACTTGAACAACTTCAGCTCACAATCTTCTTCTAGTGGCCTTGTCATATCCCAGAGAATTCCGTTAACCTTAAGACCCCAAAAAAAAAAAAAAAAAAAGAAATATCAGAACTTTTTAACTGGCACGGAACAGAATCTTTTTATGTGCATAGAAAAGCAACAGCTGGGAAATTCTATAGAATAATTCATTCATGATTATTTTAAAATTCCCACATTTTAGTCGATTGCCTATCTGATGTTCACAATGTCAAAAAAAAAAGGGAAAGGAAAAGGAACGTGTGGACCAGGAATGGTTCAACCTCTTGTACATATTCTTTGCTCTTTTACTCTCAGGAAACAAATCCACCTACCTTTTAAGCTCAGATAAACAATATAATATCAAAAGAAACAAACTTTAAGACTTGTTATACATGAAAAAATGAGGCATAACGTCAAGGGAAACATACAATTACCAAGTACAGAGTATCATCATTTGATGCGCACATGATGCATTCACCTAGTTTAGCCACAGCAGCAGCAGTGGCAGTGGCAGCAGTAGTAAATATAAATATAACAATGTGCAGATTAGTCAAAGAAAAGGAAGTTCACGCAAGTAAAATCACCCTAAAAAGCCATTTGCAATATTGATAAGTAACCTTTAATGGCAAAATCCCAAGGGCTAAATCAGTTCATGATTATTCATCTCTTTACATGTTCACATGTGATGTTACTAAGGATCTCTGGCTGCATAGAAGGGTAACCAAGCCATCAATTTTGAGCTGGCAGACAGAAGATGATTTATTATTTGGGATCTTCTGAGTTTTTCACTATCTCCCATCAGGGCATTCTCCAACCAAAAGAAGTTCATTGAAGAATCTAAAGGCATTATGACAACACATAAAATATAAAAGATGATGTAAATGAAGTAAAAACTTGCTTCAGCAATCAAAGCACTTGCAGCCAAGCCACTTGAAATTTCCTTCGCAATGTCCATGGGTGACGTCATCCACCTTTTTCCTTCCTTGATTGTGCCATCGGGCAACGTTATCCTATAATGCCATACATAGATGCAAAAAATGCAATTAGTGCAATACATATTTCAGATAAAATAATAAGTGAAATACATATTTCAGATTAAAACAATGTTCATCTAAGAACAAATACAATCTCATATTAATAATTGAAGCATAATGGATGATATCAGAATTCAGAACCATTCAGTTTGTGAGATGAAATATTAAAAGGTGCTCAATGTCAAATGCTCAAATGTCTGAAAACCATCAGCATGTCGTCCCAGCAGGGTTTATATAAAATTCAGCCATGTTTCCTAAAATATGAACTTGAACGAGCAACATACCTTGGTAACTAGAGATATGAAGGTTTCGTAGGCCGCATATCCAATATCAGTAGTTCTCATGACAGAGAAATATAATTAATAAGAGAAAATATTGTTAAGAATCATATTGGCTAGTTGAACATAACTATAGCTTTGAGTAAAGTTACATCTAATATAGTTGAGAGTTCTAGGCCACTCTTTTTGCTTAAGAACATCCTAACTCCCAAGTAATTAATGAACTACATGGACACGAGATGAAATTTAACAATTCTAACGTTATAGCGACCATGATAGTATGTACAACAAACAGTAAATAGAATCACTTCGTAGAAGAAAAGGCATGAAAAAATTAGTGCAATCAGTATGTAAGTTTGGTAGATTCATGATTGGAACATTTGAATACAGGAAGACAATGTCATGGGTCATTTACAATAAGCAGGGCAAGGTTAGCATTCTCATTTTTTTTCTTCTGACTTGTGTCTTGATTGTGTTTTGTGGTTTCCTAAAGATACAACATTATTTACCCTTGGTTAAAGTAAAAAAAAGAAAATTAGTCTTTAGTGCTAAACAAATGACCAGAACATAACTTTTATGACAGCCACAGGGAATTAAGAGGCTTGATATATAATATAGACACACATTTCAAATAACAACCTGTGTTTACAATACACATAGAGGTCATATTTCTGCATATATTACATGGAAGAGCCCTAGAAAGATGATTGCTTCAACTAAACTTTTAGAATAATTAGGATAAGGATATTATCTGTGTTATCATGCATTTGTTTGAGTTGAGTCAATAAATTATCTCCAAACTTCATTCTCTTGCCTACTTTTGGTTTTCTTTGAAGTGTGGCCACTAAGAGCTAATACAATAACGAGAGAGCTTCCCTATTTCATTAAAAATTTCAAGGAAAAACTTTATAGTTGCATTGGCATGAAATAGTTCAAGCTGTCCACTCAAATGATTTCCAATTACTCAGTAAATATAGTCATACCAGGATATCCTCGATGCATTTAACCAATGATCGTTTCTTTTCATCTTTTGATCTGGAAAGTCACGAGTACTTTGCCCTCTAATTGCTAGCCCTAATTCAACTCTCATTAAATTTTCAAGAACCCTTCACACCTTCCATTTCAATTACTCATGTCAAGCATAAAAGGCTAAAAAGAAACATACTTTACTCATACCAAAAAAAGAAAGAACACAAAAGACAGTTGTTATTATTTAAGAGACTCAAGTATGGCGCTGAATCTTTAAACATATGTTTGAGAAAAAAAAAGCATTAGGATTGGACAAGCACTCATCGATCGCCCACCCATGTTAAGTTCTTGAAGCCCAAAATCAACGCAACCAACTCATTCATTTTATTAACCACATTAAATCAATGAAGCCAACTCATCATTCACCATCCCGGAACCCACCAAGATTGATCAAGAATACCCGTTATTGGAACACTTGGTGCACGAACTCAAAGAATCAAACCCTAATTTGTACATATTAGCTTCTAAAGAATCTAAAGACTTACTTTATGCGTTCTCCGCCGATCTTGTGGCGTTCGGCGAGTTGCTGGGCCTGGATGGACTCGAACATCCGGATGCGCTTCTGGATGACGGCCTCGAGGTAGGCCTCGTCCTTGAGGGCCTTGGGCTTGGCCTTGCCGTTCTCCTCTCCGGCGCCGCTCTCTCCCATGGCGTCCGCCGGCGGTGGCGAGAGGGCAGCGGATAGGAAGCGAGGAGAGTCGGCGAGGGGCAGAGGAGCGAAGAAGGGTCGCAGGACAGACACCAACCGGCGGAGGCAATGGAGCATAAAAATGATCTACAGAGAGGCGCAGACGCGGCGGCGGAGTTCTTTAAAATATATACTACGAAGGGAGGGGAGGGGAGGGGAGGGGAGTGGGGTGGGGTAGGGGTTTCCGGGAGGAGAGTGCGGTATAACGCACTCCCCCATTTTTATTCGCAGTCGATGAGTTTCCTTTGTCTGTGGGTGAGGAAAATCGCTTGTTTAGGAACGTGGGGTCTATTTATCAAATTAATGTTTTTAAGTGAAAACTGATGAAGTGGGGAGCCCATCCGCTGCTTGAGACCCAAGCAGAACTTCAGGCGGAATCCGTGTACCGCTTGAGAACCAAGCAAAGCTTCAGGCTATCTACAGTAGTCAATGCGAATGCGGAATACGACAGGTGATTTTATATGCAAATGAAGTGAATTCATGTATTTCTATCATTTGGGAAACCGAACTTTGATCGAGTTACCGGCGTTCCATCGACATTCAAGGCTCGGTAATGCCTCAAATTTTGTAAAAAAATAGATTCCTAATCTTGACTTAAAATTATATAAAATATTAATCACGTTTATGAATATCAATTTAATAAAAATATATAATATTAAATAAATAAATAAATAAATATAAGAAATCTTTTTAAAAAATCATTGACATAGGTAGAATATCAAGTATAAGAGTTTGTGAATAATTTCAGCAAAGACTTGGATGGATCATCACATAAACATGGGATATATATATTGACTCATGTATTACATAAATCAAATTAATTTAGATTAAATTGGTTTTAAGTTTCGCTTGAAATTCATTCGATCTAATATAACCATATCCATACTCAATGGCAAAGCCCTATGAAGCTGTACGAGTTACTTGTATTACGGTACAATAAATAATAATAAATAACGTGGTTGTTTGGGCTGCTCAATCTTAGCAACACTAATGTGTCTTTATGGGCTCGTGGCCCGTTCGTTGTCGAGGGGGGGGGGTGGAATCGCAAGAGTTGGGTACGGCATCCCGCGACTTGGGACGTAAAAAATCCCCCCTGTAGAGCGACGGGTAACAAGCCGTGCCGCAACATAACCAGCAGTCCGCGTTGTCGCACGTTAGCGAGCGAAAGGGGAAGAAACCAAAGGTGCGGTGCCTTTCCGGTCCAGGGAGAGCCTGAGCGCTGAGAAGGAAGGATGGAATCCGGAGCTATGATGGCTTCCTCCACCCTTCCCACCCCCCACCGCTACCAAAACCGCGTAGCTCCTTCGAATTCCCTCCGGTTTCGCCCGCGTCGTCCGCTCCTTAGCTCCCGTTCCCTCTGTGGATTCCGATTCCGAGCCAACGCTGCTGCACTAACCGTCGAGCCGGTATGCTTCGCCTCGATCCAAATTCCAAAGCGGAGCCTTTTCTTTAGACACTGAAGATCCTCTGCTGCAAAATTCATCCATAAATATCTGGATATTTGTACGATCACACACGACTGTTTTAATTGTTGGTCTGTTACATTTATTTTCGATGCATTGGTTTTCGATGCTATTTCTGCAAAACTTAATTGGACTAAATGAGTCGAAGAAAGGGAGGATCATTGTGTGAAAAATTTGAATGTAAGCTTTGTGAAAAATTGTGTTTTGTGTGATGATGGTTACTTGTGAGGATTGGATATTTTCAATATATATATATATATGGGTGCAAATAACAACAGTTTTCACCAACACAGGGTGCAAATTAATGGTTATGGCCTTGACTTTCACATCGTTTACTAAAACTGTAACAGCCTCTGGCCATGGACCTTCTTTTCCTACTACCGTCCTCACCATCCTATAACTTGAGTTGCACCAGATGGAACTTGAATTAGGTCTTAGGATCATGCAGGTAATAGTGTACATTGAGTGTTGTCCTTTGTACTATTAACTGCCTTTTGCTCCTTTTTTGGAGCCAACAATATGCAATTGTTGCCATTTGTGCTCGCTAAGTGTAGAAACTTGAACAACATGCAACTCAGTGACGAAATCCCTGTTTGCTGGCTATCATCTATTTGTGATTTTATGCACAAGCTGTTGCAGCCATGACTTTGTAGCATCATTTTTCTATTTGACAAAATTTATTGAATGCAGCAGTTCTTACAGCAGCTATAAGCTTTCAGGCACATTTTGATTTGAAGATCATAAAACTGTGTTTCATTTGAATCACGGGGGCATATTGTACTTGTATCATATAGACTTTAATTACAATCTCCTTTTTCTTTTTGGCTGCATGTCTTTGGAGTTTTGTTATGTTCTTGCTCCTTTTGCGCGGTCATGCAAAATTATCTGACCTGCTGGATTTTTCAGGATACTCAAGTGAAACAGGACTCATTGGAACTTGACTTGCTTGCATGCCCAATATGCTACGAACCACTGATGAGAAAAGGACCTTCAGGATTCAATTTGTAAGTATTAACTTGTGTTGGAATATTGGAAAGTTCAGTTAAAACACCCGAGTTTTGGCAATTGTTTTATCTTCCATGAGCTGCAGGCCAGCAATCTATAGGTCTGGGTTCAAGTGTCTGAAATGCAACAAGTCATTCTCCAGCAAAGATGTCTACTTGGATCTGACTATTACTGCAGGAACAAAAGAGTACAATGAGTTCAAGCCTTCTAGAACTGAACTATTTAGGTATGATTAAAAACATTTTCCCTATGCATCTGTATTAATTTAATGACTTTAAACTTATGGACTTGAGCTGCTAATTTATTTATTTATTTTGCTCTACTGTTTACCTATGGATCCAAGATAGTTGGGATAAAAATTGTTGGTTTTGATTAATGGATATACATACAAAATTGAAGCTCTAAACCTAACATCCAATTATAATTCTCAGTTTTTAGTTCTTATGTATTTCATGATTCTAAGTGCTTCATATTGTATTAAGTGCTTAATTGCTGATTTCATTTTTCTTTGAATTGCTTTATTACACATTAGAAAATTAGAAATGCGCATGTGTTCTTTGTTATGTATGGCATCTTGTATCAAATTTAGCTTTTTTTCATGACTTCTTTGTTCCATTAGTTGACAAGTGGGTTTTTACTGCTAGATATTTTCATTACTAGGCCAACAGCTCTGTTCCTGGAGAAATATTTACCTGGAATAATGCAAGCTACAAGAAATATATCAATCAAGTATCAGGCTAAAGCACCCAGATTTTGCAAACTGTAGTTATTAAGAATGAGAATAGATTACCTGGATCTTTACGGGGTGATTTCTTCCTCTCAGAATCCTAATTTTAAAAATTTTAACTGTTATAGGTTTGACAAATGTGCTTTCATGCTGTAAAAAGCTCAGCCCAACCAATTTGAAGGATATGGGGTGTGCTACTTTCAATGGGCAATTACGGCCACATTGCCATTATTGTAAGTGATCCAGCAAAAAAGCAATATCATCGAGAATAAAATCCAAGGGGGTAAAGCATTAATTTTTTTTAAATAAAAAAAAAATCAGTGTAGCCATTTGCCTACAATGGTGCCAGATGCTCTTCCACAATGTTTGCAAGTCACTGGCAGTGTCTCTACACTTTACAATAAAGAGAGCACCATTTAGTCTTTCCACCAAAGATAATGATGCCTAAGCCAACTTTATAAATTACATAACTTTGCTTATTTTACTACAAAGATATATGGATCTTGTTTAATTAATTCAGGACGTGAATCTAGCTCTCTCACCTCCATTTGGCAACTGGCCCATGCATGCACTATTGGAATATGGTGCGAGAGTGCAACAGGATAATAGCTGGTAGTACAATTTTGCTTAATCCTCATGAAGCATTCTTGTTAAAATGGCATGCTCAATAAGTAGCTTTGCGGCATGAGGCTTTGTTGTTGATGTTGCTTTTGCCATTATTTGTAATTCATAGAATGCCAACGGAGACACATCCAAATATGGTTCCTAAGATTAAAAAGGGATGAATTCTTTGTTTTTTCATGGTACTTAAGGGATGAATTCTTATAAATATATTAGATTAAAAGCATGTCGATAGTCAGGCAATGTGAGATTGAGGGAGTGTGGAAGACTTGGAATGGATGCTTTCCCTCAAAGATGGAGTGACGAGATTTGTTAGTTGCATTTGTGGCGCATTTCTCATGTAGTTTTCTCATGATATTTTCTTATTCTTTGACTATATAGCACACCTTATTTACATTTCTATACATTTCTTGTCTATTGGAGTTAAAATTTGCTGATTATATGCTCTCTCTCCCCCCCTTTTTTGATCATTTTAGGAGCCCACTTGTCTCGTTCCTCTATGAGAGAGGATGGCGCCAGAACTTCAACCAGAGTGGCTTTCCAGGTCCTGATGAAGAGGTTGTTTCCCTGCCTTCTGTTCTTCTCTATACCTCCATCATATTTTTGTCATTAACAAGTTCATATGTGAATTCATTACGTTGCCATTGTTAGATAATATATTTCTATACCTTTAAGCATCTATAGCAAACTCTGATTGATTTTAAATTCCACTATATTATCTTGTGCATAATTAATTCTTCATGATGAAACATAAAGAGAACACATTAATGTCTCACAAATAGATCAGAATGTCATTGTAGTGGAGAAATTTCAGATGATTAACAAATTTCAGGTCTTCTATTGACCTTGGCAGTTCAATATGGCTCAAGATTACTTCAAGCCTGTAGCAGGTGGTCTGCTTGTAGATGTGAGCTGTGGGAGCGGCTTGTTTTCAAGAAAATTCGCAAAATCAGGATCTTATTCTGCTGTTATTGCTTTGGATTTTTCTGAGAATATGCTTCGCCAATGCTATGAGTTCATTAAGCAAGACGATACTCTTTCTACTACGTAAGTGTCTGTCTTATCATGCTACCTAGGTCATTCTTTTGTTTCTATAAAATGTCCTGTATTCTAAAATCCATTTTAAGGTTCAATACTAGTTTTTTAGGTTTTCATTAGCTAATGTGGTGGGTGTTGCAGACTGTTGTGATGCCTTTATTTGCCTTTCAAAAGTATAAAGGTCTGTCAAGCCATTGCCATATTGATGAATATATACAATTAAAATGTTTTATATCATTTGAGCAGGCAGTTTAATTCATCATTTCAGCTATATTTCCTGCATAACTGTAATTCTCATTTTTTTACTTTTCTAAGTTCCTTGAGTGATATTTCAGTGGCACATATATCATACATTACTGTTTGCAGAAGCAAAAGTAGATCCAGCTATATTGCATGCCTGACCCTTTCTGGAAAGAGAGATTTAAAATTTTGTGCCTAGATGATGTGGCTGGTGATTTAGCATAATGAATGGAAAGACAGGAAAGTTGAAATCAGAGAGGTTGGGATGAGAGATGCCACTATCAGGAAGCAAAGGTGGTGTATAGCATGTGATCCTCAATTTACTTGGCCTTGTTCTGTTACACATGAGTGTGCTGTGAAAGGGGCTGCTTATTGGGTTGCTTAGGATCTGTCCATCTTAATGTTCAAAGAAAGCTGTAAAAATCGTTGTTGCTGAAGAAGGACCGTTATATCATTACTAACAATTAACTTCACCTACTTGAGTCTTTTTATTTGTTTTACTTTATTCCTCTCTTTTTTTTTTTTTTGGTATAATTGAGTTATACAAACTCGAAGGTAAGAATGTCTACTATAGCATCATATCTTTTCAAGAAAAGGGAGATGCACGTGAAGGCAAAGGTGGTGTCCTTTGGGACATTAATGTTCACCTGAAAACTGAGATTGATTCATTAAATGTCTTATGGACCAATTAAACAGAATCAAGCCTATTTGTGGTTCTTAGCTTTTCTGTCAGTCTGGTATTCAACTTGCTCGTTCTATTGCTTGGTTTTAATGAATGAGCTGTGCTTTCCAATCTTCTTCTTTGGATAAATCAATCTTCCTGAAATCACAGTGGGCATGTGACTTTTATTCAAAATCTGACTGATAATGGACATCATCATAGTTGTTTCAAACGTACCATGGATCTTACTTTTGGTTCCACAGGGCTGAAATATTTTGTCTTTACTAATGTTTTTGTTTGAAATTTACAGAAATCTTGCTCTTGTAAGGGCTGATATTTCCAGGCTCCCCTTTGCATCATGTTCAGTTGATGCCATTCATGCCGGTGCTGCCTTGCACTGTTGGCCCTCTCCATCCAATGCAGTAAGTACTCGAATGATAGCAAAATAGCATAAATAATTTTGATTTATTATTTCAGTTCTTTTAGTTCTGTATAAGGAATTGTTCAACATAAGCATTTGTTATTCCATTGCATGCTGATGGAAACCTCCATAATTGACTCTTAATTAAATTCTAGTATAACTTCATAATCTAATATGCTATTGAATGGTGATATTCTTCAATACTTCTATTCAAAACAGGGCGCCTAATCATGTACAAGATTAGAATGATAATAGGACTTTAAGTCAAGAAAACATGCTAAGGTATTGACCCTAGTATTAGATCTGAACATCGCAACAGAGAGATATGACGTTACTACCCCTAGATTCATTCAGGACCCATTTCTGGAGTTAGCAAGCCATGGTACACTGTTCCTGCCACTGGATGACTGGAATACAATCAATGTCATCCTGTCCTCTTGGAATATAATCAATATCTCCTTTCCTGAACCAAGATTTCTGATTGCATGACTAAGAGCAAGGGCTTTAAGTTTGTGATACACTTCTAGTTTAATTAGGAAATAAATTCCATTTTTCTTTTTTTTATTCTTGTTATCAACAAAGGATTTTTTTATGCTACTTTAGCTTCGTATCAGTGTTGCATGGATGCATATGAGAATCGAATGAAGACATGCGTCCAAGGGTCTGACTCAACATGAGGGAGAAAGACAAGAATAATAGAATAACATATAAATTTGACTAAAGCATATATTTATATCTTTAAATATGATCTATTTAAATATTACAAAGAAAATGTTAAAAGATATTGTTTGTTAAGATTTTTCAATATAAATGTTTTTAATTCAAACTTTTCAATTAACTTAATAATATTAGCAAAATAATATTTTGCAAAGTTGTTTCAATACCTACATCCCTAACAAATCTCAAAAAGAACAGCTACTCACTCCTGGTATCAAATTAGCGGATCCAGCCCATTATTGCAAGAGTTTGACTCACTTATTATTGGAAGAGTTCAACCTTCATAAAGATTGAAATATCCGATATGTATCTGACTTAGATACGTATCCAGCACAGATTTTTGGATCTGGACATAAGCATCAGTGTAACACTACTTATGTGTACTTGGCTCCTGTTTTGGTGCAGATTTTTTCTCTCCACAGCTTATCTTGTCTTTTTGTTTCCTTTGGTTAGCTGTTGCAACACAATGATTTTTATTATGTTCATCAGGTTGCTGAAATAAGCCGTGTCCTGAGAAGTGGCGGGGTCTTTGTGGCGACCACCTTTTTGTCAACTCCCGTAAATAGTCCACTCTCTTCTGGGGCTTTGAGGCCTCTGAGACAGGTAGTCAGTCACTTATTTATCAAATTTTCCATTACATTGCTATTGAGATGAAATTTGCATGATTGTTGCAGTTCTTTGGGCAAGCGTCCAACAGCTATAGCTATTTCACTGAAAAAGAAATTGAGGACTTGTGCAAGTCCTGTGGTCTCATCAATTATACCAGCAAAGTACAACGGGCCTTTATCATGTTCTCTGCACAGAAACCATGACACAGGAGTTGAAATTGAACTCCATGAAATTTGGAACAGTATCAATCTCTGAAGTACTTGTATAAAAATAGCATAATTGATTGGAGCATGGGACTGCAAACAAACATATAGCTGGAGAAGTAGTTTTAGGTGGTTAATCGGCAGAGCCAAGAAACCCTAGCAAAAGTCATTTACAAAATACCATTGTAACTATAAGCACACTTTTTGAACTGATTGGTTATGACAATGTCATTTGTTTTATTTTTAAACATCATGTTAGCAGAATTATAGTATTTTTGATGTTTTTTTTTTGAGAGAAGAAGGCTATCTGATGTATTAGCGGTCTATAATCAGTTAATCACACTGCCAAACTGGGAATGTATCATTAATGGTGTTTTCAATGGCATTTTTCCCGTTTTCTGTGCTACTAAAATCTAGCAGCGTGCATGTCAGTATCAACGTTTCCTGTAGCGTGGCTGCAGCAGAATGGGACACTACAGGTTGATTGAGGGCTTGGCTGAATGGATAGCATTAACACTCAGCAATGCTTGCATGTGACTTAACTCAAGAGGGAGTGTTTGATGACTGATTGGCACCTCATTCACCAATGAGGTACTTTATTGAATTATTTGGCATATTTTTTCTAAAATTATGTGAATTAACAACGCAAACGAAGCGGCTTCACTATGGGTAGCTGGATTTTGGTTTCAAGGAGGCTTTTGGGAAGATGAAGAGTTTTCTATGGTGATGTATGTTTGCAGCAGCACTAAAAATAGAATCAAGGGCTAAATTTAGCCCATGTGAGAACTATTTGGAGAATAGGGGTCTAGAATCAGGATAAATAATAAATAGTAAGGGAATTGTGATTTTAAAGGGTGAATCAGAATTGATCATTTGAACATGAGACTGTCTGATTATCTTCATTGTCCAGGAGCAGGTATGTAGGACAATGAAGAGATAAAGGAACACGCTCTAGATTAGAATGAGATGCTTATCGGCAGACCTTTACGCTAAGGATGCATTTTGTATGGGTTTAAAAAACATGGAAGCGAAAAGTGACAAAAGTAACACTTCTTATTACCAATTTTAAGGAGGTAAAAAATTTTTCTAATAATTATATTTAGCTATGTTTATGAATAAAGGTGAGTTATTATAGATGTAATTATTAACTACATTTTGAACAAGATTAACATAAAAAAGATGAAAATATCTCTCTATATGTGTAATATTATAATATATAATATACAAATAATATATATTACATAATTATAATATATTTATATCATATAGACTTGGCTACATTCGAATGTAGTACATGAATGTATTATTTCTTTCACCCTTAGATCCACGTAGTATACGAATCTAAAAAATAAAAAAAAGTAAAAAAAAAGGTCGAGTAGCTTTAAGATCTGTGTAGGTGCAAGGGTCGAGAAGATGATTAAATCCTTAACTTGTTTACATTCAAATGTAGCCAAATATACCTCATATTTATATTATATATTAAATATATAATAATACATATAATATATACTTTTATGATATATAATATATATATATATATATATATGCATGTGGTGGGATTATTTAATATTTTATTAGTCTCAATATTTCAACTCTTTTTATTCTTAAAAAAGTTTTTGCCTTTAATATGTTAACCTACCCTTTATGTTAACAATTTGGAGGGTAAGGATGAAAAATTTATTCTCCAAAAAGCATTAACTCCATGTCAAACACCCTTAAAAAGAGAATAAAAAAATTATATGAGTAACTTTTCACCTCCTATAATCCCATACAAAATGCACTCTTAAGTGAAATTTTTGTGAGAATACTAATTTTCATATTATTGCATGGACCTGCATTCTCGTTATAGAAAGGGCTTATGAACATGAAGCAAACATGCAAATTCATTGATTGTGACACACAATCAATCGGAGCAACTTTGAAAAGGAAATGTTTTATGTTGAGTTTTGAAGATGCAGGGATTTAGAATGATGAAGTGAAGAACAATTTAATTTTTCATTGACATGCAAAGTCCATATAAACAGATCAGTTCATTCTGTGCAGAAGAATAATATAAAATGAGGAAAATTTCTATGATTACCTAGATGGAATTTGTATGTAAAAAATGATATAAAAGGTCAACTATTTGCAGAAAATATATCCCACAACAACACTATCAGAGAGCACAGATGGTGATTCATTCGTTTGACTCAAAAAGTAGCAAGAATTTGATCTTACCAAAACAATTTTTTTAATTTTCTGGATTTTATAAGAAGAATGTGGTTGCAGAAATTATTCTCATCACCACTTTGATATAATGAATGAGGTCATGCTTGAAGACATATTCCTACCTCATTCTACACCAAAATTTCCATCCACTCTCCTGACAACACTAAGAGCCTTGGTAATTACCAGACATTCAGATAAACCAAGTTGATTTCTCAAAAACTAAAAGAATATTTAAGGTACTTTTCCTCTAAAATATCAGGTAATTTAAAATATGCTCCAATTTTTAACTGATTTGACATTTTTATAGAATATATTTGTTTCTATTACTTGCTGAAGTTTTAGCTAGCAAGCTACCTGGATTCTCACAAAGGAAAAGGAAAAAATAAAAAAAAAAGGGGAAGCTGCTGGATATCCGTTGCTGTTTCCATTACAAGTCTTATGAGCATCAAACCTCTCTTAATGTGTGAAATCCTCCTCATTTTCTTCAGTGAAAACATTTCTATCTCAAGTATACTATGAAAGTCCATGCTGATGATTAATGTATGTTTAGTCCTACATCAGCATGCACTAGATATATTTTAGATATTTTTACAAAATATAAAAGTTTAAATAATATATTTTTAGTTAATTTTTTTGAATAAAATTCTGAATTATTACAAATGATATCAAAATGAACTTATCTTATAACTCATATAGAGTTGAGGTTGACTATGGGCCAATCATAATATTTATGATTGTAATTAGATTTGATTGAATTTGAATATGAATTTTGATATCGATGCTAAAGTTTGAATGAAGAAAATATATGAAAGTTCATACTGATATTTGTTTAGTTTTATATTAATTTTTATTAAATAAATTTTAGATAAGACTGTGAAACTTGCTAAAAAATCTTTCAGCTAGATGAGCTCCTGTACTGTTACATGTACACTTAGTATTTATGATATATAATGAGATTGGTCGTGCAACAACAGCAGCCAAGCGGCGTTGCCATTACCAAAGCTGCTAGCATTCACGGTAACCTATAGAAGATTCCAGTTCCAGTCAAGTCAAAGAGGCCCTTGCCTTTGGTGAAACTAATACCATTTTAAAATCTTCATCACGAGGGGGTGAGAAAGATTTCAAGGATTTAATGAGAAGGGGCTGGACATAATAAAAGTATAAAATTGAGACGATGACGCGCACGAGTGCTTCTCCCGAGCCTGACAGCTAAGTGTGGAATCATATGGCCACAAGGCGCAGGACAGATCAACCCCATCTCTCACTCTTCCCAGAGTTTTCGAGAGAAGAAAAAAATTAATTTCCCATTCTGATCTCGAGATAATATGGCCATCTCTTGCATGCTGATCACCATCAATATAAGTTCAGCAGTGCCATCACCATAAAGACTTTCACTTGGAATAAGTCAGACATAATGCAACATTATTATATTTAATATACATTGGTTGCATTGGATTGTGTATTTTATATGAAGCAGGCTCCTCAGTTAAAGATTTTCTAATAGAAAAGGTTCTAGGAATGAGAGTTTCACAGTGGAGCTACAGTAAAAGGAGAGGGTGGGCTTGTGAAATTCTGTGGAGGAAAGAAAGGAAAGGACTTCAGGCCTTTCAAAGTTGGCAATAGGAAGGATCTCCGGACTCATGAGAAGTTCCATCAAAGCCAAAGGAGAGAAAATCCTTGTTTAAGTTGACTGAGGTCTTTCCATGAGCTGATTTTCCCAGTGAAATGATGCACTGCATGAAGGTTCTATTTCTGGGATTGTAGGGAAAATGACACAAAAAAATTGACTGGTAGAAGTGCTGATAAATGAATCAAAAAGGTACTTGATAAGATGATGCTTTGCAGCATTGTACCTATGATAAATTTGTTGAATCTTTAAACAAAGTGTAATAAAATGTTACTCCTTAATTGCCCAAATTCAGAGGATTGTACTTATAGTGTCCTCAAATATCAAAAGCACTGAATCTTATTCTGATGATCAGTATATTGTGGATCCCTCCATTGTATCAGTACTTTGATCTTAAATTATCTTCATCATAAAATTTCATAAAATGAAATGTAATTTAAGCTTGACTTTTTTTTGGGTCAAAAATTCAGCTAACCTATATAAGAATAACTTTGATTTAGCAATTTATATATGAGTAAGTGATTGTTGTGTGGTAGTAGGTTGGGGGAAGCTACACAAGCATTCCATATTTGCTCATCAACCATGAAGGATGTCTGTGATGTTGTTCATAGAAAGAGTAGTGTCAGGACTCTAGAGGCTTCAGTCATTTGTCTGTTAAATTCTAAAAGATTTCATTGGATGCTCTGATCAAGGAGATTGGTGTTGCATAAAAGAAGAATTGGTCTTCATTTTATATTACACCATGAAGCACTTGCGTTGCCTCACCTGTATATATTTTCGAAATTTAGCATTTCAAGACCTTTTGATTCCACTGCTTCAAACCTTTGCATCCCAACACATCGTAACATCATAGGCATAATTAATTTATATAACAGACTCATATATTTGCAATATTTAAAATATTTAATGACCAGGATTCAACGTAAAATTATGTGGCAGTAAAAGGACTGGTTTTCAGTTCTTTTCAGATAAATATACCTACTTGCTCAAGAGCTTGCAAACATTATATTGAAACTACATTTTTCATTGATGTCTAGGTGCAAAATGGATAGGTCCAGGAGACAGCTTAATTAATAAGAGCTCCATTTCATGACTAAGTGCAAGAATTGATGGGGATTGCCTCCGGAAAATTTACATATGATTTGATTAATGCCAGAAGAAGAAAATAGGAAAAATGATAACTGATTAGTTTATAGCAGGAAGAGATCAGAAAGAAGCAGTCAAGAATATCAGCTCTTAGCACAGAGGAGATCTATGGGGAATGCCTTTCCTTCTGCTCATGTTTGTGGCCACATCCTCGTTAGAAACACTGCTTGCTGACCTCGAACAAGCATAGAGGCCACTTGTTTTCTTGCGGACGAATTCAGTGCATGGCACACTTAAATTTTCCGAGTCTGATGAGCCCATGGGTTCCTCACCTTCCATGACTGTAGAGTGGGTGGTCTCATTGACCTCATCATCAGCGTCATGGGGGATGAAGAAGTCTGGACTCAGTTGAAGTGTCTCGCATGTCCTCAAGTATGGGGAAAGATCCTTCTTCTGCCTTAATATGTAGTCCACCTACAGGGAAGCAAATTTAAATCTCTTGAATGGTTGTCTTGTCACATAAAATGAAAATCCCAGACCAAAAAGTGTCTAGTGGAAATTTTGAGGCCATCTTTTGAGTTGCGCTCATTTTGGTTCTTGGCTTGCAAACTCGAAGATGATCGTTGTTTCTTGTGTTAAATCCATCATCTAGGTTTCTCTTCCATGAGTCAATATCCCATGTATTGTGTGCCATTGTCATGTGGGGAGCTCATCATATACACTTCTTTGATTTAAAATTACCATATAGATTTCTTAGCTAAAATGGACAATGACCTTATTTTCTGCACATAAATGGATTCTCCATCAAAGTTGCTATAAAATTTGCGTTCATTGCTTTAACAACGGTTTAATGATATGGATCCTATAGCATCAGCATCATTAAATTAGCAAGAAAGAAAGAAAGAGAGAAAGAAAGCTAAGTTTTTTGTGGGATATATCATAGAGAATACTGAGTGAACATGCACACTGTATGCAATATGGAACTTGGTGACTACCTTGCAGCCCAGAGAGCAATGGATGTAGGGCTCTTGAAGGCTCCTGTCACAAGAGGTGCAGGTGTTCCCTGATCCCTTGAACTGCCTGCTCTGAGGCCTCTTCTTAAGGAACACCACCTTGGAGCTATTAATAGTATATGGCTACAAAATAGGTGAAACAATAAGATAACAACTCCTTTAAAACCTCTCAAGCAAAGGGAATTCTATATGATCATATAATCTCAATTAGCTAATCAACCTGAACATTAGAGCAGTCTATGAGCTTCTCCAGGTCCTCCAATCTCACCACATCATGGTAAACATAACGTCGGACCTGCACCAGCCGATGGAAGCGGTGGGATGGCACGCAATGCGGGCAGATACTAGTGCAGCAATCCAAACAACAAATGTTCTTCTCGTTCTTCTTCGCGTTCTCGTGAAGAGAACAAGCCACGAAGAACTTGTGCGTGTCAAGAGCCTCCAACCACGCTGGCTTCCAAATTCCCTAGCAAAAGTAATAGAGAGAGTTCAGAGAGTTCAGGTGTTAAGCAAAGGCCTTCAAAGGAAAACAAGACAAGCTTCTGGAGTTGAGAGGATACAAGAGAGAGAGAGAGAGAGAGAGAGAGAGAGAGAGAGACCCACCATGAGAGAAGGAATGGAAATTAATCTGAGAGAATGAGTGGAAGCGAGAGGGAGAAGTGTGTGGAGACTGATATGGAGGATGACGGGAGAGGATGGGGTATATATTTACTTCATGGGGAGGGCTTGGAGCAGCGAGGGGGAGGAATAAAGAAAGAGAAAGAGGTGATGGGAACGTGGGTGCTGTTTTTAGTGTTTCCCATCCCCTCCCTCCCTTTAGCCAAGCCCAAACTCTCCCCGGCTCGAAAACACCACCGTCGTGGACTAATTCAAGGGAGGGGGTCTACCCGAGGAGTTTTGATTCCTTCTTTGCAGCCATATGTGGGGGGGGGGGGGGGGGGGGTGGTTTCCGGCGAAGAGCATGGTCCTCCTTGACGCTTGCCTTAGGCTTTAACATGGCCGGACCAAAAATCTTGAGCCATAAACCTTCATAATTTGTTCTGCTGAAAAAGATCTAAAACCCTCTAGTATTGCATCCAAAGCAAGCCATTAATTAAAACTATTACGATAATAAAAACACGAGAAAATATGCTGCTGTCTTGTACACCAACGTAGCATCACAATATCAAAGACTCCCTTGTATATATATATATATATATAAAAATTTATTGTGAATTATGACCACAATATCAAAGACTATTTATTATACCATTTATAATATGTGGCGGATCCAAACTGCTTCCAACTAAAATAATGCATCGTGATTCAAAACAACACTTTGTCGGTCTTGACCAACATGCACGCAGAGTCCAATGTCCTTTTTTATCTCTAACAGCTTTCATGGCATCCTCCCGTTCTCACGCTCGCAGAATCCCGACCCCTTCCTCTTTACCTTTTTGCCCACCACCGAGCTCTCCTTTTCTTCCCCTTCTCCATGTGCGTCTCCGCACGTGTACCTTATTATAACTGGGAAAAAAGAATCAGCACAGCACAGCACAGCACAGCACAGCATGGCATGGCATGGCATGGCAAAAAACGTTATCAGCTTCTTCAAAGCGAGAGGCAAGAGGCATTGGATGCCCACCACCGGAAACGGTACCGACATAGCAGGTGCCTCACGTGCAGAGGATCGAAGATCCAGTCAGCGCTCAAAAAAATATATATATATTATTATTTGTCTTTGTTGTTGCTCGGTGCACGCACGCCCTCCCAATTGCCGTATTGCGTTATAAGTTGTTCAGGTGTGTCCTGGTTCGTTTATTGAATGATACCGTTAATGACACGCAAACTGGAATCCAACATGTTGTGGCACAGAAAAAGCTTCTTGATCTCGTAGTGGAACATGGTTGGAATTCGGTAAAGCCTTCAAACTCCACCGTACAGTAAAAGTAAATAGAAACGAATTCAGGTTTTTCCCATTCATCACATCTCTCTCTCTGTGTTTAGGTTCTGGATTTGGTTCTTGAGACCATGCATCCCATTGTACATCTTGCTCGAGAAAAAGGAGTACTTTTGATTCGTTTATTAGCATAAATTTGAAAACTAAAGTTATATGAGAAAGATGCATGTACTTTTTATTAACAAGCTAACCTTTCTTTTCCCTAAAATATAATCCAAAAGAGATGTAAGGACGAGTGGCCTGAGAACTCATGGAAATGAACTTCATGGATGGAGTACTCTCATATTTTATTGATGCACTTGTCTTGTGGTTGTCGTTCAAAAAAGCTGTGCTATGAAGAGAAGGGGTAGTTTGATGTTATGAGATTGTGAGATGGCCAAACCTCTCTCGCAATTTTGACGGCGAGTGCATCACTGTGACAAAATATGGTTGCTTAGAACTCATTAAATCAATATCCCACTAGAGGGAGATAAAAAGAGTGCAGAAATCCTTTCATAACAAATGGTGCACAGTACCCTTGGGTCCAATGAGGGACTTAATGACGTGTTCCGATTGTTCCATTGTAAGAGTGAAATTAGTCTACTAAAGTTTGAAAAAAAAAAAAATCCCACCGAAAACATTAATACATAGACTAAATGACAAAGTTGTACGTTACATAATTGACAAGCTGAAGATGATCAATTTATTAAATTAAGGAATCCTGATGCGATAAACCACCTTAGGCCTATAACCAATGGGACAAATTAGCTTAGACCTTGAACCTAAACCTAAGTGACCCAGCTCCTCGTGCCCCACTTTCTTTTCTCTCCATTAGAGGTGGTAATTGAGTCAAATTAGATCATTTCAGATTAACTTAGGATTTTTGTTTAAAAATTCAATACATACCTTTTTTTTTTCTCTTTTTTTAAAGTAATCTAACGATGATCAGTTCTTTTTTTTAACCCATTTGTTATTTTATATACTAAAGCAATTGCACACAAAATTACAACATGATTAGATACTAATAAAAATAATAGTTATAAATTTATAAAAAAATATTTAAAAAAATATAATTAAGCAATAGTATGTTTTAAAATTAAACAAGTATTAATGTCAAACTATCAATAAAATTGCAAAATAAATATAAGAAATGTATTTAATCCCATAAAAAAAAAAAAGAAGTCATGTATAATTCTTAGGCATAGCAATTTTTTCTTAATCTAACGGGCCTACCCTCACCCACCCTACCCAGAGTGAGACCTTCAAACTTTAATCATGTTCAGAGTGGGATTCAAAGCAAACAAAAAACTTTATGGCCAAAGTTGGGATGGGAGTATATATATATACTCCATACCTTGCAATATACCTTGAATCTATATTTTTAAATATTTTGAAGTTTTTCATATTTAAAAAGTTATTTAATATTATTAAAGTGTGTTTTCAAATATAATTTCAAAAAAAAAAGTCAACCAATGTGGTGAACTCAGAGTTATCATTTCCCATTAGGTCGAGGATGGAGACCAAAATTATTGTCCCTAATAGGGAATGGGGTAGAAAAGAGTGGGATATAGAAAGTTAGAGATGGAGATAGGATGGCAAAAACCATTTCCAATACATTTGTTACAATTCCTACTAATTCTACTCTTTCTCAGGGATGTTTGAAGCTATTCATATTAATCCTTCAATAACACTTAACTTAAAAATAGCACTTTTGGTCCATCATTTCTTAAGTCTTATTAACATCAACTATATTATATATCAAAACATTAGCTATGTAAATAATCTAATTAAGAATTTATAAAATTATACCATTTAGATAAAATTTTAAAATTTAAAACAAATGAAATTAAAAATATATCTTACCTTCGTATTCAAATAACTAATTATGAGGTGTGAACAAAAGTTTTACATTTTTTAACAAATATCATTTTTGGGTTACTCCAGGTTATTTGTAATTCGACCTCACTCGACCATAAAATTTTTAGATCATTTGGGGTTCAAGTTAAAAAAAGCAAAATCTTAACCTTATATTTTCGAGTGAGTTAGGGTCGGATATGCAATTTAGATCAAGTTCTCAAAGCCGCTCCCAACCCACCCCCCTCTCCTTCATTTCTTTCTTCTTCCTTCTCTTCTCATGAGGATTATATCTATCTTTTTCGGTGGTTTTACCTTTCTATATGTATTATATCTATCTTCTTCGGTAGTTTTGCCTTTCTATGTGTTCTCTTAGATAGGGATATAACAAACCCAAGCTCTTTCTATGCGTATTATATCTATCTTCTTCAGTGATTTTGCCTTTCTATGTGTTCTCTTAGATAGGGATATAACAAACCCAAGCTCTTGTAGATGTAGTTTCATTCAATATCTTGAGATTTTTTTTTTCCACACTAGTATGCAGCTTAATCAAGACAAAAACAAAATTATTAATAATCTTAACTAAGATTTTTTAGCATTCTATGAGAATGTGTGAAGATTCTGCATACATATATTTAATTTCGCATTGATCATGTATTGAAGAGGGCTTGGATATTTAAGACCAAAGATTCTAATTAATGACAACTAGATGCTTCTATTATAATACTTGACAATAGAGTTAACCAAACCCAAGGTATGATGTCAAATTTTATGGTTTCATTATCATGCTGTTACAACTAATATAAATAGCACATGCTATTTTTCATACTATTTCTTTTAAAGAAATCAAGTTTTATACTTTGATTTGTTCCAAAGGAGATTGCATAGTTTGAAAAGTAATATTTTTTTTAATCATGTAACTCTGTTTTCTGTTAAACACCATTAAAATATCAAGGGAAGTGTAAAGTTGTGACAATAATAATTGTTGCTTTGGTATACCCTGCATATCAATTAGATTACCCTATTGATTGTGATAAAACTCTGAAGCAGTGTCAAATTCAGAATAGAAAACAAGGCTGCTAACTTTCGTCGCAAAGTGGTAAAATGTCAATCTGAACATGTATATACCACTAGATTTGATTGCAATGCTAAAAATGTCAGAATTTTGAAAAGGTACAGAGCTATTTTGCATACAATGGTTCTTAATGCAATGCGCAAACTCTCCTATTTCTTTTTCTTGGAAATAAAAAGGCATCCTGTGTAGAATTTCCCATTACCGATGAGTTGATATCCAATGTTGTAGAAAAGGTTTCCGCAAAGGAAAGTGGCTTAGCGCTTAGACAAGAGAGTGACTCTCACCTGACTAACGTAGCACCGGTCACCTGGGATTGTGAGATGATGGAACGTCCCAAATAATCGACCTATTTACCGAGCAAGGTCTCTTAAAACTGTGCATATACATTCTGCTTGCTATTACGACAAACCTACAGATTTCTGAGAATACACTCTGATCCAGCTGTTTTTTTGCTGTATTTTAATCGATAGTGTCCAATGCTGGCTGCTAATCTGTACGAAATACTTGGGAGATCTCGGTGAATCACTAGGAGGCTCTTTTTTTGCCATCGCCTTTACATTTTCTTCTTAATCCATCGCACTCCAGTGGTACAGATGTTAATAACTTTCGTCTCTGTGGTTATTGGAGACAGCAAGCACATCATCTGAATGTTTGTTAGAGCCTTCCGCATCAACGCTGTTCCTTAGCTCACCTCACCCATGATGGTGCAGATAATGGTGCTCGTCCACTTTTCATTCTCTTCTTGTGTAAACAAAATGTTCTCTAGGGCCATATTCATTACATGCTGATTCACCATCATCCTCACAGTGCTGATGATGGTGTTGATGCTGGCTGGCCGTCAAATTCTTTTTTCGTATTGGAAGGTTGTTGATACCATATTTTCAGGCTTATATCACTTATGTACCCAAAGATCAAAATATTTTATAAAAGACTAGACCAAAAGGCAAGCACCAGCATATTTGACTTCAACTGCCATGATGCATTTAATGTATTAAATGCTTCACTAATATAATATATTAAAAAAATATCTTGTTAAGAAAAATTATATTAAAGAATATCAAATCTATGCATCATTATGTATTAAAATTTATAGCTTATCAAATATAGCTATAATGATTATTTATAGTATCTGCTCAAAGAAATGATTATACTATTGTTGGCATCGTATTTTAATCTTTTAATAAATAAATCGAGATAAGCTGATTACTAAATCAAAAGATTATTAATAGCAGATGTTCTTAGGACAGCAGAGCTATATAGAACTACCTTCAATCAACTAGGACTGAAAGGAGGAGACACATGAAAATTAAAGTAGAGCTATGTAAAACTACCTTGAATCAACTAGGACTGAAAGAAAAAGATAACATGAAAATCAAAGTGTAGTTATTGAAACTTATAAATCTAGCGAGAAATTACCAATGAAAGTTTTCAATAATTTTCAGAATTGAACAAGTTGCTAGAGGTTTGTAGCGATTGCCAACGCACTATAAATACAGAAAAAGATGACATTTGGAAGGATCCAAATCCTAGATTCAAAATTCAAATATTTAAAATATGTCGTTGTACTATAAGAGTAACCTATAACTTACTATAGTTAGGAAAAGCATGTAACTTAACTATTTATACCTCGCTACTATGCTTGTAGGAGTGAGAACAATGTTAATCCAATCACCTAATTTGTATTCAAAGTATTTTGGAAGCAATAAATCGTTGGCACTGGATTGAGAAAGTAAAGCAAACTTAAATAAAATAATATATTAAAGTTTGCTCCACTTTTCACTTTCTCTTGATCGAAAGTGATTAATATATTATTTTATTTAAATTTACTTCACTTTCTTGGCCTAGTGCCAATAAATTATTGTTTACAAAATACTTTGAACACAAATCAGTACAATCAGGTAACTGAATTAATTTAGTTCTCACTCCCGCTTTACATAAGAGCAGTGTACAAATGACTAAGTTACAGACTAAGTTATAGACTACTTATAACTATGGTAAATTATTGACCACTCCTATAGTACAAAGAGATATTCTAAATGCTTAGATTTTGAATTTGAGATTTTGATTCTAATAATGACTCATCATAACCGCAACTAGCAACTGCTAAAAACTTCAAGCAACTCCCTATTCAATTCTGAACACTACTAAAAACTCCCATTAGTTTATGATAACTTCTTATCAAATTTGCAGTTTCAATAACTACACATCAATCTTCATATATGTACTCCTTTCAGTTAAAACGGACATGCTGCTAGATCATAAATTCAATCAATTTCTGCTCTTTTAAGTTTAGTTGACTCAAGGTTAATAGTTCTACGTAGCTCTACTGATTTAAGAACATATACTATTAATAATCTTTCAATTTAGTAATTTGCTTGTCTCAATTTATTCATCAAAAGATCGAAATACGATACCAACAGTAGTATAATCATTTTCTTAATCAAATGCAATAAACAACCATCATAGCTAAATTTGACAAACTATAAATTTTAACATATGGCAAACCATAAATTTAAGATTTTTTAATATAATTTCCCTCAAAAAAATATTTTTTAATATAAAGCATTAGTAAAGCATTTAATATATTTAATACATCATGGTAGCCTAGAGCCAAGAATGCCAATGCTTACCTTCCGATCTTTGCTTTCCGTCTAGTCTCTTAATGGATATGGATTCTTTAAAACATTTTGGTCTTTAGGTGTATATCTAATATAAGGCCAAAAATATAGTATCAGAAAAGGAACATCATCTAAATGTTGGTAGAAGACTTCGGTTACCTGTGTTGCTAAGTTCACCTCCAACCTAATGGTAGATGCCGTGCCTCACCCTCCTGTTCATTATCCTCAAGAGCATAAATCACAGCACAATGCTATTGGGTATCACCCTCGTTTTGTTTTATCTTTGGGAGAAGTCAGCACGTCATCCAATGCTTGTAGGCACCCTTCTTCAACTCTGCTTCTTGTCTCACCTCCAACCTGATAGAGTTGATGTTCATCCGTCTTCTTTTGCATTCAAAAGCCATTCAATCGAAAGCCCTTAGGAGCTATCTTCATTACCAGTAGTTCTTTGATTCACCACCACCCTCATGGTACAAATGCTGATCTTTATTCTCCCCTTCATTATCTTTTGGAGAGGCAAGCACGCCATCAGAGCTGTCTTCATTACCATCACTTCTCATTGCAACTCTACCAGGAACCCCTTGATGTTGCTCTTTGATCAGTTCATCATCCTTCATGAGCTGAATGGTGGATCCAATGGAATTATCCACATCACTCCCATCATTTTCTCTTCACCTTCATCAGTTGACTATTTAGATAACTCCTGAACTTATCCATCACCGGCATCTTCAAAGATTCCTTCATTTTAGGAGTGTTGGGGATCGGACGGTTCCTCTTGTTCATGTTTAACAAGATTTGTCATTTCCTCACCTGCACCAGTTGTTGACTCTGTGCACGAGGAACCTCCTCGAAGACATTCCGATGTGAGAGATCATAGGAATGGCAACAGTTACTGCTGTGATCAATATCCACAGGTACAGAATAATCAACTGAAGCAGCCTCATACTCTGTCCGGTCAACATGTGTATCAGTGGTAGAAGCAGATGTGTTGTTAGTTGGCAAAGATCAGAATGCACCCAAGTCATGATCATCATCATCTTCTTCTTCTTTAACATCATGTTTGTCAGCAAGTGTCACTATGAAATCTGAAGCCTGCATTTGACGAACTTCTCTAGCATCATACCGTGGTTGCAAATTCAATTTGACCTGTCTTGCCATCTGACCCTGACTGACTGAACCTTGGATCATATCCTGAAAATACGAGCACAGGACCATCACACTCGTCAACATGCGCAGCAGAAAAAACCACAATGAAAGAGAATGCAGGTTTTAAATGTAAATGAGCTCATTCAGGAAGCAAAAAGATATTTATTTCAAGCCAGGATGTAGTCAGCAGTGGATATTCCCAATGTAGCAGAAATGTGTTAGTGGTCAAAATATTGTTAAAAAAAGAAAACCAAAAACTGCAGGCTCATCACAGGAAGCAATTCGCTGATTAAAGCAAAAAAATATGAGCCTTGGACCTCAATTTAAATTCTCATGCAATACATGAGTCAGTTACTTTCAACTTCTAGCACAAGACCTGAATTTGCTGTGTTCATGCACCTGACATTGATAACACTGCATCTTTGATTTGAATTGCAGCTGAAGGAATCTGAACAGGATGGCAAACCATCCTCCTTGCAATGGTGTCGAGACATTAATGAATTAAAATATAACAGTTATGGAAATAAAACTTAACATGTAGATAAACAGTGGGGGAAATTTACAATATAATGGTCAGATTAATGAATTGAAATATTAAACATTAAGTTACCTGTGAAAAGGCTTTCACCAGATGGAGAGAAAAACATGAATAAGGCTTCCAAAAGCAACAGTGACTGACTGCTGACATTCACTACCTCATGCAAGTGCATGGAAGAGCAAGAGCAACCTCAAACATTCATCAGTGATATCTATGAATTTCTGTGTTCCTGCCATAGAGAGTAATTCTCTCATCTTTTTACACATTTAGTTATGCAAGAATTTAAACTGAAGTACCTTTAGTGTAGTTGGATTAGAAGAAAACATTTCAAAAGAGCTCTCCAATGAGGAGTACTGAAAAAGAATGACTCTTCACCAGCAAGTTCTCTCTGAGCAATACTTTTCACCACATGAAGTCCTAATGTCTGAAATTGTTGAACAAAGCTTCCAAAAAGTTGGTTTTCCAATCTCATAGCTATCAGATTTTGGGGTTATATGTCACATAATAACCATATGCCTACATGTAAGTATCCTAAAAGCACTTTGTGCAATGTTTGAACAACAAAACAGAAGCATATAATTGTTTGCTTTGTTTAGTTGAAGATAATGACTTTCATGAACTAGTCTGGCAAGAGCTACAGCTTCTTCTAAACAAAAAACAAGTATCTTCACCAAAAGTTTGCATGAATATCTCATCTTATTTCCCACAATGCAGATCTTAATGCAGTCTTGACACAAAAATGCAAGCACGATAGCCCAAGCTCCCAAGACTGCCATTAGATGGTTATGTGAGAAAAACCATGAGTCAAAAGTCATTGTTTAATTCCAAGGAGTTAGCTGTCATTCTCTGCTGTTTTTCTAGACTTATTTAATGTTTTCTGAATCCCTAGAAACTGCTGTTTTTCTAGGCTTGTTTAATGTTTTGCTAAGTCCCTAGAAAGTTAAATTCTCTATATAATTTCCTATATATAGCTTCTATATAAAGCTGTGTCTAACACATTTCAAAAACATAGAAAATAGAAAAGAAATCTAATTCTTCTCTTCAAAAGTGCAGCAGCACATTAGTAATTCTACTTCTATCTCTATTTTCCATCAAATTTGGTATCAGAACAATGTCGATCAGCAATTCCTTCTCTGCTGGAACCATGTTCAATTATTCCCAAAGCCAAGTACCCATTTTTGAAGGAGAAAACTATGGGTACTGGGCTGATCAGATGCGTTTCTTCTTCATTGCACGAGATTTGTGGGAGATTGTTGAAGAAGGATATGATGATTCTCCATCAGCAAGTAATGATTCATCCTCTACAAGCAGAAATACAGAGACCTCATCTCAGGTTTCTGCTCAGAACAAAGAAAAGATCAAGAACAATGCCCTTGCCTTGAGTTACCTCCATCAAGGAATTAGCAAGACCATCTATCCACGCATTTTTGGCATTAGTAAAGCTAAAGATGCATGAGAAACTCTGAAGAAAGAATTTCAAGGGAATAATAAAGTTGTTTCTATTAGACTTCAGTCACTTTGGAAGAACTTTGATTGCTTGACAATGAAAGAATCAGAAAGCATCAAAGTTTTTTTCTCCAGGGTTACTGAAATTGTAAATCAAATCAGAGCTTATGGTGATCAGATTGAAGAAAAGAATATAGTAGAGAAGATTCTCAGAAGTCTGCCACCAAAATTTGATCAAGCAGCTGCAGCAATTGAAGAATCAAAAGATCTCTCAATTCTGACTATGTATGACCTCTGTGGTTCCTTAGAATCACATGAGGAAAGAATGAAGAGATCTTCAAGTCAGTCCTTGGAGCAGGCCTTTCAATCAAAGGTCAATTTGGGATGAAAATTTCAAAAAAAGAGGAGAAATTTTCAGTATCAAGATCAGTTTCAAAGGAGTCAAAATAATCAGCCCCAAGGGCATGAAAGAGACCGAGGCAGAGGCAGAAATAATCAACTTCAAAGAACCAGCAATCAGGGACAGAATTGCATCATATGTAAAAAGTCCAATCATACTTCAGCTGAATGCTATTTAAGGTGTAAAAGGTGTCGGATTCTAAATCATTCAGACCGAGATTGCTGGCACAAGAAGAATAAAAGTTCAGAAGCTAATTTCAGCAAAAAGAATGATGAAGAACAAGTATTTTTAACTTGTCTCAATGCTGAAAGCAGAAAGAACCAGGTTTGGTACCTTGACAGTGGCTGCAGCAGTCATATGATAAATGACCGCGAGTTATTTGTTAAAATTGATGAAAATTTCTTAAATTCTGTCATTCTTGGTGATGAAAAATCTGGAAGAGTTGAAGGAAAAGAAGTGATTGCAGTTTAATTCAGATCTGGTGAGCAAAAGTTCATTCATGATGTTCTTTACGTCCCAGCTCTTGCTCACAATCTCTTAAGTGTTGGACAGCTGATTCAGAAAGGATATCGGGTGGCTTTTGAAGAAAATAAGTGCAAAGTTATAAACAAGAAGAACCAGCTGATGGCTAAGGTTGAGATGACTCACAACAAAGTTTTTTCACTCTCCATCAACTATGCAAGTCCAATAGCTTTGAAGGATAAAATTTCGGACGAATCTCAACTATGGCATCTCAGATATGGCCATTTAAATCACAAGGGACTACAGCTACTCAAGCAAAAAGATATAGCTCATGGTCTTCCCTAAATAAATCAAATAGGAGTTTGTGAAGGTTGTGTCTACGGAAAGATGTACCATCTTCCTTTCCCAAAGACTTCTTGGAGAGCCAAATCTCCTTTGAAGCTTGTTCATGCAGATATATTTGGTCCCATAAGAACTCCAAATCACTTGGGAATAAAAAGTACTTTATCTTTTTTGTTGATGATTATACTAGAATGGTGTGGCTGTATTTTATTCAACAAAAATTAGATGCCTTCTCAAAATTTCTGAAATTCAAAGCCCTTGTTGAAAGACAAAGTGAATTGAAAATGAAGACCTTAAGAACTGATCGTGGAGGTGAATTCATCTATCAACCATTCATGGATTATTGCAAGAAAGAAGGCATCCAAAGGCAATTAACAGTGAGTAGAAGTCCTCAGCAAAACGAAGTTGCTGAAAGAAAGAACATAACCATTGTTGAGATGGCTCGGAGCATGTTAAAAGAAAAGGAGCTTCCTAATTCTCTTTGGGCTGAAACTGTACATACTGCTGTTTACATCTTAAACAGGTCTCCAACAAAATCAGTAAGGAACAGAACTCCCTATGAAGCTTGGAGTGGGAGAAAGCCAGAAGTTAGCCATCTAAAAGTGTTTGGTTGTCCAGCTTATTCATTCAACAAGGCTCCAAATAAAGATAAGTTCGATCATAAGGGAGAGAAGCTTCTGTTCATTGAGTACAGCGATGAATCCAAGGGCTACAGGTTGCTAAATCCTACTAATAATAAGTTGACAGTGGCAAGAGATGTCATCTTTGATGAAAGAGCAGTATGACAGTAGAATTTCAGCAGCCAAAATTCATTAAATATTCAAGATTTTGCTCCAGTTGAAGCATCAAGAATCGAATCAACTGCTGAAACTCAGAATCCAGCAACTTTAGAAGCTGAAATTACAGCTCAGCGCTCAAGTTCAGGATCTGAAAGTCCAGATAATAAAGGAACTTCATCTTCTTTACCTATTCTAAGAAGATCTGAAAGAATTAGAAGACCGCCAGAGAGGTATGGTGATTTTAGAAGCTATTTCTCCAATGAAAATGCAGATTTTGCTCTTTTCTCTTGTGAGCCACAGATTTTTGAAGAAGCTGTAAAGGATGAAAAATGGAAAAATGGCAAAAGGCCATAGAAGAAGAACTAAACATGATTGATAAGAACAATACTTGGAATCTTGTAGATCCTCCCAAAAGCAAAGACATTATTGGTCTTAAATGGGTTTACAAGACCAAGTACAATGAGAATGGTTCCATTCAAAAGCACAAGGCCAAGTTAGTAGCCAAAGGCTATTCCTAACAGTCTGGAGTAGATTTCAATGAGACTTTTGCACCAGTTGCAAGAATTGAGATAATCCGACTTGTTCTTGCAATTACTGCCCAATTGGAGCTACATGTGTATCAAATGAATGTCAAATCAGCTTTTCTTAATGAAGAACTGAAAGAGAAAGTTTATGTGGAGCAGCCACGTGGATATGAAGTCAAAGGCAAAAAAGAGAAGGTGTACCGGCTGAACAAGGCGTTGTATGGCCTCAAACAAGCTCCACGAGCTTGGAATAGTAAGATTGATTCTTATTTTCAGAATTCAGGTTTTCAAAAAAATTCTCATGAACCAGCACTTTATTTTATGAAGAATAAAGCTGATTTTATCATAATCTGCTTGTATGTTGACGATTTGATTTACTTTTGGGAGCAATCATCATTTATTTGTTGATTTTAAGCACTCAATGATGAGGAACTTTGAGATGACAGACTTAGGAATCATAAAGTTCTTCCTTGGGATGCAAGTGAAGCAAGGAAGAGGAAAAATTTTTATTTTTCAAAATAAATATGCAGCTGACATCTTGAAGAAATTCTACATGAAGGATTGTAAGGCTGTAAGTACTCCTATGGCTTTAAATGAAAAATTGAATTCTAATGATAGACCTAAGAAGTTTGATGAAAATCAGTACGGGAGTCTAGTTGGATCTCTTATTTACTTGACTCATACTAAACCGGATATCACTCAAGCTGTTAGTATGCTGTCAAGATTCATGCACAGCCCAAATGTGCTTCATTATGCAGCAGCAAAAAGGGTACTAAGGTACCTAAAAGGCTCATTAAAACTTGGTTTGAAGTATGGCAAATATTTCGAGTTCATTTTGATTGATTTTACCGATAGTGATTGGGCTGGATCTACTGATGATAGAAAAAGCACATCAGCCTATATTTCTGCCTTGGAAATAACACCATCTCATGGTGTTCTAGAAAGTAAAACACTGTTGCTTTGTCATCTGCAGAGGCTGAATATACTTCAGCAACAGAAGCTGCTTGTGAAGAAGTTTGGCTCAGAAAATTGCTCAATGATTTAGGACTGAAGCAAAAGGATCCTACAACTATTTATTGTGACAATATGTCTGCAATTGCCCTAACAAAGAACCCAGTTTTTCATGCTAAATCAAAGCATATCGAACTCAGACATCATTTTATTTGTGACCTTATGCAGAAAGAAGAGATACAGCTAGAGTTCATTAGCACCAATGAACAACCAGCAGACATGCTCACAAAACCTATTACTATTGAGAAGTTTTTGAAGTTCAGAGACATGTTAGGACTCACTATTTTAGAGGGAAATTTGTGAGGAAAACCGTGAGTCAAAAGTCATTGTTTAATTCTAAGGAGTTAGCTATCATTTTTTGCTGTTTTTCTAGACTTATTTAATGTTTTCTGAGTCCCTAGAAACTGCTATTTTTTTAGACTTGTTTAATGTTTTGCTAAGTCCCTAGAAAGTTAAATTCTCTATGTAATTTCCTATATACAGCTTCTATATAAAGCTGTGTCTAGCACCTTTCAAAAATATAGAAAATAGAAAAGAAATCTAATTCTTCTCTTCAAAAGTGCAGCAGCACATCAGTAATTCTACTTCTATCTCTATTTTCCATCAGGTTATAAACATCAATATGAAGTTCAGCTTCATCTGCAAGACATAATACAAATGGTCTTTTTTCAGATCTTTATTGCTGGGAACCTTATCCATTCCTCGGATAAAAATAGCTTTTAAATCTTTCATACAGAATGAGAAGGAGTGAAATTTGAGCCATTGCAAAGCTCTTGTTCTACTTTTTGATTGACAGAAGCAAACAAAAAAATTGATTGACAAAAAACATGAAAAATGTCAAAAAAAAGTAGGTTTGGTGTGGTAGACAGCGAAATGAAAGAGATAGAAATAGAAGCAGAGAAGAATATGTGACAACTAACAAATGCCTCAAAGCACATTTTTTGGGAATTGTAACAGCCACCATAATAGATGTTCTCCGAACACCTTATCCTGACTCCATAATTTATAAACCTTGCAGAGTTATTTGTTTACCTTCTAGGTATCACAAGGACATTTAAAATTGTACTCTTATGGGCATCCAACAATCCAAAGCTTTAACCAGATGATTGTGATACAATCTACATGTTAGATCCATTAAAGTCAATGAATGTACTCAAACTTCACATCTTTCAAGGTTATGCACACTTTAAAAGTGATAATATACCAACTTACCAATTATAGATAGTCTTAAGTAGGTTGATAGTGGGAGGACAAACCATGGGATGGTACATGGTGTTCATACTGTCAACTGTGTCATGCATGCATCTATTTATTTATCTATTTATTTTACACCAAAAGAATAGAAAGACAATATTTTATCACAAATTTGTTGAATGACACCTTTGTCTTCCTTGAAGACTATATCATTACAGTCTGGAGGATATCTAATTGGTGCCTGAGGTATTGGATTTATTTGGCCAGCTACATATCATTGGGAGTGAGCATAAATAGTTATTTAAGGGGTTGCTTCTTGTTGATCATTTGACGGGCCTAGAAAGTTATGAATAACATATATGATGCCAGCATGAATTTCCACACACCTCTTCTTCTGATTTTCATATTCAAAGGAAATCATGAAAGTAAAATAGGAATAGTTCCGGATTAAAAAAATGATTGTGATATAGCACACTCAAAAAAAAAAAAAAAAATTGCATGTGAAACAAATTAAAAATGGCACATCAGATTAAAATATATTGCATTTTACCAATAAAATTTATAAAAATAAACTCATTAAAAACCCCAACTAGTTGGGACACCAACTAGTTTGAAGCTTAAGGCTTTGCTGCTGCTGTTTTGTTTAAAATGTATATTGAATTTTACCAATAGAATTTATAAAAATATATTTATTAAAACATATTCATTAAAAATGATATATTGATTAAAAATATATTACATTTATTTTATACAAAGAAAGAATAGAAAGGGGAAAATGGAAAAAGAATGAATGGAAAAAAAAACAAAAATAAATATTTTACAGCCTTCACCAGTAACAATAAAATTAGTAATTATAAAAGATGGGGAAAAGCATCCTTAACCAGTTCTCATTGCAAAAGAATAAATATTTTACATTGATACTTTTTAATTCAAAGCTTATTAAACATGGAAATTAATTGTGGGTATGGTAGTCCAGATATATTCTGCCAAAAGCAGATGCAGAGATAGAGGATGATTACTGGTGAAAGAAAAAGAGCTAGAGCAACCAAAAAAAAAAAATACCTCATGAAATTTCATTAGTTTTGCTGCAATGTCAGCTTTTTCTACCAAACCTGAAGCTATCCTATGGCCAAATAAGCGATATAATTCTCCCAAGCACCATGCAGCACCTATGAGACATATCACAAAGAAAACAAGCAATACGAAAGCAAATTATGAATAAATAAACTATAATAAAAATATAAATAGTTTAGCATAATGAATAATAATAACATCCAGGAACCTTATCCCATTAAAACTGGATCAATTATGAAGAACAACTCTAAAAGAACGTTTCAGACAGGAATGCAGAAGGGTATCGGGATTTTGTCTTGTTCTCCACAATCAACATCCATTTCTAGACTACTCTAATTCCAAAACAGGCAGACTACAAAATAAGTATCCATGATAATCATTGTGGCAACATATATGAAAGATACTGAAGTATAAATAGTATGGCAACTGCAGAATATTGGAACAGGTTCTGTCAATCACAATTTTCAACCCTCGGTTCTTGTGAATTCGGTGTATTTTGATGCATGTTTGAAATTTGATAACATGAATCCAAATTGTGTAAATAGTTGAAATATGTGAATAGGTATGGCCATCAAATTCCACATGAATGGGAACCCCTGAAAGCTTAATGCATTTCTTTTTGGCCAATCTTAGTACAAAAGAACTGAAAGGAACTAGATCACAATATGGATTAGGAAAAAGTTTCCAATCAAATTTTTTTTAAAAAAATCAAATCAGAAAAATAAAATAAAACTTAATTTTTTAGTTTTCTTGACACGTTATGACTAGTAGGGTATTATTCTTCTTCACAGATCTTCCAAAGGATAGCGATATAAAATAGTAGTCCATATTATATTGCACCATAACATATTGTCAAGAAATTAAGCAGCCAATCCCTCACAAAATCATGTAACTCATCCAGCCAAGTATGTCGCCTCCCACTTCTTTTTGAATCTCCCTCATTCACTCAATTTCAATTCTTTCTGGGTCATCCAAAACTTAGAATTACAAAAAAACATTACTTTGGATAAACATATAGGAAGGTCAAGTCACATTCGATGAGATTTTTAGCGACCAAATCCACTTGGGTCATGTTTGGATGCTGAATAGCTAACCAGATCAAATGTTTTTAACCAAAGTATACTGTACTAATACTAGATAATGTACCAGTATGATACAGTATGCTTAGTATGATATGATATGCTCAATACAATATAGCACAACTTCAAGATAGACACAAGGTCATAAGACCATTTTCTTGTGCCTAGCCATGATACCACCTAAAACCAGGCAGTAGGAGTTGGTACAACACAAAACCAAAAGAAACTAGTCAATTCCATCAACCAGATATCAGATTGGCCCCAAGATCATATCGAACCTGCATACGTACTGGCAAGCTTGATACAAGGTAGTGTGGAGTGGTACAACAAACCATGTTTTTAACTACAAATAACCATCCCTTATTAAGTTATTCAGGGGTTAATGATATCCCATGTTTAGTTGACATTTAAGAGTTAGCAGGATAAGTCATAGAAACAGAGACATAAAAAGGGAGAAGAGAGCTCTGATGGTTAAACATAATCCAGCACCCCTCATGAAATATAGTTAACTAAGTTGAGTAACTTTTTAGGGCATTGGCTATATAAATTTAACATGTCACTTTTTTGCTCATGCTTGGTTGGTTAGGTGGACAACCACCACTTAACCATCCCCTAACCAACATTCAAATAGGGCTTGGATGTCCATGTGGGAGTTATACGAAAAAAAGAAACATCCACATGCTTGGTAAATGGCTTGCTCCTCTTAGCGCATCTCATCTCGCATGCTTCAATTGCATGCTGTAAAACATCCACCATAAGGTGCAACCAACATATCTTCATATTATTATTAGAGACCAACCGTAAGTAGAAGTAGGTTGAGTAGTTTCTTAGGTAGAAGTCAGAACAAAGAATTAAATTATGCGTATGCAATTTGACCCCATGCATATTTCCATTTACCAAGAATATTTTTCTTTCTTTTTTTTCAAAAACTTTCTTTATATGAGCATAGAAACATTTCTAATAATATAACTTTATCAATACTGACGTGTAAAAGCAATGATACTTTTCATCCAATGCCATCATCCATCAGTGATGACATTACCCAAATGGGCTTGGTATTCCATGCCAACCATTTGTAGATTAATTTCACTAGATAATTGGTCTAATATAGTTACATATACAAAGTTCTTTATCTATCTATTCATTTATATTTTAAATAATAGTTAAATTCTATTCATGATCGTTATCCTTATAAATATCTGAAATTGTATGCATACCTCTATAAATTTATTTTTGCATATATACCCTTATAAATTATTTCTTTTGCAAGTATACCTTTATAAATATCCAAAATCATGTATATACTCTTGCAAATTTTTACTATTTATGTGTACACCCTTAACTCAATAAGGGTAGATGTGTTAGAAAAAAAATATTTGTGCACACACAAATAGTAAATTTGCAAATGTATAAACTCAAAAAGAAATGATTTATAAAGGTTTACATACAACAAAAAATAATTTATAAGAGTATATGCATAACTAGTAAATTGTGAGTTTAAACATCCAATTATAAACACTTATAAAGGTATACATGCAAAAGACTCTAAGGAAAGTGCACTGAAGAGTCTTAGTGCCTTCATTGTTGAAGTCATTTGAGTTGTCTTTGTTATTATGGGTGTATTAGATAATTCCATCCATACAATAATAGGTTCAAGGTATGGATGCATATGGTGCAATATTTGAGGCTTCAATTAGCTCGTTATCAAAATTTATGTGATAATAATACAAGATATTATACATGCATTTGATATTTTAGAAATTCCAATTTTGAAATAACTTTTGGTTAGCTAAAAGCTCATAACATTTTGGTCAAAATATTTAAAAATCATAAAATAACATCTTGATCACATTGCTTATATAATGTCATTGTAAAAGTGCCATGGTGTCAAACATTTGAATTATAAAGTATGTAAAACATTTATCCTCATCCTATTTGCTTTGAAAAAAGATAATAACAATTTGCCCTAAAATGGCTAGGGAGCTGACTTATCATTATTGTATGTACGATTGAATGATGGCTACTCAAAGTAAGTTAGCTGTTGGTTTTAGCAGAAGAAAATCTAGATTCAAAAAAAAAAAAATCAAGTGGATACAATAGCAATGAAAGATGGATGAGAAAAACAGCATTTAGAAGGAGAAGAGTTCCATGGTTATGTAATATATTTAATTATAATTTGCATTATAATGGTTATGTATATGTCAAAATTTTGCTTGACTATTGACTTGAGAATATTAGACTTAACAAGCAAAAATATTGCAATCAAAGAAAGCATCACTCTAAAAATTCTCCATGTGCATTCTACATGCTCTATGATGATCAGCAAGCTAATCCTATGATAAAGAGCTGATGTATAACTCCAACTCCTTCCAATGAGCGTGGACAAGTGTAAGGGTGGGGTTATAGCAGATTATGCAGATTCCCTCTTGACCCATGCTCTTATCCATTGACTACTGAGGGCAATTTTCAAGTAAATTTTATCTCTATAACAAAAATCCTATCAAGCAAATGCAAGACTTTAATGATTTTTATCATCTATTAGCAGAAAAATTAGAAACAAAGGAAAACAAAAAAAAAGTTCAGCTAATGCTATGATCTACTAATCAAGAATTCTAATGTTTCTACCATGACACAAACAAATTTTTGTGACCCAACTCAAGCAAGGGTTAGGCATTCTAACTTGCACATGAGAGGAGCTCGCTTCTTCTGCCATTAGCAAGCCATCCTTGGAGGCTGAAGCTCGAGTATATAGGAGTAATACCTTCCCCTCCAGCAATAACTCTACCCATTGCTAATGATGCTAAGCACTTGACAGGGCCACGAGCACCAAGAATAAATAAAGAGAAAAGAACACTCTCACACTTCCTTTGCCACTGCTGTATATATTCCTGCAATGCAAGAGCAGGCAACAGAACTAAAAATCAGACAGGTGAAGACAAAGGGCAATTTCACATCAGTAACCTTCAATGCAGCATATTCATAACAGCATTCAATTAACATAAAGTCAAGAATATACACATACACACACATTCTTCGGTGGTCAGTAATAGTGTTCTACAAGGGCAACGAAGTAGTGATGAAGCCATATACTCTCTACATCCCAATTCTCGCATGTAAGCTCCAACGCTAGACGAATCCACTAGTCTAGGTTACTACATATCTGAGATCTTTATCAACCAAATCAGTAACCTAAATTTGAAAAGAATAAAGTCCAGTTGGAGATCAAGAACAACCATATTGGAAGTTCAGAGACCAATAAAGAGAGAGACCCTAGCGAAACCCCGGAATTCCGAAACTATTCATGAAAGAAACCGCAAGAACTCTGCATCCTACCTGAAATCCAAGAGAGGAGAGTCTACGCCATCTTCCACATCAAGAACTGGAACACTGGAGTGCCAGAAACCACCAATAATCGCTGTCTTCTAAACCTAATCTCTATACCATTGAAAGAAATCTTGCAAACCTACATTTTCTATCCACATCACAAATCTTCCAAACCGATGATCTGAAATCTATTCTCGGAGAATCCATACTATCTTTCCCGAGTTGTAGGCAAACCAAAGAACAAGAAGAGATCAAGAACAGACCAGAAAGAGCGAAGGGGAGAGAACTGAGCTTGGGTTCGTCCTCTATGGCAGCGATGGGCTCGGAGAGGAGATCGAAGCAGAGGAGCGCATCGGGGTCTTCCTGAGGGACGGAGGCGACGATGGACTCAACTTAGTTAACTACATTTTGTGTGAGAGGAATGGCGTCGATCTCACGATTCCATGGGAGGGGAGCGTCACCGGAGCGAAGCCACGGGAGTTATCCGGCCCCTTTTCGAGACGAATGGATCTTGGGGAACGATCGGTGCTCGGGGGACGCCCTTTATACTGACGCAGTTATGTAATTTGCGGACGGATTCGTAACATCATGAGACGGTGGCTCAACGGGCCCATAAAAAAATAAAAAAAAAAAAAACTTTGCGCGTATGTAAGATCTGCCGTTCATTCAGATAATCTGATGTTGATAATCGATCACGTCCGTTCTTATGCGGTCATTCATACGGATGTCCCGTTTAGCGCACGTTTCGTACCGGTCTACTGTTGTAATGGGATTATACCCTTCACTTCAGATTAGATTACCTGCCGCCCAAGGTAAGATAAATTTTTGGAAGCAAAATATACACCTTGATTCCATTAGATTTGATCTATCAATGAATCCAAAGGTTCGAAAAAGACTAATATTATATTTATATTTTATATTATATTATATTAATATATTTAATTATATATTTTATATTATATATAAATTATTATTATTATAATATATTTATTATAAATAAGAAGTATTTTGCTTTATAGATTTTAATTTTTTTACATCAATATAAGAGGATGATCTTGCTTTACCATATAACAGGTCATTTAAGAGGTGAAGATGATTTTGGATCATCACCATATTAAATCATCTCAGCATAACCAAATAGGATGATCCTATTAACATCCCATTAATCATCAATGATCCTAAACATATTAGTCCACAACAAATGCCCTTTAAAGTTATTTTGAGTATCTTTGATCTAAATGTTTTTATCTTCATTTGTAATATGTTATATCAAGTTTAGTCCCAAATTTGAAGTAAACTGTTACCCTCCACGCTAAACCTCCGATGCATATATATTTTCGATCCATGCCATGTTTCATTCTTAGGCTCAATAAGGATTTTAGGACTCTTTTAAACCTCTATTTCACATTTAATCCTAAATATCAGAACTCAAGCCCAAATTTTTTTTTATTTTTTTGGTGCCATGAAGTATTGCTTAAATTATTTTTGCCTCCAAAGACTAGTAGAAAAATATGCTTTTGTTCTACTAAAATTACATCATTTATATGGCAAAATGCAAGATATAAATGCAAGTTGTGATGTCTCCATTCCGTTCCTGGCTTGCATGGGCCACCTTGTATTACATTACCTGCATCATCATTGCTCACATTTATGGGAGATGCATGGACAACGTCTCAGGACCCTAATTTTGGAGTAATAATAATATGTTATAGCCTACATATTACCCAAAAGAATATTTTATTTTATATTAAATAATGGCTGTTGTACTTGGAACTTGGTCAAGTAATTGCTGTCGGCTTACCCACCGCCCCAACCCTCCCCCAACCCAAAGGGTTGGTATTTACTTTACGGTCCAATTGATCGACTTTATTCCACATAACTTTCTTAAATTTCATGAAATTTCACATATTCACTTATTAAAAGAAAATATTCCCTACCTTAAATTTCATGAATATTTACATTTTTACTTTATCCATGATATGTATTGACATGTACTCTCATTTTGGTGGAGACAACGTAGACGTGCTTTAAATTGCATATCTCTACTGATATTTTAGTTCTATTTAATATGGTTAACTCAAATAATTAATTGTCATTAAAAAACCTTGCTGCATCAATAAGCGAATTTAGAAGTTTAGAATTAAAATTGCACAAAAGATTCAAATTTTTTTACCACATTTTGATCAAAACTATTCTATATAAATAGTGGTGCATCATGTCCATCTTAGCAGTTCGGGGGAAAAAAAAAAAAAAAAAAAGTGATTTTATGTTATGGCAAGAAAGAGTCTGCCCTTCCTGTAACCAAACATAAAATATATCAAGATATTATCCAGAATAAGCCTGCGTGTACCACCAACGACTCAGCATTCCCTTGCACATCTAAATCAAAAGATTCTCACATTTGACAACTGTGCCTATGATTGTTGTTGACTTGGTTGATGGAGCCTCTGAATGGCACTCACTTATTCTCATGCTAGCAATAAAATAGCAATTGTTTGAATCTTACTTACCTAATTACTTCTTTATTTTATAATTTATAACAAAAAAGAATGTTGACGAATCAAAACTCCTACCAAAAGTTTAATATTTCTCACGCTCCAGCTAGAGCATGATGAATACTGGATATACGATAGTTTTTTCTAGTCAACCTATCGAACATGAACTATGAACACAGAGAGCTTGCCACTCGCCACCTCCTGATTCACCGGCAGCTCAATCAGCGCTCCCGTGACAGCTGGTGGCACCGCACTCGGCGATTGAATGAATAAATATAACTCTTCGGTGAGATAACGGCAGTTTCCGATTGTTTTTAATGCAGCAGGGAGGTTGGTATCCGCCAATGGAAGACCAGAGACCGGAGGACGCCGTCTCCTCTCTTCTGTACACCAACCGAAAAGAAGGCCTTTGAACAGAGTTAGCGGCATTTTGGAGGGAGATCTCAGGAACAGGGGAAGCGGGTGCGAAGAAGGAAGGGATGGCATTCTATAGCACGCAATCTTTTCTCCTCATCATCTCTCTCTCCTTCTATGTCGCTGTTTCTGGGGCTGATACGGCGCCCGTGTCAGGTATTATCTCCTCTTCTCCCTTCTGGGATCTATAGCACGCAATTCTCTTGCCCTGTTTCTGGTCAAAGGAGGCGTTTTTATGTGTTCTTGGAACTGGGCTATTGAATATGGATGCGCTTTGATAAGAATTGCGTGATTTTATTGGAAAGATGCGATTTTTATGTAATCCTCGATGTGGGATAACGTAGGTGGAGGAAGAGAAGATGTTTTGGTTCCAATGAGAAGGTCTGCTGTGACGAGGCAATCACTTGCTAGGATTCTAGTGGAGAACAACTCTTTTGTCTTGGCGGCAGAGAGGACACATAGAAGAGACCCTCTGAATGGCTTCAAAAGTTACAATGGGGGTTGGAATATCAGTAATCGGCATTATTGGGCTGTGAGATTTCTTCCACCATTTAACTAATTCCTGGCGTCTTCTTGCACTTCTTGTTGATCTAATTGTTGATTTAATTGCAGTCTGTTGGTTTGACTGCTGCTCCCCTCTTTTCGATTGCTGCTGTTTGGTTCCTGGGCTTTGGGCTGGTCTTGTTTTTTATCGCTTGCTGTTATTGCTGCTGCCCACGCCATGGTTACTCATATTCGCGCACAGCTTATTTGCTCTCTCTTATATTGCTCGTGCTCTTCACCTGTGTCGCAATGTAAGTTTCCATTTGGCTACCATTTTTGTTCAAGGATCGATTTTTATGGTTTCTTTTGATCAAGTTCTGGTGATATTTTTTTTTTTCTGCTCTATGAAATGTATCCAGCGTTGGATGCATTGTTTTGTACACGGGACAAGGGAAATTTCATGGTAGCACTTCGACTACGTTGGATTTTGTTGTTGGCCAATCAAATATCACAGTGGCCAATCTTAGGAACTTCTCAGATAACTTGGCTGCTGCTAATAAGGTTGGGGTGGGTCAGATTTTTCTTCCTTCTGCTGTCCAGGGCAAGATTGATGGACTTGTGATGAAGCTTAACGCATCCGCGAATGACCTTGAGTCTCAAACATCAGATAATTCCGAAAAGATTCAAGATGCGTTGCACTTTGTGTATGAATGCAGACTCTTCACCTGTTGTATTTTCCCTCCATTTTTCTAAAGTGTGTTCATATTCTATCTGGGTTTCCAGTGAAAATGAGAACATGCTTCCTTGTATAGCATGTGGGCATTTCTCATGACTGAGTTTGTCTGCTGTTAATTTCTGCAGGCGGTTGTTTTTGATCATAGTTGCAGCTGTAATGCTCCTCTTGGCATTTCTTGGATTCTGTAAGTATTTATCTAATGTCTTTATGTTAGAAATTTTCTACTTGGCCATGTTTGGTTGGTTTGCTAACTTGATGATATTATTTTGGGATAATTATTATATTACAGTGTTCTCCGTACTGGGTATGCAATTCCTTGTCTATTTGTAAGTAAGATGATTTCTCATTAGCCACGAGCTGGTTCATGATGGTGTATTTTTTGCACTTTCTTGGTCTATATTGTACAATTGCTTATTTACTTTTAGATTATCTCCTTTGTAGCTTAATGCTTGTTGGATGGATTCTCGTTGCTGGAACTTTTATCCTGTGTGGTGTGTTCCTTCTGTTGCATAAGTAAGTCCCACCATTGGTTCCCTATGGTTGATTGTTGCTACATAATTCTGATGGATATAATGGTTTTCGAGCTTTCAGATCATAGATTCAATACTTTATGTCACAGATTTACATGTATGCATGTATAGATTTATCTGGTTTTCTAAGCTAGTTATCTTTCTATAAACAATATGGGGAACATCGTATTATCATCAAGTGTTCTGCGCTTGAAATGTCTTTTGATTGTAGACATTGTAATATTTATCTATCAAGTTATGTATCAAGTTCTAGTTAAATACCGGATCTTGAAACCTGATATTCAGAACACTGATTTTTCTTGACCAACCCTCAACCCAAAAAATGCATTGCAGGTTAGAACTGTATATTGAGAATGACAGGCTTCTCCCCTTAGACCAATAAGCTTTATGAGACTAATAAGCTTTATGGTTTATGCTAAGATTTTAAATCTCGTGGAAGAGAGGTATCCTGATTTTTTTATGGAATAAGACACTTTGCATTTTATTCTATCTCGATCTCCGATCCAGTAAGGTGTCTCGATACTTACTTGGAATTTTTTTAAAAAAAAAAAATATTTGCGAAGCTTTAGTATTTTGTTCAATTTTTAAACATATTTGAACTTCAAAAGTTATGTCTTTATAATAAATTAGATTGATTTAAAATTAAAATTATAATATATTATGGCCAAGATAGAATGGGACGAGATGGTCGAGATCGGTCCGAAATCTCTTTGGGATGGGACATCTCGGCCGTCTCAGTCCCTATCTCGCTGAGACTTAAATCATTGATTTATACCATATGCTAGTCTGAAATCTTGGTTTTATGTATTGCATTATGTGTCCCAAATCATATTATAACTGCAAACATAACTATACCAAAATACACCTTCTGGTAATCCCTCACCTCCAACAATTTAGCAATCATTTTGCACTAACCTGCTATACATGCAAATTCTATGCAAAAGTCACACATGTTGCCCATTCTTTTTGCTCATTACTCCATGGTTGAAAGCTTCAAGGAGGAATGCATGCATACACTTGCACACATAAAAAAAAAGAGAGAAAAAAACTGAGTGAGACAGTTTTCAGAAAGTAGCCACAGAAGAATCAATCAATAAAGGACTGTTTGAAATTCCTTCTATGGTTTCTCTCTTTACTTCTCTCTCTTATTGTTTTCCTTCTCATCTTCACACTCATGAGAGTCAAACCATGAGATGGAATCATACCCAAAAACTCTTTACATCTTTTACTGTATATATGTGTTTTTTGTGTAGATTCTATGTCACTGCTTGTTCATGCTATAGAGAGGGTTATTTAGTCTTTTATTGATTTGGATGTAACTTTTTAGCTGTTGTAAAGGATCATGAAACCAGTCTAATCATCTTGTGAGTCGTATAATTCTAAGAGATAAAATGAAAGCAAGATATGCCCCAAGCATTAGCTCAGTGCAAAATAAGGGCATGGTTAATTCATGCACCTCAAATTTAAATCCCAGGCTCCTTTTATTTTTTCATATCAGGTGTCTATTTCAGCTTGATCATGGGCAAACCTAACCAAGAGAATGCAGTGGAAGCAGGATTAAGAGAATTTTGTCCAATTAGATGGCCATAATGCAGGGTATAATTTACCTAGGAGGAAGATAAAAGCAATCAAGAATTGGAGTCCTTGTATATTTACTATCTAACAAACTACTAGGGGAATGGATGGTTGGAAAACAAAACAAATGGGCTGACTGGTTGTTTTAGAAGCACTCGACATGATCATGGTAGGGCGAGTGGATGAGAAGCTTTACACAGCTGATTTGTGATGACCAGACTGCTTTAAGTTAGATACTCTACCTTTATTCATAAGACAACTCAAAATTATTCTTTCAAGAGAAATTGTCTAAGTTTAATCATTGCCAATACTGGCATTGTTGACAAAGGTTTTCTAAATTGGTTCAATTGGTAAAATTGTTTGGATAACTCCTTTCTGAAGTTGGTATCGGAGATGCAAATGTTACTCAAAATGAAATATTGACACCCTTAGCATTTTTATTGTGCAAGAGAGGAAGCTTTGGAGCACATATCTTGATAAACTACTTTCATCAACAAGCACTGGTCATCTTCTCCAAGATATGATTATTATTTATAATCAATATACGTGAAATTTTGTGAGCAATTGAAAATTAATTTGTTTCGACAAGGAAGCCTTAGGTACTATCCTTCTTATTGCATGTCTGATATTGGAAGTCCTTTTTTATTGCTTTGACATTTCTCTATATTAACAAAGCATTCCCGAAGGCCTGTTTTGCTTGATCTAACCAAAAGAAGTAGCCATATCTGACAGGCCAAATTTTTAGCCATGGCTTTGTCGTAACTGACGATAAGGCTATTGGAAATTGAACTTTGATGGTACAGCATATCTAGAGTATGTCGGTGAAGGTTGATGCTTTACTAATCTAGAGTCTAGATTCAGTAATTGCCAAGGAGATGGAGAGGGTAAGCTACTCTTTTGTTGTAGCTGACAGCTATGACAGAGCTGGTTGGTGGCTTTGAAATTTTTGGCAACTAAGTTACATAATGCCATGGAACATTGGCCATAACCGGCTCATAGTTGATCTTTCTTATGATTGTGAAATCATCTTGTTAGCTTTGCAGTTTCACAACTGTAAAACTGATGGCGCTATTACAGAGGTCAACAAGGTAATGGACATGCTTGCTTTGATGCAAAGATAAGTACAAAGGCATGCAAAGATAAGCACAAAGGCATGCTAACAGTTCATGTCAATGTGTTGACAGGACGGTTTCCATAGTGAGCTTCATAATTTTTGCATGCAATCCCTTGCAACAAGATACCTTGATGACAAGTTCAGTTACCATTATGTTTCTCTTATAAGAGTAGGAAGAAAAAAACGAAAGTAGTTTACCTTGAATTAACACAAGAATTTAAAGGGATATGTGGTCACCAATAGTTCCTTGAGGGGGGGTGCCCTTAAGGATATGCCTTACTAGAAAAAAAAAAAATGATAGTAGTTTATATGCATGATTCAGGTATGCAGTGCATTTGTGTAAGACTGAAGAGTTGTGTGTAAAATAGTCAGATCACTCTATTCAAAATTAAAATGGTGAACTGAATGCTCTTGGAACAACATGATGGTTCATGCATTCCAAACACAGGGGATCAAGTTGGTAATTGATCTTTTCAGTCTTGTGTGGAGTCTAAGCTGTTAAGCAGCAAGGCAAGAATTGCTGAGAGGATAGTAAAACACTGGGTAATCTGTTAATTAACCTTGTTAGCTAGTGCTTCGTTGATCTAAGTAGATTGGCTGGATAATTTTGGTCAGTTAAAACAGAAAGGAACAACTAGAGTCAGAACTATAATGGGAATGCGCTCCATGTTAGCAGATAGAAGCAGGCTTGATACTGAAAACTTTTACATGGAAAAAGTTATTGGTTGTTACTGAAAACTTTTACATCTAAGAGGTATTGGTTGTTACAAAACCATTTAATATGATGGGCTGATACTAGTTTGACACCTATTCAATGATCTTGAGAGTTGGGGGAGCACTGGAATGGACCAATATTAACTTAATATGTAGCAACCCCACCTTCTGTTGAAGGCCGGTGTCTAATTGACCTCGTAGGTGTGAGTAATTGATTGTAATTATGCAATTGATGAAAATATCTTTAAAGACTTTTGTTCACAACTTCTGTTGTCCAATTGTCTCATGAAATATCCAATGTAGTGAATTTTGGCTATATATCCATGATGTTAGATACTGATCAAATGGTACAGTTTACCAGGCAATAGATGATGCTATTGGTATCACTAGGTACAAGGACAGAGTTAAATTATAATGTACCATGTCATATTTGTTCATGTTACCCAATTTGACCACCTAGCATTAAAAAAGAAGAAAATATTGGGTTGCAAAATTCACAAAGAGTTATACTGAAGTTGGTTGGGCACCATTTATGGCTGATCATGGGCCAGTTGGTCCAGCCTGAAATTTTTTAGGCTTAGGTACTAACAATAGGGCCGTGGGATGAATCTAGACAAAGAAAATAAGCTTGAATTAAAAATTAAGCTGGTCCTGCAAAAGTTAAAAATTAAGTGGCATCAAAAGTTTAGAACCGGATTTGTAACTCCTCAAAGCTGTGCTAGTGTGTGTGTAATATTGGCTGCATGAAGCTTACAGTTACCTGCATATTGTATTTGTGAATTCTTGAATCTTTGACAATTTTGTTCTGCTTTTTTCTTGACTGAAAATTAAAAAGATGTCTGCTGTGTTTGTAAATGATTCCATGAAAGTACATTTTACTTTAAGGTTTATTTGTTCCCATCTATTTAATGTATATAACCTAAGCTTTTTGGAATTGCTATGCTATATATGTACAGCGCAGTATTTGCAACTTTATGAAGTACCAATAAATAAACTTTTGCTAAGGTTTTAGATCTCGGTGGGATGGATGGCATCTCAACTGTCCTTTTTTATTCTTATGAGAAAATATGACTAGAATGGTGGTGGAATTCTGAAACCTATTTGGAAAGAAGAGGAAAGAGGAAACAAAATAAGAAAGGAAACAAGGAAAAGAAAAAAAGAGAAAAGAATGAAGAGAGAAAAATAGAGGAAGGGAAGAAGAAAAAAATATATATAAAGGAAGGAAAGTCATAAAAGGAAGGAAAAAAGGGAGAGGAAAAGAAAGAAAAGAAAGAAGTGAAAAAAAGAAAGGTAGAAGAAAAAGAAAGAAATGAAGAAAAGAAAGGATAAGTGAAATAAAGAGGAAGAAAAAGGAAAGAAAAGAAGTAAGAAAGAAATAAAGAAAAGAATAAAAGAGAGAGACCGGAACAGAAGAGTATTCAGCTTCATAGAGAAACTGAAACACCTCCATCTTACAAGATTTAAAACTTTGGTTCTTTCTATATCCTTCTAAGTCTTTGCTATGCTGGCTGATATCAAACCAAAAGAATTAATTGCTTTCTTTGCATTGTTTTGAGCATTATCATTGCATAAATCACCTGATGTTCTTTGCAATGTATCAGTGTAGCCAGAGACACCTGCGTTGCAATGGATGAATGGGTCCTTCATCCTCAAGAGCATACAGCTTTGGATGATATCCTTCCTTGTGTGGATGTTGCCACTACCAATGAATCTCTGTATCAGAGCAAGGAAGTTACTTACCAAGTGATCAATGTTGTCAATCAGGTTATCATGAACATCTCGAATGCCAACTACCCTCCTAATGCCAAGCCTTTATATTATAACCAATCTGGACCCTTGATGCCCATCCTCTGCAATCCATACAAACCAGACCTCAGAAACCGCACGTGTGTTACTGGAGAAATCAGACTTGAAGATGCATCACAGGTATAGACAGATATCATTCTCATAAATCCATCATCATCCAATTCTTTTACCATGATCAATAAAGGGTTGGGAATGAGCACAAGCCAAAATGCTTCACAGAGGTTTTCTCAAAAAAAGAATAATTAAAAAGGCTTCATGGAAGAATTTGAACAAGAGAATTTTATCAAAGAGTAGGGCCTGTCATGCAAACTAGATGCAGAATAGTTGATGGGTAACAATGCTTGTATTTTCAAACTTTTTTAGCCTTGACAGAGTTTAAATGATAAGGAAAGATGACAAGATTTGGTATGAGGAATTTCATATATCTTCAAGGTGCAGACTAAGATAAAAAGTAGAAGTGAAACAAAATCCCCTATAAATCATGTTTATAAATAAATTATGAATGCTGGATTCCTCTTCATGACAATTTTTTTTTGTGGTGATACTTCAATTCCCAACTGATTAACCATTTGCTTTAATGCTATTCTTTTATATGTAGGTATGGCAGGGCTTCATATGCAATGCTTCAAATGTATCTGGATCTGAGATATGTACTACTGTGGGTCGCATTACTCCGAACATCTATGACCAAATGGCAGTGGCAATCAATGTGAGCTATGGTTTATATCACTATGGACCATTTCTTGCTCAACTAGCAGATTGTTCCTTTGTTCGGCAGACATTTAGGTCCATAAGTCAAAACAACTGCCCTGACTTAGGCCGAAACAGTAAGCACATCTATGTAGGCCTGTTGATGGTCTCAGCTGCTGTGATGCTGTCTTTAATCTTTTGGTTCATCTATGTTCGAGAGCGGAGGCATCACATGTATAGCAAGCAATTTCTAGTTCAATCAGTCAATTCACCTCTGCAAGAGAAAGCACTCTTAAGTAGTCCAGCACTAATTAATCCAAGACAGGATTTTACTTGATGTTTCTTATACTAGTAGGTCTACTCTTTCTAGCATATTCTTTATGTTATATATATATATATATATATATTCTGAAAATATTTATGTAATAATGATGAATATTTAGAAAGATGAATCATTTGTTTGGGAGGTGTTTATGATATATTCGTAAATGCAAATGATGTGAAGTAATTTTATTTAATGCAAAATTATCATGAATATAAGATTTTTGATAATATTATATTATCGTAAATCAAATATCAACTTAGTATTTTTAAAATTTTGCTTGGGAATGAAATCTGCATTTAGGATCGACCATTCACTTGATTGCTAAGATCTGGATCCACTTGGTTTTCAGCTTAACTAAGATCCTGATTGGAGATGCTAATATGCACTTGCTAATTTGATTTGAAAAACAATAAACGTTGTTAATTTCATTGCACTTGGATGCCATTCATATAATGCTGTGAGCTTTATAATCCACTATGTATCATTTATGATTCATCATGGTGGCCCAATGGCACGCAAATGCCAAACCCCTCACATAATATTAATTTAATTCATGTTTCATTTAGTGATTTAATTTAATAGCCATAAAATTTAATTATTCGATCTTTATCCATATTTATAACTATAATTTTAATATTTAATTAAATTTATATCTATTTAATATAATTATAAGTTTATATAAATATAAAATATGAGTTTTATACGTAACTTATCTTAATTTCTGATAAAAGGAGAGAATTATGATAAGTTTAATTATAGTCAAATTTTTTGAACATTAATTTAAGTAAAAAAATAATCATGCTGTCGCTGGATCTAATTAATTTAAAATTAAGATTTTATTATTGAATCTATTTAAAATAAACATAAATATTTTTTAATACTTAAGTAATATATAAATCTGTATTTATATTCAACATATAAAATAAATATAAATATTAATAAACTGAGATGCCATCCCATCCGGTGACAGAAGCTTCCCATTCTCTAACCAAGCTTCAAATAAAGAATGATAAAATCCATACTCCTACGCAACCACCAACCACTTGCCACGGATTCCCTGCCCTCCGGAAGGAAACTTTTCTGGCACTTTTGTTTTAATATCGTAGCACCTTTCAATGTTTTTTATCCCAGCGCACGCTGCCGTCTCTTCTTGCCGTGCCGCTCGCTACCTGGCAACAGCCAGCATCGATGCGAGTTGCGACCGCCCATTGGCTCGGCGGACCGCTCTTCCGTACCCATGTCTATTTTTCTATTTTTGGTTCAAATCAACTGATTTATTATCTGATAATAACATATAAATAATAGGTTTAAATTTATTTTGACATATTCAAACTTTATATTTTCCTCGTTTTATTTGATATAATTTTAATCCTCTTATATATTTTTTAATAGATAAATATCATCCTTTTAAATTGTTTATGACTTTTTAAAAAGTTGCCATGCAAGTAGTAAGTGCTATTTTTGATGCCAATAACTTACCACTTCATTTCTTTCTTTTAACGTAAATTGATATATATTTTTTTAAATATAGTATCTCTTTTAAGCCCAAATTATTATGTTTAACGACGGGTCAAAAATCTTTATTTAAATCAAAATAATATATAGCAGTGGAGCTGAAAGATTAATGAATTCATGTTAACATGTGCTTTTATTACTAAAATATTAACAGAACAATCACGTTTCTCTATTTTGAACTCTATTTTGAAAACAATGAAGATAAAATTATTTTTAGATTGTGAATGAAAATTGAATAGATAAAAATAAATACTAACATTTTTACATATAAAATATTTTTCATCTTACTATTAATGTTATCAGAACAAAGAGCTCATTACCTATCTTAGATAATTAATTGAATCATGTGATAAATTTTTTAGAAAATTACTTACTTATTATTTTTAATTTAATTTCTTAGGACTTTAATTCAATATCAATTTCAGTCTTTCATTAATCCTGTAGTTATTCATGAGAACAAAACCCAAATACAGTTTATTAAATATTTATCATCCTAAGTAGTGATTGTACTTATATCTTTTATCATTATTTTTCTAATAAAATCGAAGCACTCAATGAAATATAAAACTATATAAATATCACTTAAATTTTATCCTATATTATGCTTTGGGAATAATTTTTTCATTAATTCATTATCAAAAAAAAAATTATCTTCTTCGCTGCTTTGACCAGTTCATCGTTATTATTAAGAAGTAATTTCACCATTTATTTAATGGTAATTTTATTTAGTGCCGAGGAAAGTCCCGGGGCTCGCACTCCTCCGTTCTTGGAAAGCCTTTTAAAATTAAAAAAAAAAAAAAAAAACTCGATTACCTCCACGGAAAGGCGGAAAGCGGCCACGGTAACGACGCGTCCCAAACGACGGCTAATACGTAACACGCCACCGACGAAGGCAGACCGTAACGGAATGGCTAACGGCGTTTCCCTCCCTGCTAAGGGAGCACAAAGCCCTGAATAAATTGGGTCACCAAGAACTTTAATTGAACCATTAACACTTACAATCCAAATTAATTGGTTGATATTAAATCCGTTTGGCTTTTCAGTTGCCAAACGTTGTTCTCCTTCGATAGTCATCAGCGGCTGTTCAAAAAAAGTATGTACAATTGGACGGATCTGATATGATCAACCCTTTCAGTTTCCATCTCCGATTCTGTTCATACCAAAAAAAAAAAAAAAAAAGGAAAATTGGGGCAAAAAAAATTTCCCCCTTTTCCAACAGTTTCTCCACGTTCGCTGAGACCAGAAGACTCGAATCGTCGTCGCGAATCGCCGGTGGTGCAGCGGAGCGGATCTCTGGGAGAGGGTATAGGGAACAGACGGTTTAGATTTAAATTTTATTCTTTTCTACAACCTGCTTCAAGATCTACGATCGATCGGACATCATAGATCGTCGGCGTTGGACATGACGGAGAGGCGGCTGGGCCGGAGATGGAAGAAGGCCCTCCGACGCTGCTGGAGGGAGGAGGGACGGATGAGGGCAGCGAGCGACCTCCTCACCCACTCCCCCTCCACCGTCCCAATCCGCACCAGCGAATTCGTCATCGCCGACCGCCTCATGTTCAGCCGGTTCGACGGGGACGACTCCGCATGGTGGTGCTGGCGGCCACCGAAGCCCTTGTGGAGGCGGCAGCGGAAGGAGCCGGGATGGGTCGTAGGCGAGCACATGCAAGTCTTCCTCCCGCCACCGACGGGAGCGGCTAGAATCGGCCGCCGCAGGGAGCGGTGGTGCTCGCGGGGGGTCGCAAAGGCGAGGGAGCGGCCGGGGGAGGTGGGGCGGTCGATGGAGAAGCGGACGGAGGACGTCGGCGGGGCGAATCCGACGAGGTTCACGCGGGTTGGGGAGGAGGAGCGGTGGAAGAAGCGGGGGGACTTGGAGGAGAAGTTGGAAGCGGAGGAGGACTGAGACGAGTATCGCCGCCCGGTCGGGCTGGAGTAGGCCGAGCCGTTGGATCTTCTGGAACTCGCTACCGCCATCGAGAGAGAGAGAGAGAGAGAGAGAGAGAGAGAGAAAAGGGGCGCGGGGAGGTGGGGGAGGGGGCTCTCCGTTTGGGCAAACCCGGCTCCACTCCGCCGCTGGATTTATAGCAAGTTTTGGACGGAGGGCCGAGGGGCGGGGGCAGTAAATCACGGGGATCGCGGTGACTCTTTATGGGTTGGAATAAATTTTAACCAAACCGGCGGCTGGGTTGGGGTTAATTTAACCAGGATTAGAGCTCTTTTTGCGCCGAAGCAGGGGCCGGCGATGGCGACGTGTCGGCCGGCCGCTGGTGAACGGACCGCGGAGCGCGCGATAGCGGCAACGCGATATGGCTGCGGATTGTAACAACCCTTGCGTTTCGGAGAAAATAACTAGAGTACCACCGTGAAATTTATAATTATTTACGCGTGCCATTTCGTAGACGAAAATATCTTCCGCCTTCTTGCTTTTTGACCTACGGTTGACCGTTCCAGTTCAGTGAAAAATTTATCGTGCCGGATGCAAGAACTGAGAATGTTCCCTGAGCGCCCCAGCGACAAAGTCATTCGAGTGCCGATCGGACGGAGCTGCCTGCCGTTCAGTCATCATCATAATATAAATAAATTTAATTTATCAAAAAAATATATAATTTTTAAAATAAAAATGTTGGATATCATGCCTCATGAAAAAATCTGTGGCATTTTTGCCTTCATTGCAGTCAATGAGGTTTTTTCGTACAGCAACATCGATGATGCAGAAGTTCAAAGGAAGGACAGAACAGCGGTAAAGAGTTGGGGGCATGGCCGTTTAGCGTCAGGAGCGATCATTGCGGGTGCCTTAAACGTGACCCGATGCGCCGAATTTAGCTCAAAATAGATATGAAGTCAGAAGAAAAATCATTCAAATGAACTTAGCCATGGGACATGCATGAATCTATTCATGCTAAAGGCATCAAGGTCCTGCTTTATGGACTCTTGGTAGGAAAGCTTTTAACAATAAGACTTTTAAAAGTAAAATTATTGAAAAATATATATATATATTTACTATTTGCTAGCTAAAATTTTAAAATATTATGAAATTTTAATATCTATTTAATAATTAAATTTTAAAAAATACTTTTAGAATAAAAATGATGAAAGATATTGCATTATACTTTCAACCGTTTAATTTATTAAAAATTATTATTTTAAATTATTTTTTATAATTTTATAATATAATAATATCATATTATAATTATATTAAAATATATCATAGTATAGTATTAAAAAAATATAATAATATAATAATATTATAATGATTATAATGTAAAATTAGAATGTATTATTTTACTATTATTTAATAATATTATTATAATACATTTTAAAATTATAATCATTATTATCTAATAATATAATATTACATTATTACAACATATAATTATAGTAATATTATAATATTATAGTATTTTATAATAATATTATATTATCTTATTTTATACTACATAATATATTATAACTATAATAATATTTGAGTATATTATATTATAATATATTATAATATATTATATTATATGATTGCAGTTATATCATATTTTTATTATCTCATTAATACTAATGTCCCTGCGATGAATCTATTGTGTATCAAACAATAAATAGTGAGGATGACACATATTAATGCTAATATTCATGTGCCGAATTGAGAGCTCAACATGAACTAAGGCTCACATGCATACATACATGTATATATATATATATAATAATAATAATAATTTATGAAATTCATAGATTATTGAATATCTCAATAATTCATGATATTATTCAATGCTGAAAAAAATTTCACAAACCAAAGTGTAATAATTGAGTTATTTTTATGATAATTTGAAGAACATAGTGACTTAGTTTGGGATGACGATTCATTAGCATATTTGTCGTGACAATCTGTAACTGTACCATAATTTTCACTTTCAATTACGAGCATCAATTATTATTGTTTATTGAGAAAAGCATAAATCTTTCAAATTAAGTGAAATAGCCCATGAAATGCATAAATTATTGAAAAGTTGAATGGTTCACTCATCTTGTTTAATGCTGAAAAGGATTCCATGATCTCAAAAGATATAATGGAGTGATTTTTTAACAAAACAAAGAATATAATGACTTAGGTCAGGATCATGATTCATGGCGAATTTGTCCCAAACAACCTTTACCTCTAATATAATCCTCATGTTTAATTATCAGCATAGATTATTATTGTTTCTTGAAGGGGGAAAAAAATATCAGCATCCATTCAATCTTTACATCTTATGTTTGATTTAGAAGTAGGGTGTGCCAAGTGGGAACAGAATATGTCTTCGTCGCCGTTAGGTCACAACCCATTAGAACCCTAAAACATACTAAGAAAAAGATCCTACGGGTCCCTCAGTCTATGAAGGGGAGACCAAGGAACTAAACAAATAATAAAGTTCTCCGGAACTTTGGAAGATTTTCAGCATGGGGTGGTGTGAAAGGTAGCCTAGTGGGTCACGTTACCTAACGTTGAGATGGTGCCTCTAAAAGTTGACTGCAAGGGGAGGTGGTATTTAGGTTTCCATGTCATGGGAGACCAAATAGTCCACATGTTGACCCTTGGCAAACAAGGGCAAAAGTGAGCTTAGTCTCTATCCCTGGCGTCAAGAAAAATTAAGGATCACCGGCTTGTTTTATCCCCATTCTTTTTCTTATTTTAAACTTAGCTATATTGCATGCAATCAAGCTTCAAATTTATTTATTTATTTATTTTATTTTTTAATTCATATGAATCTCAAAAGGCATGTTATCTTTTTTATCTTTAGAATACATGATACGTGTGGATCCAATGATGAAAAGAATGATTGGATGTAAGCATATAGCCAAGTTCAACTCTCCCTTTTTTTAGAGTAAGAAGTATAAATACCAGCTCTTGTGATCTAAACAATAAAGTTTTTAATTTTTTTTAAAATTTACTCTAAAATCTATCTCAAATCCAATTAAAACTTAAAGATTTTGTTTCACCGAGATGAATCCCGTTGAATCAGGATATCCTTATGTACAAGATAAAAGGAAGACAAAAGTTTGTTTCCTTCTCTCCCACACCCTTATCTTGGAGATGGGTAATATCAGTAGGTTCCAATGTAGTGGGGATTTCTAACAGTACAGTAATGACTAGCAGGTGAAATGCTAGATTAATAGATTATCAGTGCAATACTAGTTTTGCAACACGAAGTCTGCATCCCATTGATGAGCATATCAACTGCGTGAATCGCTAACGCTTGAATAATAAATTATAAGAACGAGCTTGAATAATAAATTACATGTAGATCTCTGCAAACTCTGAACATAATTTAGAATTTTTTTAGTTCTGTACGGATAAAATAAATTTGGGTTTAATGAATAAATAAAAGCTTATTAAGCTTGTACCTACAAGTTCTATTTTAAGCGGCACTGGCTATGGATGCCAAGAGGTAAAAAGTCCAGAAATCTGTCAAGTTAAATCGTAAAAGAATGGTTTAAATAGACTGATTTGTTACAAATTTATATACCATAGTCTACTTAGTTATGTGGCTGGTGATTTGTGCCTCACCTTGGGACCTCATGTAGCCAATAATAAGTTGAGGCTTTTTCTATCATGCTGTTGGCTGTAAATGATACCATAAATAATAAAAATTCTAAGAATATAAGAATACTGGATAAAAGTTTAAAGATATTGAACGATGATCTTGAACAAATAGAATTAAAGCTTAATTTTTTAAAAAAATATTAAAAAAATATAATAATTAAATTCGAAAGTTAAATATGTTAACACTTGTTTTGCTCATATGATCTAGAAATATTATACAAGGATAATAGGTTAATATCATGCCAATTAAGATATAAATTATTATTATTATATTGTTGTTGTTATTGTTCTTGCTATTGTTGTGAGGTAATAGCAGGAGTTAGTTGTATAGTGAGCAATATTATATATATATATATATATATATATTAGGGTAACATTGGTAAGCTCAATACAGATGATTATTTCAAAGAAGAATAAATGACCATCCTTTGTCAAAGAAAATAAAGATTAGTGAATATTTTGGGTGTGCTTTTTATAAAGCTTACATGCAAATGGTTTAAAGGATTTATCATTCACCTAAAACGACACAATATTCACTTTTTAAAGATTGCTTACAATTAATTCAGCAATTTCTTATCCTTTATTAGTTCACGTTAAAAAAATACGAAAATATATGCTGCTAGATATAAAAATTGCTCATTTGTTAGTAATTTATAAAAAATAAAAGATATATCCTTTACCTTTAACAAAGGCTGGGAACCGAAATCTAAGGGATGGCCCCCATAAGTCCTTGTCAAAATCTCGGCATCATACTCACTGGATCCCTTGACCTCTCCAAAGTCCACACCTAAGAATGAGTCACCCAAAGGGAAAGTCGGCATAATGTATTTGACCGTTGAAAAGGTTTGCTCTTCCATGGCCATCAGCTTTCCTTTCTTTTAACACGGACGATTCCATTTTCTTTTCACAATATATATATATATTTCTATTAGCTTTGGAGCTTTTTGAGAAATCTTATATATATATATATATATATAATATTTCTATTAGCTTTGGAGCTGTTTGAGAAATCTTGCAAGCAGCTATCGTACAAGTCTTTGCTTGGCTTCCGAAAGCTTATTTCAAGAACAAACTCAGGATGATGGAACTTCTGAGAAACTCCATTTGGGAAACTATGAAAGGATGAGCTACGGTCAAGATTTCAAATGCTGGGATTTGCTCGGTTTGTGTCCCAAATTTCAGGTAACTCATTTTCAATGTTACTTTTATTTTTAAGATTTAAATTATTTTAACATCCATGCATTGCACTAAGTTTAAGCCTGGTTATTAGAAATCAGGAAGAATTCATCGACATGATGACAGTCTCATGGTGAATTCTGAATGGTGGAAGAATCGTAGACGACAGTCTCATTCAGTCTTAATTATACAAGGCTGGGGAATCTTCTTTAGGTTCTTGTCAGCATCACAGCCAAAAAGATTTAGCCGTCCATGCCATGCCAACTAAATTTCGATGGATTCGCGTAACGTGTGGACTACCCAAAGAGGACGGCTCGAGGGTCCTGTGAAGAGATAAACATATCCTTCTGGCATCCAAGGCCAAAACCATGGTTTTAAATAATAGCATTCATAATGTTTTAAATAATCATGTTTTCAATGGTCCCCTCTACATCATATACACACAAACATAACGAGTACTCAATATATCATGATAATATTTTTAAAAATAGTTCAAATCTTTATATCAGTGCCCTTTGATGGTGGCATTTTTTCAGTCCTTAAATTTTCAGCTTAAGGACCAAGGACCCTAAAGTGTTTCTTCCCTTCCCTTCAAAGTTTCAACGAGTTAGAATGGTTCATTGTGATAATCTATTAGTGAGGTCTTACTTCTCTGTTCACTGATAAATCTACGTATTGAATGGTGTATACTGAGTGGTCCACTTTGAGCTTGGCAGAGAGATGTTGATCAAAGTCACCAAAGTCATCAAAGTCATCTCCAAATAACTCCCAAGTTCTTCGCTACGAAGAAGGGTTCCAATCACAAGACTTCCATGAAAGCATGATCACAAAGATCTCTAGTTTCAATTTTTTGAGGACAAGGATAGGAGGTAGCCCAGCTAATATTGGGATGAAGGGAAGATTGAGTCCACATCACTAGCATCCACTACCCAGTAACTTCACAATTTCAACTAATTAACATAAAATACGTGCAGATGTTATATGGGGCTTGGACTAAGCCTAATCCATACCTATTTTTAATGCAAAGTTGTTGAAAGTTTGGGCTTGACCTGGGCTGCTGCATCCTGAGCGCTGAGTGGTCCATTGGCCTCAAGCCGGTGGAGGCGTTGGGTAAGATATAGGTCCAACCAGCCTATAGGACTAAAGGTAATTCTTTGTGCACCGCATGTGTGGTGCAGCAAAATTTGTACCGTATGTGATGATTCGTCCATAACGGAACGTGATATCTGAAGAGGGATGAAAAAAGAGGGCATAACTGATTTTTCCCATCCCTTTCGCTCCGCATGGATGAATCACTGCGTGCGGTGCAGATTTGCTGCACTGCACGCGGTGCACAAAGAATTTCTCATAGGACTAATCCCAGAAAATTTAATCTATTTCTTTAAGGGACATGAATGCATTGACTTTATATTTGTTTTGAACGAAATTTGATTTGTGATATATTATTAATCAATGATAACATAATTACAACAGATGCTCAGTTGTTGGTCCTTAAAAGCCCAGTCCACTGGCTTATATCTTTTCGGCCCAAGCTTTGTTTAATATGGAGTGGATTTCTTGGGCTAATTGGCCTACCTTATTAGTTCCCCTGGCAACATATACAATATATTCAGTGCATAATTCCAGCATATAATTGTGGTATGGGGGAACAAGAAGTGCAGGCGTTTGCTATTTTAACACTGCAGCAGTGGTCTAAATCCATGTGTTCCAACATTTCTGTCCTGCAATCTGGATGTATTGAGAATTTTCTGAACAAAACCTTAAGTTTGGCCTATAATATCTCAAGTGTTTTATGTTATTTTCTAGCATAAATAAATTTTCTTTCCACAGTGTAACACAGCCGGCTTGCCAACTGAATATTCCTGCAGTTGTTATGGATGGCAAAACAAAGCTGGAAAACGGCCTGTGTCCTTTTGCTATGGTATAATCTGGACATCTTGTTGAAAAATATAACTCAATCGCTTTCATAAGGTTTAAATTGGTAAGCAAAAATGGATCAAACATTTTGCATTAAGTTGGTTCAGCTTTTGAACTGAGGGTCAGGTTGGATTTCAGGGAGAACCAATCCATTTGCAGCCCAAACTTAGTTCCTGGCAAGTTTGGTTAATTTTGAATTCTCAATAGGATTCTAAGCCAGCTCTATTTGATGCAGGGAAAATTTCTACTGGTATTTGATGAGAAAAAAGTTGAGAGGTATCTACGTATTACTACAGAAATCATGATGATATGTAGACTTTGCAGTTGGAACTAATATTTTGCACAAATGATCTGGTAAAAAAGATTGACGTAGTCCATCAGCTTTAATATTTTTAGATTGTATGATTATTTGTGGAACTTGGGATAAAATTTTGTTGGACAAAAGCTCCATGTAGAAATAGCTAACCATCAACTGTTTGTATACGGTGGAACTAAAACATGTCAAGGACTAGCTGGCGATGTATCTATTACTAATTTTTTATTTCTCATATTTCTTCAAGAGTCTGCAAATGATTTGAAATCTATATTTATTTGGGAACATCTAAGTTGAATCTAAACCTAATCAACTTACTAGCAAGCCAAGTTGTTGCAAGCTTTTCGTTTTAAATTTTATTAGAGTTCAAGGAAATCCCAATAAAGGGACACGGGAAAACATAAAGTTAATTTTTCTTGTCACATGTTCTATGTAGAGGACCGTAAAAGATTCTCAATCTTTACATCAAAGTATAAAAGATGGATTGAGACCTAATAAGAAAGCTAAAAAGTATATTATGGCTGTTATTATTATTATTAATTTACAGGTTGCAGTGGAGACTAAACTATCTGCAGCCAATAAATAATTTTTAGCACCTCCTCCTCCGTCTTCTTCTTGGATCCATTGAGACCATCACTCTTTCCCAAGAAAAAAAAAAAGTACAACCAAATGCTACAACTCTAAATCTCATACCTCTCGTTGATGCTGGCCGCAGTCACGGCTGCTCTCCAGGTGCTGCCCGTCAACTGCTATATCTGAATCATAATCTTCAGTACTACACAAATTTCTCCAACAATTACTCTTGTGGTCCAATCAGGTTGAGAGGTTTCGATCATAAATTATGATTTCTCGAAAAGAATGATTTCTTTGATTGGATTTCTCTGTTTGTCATGTCCTTGCATTTTTGTTTTTTTTTTTTTGGTTTTTTTTAACAGAAGGGGTTGTGAACCCCCTTAGTTCCAGCAAAAGGATAGCTCACCAGTTACCATACCAATGTAGGAGAACAGCAATGGTTGGTCTAATGCTTGATTGCTTTGAATATCTAAATTTTGTACCTAACTTCCTAATCATTCCATGGCAACATGCTTCATATATATATATATATATATATATAATTATATTTTGTTTCATTATCTTTAGTCTACTGCTCTTACAATCACACCATCATGGCGAACAGCGGAAAGCAAAAGCAAACCGGGCAAATCTCATAATAAAAATAGGACTCCAGTGGTGCTAATTAAGTGGGATGTCTTAAAGCCCATGCCTGGAAGTTCTGCTGCAAAGAGAAGAAGAGCATGGAGGCTAGTGAAGTATATGTAGGACAAGTGTTCTGAAGCAAACAAGCATCTCAAGTTGGCTTCAAGTCTTGAAACATGGAGTCCCACCGGATCGCTTCGGCGTCGCTCCCCCAGTACCCGTCGTCATCTCCATTGCTGCTCTCACAACAGTTCTGAACCATGGGGCTTGCGCTGTGCGAGCGAGAAGGCAAGCCAGCAAATTTCACCTCGCCGTCGGTGATCATCAACCTGCTCGGCTTCACAACCACCACCTTCTTCTTGCTCCTCTTCAGCAGAGCCCCGCTCCCCCGGTCGCCAGGCCAGCCTTTCGGCACGACCACGACCTTCGAATTGTTAGCGTAGATCAACGTGCCTGCATACTTGGCGAGGGACTTCTTGGTCTTCTTCACGACGGCGACGAGCTTGGCCACGGGGCGAAGGGCCTTCTTCGTCTTCTCCTTCTTGGCCAGCTTGAGGATCTCCAGCCTGTGCTTGGCTATGGAGACGCCCATGCTCGTGAGGAACTCGTGATCGAAGTGGGCTATGTCCTCCTCCTCGAGTTCGTTGCTGGCGAACACGAGGCCGTACTCGTAGACCACGGATGGCTGGAGGCTGGATTTGGACAGCCAGGAGTGCCAGTCCATGCCTCTAGCTCTATGCTCTTGCTTGCACTAGCTTGGAGAGATGGGATTTATAGGAAGGGGAGGACGGAGAGGAAGGGGAAGAAGGAGTGCATCCCATCGAAGCTAGTGGGCTCATCATACTCATATCTCTTGGTTTCTTGTGTTTTAGAAAATAGAGAGGTGATGAGAGTGACGCCATAAAGAATAGGTAGGAGTGTGACCCACCAAGCCTTGCTTTCACGGGAGCCTCCCTTCTATCTGTTGTCCAATGCTATCTGTTGTGCTAAAAATCATGAGAACGGGAATCTCTTCATGTGGCTCTTTTTTGTCTTCAAATAAAACGGGAAGTGAGAAATTTGTGGTTAGATCTCACAGTGCGAGTAGAGGAATTCCATTTCCTCATCCTTTTTTCCCCTCAGTAACATGGCTTGTATCCACTGTGACTTCTTACTACGTCTTGTGATTGAGAAATCTACTAAGGATGTGCCTTTGAATACATTACCACACTTCTTTTGATGGATCTCTCTACAAAGGATGTGCCTTCGATTACGCTATGACACTTCTTTTGATGCATCTGTGGTTTCGTCTCCCTTCTTTTGACCCTTCAAGCTGAGCTTTGAGGACCAAGACCCAACCCTGCTACAAGTCCTCAAAGTTTTCCCTCAAATTATCTACTTCCAGTGCTTTTTCTGAAGCCTTTTTTTTTTTTTTTTTTTTTTTAATGCACTTAGCTTTAAGATAAGTCATGTGCAAATTTCGTTAACATTCAGAGTCAAATCCACATGGAATTTGATCTTACTGAAGGAATAGTAACTTCAAGTTTTTGATGTTATTGAAACTGGAAATCTAACAGGATGGAGATGTTCTGAACAAAGCATTGGATAACATGAAGCCACCTATATCCGCACTCGTTTTACAGGTGAATGTTCCTCGCACTAGTGGAGTAAAAACCAACCAAAATCCTTGGCTTCTCTCATGATGGCATGGCCGCAAATCGCCCTCTCGTGTACAGCCCAAGGCTTGTGATGGATGGGGCTGACCGCAGGCATAATTCAAATGGCTACAAAGAAAATTGAGCCAAAAGACAAGGGACCGGTTTAAGAGTAAATTCCAAGCTATAATCACGGCATGGAAGAAGGTGAGTGTGGGTCTCCTCACCATGAAGAATTCAGTGTGTTGTGGGGTTGATGAAAGAGACAAAGGACATAGCTGCTGCATTAGTCATGGGACCGGGCAGATTCACGTTTGATTTCTCTGAAAGCAAACTCTTTTTTTATATTGCACACCATCGTGACAAGGTTGGCCATACAGTAACCTTTCATGTGACAACTTTGTTTTCCTTTCAAATATTACTTGATAGGCTAAAATATACTTTAGCTCCTCCTTCTTTTGCTCAAACTTCATTTTAATCCTTAAAATTTCAGGTGTTATAATTTAGTCCATATTCATGCAACAAAATGTTAAAAGTACAATATTTATAAAATATAGGGGTTAAACTGTGATAAATAAAAGTTTGCGGATCAAAATAAATTTTAAGTGAAAGTTTGAGTACTAAAAGTATATTTTTGCCAACTTTGATATTATTCTTGGTACAAAGTTCCTATGGTTTTCAAGTGGACCTAGGTATAATTTGGACTCCATGCATTCCTTAAGTCAAGATCTGTGGGCTACGAATTGGTCCGGATTTTAGACCTCAGTAGGTTGGCTGTGAATCTTGTAGAATTGGATTCAATACAATCATATTCAATCAAGCTAGGCAATAATTGATTCAGAAATCCAGATGTAGGCCTTTAGATCATGATTTGACTTAAGTTGCAAACCGATTTTTGCCTGATCTAATGAAATTGAACTTAGAGTCCACCCAACGTTTTTGTTTTCTATGTTCGTCTTGAATTTTCTCATTAAAAAAAAAGGGATAAATATCTGGCATTCTGTGCTTGTTTCATAAATAACATAAATTTCCCACCAAGTTCATAATTTGCACAATGTGCTTCATGATCTAATATTATTTCCATGCTATTGAATGCTGTAGGTTGTTGGCATTCCGTAAGTTAAGATGTTTTGTTACGAATAAGGATCCTAACAGGATGATTAATAATAGGTATAAGTGTCGAACGGCCTATCTTAGCATGGCTCACAGCACCAGAAGAGGCCCAATACGGCCTCTAAGCTATGCTGTCAGTACGGCAGGCAATCTGTTTTTAAACTAAGTTTAAAAAAATAAACAAAATAAATTAAATATGAACAAGAATAATTATAAAATAGATAAAAATATCTTTGAAATTAGTCATTTATTTAATAAATAAGAATATCTTTGAAACTAGTTATTTATGAATGTGGTAGGGAGGCAAAAAAGAAAAAAGAAAAAAGAAAAAAAGAAAAAGTAAAAATATGGGCCTGGGCTGAGGTATTGGCCCCATGGGCCGATCATGATGTTAAGCCCAAGGGAATTTAAACAACCAACGGGCTTGAGCTGAAAGGAAGTCTGATATAATTTGCTTCCAAGTCACCCACGGGACTCCAATGTGAACTCTTCTTCTTGCGAAGGAGCACGGAACTCCTAAAATTTTCGGTCATTAAAATAAGTTCGATAAGCTCGCCTCACGAGAAAGAACTTGGAGGTCGGCCTGACTCTACGCTTATCTACTTGAAATAAACGATTAAAATATATTTTGCGTTGGTTGTTCAACAGAACGTTGTTGACCATTTTACCTTCAGTGCTCAATAAAATATATATATATATATATGGATGGATAGATAAAGTATTTTCCTTGGCGTCATTTGAAAGCAAAATGATAAAAGTGGAGTAATCTATTCCTGACCCTCTATATTTCTGTTACTTTACGAATTAAATGGAATAAAAAAATATTTTTTGGTTCAACGACTGTGGATTCTGAAACCACCTTTGAATGCTGTTGGATTGAAAACTGAAATAAGTAAATTAAAATGTCACTTTTATAAATTAAACAAAACCGTCTCTTTTCTACGAAGAAAATAGGCCAAATATGACCGTATGCCAAAAATATTCTTATTATATTATTTATGATGCAAAAAATATTATATAATTAAAAAATATATATATATTTCATATTTTAATTGCAATATATATTAATTTTTTGCTCATTGGTGATGAAAGTTTTCGTTTTTTTTTTTTTTTTTTCAGTGGATATGGTTTTTAGAGATGAGAACGGATGGCCCGTTGAAAAATAGCGGGGAGGCGGCATTTGGAGACCGCATTTGTCAAACGAAACATCATCGTATTCTAACGACACCGTTCGTAAACTTTTACGTGAGAGCCTGATCGGACCGACCGCTTGTCCCCAGGTCCATTGCCTGTTCAACCGTTCGCCTTGGAATCAACGGCCGAAGCATCCGATAACTCGTCATTTTTTCCGCCATCGTTTGCGAATCCGAACGGTCTCTCTACCGGCCCTTTTCCCTCTCTCTCTCTCTCTCTCTCTCTCTCACCCCCCTCCCCCCCTTTGCCTCCCCTCGCGGCCTCACCCCCCTCCCTCGCTTCTCTCTCGGCGATCGCAATGCTCTTCTCCCGCGCGTCGATCCTTCGAAGACCCGGAATCTTGCGGCAGAGATTCGCTCTCCCATTCTCCGTCGCCGCTGGAGCCGCCCACGGCGAGAAAGACCGCCGGCGGTCAACCCGCGATCGAGGGGCATTGGTGGCGGGGATCGTCGCCTTGTGCGGATCCGGCCTCGGGTTATCGTTCCTCCCCTCGCCGTCTTTTCCCCTCCAGTCCTCCCTCGTCTTCGCCGACGCTGCTGCCTCGGGGCAGAGCGATTCGGAGCAGCAGTTCGTCTTCAGAGATTCGGTTCAACAAAAGAAACCTAGATATCTCTTCGGAGGTAATCTCTTATTTGTCATAATTTCGTGGTTATTATCTTTCTTGGATGTGAATCTTTAACATTAATTTACTTGATGTGTAGCCAATTATTAATTAATTTTTAAAGATTGATGTACGAGAGAAATAATAGTAAGTGGAAAATTTTGGAAGAATGTGTTGGGTTTTGTGCAGAGGTATTCTTCGAGGACAAATTGTTTCGTAGACTTGTCTAAATTTTTAAAATTTGGTTGGAAATGAAAATTTTAAACTTGATGGTTTTCACTGATTGGCCTGATCTGGTAGATCAGGTCCACCCAAGAATTTCTCATTCTTCGACACTTCTTAAATCTTTTTCTGCTGGTTTCTCAGAAAATTTCCTGAAAAAAAAAAAAAAAAAAAATTATTCCAGTGCTTTTTTTTCCCCTCATAGAGAATGAGAGTTAGTGCCAAAATCCCAAGGAAATGGGTTTAGATGTAAGGTCTAGCCTTTTACAACTCTAAGGTGCATGGACCAAATGAATCTACTTTGAGGTGACAGCATTCTGTTCTCCCACTCCAAGTGATGGACTTAGCTTGCTGGAAAAGCTTCAGTTGAACCTAATCTCCAAGGCTGGCCTCAGGTTAAGATAACGTGGGCCAGGGTATGGGTATCAGACATGGATGTGTTTCCAACCATCAGATCATTTGTATATCTAAAATTTCTTCTTATGGACCCATAGCTGAGTTTCACTACCAATGCCCCCTTTAAGTGTCAGATAAGGATACTACTGCTTATCTGAAGGATCTGAATAGCATAGACAGAGGTAATATCCAGGCTAAGATTTGGTTAGAAGTTGAATTCCCATCTTAAATTTGACAGTTATCATTCATAAGCAGCGGCTCCCAGGATAGAAAGCACTTGAGTTCAAGGGCTATTTAGCTAGGATAAACTAAGAGGTCAAGGCGGTAGTTGGTCCTCAGAGTTTCTCAAGTTAGAAACTCTTGGACTCAAATGATGGAGGAAGATTTTACAAGATTTTACAATATTTCCCATCACCCCCTAACACAGACACACACACACACACACACACACTCCACATCATTCATTAATGCAATCACACATTACAAGATTTTTGCACTAAGAAAGATTTTATTTTCACAACAAATTGTTGTGATTGATTTGTTTATTGTCACAGATTCGTATCGAAGAAGGATGTACACTCCACATCATTCATTAATGCAATCACACATTACAAGATATTGCACTAAGAAAGATTTTATTTTCACAACCAATTGTTGTGATTGATTTGTTTATTGTCACAGATTCGTATCGAAGAAGGGTGTTCTTTAATTATGAGAAACGGATTCGAATGCAAAGTCCTCCTGAAAAGGTATTATACTGAGTCATACCTTTAGTTTAAAGTAAGGTTTTGGATATCTCCGAGCAACAGGTCCCACTGGAACTGTTACTTACTGTCATAACAGAAACAATAGCCATTATTTTCCCAGCCAAATTTCATTTGATATTTTTGTGGATTAAATAATTCCCATTGTTGGCTTGTATTTTGGGAAATATGAGACATTAACATGATAAAAGGGCAATATTTTCCCCATGGCAGAAGTGTTGAAACCAAGTGATATTTTTTATTTTTCTTATTGAATTCTTATAGAAATGTTTTAATAATGTTTTTGGCTATATTAGTAGACGTTATTGGAACCATCCCCTTTTTTTTTATTATGTCAGCATTTCTTATAAAAGTTATTTTTTTTTTAGTTGTTTGCGAAAGAATAGAATATATCTTTTTGAATTGGTATTGGGATTTGCTTTTGAAAATATTTTTAATCTGATGAACAGTGAAATTGTCTGATAATGGACATTGCATTTTTTTATCGTAAGGACTTAAGAGAGTTACCATCTATGGTAAGGTTTAAATATTAGTACCGAATTCCATGCCATTTTTCTGTCAGAAGAATATGTTTCCGGTTTAGTGCCAAAGCAATAGCACATTACTAAAATTGACAATAAAAAAAGAAAAAAAAATCGTTGATACCTACTGGTACGGTTGATACGGTATTGGCTATACACACCAATATGTACCAGTATAGCTTGATGCAGTCAACACATATTGATATGGTTATTTTGGCATCCTAACATTTGTATCAGTGCCGGTTTCATGCTAGAATGATACTGGCTATACTATACTATCCTGTTTAAATGTTTTTTGAAACCATGATCCATACTATCTTAGTATATGAGCTGATTTTTTTTGTTGAATTTTAACTAAACGGCCTTTTCTTCTCAAGGAAATAACTGATATGGTCTTTCGTTTCCTCAAGTTTCTTGTTTAACAAATTCTTATAAGTTTAATGGTTATCTTCGGTCTTTCTTTTTCCTTGACATTTTTTTCCTTACTAATTGCTTCATTAATAAATACTAATCACTTTTATGTTGGAATGTTGTTGTGTTACGTGTTCTTCTATGTGGAAGGTATTATTGTCTGACTGTATCCATGTACTTGTTCAATTGCTTTTGTTTTAGATTTTTGAGTATTTCGCATCTTTCCGGGGTCCTGATGGGGAGATGTTCATGACACCGGCAGATTTAATGCGAGCAGTTGTTCCTGTATTTCCCCCATCTGAATCAGATGATGTGAGGGAAGGAAGTCTAAGAGGAGAGCACCATCCTGGCGATCTACGTTGTGCACCATCGACCTTTTTTATGCTCTTTGATACTAATAATGATGGGCTCATATCATTTCCTGAGTAAGTACATGTCCTTTCACCCTTTTTTTTCAAGTCAACTCAATTGTTAGATTCTGGGAATTCAAGTGGTGCATCTGTAGATTTTTAAGATAGTGTGTTTTACATCTCACTTTTAGAGGATTTAAATCTTTGTGAATGAGATATCTTTGTTTTGCATTGTGACAGGTATATCTTCTTTGTTACATTGCTCAGCATTCCTGAATCAAGCTTCAGTGCGGCATTTAAAATGTTTGACATCGACAATAGTGGGTAGGTATTGTACTTGAACAATCTCCATCTTGTGAGATGATGTCTTGCCCATATGATGTTCATGAATTGACTTGAATGCTTTCATTTCTATGCATTTATACAAAGTCTTCTGATTTCCCACTGATCAATTACCTTTTTGTCAGCAATATGCTTGTTATAGCTGTGCTTGATGTACTGATACTTGTTTTTAGTTTATTAGCTTTAGTTCACTTATTGAAAATTATTGTTTTCGACCATCAAAATTGAAGGTAATAAACTGCATGAAATTTATTATTTAAGTTCTACCATGCGTTTCCAATTCATAAAATTTGGAAAAGCTCATGGTGATAGTAGTACTTAATATGAATGAATTGTGGAGAGAGAAAATAATGAGATCCCAAATATTAATGATAAGGCTTGTTTGTTATGGTCATTGTTTAATGTAATTTGTAATACCGGAGTTCTTCATTGGAATCATAGTCCACTTGCATTGGCAGAAATACTATTTGTTATGGTCATTATTTACTGTAATGCTAGAGTTCTTCATTGGAATCATAATCCACTTGCATCGGCTGACACAAAACATGAGAAGTTCAATTGGAAGCACAACATAATCCCCCCTCCTCTTGGCTCTTGGCTGGATATAGGCCTTTGCTCTGCTTGGTTTTAGATCATGTTTTATGTCCTAGGGTAAGACCGAATTTGTGTAAAACTCTTTGGTGGGGGTTGAATTTATCTGAATTAATGTGACACCAATTTTATTAATATTTTAATATGGATAATGCTCATGTTGAGTTTATAAAAAATATTAAATTATGAATGAAAAAAATGGTTGCCAAGCTTTCTAAAATCTACTGTCCATCGTGTGTCCTTTGAACCGAAATGCTAGAGAAGATGAGAACCCACCATGCTACAACATGTCTCATGAGAACATAAAGATGGGAAGGGCAGTCAGATGCACGAAGTGGTTTTCTTAGTTTATTATTGAACATTTAAAAAAAAAAAAAAAAAATCTTCTACATGACGTTTTGTTTTAGTGATTGGTGTTGGGTGATTGTATCTTTTTCACTCCTGCGCTTATTCACATAGAAGGCTGCTCAACACTACTACTCCGGTGTCTTCTCTTATGGTGCTTGCCCTATTGAAATAGCTCTGCTCTTGTGAAGAAATTTAACTTTGGCACTAAACTCATTAGTTGATAGAGTTGAATTACAAATGAAATGTTATGGTGTGTTGGGCCTATACTCAATCAGACCACCCAACCCTTTTGCATTCCTAATAGCTCAATTGGTTTAACCCTTGACATGTTTTTGCCTACTTTTCATTCAAATGCAATTTGATTCTTCTTCTAACCCAGATTAAGACATGATCTATAAGGGCAAATTCAATCAACAATATCCATTGGCTGATAGTTGAAAAGGCTCTTGAAACTTTCTTTTAAATTTTCATTTATTTTGTCATTTCGTTGATATTTATTGGTTCAATGTACCTGACAGAGAGATAGAAATGGAGGAGTTTAAGAAAGTTATGGCACTAATGCGAACCTATAATAGGCAAGGGGCCAGTCACAGGGATGGGCTACGTATTGGTCTGAAAGTTGGCAAGTCTGTGGAAGATGGGGGCCTTGTTGAATACTTTTTTGGTAAAGATGGCAAAGGGCATCTTCAACATGATAAGTTCATTCGATTCTTGAGAGACTTGCATGATGAGGTAGTTTCTTTGTCCTCTGACTGATGTGCTTTCATAATTATGTTATCCTTGTTATTCTGTAGTTTAAAGACATATTTTTAATTTTAAATAAATTATATAATGTGATCATAATTTTAAAATGCTTTTTGGATGCTTCCCTCTCGTCATCCTCAAGTTGAAGCTCTTACGCATCCTTGAGGCTCATGGTTATAACTATATAAATTGAGCTATGCATATAACTAAGAATGTCACATGCTTTTTGTCTTATTTTATGCCTCTTATGGTGGCACATATACTTATTTCGATTATCTAAAGTTTAGATTGATAAGAACCTTTTTTTTCTTTTTACATTTATAGTTTTGTTTAAGGATGCAAATATAAAATTTATTTATGCTAGGATTAAACTTTACAAAGATTTAAAAACATAATCTTTTCCCTCTATCAAATTACCCTTAAAAAATAAAAATCTTTATATTGACAAAATTTGGACTGCGACAATAATTAGCAATGCTAATAGTTTTGAGAGTTCTACTTATTAAACATATCAAAATTAAAAATCAATCACATCAAAATTAGTGAGTATGGCAGCGTTGCAGCCTCTATCACCAGCATAGTAATGACTGTAATGATCAGAGTTCTGCACATGACACTGATGATAATAAATGCCACAAGTCCCAAGACTGCATTCTTCTTTCAGACTACAAAATTCTGAGAAACTTCATTTCATTATCATTTGTGCAACCAAAGGGGCTGTATGTCGGTTCTCTAATATGCTTAATCACTTATTTATATTGGATGCTTGGTAAAACTGATGTTGCTGACTAAAGTTCAATCTACATGATTTAATCGCTCTTAAATTCACCTAGAATTCTAGATTTCAATGTGATGTTCTATCTAAATTGCTTCAAGGAAGTAGTTTCTTGACGGTATATGAGATCTTTAAGGTTTGAAAAGTTGTCTAAAGATTACCCTTCTCTGCTGTCCCCAACATCAGTGCAGGAGGACTCCAGTGTTGAGATTTTCTGCTCTGAGGTTTTTCATGCTGCCATCTTATATTTCAAGTCATTTTCTCACTTCACCCCTTTTTTTTCAGATGGTGAACTTGGAATTTGCTCATTATGACTATAAATCAAGAGGAACAATTTCAGCCAAGGATTTTGCATTGTCAATGGTTGCTTCTGCTGACATTAGACATATGAACAAGTACCTTGATCGGGTAGATGAGCTGGAAGGTCATCCACATCTCAAAGATGCACGTATTACCTTAGAGGTCAGACTCATCATGGCTTGTTTGCATCTCTGACCTTGTGATGGTTTCTCATTTGTTCGAGATGACATTTCAGGAATTCAAGTCCTTTGCAGAGTTGCGCAAAACTTTGCAACCATTGGCTCTGGCTATCTTTAGCTATGGGAGAGTTAATGGTCTTTTGACAAAGCAAGATTTTCAGCGAGCTGCATCCCATGTATGAATATCTATTTCCCCATTCCCTTGTCCTGGTCTTATTGTTTAAGATGAATGCCTGACATAAAATAAAAGTTAGTCAGATTAACATCCAGATGATGCAGCATTCTTCAGAAGAGGAAGTATCTAATGAAATTTTCAGCAATAGACTGTATCTAACCTTCTGCAATTTCTGAACAAAAAATTGTTAATCGTACAGGCAAGTTTATCTTGTGGAGATACATGTCAGGTTTTGGCCCTGTTAAAGAGGTGCCTTCCCAAAAATAACAATGATAAAACATGGTTCAAAAATCCCATCAAGAAGCCACTTGCACTTAATTTTTTTTCCTCAGTGATAGGGGCCACATTCTTGGGTGGCATGCGGTGATTAATTTTTTTAAAATTGTTAGCTATAGTTCCTTTACTTTCCTTGCCAATCAGTCTGTTTGGATTAATGGATTTCAATGACAGGTTTTACTTTATCTGTAATAAATCCACTTGTTCTGACATTCAGATGATATCTCTTGTGCCATTGTGCTGACGAGCTTCTTCCATGGTATCAGGTTTGTGGTATCACTGTAAGTGACATTGTGGTTGATGTTATTTTCCATGTATTTGATGCAAACCGTGATGAAAATTTAAGCTCGGAGGAGTTTCTGAGAGCTCTTCAAAGATGGGAGAGCGATACTCACCCAGGAACTGCAATGAATGCAAGGGGGCTTTTTTCATGCTGGTTAAATTGTGTAAAGACTACCTCCTTCACAAAGAGAGATTTATAGTCGAACCATTTTACACGGCCCAGAGGATCCTGTTCTGATATTTGCCTTTAGACTTAGGACAATCTTGAGTCATTACAAGCTTCAAGTTTATTCTCTATTTGACGGTGGTGGAAGTCAGATAAGCTGATTTTTTATAATCTGGCAGATGGTAGACTATACCAAGGTATGAGAAACTAATCACAGAATATTCATTGATAGCATTAAGCATACGCTCCTTATGCTAATTTATATACTTATGAATCTATTCAGGGTGCAGGAAACGTTGCTTGCAGCAAGAAGACCTTTGAGGCCAATTCAGCTTACTTGTTACACTGCTATTTGGGATGGTTTCCGTCATGCTCTGTGTTATGTATATATAGGCTGCTTCTTGAAGCCTACAGAGCGTCTACTATTTGGCAGCCATCTTAAATTGCTGGGCGTGTAAATAAGCCTCCTTTACTCCAAATGTGGCAGTTGGCGTCTACATTAGCTTAAAAAGATAACTTTTTTGTTAGGACTAACATCAACTGCTGTATCTTTAGGAATCCAGTGTCAGCAATGAGGCATTGATCAATCACACAAAAAGTTCCTCATGCTAGCTTATTCATCCCCTCGGTGTGAACTTTCTGTTTGTTTCCGGCAATGATGCCTTCTTTTCCTGTAGATCTTCTATTGCTGTTTTTGTAACTGAAAGCTTTCCAAAGTTCAATGTCTTCATTCCCTCGGGGCAGTGTTATATCTGTTCGACTGTGTTCTATCAGTGATTTTTTGAAGGTATATTGAGTAATAATTTTTTTGAACGAAACTAGTTTGCTCTTATTAACCGGAACTCCCCAAACTATATGTTCTTATTGGACGGGGAGGAAACTACAAAGAGAAATCTTAAGCCAAAGTGTCCAACATCTGCAAACCTTGTGACAACTCAAGTAAAAAGCATAAACCACCGGTTTGCTGTGTTGATGAAAAGTTCTTTAGATCGGTCAATGTATGATTGTCGCTGCCGAGGCTATCATCTACAATTATGCCTCTCTTTTTTCATAGTTATTGAGCCTTCTTTTCATTGCCTGCAATTGGAGACGCAACCAACATATTTGATTTAAAGAAGGAAAGACGATATATTTATTATGTTTTGGATTCTTTCCAAAAGACCTAAGAGGATAGGAATGGGTCGACGACAACCCCTTTCTTTCCGAACTATCAATTTTGCTGTAAATTCAGGATAACTATTAACTGATAGACTCCTAAATGATGGTAGTAGATTCATCGTGCTAGGTTAAGACTGAACTGTGTCATCTTTTTGGTGTCATAAGCAAAGGTTAACACTGAATTCCAGCTTTGCAAGCAAATGAAATTCCCAGTTTTTTTCCACCCATAATTATTAGTTCTAGGTGTAGCCTCCATCAGATTAGATGTGATCCTTGCCTATGTTTAACAGGTGCTCCATTAGTGCCATATGATGACTACATGTTCGAACATGCTTGTTGTAAAATGTTAATGGGATTGCAAGTAGAACAAGGGTTAAGGAACAACAAGAGAGAGGCAAAATTGACAGAAGAGTAGGTTGTCACGGGTATATAACATCCAAAATAATGAAATTGCCATGTTGGCGACCACTGTATAGTATTGGGAATCTCAGATCTCCTAGTATACAGGAGCAGTATGCTATGCCAAGAAATAGGCAAATTCTATGGCTGTACACAGTGATGCCATAAATAATAGAAAATCCAAGAGCATAAAGGCATTGGGTAAGGAATTGAAGGCATTCATGGTAAAAAAAAGGGTAGCTAAACCCCAAGAAATATTGCATGCCATTATGGCACCCAACCACCTATTGAAGACTAATTGTGAACAAGATTATTAATAAGAGTTGAGAACAAGAAGAGTGGAAACGCAAATCAGAAACTGGGATCAATATTGGAAACTCAAGTATCACCCAATAATATTGATATGATAAATCACCTTTCATGTGAAATCCTGTATCATGGAGAGAGTTGAGGATTTCAGCTTTCTTAACAACATCACCTATCACCACAACCATATTTTCTAATCTACAAATGTTTTCTAGCAATTCAAAGCATCACATATCACCTAAAATAAGAATTAGTTGGTCAATCAATGAAATCAATGATGAGAGGGAGTTCACAACCAACATAGCAAACTATAATGGTTTGCACTTTCACTTATGTGCATCTCCACTCTTCTAACTCATGTTAACATTCTGATTCTGTCCCCATAATTAAAGATGTCAGCAAGAATTAATATGAACATTGTACCAATGATTTTAAAGCATGCAGCAATACACTGTAATTAGTAAGCGTGAAGAAGATATGAAGCTTTTGCATTAATAAGTTGCTGTTGTATAAAAGTTCATTGTGAGATTTGGAGCTTACAATACAACATCATCAACAATGCTGAAATTGGCTTAAGTTAATAGCTTACAAAACAAGAAAGAGATAAACTTGTATAGACTGAATGATGCAATCAAGTGAGGGAAATACAAAGCTTTTATTCAATAAAAGCTTGTATCAATATTAAAAAGCTACAGAAGCCTGTGACTTACTGTGATGATGAAGATGCCACAGGAATATATTGCTTATCCAATAGATTAGTGTCTTGCTTCCCATTGGACAGGCGCCAATTCCATTTTAGAAGCATGTCTGCTTGACAATAGGGCAACACCACTTCAACTGCTACTCCAAATCTTTGTTGATGAATATTGAACTCAAGAACATCAAAAGAAGTTCCCCATCCATATGAATTCCTCAGTTTGAAAGATAACATCACCTAAATCTGATACTCCATATCTCTTCAAGCTATTCCCTGATGTCCAAGTCGACGGTAGCTGTCATACTTTTCCTCTCATGGTAGATGCATGAAGAAACACCACTCGCAATGTAATTAGCTTATCATGTACAGAAATAGTAATCAAAATTGTTGTTTCAAGTACTTATGGACCAAAAAGAGGGTCACCAATCACAGCACTTCCAGACAAATTTCAACAAATTTCCTTATCTTGTTCCTACTTGAAAAACTAAGATATAGGCAGACTATTCCGATCTGCCTCCGAGGTTATATATATTGCCAATTACTCCAACAATGCTAACAGCTGCTGCCCAAACTAACATCATCCATGATAAGAACTTTTCTCCTAGTCTCAAATTCTTCCCTTGCTTATCTAATTTCAATGCAATAAGACATGGGAATATAAACCCCAGTGAGAGCCCGGTTGTCGCACCTGTGAACTTGAAAGCCACCCAGATATTGGGTATGGTGGTAGAACCAAGATATATAATCCCCAACAATACTGCTGTCAAAGCCAACATCTTCTTCCTACTCTCCGCGGCCGATCCCGAGAAGACCAATGCATCCACTGTCTGCCTTAGAGAAAAATGAATGACAGGGAAAACAAGCACCAGGTGAAGAACATACCCAATCCTCACCACATAGTTCAGAGCTGAGCTGAACCTGATCCCAAGATCGTTGTCGAAATTAGTCAGCACATCCGATTCGGTGTCGTCTCCAAACAAGAGATAGCCCGAAATGGCCGTGGAAGCATAGATCACGACGCACAAAACCGTGGTGATCCTCCCGACCCTGTTCATCTTCTGAGGCGTCCTCCCCTTGAGCTCGTTGTAGATGGGCTGCACGTTGAAATGGCAAACGTAGGCGTTCGTCATGATCGGAATCACCACCAGCAAGTCCAAAATCGCAGCTTTCGACCCGAAATCCGGTCCCATCCTCGGAGTCTTGATGCGGCCTTGGACAAGCTTAACGAAGGCAATCATACACGACACGACGACGAAGACGACGGCAAGAGCAACAGAGGCGGCCGAGGACAAGCTCAAAGAATCGATCTTTTCGAGGGCACAGAGTGGAGCCAAAAAAATCACCAACACTATGAGGATCACGAGCTTCCGGTGATCCCAAGATCCGTTCCCGAGCAATTGGTTGAAGACGCCAACATGCTCCGACGAGCCCGACATCACGTCCCCTATGATGATGAGATAGACGACAAGGACCCCGGCATTGTTGACAATTATACAGATCTCGGAGACGATCCGGGACGGGCGGCCGAGGGCGGCTTGGACGGCTTCGCCGTAGGAGGAGGCCTCGCAGTGGGCGGAGAACCGGACGAGAAGCTCGATGCTGATCTCTGACAGAATCCCCATCACAATGATCGACACGAAGCCGACCACGACGCCGAGGACCCTCATGGTGGCCGGGAGGGCCATGATCCCGGCGCCGATGACCGACGTGGCGAGATTGAAGACAGCGCCGGGGACGCCGGACCCAGCGGAGGCGGCGGCGCCCCCGGCGTCGAAAATGAGCGGGAGGTCGTCGAATTCGTCATCGCCGTCGTCTTCGTTGAAGAATTCTTCGGTGGAGATCTTTTCGGGGGTCCGGGGTTGGGGGGCGATTGGGTTGGGGGATTGGAAGAGCTCGATGGTGGAAGAAGGAATGGGGAGGGGGGTGTAATTGGAGGCCATGGGTCAGGGGATAATGAGGTGAGGTCGCATTGGGCTATTGGCGAAGGGATGCCAAGGGCGAGGTCTGAATACTAAAAATGGAAGATTTTGTGACAGCTTTTATGGCTGCAGATCTTGATCCGTTTTCTGTTCGGAGATTTGAATCCATGAACAAAGATTTGGTGGATAGATTTTGGATTTTTTTTAATACGAGGATCTCTCCGCTTTTCCTCTCCTCCCTTCCGGTCACAGACAAATAGAAAGAGAGGGGAGGCGAATTTGGACCAGCAATGTAATGAAATTTGGATCAAAATTAGCCGGTCCGGTGTAAATTATTTTTACTCTTTTTTTTTTTTTTTTTTGGACAAAAATAAGGATTTTTTAAATTAAATTCTAGAGAAAATGTGAGCAAATATATCAATTAAAGCTCAATGTATGTATGTATCGTTAAAAAAAAAGGAAAAAATTAGGAAAATATAATTAAATCAAATTTAGATGATTTAAATTTTTTAAAGTTTTTTTTTTTTCTTTAGCCTTTTTAAGACAACCAAATATTTCTTGAATATGGTAGAGTAGTTGAGAAATTATTCAATCCAGAAGCAATTAGAGATATTTATGCACACCATAATGTTATTAGAACAAACTTAAGTAAGCTTGGAAAAACAAATCTAAATCCAAACTAACTATATTGAATAATATTTATGCAATCTTATATGTGTGTGTGTTATTTATATAATATTATGCAATACTTACATAATTACATTAAGTAATGGAGACTTTGTCCTAGAAAAAAAAGGCTAGTCTTATTATTTGCAAATTCAATATTATTTTTTTGAAAGAAAAGGAATTTTTCTTACCAGTAAAACAGAAAAGAAGAGAAATTATTATCTTTTTGGTAAAATTTTAAATAAGGTTCAATACTTGTGCTAGCAATATTCAAAATTTATACAAGTTATATGCAAAAAAAATTTCCGTCTACATACTAATTCTTTTATAAATTTATGCAATTAATATTCAAAATTTATGCATGCTTAAGCATGTAAGGGTGAATATACCATCATGACAACTGTGATAACTTCACAAAATTATCTTCAACAATGTCATTAGATTTATGCAAGTTAGAGAAGCATTTAATTATGATAATTTGTTATCGAGGAATCTATATATCATGTATAGTCATCAAATTTGAACTAGCTCCGGCACATAAACAGATGGTAATACTATCGGTAATATTTTATTTTATAGACGATCAAGCAATAAATCTTCTCTTGGGTTAAATAACTACATAGAAATTAGGAAAATTGTTGTTATTGTGAAGCTTGATCGAGAAATCCGCTTCAAGGTTGCTGGAGGTTTAGTTCATACGATGCAAGTGTTTGAATTCTTTCTATTTGATATGTGAAAAGTTGAAATTTTACTGAATTTTAGGAATTCAGAGATAAATTTGAATCATTGCAGCTGCTATTCCGAGCACTCACCCGAGTAAATTTATGATTTTGTATTCATCTTTTCTATTCATGATGAAAAAACTGAGATTTTTTTCAAAGTTTATAAAGAACCCACTTGAAAGTTGCTTCTAATTCAGTAGATTAGTATCGTTTCTGTGGTTATACATGTGAAATTATGGAAATATGACTACTTTAGAAGTTTGAGGATTATCAAGTAAATAGTAAACTTATGATTTTTACTTAGGAAAAAAGTAATCTTTGTGTAGCATAGAAGTCTCTACAGCTGTTTAAAAGTATTTTTAGGGCAGTTACGATTCAATTGCCAAAACTAAAAGTATTTGTTTTGTTGGAATACACGAGATGAGAGGTTTTACTTTGATAGCAGTGTCGTTGGATTTTGGACAGCTTCTCTATAGGAATTTGATGCGCACCCCTTCCTTTAGTCTCTTTAGGAGATGGGGCAATTTTTAGTGCGTGTTAACTAGTTCTATAATTTTCAACTCTTATGCAGATTTATTCGCTATATGTACATATTTATCCATCTACTATATATATTTGTTCACATAACGTACATACTTATTTTTCTCCCACCGTATACATTTATATTCTCAATATACATACTTATGTGTCCACTATCTACATTTATCTTTTCAATGTTCGTATCTATCTATCCATTGTATATACTTATCCTATCAGTGTACACACTTATTTGCTCACTATGCATACTTAGTAGGATCAAAAGTAAAGAAAATAGTGTAGTTTTTTTTTTTTTTCTCTCTCCTAAAAGTAGGGTATATGAAGCGACTGCAGGTAGGGATGGCAAAGGGATTGGATTGGATCATAAACATGTTGGGTTTAATGCAGATTGATCATAAAAATCACCAACCTGAATCCGATCTATTTATTAAATGAATTAAAATTTTAAATTCGAATCTGACCTGTTTAATAAATGAATAATTCAACCTGATTTATTTAACCTGTTAACCAATAATAAAAAATAAGATGTTAATCTTTTTAACTTATTTAACCTGCTAACCAGTAATACAAATGGGTTGGATAAATGAGCCAAATTGATCTGATCCAACCCAACTTGTCACCTAGATGGGTTAAATGGGTTAAATAGGTTAAGGACATTAAATTCGAATCTGACCTACTTAATATACAGGTTTAAACGGATCAATCCGTTTACAATTCGAATCTACTTAACTTAAATCCAAATATGTTTATAATGGATCGAATATAGGTTGAATAAATGGATCGGATTCATTTTTGTCATCCTTAACCGTATGTGATGTTTCGCTTCAATTTTTGCATGTCAAAGTGTGGATTAGTCCTTATTTAGAAACTTTTTTCCTTTCCTTCTCTTTCTTCGAGATTAACCTTTTATAGGCTATGATAGTACCTCCTCTCTCACTCAACCCCACTCTCTACCTTCTTAAATGCTATTTCCCTTCTTTATCATGCTCATTATGCCCTTCTCTACGTCAATCATCCCCTTAACATTATATTCCTCATCTTCAATTCTACTTCTTTGTCGCCATGTTTGCATGCCGTCTCGCTCCCCTCTCATGATTTTGTTCACTCTCCCCACGTTTTGCGCACCGTATTAGAGAAATACAAGGCAATTTGGTAGAAAAAAATTAAATATAGATTAGATAAGGAAAAATCTACCTTTTCTTGCAAAATTGATTTTATAAAATGATTGTTTTTATAAAATCTATTTTTTAAGTCTAATTGGATATCATATTGCATGTGATTTTCTCTCTTTAAGATCTCACATCAGATAGGTAATGTAGCCTTTGTATCGAGGAAATGTTATGGTAAATGTAATCAGAAAGTATTGTAGAATTTTGTGTTTCAGGCATCCTAAAATCTATTCATCATACACATACATACAAACATATATGTATATATATATATATACACATACATACATACATATGTATTAAGAAATTTAGTTATCTAGATGCATACAATGTATTATCCTTAGGTCCCGGTGTTGATGCTTCTCTCAATAAGGGTCTGTTTAGATTGAAAGGAATGAAGGGGAAAGAAGGGGAGGAGAGGAGAAAGGTTATAAAATATCTTGTTTGAGAAGAAGGTGAAAGGAGGAAGGGGAGGGAACCAAAATAATTCATTCCTCTTTGTTTTCCCTCAAAGGTCCAAAGTTTTTTAACCCTAAATTGGGGTATAAAGAGGAAGAGAAGAAATGTTTTATAAATTTTTGACCTATCATTTCAATTTTATCTTTATAACATTTTTTTAAAATACATGATAATCATTTGGTCTTAAAATCCTAAACCCATATTTTCTTTCCATTCGATTTTCTCATAGGCGTCCAGCTCATCTCCTCTTCTTCACTCCATAGTTTACCTTCGCATCTATACATCATCATTATTAATTAGTTTTTTCTAGTTTGGATTGATTTGTCATTTGTTTGAGAGTATTATTTGTAGAAAATCTAGATTGATTAAAATGCAAAAATCAAGCGAAAGGTTTACATATGAAAATTTATAAATTAGAAAAAAAAATCATTAAGATGATTCCCTACAAGAACTCTATAGGGCAATTGCTTTAGACCTTAAAGACCAAAATAATATCTTGTAATCAAGAGTCCTACCACTATTACCTGCAAGTTTCAGTCATTTACAACGAAGGTTTTACCACTCTATCCACTCGCTTCTCTATTCCTCTAATCCAAGGCCAACTCTCTCTCCTTAGATCTAAAACTTTAGCTTTCTCCACCTCCTCTCTCCCAATTCCCTAATGGCAAATCTATAATCTCTAAAGAAAAAGAGGAAGAGGGTGAGGGAAATCATCCCTGGCTAGTCTTTTGCTTTTCTTCGTTATATTGTTATAATAGTATTTTTTTTTAAGTGATAGACTTGGCTATATTTGAATATAGTCAAGTTGAGAATCCGATCATCTTCTCCACCTTTAGATTTATATGGATCCTAAAGCCATCTTACCTTTTTCATTTTTTTTATCTTTAGGATTCGTAAATTATATGGATTTATGTAAAAAAAAAAATGATTGGATTTAAGCTTGATCACATTCGAATGTAACTAAGTTTATTTTTTTTTTTCCTTAATATTATTTAATTGAGATACCCATATTATTAAAATATCATTCTATTGCATATTATTAAAATATCATTTTATTGCTAAAGGTGGAATCAAAGTCATGATGGCTAAGAACTCTCTATATATAAAAAATAGAGCTATTATGATGTTACATAGATGCAATCATACTATTAATAAAACTTAGCTAATCATGAATGGATATGTTTTCGTAGTAAGAATGTTCATCTACAAATCTTGAAAAGTTGTCATTGAAAAAAAAAAAAAAATTGGTGGCCGATAGCTTTGAGTTTTTTTTTGAAACAAACTCAGTTTTTAATTTTATTTTAATAAAAATATATATTTTTAATTTTTTTTAAACATAATTTGTTTTTTTAATATAAATAATATAATCTATGTTACCCACCATCATCCTTTCCTCTTTTCCAAAGAGGGAGGGTAAACGACGACCTTCCCATCCGTCTCCTCTCTTCTCCTCCTTCCAACTGCCCTCGCTCTCCAAAGATCCAAAACAGACCCTAAGTCGGCAAGATCGACCGATTTAACTGCGGTCCTCCTCCGCTCCCACCCGGAACCGTTCTCCCTCTGTCCGCGACTTCCTCTATCCGGTTACGGGGCCTCTGCTCCGCTTCCATCTCCGCCGCTGCCGTTGATCGACTCCACCTACGCCGCCATTGCCTCCGCCACCGCCGCCACCATCGCTGCCTCACGTTACCCCGGGCCCGGCGCCCAGTCGCCAAGAGAGATCCCGACAAAGCTGGAGCCAGGAATCACTCTTCTCCCTCCGATGGGAGCTGCGAGATTCTTTGCCGGCTTCCTCCTTGTTCTCCTTCTCTCGCCCCAGGATCTCTCACATAACGCCGTTTTAGCTGATGAGATCTTCACATCGACTGCTGGTATTCGATCAACCCTTTTTTCTCTTCCTTCCATCTTAAATTATATATATTTTGAACAGATAGATTTCAATTCGTACGAGAAAACTTTTTCCTGCAGAAAAACCTAACCGATTTTAGCAAAATTTTGGATTTTTCTTGGCTTTAGATGTGCTTTGGAGGAGTCTATTTCATGGTATTTTGATTTTGGACCGAAGCCTCTGTTTAATTGGGAACTATAATCACAATTGGAAATCGTAATCAAAATAGTTGCCAATGTACAAGATCGTGAAGACTGAAGCGTCTCAGCATAGAAATTATTTTATGCATGGTTATGATTAGGCGTCGTGAGGCTATAAACAAAGAATTTAGGGTGATTACTTTATGAGACTTTTCAATATTTCTGGAATCCACTCTCGTACCTCAAAGTGATACATTTTATTACCTTGGTTGCCACCAAAATTAACGGCATGGAGCAAGAAAACTGAGCGATTAGTTATGCATTAGAAAAATATAAAATTAGATTGTTACCATGGATCTACTAAAAACCACCAAAATTACTATGAATAAGACATGGGCATATGGTCTCCTAATAGGTGAGACAAGATGATGCAAACCAATTTACTAAAAAAAACCTTCTACACAATATACTACAAATTTTGGAGAGGGTCCCTTGAATCTGTTTGACTTTGTGCTGCTACTTACTGTGAAAAAGTTGCATCTATTAAACACCCAAATCTCCTGATTTTTTATAAATATTCTGTGCTAGGAGATTATCCAACCTTAGTTAAATATAAGAAGTGTCACTTTGACTGAACTTGGAGAAGTTTCTGCCTTGATGTGCTAAACTTCTTAGTTGATTGAATTAACACTATATATAGGACCCCATAAACTGGTTGGACTCCAGGCCATTGGTATGTTGAATAATTGGGAAGCTGACAATGGTGCTTGTAATATAGTGCCTAATTCAAAATTATGACAGTGAAGGGCCTTACTCTGTGGAAATATGTTCAGCATAATCCAGAAGATTATAGATGAGTTATGTTCTTATAGTGCTGTTAATTATAGTCCAAAATATGCAGACCATATTTAAAGATATCATCTCTTCTAGCTTCCCTTAAAATGTCTTGCAACTATTGGTGTTAAAAGTCTTAAACAAGGCCTACTATACTAACCTATACTGATCATTCCGATGGCCGTACCATACTGTACAGATAAGGTACCGATACGCATCGAGTTTTGATTCGGTATGAACAGAACCATTTCGAACCGAGTCGAATCGTTTTGTACCGCCTGGTATCAAGTAGTATTATAGTTAAGAGTAAAAAAAGAATGAGTACCCTATCCTAGAATGAGGTGCATATTGTACCATATTAACCCATATTATACAGAACTGGTAATATATCGGTATGGGTTTCGGTACCAGTTTTACATATCTTAATCTTAAACTTGACCTGATCAAAAGATATGCTGTAGAAGTATTTTAAGTTGCTTTTAGGTATATGTTACATCGAAAAGCAAAGTTTGTTTCATGTGAGGTAATAAGGCAGTGCTGACTTATCTTTATGGTACTTGTTCCACGATTTATATAAAATCATAAACAAGAAGAAAGGCAATAGCCATTATGCCATGGGATGCATTCATGGAAGCAATACTGGATACTGACACAAGCAACAAATTTTAAGACAAGAGGTTGTCAAACTGGCTAGTTGGTCCTAGGTGCAATACTTCAACAACCAGGCTGGCTAGTGGAGTAAAAAATTTATGTAAATTGATAAAATTAGTTCTTTTAAGTAAAATTAGTATTTTTCATATGTGGATACATTGAGAATTAACTAAGTGAGACAAGAGGAAAAATAAATAAAGAAGTGGTGGACAATTGGAGATGCTAAGTGACTTGCTAGTCAGCTATTATTTACATGTAGTGTAATGATTGTAGGGGATGAAACAAAGCATGAGGGATTGGCGAGTGATAGAAAAGCCAAAAATGGAGGTTCATAGTAGAAAAAATGTTGATGGGGAGACAAAAGCCTGGACAAGGCTTGCTGGTATGCTCGACCCATTGTCCAACATCTCCTCTCTCCGACTTGGCTTCTTTCCTTGCACAAACCCATTTCTCTCATCATATGGTGGATGTTAAGTAAATCACTGGAAAAAAAATTAAAGTATCGGTAAACATTTGTTATTTACTAGATGAAGCAGGTACTGAAAAGATGGTTGTGAACTTAAAAGAGTCATGGTTTTAAAAGAATGAAGGTGTGAGGCTAGTGGCCAAGGGACCACTTAGCACCTAGGTGCTAGGCAGGCACTTACGTGGCTGCTCAAGCACAACCCTTGCTACTACTAACAGCTATAAATTGTAGGCCCAATGATGGCAATGTCTATTGGTGCTACTGGTAGTCCCAGAAGCAGTAGACTACTGGCAACCCCTCCATAACCAGCAACAAGGAAAAGAAAGAAAGAAAGAAAAATAAAGAAGAGCTAAATATGCTTACTTGAGTCACTTTCCCCACCACTGCTCAAAACTCATTGCTTGTCACCGACCAACAACTGCCACCAACTAGGCACTCCTAGCCCTAGGGACAGGTTTCCCATCATTGTTTGTCTCCTATGTTTCAAAGAGTGACAACCACTGCTCACTGTTCACTGCTCACTGCTCACTGCCAATTGATAATCACCACCAACCAGGCCACCACTAGCCCTAGGTTTACATGAGGGGTTAAGGGATGTGTGAGTGAAAGTAATAAAAAAGGTAAATAGATAAAAGAGGTGGAGGAAGGTAATTGGCTCAGGTTACAGATTTGGGTACTTGAATCATTTCACATCTAAATCCGCTTCACCCATGCCCAAGTGATCGCCTAGAGCTCATGCTTTACCATAAGCACACACCTAGGCCCCTGCCTCATCCCGACCTCTATATTGGGCCTATTGAGTCTGTCGAAGTGCTGGGTTCTGCCCACTTAAAGCGAGCACCTAGGCGGCTACCTACCTACTTTTTAAAAAATTAAAATCTTGAAAAGAAGAATATCCAAAGCAGTTAGATAAATCCATCCCACTTTATAATAAATGTGCTCCACTTTTGTTGCTCTTCATGCAGCACCTATTTACTTGGTAGGAATAAGTTAAAAATTTAATTTCTTAATTTAACTAAGGAAAAAGGAAGCCACTTGAGCCTCTAGTCAGCGAAATACCCACTTAAGGGCCATATTAGTGCTCAAGGACCACACCTCACCTAAAGTCATTGGAAAGCATGTGGTCCTAGGCAGTTGGGTTGCCTAGATGCTAGGCAATGGTCTTTTGGCCACCTTGTTTTCTCAAAGTAAAAGATGTAGTTAAATGAAAGAGAGATTGTTCCTTAAGATTACATCATGCTTATATTTTGCATTTATTGAATGAATTCCTTTTTCTTGCAACATACATTTGAAAGCATTGCCACATATTGTTGTGGCATCCTTTGGATTCTACTAATTACGCGTAAAAGTTGACCCCATAATACATTTGAGAATATTGCTTGGAATCCGTGATGTTAAGGATTCCCACTTGGTGTAGTTGCAAGTAACTCATTTTGGTCTTTCTTTAGTTCTGCTGTAAAATATGGTGGATATGTGCCTGCTTGCAATATTTGACATTCATATCTAATCACCATTCATGTCTTCTTGATGATTTTTATGTCTAGATATGCATATTACCAGATAATCAGAATTAGTTTACTAAGATTATTTTTGAGATATCAAAGTTGTCTAATAGCATAGGAAATATTTGGCCTAGGCAGCTGCCTAGGGAGGATCGTCCTCCAAGCTTTTAATATGCATGCCTTTAATCACATGCATAAATAAGCATGTGCATAGATGATATATACACTTTCCATCATATATCATACTATGAAACTTACAACAATAACAAAGCCTTAGTCCTAAACTTGTTGGGGTCAGTTATATAAATCCTTTTTCTCCATTCAGCTTAGTTTTAAGTCATATTTTTTGTAAGATACAAAAATTTTAAGTTTTTCTTTATCACTTCCTCTGATGTAATTTTTGATCTGCCTCTACCTCTTTTTCGTTTTACATGTAACAAGTCACTTCTTCTCATAGGTGCATCTATAAATCATACTATAAAACCTATTTTTTGTATTTAAAGGTCCAGAAAGAGAATAGCAACAACCATGCTGCCATTGCAGCACCCAATGGGTCACAAAGCTTGATGCCTAGCAATAAGCAAAAGGAGGAGGACAAGAATTAGCAGGCAGTAAGTTGCAGGGTCACAACCAACAGCCATCAGGAAGGAGGAGGTGGAGCTAAGCAGGATAGAGGCTAGCAAGAAAAGCAAAGGAAGAAAAAAAAAGTAGGAGAATGGTTAGGTGAAGAAGAGGTAGGATTACAAGAAAAAGAAGTGAAAAATCTGAGGATAGAGAAGAAGAAAATGTAAGATTGGTTAGAAGATAAAGAAGAAGAAGAAGAAGAAAAGAAAGAAAAAATATACACGATCCGCTACCGCTCATCGCTGGGCTGACCTGATAGTGGCAGTTGATAGCAGTTGATAAGTCCATTGGCTGCTACTAGGTTGGTGGTGGCCTTTGCTGCCCTCCCACCTGTCCTATATCAAACAGGGAAAGAAAATGGGAAAAAGGAACTCTTAAAGAAGCAGGGTTTAAGCGGGCTTGGCCTAGGTAGTTCGACGTAAATAGGCACCTAGGTGGGCTTTTAACAGCACAGCAAGATGTTATTGCTAAGCACATATTCAGAGTTTCAAATGGAAGCAGCCTTGTCTTTGAGCTAACAAAAGATATGTATTAGTGACATTAAGTATAGCTGATTTTATTGCGCTTCTGCTTGAACACATGTTCATAATGTTTATTTTTCCTAGAATTTGAGATGAAAATATAGTTCTAATTTTCAAGTTCTCATGATTTTAGTTCTAAAATGTGCTCCCTTATGTCATCCTGAATGTCTGCATATGAGTGAACACAAACCACATGTACATGTCTTTTAGATGGAAATTGAAATATTATCATGACAACCATTTTATTGTTTATGTGGAACATCATGACAGCTACCATACTATAGGTTTTATGCTGTCTGTTCTTAGAGATTAATATTTTGCTCTTTTATCTCTTGCTTATTAGGTGTAACATTTGGTCGGAGTTCTCGTGAACCAAAATACAAGGTTGAATTTCATTCAGCAGAGTCACCTTTTCATCCTGTGAGTATATTTATGTAGCTTCCTCTGTTTGTTGCTTTATGTGTCTTAAACATCTACAACTATAACATATGAAGGGCTGTCTTTAGTTGTTGGAATAGATGTTTGTACCTAAACTCTAGCTTGATACCAATTGGTCCCTTTGGCATATGTGCCGACTGGGAGTTATCCTGTTTGTTTTCATGTATCGTATTATTGTTTCATATTTCACATGCATCAAGAAGTTGTTCAGCATATAGGAATCAAATGCAAAACAACGAATTAAAGTTGTATAAGGGAATTCAATTGAGATTCTTGAAACCTGAAGCTTGGCTACAAGTTCTCATTGGCATTTTTGGGATGAGTTAAAGTAATTAATAGATAAAAAATAGAGTAAAATTTATCAGTTTAAGACTTAATTATTTGCACTGGGAGAAGTGGAGATTCAATATCCTATAGTCTGAATTTCTAGGCGATGTTATGATTTTGCCCTAATTCTGTCACTTGATTGCCATAAGCTCATATTTTTCCTTTTCTTGTTGGGAGATGTTGACTTCTTGTTAAGATCAAGTTCGCTAGAATAATATTTATGTTGGTAGCTAACACTAACACAAATGGCGATATGGATGAGATTGTTTTGCAGGAGAATGACCAGGAGTCGGTGATGATGTCCAATAAAGATGGGCAAAGTTACATGTGTTTCCTGCCTTTGGTTGAGGAAACCAAAGCTGTGAAGTCTGTTACCCCACAGAATTCAAGCAATGCCATTTTAGAAAGTGACCGGAGGATCAAGTTGAAGACACCAGATGAGTTAATGGATGTGCTAAAAGACAAGTGCTTCTACAAAGTGAGGGTTCATTAGATAGATTTGACAGTTCCGTAGACTGCGCTTTTGTTAAAAATTCTCTTACATCATCATGTCTTTTGCAGCATGAAGGTTGGTGGTCTTATGAATTTTGTTACCAGAAATATTTGCGGCAACTTCATTTGGAAGATGAAAAGGTAAGCTGCTAAATTCTTGTGGTGCTTGCAAGCCCTACAGATCAAAAATCTCACTGAGTGCTCAGAAATTCTTCTTTCCTCCACTCTTTTACAAATTAACACTTTATTACATGGAAAGGTCAAGATTATGTCCTATACAGTGAGATTTTGTTTGATAGACCCCTGCCTTGCTGAGGCACCAAAACAAATTTTTTCAGCCATTTCAATTCTATCCTCAAACAACCTTTCACTGTAGATTAACTTGCGCTTGGACAAACCACTATTTCTTTTCCCATGAGTAAAACATAACTAACGTATCAGTTCATGGTTGGCCAGTTTTGAGATGCAATGCGTTTCAGTACTCTAGGTGTATCAATTTGCAATGTTCAGATGGGGCATATGTGGCCTCATCTCTATTATAAGTTTGTTACGTCCTTGGTACCTTCACCTTCTGGTGCATTCTGTAGTGGTCTTAAACTTCTGTCCATTGCAGTGAATTTTTGTGATCTATGATATAATTTTATATCATAGTACTGAAGGCTTCTCGCCAAATTAAATTCAGCCAATCTATGTTTTGGCCCTTTTTCTTTAATTTGGCTATCATCTTTCTTTTCTATGTTATCCTTACCAACCCCATCGTGTCATCATGTAAGTGATGCTCTAAGCTCTATTATCATGATTTTCTCTCACCTTGGAACAGTAAATGTTGGCACAAATGAAGTGAATAAACTGTTTCCTTTTGTTGCAGATTGTTCAAAAATTTGTTTTGGGTCAGTTTGACGCAAAGGCTACTGATGCTTTCAACCAGAACCATGCTGATGTTTCCATGGTAAAAGATCCTCGCTCCAAAGATGCCTCTCAAAGGTAATACTTCTTTGTGGACAGTCCCGATGTTATAAGTTGGACCCAGCTTAGCCATTCTAGTAGAATACATGAGGAAGAAAAATAATGAATTAAATAAGAAGAAAATAAAACAGTCAACTGATATTTAGAAAATTTGATCAGGTATCATGCTCATCAATATACAAATGGAACCATTTGTGACCTTACGAATCAACCTCGAGAGACTGAGGTACATGAGTACAGTTTGTGGCATAATCTGTGTAATTCCTGGGGCTTGTTTCTCATACTCTCCTGTCTTTGCAGGTTAGGTTTGTATGCTCAGAACCCATTGTAATAATCAGTTCGATCAAGGAGATCTCTACTTGCAAGTATGTTGTCACTCTTCAATGCCCCATGCTTTGCAAGCACCCGTAAGTCTCAACGACCTTACTATGTCCCTTCTTGTGATTCCAAACCAATAGTTTATCCTGTACTGCATTTGTGAATGTGTAAGAAAAGTCATGGGTTAGATATTGGGGAAACAGTGACTAATCTAATATAATATAGTTAAGTTGAAAGATTTTTTTTTGCTTATACGATATGTATGTCTGCATTAATTGAGTTTTTAATATAAAGAATTGTTCTTCACATAAAATCTTTCGCTTCCACAAAATTTTCAATAATTATATTTAGTGTGGTGGTATTAAATGTGATAAGCTTTCATAGTGATTAAGGTTCGATTCCCATGACTTTTCTTTTTCTTTTACGTTAACTCATGTTTTCTTTCATTTTTTTTCCGGTTGTTCTTGTCTTGCTTTTTTTTTCTTCTTTTTTTTTTTTTTTTTTCAAGTCATGTATGACTTCTTTTTTTTTTTTTCATGGAGGATTTTTTTTCCATTGAAAAGGAAGCTTCTTTTTTTCTTTTTCTTTTCCCTCTTTTTAATATTAAACTACTAACTTATATTCTTTTTTCTTTTTTTTTTCACAGTAGAGCTTTTTTATAGTTAGAAAGGATACCATCTCTTCTTTTTTTTTTTTTTCGATAGGAAAAGAATCTCAAGCTATTATCTCATAATCTTTTTTTGTTTTCTTCAATGAAGGTTTTTTCTATTCCTTTTTTTTAATAAAAAAAATGGAATCAAGATTTTTTTCCCGCTTAATGAACAAGAACAAAGTAGGTCCTTAGAAAAATATAACCATCATTTTATTGTTGTATATTTGAGACTATTATGAGGTTAAACTATAAAATTCAAAATTTAAACTAATATAAAAATTTCATCTGAACTTAAAAATAATTTAATCTAATATATTTTTTAATTTATCTTCTTTTTAATTTTAAATTTAAAAAAGTGTTAAAATTTAAATTTAATGATATAAAGTATAAAATTATATATATATATATATATTATATTTTTTATTTATCTTATTAATCATATCATGTATCTTACGGGCACATAGCAAGATGATTAATATGCTTAGAAACAATGAAAGTTGTCCGGCAATGAGAAACACGTGGCTTACTTTGATTGTTCTCCTGATCTGCACGACAGGATGTTCCAACAAGAAAGGCCAACGTGGCACACCATCCACTGCAATGAGATGCCCAGAGACGTTAGAGACTCATCAGTAGAGGACAACCTTAAAGGCAGACAGATTACCATGGTCACAGATGGCAGTTAACGACGTGCAACTTGATTTTAGGTCCCACCAACCCCAGAGATGAAGAAAATGATGTAATTGCATAGGTCCGTAGTGAGCGTTAAAAAAACAGCGGACTCATGACAAAACTGAGTGCAGACTGTGGCCTCCATCAGCTTTGTAATTTCGTCAACATATTTTAACATCTTGGTTATATGAATGACAGCCTATTGATGGATGCTTTTTGGCTGTTAATTTCTCTTTCAGCTCTATTTAGGCTTTGGAGTGAGAGCGGAACAGATATTATCCATCTGAATGTGTTTTCATGGAACATCCGGCTAATATCCGTTTTTTATCTATATCCATTAAAACACAAAGGGTTAGGGATATAGATATATAGTTATCTTATTCATGTTTAAATATTTAATTTTATTTTTAATCTTATTTAATCTTATATAATATATGAATTGAAATAAGTGACTATATTTATATACCTTTCAAGCATATGCTTTCACATTTATTAAATCTGGTGTGGTCAACTATTATGGATGGAGAGAGTATAAAACAAGAATGGTTGATTAAATCTGGCCAACTTTGGAATGATCCTTGTCAATCTAGTCTGAGTGAACAACCAACCATCATAGTTTATTCTCTTTCCTACTCAATTGGAAGGGGTTGAAGCTAGGTGGAGGTTTTATCTCTTTTTTAAGCTTAGCTGGAAGAAGGCAGAGGTTTTACCTCTTTTTAAGCTTAGCTGGAAGATATATTATATTCAAATATAATTAACTTTAAATTTGATTATCTTTTTTATTTTTAAATCCATATAGTTCATAAATTTTAAAAATAAAAAAAATAAAAAAAAGATGAAGCGATTTCAAAATTTGTGTGGATTTATTGATGAAAATAAGATCGGATTTGTGATTGATTAGATTCAAATATTGTCAAGTTTATTTCTATATACAAATATATAATGTTATAAAAGATAATTTTCTTTTTTTTCTCCTTTCTCACTTTATAGCATTGAAAAAGATCATACGAGAAAGACATACATTTTATTCATGTCATTTATACCATATTTGAAGAATTTAAGAGGTAAAGGCAAAACTTTTTTTCCCTTCTTTTACTATTTTTGGCTGGAAGAAAAAATTATATATAAAGTCTACACATAATTTTTTTCTTTTCATTAAAAAATAAATATGATAAAAGAGATGGCTTTTACTTTTGATCCTCTGTCTTCAGAATTTTTTTTTTTTCTGTCTTTTTCTAAAGAAATACCAAACGAGGATCAGATATAAAGCAAAATTCTTCTAGATCAATTTGCCAGTCAAAAACACTCCCAAGTTACTTAACGCAGAGACCACAAAACATATCTCCAGTAGCAAAACAGCAAAACAGAGAGTAGGAAGCTAGAACCAATTTGTAACGAAAGTTACTGTATGAATTATCATTACAAAGCAATGACTCATTTAGATCTTTGGTCCTCAGGCGAATGATAAATACTTGAGTTCTACATACCAGACTAATTTAATCAAACTATAAATTGTTTGAGTTGCCAAGTAATCTGTTCTTATAACAAATTGCCACCATTTTCATCACACACAACTTGTATTACAAGAAATAGTATAGTTATTTTTCCTAAAAGACAGTCATAAATGACATATTACACCTTTCTAACAAATATAAAGCACAAACATTGAGAGCTGAAACAACACTACCATACACTGAAGTAATTAAGGGTCCCCTCAATTTTTTTTTTTTTTTAAAAAAAAACCAAATCTTCTGCAAACCACCACTGGATGGTGGTGGTCAAAATCCAAAAGAAAGAAATTTAAGCTTCTCTATATCAGTATCAATCATATGTTGCAGTGGGATTCTCAAGCTGAACCCAATGTGAAGAATGATTTCTACAAACAGTTCTGTTGCTATAAAATCCAACAAATTCTCCTTTCCTTGAGCATGTATAAATCCAATGTACCAGCCCAGGCAGCAATGAATCTGTAGATCAAAACCAGCCATCTATTGTTAGAAAATTTACCAAGACTGATTATAGTTAAAATTCAGAATGAAATGACATTCGATTATCTATACAACAACAAAACCTTAATTTTAAACTAGTTGGGATCGGCTAATTTGCTTGCTATACAGAAATTATTAATAAATTTCAATACAAAAATATATAATAAAAATAATGAGAAAAAAGCTAAAAATTACCATCATCCAATCAAACTCATAGCAAATAATTGAGTGCAGATGCACAGAATCCAATACAGATTCTTGACATACCATTTTATGGATTAAATTGTTATGCAAGTTGGAGTTGCTTCAAAAATACTAATGGTCAAACTGGATTTTGAATATTAAGTGGCTTACAGTTTATGTTACATTGCTCTATGTAAAGACAAGGCCATCCAAGTGAGTTGCTGGTTAAAATTTATTAAATCAATAAATGTAGTTTGGATATTTGAAAAACAAGGTCTGCTGTATCAATCTGTATTGATTGTATTATACCATATTGATAAGGTACTAATATAGTATCGAGGTTAGGTTCGATTTGATATGAATCAAACCAATTCGAATTGAGCAAAACCATCCTATACCACTTAATACTGAGTAGTCTGTGAGTAAGAAAATATACTAACTTGCTATCTTGACACAAGATGGGCATTGTACCATACCATATCAATATTGCACCAATATGATTCTCGATATCAATTTTGCAAACCTCGCTAGTGTGTGTGTGTGTGTGTGAGAGAGAGAGAGAGAGAGAGAGAGAGAGAAGAGTCAAGATCTTCGAGAAAATATATGATACAATTTCTAAACCACTTTTATAGTGTGTGTTAGAAAAGAAAAGAGCCTTTATCAAATATATTAATGTGTATACAATAAAAAAAATAATTATTAATGCAAGAACTACCAATGATAATACTTACGACTTTCCAATCATAGTAAATTTACAACAATGATCAATTTTAAGTCCTTATCTTTTTGTGCTAGTTAGGGATAAGTTTATTGGATATATTTAGGATAACATTTTTCTATGCATATTATTAGCGAATGATATAATTTAGAATTAATCATAACTTAGAATTATAGAGGAGTGCATTAAAATCTAAGGATTTTAAGTTAAATAGAGCTAAGATAGAATATACAGAATATAGTTCTAGTAAATTATAAAAAAGAGATAAAAGTGAAGTGAAAATTTAGAGTAATAATATTCTTAAAACTGATCATTTTCAACATTTAGGAACGATTATTTACAAGAAAGAAGAGATTAAAAATAATATTGTCGATGAAATTAAAGTTGATTAGATAAAATGGAGAGTGCCAATCAAGTTGAAAAACTTTTATAGGACAATCATATGATCGGCTATGCTTGAATGTTAGAAAATTATAAAACAACAATTGTACCATGAATATAATTAAAATAAGAATGTTGAAATGAATGTAAAGTAATATAAGTACGATAAAATAAAAAATGAAGTAATCCGTAAAAAGAAAGAGGTAGTACAAATTGAGGATAAATTAAGAAAATGATGACAGATAGTTTGAAAACTCCACTTAAGTTAAAATTTTGCACATAATCGATCCCAAGTCCGAATAAAGGAGTTGTAATAGGTAAACCACTAGCGTAAATTTATAGTTACACCCTACAAATATGAATCCAATAAAGAAAATCATTGGAGCATCCCCTATATGCAATGTATTACATCGGACTCTAGATATAGAGGAAAGTTTTGTACAGATAGCTAAAATGGTTCCAAAAAGCGATGTGTCATATCAGTATTCAAGTGTCATAGAAAATAAGTAAGAGTTCTCATATCTTTATGAACAACTATGGGTAAAGAAGTTAGTACAAAAAATGAAAAGAAAATAAAATATGTTTAGCAACTTGGAATATAAAATTATTAACATAAAAATTAATGAAACTAATAAATATAATAACTAGAAGAAGAATTAATATAACTTATCTACAAAAGACTAAGTGGGTAGGAGAAAAATAAGAGAGGTTAATGATTATAAATTTTAGTATATAGATAAAGATAAAAATAAAAATGAAGTAGAAATTATTGCAGATAAGAATTAAAAAAATGAAGCTGTAGATATTAAGAGAATAAGAGATAAAATAATTCTAATTAAATTAATATTAGAAGAAGAATCAATTAATATTATTAGTCCTTATATTTCTCAAGTAGGTTTAAACAATGCAACAAAGCAAAACTTTTAGAAGGATATAAATGAAGTAATTCAAGAGATTCCTAGCAAGAAAAAAATATTTATCAAAGGAGATTTAAATGTATATGTGAGAAAAAATATAATATAGATTTTGAAAGAGTATATAAAAGTTATAGTTTAAGAGATAAAAATGAAAGAGATTGGCATTTTTAAGTTTGTAATGGCATATGATTTAGTATTAATCAACATATGTTTTAAAAAGAAGGATTCTCATCTAATAACTTTTAAAACTAAATATAATATTAATAAAATAGATTTTCTTATTAGAAAGATTGATCGAGTTTTTTTGTAAAGATTGTAAAGTTATACCGGTTGAGAGTTTAACTACGCAACATAGATTGATAGTTCTAGCGCATTCTGTTCCATAAAAAAAAAAAGGAACAGCCCTATCTTGCATTATTTAAAACTTTGGCAAGCCTTAACCTCCTAATGAATAATGAGTTCGTATTCTTAGGGGTATAGCAAAAGAAGAAACTTAAGCAATCAGCATAAGATTTCAGCAATGAAAGCAAAGAAATAAAATTGCCTATCTTGGCTCAAAAAAAGAGGGCACCTCAGACAACAGAGCAGCAAAAACAGACTAGCTGTTCTCCTTGGTGCTCACTGATTCTGATTCCCTGCAGCCTCTAGAAACTAAATAAATCATGCATGCTCCAGAGCATAATGCAATTTTGGGACTCTCCGCCGAAATAATGGCTCAAGCCTGAAAGATGAAACACCAGCCATCCACCTTTTAACATCATACATTTCATTCCATGCCTGAACTATCTCATCAATCTTGAAGACCAACCCTGCAATTAAAAAAAAAAAAAAATCTTAAGAAATCTGAAAAGCAATGGCATGGGCAACTTCTATGACCCCATTTGGTCTATGAAAAACAAAGGATCATCTCCAGGTTTGTATTACTGTTTAATCAGGCAGACGATTGTCTTGTGAGTAATTAAACCGTTGGCTATAGCAGAAGCATTTAATACTAGTGTTACTCAGGGTTTTCAAAGCTGAGTGTGGAATGTGGGCGGTCAACAGACTGCATAGTACATATGCACTATGTTGACTGCATATAGCTAGTATTTTAAATATTGAAAAATAAGTAAAATACATTATATACAACAATAATAAAGCCTTAATTCCAAACTAGTTGGGATCGGATACATGAATCCTTTTCCTCCATTCAATTCTATTCTGAGTCATATTTTTTGTAAGATACGAAAATACTAAGTCTTTTTTTATCACTTCCTTTTATATGATTTTCGATCTACCTCTACCTCTTTTTTCTTCTACATGTATCAAGTCACTTTTCTGCACAAGTGCATCTCTAGATTTACGTTGCATATGTCCAAACCATTTAATTTGTCCTTCCCTTAATTTATCTTCAATTGAAGCTGTCTCTATCCTTTTACGAATGATTTTATTTTTTTATTTTATCTTTTCTTGTATTACCATACATCCATCTTAACATCTTTCCATCACATTCATCTTATGTACGTGTATTTTTCTAACTGCCCAACATTCCATGTCATAAAGTATAGATAGTCTTATGGCTATCTTATAAAATTTTTTCTTTAATTTAGCAAGAACTTTACGATCACATAATATTCTAACTATACTTTTATATTTTATCCAGCTTGCTTTAATCTTATGAACAACATTATCCTCAATCTCTTCTTCCTTATGAATAATCAATCCTAAATACTAAAAATAATCATTTTTAGTAACTTCATAGTCCCCAATTTGCACTATACATTCATCTTCATTTCTAATTATACTAAAATTGTATTTTATGTATTCTATCTTTATCCTACTTAACCTAAAATCTTTATATTCTAATGCATTTTGCCATAATTCTAGCTTTCGATTAACTCTAGCCTTAGTTTTATCTGCTAGTATTATATCATCTGCAAATAATATGCACCACGGAATATCATCCTAAACATGTCTACTAAGTTCATCTATAACTAAAGTAAAAAGATAGGGACTAAGAGCAGATATCTGATGTAAACCTATTGTAATAAAAAATTCGTTAGTATTACTACCAATAGTTCTTACACTAGTAATTGTTCCATGATACATATCTTTTATTATGTTAATATACGTAACATGTACTCCTTTCTTTTCTAAAGCCTATCACAAAATTTTTCTAGGAACCCTATTACATGCTTTCTCTAAATCAATAAAAATCATATGAAGATCTTATTTTTTTGCTCTATACATTTTCATTAACCTCCTAAGAAGAAAAATAGCTTTTATGATCGACCTTTCTAGCATAAAATCAAATTAATTTTTTGATATTTTTGTAATAAATCTCAACATATGTTCAATTATTCTCTCTTAAAATCTCATAGTATGACTCATGAGTTTGATACCACAATAATTAGAGCAGTTTTGGATATCTTCTTTATTCTTATAAATTGGTACTATAATATTCTTCCTCCATTCATTAGGCATTTTTTTAATTTCTAAAATCCTATTAAATAAATTTATAACCCACTTTATTCTAGCATCACCTAAACATTTCCAAACTTTTATAAAAATGTTATCAGATCCCACAGCTTTTCTTACTTTTATTTTTTTATAGCCTCATTTACTTCAGATGTCCTAATTATATGAGTATATACTATAACTTTATTCTCAATAAATCTAATAGGGTATCCTAAATTATCTACATATTTTTATTCGATAATTTATTAAAATAGCTTCTTCATCTTTCTTTAATCTCTTTCTCCTTAATCAAAACTTTTTGATCATCTTTAATGTATTTAACCTAAAACATATCTCTAGTTTTACTATCTTTTACTCTTGCAATTCTATATACGTTTTTCTCTCCATCTTTAGTCTCTAGCTTGTAACATAATTTTCCATATGCCTTACATATAATTTTATATACTGTCTTTTTAACTTTTTTTTTAATCATCTTATAATTTTTATATGCTTTTCTATTCTTACATTTATGTAGTTTTTTATAGCACTCTCTTTTAGCCTTAACTGCTAATTGAACTTTTTTATTTCACCACCAAGTTTCCTTATCATATGGTTCTTTTTCTTTTAATTCCCCTAATACCTCTATAACTACTTTTCTAATACCATTAGCCATCTCTTTCTATATGATATTAATCTCTCCATCTCTAATCCATTTTTGTTCCTTCATTCCTCTATCTTTAAAAGTTATTAGTTTTTCTCCTCTCAAATTCTACCACCTAATCCTTGAAATCTTATACGTTGTACTCTTTCTCCTCCATTTTACATGTATATAATGTAAATAAAATATGTTATATATATATATATATAAAATAATAGCCGTAATACTTTTCAACAAATAATAGCAATATTAATAACAATAACTGATTACCATTTAGTACTTGATCCTTATTAGCAATGATTATAGCATAACTAGCACATCCACATTGTTAATACATCTGGCCTGCTGGAACACACATCCAACTGAATCATTAGCTTGAGCTTACATTATATGCATGGGGCTAATATAAAATTGGCCATACAAATGGCCTCACAATGCCAGAAGGGCCACATATGCTGTCAGCGTGGGCTGCATATATAGCAACACAATGCTAATTCTATTGTTTACGCATCTGTGAAGCACTAAGCAAACTGCCCTTTTGCCCTATATGTGGCCCAACTGCATACAGTAACAACATATAAGATATGCGTGGTTAGGGGATTGTATAAGCATACACGGCAACATATGCAACCTTATACACAGCATTTTAAAACAGGTTTATTATTATTAGTATTTTGCATTATCATTAGTTGGAGAACTTAAGTACAGCATTAACGATGGCATAGTACTCGTATTTATGCAAGAATGATAATGTACCTCTACAGCATTAACGATGGTATAGTACTCGTATTTATGCAAGAATGATGAGGTACCTCTAAAACTTAAAGAATCAGTAGTCCTGTTAGTACTAAGACAATCATATATGTTTTAAACTAATTTGTCATATTGACACAGTCTTAATATCAATTCCAAACAAAATATGCTGCTATTATTAAAATATGCACTGCATTAGTGGCAGCATACTATATGTCACTTACTATATACATACCTATGTAAATATGTGCATGCATACTGAAACAAAAGAGTATTTCTTTTTCCTAAATTCATCCCCCATTCAGATTTTTATGGCACTGAGACCCTAGGAGCTACCACTTTTGACTAATGACTACCAAGTACCAAGGGAAAGCAAACCAGGCCTTGCATAGTGATACCACTAAATGATGCTTCCTTCTCTTCCTACACCAAAAATAAATAATTTAAAAATCATTTGAATAAAAAATTATTACCTTCTTGCATAGTTTCATTGGCACAATGGTTTTTAATCATAACTGCAAGGTCAGTTGGGGAAGCTCCTGCAAGTTTGAATTTTTCTACGGCTGCCATCAGACACTCTTCCCAACTTGGAAAACCTAATTTGAATTCCACAATCGAGCGCTCATAAAGCACAGTACCCCACAAAATATTTATCTGAGACCTCATGTTAGAAGCCTGTTCCGCAGCTTCATCATTGGAGACATCTTTGAAATATCCATCCAAACCCATCTTTTGCAACAGGGTTTTTTCCTTGCTACGCTTAGACAGTTCTTTCAAACGCTGCTCTTCCATCTCCTCCCACATCCCTGTGCCCCTTTCCATATTATCTTCAGCTTTGTTGAAGAGTTCTAAGACATCTGCTGAAGGCCAGGTCTCTAAATCTACCTTGCTTCCAATTGCATGGTACCAAGAAAGTTTTGCTTGCTCAAATTGTTGCTGCCCAAGTGCAAGAAGGCCTTCATAGAAGTCTGGTTTGATTTTCAAAGCTTCTTCATATCTCCTTCCTGCTTTAACATATTCTGCCTGAGCCCATTCATATGCAGCTTTGACCTGTGCAACTCTTGATTCCTTCGTAGCATCTTCTGACAAGAACAACCTCTTCCTTGCACGAGACATGTGAACATTGCCCCAATTAAACAAGGCCAAAGCTGCCATCTCCTGAAACATTTCCTCAGCAAGTTTGAAGAATTCCTGGGCTTCTTCACTTGTGACAGTGTCTTCCATTGCCTCAGAGTGCAGCTTCATCCCAAGCTCATGAAGATCCAGATAAGCATCAGACTCAAAACCCACATGGTTCTTGAAGAGCTGAGCAAACCTCACAATCCATTTATCAATACAAGTTGAAGAGGTCTTGTCCTCATAAGACCTCGTACTTCCATTTTCAGAAATGCTATGAAGAATTCTATCTAGCTTTTGCACTGCAGAATCATTTTTGGCCTCCTCAAGCAATGGTTCCTGTTCAGGATTAACTTCAGTGATGTACAGCCTGATTGGCCCCTGTGGATCTGCAGATTCTTCAGCCCACTTTAGCTCTTCTGATGAAGTAATAGTCACCAGGTCACCTTCTTTGTCCTTGTATTTAATTAGAATCGCCTTTGGACTTGGAAACTTGTTCCGGACAATCTCCCTTAACTGCAATATGCTACAAGTCGCCGGAATCTGAGCTATTCTTATGTCCTCCCCAAGCACTAACTTCACAACCTTCATGGGTTCTTCCTTCATATCACTAGGCTGCTCCTTCATGGCCACTTTGTCCACAGCCTTGTGGCTCTTCTTCTTCTTCGACTTCTCTTTCAATGTTACAACTTCTGGAGGTGATATAATAATCTTATCACCAGGCTTGATGCCTTTTTCCTCCATTATCTTTTTAACCCTCTCAGAAATTTCCAATGCTGTGAGGTTGTGTGGCTCCAAACTCAGAACCGCATCAACATCCCTACAGGCCCACTCCAATCTGTTCAAAGCTTCAAAACATTTTGCTCTCTTCAGGAGGGCTTTGGTGTACGTGGGTGAGACCCCAAGGGCCAGATTACATTCACTGATTGCTCGGTGGTACTCTGCAGGGCTTATCTGCATATAACAAGTGGCTATGTTGCTATGGAGGTACGCAACATCTATGTGGCTCTTGGGAAGCAGTTTAATGGCTTTTTCATACTTGAATATGGCCCCTTCATAGTCCCTCCTTTGGAATAGCTTGTTGCCTTCCTCTTTCATATCCTGAGCCATGCCAATGAAGACGGTTGTGTCCTCATCCAAGACTTTTGAGCTGTGCTCAGAAGACCGGCTTTGTTTTGGGTTTGTGTCACTGGCTTTGCTTCCTGACTGCTTCTTCTTCTTTCCTGAAGATTTGCCCATTTCTAACTCACCAGTAAAATCAAGACCCTAGCGACTGCTAAAATCAAAAACTTTTTTTTTTTCAATTTTGTATGTCTCAACCACACAAAGTGTTGATACAACGGTTATGTAAATAAAAAGTAAGGGTTCTGCAGTATAAATCCTAGTACAGCATCAGAGAGCCTACTATCGTTTTTGCCCCAGTGAAAAGGAAATCTACTGAGCTACAAAAGCCCTAGTCCCGCATCAAAGCTCCCTCTTTCCCTCGCCAAGCCACCAAAACCGCCTCCAAAAAAAAAAACGTATAGACCAAATCAAGATGGGGGCAAATCTTCCTCCCCACCGATCAAAACCGAACCTTGCTCCCAAAATCCAATCTTTCCCACAGAAATCGATCAAAACAGGCCCAAACCACCCTCTCTTGAGAGAGAAACTTATCTGATTGCGAGCCCTCCTCAGATCGCCCGACTCAGCTCCTCCCGCATCAGAAACCTCGCTCCATCTCCAGAACCTCGAAAAGGTGATAAATTCCGCCTTGAACTAATCGGAGAGGGGGATTCCCTTTCCCTTCCGCGATGGAAACAGCTTCAGCTCCAGATCGCCTCCTAATTCGGCAGGAACTCCAATAATAAACGCCCACAAGATATTTCCAGACAACCCTTTCGCCCCCGCTTTCCTTATCTAGCGACGGTCGTCTACGCTTGTTGATCCAAATCCCACCATCCCAAGGCCGCCGCACGCAATCCAATCATCTGTTTCCTTGGATCTTGCGTCGTTAATCCAGGGGATGCGGGGATTTGGACGGCACAGTGAGGCGAACCGGGAAGCCGCGGCCGTCCACAGCGGTGCGTTGTCTTTCCGCTCCTGGGGCCAAGGAAAACTGGTCCTTTCTCGGATTCCAAAATTCTCGGGTGGCGGGGTAGCCCAAGTCGCATTCAAGCGAAATTCTTACCAGAGATCGTGTGCGGTGCAGAAAATTTTTGGTGCGACATGCTTTCATTCATTCACGTAATAGCAACGTAGCAAGGCATCGCACGTCAAAAATAAAACGTTAATTTTTTCAAATAAATTCTCGACTTCTGTACCATACGAATCAGTTGTCGAGAAAAATTAATTATATCATTTTTTTTTTCTTGAGGCAGAACTTATCGCAGTTTGCATTTCTGCTGTAAATATAAAAAAAAAAAGTTATATTTTTTTTTGTTGATGCTGAAGAGTTTGCCAGTAGTGATTTCTTATTTTCAATGGAATATAAGGGTTTCGTGTTCAGATGTAGACGAAGAACTCGACGGCAATGTAAAGAGAAAATCCAGTTGCCAAAAACTTCAACTGCAATAGTTATTTACATGGAAGAGGATGATACCCGTTCAAAATCCGAAAGAGAAGAAGTTATCGAACCAAAAGAAAGTAAATAAATTATACATTTTGTTGTAATATTCATGCATTAAGAAGGGCGTCATAACATTTCTAAAAAATCTATTTAAGACACAAATTCAGAGAATTATGATACCTTAGTTAAAATTTTATGACACCCTAGTTAAAAAATTATGACATTCCTCAACAGAACAAGAAACTTTTCAAATCATCCATTCCTTAAGTTCCTTCTATCATTCGTGGCCTGAATTATGACTCTCAGAATATGGTTCATGACACGACTAAACATGATAGTATAATTCAAGTCGAACAGAATTTGATACTCTAGTTAAAAATTTATGACACCTTAGTTAAAAAATTATAACATCTCTGCACAGAACGAGGAACTTAAGGAATCATTCATTTCTTAAGTTCCTTCTATCATCCGTGCTTGAATTATGACTCCCAGAATATGGTTCATGACATGGCTAAACATGATATCCACAGTCTAATAATACGGTTCTGAAATAGGTTGAACTGAAAATATGAGATATATATCTTTATCTCAGTATAAAATAAAAATTAAGGGTTTTAATCCTCCGTGCCATGACTTTTCAACTATGCATTGCATAAAATATGTTACCCAGAGTGTGATAATACATTCAGGAGATAAAAAATTTCTGAACATATGATGTTTCAGCTTATGACACCCCTTCACAAAATTTATGACACCCTAGCTCAAAATTTATGACACCCTAGCATTAAACCGTAAACTGCATGTTTTGATCCTCCATACCAAGAGTTCTTCACTATCAATTGTCTAAATATGATATCCACAGTCTAATAATATGGTTCTGAGATAGCTTAAACTGAAAATATGATATATATCTTTATCTCGGCATAAAATAAGACTTGAGGGTTTTAATCCTACGTGCTAGGACTTTTCAACCATTCATTGGCTAAAATATGTCACCTACAGTGTGATAATACATTCAGGAGATAAAAAAATTTCTGAACATATGATGTTTCTGCTTATGACACCCTAGTTTAAAAATTATGACACCATGGCTTAAAGCCGTAAATTAGATGTTTTGATATAAGAAACCAGGAGTTCTTCACTATCAATTATCTAAATATGATATCCACAGTCTAATAATAAGGTTCTGAGATAGGTTGAACTAAAAATATGAGATATATATCTTTATCTCGGTATAAAATGAAAATTGAGGGTTTTAATCCTCCGTGCCAGGACTTTTCAACTATGCATTGCCTAAAATATGTCACCCAAAGTGTGATAATACATATAGGAGATAAAAAATTTCTGAACATATGATGTTTCAGCTTATGACATCCCTTCACAAAATTTATGACACCCTAGTTCAAAAATTATGACATCCTAGCATAAGCCGAAAAATTGAATATTTTGATACTCCTATTAGGACTCTCCATCATTTGTTCAGCCAAAATATAACTTTCAGGATATAATAATATGATACATTGATAACTTGACCTCAAAATATAAAAATTAGACTTATGATACCCTAGTTCAAAAATTATGACATCCATTCACAAAAATTATGACACCCAGGCATAAAATAGAAAATTAGACTTATGACACCCTAAAATATGTTTTCATTGAAGAAAGCTAACACTTCTGATATTCAGAATGTGACTGACCCTAGTAATTTATAACATTCTGAGGTATTATATGGTTTACTACTGTATTAAATTCATCTAACTACCAAAACAGTTGATGTAATAAAGGATTTATGAAAAAAATTATAAACAACATTCTATGAAGGATTTTTTACTTCATGTTGGGGATGACATTATGACCCAAGCACTTTTCAAAAAGAGGCCCACTATTAGAACACGTTTTAAAGCAAGGAAGAATCTTGCTTCAACCTCGGATTGAAGGATTATAACCCGACTTCTAGAGCAGTATTAAGAGCACGGAAGAATCTTGCTTCAGAGCAGTATTCAGAGAAACGAAGAATTTCGCCAGAAGTTGCCGAAGAATTAGAGAAACCCAAGTATCAGGAGGAAAAAGCATGGTAGAGGGAAAGGACAAGTTAGTCCATTCATAAATTTCAAAAAATACTGATCATATATTAATGCACATCATGCTCAACAGATCCCCGCCACTTAACGTTCCGTCCCTCTTCAGAGATGCCGTTTCACATGGACGAATGAAAGCATGCGGTGCAAGCCAGTGGGGATTTTCTGCACCGCATGCGGTGCATAAAGAATTTCACAAAAGGATATGGGCTTCGCCGTCCGCAAATTATATTTATTTCATTATAATCTTTAAGACGGTTGGCGGAATAAAATAAATGTTGGAGAACCAATTAAGCACCCACTGCCTAGTCTCTTTATAAAGGTCACCGTCCTACCACTTACCCTTTTCATGCACGATTCTTAGTGCATATCTTAGGGTATTTTTCAAATCTCAATGCTCCTGCATCTTATTCTTTTTTTAAAAAAAGAGCAAATGAGATGGTAAAATATTTTTAATTATTTTTTATTAATAATTAATATTTATTAATGCAGAAATAAAGATGATAATTTTTTTTATTTTTTTGATCTTAGGATGATAATTTTTTTTTATATTTTTGATCTTTATGAAGATCTGCAAGTAGAGTGGGAATAAGAAAATTTTTTTTTCTATATAAAGATAAAGATGAAAAAAATTCTATCTCCATAAATAAGGATAGAAGGATACTCCTCACCCCTAGCCCCTACGAGATCTTTGATCCTTATCCTATCGATCTTTGTATATATTATATTACTTAAATATTATTATATTATTTTAATATCCTAAATATAGCCTTATATGTTACTCTAAAATACTTTAAGAGTATATGCGCTTATCTCCTTTATATTTATTAAGATTACGTGTATTTGTTTCTTATACAATAGCTTACAATCACAAACTTATATTATTATAGTCTTTGAGATTATGAGTTAATATATTTCTTATGAATTACCTTATGAAATTTTTAATTATGATAAATTTATTTAAGTCTATTCCATTTGTTATATAAAACTCAATATTTTTTTTATTTTTAAAATATAGTGAGCAAGAATCAAAATTATATATATATATATATATATATATATATATATATTAATATAAAAAATGGGGTTGATGGGATGGTGTCTTCGATGGGTTGATATTCTTCATGAAAATGAAAATAGAAACGTATTAAAAATGAAGTAGATGAAAATGAGGATTCCCTACGGGGATGGGGACAGAGGCTAAAATAGTGGTAGGGATGAGGATGTGGAGTAGCTCCCCAACTCCGCTCTATCCCATTTTCATTCCTAGGCAGGAAGCTCATAAATAATTAACTTTGATTATAATTTCTAATGAGAATGAGAGAGACAAAATGAAGAGGGGTTAACTTTATCTTGTCAATGTACAAAGACCTAAGTCATTTTATTTTTACCAGACCTTTACATCTCCACAAGATATATAATCTTTGCTATTATTTCTTATATTCATACTCATTTTTTTATGTTTATATTGCGTTTTGTTATTTATTTACATTACTTATTAAGCTGGGAAATGAAACGCTATAAGTTAAAATATTCATAGACTTCTTAATGTAGAGTTGTTTATGTGCATTCAAAAATATTATTTTGTCATATAACACAAAAATTGATATCACTAATAGAAATTAGTATGATATGCAAGGTAGTGATTGATTGTTTAGTTGTTACCTGTCATACTCATAAATGATGTTGTCAATCATCTTCCTTTTGACCTTTACTTGTCATCCTTTATGCAAGTTTGGAATGAAGGATTTATTTATGTAGTTCAAAAAAAAAAATATGGCACAAAAGAATTATATCATGGTGGAAAAAAAAAATGATAATATTTTGCTTAAACTAAAATATTAAGAGAAAATATTGGCTACACTTGTGAACCTTAGCCAAAGCTAACATTAGCTTTCTTTAGTTAGCCTTTCCTTGCTTTGATCGATATTTGAAAAGTCTATCAACTAATGAGAATACAAGGTTGATTAAGATTAAGGGTCGTTCGTTGCGACAAATAAAGAGAGCATGGAGTCAAGCAAGGTGATGCCTTATTTGGATGTATCCATGAGAAAAGAATGTATAATTCTACCTTTTCAAGTTAATTTCTACCTTTGCATGTGCAAAAATTGCATCACAACATTAGGATACATTGAACTAAAAGGTGATGGTAAAAATTTCATTGCGGGCATTGATTGATTGAAATATAAGTATAATGCTAGTAGAAAACTTCAACTATGATCACGGTTCTCCTATTTTAAGCATGATTAGAATTTCTTATGATTCCCAACCCAACATTAATTTGCAATGTAACCTTTGACCAGAAGTAGAATTTGTTGAAAAAATTGTTGTGAATCTCTAAATTAGACCTTTAAATAAAGGGAAAAAAAAAGGTTGTGGTTGAATGCAAAATTTATGATTAAATTCATATGACATTAATGTTGTCCATCTCTTCTCTTATGTACATGCATGCATGAAAAAAAAGGAGCCTTCAAATAATGAACATTTATGCACTCCTAATAAATACCACATCCTTTAGGTGAGACCATTCATGACAAGCATTTTCTCTCCAGCATGAAAAGGCCTTAATAGTTATCTCTTTCCATAGTATTCCTTTTAAAATGGTCACCAATTATTTGTACTTTTTGATATAATAATTGACTTACCTCGATATGGTGATATGTTCACATGTTGCTCAATAATTTATGAACATCAAATATTCATAAATGTATTTTTAAAAATTATGATTTAACAAAAAGATATCAGTTGTCATGATAGAATGTTTGCATTGCTTTTTTTATATCTTGAGCATCAAAAAAAAAAAAAAAGCATTTTTTTTATATTTTAATCTTGATTTTATTGACTTGAAGAGGTTTCATTGATTTCAAATTTTAATCCAAAAAAAGGATTTGTTAGAGGTCTAAGTCCAATTAACGCGTAGATGTTGTTATTATATATTTTAGGTTTTACTGGAGTATTAAAAGTTTTTGATTGGCATGAAGGGCTAAATCCAGCATGCATAAACTCTATCAGACTCAAAGGTCCATGTGCTTTTGAGACTGTTGAGTGATATATTTGGCCTAAATGGTTTCATTGGAATCTAAATCCATGTTTAGCCAGGGTGAGTCGATTCAAGTTCACATTATATATATATATATATCCTTTTGATCGTACCTGAGCAAACTATTTTCCACTTCACAGCGCTGGTTCGGTTCCCTCCCAATATAAACCAAACTAAAGCTCACAAAAACCTGATCTCCATTGAATTTTTTTAAATAAATATAAAAATATATCTGCTTGTCGAAAACATAACCTTTTGATTATATTTGAATGTAGCTAAATTTATTTTCAATCGTCTCCTTTAACATGAATAGACATAATTTATAAATTTTAAACATAAAAAAAAAAATAAAGTGACATTAAGATTTATATGAATTTAAAGATGAAAAAAATAAATAAATTTTAAATTTAATTTTTTTCTTTTTTCCTTGCTTGAGCACAGAGAAAAAGTTCATTCAAAGTTCATTCTATTAGTAGTTATCGACAATAAATATTAGAAACTTAAAATTAGCGTGCACATCAAAAAAAATAAAAGGAAAAGAAAGAAAGAAAGGAGAAAAAAAAAAAAAAAAACCAAAAAAGAGCAGACTATAGAGCATGCTTGGAAACCAAAGGTACTCTGCTCAAGCATTTCTCTTCATAAACGGCAAGGACTAAGTCATGATCTAACTAGCATGTGTGTGTATGTATATATATAAAAGTTTAGCCTTGAAAGAATGTTGGGCTAGTGCCAATATATTAATAATATAAATATAATATATTATAATATTATATTATTATTTATATTTATTATATTAATATTAATTATACATCCTAATTTTTGGTGAGCGCAAGATCACATTCATGCCTATACCATTCCACCGAAGTCGCATTATTATTTTTTTACAAAAAATTTTGTTATATGACACATTATTAAAATTAAGCTTATAAAATTATATAAAATAATATATTATAATACATGACCTATATTTTTTCTATTCTTCTCAAATAATAATACATCACTTTTTCGATCTAATCTATTTAAACATGTGCAAGGAATATCAATTTATTTTTATAATATATTTCATTCCGATAAATTTTGATGGAACATTTTCTGTTTGACATCTATAATGTATTTGAATATTTTAATTATATTATTATTTATTATAATAATATAATATTAATAGATTATATACTATAATTTTAGTTAAAAGCTTGAATTATAATTAAAAATAAATAATATTTTACGAATTATGTTATATCTCGCACGGGTACCTGGGCTAGTTAACGATGGTGCTTACCGCGGGCATATTTTCTCGGGGCCGGCCCACTTTTGTCCACGAGTCAGCTCCGTACGGGGACCAACTAAGGCGTGCCCCAAACGAAAGTAGGGGAAGCCATCGGGATAGGCTGTATTCAAACATAAAACCAGCATATCACGTCTTCCTACTCGACACGTGTCTCCGAAGAAATCTGACCCTTCAGGCCCGAACTTGACCAAGGCAGATGGGGTGCATCCGATGGAACACGAAGCAATATTTTGTAAGCCGATTTTCACGAGATCCGCTCGGCGTTAAGCTGCCGCTGCTGATCGCGGCGCCCCTTATCGTGTCCACCCCCACCGCTTTCCCCGGCTCCGACTCCGACTCCAGCTACTCCCAGCTTATAAAGAGGACCGATCTCCCTTTATAAGGTGAAGACGGCTTCACCTTTGCCGAGGGAATTAGGGTTTTGTTCATCCCTCCCCGCCCGCCCCTCTTCTCTTCCTCCTCTCTCCCTCGCGTTCCCTTTCGATCTTTCTGTGCAGAATTCAAGATGGAGAGGATCAGAAGAGCGGCTCATGCGGGATCCTGGTACACGAGCAACGGTGAATCTCATCTCTTGCGATCATTCCTCCTTTTTTCGATCTTTTATTGGAGATTTTCGCAGTCTGATCGCAGAGAACAGTGCTATTGCCTTGAGCTTGCTTCCATCCGTTTCTTAAGGAATTCTTTGGATGGTATTCGTTTTAATTTCTTTTTCAGAGAAAGAATAGAGATTAACATCTGGAAAAAATGAACTTTTGCGTTCGTGGACAATGTGGTGATGACTCCATTTGTTTGAAGCGCTTGGTTTTCCAAACGGATATTCATGGAAGTTCTGTTTGATATTTTCGAAGCTTAGCTAGGATCGCCCTATTGTAGCACTCATTGGTGGAACATAGTAGGATATGGGGATATTTGACTACATGGCGGAATGATTTGGTGCAAGAGTGCCATTAAAGACTTTGGTAGTGCATAGTGAAATAGATTCTTCCGGGAGTAAATAGAGTCAAAACTTTTGTTCAATTTGATGTTGGAGTATCATCAAGTGAATATTTATCCCATCTTTCTGTTTACAATACGAAGATGAAAGTACTTTTTGCTGGTGTCGTGCCAGCTTGATGCTGGCATGATAAGCAATGCGCCAATGGCTGGCACACACTAGCATTGCAGCATGCCAAGCACTGGCAAGTAGCCAACATAGCTATGTGCTAGTAAGGCATTAGAATGGTACATGCTGAATGACAAAAAAGGCACTTTAATTCATTAGATAATAACGGTAAGATGGACGGGAAGTTTGTAATGAAGTTGAAAATGGGTAATTGGAGTAGAGATGAACTTTTAGATTTTATTTGAATTTGGAACATGAAATGCCAATAAGGATGAAGCATCAGTTTTATATCACACAAACCTCATTACTGATAATAAATGAGGGTGCATGATGCATGATATAAGCATATAGTGGAATTAACTTATAAGGGTGCATACATAAATTTGTGACAATACTTGGAGACGTGAGCACTAATTAAGAACAAAGCAATGAAAAAGTAGTAAAAATGGTTAACTTATTGTCAAATGATTAAATGGGAGATGGAGGAAGACTTCACAGAAAACTGTGAAGTGTTTTGACTTTTCAGGCAACTCAACCAGTGATCACAGATCAGGTCTTAACATTTGGGCATCGAAACATGTTTTAACCACCTTAGGCTGAAATTATTTGGGTTTGACTTTAGACAAATTACTAGGGGAATGGGCTGAGCCGGGAACTTACATCTTTAAAATATAGAATAAGGAACATGCGCAAAAGGAAAGAAAGAAAGAAATGCCATGACAAATTATGAAAACTGGAATGTGATGTAGTATAAAATATAATATCAATTCTAATCATAATTTGTTAGGTTCATTTGTATTATAACTATCAAAAATACTACTCACTTGCTTTTACTGGAGTAAAAAAATGACATGTTGGAAGCAAATGTATGTCACTAGACAAAAAAAGGAGAAAAAAAGAGATGCATAAAAGGCGAATTCACTGCCTCTAGAATTATTTAGTTGCATGAATGCTTAAAATTGTATTCTGTTAGTTGTAGAATCTTACCTTGATGAAAAAGGTTATTCCCAAATAAAGGTGGTCATGGTTTAAATGCTGAATCTTGAAGAGCTATACTACTAGCTGGCAAAGACACAAGCAAGGACTTTTGGATCCCTCATCTGATGGTTCCTCTTGTTCTTTTTCTTATTAGGTTTTGACTTCCTTTTTATGCATATCATTTTATTTTAATCAGTTCTTAACATACAGCACCTTTCAGAGAAAAGAAGTGATTAAAAGTGACCATAAAAACCTAATTGACGCTTATTTTGGAGAGCTTTCCTGCTATGGTAAATGATGTTTCTAAGAGTGCCTTCATGAAATCTTGACAGCCAACAAACTGGAAGAGGAACTTGATGGGTGGCTCAGAGCAACTGGCCTGGCTAAATCTCCTAACGTTAGAGGTGTAATCGCCCCGTGAGTTGTCACACAATCTTTCATGTTGCTTATTTGACTAAAATCATCACTGTGCTCCATTGTTACTGTACTGCATTTTTTTTTTTTTTTACTACTACAGGCATGCTGGTTATTCATATTCAGGTCACTGTGCAGCATTTGCATTTGCTAACATAGACCCAGCAAACATGTGAGTTGATTGTACCATCCCTTTTTACTTTCATTTATACAACCCAGAATTATACAATATTAAACTTAAAATAGCATTATGAATTTAACCTGAGTCTGCTATGCAATGGCCTCATGACACCTAATGAATTGAAACTAGTAATTTGTATTAACAAACCAAAGGGCTCAACTTTCCTGGAGGAAATGAAACATTTGAATCATGTAATAGGAGAAAGATTTCCCATTCTTTAGCCAACTTTATCAAAGTTCATATTATGTAGTCAGCAAGGCTCTGCGCAATTAGCCTTTTAGAGTATCACACTGTTGCTGGGTTACTGGGAATTATGTACATATCTGTGCCCACTTTAGTAATGGAGTGCAACTTATTTTATTGATATTCGTTCAGAAGAGCCAAATTTTATGAATATATTCCACCAATGCAGATAGTGCAATACCATAAGAGGAAGACATGTCTTAACCTTGCTATTTAATCATTGCTTGATCATCATTTGAATTGAGAATGTGGACCTTGACCTATATGGGAGCTTAGTAATCTAATGAGACTACACCATTATCCTTTTCTGTCATAAAGTTTCCAATTCAAGCTAATGGCATAAAGTTTGTTACATGTAATATGCATCGAACAGCATTCAGATTTGAAGAGTAATTTGTGCATGAGCTGATCACTGTATAGTTTGTCCTGTGGTTTGTGTGGGCCTCTCTTTTTCAATGTTCATGCCACCTGTAGTGTTCCCATTGTTGTTGCAACACAGTGAAGCCATGCCTGCTATCTCCACCACTTGCTGTTGCATACACATTTTTGCTGATAATATTTTTGTGGGCAAATTCAAATTAATGTCTATAATTGAAAAAAGATTAATCAACAATTCAAATGACTGGGTGTCATAGAGTTTGGACAGAGAAGATTGGTTGATAAAATATCAACAATCCTGATGAATCTTGTGGATAAATTTCAAGGAGATGGGATGTATCTTAATTGAAAGTATGGGAGAGATAGTTAATCATGTAGACATAATTTTGTTAGTATTTACACCAATATTCCATAATAATATTGTCCTTTGAGTAAATCAACAGAGTTGTCCTGAGTCCTGACTTCTCTGACTCCAAATAGTAATGAATATACCCTTCACTCTGTAGTTTCAAGTCGGTCAAGGGAGTTAAACTCTACATTGTGGAAAATAACTGGTAAACTGTGGAGAGAGGACTGAATGAAGTGGGGAATTCATTAAGAATTGCCACTAGGGTTCCTTCAACAGAACTGTTCATCCTATTTTTTCTTGATGTGATTTTGCTGGTGTTCCTTTTCATTTACTGGTGAATCATTTTTCCAGATGCAGTCTTTTGCCGTCATTACTAGTATAACAACTAAAATAAGTAACAGAATTCGCCTCAAGTCTATTTAAAATGCTTGTTGTTTTCACAGGATTAATGGAGAAAAAGGATTCATGTAGCCAACCCTAACTAGTATGGGATTAAGGTTTTGCTGCTGTTGTTGTTGTTGTATTATTTTCACAGGATCTCTTTTTAGCTGATTTTCTTTCAACCCTTCACGCTAATATGATTATGTAAAACTACTTCTATATTCCATGGATACATTTTGCCTTTTAGCATGGTGATGTTGCTCTATTCCTTTTACTAAAATATATATCGGTTGGCTATTACAGTTCACGAGTGTTTCTACTTGGTCCATCTCACCATTATTACACACCAAGATGTGCTCTTACTAGAGCCACTGTTTACAGTACGCCTGTGGGAGACTTGCCTATTGATTTGGAAGGTACTATCATAATTACTCTTTTTTTGGATTGCTGTATGCATCATATATTGACTTCAGTTTCATGAAGCATTCTTGACTCTGTACACCTCCTATATGCATAATCATAGGATGGCCTAGTACTTCTTTACAAACAGATTCATCTAAATGAGGTAAAATGTTTTTTAAATTTATCTGAATGGTCAGTCTAGTTGAACTTATAATCAGATACTCCTGTATCTGTACTTCAAAGTTCCTACGGTCATATTTGTTGCATATTTTTGTTCCCTTTGCTATTTTACCGGCATGGTGATAGATCCAAAACTTACTGGCATCATTTACTTTGTATGTTGGTTCCAGTCAATGATGAGCTGCAAGCAACAGGAAAATTTGAACTTATGGATCTTCATGTAGATGAAGCGGAACATAGCATGGAGATGCATTTGCCTTACATTGCAAAAGTGTTCCATGGGTAGTTATACATATGAGCTGAACTTTGATCCTTGAGTTATAGCATGGAGACTGATTATGAGGGTTGTTCTTTGTTACAGTTATCCTGTAAAAATTGTACCTATTTTGGTCGGTGCTCTTAACTCTGAAAATGAAGCCATGTATGGTAGATTGCTTGCTAAGTATGTGGATGACCCCAAGAACTTCTTCTCCGTGTCATCAGACTTCTGCCATTGGGGATCTAGGTATGGTTTTACCCCTTGTTATTTTTTTTGTTGTTACTAGTTTGTTTAACATATCTACCAACTTGGTTTATGCTTTCTTTTCCAATTTAACCTTTTCTCTTTCTTGAACTTGCTTAAAAAAAAGGTAACTTGTAAATTCTTATCATAAATGTTCATTTCCATATCTAAATAGTTGTTTGGCATTTTTCTAGATGAAGTGCCCTGATCCATTTCATAACCATCTAGTCAAGAATGAGTGAATCATATGACCATGTGGGGCTGTTTCTGTGTTAGGAATCGGATGGCCTGCCATTTGAAGCTGGATGGTTTCACTAAGACCCCATTTTTCTTGCAGGATAAAATAACTAGGGATGGGGATCCCTATTCTTGACTATTCTGCCAAGATTCCTTTACCTAGGGGATAGATCCAATTTTTGGTTGGTTGTGACACGCACTATTCCATTTTATGATTCCAGATTAAAATCCAACTATTGTTTAGTTGTGTGGGTTGTGCATGGGCTAGGACAAGGAAATCTGAGGTTTTTTTTCTTGTAGTGTTGGACAAGATTGGCCCTTGATGCTTCTTGAATTTGTCTGTAGAGAAAGCAAGTCACCATGAGACCCCATACCAGTGAGATGGCATTTGAACCATGCCTGCCTAGATCAAAAGCCCTACAATGGAGCTCATGATGAGATGGCTATGTTAAGGCTTGAAGATGGCTGGTTGACTAATGATAGTGCGGATGCTCATACTCCAAGGATGAGCAATCTTGGCACATTTCTAGAACGACAACCAGATTCACATCATTGCCTAGTAGAGAATAAAATCAGGATGGTAGGGGCTCGGAGAGGCTAGGCAAGTAACAATCGTTACGATTGCTTGCCAATACAGGACAAGCCATGCCTGCTCACTCATCGGGCCATAGCATCACATCATCACCAAACTTAAATATTATCAACAACCATGCACTGATTGAGTGGTGCAGTTGTTTGTCCAATGGTGGACTAGCCAGTGCACGCATCTAATAAACCAAGCCGAGGAAGGGACCAACATGACCACCATGACATCAAGTTATGGCCTCAAACCAAGCCAAGGGCTGTAGCCTCAAACCAAGCTGAGAGAGGGACTGACGTGAGCATCATGGCATTAGGCTGTGAGCTCAGACTGAGCCAGGGAAGGGGATTATTAGAGAGTAAATTGGTTGCAAGCCTCTACAAAATGAACCCATGGCTAAGAGCTCAAGTGATGGTCCATAGGAGGTGGAGCAAGGAATAACCATGGCATCCTTGAAGCTTTGGCTTACATCCGAATGGAGAATCCATCAAGGTGGTGTGGATGTGGGAAAATAATGGCAGGTGGAAAGACTCATCTGATTCAGAGCCACTATAGGTAGGAGAGGGAGGCTACAATGTGGGTCAGGCCACATTGACCTTGTCAGCTACCCTGATCTAGTAGATGCAGCTGTAGGTGGGGAGAAGCACCACTTGCATCAAGCTCTTTGCTGAAATAGCTCGAACCAGAGCGTAGTCGAGTTGTTACTGTGGCCTAGACATTCATCTCGAGCTTGTTGGGATGAACCTAGTTGCTTGAAGGCAGATGATGATGAAGCTTTGCGCTCCTCTTTCTCGTGTAATAGAATGGTAAAATGGAGTGGTGGTAAAAGATGAACGAGGGGGACAAAAACGTAGTTTCGGAGGGATAGTTTTTAGCTCCTTTCTAAGGATTGAAGCTATTACACCCCTCCTAATGAAATTGTTTTATTCCCTGAATTGTGTTATCACTAAAAAACTTATCTCATTTTGTAGTATAAGTCAAATAGCACCATTTATCCTCGCTTATCTTGCAACCAAATGGGGCTTAAAATTATTTAGAAATAGAAACACATAACAATTGGCAAGGGAGGAATCTCAACTACTCAAGGAATCCACTAGATATTTCTAAGTGTGATGTAGTTGATTTTTTATATCTACTCAAGGAATCAACTAAACACAGAGATTTTTTTTTTTGAGGAACTTATTTTCCGATTGTTACATTTTCCTTTTGCAAAAAAAAGGTGGTTGTTATTTGTAAGAGATAAATGGTTAAGAATGTCAGTAAAAAATGGAGAAGTGCATAGAAAAGGTTCTGTGCTTCAGCTTGAGGGAAGAGCATTGAATCCATTGAATCTTTCCCCCTTATTTGTTTCTTTTTTTATTACTATTTTTTTTTCTTGTCGTAATTGGGTTAGATTCATCCACTGCCCACATAGAACCCACTTTTAGATCCCATTCATGTGAAGAACTGTATTTTTAATAAGCGGTCATTCAATGGTACTCTGGTCATATTGACACCTCTATGGTCACTCCATTTTGTAACATGAATGCCATGCTAGCCTCATTTTTTAATGTGCCCCTCCCCATTCTTTTCGCCCTTCCTACTTTTTGTTGCAACACAATTCAAGTTCATATTACTGCAGAAGAATAGTCTGAAGGTAACTCAGACCTGAGTCTCTGAGCACCATTCCTTTTAGGATGTGTAAAATCTGCCCTTACAATCATCGTATAATATTTATATGGCAGATCTGAGCAAATGCAAATTCCTCTCCATTTTCTAACTAAACCTAAATTTAAGGTTACTTTTTCCTCATTTTCCCTCCCCTGACCTCCTTAAGTTGACCTCCCCCTGCCTTACAAAGTTTGTTCTCCTTTCTCAAAGGTGCCCTTTACATTAGCCTCCCTTTTCTTTATGCTTCTTGATATATTAATGTTGACTTATGTTACTGTCATGCTACTGCTTAAGAGCAAGAAGTTAGTGACAGTAGTATTCGAAAATAAAGTGTTTTTTAAGCATGTCCTAAACAAAAAATAAAATTGAATAAGAAAAGAACATGTCGTGTAATTGGTTTTGTTTTAAGCGTTGACAATACTGAAACCTATCGATGTATTGTTGCTTACCTGTCCATGACCAATCAAGTCAGATACATTGGAAGAATCCCCAAGATAGCTGGGTAATGTATGATGCTGCTAAGGCCCAAGGGACGTGCATGTTCTCTATAAGGATATTATATAATGTTGATTATAAATTGAGTGCAAGAATTCAGTTGTTTGATATTTTGTAATAAGCAAATTGCTTTTATAAATATGTCTAATTAATTTATTCGCAATATATTAACATTTTATCAAACTTATTTCCTTTTGCAACACAAAGGATATAGCTGAGACAGTGAATTGTGGACAAAGGATTCATAAATATGACCGCAGATGGGATAACCCGTGTTGGTTTACATGGGCAAAACTTGTCCTGGTCCAGCTTAAATGATGGTCAAAGTTCTAAATGTTAGGTGGTTAGTGACGAACCAGCTAAATGTCTAGGCATCATTATTCTACAATGTTTAGGAGACTTGGAGTTTCACAACCAGCTGACTGTCTAGGCTACAGTAGATTAAAAAAAAAAAGAAAAAGAGAGAGAGAGAGATTAAAGCTCCGCCTTCTCAGTTGCCTAGAATCATAAACCACCTCGGTACTGCAACAGCAACAATATTTGATGTGAGGCTAAAATTTTTATATGGTATATGCATAAAGACATTCTTCAGGATATACCTCTTTTTTAAAATCTTTATTATTTAAGTTTCAACTGCCTGTTTCTGAAGGGCCTTGGTTTTTTTATTAATGTATAAAGAGGAGCCCTTGCGTCACTCAATTAGTAATTTTGACTTCTCTGTTAGAGAACCTTTTCTTCCATTAGGTTGTAGTTACAAGCCAAGAGATGCATATGTGATAGGCACTTAAACTGGACTTCTTGTGTATCCTCTCTTGTTACCTGCTGCTGCAGGTTCTGCAGCAGCTAGCCCCAAAATATTCAGAACTGAGGCTATACTTCACTGCATGATTGTAACAGGTTCAACTACACGTATTATGATAAGAAGCAAGGTCCTATCTACAAGTCGATTGAGGCCCTGGACCGTATGGGTATGGAAATTATTGAGACTGGAGATGCAGATGCATTCAAACGATACCTGCAGGAATACGACAACACCATCTGTGGACGCCATCCCATCAGTGTTTTCCTCCATGTAGGAGTGGCTTGTTTCTTACTTTCATCAAGTCTTGTTGACTAGAGTATTTGCTTTAGTCTGTAAACCCATTGTTTTTTCCTCTTTTTGGTCTTTTGCCAGATGTTGAAGAACTGCTCGGCAAAGGTGAACATTGGTTTCATTCAATATGAGCAATCAAGCCAGTGCAAAAGCATGCGAGATAGCAGTGTTAGCTATGCATCAGCAGCTGCAAAGGTAGGTAGCTGATGCAGTTGACAATTTGTATCTGGATTCACTAGACTCGGTTGTATCTAAAACCAAGTTATGTTCTGATGACACACTTTTGAGGTGACTGCTTCACAATGCCAGGAAGACCATAAAAGCAGCAATGTTTCACTGTCCAAAAGAGAATACTGCATTACAACTGTAACAACAAAATCTTAATCTCAAATTAGTTGAAATCGACTATATAAATTCTTTTTCTTAAGCTATATATTTATATATATATATATATTTTTGTAAGATATAAAATTTTAAGTTGCGATAAATTGACAGCCAATCAATATAAAACTATGATTACATTCTATAAACATAAAGTCAATGTTATAAAGTATGATATTAAATTTTAATTTAAGAAAATTTTGTTAAATTTATGTGAAGTTTATAGGGTAATTCTGTTTGCTATGATCTATGAAGACTGTGGTGCCACCTGCATAACCTGCCTTTCTCTAATGGGAGCCACCTACTGACTATTATTGTTTCCAATTTAGATCCACGCCTCTATTCCATCTTGCTCGGGAGCCTCACCCGCTCTCTCCCTCTCCCTGCTCTCCCTTTTTTCAGTCGAGATGCTTGCGCTAGTCGCAGGCATTACTTCTCTTTCCCGAGGTAGAATTGCCACCATACGACTCAGTCCCACCATGTCAAGTCATTCATGTTCCATTCCTGTGAGGTGTGGGATATTTATCTAGAAATTGGAGGTAATAGAACACCAGAGGCCGTATGTTTGAATTCTGATGATGTGGTTCTGACAAGATTTGGAGAATCTTTGTGATGCAGGTGCCAAAATGGGGAGGGTTTGTGGGGGATCAGGGCACTGTTTGAGATCATGGTCTGAGAGAACCTGGGTGAGGTTGTTCTGTTTGGCTGTGGTGGTACAGCTGGACTTAGTTTGGTGGTTGATTTGGAGAAGGATTAGAAATATGATTTGACCGAATGAGAAACCTCCTTTGTCCCAATCGGCCATGAGGTTTTTGCTTTAAAAATATATCTTTAGAAAACTTTTTTTTTTTTTTTTTTTGAATAATGCCATGTCAAAACTATTTCTTAATATAATATTCGGATGCCCATTGGATCATATTTATCTAGAAATTGGAGATGCCACGCTGCGATCCAATGGGCATTCCAGGATTTTTTTTTTTAATCGGGCTAAAATCATTATTCAACATATTATTTTTTAAAATCATCTCTTTAACAATAAGTTTTTAACAACATATTATTAAAAAATTCAGATAAGATTTCAAATAAGTTTGTTGAACAGGCGATTTCAGATAATATTTTTATTTTCATTTTTTTAAAAAAATCAGACTATTGAACTCGTTATTTTAAGATTTTAATTGTCTGTTCACCCGTGATATGGGAAAAAAAAATTAGGGATACGATGCTGGGATCCTACGTGGCATCCCAATATTATTTCAAGAAATAATTTTGATCAGACATCATTAAGAGTGATAATTTTTTTTTAAAAAAAAAAAAAATCCAAGCAAAGAACCCAAAAATGCCATGTTGGTTCAGGTAAATACTATTCAACGGAGGTGGCCATTAGTGACAGTTTTGGCGTTCGCTGGCTGGCTAGTAGGGTTGCTCTTAGGTTTTCCCAGCAGAGTATAAATAAAAATGTGGAAGGCGTTACGTGAGGCTCGATCATGGTGTTGTTTTAGCAGGGGTGTAGCCTACAACGGCTCTAACTTAACGAGCAAAATTTAGGCAGGTTTGTGCCTTCGGTCTAGCACATGTTAGGCGCGTTCGTATATGCCTTCATCATGTGTGTGTGTGGACTCGGTGATTGTTCCGCCGCTCACACCCCTCCTCTCGTTAACTCCACTCACACAGCTTACAAAACGAGCGTGTTCTGCTGTGACTAGCACTGACTTCAGACAAAAATGGTGCGGTTGGTGTACCTGATTAGGAAATTCCAAACATCGGTTTGCAACCAACAGGTTTGTGCGTAATATTTCCTCAAACATAAAAATAAAAAAATAAAAAATAAAAAAAAATTCTTACTTTTTTGATAAAAATTTCAATCATATCCCTATGTAATGTTTCAAGCCACTTAATATTGTCTAGAACTCTGTTTAGCCTCTCCCAAACTTTGTCACCATCTTATAAAAAACCCCAAATCCAATAGAAAATTGGCTTGCATAAAACTCCTAAATCCCCTGCTTTCTTAATTTTCACATGGCGGTTGGCCATCTCTTTTGTCCTCTTAAGATAAAGAAAGCATTGAAATCACATGCAATAATTGTGAGACATTGAAGGTCCAAAATAGATCTCAACTTTGACCACGGTTGACATCTAATAATGCTAGTAGTGTTAGCATACCCAGCCCCTATAATCCAAGGGCTATTAGCTTCACTAAGACTGACACCATACAAGCACCGGTTTGAATGATTAATAAATTAAAAATTTCCTAAGCCTTGCCTTCACATAGCTATTAACCTCCCTAAAAGGACCTAAGCATCAACGGATTAGAAACTCCAAAACTGTCCGGCTTTGGCATTGGATGGCGAAGGATTGAAAAGATTATAAAGACACAAACATCTACTTTATGCAATATAAAAAGTTTTTGAATATTAGATAATAAAGTTGATTTTCAGACTTCTTCATAATTTCAGATCAAGCAATTTATTTTAGATAAGCAGTAGGATTATGGGTTACCTTCAAATGCTTCGCATTATCTTGGTTCGGGATAATACTTGTTGCTTTAGAAGGTTAGGCTCATTGAAGTGATGGACGGTTCGATCGAAACCTAAGCCCACAAGCCGACCTATCATACTATAGGTGATAATTTTGGATACGATTCATAAACACGACTCAAATCCGACACGAAGTTAGTGTATTCGGATTAAACATAAACGAATTCGGATCAAAATCGAGTTAATCTATTAAACATGATTAATAAATAAGTCAGATTTTGGGTTGACACGCTAATTCAAAATTAATCCATAATTAATTCGTTTATTAAATGGATCAATTCGTGTAACTCGACTTTTAATCCGATATGATCCATCATACTTGTTATCTTTTAATTAATTATTATTTTATCATTATATAAGATCTAATAGTTGTATGAAAATGGATTGGAGGAATCAAAATTATACTAAGTAAATATATAATTACTTTAGAGTTATTTTTTAAAATATATAATTACTTTATGATTGAATTAATATAAATAGATTATACGAGTTATATCGATCAATTCGTATCAAACAAGCCACATAAGTTATGTAGATTACTTGTGTTATATATATATATATCATACAAGTTAAACAAATTACATAAGTTGTATTGTATAATCCATGTAATATATATATCGGATTCAAATTTATATGGGTCATATGGATCAATTCGTGTCAAATGTATTATATAGGTTATATGGATTATATGAATATTGAACTAAATACATGAATTGTCTCATATAATTTATGTAATGTATAGATTAAAGTTTGGATTTAGATGTTTGATTCGGTTAATAAATGGGTTTGGCTCGAATATTCCATTTATCATTATATTTTAAGTTGTTCCAACGTGCTCGCCACCGCGTCAACCCGATTTGCCAGCCGTGCAATCGCCAGCGTCGCCAACGAGTCCTCGGTCACCCCGCTGAGCTTCAGTTTCCAGCAGCCTCCACGTATAAGGTCTCCTCCGCTGAAAGCTCTATCATTTTCTTCTCCGCAGAGTCCCAAACCTTCCAAGAACCCGGGCGTAGCTCCTCCATGGTCGCGATCCTGCCAGCAGCAACACGATCACCATCGTTTAACCTGCTTCCCCTTGTTCGATCAACCAAGCTGGGCCCCAGCATTGCCGGAAGAGACGGAGGAGTCTTCTTTACCTTACCCTCCTCCCCTCTTCGTCTCCTATTGACGGCAAGGCCGAACGCCAGCGTCTCTCTCGGCTTCGACCGGATCCGAACAATTCCGTCCTCGGATTCTTCTTTCAAGATACCTCCACATGCGACTCACGTAATCGCAAGGCAAGAAAAGCTAAAACCCTAGACTCCCCTTCGCCTGCTCCCCATGGACTCGTCGTCGGCTAACTCTGGCAGCCAGTCGGGGCCTTCTCCAACGCCGAGTTGGTCTCCTTGCTGGGCGAGGGGATATCGCTCGTCCTCTCCCGGTGGACGGCGCTGCGGATGGCCGTCGAGAACGAGTGGGGCAGCAGGAGATACTCCCACAGGAAATCCGAGGAGCTCGCCTCCACCATCCTCTCCTGGCTCTCCCAATCCAAACGTTAGAACTCGATCTCCCCTTTTGTTTTTAGCTCCTCTTTATATTGATGATCTGGAAAACATATTAGATGAGAACATGGTGCTTTCTTTCAACACCGAAATCGAGGATGGCAGCATTGAGGAGGTATTTTACTCTTCTTTCATCATTTTACATATTTTGATATGCAAAGTTAAATTTTCACTATTTGGTGTCTTAGAATTTAATGTTGAAGAGCAAGTTTCTCTGAGCTAATGTTCTATCTCTTCAGATTGTAGACTGAAGTGTATAACTCTAATAAATGCGACCATGGTCAATACCCCACACTGAATGATGCCGGTAAAAAAAACTTCACTTACGTGCTATATAATATGAATTCATGTATAAAATTGTCAAAAGAAATGAAGGGGCACACAATTTTATGCGTTATATGTAAATCAGTTATTTCATGTCATCCCATATCATCCTGATATGTATCATGATGTGTGATGTGTATCATCCCATATCGAACATGCCATATCATCCTGGTATCAAATTGAGACTCAGAGGTGTACCAAGTCTCAGTATGCCAAACCAACCAGCATATTAGGCATACTAATACTGTATTGATATGGTACTAATACATGTTCAGTGTCTAAATTATGAATCTTGTTCCACATAATTATAATAAACAAGCCTTGTCTACAAATTTAGTGCATGCTTTTCACTATCTATAAACTGAAAGCCTTGCCCTGTATCAAGTTAGTTTGTTAAGAACCATTTTTCTGACAATGTATTGAAATTTTCGTAGTGGTCCTTATCCTTTAGATTCTGCAATTTCGGATGGAATAGCTCTCTATATTAACTTCTGCACTTAACAGCTTATGAACCTCTGTATTTCATGTCTTGGTCTAACTTTTCTGCACATAATTCAAACTCTGTACTTTCAGATGCGGACATCCCCCTCCACACATTCATTTCGTCTATTCCATATTATATCTATGCATTATGTTTCCATTCATCAATCTCAAATATTGCCTGTTGGTTCTATTGTTTCACTTTGTGTTTTGTTTTTATTTCTCGCCTTTATGTGTTGTAGGTGGTATGAACTAGGTTGTTAGGTTGTAATGAGTGCTGTAATACTCCAAAAATAGTTTCACATTAAATGGGAAAGAAAGTGTTGTGCTTATAACTCAAGTTCACTTACTATCCATAACTTCCACTCGAGTTTTTGAGCTACGTAGTTTCGGCCCACTAGCAAGTTAATTGGGTCAGCTAGTGGGTTTGGAGCGTTACAAATGGTATTAGAGCCGACCTTAGTGTGCAGAAGTTGATGAGCATGAGGAAAGGACTATTTATGCAACGGTGGTAGAGTCCCGCTATGGTGTGAAGCCATCCTTGCAGCATCAACTCGGAGGTAGATTCTGGCTATATTGTGGTGTGCGATGAGAACGTCGCATTATAAGGAAGAAAGATTGTAACACCTCAAAAATAGTTGCAAATTGGATGGAAAAAAAAGTGTTATGTGCTTATAACTCAAGTTGACTTACTACCCATAACTTTTACTCGAGTTTTTGGACCATGTGGTTTCGGTCCGCTAGCGGAGTTAATTGGGCCAGTAGGTGGGCTTGGGGCGTTACAAGTACTAATCCTGAAGTTTTGAATTTTACATAATGATTAAGCATCGACATCATTTTCATGAGCAGGTAGCTGAACAACTGATGATTATGCATGAAGATTGTCTTATTAAAGGTTATTATGAACCAATTGAGAAGCTGAGGAAGTTGGGTCCTGGGACAAATGCCATTTCTTAAAGTAAATGGGTAACTTGTTTTTGGTTTCCATCTGCCTTCCCTCCTCTTATAGTGTACCTATGGTATGTTGTCCTTAATTGGACCATTTTACATGACTTATGTCATGCGTGTGCTGGCAAAGCAAGGATTACTTGTTCTCACAAATTATGACTAAATCAACAAATGTCTAGATTAATTTCAATATATATTTTTAGCAGAGGGGGGAAAATATTATCAAGATTAAGTTGTCCATGATGCTAATTTTAATTTGAATTTGTTCTAAATGTTGCATTTAAGCATTTATATTATAAAGATTTTTTTTTAGTAATATTTCACAGACATAAAATACAAGCATTGTTTCATTAAGTGACAGTCATATCACATGTTCAGTAAGATGTATAGAGAGTTCAAATTAAGCTTCTTATCACTTCTCTAGCTAGATTGCAATATTTAGTTACTATTAATCAGGAGAATGTAAGTACCCTCATACTTCTGCTATTTAACAGCTACATAACATGTGTGGCACATATGCCATAACTTGCTATATATTACAGAATTTATTTTACCACACAAGTTCAAATATTCATCATAGTTATTGTAGTTCTTGATGGATGATTTTGCAAGCGGAGTTTTTGTGCCTATATATGATTGTGTCTAGCATGCATGCTCGAATCTTGCTAGTCCAAGTTAAATGATAGCTATTCAAGTTATGTATTGACAATTTTGACCATGATCTTCAGCATAACAGTGGCATGAATATTATAAATCAAATGCTTTCATAGTTTATCAGTTATGTTTTAACTTGTGGGGAAAAAATTACTTTTTAAGGGCAACATGCAATGATTTTATGACATTTCTGCATTAGAAGTAACCTGACTGACTAAAATTGGTCCATTTAAGTTGCGTAGATCATGATCAATAGGGCATTTTTTTTATTTCATGTGAACTATGATGCATTTTCCTGATTTTATTATAATTTCCACTATTTATTTGAATAGATAACAGTAATAGTTTCTCTCTCCCTTAAATGTTTGGTTTTGTGATTTTCACTTTTTGCTGTTGTTCTCGTTCTATTACATTTAAAGTGAAGAACATTATGTAGAATTTTCTTTGTCACATGAAATCCAGAGTTTATTTACCTGGTTTGTGTTAGTCTATATGTGTATAGTTGTAGATATGCATTATCACTAAGTATCAATGCATTTAATATTTGTCTAACCAGCCATGTCAGTGATTTTGCTGGTCCTTGCTATTATCTCTTCCATAATTTTCAAGCTTTATGCTCACTTACTAGTCCCTACGGAATATATTTTGTAATAATTCATCACCAACTTTGTTGGGCTAGGCCTTCATCTTTTGTTGCTTTAGCGTGATTTTAACTGTCCTCTGTTGACTGAGCAGATCTGAAGGTTCATTTTATCGGAATCAGTGGGGAGAGAATTATTAATAGAATATTTCAACAGACAATGTTAATTGAATCCACGTTATATGTTTTTAATTGATATGTCTGTTATATTAGTTGGACTCCGTGGTTGAACTTTCTTTTTTGTTGCTTTAGCCACATTTCTGTAATTTTAACTAATGTCACCTTGTATTAGCAGATCTGAAGATGATTCCAATTGAAAACTATGGGGTTTGATGTATGTCCATTGGGTTTCTTGTCAACAAGGATGCTCCAACCGTATGGAGAGGTCCTATGGTATGTCTTTGGCATGCATCTTTGTTTTCTCTTATTTTACTCCATCCAATGCATAACTATGATATGCCTTTTGTATGCGTAATATTTTTGCCCCCCAACTTCCCTTAGATCTGTTAAATCATCTTTTTCAAAGCATTAGTTTATGACAACTAATTTAAGACTATTTCAATTGGGCATTCTACCATTTCCATCATATCAGTTCATCAACATGATGTTTAAGTTACTTCTTGTTTCTTCTTCATGATCTGTGATAAATTGTCTTCCTGTAATCTTACAATGTCAATTTGAAGATATTATTATCATGAGGAAGTGGCTATCTTGTTTGCTGTTAAGGTATAGTTTTAAATTGAGTGGCTACACTGTTTCTAGTCTGTATGACACTTCGCATGTCGATCTTTCAGTCTAATGATAATTTGAAGAGTTGAACTAAGTTTACTTAATTTTTTTATTCTATTATAATATGAAACAACAGAATCCAAAAAAAGATTGTGAGAAAAATCTTCTCTAGTTCAACATGGATTTTATTCTCATATCCTATAGGGTTATTTTCTTTTCCATAGAAGGCTTGAAGTCTCTGACATTCAACCTAAATCATTTTCAGGTAATGAGTGCTCTTGAGAAATTAACAAGGGGAGTTGCTCAGGGAAGTGTTGATATTCTAGTTGTTGCTATGCCCCCTGGCACTGGAGATGCTCGACTTTCTGTATCTCAGATATTCTAGTGTTGATTTTTCAGTTTATTTGGCAATGCAACCCTTTTAAGTTTTCCATCTTTGTTCTCTAACATGTCATCGGAATCCTTGTGTCAGTTTTGACATGACCTCAATCCAGTCTTGAAATAAAAAATTATTATTAATAAAATTATTTTAAGGGAATGCTCCAAAGTCATCACATGGGTCACTGCAACTTCTAGCAAATCAGAAGATCCCTGCCTTAGTCATTCAACAGTTCCATTTCACAATGCCAGTTCATAAGCGAAGTGGGCATGCGAAGCGGAGAAACACCGCCTTATATCTGCTGTCTAATACTTCTGGAATATGGTCATAGCAAGGTAAGCTCTGCTGCTCAGATCAGATGATTAGGCGATGATCATTGCACATGAACGTGAGTCTCACAAGCAGGAAGATGCTGAGGTGGATGTATGGTAAAATTAGGAGGGTTAGGCTTACAAATGAGAATATTAGGGTAGCCTAGTGGTTATACCAAAGGTCAAGGGAGTTATGTATCTAATGTTCTGCCATGTGCCTTGAGGTACTCACTGACAAGGCAGTGACCAGAACTTGGTTCATCTTTTTTAAAAACCATTGACCATGATTTAACTTTCATCTTTTTTAAAAACAGGAGGCTCTCTACCTGAGGTGCATTACGAAGCTATATTTTTATGGTGATGGTGATGATGTTTCAGAGTTCATTTGAACTCGTCATTTTTTTTTTCCCTTCATTTCAGCCATTTAATCACTCAAGACACAGGTGTTGACTTGTAGGTGGTTATCACGTGTAGCTAGGGTTTTCCTCGACCTTAGCTGAGGTTAAGTATCTGCCATATGTATACAAAATATATATGGTGGCATTAAATTATTCTGTTTATTTATTGAGAAATGAATGGATATAATGTAATTTCATGTAGTTTGTGACCTTAAATTGCATGCCTAGCAGTTTAGTCATTGCAGGACCACCTTTGTCTTTCACTGCTTCATTCTACCATAACATGAGAGACATAACGAGTCTACCTTAACTTGTGGACATGCATGGCTATCAAGCAGAGAAAGGAACCAGGGTGTTCGGTCTATGAGTTGGTCTGTTGGGACATTAAATAGGTGGTTGTAGCCTGATCGCTGATCCATTCAGTGCCAAAATATCCTTTTGTGGAGCTGACAAATCTGGATCTAACCTTCCAATCCTGAAAACACTTTCCTCTTGGTTTTCAGATTCTACTAATTATATTGATAGGAATGACCTCCCTGTTGGATTATTTCAAATTAGTGATGCATGGTATCGTCGATGGTTCTAAATCATGGCCCACCGAATCGCAAATAGAACCAAAAACTTGACGACAAGTTTCACTCAAACAAGTTTGTCGAGTTTTATAAAACGGCAGTTTCGTTGCTTTTGATAAAATCGGTCTCTCCCAAACTGGTATGCAACAATAAAACGCTAGAAATTTATAGAGAAGACAGGTCTCATCATGTTTTACAGTTTTCTTATTTAACAAAAACTGCTAGGTAGCCAAATGAACTCTTAAAAAGGAGGAACTAGAATTATAGATCGATCTGCCGAGCAGGGTTTAACCCAAAGCGGGTTGCAACTCGGACATTATGCAAGTCGCAAGACGAATCCTATTGAGGTGTTCAACAATTTGTCAGGTTAATCACCGAATTGATGAAGATTTTAACACAACCATTTGAATCAAGCAGTAGACCCACCAAATCACAGAAGATTATAACACAACCATTGTTGAAACAAGGATCGTGCACAAAATCTAGCATCTTACTGCACCACACATCCACACAAGTCGACCATACGATCACGCGAGGCCAAAACCGCCCTCAAAAGAACGGCAACTAGTATAAAATTAACTTATAAGCAAACAGAAGCTATGGTAGACATTTCAACCGTTAATAGTGTAACAAAGCAGAGTCTCGTGGGAAGCTGAATCATGATGCAAGAACCGACCTTGCATTGTGGCGAACATTGTTTCGACCAAGGCCCAACCCTAACCCCACAGGGACCCCATCAGTCTTACCGTTATGGTTGCACTGTGAAGAATTTACATGCCCATGCCCGTGAGATCTAGCATTTTTGGGATGCATATCGATGCAAACATGGCCATTGCTGTTTCCATGTTGAGAATGGCCATCTCCATTCTGCAAATTTGTACTCCTTGTCATTGGAATCATCCCCGCGTCCTCAGAAGGTGGCGTTTGTTCCGGACACTCAACATCTTCATTGTAACCATTTATCAGAAAGTCTGAACAGTTCTTGCGAACGCCGTGATCATATGGGTTTCTGAACCGACCACCTGGTCCTCTGAGATAGCTATACCGCATAGCATTTGCCATTTCATTTGTTGTTATGTTCCTTGAGATCTGCATAAAAAAGAAACAATTAGGAAGGGTTAGTCTCTATCAATAAAAGATATTAAGAAAAAAAAATTTGCTGTGCAAGAATGCACTATAACATTATTCAGGAAGCTTGCAGCCATGGCACTGATACTTAGGCCCGATGAACTTTAATGCAGATAATTTATCAGAGCTATTCCTTACCAGCTGGGAGATGGAGCTTGCAAATAAAAATTTCCACTCACCATCACAGAATAGGATCCAAGGCTAAGCTCAAATCAAATTCCATTTTCAATGAGCTTGACCCACCATTTTGATTTGAGACTTGCTAGCTCTGATATATTAATTTCTTTTTTTTTCTAGTTTACGCTTGCATTGTTCTAAAGCTACCATTTTAAACAGGACACATGGGCGACAGGTAAGCAGCAGAATGATTCTAAACAAGCAGTCTAAGAGAGTCACGAGGAGGCCAATAAGTTGGGGGCATAATATTCTAAAGATAATTACACAGTGCGACTTAATAGATATTAAGTTCCACATCAAAACCATTTTGAAAGATAATTTGCTATCCCAACTCAGAAGCATAAGAATGTGCAAAGAAAAGCACGCCACTGAATATTCAAAACATCAATCATTAAGCAAAAAAAGAATATAAATAAATACACAATCATGAAACTTAAAATGTGCAGGTTTCATCTGGAATAAATAACTGTAGCATTAAGGCTTCTATGACACCATTCATGCCCTTTCAAAATGCATAAGAATGGCAATACGCCAAATTAAGCATTCATCAAAAAGCTAAAGAAAATATGCGTACCTGTGACGCTTGTACAACAGTTAAAACTGCAACTCCAAAGAAAAGAAAGAAATCCATTATCAGAAATGATAGGGCCCCAGGATGTTGAGTAGCAGAATGGCTCAGCCATGCACCAAAAGATGTTGGAGCAATTGGATCTTTGGCTATTCCTACAACAAAAAAAATTAGTTTCCTTTCAATACAAGTGAAGTAGAATATTAGTAAGCAATTTAAAAAGGAAAAAGCTTTAAAAGAACAAATTTCAATAAAACACGTACTAATTACAGTTACTGCACCAGTAACAATCATAGCAGAAACTTCTAGAATGAGAAACATGAAGAAATCCCACTTGTTTCTCTGCAATTGCAAGTCATCATTTATTTAATGAATATAAGAAAAAGTACCAAATATATAGGAGGCGCAGAAAAGGCTAGACAGCAAGAAACAAAGATGTGAGTTATGACTGTCAAAGCACCTTGCCAATACAATTTGATACCCAAGGACAGTGATGATCAAACTGCTCGACACAGCGGTCACAAGTGGAACAATGCTTTGCACGCAGAGGTCTGACAATCTAAGAGATATTCAAGTATAAGCTGAATGAGAAATTTAGAGTACAAATCTCCATGGGCACAAAAAAAAAAAAAAAAAAAAAAAAAAAAAATCTTTAAAATTACAATATAAGGAAAACATACCTTGCATGTTGCACAGAGCTGGGACCAATTTCCAGATGGCAGAGCAGGATTATTTAGTTCCATCTTTAGTAAAGGCTCCTGTACGCATAAATATTGAAAGATTAAAACATTGCCAACTTTTTTAAAGAAATCAGTAATTTAGGGTCAGTTTGGCATTATTGTTGTTTTTGCGCTTTTATTTCTCTATAAATAGCTGAAATACCAGAATGCAATTGATATTGAAGATAGTGTTCGTAAAGAACTGCTATTCGATTTTCAATCTTTTCTGAAAGCTAGTTCATTTTTCTTTTCAGATTTTTAAAAACAAAAATAGAAAACAAAAGCAATGCCAAATGGGCCCTTAATAATTATTGCCTCAAGGATCAAAGATCTAACAACCAATCAATTAGGTCATCAGACAAATAACAGCCTGCATCAGTATCTTCTTTAATGTGCTAAAATTAATATTTCACAAGATACTATGTTGATAAATGTTCCAACAGCAGCCAGGAGTACGCAAAATGTCATTTTCCTTTCACAATTAACATAAAACTACATAATTTAGGATTTACTCTGTGCTACCATAATTGCACTGAATATCAACAACACAGCTAATACTAGATAGAAGAAGAAAACATCAAGATAGAAGAAGACCGAGAAAGTTAAGAGGAGATGAGGAATGTTGACGTTCCCAAGAAAGGGTCAATATACCATAATTCTCAAGTTTCAAAACCAATCTGCTTACAGCCTTTCTTCTAGTTACATAAATAGATCACCAACAATACTAACTCAAGGGAACTTCTTATCAGACTTTAGATCTAACTAAAATGAATCCTACTTGAAATATTAAAAATCTGAGTATAGTCATCACGAAATTGCAACTGGCCAGTTTTTGACCTTCAAACATTGGGATTTGGCCAAGGTCCATGAAATATTAATGTAGATACCAAAAATGACTTTCCAACAAAACCATGATGATTGAAATTAAATATCTTCGCAAAAAGGTATGTTAAATCTAGCAGACATTCAGATCACTGCTACATTACTAACTTCTTTGATTTAGGTGGTGCAAAGTTAAAGAAAAGAATAATTCAATTGCTAGCCAGCGTAAAGAATTGCTTTGCCTTTTATTATTTGACAAAATAAAATGAATAAATTCTTTAATTAAGTGAAAACAAGATATTCAATAAAATATTAAAAAAGGAGAGTTTTCTTGACCATAAGGTCATGCATGAGGTGGACTAGAATCCAGTCAACCGGATTTCAACTTAGATCTGGTCAGTCTTCATCATGATGAGGTCTGACATCAATGATTCAAGTAATTGGAGGTGAAACCTGCTTACACAGCTAAAATCATGTAATTTGAAGGCCCTTAGTCTATGAATCGAATGTTCAAAAACTAGCCAGTTAAAATAACATAAAATAATTCATGTTTTTTTGACCACTTAATGCATACCAATTGTGCACATAAATGTTTTATTTCCAAACCTTCCCTTTCATCCACTTCATTAATATTCCATTTATCTCTTCATCATCTCCTAATTCCTCCTGACATACTGAAGGATAAATGATAAAATCACCATTGGAAATTTCGATAACCATCAATACTAATAAGGGTCTAAAGAGGTTTCACAAAAGATCACTATGTCAGCAGCTAAGTTACATTACAGACTTTGATACAAATGTTGGGTATGGTTACATGTGTAACTCCTGGATACTTTTAATCTTTAAGAATTTTTTTTTGCACATCCATTCCCAGGCATCATACCCCTACTCATTTTTAAGTGCCAGGTGCAAGAACTCTGCAGGAAACTAAAGGGTCTGGGTAACTCAGGTCAGAAGCAAAGATGAAGCGACAAACAAATCTTTGCAGATCCAACAATATTATTGTTTAGGCTATTTCATTGAGAAAGAGACACAAAAAGTACCTTGAAATAGTTTATTTTGACATTTACTTGTTCATGAATTAGTATAATTTAAAAATAGGCTCTGTTGGATATGTGTGTGTGTGTGTATTATGATTTAATTTCATAATTATAGCTTCAAAACCTTCAGATGAAACCTTCAATATGTATTAGACTATAAAGCAGCATAGATGGAAAATAAGTTATCTAACATTGGATGAATCTTTTAATTCTCCTAATAGAGACATGTTGGCAGGGAATAATAACAACAGACTAACAGAGAATCTTGCTTACTAAAGTTGTGTGACATCACATAAGGTGTATAAAACGTCAAGTTATCTTAAATTAGCTTTGCCTCTAACTGCATGCTGCAATGCACAAGAGATATTTATAGTACAATGTGGAGTCATGTATTCAAGAATTAGATAGAGTTTCATTCTATTCTCTTGAGCAGAGGAAGGTAGGATTTTTAAAATTTTACAGCAGAGCATCACTTTCTTAAATATATATATATATATATATACAGCTATAAAAAAAAGGTGGATTATACAATGGGATGATTAATATGCAGTTGTAGAATGTGTTGACCATAATTATGAAAACCAAATCGGACGTCGACCCAGTTGAGGGACTGGGAAAATGGTTCACTTGTCCAACTCATGGGTCAATGGTCACACATGAATAATTAAAATTAAAAAAAAAAAAACATGATCTATAATGATAATTAAAGATAATTTCCCTATATAATTCAGCTAATTTGGTTACTTTAAAATTTAAATGTTTAAAATTAAGTTATTTAAACTATAATAGAATATAATATCCACATTAATACTTGAAATTAATCTCAAATTTCTTTAAAAAAAATAATACTTGAAATCCTCCAAATCAGTTAGAGAGAGAGAGAGAGAGAGAGAGAGAGAGATTAAAGAAGAGAGAACAGAGGATTTAAGCCAAAAAGATGAAAAAGCCACTAAAAAGCAACAGTGATATTTAAATTTTATTGATTAAAAAGTAACTTTAAAGGGCATGAAAAAACTGATACTGGTTCACACCGGGTCAAGGGGTCAATAAAAAAAAAACCAACTGGTTTATCCGGTTTTGACCGAGTTAATTATACAACTGGTCCAATTAAAGAGCCAAACCAGTTAGGGGTCTAGTTTACTGGTTGGACTCACCAGTCCAGTCTGAGTTTTATAACTAGTGTGCCGACTGATAAGGCACATACCTTGGCACAGAAGAAAGGAAGTTATAATTTGCTGCATAAGAAAAACTTCAAAGGGGTCTGATAGGAAAGAGATGTGCCTTGGTGTAGCTATTACCTTATATTTATGTATATATGCATAACTCAAATTCTATTTAAAGTGCAAAGAAAGAGGGAAAGGTGAAAACTCAAGTGCTTTACCCTAATTCAAAATGTATGCAGTAGTCATATTAAACAACTACAGAAATGAAAGAACTGATTGCTATTATGTTACAGTCAACATATGCACAAGAAGAGAAAAATCTATTGTTTATTGTAATTAGTTTTACTCAGCAATGCTTGATTTACAACTCACATCATCTCGTTGATTTTGTGAATCTCGAACATTCATTTTGATAAAACCAGGATCCTTCCTGTAGCAAATCACAAAAGTATGGCAATAAGATTGAGCATCATGCATGAAAATTAATGTCTGCACAACAAGGTATAGAATATAAGATAATATTTTGTATTCAATTGACTTTACACAAGCAAACATCAGAGTATCACAATAAAAAGTGATGCACAATTGCATGTGTGCACGCACCCATCCATTTATGCATGAATGTGCATGCGTCCATCTCCTTTGATTTGACACTCCAGGTTACAACTTGTGCTCAGATAAAGAGAGCTTCCTATCCGCATGTTATTTTTCTCTTCATCTAGACTCTTTTTAAGTCTAGGGGAGTTTTAGAGGGTTGCACCATAAGTGCAAGAGCTTAAATCAAGGTTTCAAAAGGCACCTGATCCCATTATACCGCAAAGGTTACTGCCATTGACCATTACAACGGAAATAATAGCTGTTATTTGCCTCGTCTAGCCTTTCATGGAATAAAAGAACTGCTATTAATAGCAGCTGTCATAGCTATTATAATATGTAATGACAGAGAATAACATCATTTCACAAATTGCAATATAACAATTTTGGATTAATACTTCTCTGTTTAATTATCATAAATAACACGAAGGGTAAGGTCAGGCTGTCAGGGTCAGCCCCACCGCAGAACATCTCTTTAGACATGTGCCTACTGAGACTATGATAAATCTGTATAAACCTCATATAAACATATTAGACAAAAAGAAAGAGAATATGACCAAAACTGGGAGTGGATTTATCACTCTGCTTTTAATAGAAAAGGGGGAATTTAAAATTCTAATTCTCAACATTTTAAGATAAGAGGATAAAACTATCCAACAATTGTTCCTCTTAAATCATTATTGTCAACGGCATATTCCATCCACTTGAACCAAACAAAATCACGAGGAAGTATTTGGTTTCATCATCAGCAAGAACAAGGAATTAAAACAGAACAAGTCGAAGTCAGGGTTATATTGAAATTGCCTCCAATATGATAATTAAGAGAATTGAAAGGATTGTAGCTATTAAACTGTTCTTCCTCTTGATTCATAACAACCAGTCGCACATTCCATCTACTTGATTCAATCATGTGCATCACATGTAATGAATAATGTTTCATCAAAAGATGGGTCTGCAACAGTCTAACAAGCATTCCTTCCATCTGATTTATTCATATGCAATCTATGTGCCATATATCCATTGATAGGATCACAGTCATCCATCAAATACCCCTCTTGAAACAGTCAAATGCATTGCATATGCAAAAGAACTAGATTCAAGATATTGATATACAAGATACTAATGTGCTATGTAAACAGTAGGAAGAACAAATAACTGTTATTGACAGTCATTATTTTTATCCATGGTTCAAGCAACAACAAGAAAGGTAGATTTTCTAGTGTGCTAACCAGAATACTAGACCTAGTGGCATTCCTAGCCTAGATAATCTTGGCCAGGAATTTAGCACGAATTCTTATGAACAATTTTTGGTCGGGTCTAGTAAGTAATATTGGATTTATTTGGGCCAGATTTAGGCAAATCCATACACCAGACAACAAAGTACCTGACTTACTATCCATATTTTTTTGGAAAAAGAGGGTCCAAAAAGTGTAGAGTCTTGGTTAGCTTTGGTCTCAATAATTTATTTACAATTTGAAAAAAATAAATATTTTACAGATATCTAAATAGGCCAACAAATTTAATAAGTACAAACACATTATGCCGATTATATGGAGCAATATAACTTTAATAGACAACAAGAAAATATAAGTACCATAATATTTTCCATAATACTTAAAAACTTTAAAAGAAATACAAACAAGTCCATCTCTATTATGATATACAAGGTCCTTTTCTTTGTCATTCTTCTTTGCCAATTATAGGAAGCATATAACTTTAATAGACAAAAAGAAAATATAAGTACCATAATATTTTCCATAATGCTTAAAAAATTTAAAAGAAATACAAACAAGTCCATTATCTATTATGGCATACAAAGTCCTTTGCTTTGTCATTCTTCTTTTTTTGGCATTTATAAGTATCACTCATAAAAAGGGTGACACAAAGGACAAATGAAGTATCCAAATATGCACGTTGCAGAGGCAATAAGATGGTTCAGATATCAGTTTCTTTAAAAGAAGAGCCAGAAATTCTGACAAGTGAACACTCCAGAAACCATATTCATTTTCCTAATAAGATTTCAATAGATGCTTGCTGAAAACATTATTATAAAAAAAAAAAAAGCTAGTATCTTTGAGAGTATTCTCCAACAATGCAACATAATCAGAATGTAATAATTATAGTGAAAGACAGGCATAAATTGTTTCAAAGAGTGTCAAATGTTCCCAAAATAAAACTGTCAAAAAGTTGGCAGATGTAACATTTTCAGAATCTCCACAAGCATACTAAATCATGTATTTGCATCCATTTAGCGCTTATCAGTTATAAAAGAAAATCGTGCTAAAGAAAAACTTATAATACCTGCTACACCTATAAAACATGACTAGTCCAACAGTTGCCAAGAAGACCCCTAACCATGCAAAAAGCCCAACTGCAGCTGTTAACTTCAAAAGATAGGATCCTGCATCCAAAAAAAAAAAAAATACAAAACAAATAATGCAAACACATTGACTTGACAAAATGGATGCAATTTGGCTCATGCACTCATTCAACATATATACCTGAAATGACTGAATGTATATATGTAACAAGCATAGCAATAATTATACACCAAAGAGCAGGTGCGAGTCCTAATTTTGATAACTTCCCAAGATTGCTATTCCCATCACAGCGCCTGTCAAACAGCCTTCTAGCATTACCCTGCACAGATTTTAGTTCCATTAAAACCCAGATGCCCTGCTACAACCTTGGAGGATCATTTTTTAATTGCATGAGGGAAAAGCAGTAGGTGTGGATTCAAGTGTAATGTCCTAAAGAACTGGAGATATTTCAAGTGCATCAATATGTTCTCATAGAAGCTTATGCAATTGCATTTTCATCAAAATTTCATCAGTGGCAAATTGAAGTAGTATCATCACCATGTAAAGCAAAAAATTTTCTTAGAGGAAGCATTATTCAGAACTAGAGTCTAGCACATGGTGATGCATATGCACGTTCACTGTGCATAGATAACTATGATTTATATAAAAAAACATAAAATATATTATTTATTTTAAAAATAACATATCTGAAATACTATTACTGCCCACGAGCCAATCAAATGGTAGAGGAGTTTAAGTATATAGAGTTTCGGGTATATGAGAACTATAACCAAAGAAAGTTGAAGGTAAGATTTTTTTTCCTTCTTACCTACAGGGGGGTAGGGTCAGTGATCTGTGCAATTTAGGGCTGGTGTGAGCGTGGGAAATAAAGGAGAGAGCTTTTTTGTTTTTTTTTCCTTGGGAAGCACAAATGCATGGCTTCAAGCTCTGAGGCTGGTCACATGAGACCAGCCTCAAAGCCTTTCCCATTATCATACAGTAGATAGTAGAGATCATCCAAAACCAAACATTTTTAGACCAACTTTTTATTGGACGTTGAACTGTTTATCAACCAAAATATTTTAATTCAGATGAAATCAGCAGAATTTCATCAAAAACCAGAAATCTTCAATAGAAATACCTAAAATCAGTCAAATCTTACTACTTACCCACAGACAGGTTTCAAGTGCATATAAATGTTTAAGAGCGCTAAGGAAACTTTATCATGGTGGCAACTGGAAGGGTGCATGTGAACAAAATCATGAAAGCATCCAAGAGTGGGAGTGGCATCAGTAAAGGTAGAAGTTGCTGAAACCTTTTGAACTTTCCAGCATGAGTTACATATCCTGTTTGCTCCCAGGGTCATGTTTTATCATCCAAGTAAACACAAATAGGAAGCTGAATATATATAAAGAGATAGGATAAAGCTTGGCTTTGACATTTATATTTGTTTCATTATTCCCTCAAAATTATAAGCTCTTCTGAAGGTTTCTTCTAACTTTTCTACAGCAAACCATTAAATGAAGTTCAAAAAGATTCCAAATAACTGTTTAAGTTTAATACTAAAATTTTAAAGTACCCTGAATTTCTTTTCAAGTAGGGGAATGGACAGGAGGTTTATGATGTAACAATGGGTTGGAAGCAGTTCCACTCATCATAAGCTCACAAACTGAATTGAAGCATAACTTAAACATCCTCTGGAATCAAAGTTGCTCAAAACATGAAAATGGTTAATTAGAAATAAGCAAAGCAAATAAAAAGAATTCATTAATCCATCTAACAAGCTTTACCACATGAATGTTAATGTAAGGTTAATTGATTTACTAATCTAATATAATATAATAAAGCCGAGAAGGTAACCCTTCTCTTCCTTCTTTGCCACGTGTCCAACCTTATTGATGATTTTCAATGTAGCCTTCTCTTCCTTCTTTACTTAGACATCCCCACCTTCCTTTTCTAACTTTTCATCCCCCACCTTCCTTTTCTAACTTTTCCGATAATTAATACTTACTCCCATCTTTCCATTTAAAGCCGTTATCCAAACTTTAGAGAATGTATGTGTTCCTTTTGAATTTTATATTTTTTTAATAACACTCTTATCTCTTAAATTAAAAAATCCTACCTCTCTCTTAACTCTACAATAAACTCTAGATTAGACGGAGTTGTTTCTACTAAAGATTTCTATTACATGTATCGTTTAAAGTTTAAACAACTCCTGGCTCATGGCAATCCACTTAAATTTAATAAAGGCACATTATTGTTTAGTATGGATCTTATCTTAAAAAGCCAAAGATAAGCCGGAAAACAAATAGTAATTATATTTTATATTATTTTATAAATAACATATCAACTTATAAAATTAATTTATAAATAATATTTTAAAATTTAAAATTTTTATCTTGCTTTTATTTTTAAAATTTAAAATTTAAATCAAAGCATCGCTCGCTCCAGCATATATCTAGTGTAATATAATGTTGCAACTTGCTGAAGATAGCCGGAAAACAAATCACAATTATATTTTATATTATTTTATAAAATAATAGATCAACTTATAAATAATATTTTAAAATTTAAAATTTTTTTCTTATTTTTATTTTTAAAATATAAAATTTAAATCAAAGCATTACGGGCATATATCTAGTATACATCAGTGTCTGTGCAGAGTAGAACACAAAAGTTAAAATGCCCATTTATATCTTTTTTCCCTATTCTGGTTTTGAGTTTGCACACTGTGTGTATATTATAATTCATGAGGAAGTTTGTTTCTGGCCCTATATGGTTCTCCCTAAATGTGGTGTCTTACTCAGGCAGCACAGGTTCTTTTTCTGATAGTTGTTCCAATAAACTTAATGTAGACACAAGCTACTTCCCGGCATCCCATGCTTCTGCAGGTCACATGAGAAAACACACATATATAGCAAAACACAAATTGAAATTCAACTATTCATGTCTCTCAATCAGGGACACTTTAACATGCACAAAATAACTGATCAATCTTCCACAAAGAGAGAATAATGCAGCTAATGAGGGAAACATTGAGCAGATGGAAAAAAAAAATGTTAGATATTTTTATGAAACAAGAAGGCAATGATTAAAAATGAGAAAACAAGAGGCTTTTGATTCCAATAAGTTTTGAACATGCCAGGAAGCATGCATGATCACTTAAAACAATGCTAGAAACCTGGAACCAGCCTCCTTCGATGCTGACTAAACATAAAGGAAAGGCTTAACTAGATCATACATTTGACAAATAAGAGCTGCTAGATACAGAAATTAACTTCTCAAACAATAAAAGGTTAAAAACTCCACACACAGAATACCTACAAGGAAAAAAGCAACTTGCCGATGATTCTTGTCAGAAGCTAGCTGTGCTGGAGTGAAACCAGTATTATCTGTCACCATCAGATCCTCCTTTTTCCCTGCTTGAACCAGCACCGTGCATGCCTCTAGATTCCCTCTAATAGCAGCCCAATGAAGAGGAGTGCAGCCTAATGACAACAGTTTATGACTTGGTACAAGTGCCAAAATTTTTGAAAACATAATGATAATACAGATTAAGAAAGATGTGAATGCATTGTTTAAAGAATCTATGCTCTAGCAACAGAAGGAAAAAAAATAATAAGAAGAAAGAAAAGGTTGGGTGTACCTTCTTTATCCTGCCGCCCTCTATAAGCATCCAGAAATAAAAGAAGACGTATGCAATCAGCAAATCCCTTGTAGGCAGCCCTGCAAGCTCCAAGATGCCAAATTAGAGAATTTAGAAAAGAGAAGGATCACGGTCCATAATCACTGTGAGATGGTAAACCATGATTCATTTTCTTATATCATAAATTAAACAAGACAAAAAACAGTCTGCAATGCTATGACACCATGACATGAAGATATGAAAAAGGACATACATTAGAATTTACAGCATCAGCATCCTGTGGGAAGACAAAAGAATTTGGAGTGATAATATTACTTGCATACTGCAGTGATATATTTTCAATAGAGGAAGCATACATTTCTGATAGAACACATATAGATAATAAATTTGACAGCGGGGAGAAGTAGAATTTATATTTCAGCGAATTAAAACCATTATCCGCATAGAATAAACTAAAACCAAAGGACAAGGAGTTGCATACCAATGCAAAGGGCTTCTTCCATCATTATCAGGGACATCAGGATCAGCATTCCATTTTGTGACAATATGATACAGAAATGCTGTCTGTCCATACTGGGCTGCAACATGTGTGGTCTGCAATCAAGTGAAACGCAATTAAAAGTACAACTAAAATAGCAAAGGTGGCTCCTTTTATCCCAAATTCTAACAAAACATTACTGTGTCAATTTTATGGCAATATTTACCATCACAAGATGAATGAGATTTATAAACCACATTTCTTAATGAAACATGCATATGAATGCAGTGACTTGAAAGAGAGGAAATTAAGTCACAGGCTATGAGTTGGAGCTTCTTGAATTATTGGCAAGGTTTGGATTTCAATGCGGTAGAAGCACCAGATCTTCATCAAGGCAGAAAGCCGAAAGCCTTGGCGCTTTATCATGAATTATAAAAAATGATTGAATTTTCCATATAGGTTTTGTACCTTCTTATGGAGTATTGGGCTTCAAAACGACTAAATTTCTCCTAAGTCATTTGCTAGATGCATGAATCAATACTTGGCTGAGGATCACTGATGATATGAGGAAAAAGAATTAAAAAATGGAGTTAGGCTTATATCGTTGGTTAGAGTCTAAAGCCACTAAACAAGATGAAAGTGGAAAGAAGAAAGAGAATTGTTTTGATGAATACATGGTAAAACTAGGAATTATACAGTGAAAAACAAGGACACTAAAGGAGGCACAGGAGCTCCACCTATTGAGGACAAAGTCATGAAGAACAAATACGGATCCTCTATGGAGGTTTCACCAAGGAGAGATGCTTGAATAAACCATCAATCGCCCCCACAAAGGATGGGACTGGTTAAATTTGCTTAGTCGTCAAGGATGCATTTCAGAAAATTGGTAATAACACTGGAGTAATCCTTTACTACTTGGGACCAGACCTGATGTTTGTGATCATGATTCCAAAAATTAACCCAAAATATGCTAACATACATATCCACAATTACTGTTTGTCAAAAACACTCAAATGCACCTACTGAAATCGGTTTAAAGACACAACTTTCATCAAGAGCCAAACCAAGCAAACAACATAAGCAAGAGAGCTGAAAGCACAGAGTACAGAAAATTATACTGCTTGAACCCAAACCTGATAACCATACAAGTCCGCCACATCCACTCGAGCCCCTTCTTTCAACAAGAGCTCGGCGACCTGGATATGACCGCGCACGGCACTCCAGTGCAGTGCCGTCTGTCCTGTGTGATCCGCCGCATTCACATCTCCTCCGTGCTGTCCAAAAATCAACAATCAATCACGGAAACAAGCACAGCGACCATGAACATAAAATCCACAGATTAGAAACTAAAAATTTCATCCAAATTAATGGATCTAAAGACATCCCAAGATTCATCATTTCCTAAAATTACACACGCACAAAAAAAAAAACAAAAAAAAATCATGAATAGATAGAATCGGGTGAAACACCCAAGATTTCTACCGAAAACTCATCAATTAAAAATAGGGTAAAGAAGACCTCGATGATGTACTGGGCGGCGGCGGTGCGGTTGTTGAGGGCGGCCCACTGGAGGGCGTAGTAGCCGAGGCCGTCGGGCTCGGAGACGGAACAACCCTCCACCTCCACCAGCCGCTGAAGCTTCTCCAGATCGCCGTATGCCGCGGCGGTGTAAACGTCGTTCCTCAGCGCCTCCTCTTCCACAGGCGCTCCACCTCCGCCTCCGCCACCTCCGGCAACTGCGACCGGCCCCTCCTCCACCACCTCGATTTCCGACGCCATCTCGGACCGCGGCCGCTCCTCGGAAACCCCACCGCAATCCCAGGACGCGGAGACGGAAGGAAGGAAGAAAGAAAGAAAGAAAAAAGTCCCCCTTTTCTGGAGAGACGGAAGAATCAAGAGAGAGAATATATAATCGAAGAAGACCACGACGGCAGGGTTGACTGAGTTTGGGGGAGGCGGAGAGAATAGAGAAGGCTCCGAGTCCGATATCGAGACGATGGAAGCCAAACCAGCGAGCGATGCTGCTCCCATCTCCAGGCATGACCCTGGCGGTCGGGCCACCGCTCACGTGCTGTTACCCCGAGATACGGTAACCAATTTCAAGCCTTATCATATCGGGTTTGGAGGTGAGAATAAGCTTGTGAGGGTGACTAACCCCTGATGCTAAGAGGGGGGTAAGCTTGCTAAGATATCCAAGTCAAATTAATGTGGGGATATTGGGGTTTTAAAGGGCCATCATGCAGCATACTTAGGATTTTAATTGACTATGGGAAGCTATCCGGAGTTGAAGGAATCGTATTTTTATATTAATTTTTTATTCATAAGAATTAAAAAAAAATTTAAGAACCAAAGATTAATATCTTTCTTCTATTAATCTTTTATTTCTAAAAGTAAGGTAAATAAGATTTTTCAAAATAATTTATGTATAAAAATGTTGACTTCAAATAGCTCCCGAAGAGATAGAGGGTTATAAAAAAGAACAATCATTCTAGATTGGATTAACATTGAAGATTTGTATTCGTCTAATAAAAGATCAGTAATACTTGTTAAAATTATTTTTCATGGCTAAGTTCATTTTATGCTTTACATAGTTTCATTTCTTGTGGAATCTACGTGATGCATGATGTAATAAGTTGAAATGCATTGCATCATGAAGTATATTTCCTCGATCACTACAAACATTACTCTTTATCTTGCTTAAAAAATTAGGAATTTTTCTTTTACATGTAAAAAGGATGCATTTTTATATAAGTTTTTCAGAGCCAAAATCTTGAATGATAACACTACTCAAATCTCAAGGCCTAATCTCTCACTTAAAAGCAAGGTGGTATGATATTCTGATGTCCATAGATTTGAATTAAGCATTTTGTTGTTTAGGCTGGTTTGCATGGATTAACTCAACTCCATCCAATTTGCATTCGTAAAATAGATTGAATAAATAAAAAGGTACATACAAAAAGCATAGGTTGCTTTTAACTTTGATAACAGTATAGTATTATTATGCTACTACTTTTAGGCAAAAGTAAATAAAATTATATTTAATGAAATATGTTCATATGATTTTTTAACATTTTCTTCAAGATAAATGAACCAAAGAATTGGAGAAGTAAAGGCCTTTTTCTATGTATAGACGTTATAGACTTTCCTTTCATAATTAAAGCATGGCTTATAGTTTTATACATGACCTCAAAATGATTTTGAAAAGATATTGTGCAATGGATTTTTCCTAGTATGTGTTGTGATGATCCATAAATAATTTTTCTATGTAACAAAACCAAATGGAAATGATCTTGAGAAAATTAGATTTAAAATTTTAAACTATGGCTCAACCCTTGATAATATAAATTTACACCCAATTGGGCATTATATATATAGACACTGTGAGAGAGAGAGAGAGAGAGAGAGAGAGAGAGAGAGAGAGGAGGCGGGGAGTGGTGTTAGCCACAATCATCCTTTATAATAAAGCCTTTAAAGCATGAGTACTTTTGCATTATTTTTATACATCATGTAAACTTATCAAGCATTGAGTTCCTTGATGCCATGCCCCTTCAAATCTTGTGTTAGCATAATGCAAGTAAAATTAACTATTTTGTTATTGTAATTATTTCTTTAAGTACTTCTTCAAATCTTTAAACTCATATTCTATATACTTTGGGCTTTATTTGTACAAATGCTAATTTTACCTATATTCTCTTAGTGCTTTCATTAACAAGACTTAGCTTGATATGCCGAAGCATTCTTAAAACATATTTTCCTTGTGCAATTTTAATAATCAACTAGGCTAAATATAAATTATAATAAAAGAAAGTTTATTATACATGAATATATATGTACATGTTGTATATTTGTATTGTTCTCTATTACAAATTATAACCAATATATTAAAATGGTATAAACATTGTCATAATTTTATTAGATTCGTAAAAGACTTTTGATTTGATGTGCATCTTTTTATTTATAAGAGAAAATGCTTATATACCTTTGGTTATTTGATGGCCTAAATACATGCAAATAGTTAGGATCTTTTTCAAATGTAAGTAAATTTTGGCGTGTGCTTTGTACACAAAGTTAGAGATGCAGCATGATGTACAATTCAGAGCCTCACGAATGCATAGTTGCTTGAAATTTATTATTTGATTATATATAAATATTATGTGAAGAATTGGATGCATCAAGATCATTTAAGATATAGCTAGGTACTTAATTTTAATTTTTTTACTAGGACAATTCAAATTCTCGAGTATTTTTTTTCTTGGGGGAAGGATATGCTAAGTTCGTGGCACTCATCTTTCTCTTTAATCATTTATGGTTATGTTATTTGTGTAGGTACATAAATTTAGATGGAGGATATGCCATGTTTGCCCTCATTTATGAGAGAAAAGGTTCTTCAATTCTTACTTAGAATATTTATTCTATGTATTTTCTTAAAATTATGCCATGGGAAAGACATCATCTTAGGATTGTTTATACGCTGCTATCTTAAAATTTGATGATGCCTAAGTTTGGTTAAAAGGAGATTCTTTAACTATTATCTTATGGATAAATAATTCTGATTCTATTAAGTCTTATTTCAATCTTCTATTAAAAGATTAGTTGCAGTCACAATCTGCTATACTAACCCATATTGACTGTACCATATTGTATTGGTAAGGTACTAATATAATATGGAGTTTTAATTTGATATGAATCAAACCAATTCAAACTAACCTATATCGTCTAGTATCGACCTATGTTGCTTAGTACTAAATGCTTAAGAGTGAAAAAGAATTGGTACATTATCGGTATAAGATGCATGCTAACCCATATTGATCTATACGATATCGAGTTAGTAATGTACCAATACGGCTCTCAGTACTTATTTTATGGACCTTGGTTGCAGCTTAATAATGTTTTGTGAGCTTTTTAAAGCTAGCCACATATATAAAAAGATCAAGCTGGTGATGAAATGTCTGAAAGATAAGGCTTATGGGGATAATCCCATTATCAAAGAAAATAGAGAGGTGCCAATTTAATTAGGACTATTGCTATAAACTGATTCTTTGAGTATCTCTTCCCATTGAAATTAAGCTCGTTTGAGGCTTTCTTTTACCAATACATGCATACACATATACCAGTTTTGACGAGGATAAAACTTAGGTATAATTTATTAGGTATTTACCATCAGATTTTTCACTAATAAGTGACATTGTGTAATTTTATATTCCATTAGATGCTGAGATTTCTTAGAAAAGTGATGGCAAACATATGTCATTAGTTAAGCATGGTGGTTATACATTTGCCACTTGTTAAATGAAAACTTAATGATAAAAATCTAATGAATTGTAACTAAGTTTCACTCTTTTGACAATGACCATATGTGCGTCAAAATTCAAAAAGCTTCATAACTTTCAATGGTTTGTAATCTAGACGACATGTGAAAACCTTTGGAAACATTTGGTCTCAAAATACATATAGCTGATAAGGTGGATTCACAATTACGATCCTAAGTAGTATCAAACCATTATCACATTTAAACATATCTTGAATTTGGAGTACCAAAAAAATATCTTCTCCATGTACCAGAGACATTAGTCTAACAATGATGGGGAGAATCATGTACTTAGGGACCAATAGGCTAATTGATTGGTGTTTGGAGGTTCAAACACAATCCTACTAAATGTAATTTAAGTTCTATAATTCCTTGCCAATTCATTTGAAATATATGATGTATGTAGACGTGGTTGTATTTGTGATAAGATAGGCTTCTTGACTTTGGCCTTTTGCTCATGAAATTATTTAAAAAATTCACATTCTATTTTAAAAGCTTCAAAGTTATAAATTAATAATTCTCAATCCAACCCTATTCATACTGGAAAATACCATACCTACAACTCTATTCATTCATATATGGTGTCTTAATCTGATGTACCATATGTCCTTGTTTATAAGAGAAAAGGTTCTTTAATTCTTATTTAGAATACTCTCTCTGTCCTCATTGCATTCTCTTTTTCTTTCCTTTTCAACATCACTTTTGTTTGTAAGAAGGCAAATTCCATATTTGAATTAAAAAATAAATAAATGGCGTATTTCGAATAGTTGTTAGCTCATGCTAGTTATTTTATATAACTGCTAAAAATAGCGATAGTCCGTTAAAAGGCCTCCCACCATTCAATCTAAATGGGACAAAAATACCAATCGCCTAATTAGTTAGTAAATACTGAAATAAAAAGAAATAGAGCACAATTGGAGAATACTTCCTTCCTCCTAAGTTGGCTTACACTAAAGCTCTTGGGGCACTTGATATGGTTTCCATAGAACACAACTTAGCTTGTGTAACACAACAAGCCCATCTACTGGTCCAATTAATCTGTTAATGGACCGAAATCATATGGCCCAAAGAATTCGAGTGGAAGTTAATTGATAACAGATGAACTTAAGTTTTTGAGGCTTATCTTCTAATAATAAAAGAGAGGGACTGTGTGCATATGAGTTTTGAGGTGATGGTTACAAAGCTGTTTACGATGGGAGGAAAGAAAGATAAGAAAGTAAAAGGCTAGAAATGTAGATCAAAGAGATTTTTGAGAAAAATTTACTTATAAAAAAGGTACATTATCTAAATAATTTCATAGTTGCACCTTTCTTTATGTAGCCTTTTTTTTTTCAATCATATTGTGACTCAAGATAATAGTGGATTAGATTACATTTTTGGATCAGTTTTTTATTCAAAATTATTTCAAAATCAATTTAAGCATGTGACTAATATTTGTATTTGTAATCACATTAATATACTTTTAAAAAAATAAATACAAACATAAATAAACCACTATCCCATTCATATTTTATGTTAGTTTTTATTCTTATTTAATCTTATAAAGCACTTATAAACTTTTAAAAAATAAATAATTATATTAATTATTATTAACATAATTCACAATATCTTTAATTTGTGGTTATAATTACCTTACTTGCATTCTTCACATCTCGTTTGATGAATAGCTAATAGGTTTTAGGAAAGCTTTTTCATAGAAAAATCTTGTTCCATCTACATCATGGGATGTAACTTTTCTCTATGATGTGAAAAAAATAGTTTTGTAAAAAAAAAAAAATATTTCTAACTGATCATGCTAAAAAATGGCAACCAAACATCAAGAGGCTTAACTCTTCTTAAAAAAAAAAAAAAAAATATCATTTCATAGAAATGTACGGCAATCAAACACCCCCTTAATATCTCAATTGTATGTGCATTTGGCATGAGCATGAATTTTTATATTTGATCAATATTTATATCTATATTAATTATATATATATATATATATATATATATATATATATATATAATATAAATATGGATATTACTCCATGGCAGATCCATTTTCAACTATAGTTAGCGGCGTCAAGAAAGGAGTCATTTTATTTTATTTTAGATCGGGAAGCGTCAACTAGGATGGCCATGATCCAATGTACAAATGCCCTCATTTAATTCTTCTGCGACCCAACTGATACCTTTGTCTCCAAAATAGTAAGGTAAAATCCCTAGCACTCGCTAATGGACGCCGGGTTTGAGTCCGCCCACTTGCCCACGAGACGCCACCTTACAAACCCTAAATAAACTCGGCGCGGCTCTAAACCCTAACACCCCCCTTCGCGGCTTCGCCCAAAACCCTAATCCAACCCCTCCCCCCCCCCCCCCTTCCTCTCTCCCTTCCACTTGCCACCCGCTTTTTTTTTTTTTTTTTTTTTTTTTTTTCTCTTTATTATTATTATTATTATTATTACCCAGCGCCTGCGAACGCGAGCAACCCTACTCGCACTGTAATAAGCTCGCGAGAGCCCTCCGCCCCCCTCGCCTTCTATCTTTGTTCGTCTTTTGGTGAGGTTTTCTTCTCCGCCCTCTCGATTCTTATTTGGGGTTTTGATTTACTTCCTCTGTTCTTTCTCAGGGTTTCGTTTCTAGGTTTTTTTTTTTTTTTTCCATATATATATTTTTCGTTTTTTTTTTTCTTCGTTATAAAAAAAAAAAGTCAAAGGTTATGAAATCTGGCGTTTGCTGTGGAGATGGAGGCGTTATTTTGTTCTATCTTTTTAAAATAGTCAAAAGGGTATGAAATCTGGTGCTTGTTGTAGAGATGGAGGCGCTGTGCAAAAGCGAGAGCAATGGAACTGCTGTTCTCCTATCCATGGTGGAACTTCTGGCGGCAGAGGCCTTTATGGCCGCGGAAAGGTCTCTCCTTGGGCTTCTTCTGGTGGTAAGGATGATTTTTTTCCTTTATATTCTGCTGTTTTCCTCGCTGTAGTTCGGCTTATTTCTTGAATTTTTTGTCTTGGTTTCGATTGCAGTGGCATAAAGTTGTGATTTTGTGATGTGGGAACGATTTTTAGGACTTTCTACAGCGCAGAGTCCCGTGGGTTGTGAACAATTTGATTTCCGTTGGTGCTAGAATTTGGATTTGGGGTTTAAGCTTTCGGGGTTTCATGCAATTAGGGATTTTTTTTGGGCTTCAGGCGCTTGGGCCTGAGAGTTCGCTATCTTCTTCTTCTTCTTCTTCTTCTTCTTCTTTTCTTTTTCCAAATTCTAAATTCAGAATCTTATGTAATGTTTATTTACTTCTAGGCTTTGGAGCAAGCGCGTATTCTTCATTGCTTTGCCTTGATTTTCGAGGTAGGATTTAGGTTTCCCACTCCAAGTGCGTTATAAGAGTCGAGAAGAGGGTGTCTTCTCTTATTTTTCCTTTTTTAAGATATTGACTGCCTCTTCCTTGGATGAGCATTCTGTTTCTTCTTTTATTAATCTTTGATGATATGTATGTATATATGTGTGTATCTCCCTATGTGTGTACACACACGTGTGCCAAGTTTCAATCTATTACAAAGCTTGAAAAGAACATCATTTTTCCAATCTTTTTTACAGATGTTTTTCTTTCAATTTTTTAAAAGCATCTGTAGCTTTGATTTTAGTGGATCAAGCACTTTTTTTTAATGTCACCCTTAGATTTACTGAAAACTATATTTCACCCTTAGATTTATTGAAAACTAGATTTTTGCAGTAATGTTGTTCTCTGTTCCTGCTGTTATAGCTTAATTTGTATGTTGATAGGCAAGAATGTGGGGAACCTCTTTTTTTTTTTCTTTTTTAAATAGTTTCTATGTACATTGAAAAGAAGGACCTTTTTTATTTGAGGGTGTAATTGCCGGCCATTTCTTGGTTTACTTACCTTTGAATTAGGGTTCTGTTAAATAGCTAGCAGCAACACCCACCTTAGAATTATTGGTGCAAGGATTGACAAGTGTGGCATTATTATGGGATGTAGAGTTTGATATCTGGATCCAGGGTCATTCAGGAACTTAATCTTCCTCTACATGTCTCTAAAGCTACATTGGGCATGCGTATGTGTGGGCTTTGTTTATTGTGATCGAGCATGTTGCACTCATCTGAACCGAGTCTAGTTTTGTAGCTTATATGCAAATTGAAGCACACTTGCTCTTCTTCATGCTTATTTAGTAGGAAGTTGAATAGTTTGCAAGTTTCCCAAACTGGTCATTGTGTGTTTCTTTTTGTACTATCCAGGTCCATTTTTCATGCTTTGCTTTTATATGTGCTATTATCCTAGAATCTACTTTATGTTTACACTAGAGCTATCATTTTCTTCTTGTAAGTGGCTGGTTAAGTGCAGCAATTTTATATTTTTAATAATTTATAGCATCTTTGTTTAAAAAAAATATTTTGTCGACTAATAAGGGCTTCTAGTTCATCTGTTAGGCAATAGTTTTTAGTTGATGTTGTTTGGTTTTAGTCACAGGTTCACTGTACCGAGAATCGGTACCGCTTTGATATCAGATCAGCAAGGGTTGGTATGGTTTTGTACTGTAAGGCACCAAATCAATGATATACTGGTAGAGGTGGCAAAAACCTAACCCAACCCAGGAATCGGCCCCTAACCCATCAGAAAAAATAGGGCTAGAGTTTTACCTTTTGTAAATTGAACCCAAAATGACCTGAAAATTCTGCGGTCAGGTCAGGGGTAACTCGAAATGACCTGAAAATGGTATTTGCTAAAAAATATATAAACTTTGATCACCACTCATAATTGGTTGTTTGGATATGAGGATGGGATATATTTTCAATTTCATTGGTTTTAAATTTTATAATTTTATTTAGATGGCATTATATAATTTTATGAATTATCAATTAGATTGTTTACATAATCAACGTTATAATATTTTATTCTTTGATATATAATATAGTTGATACTAATGTGACTCAATAAATGATGAGATTAGAAGTGTATTTTTTGCAAATTGATGCTTCAAGCACCCTTAAGGAAGAGATGGGAGAATAGAATTATGAATGACTTTGCTATTTTTCTTATTTATGGGATTAAGCACCTTTCAAATACTTACTCATTTTATTTTGTAATCTTTTAACAATTTGACATTAATATTTTTTTAATTAAAAGTATACGTTTGTAAACTACTAATTAATTATATCATTTTAATGTTTTATAAGTTAAATTATTTAAAAATAAATTAAAAAAATTCATATTGAATACTTTTTTTTAAAAAAAACTAAGGCTATTCAAAATGACCCATGGGTTGATCCTAACCAATCATTTAGGATTACGATGTAGCTTTAATGACCTAAACCCGAAAGTGATCCAAATTCGAAATTAATTCGAACCTGAAATGATCCAACCTGACTTGATTGCCACCTCTACATATCGGTCAGGTGGATCAGGAATCCCCAAGCTATGAATTGCCTCAAATCAGGCTGAACCGGATGATTTGGTTTGAGATAGTTCGGTTCAGTCAATTTGGTCGGTTTAGTCGGTTATCCTATACTGAACTAAAAGGCTGAACCGTCCCAGTTTCAGGTCGGTTCTATTTGATTTGATTCAGTCCAAACTGCCTAGTTCAAGATAGTTCGGCATATAATGGTTTTAGATTCATGTCATAACTAATTTTGTGTCTCCAAATTGCTTGCATGCTTGGTGCCTATTTTACATTTTCCACTATATGTGTTTTATTAAAATCTTTATTAGTTTACCCAGGGTCCAATATTTATTGAGTTGAGGCAAAGAATTTTTATTATTATTCAAGATATTTCTTTTGCTAGTTTATCTGAAAGGGCTGGGGACTCCCTTCCGTTATTTACATGCAAAGGCATTTTGGACATTGGCCCATGATATCAGATATTTCCATTTATTTGCTATTAGTGGGCCTTTATCTTTGCATTTATTTTCATCTGCTTTGCTCTTTCTCTGCTTTGCTCTTTCTCTTGAATAACAGGTTTTTGTTTTTTGAGCAAATTTGGTTAGAATCTTTTAGTATGTCTTATCTATTTTTTATTCATTTAATAGCTTTCCAGGGAAACAGCAACTAGTCATGCTTCCTTTCATTCTGTGATCTTTAGATCCTTTAAAGTTTGACATTTATGCAAGGATTAGGCATCTTTTTTTTCTGCTCCATGTTTCCATATCTATTCCCCTTTCTTATATCTTGAGTTGGCAAACCATGGTTCAGATGCCTCACTTCTTAGAACTTTATGAAAATGGCCATCAAAAGAGCTGTGTTACAAATATGCTGCATGGCACGCCTATTTCTTAGTTTTATAATATATATATATATATATATATATATATAGAGAGAGAGAGAGAGAGAGAGAGAGAGAGAGAGAGAGAGAGAGTTGGACTACATACTTCAACTTTTTGTAGGAGTCAATAATTTTAAAATCAGTGATGGGCCATTCGAATTGAAGATCCAAATTGTTGAATCTGATCTATACTTCAAAAATTATCCATAAATGAAAATTCATATATTCTGTTGCTCTCTTACCTAGATATCAAGTCATTGCAAAAATGAATGGCATCAGATGCACTAGCATGTAATATGCATGATAGAGCACTTAAATTGAAAATCCACTATGGCCTGTAATCTATGTATCTAAAAACATGGGTAGATTATAATTTCTAGATTTTGATGATTATGTCATAATAAGGCATCAAATTATGCTACTAAAACTCTCCTTTGACACATTTGATGATTGAGTTAGAGTACCAAAATACAGGAATTTTGGTCTCTCTCCCTCTTCCTCTCTCTCTCCCTCTCACACACGTAGTAGGGAAGGGCACTGGGTTATATGGGGTAGTCTTTGGTTATTAATTACACTACAGATTTTTTTTCATTTATCTATCTCCCTTTCGTTGCTTATGTAAACTGAATTTGTTTCAGGCGGGTTCGTTGTCAAATGAAATTGACGCATTGGGTAAAAGGCCGCAAGTAATTTATGGGTAGGATCTTGATTTCCTGACTTTCTGTCCTTATGGATGCTTGCGGTCTTGAGATTTGAGTTTTATGCCCATCTTGCTTATCCATGCAAAGTGGGTTCAATTTGTTTTAGATGCACTTATACTCTGTCCTTGTTTTGAAGGGTGCTTGGAAAAAGCAAAGCTGAGGGTGTGCTTGAGAATAAGGATGATGGTGAATCTGATGATGATGATGAGGATGACGAAGATGATGAAGATGATGGAGAGGACCAACATGATGATGAAGATCATGATGATCTCTCAGGTCAGGAAGGTAATGATAATGAAGATGATGATGATGACCCTGAGGCTAATGGTGAAGGAGGAAGTGATGATGAGGATGATGATGATGATGATGAGGATGATGATGAAGAAGATGATGGTGAGGATGATGAGGATGAAGAAGAAGATGAGGAAGATGAAGAGCTCCCCCAGCCTCCTTCTAAGAAGAGGAAGTGAGTTTCAGCGATGTTGCATGTGGTCTTTATAGCTTGTTTCTTGGTTCGAGGGTAGAATTATGGACGGGGGTTGGGGGGCGGGGTGAGCTTAGTTAATGGCTGGGTCTTTGTTGTCTTAAGTCGGGAAAAAGAAGTGACCAGTTGTGAATTAACTCCTTCTCTTTTTTTTTTTTTTTTTTTTTTTTTTTTTTTTTTTTTTGGTGTTTTACTCTTGAAACGTCAGATTGCTGGTGGACATTTTATGTATTCAAAGGGTGATCTCTCTCTCTCTCTCTCTCTCTCTCTGTTGGGTACATACAGCAGCTGCCAATATCTATCTAATTCATCTCTCTCTCAAACTGGATGCGAGATTAAGTCAAGCTGTTATGGCTGATGAGCCAATCAGGGAAAGCCTCTGGCTGTGTAGAAATGCTTTTCCCTGTATTCCGTAGTTTTATCTGTTAGCATTCCTTTCAGCAGGCTCCGATGGTGGTTTTGTGCAAAATATGACAGCAATGTTCTCTAGGGGAGAAGATAATTCATTCATGGTAAAGAACGTTCAGTCTCCATGTTGCTCCAGAGGACGGTTTTTTTCTTCCCCTCCCCTTTTTTTCTGTTTTTTTTTTTTCTATTTTTTTTTTTTTTTTTTTTTTTTGGGGTTGTGGGGGTGGACTTTGGGCGGGTCTATCATGCGTCAATCTAAGAATGGATGCCTGTTATGTGATTGGTGTGTTTTTAGGGTCTAAGATTATTATGTGATTGGTGTGTTTTTAGGGTCAATAAGATTGACTCGACCTGAGGTATAACTGACTTCTGGTAGCTTGAAGAATGAAACAAGTTTTGCCTACCTGTTGTACTTCTTTTAAAAATCCGTTGGATTAGACTTGGTCTAAAAACCTCATTAAGTGTGTTTTTCATTTTTTTTTTTCAACCTAATTTATCTTGTATGTTTGACATTCACCGGATTTGACTTGATATAAAGCATGAATTACTCCACTTTAAATATCTTTATTTTTTCATCAGATCTAGTTTTACTTCACTAAATTGAAACTTTCTTATTTTATTATTTATTTTGATGGAATGTTATAAATTATAATGCCCTTATTAAATATAAAATATGTATGAATATATATTAAAATTAGTAATAATTAATTATTTGAATAAAATTAAAAAATTTTAAATAAAAAATCAAGTTAAAATTAATAAATTTTTTTAAACTTTATATTTAATTATAAAATAATAATTAAATATTTAATTAAAATTGCTATGCCGACGGAATGATCCATTAGATTTTTTTTTTTTTTTTTTTTCTATGGATCCTGACCCGATAAATCAATTAATTAAGCCTGAATTCAATATTGAGTATGAAATCAAGTCAGACCTATGCCAAACAACCTAATGATTTATCATCTAACAAAAATCAATATAACACTGATGCACTGTCTGAAGGATCCTAACAAAACGCTTTATGCAATTCTCTTAGAGCTCACCTAGTAAATTATGGAAACAAAAATTCCCCTGTTTTTCTTCTTAAAAAAAAAAAAAAAAAGGTTTCTGTAAACTGTGAGTTGGGGTTTTCTATAGTAATAATAACTGGATGGTGGCCAGTCTCGAAGATCTGGAGCTCGATGATTACAAGTGGTTTTTCTCCCATTTTTCTCTCGCCAAAAAAAAAAAAAAAATTTCTGGTACTTCTTTTGAAACTGCTGTTTCTTGTCATAACATAGCTGATGGGCGTTGCTTGTCAGATGCAGCCCCACTCTGGCTTTCCTGGAACTCGACAATAACTGTTACCACGGCCAGTGCTAGCTGTTATGACAGAAGGTAGCAGGTATTATAATAACTATATTTAATAAAGTGATTGATTGGAGATAATGTGAAATAAAACAAGGTCGTGCATTTTAAAATATTATTTTGATTAAATAAACAATGGAAATGTCAACTAGTATTATTTAGAAACCCTCATGATAACATAGCAGGTCTCGACAACTACTATGATTTATGAATTATGACAGCTATTGCAAGGAAAACCTCACCAAAAACTCCATACAAAAACTTCACCAACTTAGTAAACTTGTATACTAGGCAGCTGTTTTAAGTCTTAGGAGCCTTACTTTCAGCCTTGAAGGATGGGTGGGAGGAGAAAGTAGCCACAGACATCTATGCCATACAAACTAGAAGCCAAAATTAAGAGGCTGTAAAAAATAACGGAAGAAAGGGAGAGGCAAGCAGTAGGCAAAGACAGTAGTATTTGGTCAGAGCATTCTCAAATAACTCACAGTACAAATTAAGCATAACTGACATATAAACTGCAGCATTTCCATTGTAATTTGCCAATGATTTCCCATGATCTGTTCATCCTTGAGCGCCAGCTCTGTACTAATTACTATCAAATATATGGTTGATAACATCAGGCCATGAAAGCTGGGTTCAGATTCTCATGCTCATGGATCATGGTATACTGCAAAAGGCATAATAGTATAACCAGGAGAGATAGCAGTGCTCAAGGTCCTCAAAAGCAGCATTAGCCTTCTCCACTACCACTGGAGGAAGGGGGGCAGAATTTGAAAATTGTTCATTAAAGTCGATTGCTGTGGGTTGATTTTCTAGAATTACTGGACATGATGAAATAACTACTTACATAAGAAATTAAGATTGACACTATCTGATTATTCTTAAGTGAATGATGCAATCATATCACAATAATTTGAGTAGTGTTGTCATCCTGGATTGTCTGTGGCAACCAGCAAGTTGGATGAGAAAATATGATACTGGTGCGGCGTTAACCCTCTGAATTGACCTCAAATATATGTACCTGACACTTTAATATGGCTGTTGGTACAAGACCTGGGTCATGGTTGTAAAAAGAAAATCTTAAATACTCAAAGAATTTGAAACCCACCCTAACACATCCAACATGATCAACCCAAAGAAATATAACATTGGCACATATGAACACAGCCCTTTTCATAAGATATAACACCGACATAGATGGAGAAGAGGGCTGAATTATGTTTTACTATTGCAAGGAAAATTTTGCTCCCAATCATTGATCAAAAATTTTACCTATTGTCTCCCATGATGGAAAAAAAGGAAGAATGCTTTCCAAGGTGAAGATTACTCTTGAACTAACAGAAGTGTGTTGGTAGAGTCACTGTATTTTGTACAAGATATGCAGAGGAACACAGGATAAGCAATGGATTTAAGTGAAGGGACCAGCATGATATGGCAAGACTTAGAATCATAAGGTTATTTTTTGATATTCATATAGAAACATTCAAATAAGCAAAATATCCCCTTGCAATTCATCTTAAAGTTGTCCCCCTTCAAATTAAACAACTATTTTGTCCCCTTTGGATTGGACATATTATCTGGAAATGACTCATTCAGATTGCCCATTGTAAATGATATTTGGGCGGCAACCTTCATGACATATATGTGTCTATGGGCTGTATGTTGGTTCTAAAGATCCATTGACCTTTTTGTCTAGAGATGAACATATCTAAATGTGGAGCAGAAAAATTTTATAAATTAAATATAGGGAGAAATGAGGGCAGAAGATCTTCATTACGAGAGCAAACAATTCCCCTTGTTTTTTCCCTTAAAAAATATAGGACCAATTCTTCCCCTTCTCTGCCCCAGATCTCCTTTCATGTAAAAGAGCCCTATATGTACCCATATGTTCTGTAAGATAAACCCCTTCCCTCCCCTCCAAGATAAATACCCCCAAGTCCTGGTCAGACCAAACCAAAAAAAAAATCAATTTTGACATACCACGTTACAGAAATTTAACAACAAACCAGCAAATCAATAAACCTCAAACCCTTCAAATTCCTACAATTACTTTCACATTTAAAAAATTGCAACACTGTCTTCCTCACTATAAATCTTCTGTCATCAGGAATCATTTTCCACAATTTCCATGCAGTTTCAGGAAGGCTGCTTGCATTTTGAACCATATACATAAGAACATATCTATTGAAATGCATCATATCAACCGATTTAGAAAGAAATTTACCAAGAATACCATGAATCCATAAAAACACAGTCGACATATATAATCCATTTATTTTGCCGTCCACAGAATCAAAACATCTATTCAACACGAAGAGTTTTCTCTCAACTCAAAAGAGATAGCTCACAGATCTTTTTTTTTTTTATAAAAAAAAAAGGGGAAAAGACAAACCTAGGGTAACAGTTTCCCTGCCCGGAAAACTGCAAACTTGGATGCCTCCGAGTACGAGTAAGGGATCCCATGCTCCTTCAGGAAGCCCTCCAGCAACTCCTTGGCCCTCTCAGGGTCGGCGGTCTCGCACTCCACCTCGTAGCTCGTGCCGAAGTCGTACTGGGTCTCGTCGAGCTCCAGCTTGAGCCCCTCCTTCCACCCATACACCGCCCTGACGTTCCGGAACCCACCCAGGCAAACAAAAGAGCTCCGTTCCTCCGATTCCACAGCTTCACCGCCCAACCCGAACTCGTCCTTGATCCTTCCCATGATCCGCGACGAGCCGGCCATGGTCGCGAGGCGCCAGGGCTCGGCGACGCAGGCGCGGCCGAGGGAGGGGTCGATCTCCTCCTCGTCCTCCTCGACGCGGCTGACGCCGCCGGCGAGACGGGCACGGGCCTTGAGGGAGAGGACGCAGCGGGAGTCGCCGTCGTAGAAGCGGATGCGGAGGACGGCGAGGCGGGCGGAGAGCTGGCCGGCGGCGCCGTCGAAGAAGAGGTTCTCCTGGAGGTGGGTGCGGAGGTGGTGAGGGGCGAGGGCGTCGGAGAGCCGCTGGTGGGCGGCGGCGTCGGGTAGGCGGAGCTTGACCTCGACCTCCATGGGGCTAGGGCTGCTGGAGACCGATGCGCTGACCTTTGGAGGCGGGATCGAGGAAGAGGTTGGGGTCGAGGTACTTGTGGAGGGGATTAGGGTTAGGGTTAGGGCTAGGGTTAGTGGAGTGTTGGCCGCCCCGGGGTTGTTTGAGAGCGCGTTGGCGGAGGACGTCTTCGAGCTCTTCCCTGTCCTCCGCCTTCACTTCGATCTTGCTGGGTTTTCGCCTCAGCATTCCCTGTTACTCTCTCTCTCTCTCTCTCTCTCTCTCTCACCCACCCACACAGCGAGCAGTCTATTGATAATATCCTCACCTTTCCATGCATCATGGGTGGCGGTGGTTTCACTGGGTGGTCAACAAACCCGACAGCAAAAAAAAAAAGCATTTCTTACAGAAATATCTTTAGTTAGGTACAAACAGGTAAAAAAAAATGATTATATTAATAGAAATGCCACTGAAAGCAAAAAATATATATATTAATTTTATTTAAATAAATTATATAATTCTTGTGAAACCATAAAATTTATTTATCATCTTAAAATCTTAACCATATAGGCTCTATGATGACAATTCAAGAATTTTTTTTTTTTTTTTTTTTTTTTACGAAAAAGGAACATGTGGCTAATGAAAATAATATAGATTATGATTAGTTATTAAAAAAATAAAAAATAATTAGTGAAAAAATTTTAAAAAATAAAAAAAAAGAAAAGAAAATGAACCATTTTCTTATATTTGAAAAAAATTGAAAGAACTTTAATATCCTTTATTAAATTCTAATTTTTTCTTTGAACAAATCTTTTTTTCATCTTTTCATCAATCCAATAGATCTTTTTCATCAATCCAATAGATCTTAAGGTACATTGTCTACCGGTCTAAGTGGTGCTTACTCTTTTAATTTTTTTTTAAATTTCCTTCTTCTTATCTATTTCAAGCTATAACCCAAACTCTTTTATATATATATATAAAGTGAAGGTAGAGAAAAACCTTCTCTATACCACTATATAATGGTGTTATATATAACAGCAGAAGTAAAGATTTATCGAGATTTCGTAACGGATCATAAAACATTGAGATATTGAATTTATAATCGAAGAGTTGCCATAATAAACTAGAAAATTAAAGAATGCAGTTTCGATCACGAATTAAGCTTGATAAATTGTTAACTAGGATGGCATGCAGCAATTCATTGTTTGAATTTAATGTGAGTTGAAAGAGAAGGTGAAGCAAACTTGGACCAAACTTAGACATTTATCACTCTCCCCTTAAGTAACCTTTAATACAGCAAGCAATGATTGTGTACAACCCAAAGCTCAGCTGGTTTGTAGTCTTTGGTTTAAGAGGGAATAGATGCTAAGCTAGAACAGCTCCAGCCTATCAAATGCCATCATGTACCCAAGTTGTTGTAGATCCTTGTAGCTTGGGCTGGAAGGCTTTATGCCTTGAAACATTGAACCATGTATTAGATAGTTGTAACATGATAATATAATCAGAAAAAGGAGATGAATACCCGTCAAGAAAATGGCTGAGCATCTGAGTACTCTTAGTCAGGTGAAAAAGACCACTTCCTGGTTGGCAGGTCTCCCAATGGTTAGAAACATCAGTCGCAAATGAAAACTTTGGGCCAAGAAATGTGATGCTAGTCATGGCTGTGCCACTTCTCTGTATAATAATTTCATCCACTCTATATGTACCTAAGATATTATTTTGCATAGGCCCTGCTGATGTAGCACCAAATTAGCCATCCCAAATTTGGAGGCCAAAATTGATTTCCCTGTGAATATCATAAACCAATTTCCCTCTCATATTTTGAGCACAAACATTACATTAGACAGGAGACCTTTTCTCCACTAGAGAATCAACATAGCCTCTTCTGTTAAGTGGACAGGCAAAAAGAAGTTTGACATCACAAGTGCAAGTGATGTTATGTAGGCATAACAGATGATGAAATGTACCTTATCTGTACAATAATCACAGATAGTTTCAGGGCTCAAATTCGAATGCTGCAGTCATGTCTGCAAAGAAGACAAACACCAAAGAGAATACTTTCCTTTTCACCATGCATGAACTAGTGTGTTCCTGAAATAACTGTCATGCTCTTACATGATGAGCATGCATGACATGAACTTCATACTTAAAATCAAAACACAGATGAAACCAGATAACTTGCAGGCAGTACCAGTAACTTCCATATTTCAACTCATATCATTTGGATTATTTTGATCGCAAATGAAACCTTTGTAACTAAATTGCAGTATTATATGAAATTCTAGAAATTACTCTTGGAGATTTAACTATGTATAAAAATATAAAATAGGTTAAAGAAAACCAGTACAGAATAAGTAAACCACGTTGTACAATGAAATTTTGTCTAAAAGACAGGAAGATGCTTGAACATCTATAATAAAGCGTGCTACAAAACTTATTTTTATCTTTGGAAAATGTGCAAACCTCCTGTTCACCAACCAAGTTATGACTACAAACGTACTCCTTACATGCATTGCCTGCAGCATCTTCATTTATTCTAGGCTAGTACTTGGAAAGTGTTCAAGTTGACCCTCAAATCTCTGGTGACAACAGATGGAGCAAAATCTTGGTGCAGTATTTCTGACAGGCCAATATTTTTGTTTCCAACCTGCATATGCCTAACTTTGTTTAGGAAGCAAGTTGAAACAACTTAAGTGGATGGCAAAGGTAAGCAAAATTTAAAAATGCAAATGCATAAACAATTAAAATATGTGCAAAAAATAATAATTATGTCTATTTAACAAAAAAAATCATGTAATTTAATAAGACATTAAGCAATTTTGTACTTTTTGCTCACTTTTCAAGGCATTGAAGCTTAATTATGAACAACACCAAGAGACATCATTTGTTTCTGAATTCTCATCTTTCATGTTTATCTGCCCTGTACCAGCCACCATGCCGTAAAATTCTTTTGTGATAAGCAGCAACACATGTGCTAGTCATTAATCCTTGACATGACTGTGCTTCTCACAATAATTATTGACAATTTTAGTCTTTTATTATCCTCATACATATCTTTTGTAAGCAAAGAAATGATGCAAAAGTAAAAGAATCAAGGTCTATGGGAGTGGAGTAAAAGAAATACGAAGAAGAAGAAGAAGCCAAAGCAAAAGATGAAGTTCTTAGCTGTTGTATCTTTTCTTTTCCATAAAGTTATCTAAGGCAGGCTCTTTTCTTTTCCTAGAGTTCTCATTGGTAGGGTCAAATTTTGATTCTTTATCTTTTATCTATAAAAAAGAGGGAACCAATCTCTTAGTCTTTCTTTATTTTCTAAGAAAATTAATTTAAATTGTTTTCCTTTAAGAAAACCCAACTAGCAGATAATTGGAAATCCCTTGTTTAGGGGATTTTCTGATAGATCAAAGGAAAAAATGGCAATTTACATACTCATTTTTATTAGCCATCACCCTTTTTTGCATTTGATGTTATACATATCCTACCAGACTTCTAAGATATTACTCTATCTCCAACATTCACCAATTATATATTAATAAGTTTGATTCCTCTATAATGCAACACCTCCAGCAAAATTTCGGCATTACATTACTTCTAGGAACTCAATTGTCTTTTTACTGATCATACAGATTTTACCAGCTTAAAATACATAAATCAAAAATGGATTTTTATGTGAAGCTCCATACTACCGACACTTAGCCTCTTCAAAAGTTAACCTGTTATCTTGTACCAAAAATTAACCTATTAACAGTAGTTTTTTCAGAGACCAGTCTTCCCTTCACTGACATTGTTCATATGGACCACCTTGCAAGCAACTTTCCAGTGCTCTTTATCATCACCTAGCAACTTTTCTGTGCAGTCTTAATACCACAGCAGCACCGGTAGTTAACTTATGTACCAACCCAGCTAAAGACCCCTATAATCATAACATGGCTTCCATCTCTTTGCATTTTTGTCAACAACAATCATGACATGATGGCAACAACTTCTTATAGTATTTGCATAAACTTTCATACTCAACTATTGATTTCCTGATCAACACTATTTTATTGTGAAAGCTAAAGTGATTTCTGGACATCTGGCATTGGAAATCTTTATGCAAGTGGGCATACATATGAATGCTATTGTACTTCTTTTGCCATAATTTCAACCTTTGCTTTGTTTCCTTGTTTACCATATTTATGTTGATTGCCAACTTGTTCGCAAACTCATATGCCACCAAGCATTATCCACCAGAATATAGAGTTTCTAAAATGGGTTTCAGAGACGGTCACAAATATAAAGGGTTCATATATCAATAAATCTTTGGGTTATTGCTTCACTCTTTGTCAGAATCTCTGTTTGTTTAAGCTTATTGCTCATATATAGATGGATCTACTTCTTTGGTAAATATTTACTGGCCATTATTATGAACATACTGGTTGATAGGAATAGTAGCATAACTGATAGAAAAACCAACGTCAAACTCCCACAAAAGCAATCTAATGAACCATATAGGCATGTTGCTACATGAAAAAAAAAAAAAAAAAAATTAGATGATTCAGGCATCGACATAGCTCGATACAAGTGAAGTTAACCAGAGAATGGAACAGCACAAAGGAAAGAACATCAGTACACACTCCTTATTGGCATAGGATACAGCATCATATTCATATGAAGCAACGAGAAGAGAGCATTAGTTGATAAAGTAAATGAGATAAAAGATCCCATATAGCATACCTTGTGAGGAATGGCAAATGAGTGATCCCTGAGAGATTTACCATTAGTCTTCAGACTACCTAAACGTTCTATTATCATATGGAATTGCTGAACTACCTCATTCATTAGCACAGCTCTCTCCTGGACGCGCCGCAAAAAGACCTTCTTCAGAAGCCACATATCTTCTTCAAGTGATTGTAGTTTATATTGGATTTGTTGGAACAAGTCAGGCTGGGCCTTCATCTTACGAGCACCATCGCCAGTTCTAGCCCTGTTAGTCTTCTTGTAAGGAACCATAGCCTTGGCTTTTGAAACACCCTCCCATTTTCTTCCTCTGGTTCCCATATTTGAAAACCCGACCTGTTTTCTTGTTTCTTTCCCACTTCTCTGCCTACACTTGTTCCCCTGAGAGAACCCTTCGACCGAACTGCTCCCACAAGACCGAACCATCGAAGCCCCTCTTCTCATTTCATTCATTCGAAAGATCTCGTCTTCCGCCATTTATTGGATCTATAGTTTCCAAAATGAGCAAATCACCTAATTTATGCTGATAGGTCAATCAAAAATGCAATTTTTATGCCTTTCAAGTAGCATAATCGTTTATGATTCGGATAAAAATGCAAACTTTGGAGGCCTCCATTATCTGTCTTTAATGCAGAAAGCATTAAAAAAAAAAAAAAAGGGAACCTCAGAGAAAAATTTTCGCCACCAAAAATGAACATGGGAGAAGGTTCATTTAAAGCAACGACAAGGACCAAGAGACCTCACGGACAACTTCATTTAATAGATGAATATAAAGGTATGCAACGAGAGCTGAAAGCCTGTGCGTGAAAAGAGAAAAGGCGCTGGTTAGAATTCTTCAAGGGAAGCAAAGTAGAGGGACAGAGAGGAAACATGCTTGCTGGAGCAATGGAAAATCTACCGCTGAGTATTTTTGCCTCTGAGTGTAGATTTCTGTGAGGCCTTTCTTTGTTTCCTCTGAAAGAAACCGGGAGAGAGAGAGAGAGAGAGAGAGAGAGAGAGAGAGAGAGGGGGAGGAAAGCTTGGAGCTTTGCGGGACGTGGTTTCAGCCTTTTGGTGGTTACTTTGTAATCATCTTGGAATCTATATTCATTTTGCCGCCTTCGCGATTAGTTGTCTAATTCGGCGACGTCACGGCGCTGGAGCGCATCCTAAGCAGTGCTAAGATCACACGGCATTTCGTTGCAACTTCTCATCCACATCTAATTTCCCCTCCCTTATAGAGTAGTATTACGGTAACAAAACCTCACACTTTAAAAGGTACAATATAACTCTCTTATTAGAGCATAATTGACCATCGCAGTATAAGTTGCCAACAATAGACTCAAATTTAGCGGGAGATTTATGTTTTTTAATTTTAAATTATATATATATATATATATATATAACACATCACATGCGAGGGTCCAGGCTCTGTCAGAGTTTGGAAGACAAATCTTACCTGCGAAGTATCCTAGAAAGGATAGGGTGGAGATCATGTTCTTCGGATCAGTTTGCCATGTCGTATAATGGAGCCATGTGCCATCAGCTCATGCAATAATACACACGGAAATCATTCATTTGAAGACCCAATGGCTCATGCACACACCATGGTTCATGCAAGATCCTTGCATCCATCACCTCATGCAATAATACACACGGAAATCATTCATTTGAAGACCCAATGGCTCATGCACACACCATGGTTCATGCAAGATCCTTGCATCCATCACCTCATGGACATCCAACCAGGAGATGGACTGCTCTGATGATCAATTTTGTGCCTAGAACGGCTTGTAGACCTAATTTCTGGATTGAAACCTTGCATGTAAAATAAGCAAATGAGGCAGAAAAATATTCTTGAGGTTTAGAAGATTGCTAGTAAATGAAGAGGTTCGATATCAGGAGTTGCATGGAACAAGAAATAAACTATTTCACTTCCACAGTCACCTAGAAGTAACTCAAATAAATGCCTTGTGTTATTCAAGGCTGCCTCAACTTGATCTACAGTCAATTTCATACTATCTATATTCCAGCATTTAGAATGCATGATGGAGCTCCAGTCGCATATGAATTTGCACTTAACAGCAAAGCAAAACTAGATGTCTCGGCGCTCCAAACAGCCACTGAAGGTATACTAGTTCTTGAAGTTAACAAGAAAGGATAAACTTTGACAGCCAAATATGAATCAAACCATCAAAGAAACATGGCCTAAATGGGCAATAGCTTCAGCGAGTCTGTTGGCTTTGACATTGTACTGAATTGTTCGACTTTGTTGAACCCCAGTTGGGGTGACTGGAGAACTTCAGCTTTGACCAACAACATCTCAGACGAAAGAACTTGAATTGAGAAGGATGAGTAGCTGTGTCCTTAAAATACCATGATGGAAAACCTAACGATAAATCAAATTGAAGCGACGTGCTCTTGGAAAGCATGAGGCATGCTGGGCCTCCAAGATGTTCCATTAGGGCCATCCATGAGGGCGATTCCCACAGCAGATAGCTCTTTCCTGATCTCATCGGATCTCTCATACTGTTTATTTTTTCTTGCCAAACTCCTTTCTTCGATTCTCTGCAGCACTTCCTCTTCTGTAAGTCCAGCTCTCCTTAAAGCCTTCTCTCTCAACTGCTGTAACACCTGCTTACAACAATAGTTTCCATAGCTGAAAGAGTAAACTCTAGTAATTTACTCAAATATATATTAAAAAAAAAAAAAAGTACTCACCTGATGGTAACTAGAAGGCATCAATCCTAGAACACTCAAAACATTCTTTATTTCCTTTTCAAGAGCAAAAATGGACTCGATTCTAAGGTTCTGTTTCTTTCCCTGATTACAATGCCAAGCACAAACATAAATTATATCAGTTGCATGGACTTCAGAACGTATAATTTGCCAGAGAATTTGTCCCTTAAAAAAACTGACAGACAAATTCTAAATGTTTACTAGATCTAAATGGGATATGGCTATCTGGTAAGACTTACTTGATAGCTTAAATTTCTTTTACCTTGCGAGTATGGAGAAGATCGTTGATGGTTTTTAAAGGCTCAGAGAGGCCACCTAATACAACAGGAGTGTGCAGATCATCTGACATTGAGTTCTCAAAATCAGCATGAAACTTTTGGATGCAGTTCAGTGTATCAGCTGGTATAGAATCGTTCAGATTTCTTGCATCATTCTGACTCAAAATTTCTTCACAATCACATAAGGTCTGAAACCATCCAAAGAAAATGATCATGCACAAGTCATTAAATCAATACAAAAGGTAAGGAATGAAATGTGAAACCTGATAGATGTAAAATAACCGATCAGATGCAGCATCAATCTGCGCTCTTGAGTAATTGATTGGGGACCGATAATGTGTACCAATTAAGAAAAGCCGCAAAGCCAGTGGATGGTACAGCTCTATGACCTGAGAAAAATTTGAAGTCAAAAACTACTGAGCCTAAATAACAAACGAGACTGATTATAATATTTTCAAATACCTCACGGATAGTGAAGAAATTTTTAAGCGATTTTGACATCTTTTCTTCATCCACAGTGACAAAGCCATTATGTATCCAGTAACTTATGTTACTTTTGCTACAGGCAGCACAACTCTGCGCTATTTCATTTTCATGGTGCGGGAAAACAAGGTCCATCCCTCCACCATGTATGTCAAATGAGTGTCCTAGATAAGCTGCACTCATGGCACTACATTCAATGTGCCATCCTGGCCTTCCTGGTCCCCAAGGGCTCTCCCAATATGGTTCCCCAGCCTTTGCAGACTGCAAGAAGTGCAAAATCAAGCAGCTTCATCAAATCCAATATAAGGAGCATACACAAGAGAAGAAGAACAGAAAACCAACTGAAAACAAATGTTATCTTACTTTCCACAAAGCAAAATCAGCAGGATTTTGCTTTCTTGAGTCCACAGCAACCCTTTCCCCTGCCCGATTATCTTCTAGTTTCCGTCCAGATAATTGGCCATAGGCAGGGTATTTGTCAACAGAAAAGTAAACATCCCCATCAATTCTGTAGGCACAACCATTATCAATAATCTGTTCAAAAAAAAAACAGTAATACCAAAGTCAAAAAACTATGTATTGGCTGACCTTCTCTACACCACCTTTTTTATTTTAAGAAGAAAGATGAAATTGCATATTAATAGACTACTAGGTTCAATTTCCTAATATGCCTCAAGAAAATTGCACATTGGGACATTTTGATTCTGCTAGATAGTGTGCTAACTATATTACATACAGACGTTATAATTATGACCCCTTCATGTGGTGATACTCATTGGTGTGACCAATATCACTTGTATAGAAATAAGCTGATATTCTTATTGATTTTAGATTCAAATGAAAACATGCACCTCATTTCTCAGAAAGTGGAGGGGAAGGGTGGACAGATTGTCATCTAGAACTCCCCACTCAACACAGATCACATGCATCACAATGAATCAGAAAAGATCCTTAAGTGGTTGTATTGCTGCAAAAGTGAACTATTATAGTAGAAGCTATAGCAGGAGACTTCATTGCAGCCGCAGGAAGAGGATCCTACCAAAAAAAAAGATTTTGTTAATAATTTTTTAGATCTGAGTCAAAAAGAGATCGAGAGTCATTTGAGGATTAACAGTCCAAAGTCCTTGAATTCCGTCGGAAGCTGATTGGCGTATATGAAGAATGCAGAAATTAGATCTACTACTGAAGAATTTTGACTAATCAGATTTGTAGGGCATGACTTAAGTAACCTCTGGGAGTTGCATCTTATGTCATCATTTGCCTACTTAGAGTAGGGGGACACAGGTTGGGCCACATTGCTACTGTTACGATGTGTGATCATTAATTTGGCACCATATCCCTTTTAATTTGGACCATAACAAAATGGTCAATGATTTGAAATGTCTAGCATCTTTTGTGCATCCTATCAACCCATGGATATTAGACAGTAATGCAAATATTTCCTCAATGTCCTTTGCATTTTGATTGGGTACTGACATGATGGTTAGATAAATGAAGAATCACTTCCCGAATAAGATTGAAGGTCAAGCATTCTGATCTATCATAAAATACTGACTGGGAAAAAAAAAAAAAAAAGAAAAAAAAGAGAAGCAGAATTAGGAAAGGAAGACGGAAAACTCTAAAAGCTGTAGTGTATGTCAAGAGACATTGTGAAGATTCACAGGAATCAGTACACCATTGAACATCAGACCAGATACCAGAATCTGGTAGAGACAAATAAGCATAAACCAGTGCAGCATGCAATGAACAGCAAGCAAGCATGCTAAATCCATCAGAATGCAAATGAAGATATTCATAACCAACAGGCATCAATTCAACTCAGAACCAAAAAAATGGTGGCATTTTACTAAAAACAAAAAGAAAGGCTTAGAGTGGACATCATGTTCTTCTTTCCATTTTACTCCTCTCAGATGTGTACATTATGATATTCAGGCATCATTCACCTATACCTAGTTCTTTATGAGAAGGAATTAATGCATATATAGATCCAAGTCAATTATGAAATACATGAGATTGAAAAAAAAAAATTGAAAATTTATTGATGAGGCATGAAGGTGATACATAAGAACAAGTTCTAAGGAAAATTATTTAAATTTGAAAATTTAATTTAGCTTAATCCAAGTATGGTAAAATCTAAATGCAATACCTGACGCACATATGCGAGTGCAATAACCAGGTTAATCCCCAATCCAGTAAAAACAATACAATTATGTTACCTACTCAATGTCTATAATCACATCAGCTCTGCCTAGCGCAAAACCTAAAAATGTTACGTATGCATGTACGTCAGTAAAAATAAAACGTTAACAATACCATCTATAATCATATAAGCTATGCCTCATGGAAAACTTAAATATGTTATGATATAATCTGTAAAATTACCTTCTTAATCATATCTATAATCTGGACCATGTGATCAGAAACGCGTGGTTCGACAGATGGAGACAAGCATTGAAGAGAAGCCATGTCCGTAAGGAATTCATTACAATAGCGGCTGCTCAATGTTAAAGGATCTTCCCCGAGTTCATTTGCTCTAGTAATTATCTACAGAATTCCAAAAGTGCAGAACTCAGGTTTCCTGTCATAGATATATATGTAAGAAAGCAGTTGGTATACAAGTTTTGTTATGAAATTGTGCAAGAATATGATAGTGCAGCATGATGTGAAAATCAATCTTCACAAACCAAAATAGCTTCTCATTCCTTGACTGCAGCAAGAAAGATATTGTGGAAAATAAATAAAAAAACAATAGACAAGAACCCAGATTGCAACTTGTGAACGAAGAGTCATCAGCTGGTGCTAGATGTATGGAAAGTAAAAGCTGTGTATTGGCATGGTCTTTCTGCATTGCTTATCCATGTTATCAAGAACTTAGAGATTTTATTATATATATGTGCAGACACCCCCCCCCCCCCTCGCGGGGGGATTAATTGTCTCGCTTAACTTAAACTAATAAGATTTCTTTGGCTATTTTAATGTAACGTGCCATATCACATCATATGATCATATCAAGTACTAACTTGAAATTCCAAGTCACCCTCTAAGTAATTTTTTAAAGAGCTGTACATCTTCTCCTGTCCACCAGCTTGATCATGCCATTGCTCATTATAAACATTGGTAGATATTAGCATTTGCTATGTGGTGAGACTGGCACTTCCTAAAATAAGTCTAGTTAAGATATGACATGGTGAGATTTAGATCTACTATATAAATGTATCATAAAAGTAAAAACACTTGATCACATGACAACGATCATGCAACAACATGCGTGCATCACTTAAAATGCTCTCAGCAATGTCCGCATATCCATTAGATTTAGAAACAGCTTCTTTTCTCCTGAAAATCCAGTAGCAGACTATCTCCCTAAATTTCACCTACAACTGTTTCTCACTTCCTTTAATGGATGAAGCTCAACTTCTAAAATAAGGTAACCAATCTTAAGATGCATTGAACATCTTATATTTCAAAATCCTGAATTTTAGATTTCAAAAGTTAGATGCTTGGTTGCTAAGAGAAGAAAGTTTAAAAATGGAAAGTTACAAGATGGCAGAGGCAAAAGTTGTGAACTTAGAAATTTCTGCTCAAAATAGAGATTTCTGATTCCATGATTTGCAAGATTTCATGAGATTTCATATGTACTACCAAATATCAAATCTTTTTATTCCAGTTAACATAAGCTAACGATCCTGTATCTTTAGTTATATGAAAAATGCCTTTAGTTCACCAAATTATTAAGTTCCAAAGCTTGCAAATATGTCTTCCAAGTCTCAACAATTTATGACTTGTATAAATAAAAGCTATTTTTATTCTTTAAGGCAAAGTGTTAATAAGCCAAAAGAAAAGATCAATCTTGATAGTAAATAAAACACAAGAAACCAAGATACAGATAAGAAGACATATCGAACAACTCATTCCATTCATTTATCCATATCAATCCATTTTTCTCACATACTCTTCCTTGTTCTTATATTGATTCAGTGATTAGGCCTTTTCCTTGCACCTGCAGTCAAGAAAGCTCATCCATACTTATCTCAAATTACCTCAAATATGAACTTATGAAATTACTCTAATGAAAAGCAAAACAAAATGGACCACAGCCTCTTCCTATCCTCAACTTCCTCTAGGTTCTACTTTAGCAAATTCTAGTTTGTTTTATCTCCAATGACAATACGGCAGGTCCAGTTGGCTGCCCAAGATTCTCAACACGTTCAAAAGTTAGCAAGTTTTGAAGTGCTAATGCCACTTGCATAGAAGACACTGACGCAAGCACACCACAAGTTGAAGAAAGAGGGTTGTATGGCAATCAACATTCAAATGTTTGTCAGTAGCTCATTACTTGCATTAAAAATGCTCTATTAAATTACATGTGTATTACAAGCCAGCTCAATTTCTATGACATTTCCAGGTAGCAGGATGTTATAATTTTTGAAATTAAGTGTCTGATAAGAAAGCTATAGCTTTTTCTGAAGTCTGATATTGAACAATGCATTCAGTAGACTGTTTGGATGAATTGATCAAATAGAAGAACAGATATGCACATCAACTAAAAACTACAGTAGTCACCTTGTCATCAACATCAGTGAAGTTCCGCACATAACAGACTTCATATTTCAAATACTGCAAATATCTGCCAAATTTGTCATGATAATATAATGATTACCAATCAGTTTGAACAACATGAGTTGACTAGCAAAAAGATAACATGTTCATAAAATCGGATGCATAAAATCTAGTCATTGCAGAAGAACAAATAACTTAAGTAGTTCAATACTTGAATCTGTGACGCGCAACTGCATAAGCATATACATGATAATTTTTTCAGTATCAAACAAATTATTACATAATATGAGAACTTTTGGAAGAACAGAGGAGACAAATTCAGCAAAAATTCAGCAATATGGTCGTAAGATAAACTACAAAAAAAAAGTGCTGACACGAAGTTCGCACCATAATTACAGAGATATCATGGAAACGACAAATCCAGAACCTGGTTTCCATTAAGCTCAAGTCCCTTTAGTGTATGATCATTCCAAACACTTTCAAAGTATAGAACAATGTGGGCCAATGGAAGGTCAATGTCCTACTTTTGACTTACCAAGCGATTCATGCTACAACAGTTGTATGCAGGTTTTCATCAGCCAAAATCACCTTGGCCAAGAATTCAGCACTGACTCATAGGGTTAATTTCAGAAGGCAATCCAATCAATTAAATGCAAGTTTTGATGGATCATATGAGCCATACAGACAAGATAAGCTTGTTAGTTTAGTTTAATCTTGTGCTCCAAGTGTATCAATAAATAGGCTTGCTGTATATGGCACATGTTTAAGCATTCTTAAACCAACAATCTTTATCATCATTTTATAAGCCCCTTTCCATCCATTAAAATTAAGGACTAAGTTTATTATCATCACCAGATTTTGCACATCCTTTTTCCACACCTTCCATTTATCATAAATTCCCGACTCTATTTTTCTGAATCCAAACCCCTCTCCTTTATCCTGGGGAATCTATGGTAAAACAGAAAAGCATATGGTGAGGAATGAAAATATTAGAAGAATCATTAAGTTACACTAATTGACAGCAAATCAGTGGAGAATTAATTATGATGGTATCACTATGTGTGAGGAGACTCCATTTTCATCTCTACAGCGCTCCACTAATGAGCTTGGACCCTCTTCACACCCAATATGTTTAACCATATGACATCAAGCCTTACTGTTTGCCTCTTAAAATTTCCCTTAAGTTTCAGAGGCCTATCTCTATCTTATAATATCTCAGAAGCAATTCTTCATCCACTTGGAACTAACTTCATTCTATATGTAATTGTTCACTTTGCTACTTTTTCTTAATAATTGTCCAAGATAATATAAATAATCACTTTGCTACTTTTCCTTAATAAAATCTTTCTTGTCTCATAAACAAATATGACACGATTTGCCAAAAACTTGTACCCAGGAACTTCTCTTGTACATCAGCAATAGACATATCTGTGATGATATAAAGTTATATAAGCTAACCTTCAACTCTTACCATGCCCAAGATAACTGTACATGATCTTTCCTTGACTACTTTCTACACTTATCACTACTTGTTTATCAATGTAAATAACAATTTCATGCAAATTACTCAAGTACACCTTAGTTTCCGCCTCAATTTGCCTTTTACGAAGAGTTGTGAAGCTTTTCATTTTAAATTATGAAAGTTCAGAGAAAGCGAACAGAAATTTACGAAGCTAGGATGATGAAAGATGCAAGTTGATATAATTAATAGTGAGGCAAGATTCAGATATTTGTCCCAAATGATTAGAAAAAAAGCTTGGCGACCATGCTTCAGGTCAAAACATCTAATGGAGATAGATTAGCCCATCATGTAAAATTGGATCTTTATAAGAACCCAATTTTCAAATTTAATTTTTAACCAAAGAAAAAAAAAAGGGGAAAAAAAGCGCACCAAATACAAAACTCCACTGCAATTCTCTACCATAATTCGTGAATCCCAAACCACTCAGACGAACAAAAACTCTTATATAAGGGAGATGGGTATCAAAAAAAAAAAAAAAAAAAAAAAATGAAATTAAAATCACCAATTTGCTTGAGAACTTACCGATAAAGGACGTCGAAGGTGACATAGACCCGAGCGTGGCCGATGTGGCTGAGGTCGTAGGCAGTGACGCCGCACACGTACATGCCCACCTTCCCGGGGACCCGCGGCCGGAAGAGTTCTTTCTGTTTGGTCATAGTGTTGTAGAGATAGAGCTCGGCGGAGGGCTTCGATCCGGCCGGAATCGGCGCCATTCCGGAGGCGTTGGCGGTGGAGCGCGGTGGGGAATGGGGAGAAGGGGAGGAGGAGGAGCAAAGGGCTCGGGAGAAGGACGAGGGGCGCGTCTTCCTCGATTGGAGGAGGAGGGAAGAGAGAAGGGAAGGCACGGGGAGTCGGGCTCTCGTCCTCGCGACGGAGAACAGGGAGGAGGAGGATGGGAGGAGGAGGCAGTAGCGCTTCAGCGACGCCGTTCCCATTCCGCCTCTTCGTTTCTCTGGTCTTCACCACTCACCGCGCGGCGTTTGATATCCACTCCCCTGGTTAACGCCAGGGAACGGGAGGGGGGTGGGTCGAACATTGAGGACACGTGGTTTGCACGTGAGTGAAGGGTGTGAATGTGATAAGGAATCAAGAACGGTGCTCGGATGTGGGACTAATAATTTTTGTCCGCATATTTTACGGGCAAAATTTTAAAAAAAAGGAAAAGAAATGTGAAATCGGAGGGTGATGGCTTCAGTTCCGACGGTGGTTCGATCCCTCACCCTATAAGATGGGAGGGAATAACGTGCAAAATGATCCAAATTTTTTTTTAAAAAAAACAAAACTTATAAAAATTTTTCCTCTATTCTTGATATTAAAATGTGGCAAATCTAGATTATTTTTTTATAATTCTGCAGTAGAAAATATAAAACTTCATGTCCTGCATTCCAGGTTGGCATACTAATCTAATCAACTTCACCATCAAGTACCCTTTGGATACGCTGTTTATTAATATTTTGATATGCATATTTTATGAGAAATTTTTGCGAGTGAAGCCTGCGTGTGATTTACTCTGAAAGTATTAGACACTATAAACAATCCTTTTTTAGACCATGCTTATTATTGATGAATCCCTCTTTTTTTTTCTCACCATGCTTACCTTTTCTTTTTCTCGACAATTATCAATGTTGGGGGCACACAGGTCCGCCACCTACAGAACATCATCCATGACCATCATGTGACCAGACTACAGCACCATCAAAATTGGTTAGGCAATCTCAATTACCGAATAAAAACATCATAATTGATTTTTTTTTTTTTTTTTTTTTTCTATTTCACAATCATGATGCACTCAACTCAGAGTATTCACAACCTCTGTTGAAGGATCCGGTCGAATGGATCGCATCTGATTCATGAATGAATGAATCCGCTGAGACACCCGCAAGTATTCACAACCTCTGTTGAAAGATCCAGTTGGATGGATCGCATCTGATTCATGAATGAATCCGCTGAGAAACCAGCACGGGGTAGTGCTGGAGTCGCCTGACCGTTATGTTTAGCTGCCAGGGAGAGATTGGAAGATGTCATGAGTCAACACCACACAGCATGCACCTTAGAAATTTCATAATGCCCTGGCTGAGGCCTCCAAAAGATGACCAAGATTTGTCTCTAGTTTCAAAGGTCTACTTTGATGAAACCCGAAGGCAAAAGTGGATTCTAAAGCGTGTGTCTAAGTTCAATCATCATGCCAAATGGACCAGGATAATGATAAAAAGCTTCTTTTTGCCGAGCAATTGACTGAAACAAATCTATGGGCTCGAACAGCAGTACACCTGTCAGAGTCTGTCGTGGTTCAGATACAGTCATAGAGAAATAGCATAGCAAACAAAAAGAAGTCACGAAATGCAAACAGAGCATAAATAAATAACATGTCATTCTAAATTACAAAATGGTATTGGCAGATGGCGAAAATAGATGAAGACAAAGCTTGAGTACAGTTTCTCAGAAGTCATTCGCGCGATGATGAACAACGTGACACACGGCCCTCAACAATCGAAAATAGAAAGCAGCTGCTAAACTGAAAAGTTGCTGCAGCCATAATTTCTTTTGGCATGTCGGCACCAAATACAGCAGGACTTTGAACTACTCCATGGGTATGCCATACCTAATAGAATATTTATTTATACCCTTGGCACAGCAGTTATCTGCTTTTAAATACAATACAAAAATACAATGGAACAATCACTTAAAAGCTTGTGCTCACAAGAAGAAGCATGACAAACAGGTAAACCACAATTTTATGAAAACTGTCTATATTTCTCTCTGAAATCATCTGTCAAAATCATGACAACTTATCTAGCGCATGAAAAATTTGTCTGCCTAGGCACTGGGCATAACAGCACAACAGGTAGAGACCAAGTAACAAAATAAAAATAAGAATGGAAGAAGGTACAGAAGACCATGGAAAAAAGGATAGATAAAAAGGATGGCTTCGGGTAAGGAAGAAGCGGTGTAGAGGATGGGAAGCATTTTCTAAGGAAAGAAGCAACTCTGAAGTCATTTTCTTTCTCGTTTAGAAGATCTTGAAGAGAAGACCTCCGTGTGTGGCGAAGAAAGGAGCAAATACAAGCGATTCCACAGCCATGAGCTTGATGAGGATGTTGAGTGATGGCCCTGATGTGTCCTTGAGAGGGTCCCCAATGGTGTCACCAATCACAGCAGCCTTGTGGGGATCTGAACCTTTGGGACCAAGGGTCCTGGCATGCTCCGAAGCTCCAGCCTAAACAAAACAGAAAAAGTTCGCACTTTAAGGACTTGGATCGCTCACTTCATACCACTGACAAAAGTAAAGGCTTGGTTGATTCAAACCTAATGCTAAAAAAGGCCAGGAAACAAAAATTCAAATACGGAGAGGATTTACCTCAATATATTTCTTTGCGTTATCCCATGCGCCACCAGTGTTGGATGCCGAGATGGCAATCTGTCAGATATTTATTAAAACCAATTCAGGACTGAACAATACCACATTAAAGTCTGAATGACTTTGGATAAAGGAGTCGCTGCTAACCTGAACCCCAGAAACAAGAGAGCCTGCAAGTACTCCTGACAGAGTTTCCACACCAAAGAAAGTTCCAACGATGAGAGGGGTGAGCATGACAAGAGCACCAGGAGGAATCATTTCCTTGATGGAGGCATCAGTTGATATCTTGACACAGTTTGCATAGTCTGGTTTAGTACTTCCCTCCATGAGCCCAGGAATGGTGTTGAACTGCCTGCGGACCTCCTCGACCATCTTGAGAGCTGCACTGCCAACACTCTTCATGGTCATGGCTGAGAACCAGTAAGGAAGCATGGCACCAACAAGCAACCCGATGAAGACTTTGGGAGTAAGAACGTCGACATTTGAAATTCCTGCTCGGCTCACGAAGGCACCAAAAAGTGCCAGAGACACCAAGGCTGCTGAACCAATTGCAAATCCCTAAAAAAAGAAAAAAAATGAAGGATAAATTGAAATGCACAACTAAGACAAGTTATGATGAAGAAATGATTTTTATCACAAGAAATAATTGCTGCACCTTTCCAATGGCAGCAGTAGTGTTTCCGGCAGCATCTAGTGCGTCAGTTCTTTCACGAATTCTGTGGCTCATTCCAGCCATCTCAGCAATACCTCCAGCATTGTCACTGATGGGCCCATATGCATCAATGGCAAGCCCAGTAGCAATGGTGCTCAGCATTCCTAGAGCAGCAACAGCAATACCATACATGGCGGCAAAGCTAAAACTAACAAATATGCTGATGGCAATCGCAAAAATTGGAATGATGACAGATTTATATCCCAAAGCAAGCCCAAAGATGACATTAGTGGCAGCTCCTGTTCTACATGAATCAGCAACATCTTGCACAGGGCTGCATAGGAGGAAGAAGAATAAAAATGAAAATAAGTAAACTAAAACGTGTTAGAAGAAACTGTTGGCTACCACTATGAAAGAGAAAACTCATCAGGGCACCTGTATGCATTGCTTGTATAGTATTCAGTGACAAACCCAATGACCAGGCCAGCCCACAAACCAATTGCCACACAGAAGAACAGCTCCCTGACAATTCCAACACAATGAAATAAGGTGCTGATCAAAAGATAACATAACCTTGCTAGACAAACAAGAAAGTAAGTAACATGCAGCTTACCAGTTCTTCACAGTCTTCTGGTCACCAAAATTGAAGATTGTGAAGGTTGATGGAAGGGCTATCCAACTAACAATCCCAATGCCCACAGTCATGAGAGCAGTGGAGATTATGAGCTGCCTCTTAAGTGCAGGCTCGATCTCCTTCACCACCTTTATCTCAAAGAAGTCAGTTGCAAAGAGAGTAGTGATCAAACAAACAACAATACCGACGGAGCTAATGAGAAGGGGATATAGCATAGCAGTCAGTTCATGGTTAATTCCAAAGGAAGAGATTGAGGCAACCACAAGGGCAGCACAGGAAGACTCAGCATATGAGCCAAACAGATCTGACCCCATGCCAGCAATATCACCAACATTATCACCAACATTGTCAGCAATCACCTATAAATCATGTCAAAAATACATCAAACCTCCATAGCAACACCAAAAAAAATCTGCAATTAAACAAGGACAAAACTTAGGTGCAGTTAGTTAGGCAATTGTGATCAGATTCTCCACTTAATAAGCGACACGTGTACAATCATCATGCTTAACAAGTGACACATGTTTGACATTATTTTTTCTGACAGATTCTTAGTATCTACTGAAGTGTAAAATTGTACATGTTTTACTTATTAAATAACAAACCTGACAGCAAACATCTAACGGACTACACCTAAATTTTGTTCTTAAACAATAGCTAGAATGTGTTGGAAGTATTAACAGAAAATTGGCAGATATAGATGTCAGCAACAAGTCCTCTAAATGACATGGCACAGAAAAAAGAAAGAGAATAGAATTTTATCATCCTAAAACAATATATGAGATCAATGGCAGAAACTACGTCATGATAAGATAATATGTAACAAAGTATGAGCAAATGTATTGAAACTAAAGGTTTTCTTGAAGGGCTGAGGTTCTTACAGCTGGGTTTCTAGGGTCATCCTCAGGAATGTTCCTCTCAACCTTTCCAACAAGATCTGCACCAACATCAGCAGCTTTTGTATAAATACCTCCACCAACTCTCCCAAAAAGAGCCATGGAAGAACCACCAAGGCCATAACCAGTAATTGCCTCAAAAAGGCCTTCCCAGTCTTCTCCATAGTACAACTTGAATAGGTTGATTGCAATGTAAAGCACCAGAAGTCCATTTGCAGCAAGCAAAAAGCCCATCACTGCACCAGACCGGAAAGCAGTAATGAAAGCCTTTCCAACACCCTTCCTTGCCTCCAAAGTAGTTCTGGCATTTGCATACGTTGCAATCTTCATCCCAAGAAAACCAGAAACCAACGAGGTGATTGCGCCAAGCAAGAAGGACACGGTGCTAAAAATTGCATTAGCAAGGGCAGGCTTGCAAGTACTGTCCTTGCTATAAGTGCAGGGCTGGCTCTTTGTGCTGAAGCCCCCCACAGAGCCAAGGAAAAGGAAGATCAGAATTGCAAACGCAATCATGAATACTCCAACATATTGATATTCAGTGAAGAGGAAAGATGTAGCTCCTGTTCACAAGCATAAACAGGTCAAATGTTATTTTCCACAAATGACATGCCACAATAAGCAAATTTTATTTTTTTATGTAACACCATAAACAGGATTAAAAGATAAAAAAGAAAAGAAGTAACGAAGCAATTTCATGACTCTAGAGACTTCACATCTCCTTCTGCAAAAACTTAAGGTCAGGTTGTAAGGTACTCAAATACATAGTCAACAAAACTTAACCATATAGTCATTTCTCAGTAATATCAACAATAACATCCATGTTCTTGCCTCTTTTGAATCATATCGAATTATGGGCTGACATGTAATCAGAGTTATTAACATAATCTGAACTTCAATCTTATGCAATCAGAACCAAGGCAAATTAGCTTTTTGACCAGCTGGTGGACTATGATTGATATATCATAAATTGGTGTGAAAAGAATAAAATCAAGCAGTTATAACCCTTCAAAAACAAATTATAGATTAACAGTTTCCACCTCTGTTTTATGATGCTAATAGTAAAAGAGCCGCCTCTACAAAGCAGCCAGTAAAGTTGATCCACAAGTTTAATCACCAATATATGAAAAATATGTTAAATACTAATGGAAACATTCACAAAAGAATACATTATATAATAAAATATAAACATGGGCATGGTCCTTGCAGAATAGCTCATGTCAGGCTAAAGGGTGGTGAGAAAGGCAGGGTATAGGGTGTTTTCTGTTAATAGGATAATGTATACCAGATAAAAAACATGGTGGCAGTCAGCCTAAGATAAATCTCAAATCAACTATGTATAGAGACATCAATGGTCAAAAGTCAGTTTTCTTCCACAAACATCCAATAGAGGACGAGTTTTTATGAGAAGCACTGTGGATTACTTCTTGTAACCATCTGACAGAGTTGATAAGAAAATTTTGAGATGATTAACTCTGTGGTGTACTCGCGTTCGCAATGTTAATAGCGAGATCTAATTGGAAGCACATAAAATCCAGTGATCAAGACTGAAGAATCATCAAGTATGAAGGTCATGCAACTAGAGTATACGGATGACAATAGATCTAGCATCTCATTTAACAAAATTCTATGTGGACCTCGTCTCATGACCTTCTACTAACAAAGACACATTTTTAGTTTATAACAGGAAACTGCCTTAATAACCATTCAAAAAAGAATAATGATCATTTTCATAAGGATAAATAACACCAGCTATAGGAACTTAAACGTTATCAATATCGAATCGATACCATATTACATCCCTCGATGAGAAACGAGAATTACTGAGATAGGAAGACTGCAAGAGTAAAAAAGAATTACAGGGAGAAGTCAGGACGAATCTCATCTAACAAACATTTCTGAGGACTACGATGAACAACTACTTATCTCCTTAAAAGTGCCCAACATAAACCAGAAGAGGACCACAGTGAACAACCTTTTTCTTTGACCACCGAACAATTATGTGTGGAACAAATTCAAAACAAAAAAAAAAAAAAAGGATATTTTAAATTTATAGGGAGACAAATAAAAATATGAGAGATCACAGAGAGAGAGAGAAGAATAATCGATTACCAAACTAACATAACACCAACCATAAATATCGTAAAAAAGGGTAAATGCTGGCTTGAAGAAGTATAAACGAAGAGAAAAAGGTAAAATTTAATATAAAATACGGCTTACCTCTGAAGCACCAAATTATAAGAATCATTTATATAAACGTAAAATGAGGACAGAATAAATTGGAATACACCTCTATTACTTCTCGATGTCAGAAAAGAAAAATAAACATGAGAGGTACGCAAAAGCTCTACTAGAATAATCACTCTTATAAAAACCGTAATCGTAGAGGAGGGAAAAAAAATATTTTTGCTGCCAAAAATCACCTTAAAACTTAAATAAATAAATAAATAAAAACGGGGGAATACAAGAACTACCAGAGATATTAGCTAAAAAGTACAAGAAGGCGTGCAAAATTAACGAGCAGAGCTAGTAAAGATCAAAAGAAAAATAATCTAATTTTTCTCCACGACAGAAAAAGCTTTACGGAACCTTGATCACATACATGGAAAGACAGGACCGTACAACCACCAGATCTGAAAAAAAAAAGAAAAAGAAAAAGAGAAGAAAAAGAACAAGAGATCCAATCAAAGAGTCCTCACCCTCCGAAATGGCGCTCTGGATGTCGGCGCATTTGACGACGACGTTGTGGTCGTTGAGACCCTCCTCCTCCTCGATTAGGTAGTCGTTATAGCCGTTCTTGTTCCCACTAGCCGCCGGCTGCCGCTCCGGCGAGAGCTTCACCTTGGAGACCAGCATCCACTGGACCAGCGAGAAGACGATCCCGATGACGGCGGCCACCGGGATTAGAATCTCCGTCAGGAGATCGGAGAGGATCGCCGCCCCCATTGCCGGATCTGGCCGGAACGAATCGCCTGACGAGCAGCGCAACACCCACCGCCCCAAGAATCGCGGAACCGAACGCCGGACACGAGGGCGTCGAGGGTTTGACAGCTCCTTTTTGTGGCTCCCGAGCTTTGCCCCGGTTCGCTATTTATAGATGATACGGCCAATGGGAGAGCAGCGGGGTAAAAAGCCGAGGCTAAAATGAACGATAGGAACCAATATATATATATATATTAAAATCAAAAATAGTATCTCTATATATTTAATAGTATAATATAACATAAATTTTTTAAAATTAATAATATTTTATAATATCTATTTTATATGAATAGTTAATAATTAAAAACACCTTGTCATGTTTTTTATTATCATATCCTCTAACTAAGGGTGCTTAGATTATCAAATATTTGTTGAAATTTTATAGTACTTAGTTACTAAAAAACGGATGGTATTTTATTTACAGCTCTACTAGTAAAAAGAAAAAGTTCTACTAGGAAATGTTTTGCAGACAAAATCTAACTAACTAAATTAATAGTAACAACAAATAGATTATAAAATAATAGAATTTATGGTTTACTATCCTATAAGCATCGAATATAATATTGATGTCATACTAGTAGTTTGTCAGTAGGTTAGCTTGATATATTATGACTTGGTACCTATCATGCTAAATCTTAATTTAATATCGATGAAACATGTCGCATTCAATAATAAAACGGTGCATATTGATGTAGCATACCATAAATAAGAAGATCCAAATTGATAAAATTATTATTCTAAATAGAGATCCAAATGAGAATCAAGCGAGGAACATTAGCCTAAAAGGATAAAATCATAGTATTAAAATAAAGAAAGAAAGAAAGATTTTTAAAAAAAAATAAAAAAAATATATAATTTTTTTATTTTTTATATATTTTTAAATTAAAGTATAAATCTACGTAAAGCACAGCACTAATGATTGATTGTTATTATAATCAGTCACTTAATGTGCAATGAATAATAATCACATCGGTATTAGCCAATCAACATTAATATTTTTTGAAATGCAATAAAAGTTGATTATTTAATTTTTTTTATTTTAATTGGTTACATTGCATTTATACAAAAAAAAGAAAATTGCCAACATCAATGGTAAAAGGTATATTTGAATATTCGTTCCTAGTATTAATGGCAACTTTTTTTTCTAATTATTATTTAAATTAATTTAATGTGCACTAATAAATAGCTATTAAAATCTTCTATTTATTTTAAGTTGCTATATGATGATGGAAGGAGTTGTCTTAAAGATCCAAAGGATATGGCGTGGTGTCAAGGCTTTATTTTACATTCACACTTAATTATTTTTGATATCATATTGTTTTTAGGGGCGGGTTTGGTTACGTCGTCGCATTGAGGACACAATCAACGGTGAACCAGATTTTTTTTTTTATTATTGATTTATTTCTCCGATCTTCCACTCTGTTCGAATTGAATCGGCTCAAAATAAATGATCAGCTTAATAATTTCAAATTTAATTAAAATTAATTCAGTTTTAAATCAAGTTAGGTTTAAATTTAAATTGGAGTTTGATTGAAGCTTGATGACTAAATAAACAATAGACTAATTAATTAATATATATATATATATATATATATATATATATATATAATATAAATATTTTTAAATAGACTTATTTAGTCTTGCGTCATGTCACCTGCTCCACTGCCGGGCCTTTGATTTTGTCCGGGCCAAATTGGGAAACGAACAGCTGGCTTTGGAGGTAGGAGACCGGGATTGGGTGACGGGTGGTGGTGACCTCACCGCAAGTGAGTGGAAGCACATATCCCGCGGTAGATTCCTCTTGAACGGTGGAAGATGAGAGAAAATAATAATTTATTTAAAAAATATTATTAAAATAATAAATAGTTTTATGTGTCAAATTTTTAATATTAAATTAGAATATATGCTGGTTGATTTGAGAAAACTTTTAGCTGTTCATGTCCTGGACGTATGAAAACTAAGCCGTGGTTTTTATTGCTAATGAAGTCTTGCTTGGTTTAGAGGCGTTCCTCTGTCTGCATTGATTGAAAGAGATGAGGAGCAAATTAAGATAATTCAAGAATCAATACCAATTCAATTTGCTAGGGTTGACACGATTTAGTTTTGAATATTAATAAGGCTAGTGAGTCAAGAACCTTAGAATCAACTCTTTTCATTTGGATTTTTGATCCTAAAAGTTGGTTCATTGGTTTTGATGTAAGAATCAACTATTTTTTTAGCAATTTTTTTTAAAATTAAAGTGCTTCTAGAAAACAAACTTAGGATATTATATCTACCTTATAAATTATTTACTATCTTTACCAAAGAATCTTAAGTGTTAAATTAATTAATAAATACTACATATTTTTTGTTAAATATAATTAACAAAAAATTTAGTCAATGGATATCAAACATATATAATTTTTTTTAAAAAAAGAAAACTAATTTGGTTGAATTGATTTTAGGCTAGTTTTAGAATAAGGTTGGTTTGATTTTAGGTCTAAAACCCCATGATTGATTTTGATAGAATAGGTTTTAGGTTCTAGCCTGAAATGGATTCATTCCTCGGCTACTTCATAATTGCCATCTTAGATCGAGACGATTCATCGAACCTCTTGGAATCCATACGCTCATAAATCAAAATCCTGAACTGTTTATAGACATACCTCTCATGCCTTTGACAATGGAAGTTTTGTCTATGAATAGACATGAAGAGGAAGGGTAACTTCACAACTTGTCAACTTCTATGAATAAGTTAACACTGCAATGTTGCTCAAATTAATGTTCATTGCAATCACACACAAGAGGAAACAATGGTCTTGTAGGTTTAATTAGTAGTATAACAGTCATTAGAAGTACATGTCAAAAAATATTATTGTTTCTTTTGAAAAAATTATTATCTCTCCATTAGCAACTAAATAGTTAAAAAACAAAAATATTTGGTTCAAAACAATAGTCCTCTTTTTAAATGAAATTTGTTTTATTTGGGAATATATAGTTGATAATGGTTTGTTTTCAAGATACAATGAGTTGATGCAGTCTACTTTAATGTACAACGAACATCAATGAATAATCCAGATGTAATAAAAATTTTATCGAGTGTAAGTTATAAATGTTTAGATATCTTTTTCTTGGACGCACTGAATTTATTCTCTCTTTTGCTACATTTTTTTTAATGAGAGATAAAAATTAATATTTATTTATTAAGAATACTAAAAATTTATGCTATTTAAAATATATATATATATATATATATATATTTAAATATTTGATGCGGGACTAAAATTTTAAATATTTTAATAAATTTCTTATAGTCTCTAAGATTAATTTATGCACAATCATTTTGATTTGAAACAATGTGGTCAGGCCATCCATTCAGCACGGTATAATAATAATTTATCAACAACAATTAAGTATGAGAGTTTGTTATTGAATCTTATTGTCACGCACGCTTAGTCTTTTTGATTTTTTTTTTTAAATGAATGCATGAAAATCTAGCACCAAAAGTTTGCAATTTGATTAGTAACAAGCTAGCAATCAGCCATTTATTTATTAAAGCTAAAGGTGAGAGCGTCCGAATGGGACTACCGTCGCATCATTAGGGCTTGTTACGTACTGTCAAGGGTTAGTCTCAAATTAGATGGTTGGAAATGAGATAGATTAAACTAGTTCAGAATTAGAATGATTTGATCCATTGATTTAGTACTATAGACAAACTATTCATAATAATCTCGTACAAATCAAATCAAACCATTTCAAATTGAACAGTTCAACTCGATTTGATTTGAATGATTTATACATTGAGTTGTTTTAGTCCATTTGATTAGTATGCCTCTTATTCGATACAGAACCTAAGTAAAAATATTTTAACCTTGAGATTGCGTAAAATTACACTTATCCTTCTCTCTTGCCTCATATTTATCCTCAGAAATGAGATAGATCAAACTAGTTTAGAACTAGAATGATTTGAACCGTTGATTTGGTATTGTAGATGAACTATGCATAATGATTATGTACAAACCAAATCAAACCATTTCAAATTAAATGATTTAGTTTCAATACTTAGATGGTCATGGCACGTTAGACATCAATCTTGATCTACAAGTTCGACTTGATTAATTAAAGAATTAATCAAGGATAATTTAAATTAGAATTTTATTTATTTAGACTTGTGACGTGGTTGGAAGCTAGAGGGTCGTACACTTAGGATTTTAGTTGAAAGTATTTTGATTGACTTATTTGTAATCTATAAAATTATATGAATAAATTTTAAGTATCAAAATTAGATGGACCAAAGAGTTGCTAGCTAGTTGCTTGTGAGAGCTTTCAACTTAATCATGATGAATATCATTAGATGTGTTGCTTGTGATATCATAAAGCATTCATTAGATGAGTTACTTATGAAAGCTTCCAACTTAATCATGATAAATATCATTATATGTATTGCTAGAAATATCACAAAGCATTTATTAGATAAATTGCTTGTGAGAGCTTCCAACTTAAAATATTTTGACTTTCTTCAAACATGAGGAGAAGAGTGATGTGATGAAACAAAGAAGTCAACATGATCGAAGAGAACTTATATGGAAGACTCTAAAAAGAGATAAGCGAGGATAATTAAGCTTTTGTTTGGATTAACTTTTAGATATCTTCATGTAGCCATTGGTCAGCAATAATCTTAATTTAATAGGTCCTAAGTTAGTATTAAGTGTTGCCATGCAGTGCTTTTTTGATTTTTTTAATTTAATGCATTTCAACTAAGTTAGTATTAAGTGTTGCCATGCAGTGCTTTTTTGATTTTTTTAATTTAATGCATTTCAACAATTTGATTTCATTTTACTAGGTGCAAATGATTCATTAGTAATCAGTTCTAATGGTTTATGATTGATTGTCAATTAATGATGATGAAACAAAGGGACAAAGCGATAGAGACAAAGTGACAAAGAATAACATGAGAAGAGATAGCAATAAAAATAAAAAAATTCGATACTAGAAGATAATCGCTTAGTGAAAGTAGGTTGGAATGAATTAAATTAGAATAAAATTTTTTTTAAAAAATTCATCAAAATGAGAATGATGATTAAAATCTCTATTCCTATACCTTGAATATTTTTTTAAATATAAAATTAATTTTATATTTTTATTCAATGCTTGCTTTAAATTATGTCATATTTAATTATATATCAAATTATAGATATAATTATTCAAATCCGAGCATCTCATCGTACTCTAAATATTGAACCTATACTCTTAAATTTAAATCTTTTAATATATTTTAAATATTTATTAATTTATAATAAATTTTAAATTAAATATAAATTATTTTTTAATAATAGAATTGGATTAAAAAGTTATGGATTCAAAGTTAACGGCCGATTTTTTTTTTTTAAAAAAAAAAAAATCGGGTGATACCGCATGGGAAATGGGGACCTATTCTCACGCATCTGGCCGTGTGCCAGCGTGGGCATGCCTTACAAGGAAAAGAAATATACCGAAAGATGCCGTTGGGATACGTGCGAATTTTAATATTTATCGTCCCACGGCACCGCTTCCAAGTACCGGGGATGGCTCCGTTCGGTGCCTTCCTGACATTTAGTCAGGACGTAGGGTTTCTGTATGTACTTTTTCCTGGGGCCGGGTTGGCATCACTGCACTGCACTGCACATGACAGCGACACCCTGAGGTAAACAATGAAAAAAACGTGAACGCTCACCCAAAGGGAAGAGACAAGCTTACTTTTATTTTTCCGAAGAATAATTTTTATAAATAATTTATTTTGCTCTGATAAAAAGTTTTTCAGCTTTATGGTCAAGCTTAGATTTAATCTTCTAAATCCCTCTCATAGCTCTGTTCTGCTGGGTTCTTTTGGAGGACCCATCGCAGCCCCCAGAGATTATACTGATCTTATTAGAAGAAAAATTCAAGATGGCATATGTAATAAAGAAAAGGCATTTCATGATGAACAGCTTCGCAAGGAGGAAAGAACCCTAAAATAAGTTCTGAAACGTGGATTGTTTTTTTTTTTTTTTTTTTTTGGGTGATGGGAAGTTCATGTCACATGCTGATGTGAGTTAGCTTATAAAGCCCTTTCATGTGGCTGTGTTGCAAGAAATATTAGGCTAATGTGGACTGGTATCCTACTTCATAAGCCTAGCAAACAAATGTTCTTTTTACCAGCAAGTGGATCAGCTTTCAAACATTCCAATGGTATTCCAACTGGTATTTTCCACAGCTCAGCATGGGCTAGCAGGTTTGGTGGTAATTCGAAAGTGTGTCACGAGGGTGTTTATATTAATCCTAAGAAAGCACATGTGACTTTGTTTATTATGAATGTCAAAAAGTTAATGATCCATCCTTTCCTTCTCCAAATGACAAACCAACAATCACAGGACCTATACGGATGGCTGCTATTCTGAATGACTGTAATTATTTTAAAAATAATATATGAATAATTAAAGTTCGTGCAGGAGTGGGCTGCGAATGGATGGTAGGCATTCATGTCTGATATCAAACACTCTGCACTAAAATAAAATTTAAAAAAAAAAAAAAGTAATTAATATTTTTTTTTTTGTATAATTCTTAGGTTCTTCAAATTAGCTTATAATATAATGAAACTTAGATGCAATTCATTACGTATTTGCTATTGAATTTTTTATTTAACAAACAGCTTATCATAATACTTAATAAAAGTATATTTAATAAGTTTGCCATTGTTAACTCTAATCATTTAATGAAGGAGAAAATTATCCATGCCTTAACTCGATGATAAACATCCAACGAATTGCACCAGTTTGTCCTTTAATGAAATCTAAATGCTTGGTTAACAGCCACCAATTTCTTCTCTCATCTTGCAGGCTCGAATTAAAGATCATTAATTGGGTGTAAAAGGGATATAGAATCCATCAGAAAGCTCTCACATTAACATCTCTCTAACAGCTTTGAGAACTTGCTTCTCATTTTACAACCATGATGCAGTCAATCTAGATCTCGCAAACTAGTTTCTAAAGATCCAAGTCGTGTGACAACCTTGGAGGCATACGAGAAAACCAGCTACTTATCTTGTACTTGGAGGGAGTGTGCGACCCACTTGCAGAAGAGAACCTTAAAGAGTCCGTGAATCACAATAACTGTTCTTTGATTTGGAGGGCTGTCCAGCATCATACCTTCTTCTGATAATAATTAATGGTGGGACAGCAAGCTGAAGCCATTTGCCAGAAGAAGGGAAGGATGTGGAAGCCTGCCAAATTTTAGATCCAGTGCCCACTATAATTTGAGCATTATTCATTGGCTTGGTGGGCGAGCTTATCCTTTTCCGAGATGGCTCACATCCTCCACTCTTTGTTTGCCTTCATATGCCTCCAAGTTTCCTCCTTTCAAGAGCCAATCATAGAGAGCCACGAGCTAATGGGGATTGCTAGCTCGACTTCGCTGGGCCCAATGGCCACTTCCAACAACCACAATGCATGCATGCCGAGAGATGGTGGACTCACATCGTTCGGCCAGCGTAACGGTTGTGGTATTTTTTTTTTTTTTGCTTCGATGCCTCTTCGAACTTATGAAGTCATTGTATTTTTGAGCATGATGGACATTATTTATGCATCATGACAGCTGCGATGGATCTTAAAAATATTTTATATATAAATTATTATTAATTATTAATAATTTTAAATTTTATAAAATCAACATAATAAATTTGATCCAATTATACAAATAGAATGAGCTCATTATTAATAAATATAATTGATATGATTGACGATATGTGCGAACCTAAAACCTAATAGTGTCCACAGGCTAAGTTTCCTCTTCTTTTATATTTATGATTAAATTTTTTATCAAAAATACCATATGATAAAAATGCAAGCACAAAAAAATTTAGTTTCCGATAATTCTGACGAGTGCCTCAGCTTTTACATAAATCATAATATAAATAGAAATAATAATTATTTTATTTTATTACTATTTAATATTATAAAATTTTGCACGCGCGATCCTAATTTTTCTATACTTATAAAATATCAATCACCTTTGTAACATCAAAACTACTCAGAAAACATAATATAATGTTAAATTAGTATCTTTATGCATAATAACTATTGTTTGATACTAAAGCCTACTATAACGACTAATAGTAACTTGGAGAAAAGAAATGTCTTTTTAAATTTATTTATTTATTTATTTTTATTCATCAAACTACTGATATGTTTTAGTATTGTGATAGGAAGTAACGGTTGTAGATTATATTTTGATATATTAATCATTGGAGACTTTATAATGTTAATTTGCAAGGAAATTCGATTGTTGTCATGACATCTTAGCATCACAATTTATTGGCTCCAAACTTGAATTTTAAGAACGCGAAAGGCTTTAAAAAAGCTTCCATGAAATGCATGTTTATTCATAAGAAATTCAGGTAGTTAAATAGCACATAAATTGTCAAAACATGTGAGATTTATTATATTAATTTTGAAATTTGAATCCAAGATACTGTTGATTTCATTGCTGACATTTTGTCAAACATTGTAACTAATTCATTTAATTAATAGAATATTTATCTTTTCTATCAAGAAAAAGGGGTAGGAAAATTTTTTTTTTAAAAAAAAAAATCACAAGCCAAGAGTGGTAGCTTCAACACTTTGTCTTTGCTTACGGGGACCGAAGGCATCTTGCATGTCATGTGATGTGGGTGGGAGCATGCCAGTGGATGATTGTGGATGAAATGTTTAGTGTGGATCAAACGTGAATGGAGATGAAATCAAGGTAGGGTTATCTCCTGATGGGTCCAATGTGTAGTCCCAACACCAACCCCAGTACCAAGTTCCTTGAGCTTGTAATCAAGAAGTGGAGCTTTAGTGCACCCCAATTTGTTTGAGAGAGGATAAAATAATAATAAAAATATCATCCTCTCTTCCATCATAAATCATATTTGACAAAAAAAAAAAATAAAATATGTTAGGTTAAAATATGCTTTTACATCATAAATTTTTGATTATTATAATTTAACTTTTTATATTTTAAAAATATTACATTTTTAACACTCTATCATATGAAGTTAGTTAAAATTGATAAAATATTTAACTTACAAACTTTCATTTATCTTATATAGTAAGTTAGTATTTAGCTTATAACGAAATATCAATATCACATACCAATTATTTCATCAATTTTAACTAGCTTCGTGTAATAAAACGTCAGGATTGTTATATTTTAAAATATAAGAGATTGAATTATAACAACTGAAAGAATTTTAAGTAAAAAACTAAGACTAAAAGGCATAATTTTTTCTTAACTTTATTGCATTATTTGATATTTATATTAACTAAATTTTATTAAAGGAGCAAACAAATGGATAAGAACTTTCAAGAACTAAATTTTAATGCTTCTCCTTATTTTTATCTATCGCTCGTATCCCATGTCGAAATAACATCCCTACCTTAGATGCAGGAAGTGTAACATCTTCTTGTTATTTCAAAAACATCTCATTTACTTTAAAAAAAAAAAAAAAAAAACTTATGCCATATAATTCTAAACTCCTCATGTCTTCCATACATGGGCTCATACGTGCCGACATAAGAATATTGATCATGTTGAAAACATCAACCAAACATCATGAGTCTCTGTATCCATTACACAAGATGCTATGGCCGATATTTTGGAATTCAAACAATCGAAATAGATCAATCGACTTTTGATTCTTTGGTTAATAGGTGAGGAGAGACTCCTAAAACGACCAAAAAAAAAAAAAAAGAAAGGGCTTGATGGTTATAAAATGCTGCAAATTATTACCTCGCCCATATTTACTTAAGATTGGCGAGGCCCAATTAATGTTTCATGGCCCAACAATGGCGGACTCTGTTTGACGTTGCCTCATGATCTCTGTCCACGATCCCTTATGACCTGGCCCAAAAGGAATGCTCTGCTACCTCTGTTCATGAGCTTGCGTGAGTTGAATCTTTCCTTAGCGAGCCTTTTATCTCACTCTTTCAAAGCTTTCCACTATTTCTTTGTCATAACATCGACGTTATCCAAGCCTGTGCCAATCTTTGTATCTCCCTTGCACGAAGCCTATTGAAGTAGACGACCACTTTATTCGCGTCAAACACTCTTCTAGTTTGCTTAATGTCTCGCATGTTCCTCATTCTAACTAATTTGTATTGTCCTAATCTTAGACTAATTTGAAAGAGCCCTGGTTTTTGTCCATGCTTTATAATTGGTGTCTCTAATGAATCTAGCAGGGATATATTAGAGAGAATAATTCCAGTTATCCCTTTAAGGAGATGATGCAAATCCATATTATTAAACATATTTTTAAATTATATTCATGCTAGTTAGGAATTAGATTGATTTGATAAAATAAAATCTTTTCTTTTATCTTATATGTATTTGAAATATTTTGAATGTGTATTTATTGTGTAAGAACTAGATTAATTTAATAAATTTTTATTATTTTTTGATATTTAAATTTGTACAAGAGCTATACATACATGGAAAATGGATGATAATAATGAACTAAAGCCTTTTTCTTTTTATTTTTATTTTTTTCTTCTTCTTATATATTTTTTAATGATAAATATTTATATCATTTCAATGTAGTGACTGCCTAATAGTAGTAAAATAGGAACAGACAATTTTAAAAGTTGTGAGACTGGGATCACTCAACGCTGGTTTTTTTAAACACGGATTGGACTTGAGAAAAGGTTTTTTTTTTTTTTTTTTTTTTTTTGGTAAATACAAATGATTTCAAAGTTCTTAAATAGAAATTTTCCTACGTTTTGGCTTTCAATGGTGGCTAAGTTTTTGGTGATGAATATTTTTTTCAATGTCAATTTTCAGAAGGCATAGTTTCCTCGACGTTAATCTTTGACCGTACGTCATGATAATATTGATCAAGTAAATTAATAATAATTTGTATTTTCCATGATGGCTTATCAGTGACGTCCATCTCATGCGGTTTGATACGTGAAATGTCATTGCAATTTCAAACAAATACCTGCAGCTTGATTGCCGGCTTACGTTCGGAGTTAGGCATAATCTTGGATTGTTTTTGATGAAACCCATTACATCGGGTATATTCGGAGGAGGATGAGGCGGAGGTCTACGTCGGATCCGTAATCTACGATTGAGAGGGCAATCACATCGCTTCTCTCCGGGTGGAGTTCACGATCGCTTTCAACGAACCATTCTGCACTGATGGTATGAGGAATCTATTGAATACGATAGTGGGCTGGCAGCAAAGATTTAATTTTAATACACGAAAACAAAGTCGTACGTTCCCATTTGTCGTCAAGAACATTTAATTATATATATCATCTTGGGGTTTAAACTCTAGATTAAGCATAATTTTAAAGAGGATCGATGCATATCATAATTAAAAGATTTGTTTTTTAAGTGTGTTAAGACTTTGACAATCAACATGCCATCCTTAGACGCATGTATTAAATTAATAGGTATTAAGGAAACACATCCAGTAGGGCTTTATCATGCAGCGATCTCACCTTTTCTTCCAAGTTAGAAGATGTTAGACCGATATGAAGCCAGGAGATTAGCCTTATTAAAAGCTTACTTCTGTATGGTTCTTAGTAATCTCATCTTTAAATTTTTTATTGCACAAAAAGGTATCAAGGAACAAGGAATGGAACAGAGGACCTACCTCTCTACCTTTGATTGTGGAAGCGATCATGATCGATCGATGGTGAAAGCTATCAGATTCTCCGCTGGATCCATGCTTTTGACTACCTTGCTTGTAAAGAGAAGAGGAGGAGTAGGAGAAAAACGAAAAAAAGAAAAAAAGGAGCTTCGATTCGTGCTATCCATCAATCAGAGAAAGAAGGAATATATCCTTCTCTCTCTTATTTAGTACGGAGTGATGAACGTCTCTCTTCCTCTTGCCATACTGATGGCAAAGAAAGCCATTTTCTTCACTATAGATGCTAAGTTTGGCATTAGTGTTAAACCAGTGGTCATTAGGTATGATAAATTAAACCATAATATCAACTCCGGCAATATCATCAACCCTTAAAACTATCTAACATGAAACCTTATGAATGCACATTAAAAAAAAATCTATATTAAAACCTATGTAGAATTACTTAAAATGAAGGATGATGAATGCCTTAAAAAATTCAGACTAGCTGCCTGAATGCCCCCCAATTAAGAGAATTTAGAATAGCAGGATAGTTTAAAAGAGCACCATTACATGTAAAAAGTCATGCGTTTACTTGGCTATATTCTCATGCAAAATAAAACTACAATCTTAAATCTAATTTTTAAAATAAATTTATAAGATTTTAATCCATCATTATCCGATAAACAAATTTGAGCGCCGGACATATAAACAAAATTTTTTTTTAAAAAAACCCCGAATTTTTGTTTTTAATATTATTTTATCTGTTTTCACAGAAGAATTGTATATTGTGGAGTAATAAAATCGAAAATAATATTTTCACAGACAATTATTTTCACGTTAAATGGATTAATTACATGTTACTCGCCAGCTGCCACCCATAGCACGGTGCCCTTTTCTGTTCTTGCCGACATCAGCAATCCATTCCATAACAAGATGCCGATTTTGCCTCTCGCCATCTCAGTCAACCAATCCGGTCTTCTTTTTGTTGCATCACCCATCCGATCGGTGGTCCCAATCAAGATCCATCACCATCAACGAATGAAGCCAACGGCCCTGATTGATTCCTAATCACGCGTAAAAGACGACCACTCCCTGCTGTCGCTCGAGGCCCGTCCTCCGTCCATAGTCCAGCTGGATCAGCTCCATCACACCGAACACTCACACAATCATCAGCAAACCATCTTTGACACGTGGCCGTGACCGAAGCCTAGGCCCTGCCGTGCCGCCTTCCCTTTCGCTCCTTCCTTGGGTCCCAAGAAATTCCGATCTCATGGCCACGTTTCCCGTTTCACTTATGCACTGGCTCGCGGAGTTCCTGAGGGACACCAGAACTGAAACCCCCTTCTGCCCCCTGGCGGGAGCGAATCTTCGAGGAAGAAGATTCCGTGGGGGGATGCGAATCAAACGGCCAAGGATTCGTGGCGTCCCCCACCACTTACGAAAAATAAAGAAAATGAAATATTTATAAGGGGGAATAAACCGGCATAATTCCCGAATCTAATTAGTCCATCCCCAAAAGAAAATCAACTCCACAAAGAAAAAACACCGTCAAATCTTTCACTTGGGGTGAGCGATGGACACGTAGTCTTTTCCAACAAACCATGGCTTTTATAGTGCAGGCGTAAAATATCTGTACCAATTCTCAATTTTGTCTTCCAATTAACGATGGAGGAAACTTTAACCCCTCTCTCTCTATATATAAAATACGACGCTGGAGGCTGAACCCTGATCTCCCTCATAAGCTCGTAATCGGTCCTCATCGGTCCTCATCTCCCTCTCTTTGTTATATCAATGCTATAATTCCCCCGAGTGATACCCAAAGCGACCAGCTTTCGCTTCTCTCTCGTCTTCTTCTCTTCTTGAGAGCGATGGTGATGTCGGTGGTGGCGCCGAGGAGGTCGATACGGGAGGTGGTGCTCCACAGCGTGCTCGCTTACCATGGCGGCGGCGTAGGCTGGAAGCAGATGCCGCGGCGGTGCTCGTTTGACGCAGGCGGCGCCGGGGGCGGTGGGCGGGCCGAGGACGAGGCGGCGGCGTGGGGGGCGGAGGAGGAGTGCATGGTGGAGCTGGCCCAGCTCGGGGCGGAGCGCACCAAGAACGTCCTCATCCTCATGAGCGACACCGGCGGCGGCCACCGCGCCTCCGCCGAGGCCATCCGCGACGCCTTCCGACTCGAATTCGGAGACGAATACAGGGTTCGTATGCCCCACAATGATGCCCTTGGTGTTTGTCATCTTGCCCCATTACATTTTGTTTTGTGTTTTTTTGTTTTTGTTTTTGTTTTTGTTTAAAAAAAACTTTTTTTTTTTTTTTGTGATTTTTATTGGGTTTTCTTGGGCATGTGATCTTAGGAAACCCGGAGGGGTATGTTTGATTTCTTGATGGAAATCGAGAAGAAATATATCAGAAAGTTCGGATTTTTTTTTTTTTTTGGGTGGGGGTTTCGCGTGTTTGATTTACCAACCTTCTCGCTTGGATTCACAGGTGTTTGTGAAGGACTTGGGCAAAGAGCACGCGGGTTGGCCGCTGAACGACATGGAGAGGGCCTATAAGTTCATGGTGAAGCACGTCTCGCTCTGGAAGGTCGCATTCCATGGCACCTATCCTCGTTGGGTCCATTGCTCTTATCTCGCCGCCCTTGCCGCCTTCTATGCCAGGTATGATCACTCTTCCTTCTCCTTTCTCTGCTCACAGAGTGGTAGTTCCCCCCTCATCGCCATTACCAGTTGGAGAGGATATATTCTACAAATTATATGGAACACTTTCTCATTTGTAATCCTGTTCCTTGTTCTACTTTTAAGGGAGATGGCGGCAAAAGGGGAAATGATTTCTGGTTCTAACTTGTCTGATTGTTTTTTGTGACTTAAGGGAGGTGGAGGCTGGTCTGAGGAAGTACAAGCCAGACATTATTATAAGCGTGCATCCCCTCATGCAGCACATACCTCTACGGGTTCTCAAATGGCAGGGACTTCAAAAGAAAGTCATTTTTGTTACGGTCATCACAGACCTCAGCTCCTGCCACCCTACGTGGTATTTTCGACTTCTTATCTGAAAGCATGATTGCCATTGTGTTTTCCTTCTGCTGCCTGTTTTGTTGCATAACGTTTTAAAAGATATATAAACTCTACTTTTATGATCTCCAAGCAATAAAGTTCTGTAATTTGTTTCAGGTTTCATGCTAGCGTGAACAGATGCTATTGCCCCTCGGAGGAGGTCTCCAAGAGGGCTCTGCTGGATGGCCTACAGCCTTCTCAGCTCCGTGTCTTTGGCTTGCCTATCCGGCCATCCTTCTGCCGTGCAGTTTTGAACAAGGTTTGTGCCATTGCCAAGGTGTAGACCAGTGATTTAATTCTCTATGGGATGAGATCGATCTTCATCATTCCGTCTTATCTTAATCATGATATATTATAATATTAATTTTAAATAAATCTAATTTATCATTAAAAATATATTTTTTAAAGGTTAAATATATTTAAAAATTAAATAAAATATTAAAGTTTTATTATTTTTTTTTTTAAAAAAAAGCATCTTAAGTCCTTAAAAAGAAAACATGATGCTGTTCCATGAGATTTAAAGCCTAGTATTTCATCCCTCTAAGCTTCACTATGCTGAAAAGAATTTGAATTTGAATTCATGACAGGATGATTTGAGAGAAGAACTAGAAATGGATCCTCATTTGCCCGCGGTTCTACTGATGGGAGGTGGTGACGGAATGGGTCCAGTCCAGAAAACTGCAATGGCTTTAGCAGAAGCCCTGTTTGATGAAGAGCTGGGCAGACCTATTGGGCAGATTGTTGTCATTTGTGGCCGCAACCAGATATTGAAATCCACATTGCAGTCAATTGAATGGGAGGTCCCTGTGAAGGTACTAGCCGATCTCCAGATCACAACAAGCCTACACTGCTGATAAATTCTATTCTTTTGTTCCTTGGAAGCTATTTAATGTTGTGCTTTCTTGTAGATAAGAGGATTTGAGACCCAGATGGAGAAATGGATGGGAGCTTGTGATTGTATCATAACAAAGGTATGTATGCATGCTGGTCTCCTTGCTTTCCAAATCAGTGCCCTTTTGGATTTATTAATTTATTGAATTCTGATGGCTTCAAATGTGCTCTTGTGTTTAAAGGCTGGGCCTGGTACCATTACTGAGGCATTGATCAGGGGACTTCCTATCATCCTCAATGACTTTATACCTGGACAGGTCAGTGTAGACTTCATACCATCCTGCTATTATCTGTTTCATTCCAGCTTCATCAAGTCATTATTAACATTTTATGCAACGAAAGCCCTATTGTGACATGAATATGCCTCTTAGTATTCAAATTAATTGCTGGCTCCGTTTCTTTCTAATCCCATCGACATTTTTACAAACATAATCCTAAAACACAGCTAGTCTATATTCAGAGAGTAGAACCATGTGAAAAGATTGGTTTTGAAATTAAATAATAACCTTGAGGAAAAAATGGAATGACCTTGCCTTCTTTATCTAAACCCAAGAATCTGAGACTATCTCATCACCATCAAGACTAGTGTCAAATTAGCTGCCATGTTAGTGCATGGAGATTTCTAATAGATCCTATTTGGCCTACCACCCCATGCATTTAAAGGATAAAATCATTTTTATGGCTAGAAACTAAAGAACAATAAGCTCTATATTTTAATCTGTATCTCAAGGTATGTACAAAGGGGTTTAACTTCTCATGATAAAGGTGCTGCAACGAATATTTTAGAATAATATAAGGAATATTCTGGAATAAAATATAGATATGTATATTAACAGTGCTGCAATGAATATTTTAGAATAATATAAGGAATATTCTGGAATAAAATATAGATATGTATATTAACAGTTTAAAAAAAAAAAAAAATTAAAGTTATGGATGTATCATGATGCATGAATCTGTGTGTTTGCATCTTAAACTAAATAAATGTCAGGAAGTTGGCAATGTCCCATACGTCGTAGATAACGGAGCTGGAGTGTTCTCCAGAAGCCCGACGGAAACGGCAAACCTCGTTGCTCGGTGGTTCGGCCCGGACAGAGACGAGCTGAAGAAATTCTCAAGGAATGCGCTTAAACTCGCACAACCAGATGCCGTGTTTGATATCGTGAGGGACATACACGAGCTGGTTCAGCAGCGTGGGCCAATGGCCCGTATCTTCTATTCTTTGAATTCATCCTTCTCCTATCCGTTATGAATGTATTCTTTTTAAATTCCAAAAGGCGTGCGTGGTAGTGTACAGATCGATTGGACTGACATTTTTTTTTTTTTTTTTTGGGTCCCATTTAAGATTACGAAAGGGCCTGCTCTCATTCTATGATTCTATGAGAGGACTGCATGGATTGTATCATTTTGGTTCTCATGGTGCAATTTCTCTTCCTTGTCATTGTCTTTGTCTCAATGTTGTCTAGTTTTCTGACTTCCATTTTACTCATTTTATCAGCACATATCCTCTTGTTATTGAATTGAAAGCTATGCATTGCGTAGCCTATCAAAATAAGCAACTTTGAACATGGGAGCAGATAGGTTTGCTGCTGGAAATAAAAGATTCAGAACAGCTGTTTCTGTAAACCAATAGCAAAAACCAGTCAGGAAGTCTCTTATGATCCTCTCTATGCTTGAGCCTTTTCTTAGGTTTTCGTAATGTTGTAATCACACGGCAGAAGTCTCACATGTATGGTATACGTGTAAGTAATTAAGATAGCTAAGCTGAAGCAAGATCATCTAATATTTAGTGTACATTTGGAACGACAGCTTGGATGAGATTGGATTGTGATTATAAGATTCCAACGGATAAAAGTTGGATTGATAAGCAACAAGTCTTGTCATTTGATTGCGATCACATACCAAAAGGTGTGAATGATTGGTCGGAGTGTCATGTCCTTGGGTGGACTGATTTTTTTTTTTTTTTTTTCCTTATAATATACAATGTCCTTAGGATATTGCATATTATAATTTTATGTACCTGTGTATATTTTATTAATTAGATTTCTAGTTAAATCTCTAACTAAATCATGTCATTTAAAAGATGTTATTCTCAAGGTTCAAATTTAAAATTCGAATTGTAATAAGTAAAGAAATTATTTCTATAATTTTATAAGTATTATATATTATCTTATAGAATATGAGTGTATATCTTTTTTCATGGGATGGGATGGAGAAAGAAAATTATTCTGTTGACGACCGGTAGATATTCGATGACTGATAAATATTTGATTAAGCTTACATGTCATAATATTGCAGAGGTAAACCTAAGCACGCAACTCGTCATTTCCAATTAAGAAGATAAGAATGACAATTGTGGCAATAACATCATCATAAGAGTCGTGGAATTCTACACGAACTAGAATATTGGGCAATTGACCCCAAAGAGTTAGATTGACGATATGATCCGTCTCCAAAGCTGTTTGGATTCTCTAACTGGGCTCCAAGGGACCCAGGAGTGAGGTCCAGATGCTAAAGTTGAGGCTTTCTCAGTGATCGGCGTTATCTACCATCTGAAATTATCTAAATTTACGATCCAAAAGTTTCTCAAATCTCTTAAATTGTCTAAATTTAATCCAGCGGAACCAGACGATCCAAAAGAACAAAAATTAAGCCCAATAATGATGACTCGACTGAATCCTACTGATGGCCAATCGAACAATTCCTAATGGACAAACTGGAAGGAAGGAGCACAAAAACAATCAATAATTGAGTAAAAGGCAGTGGAGAATGCAACCCTCCTTTCATAGCTTCCTACCATCCAGGTGATTTGCAGTTCTTGGTTTCAACTTATGGATCTCCTTTGGCAATTACTTTTGTTTTTTGTTTTGAAGTTTCAAATGAAGGCGACCGGAGCTGTTGCTTTGAACTGCAGATAATCCCAGTTGCATGATCTTAAAGGATCACCAACTATGAATCAAAACGATGCAAAGCACTTGGTCTGACAACAACAATATTTGATGAAGCAGTCGCTTTAACTTTTAGAATCAGTTTGTGGAAATAATTCTCAAACTATGCAAAGTTTCCTATCTATGAAGAAGTTATCAGCATATCTTCACAGGAAAAATGGCTGAGCCATTGACATTAGTTGCATGCGCACAAGAATAAAAGCGTTAAAAGTTTTCTTTTTGATAAAAGCATTTGTTTTGCAGGCCTCATTCAAGTGCCTAAATCACTAGCATAGCCTTGTTCAAGTCATACAGAACTCTGCAATTTAGTTGCTCCTTCCAGGCAACAAGCTGGAGAGAGAAGGTACTCCTTGCGCCCTCATCTCCTCTTGGGCTCTTCTCATTTCTTCTGGATCTGTTAACAACCAAAGAAAAGTCACAACTCTTAGACAGCAAATAAAAATGAAATCTGATGATGGGTTGCAAGAAATGCATCATGGGTGGATTCTTCAGGAAATGGGAATGCAGCCAATTGTATAGTAGAGTATTACCCATATTTTCCATCAATTTCGGCATGAGGAACACCACTAACACCATAAATCCCAGCATCAAACCCATGGGACTTTTCAACAGAGACATTAGGGAAAAAGGTTCCCTTATCTGCAAGATGGTGATGAAAAACATAAAAAACAGCAAGACATTAGAAGAAAGCAATAAGAGATGAGAGTAGAATAGCTTTCAAATGTCTTTTTCACCTCATAATACTGCTCCTCTCTTAAAGGCTCCAAAACTAGCTCATGCAGAGCCCTCCTATTCTCTGTCAGTGCAGCCTGGATCTTACCAGGATTTCTGGAACTAACATCAATCCGGACCTGATATAAAATAGAAATGGGAACTCAGGCCTTGATTTTCATCAATTCAGACTCAGCAACAAAAAGAGAACATATACCGGTGAAAAGAAATAACCCATCACAGACACTTCGAGAAGATGTGTCCCAGCTGGCACCTTGTGGCTTAAGCAGGTCAAAGAATCACAAAACCGTGGCAAGACCAGAGAAAGACCATTCCAAACAAGTGATAGATGCATTCCCATAAATATTCTTCCAGATCAAGCCTAAAATTTTGTTTAGACATCATAATGAAAGCATATGGCAAATGATATTATTATGTGGAACTGCTCTTGTATTAGAGTGCAAGCAATCAAATATTTGCTTGCACGTTCAGCCTCTTTTAACATTTGAACATTGTAACTTTCCAAGAAAATTAATAATTAAAAACTTTTAACCATCGGTTTTTAGCAAGGGTGCGAGGTTTCTGGTTTAAAATCATGTTCAACTATTTAAATGCTGGCTTTTGTGCGACCAGAAGTTTTCAGAAGTGGTCATAGTATGTGACCTGCTGACGATATGGCATACACTGTATGCAGTATGCAAGTGCATATGCTGAAAAATATGCCCTTGGCATTCTAGATATATTAAAAACTAAATAAGGTTTATATAAGTAGATAAAACAAAGTTATTAATCAAAAGTAATTAAGTAAACATACGGAGAATATGTACATGCATACATGCATAAATAATTAATAGATAATTAAGGAAACATACATACATAAATAATTAACTAAACATAAATAATCATACATATAAACTTTTGCATTTATTTTAGAACATCCTTTGAAATAGTATCATGACATGTTAGCATGAAAAAGGAAAAAAAGCTATGTTCACCCTGCTCAAGTTTCCAGCAAGCTAACGCAGTGAACAAATCTACCAATACTCAAATTAAGAGGAGTTTGTACATGTGCAACCTTATATGTGATGATGTACAGAGTACATTTAAGTGAATCATGAGTATATTTACATTACTGACCTAATAGAAAAATGATTTGACCTTGGTATCTTTTTTTTTTTTTTGAAAAAAAAAATCCTTTTATAATCTTTTACCATGAATTTCTTCCATATCATTTCTGATTAGGAATGGTCGTGAATCGAACCTATTACTTAGGCTAGCTTTCATTGACCATTTATGTCACAAGAAATTCCAAGCAAGCAATGCATGCTTATTACAAAGGCTTTCAACTTCAGGCCATATGAAGATGATTTACTAAATGAAATAAATACTTGCAAATGAACACCAAAATTCTAGAAATGAAGAAAAGACCTTATAGAGTCGATATTTAGAAACCAAAAGCATTAAAAGATAGCAAAAAAAGGATACAATGAAAAATAACCATCTGCTCTAAGAAAAGTGACTCTCTGACCACCATTAAGTATCACTTTTGCATTTGAATTTTTCTTAGGATTAAAACCTGTGGATGTTGCACCTGTCAAAAAAGGCTACTAATGAGAACCATAGGAATAGCTTCCAGGGAAAAATCTTAGCCTAAAATTAATATTCAAAGTAGACCATCAATACAAATCAATTAACATAAGCTCATTTGTTTTAGGAGCTAATTAAAAAAAAAAAACCAATATCAGCCATTTCAAATGACAAGACAAGACAAATTTCTACAAAACATTCATATGATATATTGACTAAGCTTACTCTACTTCAATTGGTGATTGTTCAGACTTCAGAGTATGGTAGTTTCATAGGAGAACATCAATAGTCAAATTCATCAAATTCAGCAATCAAACCATGCATGACAAGTTACATTGAATGACACGGAAAGATTTATCTAGTTTTACAAGAACAACAGTTTGACACAGAAGTCTACATCATCTGCTTATGGTTATTAAAATATATGAGGTCATAACCAGACACATTATGAATCATAGTAAACTATGACACGATATTTTGATATGTGCATGGAATGCCAACTAAGAAACCTCATGGGCATATCTATAGTTTGTTCAGCAGCAAAAAATGAACTAGTCATGAGCTATTGCAATTAACTCCATGCTCCTTATAGGTTCGAGGTCGAGCTCACCAGCCGCCCTACGTTAGAAGTCTTCCTAACTTCTATTCCCCTTTTTTGTTCTAAGGTAAGGCCCCGCGGTCCTTCAAGAACAGCATTGCAGTCACAACAGGGCTCTAGCTGAATATTGTCCGCCCGTGTCAGCTGGGCTGTAAATATTTATACCCCGGGTCTTTACTAGAGCATTCTTACATATATATAAGGTATGCTAACTTTAGCATCCTGACTATGCAGGTATTCCCATACTGAAAGACAAAAACACTACCACCAAGGATTTTATTACAAATCTAAAGGTAGGAGTCCTGGTTTGGAAGCATAAATTGAACCTCCCCAAAGCTCTGGTTACATGAAAAGGTTTTGGTTACATGCTGATTTCATCTCATTTATGATCTTAAGGTAAATGATATACATAAAATGATTGAAAAAAACTTTAGAATAGGAAATGAGAAAGACAACCATAGACACAGATCAATTCAGTATTTTGCATTCAGTTCTTACAAATTTTGTGGATTTAGAATTTTACAGTGCCACTATTATCATTGCAATATCTCTAAATCAAGAATGCTTCAATGAAGAACAGAGCAGATTTCTACAACCAGCTGCCCAATTGCTCTGTCTATGATCTATTGCTTTGTCGTCCACAACTTGAATTTAATTAAGCAATCCTACTCTTCATCAGAATACCTTGCCTTAGCCTTCTCATTGCTTTCTCCTTAACCCAACATTGTTCTGCTGCAATGGTAAATTTTCTTATTAAATACTTCACACTGTACCATAATGCAATTTGATCACTTAATTCCTATTGGCAGAAACCTCTTCGTGCACTGCTTAGAAAGATCCCCTCTGCTGCTCACAGTCACAGCAAGTATTTGCAATCATATTGGTCTAACCTCCATCTCCACTGAGGTGCGACTGCTAAACTACCTCTTGGATAATAATTTATACCTAAGCTCTTCCTATCCTCATCTTGAATCCACTTTGTCATTCTAACTTATGCAAAACCCATCTTTCGTGTCTTGAACCCCTCTGTACCCATGTACTGACCAACATACTTAACTGAAAAGGATTTCCATAAGAATTCATAGGCATATGTGGCAAACATATGATAGTTCAAAAGCATATCTACAGATCATCATATTTTTCAATTTCAAATGAAACTAATTTAGTTAAATCTTCCATTTTTCACAATAGAGTTTTTCTGGGCCATCATTTTGACAGCAGTGCTGTCATTTGTCTCCTCATAGCTCAACAAAACAAAGATGAAAAGATTCAAATCTAAAACATGCATCCAAGAAATATCACGAAAGCAAGGTCTTCAAAATGTTGGAAAAAGCAAGCAGACAAATTCTAGGAGAAACTGGAGGAGTTATTCAAACCCAAGAATGAAATGGATGTGATGCAAGAATCTTCTAATTAAAGTACAAAGTCTAAACACACAAGACAATTTGCATTGAAACCCAGCTACACCATCAATCTGGTATAGCAATGTAATACACTATCTTCAAGTAGCTTCAGACTACTGTATATGTCCATAACATGGAATATTCCAGGCAATAAATTAAATCCCTACCACAAAATGGGAAACTGTTATGAAAATATAATAAATAGTCAATTTAAATGAATCTCACAACAAATGGTCTTAAAGAAACTCAATTCTTGAGCATAAATGGTTGAATCTATTTCAAATTCTTATTTTGAAAAAAGAAAAAGAAACAGCCCCCCACGATAGCTAATGAGTTTAATATATATTTTTTTAAAGACCAAACAATATATTATAGTTGTACCCATCAAACCTTACAAGTGGCATATGACACGGACGATAAATCAAAGCCACCAGAAGTGGCTTACAAACTAGCCTCAGACGTACAGATCTACAAGCGAATGCGTCCATATAAATCAAGAATGACAAGCTATTGCAAGAGCCATCAAACAAATAATCGGTGAATGACGTCCTAATCATCGTTTCCTACATAAACTCCGGGCAATATTCGAACTTTCTACCCCAAATCTATGTTCAATAATCGACATTATACCAAGAGATGGAATTTGGGTACCGCGATGAACACAACCCGGAATCCAAACTCAAGCAAGCAGCAAGCAGCAAGCACACATCTTTCTTTCAAGCAAGCAACAAGCACACATCTTTCAGAAACAACAATTTTCAGACATTATATATCTCCAAATCAATCCTCACATCAAATTAAAACCTTGGCTTGGATTAATATTGTGTAACAAACAATATATATCGCGTAGGGCCGAATCTCACTAAGTCGTAACAGAACGCAGCTAATAAGGGAAAAAAAGCATCAACAAAAGTGGGGAAGCTCACCTTCCAACTTCACGCGACCTGTAATAGTGTGTCCATCGCCAGGGCTGCGAAATTACAAGGAAAATCCAAAAAAAAAAAAAAAAGGAAAATCTGTAAGGGGCCGTTGTCAAAGGGGGAAAAAGAAGGCTAAATTAGGGTTTAAAGGAAACAAGAGGAAGAGGAGGGGAAGAAAAGAGGTCACCCAGAGGGACCGGCGAGGGCAAACGGAAGGAGGCATGAGAGAAGAAGAAGAAGAAGAGATGCGATGGCCCCCGCGGATCGCCTCATCGTTCACGGTTGAAGCCGTCCTTTGGAAAGAATCATTGAGCTTGTTCCGATGCGAGACGAGCAACGTAACGTTAAAATAGTCCCACCCCAGGCAAGAGAAACTCGCGTTTACCACCATTTTCTTCTAGCATTATCTTCGTGGCATTTTTTTTCTTTTATCCTTCTAATTTTTTTTTTTTTTTTACTCTTCTTTTTCTTTTGAGACGATAAATTCAACCAGTAATACGGGATTTATTCCGTCCCAAAGACCATAAATATATTTTCTTTCCAAGCATAAAAAAACTAAATATATTCATATTTTATCTCTACCTTATTATATTTAGCATAATTTTTATTAAAAATTAATATATATCATTAAGAGTCAAATAAAATAAAAAATAAAATTTATTATTTTTATGAGATGAAAAAAAAAAAAATTTATTTTATTCATTTTACCAGATGATGATGATAGAGATTGAACTTCTATTTATCCAACCATTTTGCTAACCCTACATGAAAATCACAATAATTTATGCGCCACATAGGTTTATTATTATTATTATTATTATTATTATTATGAATTCGATCTCTTTATTTATTCATTGGCATTTATACGGGGGTACATCGTACCATGAAACGAAGGTAGCAGTCATGGCTCCGCTTGGAAAATAGAAATCGAACATTGTGAGGTCCGCCCGCCCCGTCCAAGATTCTAACCCGCCTACCAAGAGCCTCTCAACTCACGCATAATTTGATATTAATTTTTGAGGTCAGCTTCAAAATCTGGGATTAGGCTAGGTTGATGGGATTATTTTAGCCTAATTACATGTAAATACCTTCATCTCATATTAATAATATCGAAGAGCCAAACAAGGTGGCAACATGTAAGTATAATATTAATCTACACATCAGAATTTGAATCGGATTAAGATTTTCAATGCATATCAACTTGACCTGCACCTAAACCTATCTAAAATCTTGTCCAATTTTGCCACTATACCTCGAGGGGGGCACTCCGCTTAAATGGATGCTATGCATTCATCAAGCATCAATGAGGGAGTTAGATCCTAAGCTTATATTTATTTATTTATTTTCTTTCGAATGCTAAATTTTTGGACCATCAGAAGAAAATAAATGAAATTTAAATGTAATTTGATTGATCATATGATATCAGATTGGATAAGAGATACATGTTTATATGGTTTGATTCGGTGAATCCATCCAATAATGACATGCGATGGATGTCTAAAACCTTAGAAGTGGGAGGCTTAGAAGAGACTTTAATTGCTATTTTTTTTTAAATTTTTTTTTCTAAATAAGAGTCCATTAATTTGTTTGAAAAGAATTTCATTACAATTGTTGCTTCATTATAATTGACATATATTCATTAGGAAAATGATGATAAATACGCATCACTTGTTTGAGATTGTTCAATAAAGAATTTAATGGCAAGCATCCAAAGAATTTCACTTAAGTTTTATGTAGATTTTACACGAAACCAAACGGCTCCATATTTGGATTACCAACTTCAAAGATGTATAGTTTGTTATTCATGCTAGCAAGCATTGATTAAAAAATTAATAAAAATAAAAAATAAAAATAAGGTTAAGACCTTTCTAATATTTGGAAGCGTTATAATTTTATATCGAATTAAATAAAAACAAATAGAATAAACTTTCAACAAACCTTCAATTTAGGGAACTTTAAAAGTTGTTATCTTTGAAGGATTTAAAAGGATATTGAAATTGAGCGTGTCTTAATTTTTAAAAATAATATATAATATTTTAAAGCATTAAAAAAAATTATAATATATGAATAACATGCGATTGCTTGGTGAGAGACTAAATTAAAACACTCGTAGCCTTGTTCAAACAAATACTTATGAGCTTTTGTTTTCATCCCCAACCCAATTCTATTTGATAATTATAACAATATTTAAGGTGCTAACCAGCTACCGAAGTTATCCCCACAAATCCCAATCCTTTACGGAATCCAGCCCAAACGAACCACATCAATCCTATTGGGTTTGGATTTAGGTCAGTTTTCAGAGGCTATTCTCCATCAAAAGGGTCAGTCGGAGACAAAAAAGGGAAATCAGAACCGGGCAATGGTGAACCGGGCAATGGTTGGATGGTAGGAAGGTTGCCGCCCTGACGGCTCTCAGCTCTCGTCCTCTCATCCAAATCTCTCCTATTTTATCTCCTCTTCTCCCAATCACCAAGTCCGGCATCAGTATTATTTCTCGCGAGAAGCATATAGATCATAGTGGTATTCTTCTGCCAATCAAAGCGAGAGCATCCGAGGGGCCTAGAGAGCTCCCCCCAGCGCCGGAAGCAGCGATTTCGTCCATGAAGAGTGGTGGATTCGATCCAATTTTCTCCGCTTGAGAAGGTATTTTGTCCAGCCCCTCTTTTTGCTTTCTCCTTTATTAGATTCCTTCGGAGCCGCAGGCTTCAGCTGATGTGATTCTTAGGATAAATAAGGAGTCAATTGGGAGAATATTGTTTCAAAACCGAATCTTGATGACCGTGGACCATCTTCGCGATGGTTTCTGTTTTATTAAGTGGCTTCAAGATTGCTCCGTTGTTTTTGGTGTTTAAGATGTTGGATTCATTCGTGCTTATGCCCTAGTGCACCAAGAAGAAGAAGGAACTATTTCTCCAAAATAAACAAACGAGTCAAGAATGAGTTTTCTTTTAAAATCCGAATTTTTGTGATCATAGAAAACATTCAGAACTGATTTTTCCTGGTCAGATGCCTTAAAGTTTGAAGAAGAAGAAGGAATCAATATTCCTCCAAAGAGTTTTCTTTATTTGAATCTTTCTGATCGTAGAAAACCTTCAGAGCTGATCTTCCTTGGTCAGATACCTTGAAGCTCGATACTTTTCCTGATATCTTATGTATCTAAGTATGCTCTATTTACCACTGCTTCTGCTTCATGGATATATTTGGCTGCTTTTTTTGCTATACTAATTGCCGATAGTTTTTGACCAGGACTAGAACTGTAGGATGGTTTGTTTATGTCTCATCCTTCCTCTCATTAGTAGGTTTTCTGTTTTATCTTCTTGCTCTAGTTTTGCACAAGCAGTAGATTTTTGTGCCACTTGATTTGCTCAACTGATTTGATCTTAATATCATCATGGTTTGGAATTACGGCCCATGAAATATGCCAATTTAGAGAACAGATAGCAGTCATAGATTTGACATAGCTACATGTTTTGGGCGAATGAGTGGGTAGAGATGATTGTAATGATGGAATGCGGAAATTCACTTTGGCATGAAGTTTAACAGTGATTGAGAACAGCTTTCCATTGTTAGAAGATGAAACATTTGACGTGAATGAATGGTAGTGTGTCAAATTTCAAAAGGAGTAATATGAGTATTATTAGAATTCACTTGTCATGTCTCAGCTTGTGTTATTAGTATTGCAGAGGACAAACAGGTACAATAACCAGTTGTCTTGACGATCTCACAAACTTGTTATCATAGAATGGGCGGACCGTTCAATGTTCTGCAATTTGAGCAACATTGTCATCAAATTTCTTTCACATGGGAATTTTGTTGAAACTTTTATCACCGTTAACGGGTAATTATCTTTTAATCCAATTCTCTTGAAATGGTAATATGTTGCAAAGTTTTATTTTCATATTGTAAGGGTGGCAAAGGAGAAGGAAAATTAGAATTTATGAGATCTGGAGAAAGAGGGACTCTACTGAGGATATGCAGGGAACAATTCTTTTTCCTTCTTTTATTTATTTATTTATTTATTTATTTTTAAGAGTTCTAGAGGATTCTTATAGAACTTTCAATTCCAAGCAATCACCAAAAGCAATATATGAGACAAACTGTGGCATTCTGTTGGAACACATTAGACCTGTCATGGTTTGGTGTTTCTTTAAATAAATAATTATTAGATTGGGACTGAATTCATAAGACCAACTTAAAAGAGGAGGGTGTTCTGATGCTGAGCAATTGAACCCCACACAGAAAGCCATCAAACCAATCCAAAACACAATCCTAACGATTTAGGTCATTACTAGCTCAACTTAAAGCTAAAGCAGGACTCTACACGTCCATTGTACTTGACTCAAGAACCCTTTAAAAAGACTAGGCCCTAAAAGAACCCATTTAAAAAAAATAGGCCTCAAACTAAGTAAAAAAAATTAAAAGAAAATAGAAAAACCTTACCTGGGACCCTAAGCAACCACAATTTAACTGACAAAATCCAAAATTAATAATTAATATAAAACTAATTCGAACTTAAACTACATCACCTATCATTAATTATCCTTTATGGAAACATATCATGGTTTGGGGGCCATTATAATAGTTAGCTTGTTGGATGTTGAATTTTATGTTATTTTTTGACTTATATGTCCCTTGGATATGGAAAAATACCTTGTTATTCTGTGGAAAAAAAGAAAGAGATTAATGACTGGTTTATTGAAAGGAGCAGGCTTACATGCCTGCCTCAAATGTATATTTTAAAAAAATTATTCTACATGCCTGCCTCAAATGTATATTTTTTTTAAAAAAATTATCCATTGTGAATTTTTTTCCCTGCTATTATCTATCTACCTATTTGTGTGTATGTATTTATGCCCATATATTTAGTCTGTGTATCATTATGACCTAACAGTGGTCTTCAAAACAAGGTATATATGCTGAGGAGTTGAGTAAGAAAAATGATAGGTGTATAAATATGTTTAAAAAATTTATAGGCAAGATACTAAGTAAAAATGCAAAATGTTAGTGTTTTCCACAAGCCAAAAGGAGGCCAAAATGATTCAAAATAGTTTCTTGATATGCTTCCTGATCATTCTAAAGCTTCAGGTTCCTTATGATGGGAATTAATGGAGACACCATATGGGGAGACTAATATAATTATTTTTTAAAATCATTCTAAATGATGTAGAGTTGATCATGGGCTAAGTAGCCTGCTAGGGTGCCTAATCTAGCTTAAAATTTTGTAGGCTTAGACACTAAATATAGGCCTATGGGAAAGGACCGATTTTCCCAAGCCTCATCAGGTGGCCTAATCTTTGCCAGGTGGCCTCTCCAGCCTAGCCTAAAATATTGCGGTCCTGGGCACTAAAAAATTATTGATTTAATCTAAAATGAGGGGCCTAAAAGAAAATTTAGGCCTGATGGGTAGGCTTGAGATTGGCTCTTTGAGATTAGATTGGGCCTAGTAAAAAATAGGCCTAGTGGTTGGGCCAGGCTAGGCTTGGGCATGAGCATTGGCCCTCGCTACCAGTGTGTAGGTTGACCCAAGCCTGGCTTAGCCTAGTATTTGATCAACTCTAAAATGATGGTATCATATTATCATATAGTGATTCCATATAAAGTGAATTTATAATTTTACTCCAAACTATATGGCATGTATGTAGCAGAGACTCCTTGTTCCTCACATAGTATATGTTAAAAGTATTTATAGTTTCCCTTTAATGTCATTACATTACTGTCAAAGGCAATCCTTATCCCTTACCATTTGCTGTTGTTTTCATGAATGCTCAGGGCTATATCCTGGTGCATTGCAAGCTTTTCTATACTTTTTTATAGCCTCCATCCACAGTAGCCTAAGTCTTCCTCTTTTTTCTAGGCCTTTCGACATAGATTTGAGCACCTCGGATCTTCATTTGACCTGTCTTCAACGTATCAATTTCAATATACTTGTCCCAAACTCTGTGCTTCCTAATTTTACCACGTACTTGATCCAACAATCTCATTTTTTCACGTTCATTGTTTTCCTTGGATCCTTTTAGTTGCCTAACATTCAAAACATTCAATATTACATGCTTTATTGTTGTTTTATAACTCTTCTTTAAGTCACCAAGGAATGTGCCGATTGTGTTTCACACCTGAAGCACCTCTTTCCTTCATCTGTTCATATCTTATCTTATTAGATATGCCTTCATCTTTGAGCCATCTCTTCATTCTTAACTCTATGCAAAACATACCCAAGACAGGTGGTATCTCTTGGTCGCCAATTTTTATTGGCTACTAATTTATTTTTTATTTCCATTAAAATAGCATTTTTTGCATATTTTGTTTTACTAATTTCTAGGCCCTTATCCTGGAAGGCTTTCCTCCATTAACCTTGTTATGAATAATCTTGTCATCTCTTTCATCAGCCAAAATGGTATTATCTACCAATTATGTTCACCACAACATATTCTTTTTTTTATTAGCAGTAATTTCATTTGTGACAACCGACAAGTGCAAAGAGTTATCGATTTGGTACTGCCAGTGTGATCCTTGGTGTAAGCCCACTGTGGCTAAAAATTTATGTGGCTTGCCACAACTAAAGCCAATTCTTTTCTGCCTCAGCATGTGTGCTGTTAACAATTTCATTATTAGTGGCAGAGTGGCAGTACTAGTCACAAGCCTGGATGAAAAGTTAGATAGTTGGTTGTAGAAAGAAGCCCAAGCTGTAAAAATGAATTCTGATTTTTTGTTCATCACTGAAATAATGCACAACCCAGCCTTCTACTGAAAGTTTATTGAAATAAGCAAGGCATCGTAATGAAGAGTTTTGCAATAAAATCTAGGACCTCTTGAGATAAGAAGAGGCTAAATTGGAATGGATAACCAATGCTTATATATTGTTCACCTGATTTGTAATACCCTATCTTCATTTATGTTCTTGGGATGAAAATTGACACCCTTGACCTATTCTGCATTCCAGTGTCCGGTTGTTCATGCCATGGATAGGTGGTAGGATTTTAACAAATCTAATTTCCATCCTAATAGCTCATGAAGCAGTTAGAGCAATAGTTTATTATCATAGGCTCTTCTTTAGCAAATAGTAGACATTTTCTTAGACCACAAGATGACCTCTATAATCTGGCTTTTAGTGAAATTTAGTTTTATTTGATCTAATGGCAGCAGATATGTAGTTATGTTGCAACTATTTCTTCTTTTGAGAATGTTCATTTGTTGTCCTACTATCACCATTTTGCTGACATGTCTTTCAATGAGCTGCATTTTGCTGTGCAAGTATTGGAATGATGATTTGAACAACTAAAAGATGATATAACACTTAGACTTCTCTCATCTTTGGGGAACCACCATTGTTTTACACTGCTACAATGATACTGATCCATGAAGGGATACTAAATGAGTGATGATGTTACCATATAATCTTATTGTGTATCCTTTGTTGAACAAAGGTTATTTGTTAATCAGTAATGCTCATGTTAGAAGGACTTGAAAGAAGCAAAAAGCAAAATCACTAGCTATATTGGAGGGAATTATGATTTGAAGGTATATTTATATACAAAACCTAGTTTTACCTTGATGACCTTTTGAGGCAATTTTGTTAATAATTGGCCCATTTTTATTTGCTACTGTTTTTCTTTTGTATATTCTTTTCAGCATTAGATAGGAGAGTGATTTTATTGATATTCAGCATTCTTTTCAGCAAGAAATCTAGTTACACTGTACGAATGTGATTTGTCTCCCCCTTTTTTCACACAGGATGATGAACTTTAAAAAGTGGATTTCTTGCCAACTGGTGTCTGAATCATTGCTGTCAGCAAGACCTTTCAGATTCTTTGATGAGGAGTCACCAGACATAGATGTTGATAGTCCAGGTGGTTATTCCTTCAAGTGACATAGTTGTCTCATGTTATTGATTGGCTATCCTTGTTCCTTACCATTATTAGCAGAGCAATGTATCATCGCTCTTTAGAAATTTGCGAATCAAATTCTCTGTGTGCATGATATTGAGTTCAAGCATGCAACATTGCATAACAGACAAATATTTGTGTTTGAGCATGTATGCATGGAGGTTTTAACCTTACTGGGGGTCATCTTTAGCAATGCTTGCTTGGGCATAATTATTTACTTTAGTGATGGAAAACCAAACTGAAAATAATGAAATATTCATTCCACATGGAATTGTGAAGGAGTGTAAGATTAATTCCTTAGGATCCCATATTAAAGGCCATCAAAATCTTTTCAATTACAAACCTAACAAGTTTAAAACTTTCCTAATCTAATGTAGACTTAAAATAAGACTTTTAGAAGATAATCCTACTCATAACAGGACTCTAAAACCCACTAAGAAAATATCTCTAAAAATTAGTACGAAATGTGCAAGAAAGTAAGAAATACCTAACCTTATCAAGACTTTATGAACATAACAAATTAACTAAACCTAATTTAGACCTAGACTAAATCAGTAATCCTAGGCGAATCTTTTTTTTTTTAAAAAAATTCTTATCAAATCGAAAACATTTTAAAATAACTACTCTTTTGAATGGATGCTGATTTCCGAACTGATTTCATCAATATGCTTTCAGTAAAAAAAATTGTGGGAATCTGATCTGTATTGTGAATCCGCTTAGCTTTGATTGAAACATAGATCTGTGGAATTCTTAGAATCCATGGTTATGTGATCATCGAAAACTTTAAAACCATATAAAATTGAAGGAAATAAATGACTGAAAGAAAGTATTATGGCTTGACTTCCTAAACTTAGTGAACCGATACCATCTGTCAAGCCCATTGATTATATCTTTATAATTAATCAAGCATAAATTTAAGCAGAAGAAATGTATCTTGTATAATCTATTGTCACAGGGCAGTATCAGCATTTATGTCATGGATGTCAAACATTTATTAGTTGTGCCTTGCCATTACGGCAATATGTCTCATAAATTGTTCGGATAACAGAACAAGTTTGCTCTTCTGCTAAAATTCCGGTTTCCAAATGTTAAACATCTTTGCACTTTTAGCTAGTTTACCAAGTAATGTTATTTGTGTTCCAGGTACCATAGATACGGGGAGCATGGCAAGAACAGCACCTGCTGGTGCTCCCCATTCCAGCAATCACCAAGTAACTGAATTTCCATCCAGCTCACAGCTTGTTACAGCTGATTCTTCTCATCTAGTGCAATATAACGATGATGATAAGAATGCAGATCCGCTAAGCAAAGTTGAAGCACTTGAAATCAAGTTCTTGCGTCTCATCCATCGGATTGGACAGTCTCCAACAAATCTTGTAGTTGCACAGGTTTTATACCGGTTGCAACTTGCGAGCTTGATACGAGCCGGTGAGTCAGATGTGAAGAAGCCTGGTCTGAAGATCGACAAAGCTAAAGCTATAGCAGTGGAGCAAGAGGCTGCTGGTCAACCAACGCTGGACTTCTCATTAAAGATTCTTGTCCTGGGGAGAACTGGTGTAGGAAAAAGTGCAACCATAAATTCAATTTTCGATGAAGCAAAGGTGGCAACAAATGCATTCCAACCTGGCACTGATAGTATCCAAGAAGTTGTTGGGCATATTAAAGGAATCAAGGTTACAGTAATAGATACACCGGGCCTTTCACCTGCACATGGTGCCCAGCATCAAAATAGAAAACTCGTGCTTGCAGTGAGAAGGTTTATAAGAAAGTCTCCACCAGACATTGTTCTATATTTTGAACGGCTTGATGCCATCAACGGGGGCTACAGTGGTTACCCTCTACTGAAGCTTATAACTGAGGTTTTTGGTTCATCCATCTGGTTCAACACAATACTTGTCATGACTCATTCTTCCTCACTGCCTCCTGAAGGACCTGATGGTTACCCTGTGAGCTTTGAAACATTTGTTCACCAGTGTACTTATCTGGTGCAGCATTATATACACCAGGCAATTTCCAACTCGCAGCTCAAGATCCCTGTCCTTTTGGTGGAGAACCATCCAATGTGTATGACAAATGCAAAAGGTGAAAAGGTTCTACCAAATGGCCAGGTTTGGATGTCTGAGTTTTTGTTGTTGTGCATAGCCACTAAGGTCTTGGGGAATGCAAACTCCCTTCTGAAATTTCAGGACAGCTTTCAGTTGACTCCAACAAGCACCAGATTGCCTTCGCTGCCACATCTCCTCTCATCACTTCTTCGCACCCGTACTTCATCTGGTGGTGGTGGCTTTGATGATGAAGTGGATGAGCTCTCAGACAATGGTGAGGATGATTATGATCAGCTACCCCCTATCCGTATATTAACAAAAGCTCAATTTCAAAAATTATCCAAAGCTCAAAGGAATGCGTATCTTGATGAGCTGGAGTATCGCGAAACTTTGTTTCTGAAGAAGCTGTGGAAAGAGGAACTTAGGAGTAGAAGAGGAAGCATGCTTCCCACCGATGATACATCTGTAAGCAATGATGATTATGAGAACAGTGCTTCCCAAGAAGTTGTGCAATTGTCTGATTTGACTGTCCCACCAAGTTTTGACTCTGGTTGTCCTACCTATAGATACCGATATTTTCTTGGCAGTGATCAGTGGCTTGTGAGGCCTGTTTTGGATCCCCAAGGCTGGGATCATGATGTTGGGTTTGATGGGATCAATTTGGAGGCTTCTCTGGGTCTGAAAAAGAATCTCGAGGCTTCACTTGTGGGACAGGTAAGCAAGGATAAAAAAGAATTTGTTATTCAATCAGAATCTGCAGTGAAGTACGTGGAACCAAGGGGCCACACATTGGTTTCAGGAATCGATGTTCAAACTTCTGGTAGGGATTTAATATATACTGTTCATGGAGATGCAAGGTTTAGAAACTTCCGCTCTAACACAGCTGGAGGTGGTCTTTGTGTGACCAAGTTTGGTAATGTGTACTTTACCGGTGCCAAACTTGAGGACTTCATTTCAGTTGGGAGGAGATTGATGCTGGCACTGAACGCCGGTCGGATGGCGGGCGGCGGTCAGGTAGCATATGGAGGGGGTTTAGAAGCAACCATATGGGGGAGAGACTACCCTGTTAGGGATGATAAAGCGATACTCGCCGCCACTTTCCTTTCCATGGATCAAGAGGTGGTTCTAGGGGGAAGTATTCAGTCAGACTTCCGAGTTGTTCGGGGCACGAAGATGTCTGTTAGTGCCAATTTGAACAGCAGAAGGTTGGGTCAGGTTTCTGTAAGGACCAGCACCTCAGAACATGCTGTTATAGCATTGATAGCAGTTTTTTCATTAGTTCAGGCCTTATTTCGGAGAAGGCCAACTGATGCTGTGGGCTGATGCTGAGAGGCAAGTGAGCAGCGCCCATTTTCCTTGTTGGACATGCGTGCTAGTGTGTTCTGATTCATCAAACCGCCCAGAGTGTACAGGAAGTGCTAATAAATTTAGTGGCAAAGAAATTTCCTTCAAAAATTTTCTAGAGCCTTGCTGCTTTTGTTATCTTTGCATGGGGTTTTCTATTTTTTATTTGTGAGTCTTGGCAGATGATGCCAAACGAAGTAAGTATATGTACAAGGTGATTAGAGCTGCAAATAACGCATCGACGCACAATTGCGTTATCTGCTTTGCTTTTAATTTTATGGATTTCTTTAGATATATTGCTAGTGCTAGCACTCTTTTTTTATGTCAATGATGATGTTACATTACCTTACCCTAATTACCCTAATAACAGGAATGAAGTGTGCCTGGATGATGAGCGCCCTCTATGGGTAGAGGTTTTAGGTGGGGCTTCTGAACATTTCGTTAGGTGTTTGGATGGTTCTTTTAACAATGATTGAAAAAGAAATTTTATGTATACAAGAAAATGATTGGTTTTGAGATCAATGACTGGAAAAATCAAAAAAAAAAAAAAAAAAAAATGTCAGGCCTGGGATCCATCATTACCATAGGTAAGGCTGTTAATTATAATGTTGAAACGCCAAATGGTATACTACTTCCTGTTTAAATACGCATCAGTTGCAGCAAATCTTCAATTCGTATCACCAAGATTCTACTCTATATTATTAAATGGGTAAGAGGGGAAATTCATGCTACCTCTGGGAGACGAACTTCAATTCTCTTCACTCACACTCACCATTTGCCCTGAGTGTTTTATTAGTGTCATGTGCAGCATAAAGGATTAAGAAAAAAAAAAAAGTGGGAAAAAAAAAACTTGTCATGTTCTTATCCCCTTTAATTACATGAGTTTAATTGTCATTTTGATACTGTTTTTCTTTTCTTATTCTTTTCTTAATAAAACTCTTATTATTTAAAGAAAACATCATAATTAAGCTATTAAAACAAGGGCAATTTGACATCCGATCGGGCTTTATTGGTGAGCTCATGTGAACTTAAAAACAGAAGCAACTTAACATCCGGTCCTTCAATGGATCGGACTTTAATGGTGAGCTTATGTGAACCAGCCGCATAATATTTAATCTTTTTAAATGTAGTTACTTTCTAATAAAACATGATTATCTTACTAAACAAAGTTGAGAAGGATTGAAAATTAGAAAAACTTGATATTACTTTCCAATGAAATACGGTTATCTTGTTACTAAACACAATTGAGAGGAATTGAAAATTAGAAAAACTTGATATTGAGGGTTAGGTCTTAACTAAGGCATCAACAGAAGTTAAAGGATTACATCTGGGCTGTTATTAGAAGGCTAGATGCCAACTAAGCCTTAAAAACTTAGTACAATCAGGATTAATAGACCAAATACCAATTAAGCTCAAAAACAAAGCAAAACTAGGATTTTACATGAGTCTTTCTTTCAACGGTAATTAAGCACAACAGATAAATTCATAATTATCAAATTTTAATTATTTCTAAATCATCAAGCGCTGTCAAATTTGAAATCTAAATATTTCAAGATTCTAAAATCCATGAGAAATGCTCTCTGCCATCTCGAAAACCAATAGTTGTGGAGTCAAGGGATGGCCTCCATGGTGGCCTTCTTAGGCTATCACATTGAGCCATGGCAGGATTGAGTAATGAGAAAGAACAAGCAATAAACCACGATCTAAAGCCTTGAGGCTACCTTTGATGGTTACATAGAATGCACCAAGAACATGACTCATCACCTAATCCTTTGTTACATAATTTAAAATTGATGAAAGAAGAAATTCCATCATCATATTTTAATAATATATATTTCCATCTTGGCAAGCAAATCTAATGTGGCATTTTATTTTAAAGGCCCCTAATTTATATGCTTGCTTTTGTTCTCCTTAATAACCGAGAGCGCGGAGATTAAAAGCACCAATGCAAATAAAACCTTGACCGTTGTATGCAATTTATCATCATGACAGGTGCAATTCTTTTTGCTAGATTTGATTGCTAATTATTGGAACATGCTGTGACCTCTGCTATCATTGTGATGTTAGCATGACTTATAAAAGCCAGCATGCAAAGCAAATGAGAGGGACAGAATTATTATTTTAAACATGGTAAAATTGTTTTTGTCCCCTAAATGGGTAGAATAATCATATCCATTATTTGCATGCAATAGTTTTATGTACAATCCCCTGTGTGGCATCTAAACATCCAATACTTCATATGCTAGAGTCTTTGATCATCATGAAGCTAGCAAGGTCCAAATTACACTATCTTCATTTACGAATTTTTTTCCTAAAGAAAAACTAGAGTGTTACCGATGATTTCTGTCCATAAATAAGACAATATAGGAGAATACCTCTGTTAACGCTTTCTCATGAATGAGATCCCTGTGTCTAAAGAATCTTTTGTTTTTTAAAAAATATCAGAATATAAACTAATTATTGAAATAAGGTCTAGGAAAAATATTTCTGAAAAAAAAATAAAGCAGGTAGCAGGTGGCTACATGGGACGCAACGCACGTCACCTTATGTTTTTCTTAAAGACATGTTATTAGGTATAAATCATCTATTTAATAGATAATTTCAAAGTTACCTAATGAACGATCATTTTATAACTGTGTATTCTATTATTTTTTAAATATATGAATGATCATGTTCTATTTTAAAATTCTCTGTTGTATAAATAATTTTAAAATTATTTTTTAATAAATAATTTTAAATTATTATTTGTTGAACAGATAATTTTAGGCTAAAATCATTTATGTTCATCTGGTGTGATGTTAAAAAAAATAGAAGATAAGGCAATCCTTCTAAGCCCTTTCCATAGCCCTCTGGAGCCTCTCAGCCTCCAGCCCTTCTGATCTATTCTTCTGGATCTCAAGGAGTTGGAATCTCGAGAAGGACGGAGATCGGGATGATCAGAAGGCTGAGAGTACTATCGAAAGGGTTTGAGAGGGGTTTCATCTCTTTCTTCTTCTTCTTTTTTTTTTGAAGATCACATCAGATGAACTCATTCATTGAACAAACGAGTTCAGACTAAAATAATCTATCTAACAAACGATTTCATGTTGAAGTCTGCAGCGATTTCAAAATCGTCTCTCCAACAAAAGGATTACAGATCTGTATATTATTTTTACAAATATTTTTTTCTAAATATCATTTATGCCATTAATTTATATTTCGGTATTAAAAAAAAAAAAAGACTATGCCTAAACATTAACAAAAAAAAAAAAAAAGAAAAAAAAAAAAGAGAGGAGCACAGTGTCCAAACGTTCCGGAAACGACACCCCACCAATCCATTAGTGCCCTCTCTTGCGTGAGACGGTATAGCGGAGACGAGGTAATCGTCACCGCGAGTGATTTGATCTCAATTCCTTAACGCGACCGTCACAGGCGCCCACCCACCTACCGCCGTGGATACTTAGCATCTACACATTTAGAAATTAATTTCTTAAATATTATAAAATAACCAAAAAGCGATTTGACGTGGCGATAAAGAATTAATGGACGGAATTAGTGACCAAGTTGAAGGGCATATAAGTCCAAGAAGACAAGGACCGGGACGAAATCCCTCCCCTCTCCTCCCGTCCATCGCTCCAGGGGTTTGGTTGAAGGGAAAGAAAGGAGAAAAAAAAATAAAGAAAAGAAAAGAATATATATATATAATTTTTTATTTAAAAAATTCAACTTATTTTATTTAAATAAAAGGAAAAAAATTATGTTTATAAATCATAAGTATAGTTTAAGATTTTTAAGAATAAAAATAAAAAATATTATAAAATATTTCTTCTCTCTTATTTCGTAATTTGAAGAAAAAAATATTAAGCTTTAAAAAAAAAAAAAGAAAAAAAAAGGAGGAGGAGAACAAGAAACTCTCTTTGTCCCTTTTTTTTTTTTTTTTTCACCGCGCTCTGTCATCCTTCTCCCTCTTTTCCCTTCTCTCCCTTCTTTCCGACCCAAACAAAGCCTAAATTTCCAAAATACCCCTACTGCCAAAACTTCCCATTCTGACCACTTCTTGCGCCCACGTATTAAACGACCTCTGACACCTGGAGCTGGTGGGAGGCGAGGCGAGGCGAGGCGAGGGGTGGCGTGGCGTTCTCTCTCCGTTCTTCCGTCCCCAAAACCCCCCGCTTCCATCTGCCGCTCGCCGTCGGCCTTTCGATCTCGCAGCATTGCTTCTCCGGTCGCCCGGATCTCTCATCGCCTCCGGCCTTCGATTCCAGCTAGTGCTCTTCAAGCTTCTTGGAGGTCTGTTTCCTTCTTCATCCCCATAGAGTTTTGTCTTCCTCTTCTTCTTGATCTTGCACCTTGAGGTGTTCGTTCGGAGGATGGATGGGTTTGGTGTCGGTTGGTACCGATTTTGCTTTTCCGTACTTCTTTCTTGTGAAGAGAAGAGTGAGAGAGCGAGTTTGTTGGGTTTGGTGGTCAGCTTGAAGGTTAATTGCATGGCTTGTTGGTCATTGCAATTCGATTCTATTTGCTATGATTTAATCTACCTATCTCACTCGTTGTAGCAGAGGTTCTTCTTAGGGGTTCGAAATCAAATCTGGTTTCATTCGATTCTCGGTAGATATTAATGCCGCTTTCTGTAGTTTCTAGTTCATTCTCGGGGGGTTGTATTGATTTTTCTATTCCTTGATCACACTCTGCAGCTTGAAGTGGGTTCAAAATATCCATCTGTGTAAGAAGATGGTGCATGAATCGTGGTGTTCGAACTCCCAACTTTAAACTTCCATCAATGTCCTTTTACAATAGTTTTTATCTAGAGATCAAGAAACTTTATTCTGATCTCGGATTCCTGGGGTAAGATGTTGGTTGCATTAAAAATGAGAACGTGTAGTGTTGATTTTTCCCCTTAAAAAAAGAGCAGCTTTTTATCTTGTTGTTCAGGTTTTCTCTAAACTTTTGCCCTTTCGTATCTGTTAAATAACAATAAGTGCATCCTGTGCAATTTTAATTCACACCATTTTGATATAATCTCGTTATCTGTATTAAATTCATTTTTCTATATCTATGATTTGTGATTCGTCCTATCATTACATTTTTTTTGAGAGGCACAAGGATAGAGTCAGACACACTTGTTTAAGATATAAAATGGTCGATACTAAGTAATATTTTATGGTTTTTGGCGTTCTTTTTTTTTCCCGGTAGCTCTCATCACAATGCATGGGCGTGGATCTTCTTGATCATCTTTTTTATGAACAGCCGTTTCTTTTCTATAATTCAGTGTTAACATGAGTTGTGGCTATTTCAGGTCAAACGTGCTACCATATTGTGAAAGTTTATGGAGCTTTGGAACTTGCTGCTCCTCTCCTTGTCTCTTATTTTATTGTGTTCTGTGGACAGCGTAATTTGTGGCCTCACAAGTACTTTTATTCGGTCTGAATGGCCATCTACTGACATCCCTCTAGACAATGAAGCATTTGCAATTCCAAAGGGATACAATGCCCCACAACAGGTAACCTTAAATATCTACTTATCAGTGATTATTGGCAGTTCTGAAGGACACATTTATTGATTTTGCAAATTCCTAACTTCTAAAAGGGAGATATGTAGGAGCCAAGCAACATAAATTTCACAATGAATATAAATACTTTATGAAACATGCCGATAATTGAATGGTAAATGCAAGTCATCCTCAGATTAAAATAGTTCTGTAAATCTTAAATAAATCTTTTAGTTCTCTTCAGTAGCATTTGGAAATTATATGGCATTGCTGATTTCTTTGCATGTTGGTAACTTTCAGGACCTTTAGTACCTCTAAAAGAAACATATATTGATTGATTACATTGTTGTTTAGGTCCATATTACTCAAGGTGACTATGATGGAAAAGCTGTCATTATCTCATGGGTGACAGCCTCTGAACCTGGAAGTAGTGAAGTGTTATATGGTAAAGCAGAGGATAAATACGAGCATAGTGCTCAAGGGAAAATTACAAACTATACATTTTACAATTATAAATCTGGATTAATACATCACTGCCTTGTTGATGGACTTGAGGTAACGACTTATCATATATGCTGCTCATATTATGAGCTATTTCATTTTTGTCGAGGAAGGACCTTCATGTTAATGATTTTTTTTTTTTTAATCGTTTGTTCTACTGATGTTGGCTGATTTTGCTTGAGTATGTAATGAATTAAAACTTCTATTGCTTCTCAATAGATACCATTGTTTTAAATATTGTTGTGTTCAGTTATCTTTAAAAATAATAAGTTCTCCCTTCTGCATTACTGCCTTATATGGCTATCAATAAAATGCATTTATTGATATAGATGATCACTTGATTTCCAGCTTCATTTTGCTACTAGATTAGATGCACTAACTTTGTACTTGCATCTATGTAAAACATGATATTAGCTGCTAAGATCATATTAATGCAGAGATTAAATTTCATTGATTGGTAGAGTTGAACTGCATTCTCAAGTACTAAATGCATTTAATGCTTTTGATGGATTAATTCTGGAGCTTGGTCATGCGTTGAGTTATGACCTGACTGACATACGGGTCCCAAATAGATAACATGGTGTGGGGACCACTGCTGTTGGATGAATAGACACCATTGATCATAGCATATGAAATCTAATGATAAACATTGAGGCAATGAACTTTACAAGATCCACTTTTGCTTTATTAAAGGATTAACTTGTACGCTAATATGTGAACAAATGATTGGTTATGTCTATGCATGCCATGCATGCATTTTGTGTATTCATGGAAAATGAATACATATACACACACTTTGGGTGCACCCCTAAGCACCTACTTTGATGCTTGCATATCTTTGCACTTTTGCACAAACATACATGTATGTATGTATTATTTGTATTTCTGACCTGCTAATGTTTCCCATCTATCCTGTTTCTCATAGAATTGATCAAGATGTTAGATGCCCTACTGATTAAAATATAACTTCTAATTAGTCATGTCAAATGTGCTTGATAATTATCTAAAATGGCTGAAATTTAAAGTTCTGTGCAACTATTTTTTATTGAACAACCAGTTCATAATGTTTTTAAATGCATAAAACTATTTGTATAAAGATTGAAGAATGTTTAATGACTGCATAATTGTTTTGGATAGCATGGGTAATTTTCTGCTACCATCCAATTGTATTAAACACACACCACAGTCACCAGTAACCTTCCATCCAAGCTACTGGGTGCTCATCAGTTTAAAAATACATGGAACTTTTAATGTTAATTGTCTGTAGAAGCATCAGTAACACTCTGCCTGTAATAGTGGTTGCTTATGAGTTCAATAACAGGCTAAACCTTTGATTTTTATTAATCTGTTTACCTTTTCTTTCTTACGGAGATGAGGTACTTGGACCTAATGTGAGCTTGAACATCTTGGTGCAACATAAATTTTGATTTACTTGTGAAATAAAAGTTTTATACAGCTAGAAGAGGAACAAGAAAAGCATTGCTTTTGAAGTTGACATGGATATGGCCTTTTATTCTAGTATGACACCAAGTATTACTACAAGATTGGAAAGGGGGATTCAGCTCGTGAATTTTGGTTCCGAACACCTCCAAAGATTGATCCAGATGCTCCCTACTCTTTTGGTATCATAGGTTAGTCATTTACTTTCTTTCATTCATTATACATGATTAATCAATCCAACTCTTTAACTTATTTTAAAGGAAGCTCTAGAAATTACAAATGTTTTGATGATTTAGCTATGTCATAGTTGTTTAAGAATTTTCAGCTATGAAATTAGGATATTTATCGTGTTGTAAATGGGTGAATTATTGATATTCTTGATGTGCCTTATTGTATTTATTTGTGTAGGTTATACTTCTGTTTTATAAGACTTGATAGCAAAAGGAACTAGTTGACAATAAAGGTTGAATTAGTTAAAAATAAAGCATGTGGAATGCCACTAGGCGGTTTGTGGAATTAATGTTGCAGTTAGAATTAAAAATATAGCATGTGGAATGCCACTAGGCGGTTTGTGGAATTAATGTTGCAGTTAGAATTAAGGAGAAAAAAAGGTTTGACTATTATGTAATTTTTCTGCATTGGTTCCATTTCTCAAAAGCATGGATAGGGAGAGAGACAGTGGATGTAGTAGAGATGAGCCATCAAAGAGTTGATGTGATGAGTGAATGTCAAAAAAGAAAAAATGCACACTCAGTTCTCCTTTATGTGTGGGTTGGTGTGGGAGTGTTGGCATTAAAGGATAGAATTATAGATAAAGGTAGTGCATTAAAGGATAGAATTAAAGATAAATGTAGTGGAGGCCAGAAGGCTAGATTGAAATTTGGTGAGACCTGTGAGGACAAAGTCATAGATGAGTATCTTTGAGATCGTTTGCCTATGTTGCAATAGAGAGGAGGAACCTATGGCAACGTAGGGCTCAAAAAGTTGGCCCATCAGAGGTGTCAGGCTTGTTCTAATTTTAATGGTAATAAGCTCTTTCAAGCATGCATCATTAAAATAATATCTTTATATATCTATGTATTTTGTATTCACCTATGCAGGTATTGGATTCCAACTAATGGAATTCAGTTCTGTCTATCTATTTGTATGTTTGATTCTGACGGGTGAAATTTAATACTATTAGTTAAGGGAAAAAATGCCAATGTCTACAACATCTAAAAGCCAAATATGGTTTCATTCAGAAGGTTTCTTTCCCATGCGTCAAGCGGACAAACCATGGACGATAATAATAGGGTGAGGGTGCCAAAATGGGTCAATCTAAGCATTTTAAAACCTGTGGGACAAAATTTATCAGGTTTAGTATCTTGCTGCTTTCTCGTTTCATGGTGCATATGTGTTTTGAATTGCTTTTTTTTTTTAAATTCATTTACATAAATTGCATATGTTGTTATATTTACATTTTTCTTGTCCTATCAGGTCTATTACTGAAAGTTCTGGATGCATTTGGCATTTTTTAGATCATTTATTTCTCTTTTTTTTCCTTAACTTCTAGGTGATTTGGGTCAAACATTTAATTCTCTTTCCACTCTTGAGCATTACATGCAAACTGGAGGACAGACTGTATTGTTTGTTGGAGATCTCTCTTATGCTGACAGATATGAATTTAATGATGGCATTCGCTGGGATTCATGGGGCCGCTTCATTGAACGTAGTGCTGCTTATCAACCATGGATTTGGACTGCTGGAAATCATGAAATAGAGTACAGACCTGATTTGGTAATATTTTTTTCTTATTAACCTTTATCATTTATGCATGTTTTTTATGTTTTGTATTTATATTAGTTCTTGGGATCAGTTGGTCTGTGTTGGCTAACCTATGTTATATCTTGCAATTCTCTAAAGAAATTGATTTACATCTTGATAAACTCATGATGACTAAATTTTGTTCTATGTTTGCTAAAGTGCTGTCGCTTGATATTACATTATGTGTTTAAAATGGTGGGGTTCTTAAAATTTTCTATTCATCTTTCCTGAGGCTGCATTTATTTATCTGCTGCTGAAAATATAGGCAGCTCTATTTTTGTTACTTAAGGTGAACATAGCTCAAAATTTACAGCAAGGTGCATCTTTTTATACTTACGATCTTGTTTTCTTTAATATCACTAGGGTGAAATCATCACTTGCAAAGCTTATCAGCATAGATATGCAACCCCTTATGTTGCTTCCAAAAGCAGCTCTCCCCTTTGGTATGCAGTCAGGCGTGCTTCTGCTCATATCATCGTGCTTTCAAGTTATTCTCCATTTGGTAATATGTTGTTTCTTTTTCTTCCTTGCTGTCATTTCCTAAAAGCATTTCCATTGTGGAGGCGTTATAAATGATGTTTTTTGATGCTGTACTTGTATTCATGTGTGGCTGTTGATAGATATTGTTTACACTGGTTGGTGCTGATTATGTTCTTTATGATATGTTTTTACTCTGTGTTTGTATTTATTAGATCTCGGTATTACATAGATGTTTAGAAGATCAGGGTATGCATCTTTGGTAAGCTTTCTCCTTCTTAATATAAAGTTGCTCTAGAATCATTGTTTTGTTACATATCAATTTATTAAATATGCCTTGCCAAAAAAAAAAGAAAAGTTAATCTTGCTCATAAATAAATATATCAATAAGAGAAATCTTACAGATTCATTTTCTAGTTCCAGAGCTCAAATTTTCGACTTTGAGTTTTCTTTCTTTTTTCATTACAGATTCATTTTCTTGTTCCGGAGCTCAAATTTTCAACTTTGAGTTTTCTTTCTTTTTTCATTACAGATTCATTTTCTTGTTCCGGAGCTCAAATTTTCAACTTTGAGTTTTCTTTCTTTTTTCATTAATATTATTGAACCCCTGTATGTACTGATTCTAAGATGTGACCTTTAATCAGTTAAATACACTCCTCAATGGTTCTGGCTGCTGGGGGAGCTGAAGCGTGTGGACAGGGAGAAGACACCCTGGCTTATTGTTCTCATGCATGCCCCACTGTACAACAGCAATCAAGCACATTACATGGAGGGTGAAAGTATGCGGGCTGTTTTTGAAAGTTGGTTTGTACAATATAAAGTTGATATCGTCTTCTCAGGCCACGTGCATGCCTATGAGAGATCGGTTAGCTCTTCTCTATTTCTACTGCTATATAAAAATAAATAAAATTTATCCATCTGCTAATGAAGTTACAAACACTTCTCTGACTATTCTAGAATCTAGACAAGATTTGGCCAATCTATGAATTGATGTTTGCACCAGTTCAGACTACTAATTTCATTCACCAACTTTACATACCAATGTTTGCCATTTTGGTGCCAAATCCCGACCTGATATCATGCTAGTGCAGTGTTGGTATGCTCATGACCTTAGTTGGTTCGGTGTACCAAGACTTGGTATGCACCTGTACCTAGTCTCAATTTAGTATTGGTATGGTACGATATGCCTAATACAAGGTGATATGCATTGGTATGGCATATTATGCTACATGCCTTTATTTGAAAAAGGAACCATTTTTTTGGCAGTATGTATTCATGTTGCACCAGTTCAGTTTGCTAATTTTATCTGCCAACTCTACATACCTTTTATTTGAAAAAGAAGACCCTTTTTCTTTTTTTTCTTTTCTTTTTTGCAGTATAGGATCTCCAATATAAACTACAATATAACTTCTGGAAGTCGTTATCCCATCCCTGACAAATCAGCTCCTGTTTACATAACTGTTGGCGATGGAGGAAATCAGGAAGGTCTTGCTTCAAGGTACTTGGTATATGTTTGATCAAATAATTCAATATGATCAGTATTTTTCCCTTTTGTTTCTTTGGGCTTTTCCTAGTTTAACGATCCAGTTCTTTGTTTTCCTAATTGGGTAGGTTCTCCGAGCCACAGCCTGATTATTCTGCATTCAGGGAGGCAAGTTATGGCCATTCTACATTGGAGTTGAAGAATAGAACCCATGCATTATACCGCTGGAACAGAAACGATGATGGGAAACCTGTGCCTACCGACCATGTTGTATTTCGCAATCAGTACTGGTAAGTGTAACATAATAGGTATACGATTAAAACTATGATACTTCCTGACTGCCTTTAGGCCACCTTAGCATAACATTACACCTTAGCATAACATTACAGTTCTGTTCGAGTCCATGATACAGTTTGCTAATTTCCAAAATTGTGACCGCCGTGCCTCTGTGATGCACACTGATGTTTATTATATGCGACGCAAAATCGTGTGTATTTTTTTTGGGTCATTTTTTAATTCTGATGGATGATGCAGGGCAAACAACACGAGGAGGAGGAGATTGAAAAAGAGCCGTTGGTCCCCTGCTCGCTTCATTGCCAAGTACTAAGAAATCTCAGGCGCTATAACACAATAATTCTTGAAGAAAAATCCGGCACTTTGAAGAAGCAATGAAGTTTCTGTATCTGTTTTTATTCATGCATTTCTGTAAGAAATATTTGATTATTGGCCTGAAATAATTAATTTAGCTTATATGAATATAACTATCTTCCGCATACGCAACCAAAAAATCACCTCCCATTTCACAAATTTCACAAATTTTTTTTTTCCAGTTCCTAATAAAATTAGAATTTAAATTTATATTGAGTTCAACTTTTTTTTTTTTTTTTTTTTTAGATTTCTGCATAATTTCTAAATATTTGTCCATCTGGTGGTGTGTGGGTGTCAGAGGTACACCGTTCATTGGATGCTTCACTTTTTTTTTTTTAAAAAAAAAAAAAAAGGAAAAAAAGAAAATAGTGATGCTGAATAGATGAGCATTCTTCAGTGACTTGCCATGCGTTTGATTTATTAGGTAGTCCTACCAAGTATCAACATCTGGCAAATATCGAAGCTTTGCACTTTGATTTCGATTTGCTTTGTCTTATATAACTATTGCACTTGTTATGGGATTTTATAGGTAGGGAGTCCAACCTCCACCGCATCTCAAACCCTGTAATATGGCTGGAAGTTTTAAATACCACTAGGAGTCTTGGACAGTAAAAATTGCCAAATTATTAAAATTCTCGGGTAAAAGAATAAAAATCAGATTCAAGTCAGCTACCATGGCAATTGAATCCCTTCATTGCTTTCAGTCGAGTGCAATCCTGGCTCATAAGAATTGGAAGCTTCAAATGAACTACCAAAGCAATTGATTTCTCGCGGAAGACGAGACTACAGACCACCTTGTAGTACCACGAACCACCTGAGATTCACTTCAAACAACTCGGAAGCAACTTGTAGTACCACGAACCACCAACTCGGAAGCAACTTGTAGTACCACGAACCACCTGAGATTCACTTCAAACAACTCGGAAGCAACTTGGTTAACAGACACTTCTAATTTGTTATATATAGAGCAGCAATTCCTTAAATTGGCAAGACATTGCATCCACATGAAGATAGGCAGACAGCTTTATGAAATAGAACATGATCAGCTGAAGTAGTTTTGTGGAATAGAACATGATCAACTAAAGGCTTCAAAACATGGCATGCCATCCACTTTTTAACCAAACGTCGCCAAATCCTTGTGATGCCGCTACGAAGTTCTAACACTGCAGTCGTGCAACAACCTTCAAGATCGGTGCAACGAATTTTGTGCAAGATCAATGATCAATATAGCACCAAACAAAAGACGGCGAGAGAAAAAAATAAATAAATAAATAAAACACATTCAAACACACTACACAAGACACCAAGATTTACGTGATCCGACCTTTTTCGCAGGTTGAAGATAAAAAATTTCCACTGTAGATACAAAAAAAAAAAAGAGATATAAGGGACGGTTTTCACAAAATACATCTCAAAACTCAAAAGGATAATCGACGGTCTTTTACACGCGCGCGCATATGAAAAAATAAAAAGTACAATCATCATTTAATGGCATGAAAGGCACCTGCATCATCCCAACCAACCGCTTACCACGACACCAAAGACGAACAAAATATTAAAACAAAAGCACTATCATGTATGTTAATAGAGCCAAGAAAACAAAGATAGAAGGGTAGGATGCACTTAGCAGCAGAAATACAAATGAAGAGACCGGGTTTATGTATGCCAACATCATGTTCTCATTTTGCCTCTCCCCTACACTTCTAGATAACCATGTGTCACCAATGATCTCTATAAGACTTTAACTAAGAATTGTACCCCATGCTTTCTGTTCCCGCCCACAAGGAGCGCCTCGTCCTCTAGCACGGGAAACACGTGATAGGCCAAAGTGTTAGCTAATTACTGTATATAATAGGGTCCGCAATGCTGACAAATTGTGAATGTTCTTAAGACATTTCCAGTCTTCTATTTATTCTCGTATACATCATGATTTACACTCAGCATGGCTTCCAACAATAAACAGAAGCCATAAGGACTAGATGACATATTGAAACATTACTTTTGCAACTCTTCACTGCTGGGAAATCGAGGCCTTATCCACTAAGAGGTACCAGAGTAAAACTTTTCGGCATACCTGCTCTTTGAAGACAAGACAAAAAGGTACATAAGAGGATCAATCCTGAGCAGTGTGAGAGTATTTTGGCTTTCATCCATGATGATTTATGAGTCCCGGTAAATTGGCTGCGGCGTCCACTTAAGATGCAAATTCAGCCTTCCAGATTTAGCACCCTCTAAAGGAAAAGCATCAGTAAATTCTCCCTCCATTATCACCCTTGTTAATGTCATGATGCATCTCCCAATATAATCCTAAAATAGAAAATGATATTGTTAGAAAGTTTTTATTTGCCAAATCTGATTACAAGTATGCAACTGCAATGAGTTGAGAGGTTCGGATGTTTTTCATTTCCTGATTATCTGTATTCAAATCCGAACTCTGAGAAGTAACAAACAGCCAAACCAAGAAATTAGCTGAGGAGAATTTCCTCCAATACTCGTATTACTTCAGGATACTGTAGGACTAAATAAAAATGCTATCCAAGCTTTTGCAAACTCGCATGCAGCAACAAATGGAAAGGTCAGAAGAGAACTCACCTTTCCAAATGTATCATGGTCATAAACTTCCAAAATAAGCATATCATGTAGTGCATCTTCCACAACAAAGTCAAAAGTCTGATTCCAGGTTGGATTTAAACTTTCATTTACCACCTGAAACACAGGGCCACAGTCTTTCATATTTCACAAAAATACAAGGTTCTCAAATTTCATGAGGATCAGAAAATTACCCTTGTTTTATTCTTTGTTTCTAATTTCTTCAAACTCAGCACAACGAATGGGTCTGCCTTTCCCATCACATCCATCGCAGGCAAATCTTCTGCAGATATAACCGTCACAGAGAGAACTCCTCTCATAATGACATCCTTCTTCCTAAGAGTGGTTGTCCTCTCTGTCTCAGCAGCCCCAGTTCCATTCACTTCACTTTTGAGGGCCTTCTCCAAAGAAGTCATTGAAAAATTTTGACTGGCAAAAGGATTAGAAAACTCATTCTCCATGCCAAAAGGACAGTACAGAAGCTCTAGATGCACCTGAAGCGATAAGGCACAAGATGTGTTATTGAGGACAACTACGGTTCAAGAAGTTAAAAATACATGCCTGCGCACAAATACATGTATTATTGATAAGAATAGAAGTTTTGAACAATAGCAAACTAGTTGAGCCTCAAATGTGGTCCAACAAGTTGTTCTACTCAAAATGAGGGCATAATTTTTTTGGCACAGATAAATAACAGTTGATAGCTATTTGGCTGGAAGACTCAGAAGAAAAGGTCACTAGATATTACAACCAGCTATCAGTCTGACATGCACCTTCCCAAGCTAAATTATAGAGCTTAGGAAAAGAATTACATAAAAACCTCTAAACAAAAGCATCCAGATCTAAATAACCTTTACCCCAACCAACAAAGCAACCTACATATACAGGATTGGCTTAATAAATCAATTTATGATCCACCTCTCAACCTGATGTCAACCCTCTAAACTGGTGCTTCCTGGTGACAAACAGCAGCATTAGACAAGCATGTCCTTGCCACAAAGTAAAGGCCAGTCGACCAGCAGGGCACACTACCTTAATTGTTTGTGCAGTTAAAGTTCATGCAATTAGGAAGCAATTTTTCATGATCCCCTTCTATTTTGAGAAACCCTAGACAGACAGAGATGTTGATATGAGGACTATACAAAGCAAAAGATCCCAATTAAAATAAAGTCCCATCAACAATATTATGATCTCAGAAGAAAGAGTTATATCAAGCAATCATATCAATTATCACAATAATTCTAAAAAAATATTTGACACTAAATTTAGAAGTTGCATGAAATGACATTTTTCAAAATACACCATAAACACCATTTGAAAATTTAAGGGGAAGACCAGCCCCATTGGAAAAACATATCCCTAAGAAGAGGCACCAAATAAGGGAGAGCCAGGCTACTAAAATTATTTGAGGGGTCTGCGGTGAGACCTAAAAGATCAGCTAGTTGTTGGGAGAAAAAGAGATAATCTAACAGGTATGGAGTTTAAAGCTCATTCAACCACAGAGCATATTCAAAGAAACTTCAGGACAAGAATAGAAGAAAAAGATATCTGTAAATAGCTGTATATCAAATAACATGATATAGAATTATTTATTAAGATGTCATAAAACAAGCATGACAGGAAAGTACAGAACAACAACTACCTTACTCTTTTCTTTGACATTTTCTCACAAAATGCTGGTTGATAATTCCTTTAAGCCACTTGGTCAGTCATTTCACTGGCCAGCTTAAGAATGTGTGAAAGGAAAAAAAAAAGCAAGTAAACACAGCATAAACAACAATGGTTAATTATGATTTTATTTAGTTATTTGTAAAATGCATGCCAATTTACGCTGCAGGTGCACTGGCATCTTCTATAGCATGCTTTATTTATTGTGTAATCCAGTCCAGGTATCCATTAACGGACTACCTGCTAAGTCCAGGTATCCATTAATGGACTACCTGCCATATTTTTTCCCCTGTTTAAATTAGAGTTAAGATTTTATCATGCCCAAAAGTCCAACAATGGAACCCTATTAAATCAAGAAATTGGATCAAATACAAAAGCTCATAATACAACAAAGACACTAGTTCGTGGGAAATTGGAGAGTGAAAATCTTGTTCATATCAAGAAGGATGCCACAGATAGCAGCTGACAGACTGATGCTTTGTTATACTTCAGAAGTCTGAATATGTGATCTTTAAAACACTTGATTTTCTCACACTGGAAAAAAAAAAAAAAATCTATGCTGTGTAAACAGACCTGTCCCCTGTCTTTCATGTCTCTCTGGACTTCCAGATCTTTGACTAGTTTCAACCAGATATCCTTCAACTTTCCAGGCTGAAGGTCCTTTAGCCTCACTTGAGCACAACCAATAAGTTCAGATGCCTGGAACCCTTCATCATCATATATCTTTACCGTCAAATGCTGAGTAGATGCATCTTCCACTATGAACTCATAGTGTTCATTCCAGATAGGGTTCAAATCATTGTTCTGCAGAAGATAGGAAGTTAACTCTAGATAAAAGACACAAGATCTGAAAAACAAGGAAAGAATTTGCATTAGACTTACGATTGTTTTGCTTTTTTTCATTCTGTCACGTAAAGGGCGTACATACAACACAGCATAGGGATCAGATTTTCCTATCAAGTCTTTATTTGTTAAGGCCCTTGCTTGGACAAGCTTTACTTCCAATATTCCAACAGGTTTCAGTTCTAGGTCACTAAGCAGCAATAAAACTGTCATTGACATTGTGATGCCGAAGAAATTATAATTTTCACCACAAATATGCCAATAAATGACTATACCTGTAATCCCCAGGTAGAATGGGAATAACTTTTCTGACTGGCCATATTAAGCTGTCTTCAATAGCATCATGTATAGTTTCCTAGATAAACATATCAGTTTTCATAGTATCAGGAGACATGTATTGGTGTCCATGTACAAAAAAGAGATGCGATGCATAAAGGTGGGAATTATTAACCTCAATTGCATCAGAAATTCCAGGAATAGATGATATTTCACCGCCAATAACCTTGAGAGTGAAATCCAGCTTTTTCTACAGTCAAAGGTTTATTGTTACTTAATAAACAATAGCACAAGAGCTAACAGGATCAAAACATTGGGACATAATGTTTTACCTTCTCTCTCAATGAAAAAGAGAGAGCACCAAAGCAGGGAAACTCCTCCACCAGTGGTTTAAAGATTAAACGGAATACCCCAGTAAAACCAATGTTTTTGACCTGGTTTGGAAATTTTGCAGCTTGTAAGAATTTTGATAGATTGAAGCAATGCAAAAAAAAAAAAAAAGGAGAGAGAGAGATTACTAGCTGGATACCGACCATCAACATCCATTAAAATAAATTTATGGTTTCTAAAATTCCATAAGGTCATCAATTCAATTTTTTTTTAGAAACAGCAAACAATTTACTAAAACAGAAAAAAGAAATACCTTTTTTACTGCGTTAGCAGTGCAAATGACTAGTAAATTATCCAACTAAGCTGGCTTGGCTTACCTAGGTTAACTCGATTAAGCTCAAAATAGGAATAAATCAAGATCTCTAAGTGTTTGCCCAAGTCAAGCCAATACCAACACTGTCATTAGGTTTAGGTTTCTGCAACATCCACTAAATGCCTTTTAGTTTTAAACAAAAAAGGCTTTTCTAAATTCTTGAGTTATTTTTAATATTTTTTTGTTTCAATATAGCTTTACACATGCACTGGCACTGCTCCTCATGTGCATCTGCATGAAACACGTCATTCCATGCTAGTTGCTAGCTAGCAGGCTCCCTGTCAACAACACAAATCCTTGAAATAGATGAATAATTAAAATACAATATATTACTCTAGTTTGTACAAATAAAAATATTTTTATTTTATAGTTATCAAAGGCTAATATAGTGTGCATATTAAAGAATATATTTCAACTATAAAATGGAGATATAATGGTGGAAATTTGCTCAAAATGTGTGTTCGTGTGCATGACAACAATAAAAAGAGGATGGACATGGATGTCTTAGAGTGGCGGGCTATAAAGGAGGTGGATGTTAGTGTAGAAAAATGAGAATGTTATGACTAATGCTTTGTAAAACTAAAAAAATGAATTGAAAAACGAAAATATTAGAAAAGCTATAGAAGTTGCATAAATTAAGGGCAAAATGATTAAAAATCAATTGAGATGAAATGAATAAGTATGATAAATATCTGAAGAGGTTTCAATAAGGAGAGGTATTTAAATTTATGTTCATGTTCATGGCTATAAGACAACAAAAGGAAGACCTTAGGGTATGTTTAGCTATAAGGAGATCCATAGAAAAGAAAAATTAGGATTTTTCCACAAAAAAGGAAAAATTTGATGGAAAACTAGTCACATATGTACGTACGTATGGACAATCACATAGATATATACATGAATACATATATCTACATATAGAGAGGGAGAGAGTGAGCTCAACTTGGTTGCACTTGTGAATATCTTCACTAAGATCCATTTAAGTCTAGACTAGTTGATAGGGATCTCATATCGATGATCCAAGCCGTTGGATGAAATAAAAAAATTGAATAGTCTAAACAATACGAAATAATACATGTTATTTTAACCTCTTGATATACAAATTAAAGATCTTCAAATCACATGATTTTTAATGCATACGTGTATTAGAAATAATAAATTATATCCAATGACTCAAATCATCGATGTGAGACCCCATTATCTAAATGTAGATCTGATCAAATCTAATGGGAGATTCTTTGCGCTAACCCTTGTAAAATTAGTTAATAATTTTAAAATCAATAATAGGCTATTCAAATTGAAGATTTGACCATTAAACATGATCTACACTACAAAAAATGATTAGAAACCAAAATTTATACATTTTGTTGGACTCTAACCTATAAATCTAGGTAGCAAAAAAATGAATGTTATCAATAACATTGGCGTATAGAGCATACGATAGGATATATAAATTAAAAATCTACTTCATGAATCATAATCTGCATATCTTAAAAATTGAGTAGGTTTAAATTCACTACCAATACAACTCCTCCACCTACACACAAAACATAAGTTTTTGTACATAGCTGGTCTTAAGCCCAAATAAAGGAGGGTTACGGTAGATTGACAGCCACCATAAAGCTATAGTCACATTCTATGAACATGAATTCAATAAATTTAAATTCACTAGGTTTTGACAATTAAATCACACTGAAACATAGCATCATGCTCCATCTATTTTGATACTTGGTGATCAGGCTAGAGACCATCAAAACATATAAATTTTAATTTCTAAACATCTTTTATAGTGTAGATCATGTTTAAAGGTTTAAATCATAAATTTAGATAACCATTGATTTTGAATCATTCAACATGAAGTGTGCAGCCAACCTAGAAGGTGCGTATATATGTATGTGTATATGTATATGGAAGCTTTTAAGGGACCTTGAGCTCTCACAAGATCTTTTAAATGAGGTGTTCATGAGCAGCTCAATTTTGTTCAAGTTATACAATGTTTTCTTGATTATAAAATGAACCAAGCTTGAGCTCGACTTAGCTTGCTTGAGCTCATTCCATTTACAACCCTAAGTTTAGTTCCGAAGCTATTAAAATGGCATAATGAGTGAGTATTCAGTGACTTTATCAGGAATAGTGAAAACACATGCACAATTAAGAGGATACCAGGCCTATCGTATCAATCTGCACCATATCATATCGTACTAGTAAGGTATCCATACGGTATCAAGTTTCATTTTGGTATAAATCAAACCAGTCCAAGTTGACCTGTACCATCCAGTACTGACCTGAACTGCCCAATACCGACCCATAACGACCCATACCGCTCGATATCGAGTGGTTAAGAGTAAAAAAAGAATGATACCTTATCTCGATACAGGGTGCGTACTATTTGTACTGACCTCTACCGTACCGAACCAATAATATACCAGTACCAGTTATATTTTTCCAAAGGACACTGTGAATTCCACCATGAGGCTGCTCAAAAGCCTCAATTCAAAACACCGAAACAACGAACTTTTTCTAAAGAATCTCCAGAAATGGGCTGATTGTGATCAAAGCCTAGCTCTCTTCCATATGAGTGCTGTATTAGGTGCATTAGCCTCTTGAGATTAAATTAGAAGAAAAAAAAAATCCAGATTCTGAACAAAAACATCACATTGGCTGCTTATCTAGAAGGATGAAATCACCCAATGCTGCACACCAAATCCACAAGGTTAATCGAGAGACATGTAATGTGAGCACATTTGTTCACAAATCTACTAGAGGTTACACAAGCATAGCATTGTGACACATCTTTCACAAAAATATGAAGCAGTTTGGTTTTGCAACATTTTCCAAATAGAAATGAAGCCAGGAAGAAATAAGCTCTAAAAAAATAAATAAAATAATCAGAGGATGTGATTCAAAGAATAAAGTGAAATACTGCAGTCATTAAGGATGCAGTGATAGTTAAATATGCACTTAGCCTCTCTATCAATCACTTCAGAATACCTACCTATTTTCCAACCCAAGTAGGAAATACTTATATTACCTGTATAGGCAGTGCCACACCAAGTCTTGTTCGAATATCAAGTATAATGCTTGGATTACCATCCCACTGCAACTCCAACTCCATAGTAATCCCAGAACTATCATCTTCAATAATAGTTACTCCTATAAAAGATGATCACATTAGAAATATCTGATAAAAAAATTGATAGGAGAAAGTTTTTAAACTGGACAGTCCAACAACAAAAAAGTCTCATGTTCTGGTTTGAACATTAAATGTTATAGATCATTAGAAAATCTAACATGCAATGGTATATATATTTCTTTGGATCTTGTAGAGGTTATATTTATCATTGTTAATAATAAAAATCACTAAGATGAAAGGGAAGAAGACGGAAATCAACCCACTAACAACAAAGAACAAAATTACGGTAATGTGCTTATTATTCAAAAGACAACAGTAATTTTATCCCTTCAGCAAAGTGACATTCGGATGAATCAACTGGGTATGAAGTAACTCTAAGAAACAATAAGATGTAGTAGCAACTGTTTGAAGAATCTACCTGTGAATTGAGGAGCAACAGTACCAAGAGTTAGCTTTGAAAATTTGAGTGAAGCCAAGATGGCAGATCTATACTGTTCAAGAACTGGTTCAACAGAAGTCCTTATCAGCTCAGATGCTGCCTGTGAAAATCAAATTGGAAATGCAGTCAAACAATCCAATAAAAGGAGGAAGTTTTGCTCTCAATCACGCATCAGTCATCGCATCCAACATAAGTTTTCTACAGAGTTTTGAACACAAACTGATATGTAAATATTGGTGTCTCTTTCAGAACTCGAAAGCATAAAGCAATGCACCAAGAGAGAAAATGAGCACCTCATTAACATAAGGCCAGATTTTCATCAATTCGAGGTTGAGCCAGTTCAACTGCAAGAATGATGAAACCAGAATCAGTAAGACATTAAAAAGGGTGGCCCACAAAGCATGTCATTTAAAACCAAACATAACTAACTCAACTTCTGACGTTGTGAGAACACAACCCATGATGGGTAATATTGAGCTGGAAGAATCTTTCTGGAGTCTTCGACTGTCATCTTTGAGAAAGCAGCCACTGTAGCAGCCTGCAATAGGAATACACATCGTCTGTCAACATTAGAAATCTCAAGAGGTATATATTTTTTATCTAGTTCAATATTGAATGAGGCAACAAAATCTTTTGATCCCAATGACGTGCAAATCACAATGATAACATATTCATATGTCACAGCATTTTTAAGTTGAGCAAATATTGATGGATATATTATTTCAACAGCAGAAAAAGGCCAGAGTCCAGGTACCATAGATCATCTACTAAAAACATTTTAAAATTAAATGGCCTCTAGCATCTATAAATATTTAAGTGGTCAAGCCAGTCCTTGGAATAATATCCAATAATCTCACTTATCCACAATTTTTTTCATTAAAAGTACAATAAAAGGTGTTGCAGTATTGATATTAACATATATAATGCAGGCCTCCAAGTACACATCATATATCTATCTAGACATCGACAAATTTTATACATGCACTATATCTTCATATCTTTAATGACTTCATTAGCATTAAATTTCAACAATACGTACACCACAGTACATGATGGGACCCAGCCCCAAATTAGTCTGCTTAGTAGGTTCATGTTAGGTTTGTTTGGTATAATATTTTTATGGGATGTAGATGACTTCTAAACTACCTTTAAATCAGGAAAGCAGGCTCTTTAATTCTACCCATTTGCTGCTCGGGTGCAGCTTCTGCACCTAAACATAACCCATGAGTCCAAAGTTCTTAATACAGGAGACTACGATACAAGAGCTAGCAAAACATATCCCATCATTAAAATTGCTATGACAGGCCACTTCAGGAGTTAGAGAAAGCAAATAACTTTGTTGAAAATTGAAGCATTAAGGTGGAGATAAAATAAAATAATCTATAATGACCCAAAACTTTATAATTCCACCATACTTGTTATTAATGAATTATTGCTGCATCAATTCCCATGGATTGCTGAGAAAATAATCAAAATCAGGTGATAATGTTTCAATTTCATCCACTAATTTGGTTCACTCAGCATATGAATATTTGCACTGTCTCAATTTCTTGAATTGTTGATTCTGGATCACATGACTACTGATCTATATGTTTTGACCTCTCCAGATACTTTTATTCAAGCTCTTCCGTAATGTTAGTAGACAGGTGATTTACCATAGCTCTTAGCATCATCTTGGCTTATCCTATTCCAATTCAACTGTCCTCTTTGCTTATATTCCTAAATTTCTCATGACTCTGCTATTTATTAATAGATTAACAAAATCTCATTTGTTTTTTGTTCCCCACAGATGGTATCCTCCAATACTTGCAAACAAAAAGGACAGTTGGTGGAGAATGTGCAGATTAAGAACTCAACTATTGGAGCTGAGTCTCGGTAAATTCTGCATAACGACCCCAGTTCCTCACATCAAAAATTGAACCCTATTGACTTGTTTGTTATCTAAATCAGAAATATTATGTAAAGGTTGCTAGGTAGGAAAACAAAATAGAACTCTATTTCCACAAAGAGGACAATGATCATGGAATACCTTTCTATTATTACAAGTGAGGTTTTAGGATCCTTTAGAATAACAGAGACATTTAGATTTCATTATTAATCATTTATTTCAGAATGATTTAGATACATTATGTGAAAAGGCATGCCCGACTATTTGATTTATTTAATTATTTTCTTACTGAGTTAAAAGACCAGTTTGATGACTCTATTAGAATTGCATCAACAGGTAGTATCATTATAACTTAGAAATGCGTCATGAATTTCAAAAGTTTCTATCTTATCTTGTATAGTTCATTAACTGCCATGACTTGATATGCAGTAAGAGAAGGGAGTTTTTGAACAAAATCTTTTATAAAAATAGCCTTGAGAGTGACTCCTAGTAGGATGACGAACATAAATAACTGGCGGTAGAGTATTCCAGGTGTCTTTCTCTTTGGTTCCCCAACTATTTTTGTTCTCACTTCACTTCTAGCCAAACTCTTTGCATGTGAATGTTACTTTCAGAAGCTGACACTAGGAGAATATTAGTTGGATGTTCAGTTAATTAAGTGTGTACGCTCTGCTCTCAGGATATCCTCAGACTCATAAAGGGTAGAATGTCATAGTCCCTATTTTTGAAAAAGTTTTACTTATGCTGATGGCACATAAGCTAGATCTGTAAACTTTTCTGTACTCAGGCATATTCTTATTCCTCTTTTGATGTCTTGTGAGAATGCTAAGAATGAAAACAACTAATAATTATCCCCTCAGCTACAACTACCTAAGCTTCTGATTTGGAAATGCTGGAATGCCTACTCAGCAGAGATTGAAGAAGAAACTTTTTTTTCAGTCCTCACAGCCAACCACCAAGTCTGAAGTCCCTTTATCTCAAATTTTATTCCCCTTGTCAGTTTTTCAGCTGAAAATAGGCCGGGTTCCTTTTTTAACACTCTAAGGAATGAAAACATAATCTTAGAGTGTAAACATAATCTTGGCAAAGTTGTATCAAGGAAGCAGCTTAGCAGATAGTCCCAGAAAGATCTCCGCATTGAGATGGCTCTGATGTACTGTCCGCACAACGAAGGCCATTTACATAATGCGAATGCCAGCAGACGCAATTTCAGCTAATTCCATCCTAATCCTGGCTCTTAGCACGCTCAAAGCAGCAATTTGTTGACAGGAATCGACTATTTAAAAGTTACTGATTTAAACATCAGCAATTAATGCTAAGAACAAGACTTTTTGTTCAAAATTCAAAATATAATGGAATAAGAATTCAATCACCAAAAAATAAAATAAAATAAAATAAAAAACAGCCAGTACTTGTTATCCACAAGCATATTCATCAAAATAGGGTTAATAACTCATCAAAAAAAACAAAAAAAAAAAAAAAAAAAAAAAAAAAAAAACATAAAACGCCTGCACAACAAAGCGAGAAAAGAGTGTACCAGATCGGATCGCTGCTTGGATCGGTAATTCTCGGAACGGACGAAGGCCATCACTAGCCCGACCCCAACCACGACTCCCAGGAACAACCCCAACAAGAACGCCATCGCCGACACCTCGAGCCACCTCTCCCCACCCCAAAAAAAGAGCACAAACCCTAACTCAGATCGGAGAACCAGAGCTCCAGAAGGATCCGGCCGAGCCGAGGAGAAGGCAAATCCTCGGCGCTTTCTCTCTCTTCGAATCTTCTCCCCTTGGAATCAAAAAAGATTAAGAGAGAAGACGGAAGGATTCGAATTCCTCGGTCGGATTGCAAAGATATCGACAGGATCCTTGATCAACGGGGACGCGAAAAGGCGGAGAAGCGAGCAGAGTGATGATTAACGGAGGGGGCGTTCCCTATCCTTGCCGACTTGCCACCACCTCGTTCCGTTCGTCCGAACGTGACCTCTATCGCGATGGCCGCATGGAGCGATGGATGTTGCTATCATGGGCAATGATTGTTTAATTAAGATTTTTAAGCTAAGAGATTATTAAGTCGGCAGGATTCGGGCATTTGTTCAAAGTTTAATTATGAGCCTGGGTTTACTGGATTTGGGCATGGTTAGTTAAATCAAAATTTAAAGCGCTTTCTTTTCTTAGATTTGGATTATATAGTTTGGGATAATGAGGATATTAAGGTGAGTACCTTGCGGTGCTGCTGCCTATTTTAATAAGTTGGACCTATTTAATAAGGAGGTTGGGATATCATATCCTATGGGCCATGAGTACGTATAACATCATGCGATATGAAATTTTAGATTATTTAATAGAAAGGAGTCATCCTCAAGGGGCGTTGGACGGGTGCCTTCATTATTGAAAATTTTATATTTTTGTCAAATAGATCAGCCACCAAGATAGTGATTGTCGGCATGAGGAAAGTTCATACGTAGCCGAGTATAAAAGTTTATCCTTGAAGAGCGTCAAGGGTAAACTTTAAAAAATAATAATAATAATAATAATAATAATAATAATAATATAAATTTTATTTTAATTTTTAAAATTTTAATTATTATAATTTAATTTTAAATATTTTAAAAAATTATATTTTAAATATTTTGATAGATAAAATTAATTAAAATTATCTTAATACGAACGCATGCGATCTTTTATCAATAAAAATGTAATATATTTAAAATATGAAGAATTAAATTATTATAAATTTTTTTTAAAAAAATTATATTTTTATTAACGAACCTTTTAAAATAATAATAATAAGAATAAGAATAAGAATCACTTATAATTCATAAAAAGAATCGACTAAAAGCGTGATGTATAAAAAATATGCAATAGTAAAAGCTCTCGTTGCCGTTGCAAGGATCTCTAATGAATTTCTCAAAATCTGAAGTGTTAAATATTTTATCTCCATGAGCCATGCAAAGAAAAGAAATATATCTTAAATAAGTAGTTGAAATTTTTATAATTCGATGGGAAGGATCATGCTGCTACGCTCTTGGCTCAGGTGGAGGGACGAACTCCAACCTTTGTAGTTGCACTAATTTTTTTTTTTTTAAAGAGATTCTCCTGCATGAGAAGGAGAAGGAGAGGGGTCCTTCTAAACTGGCATTCCCTTTCTTTCCCATGCAATAGAAAAATGAGAGGAGTTCTCACCATAGCTCCGGTCCCCCCCTCTTCTCTCAGCTCCATGATGATAAGGAGGGGCCTCTCCCTTTAAACGAGCCTTCTACCCGTTGGTGATGGGGCCAATAAGGCCCACATTTAAAGCCCACAATCTCCCGTTTAATTGGCCTGCATCACATGAGACCAATTAATTCTTCTTATGGTCCCTAATATCAATTATTATCATCCATTTCACTGCTATGATCTTTGAGAGACCAAATAAATGAGACAAGATCTAAGCATGAATCCAGGAGCACAATTTCCAAAATAAGCTCAATCAACTGTAAAGAATATCGAACTGGGACAATAGGCCTGGCCTAGTTTGAGATTCTGATTAATAGTCGACGCTCAATTAATTGAAATAGCTACATCACTTATCACCCTAACACCTAAAGTCATAAGTTAATTGGTAATATAGTGTCATGATATATTTACCTAAGATAAGAAGCGAGATTTATAAAAAAAAAAAAAAATCCTCCATGCAGTAATACATAAAATTGCAATTTTTTTCTTTGGCAATAATCAATGATGCATGTTGGTCCTCAAAAAATCCAATCTATGATTAGAAAGTATCTATCAAGCTTATGAATCCATCAAGCACTGCATAAACTATTTCTTAAAAAATATCTATAAAAATTATAAATATACGATGATTTTTTATGTATAGTCTCCACTTGGATAACTGAAAAATGTTACCATCATTGACGTTTATTTCGTGATATTAAATATAATTTGGTATGATGATGATGATAAAGGTTTTATTTTATGTTATGATTCCACGGCTATTATGGCATTGAATGAGCAAGTTAACGAATCAATATTTGTTTATTTTGGAATGTGATAACTGGCTATTTCCATGGATAGCCTGCGTTTCAGTGCATTCAAATTTTAAAGATAGATAATAATAACTTTTAAAGGCTTCACTTAGAACTAGCTTTGAACTGGAATTAACACTAATTAAATATGGCTGGTAGATTTGCTTGATGCGGGGGAAGCAATCATTGAGAGAAAAGGTTGCTGTCATGGATTGGACGTCGCACACCGACGCTAGCACGGCTCGGGCCTCGTCTCAAGTCCGTCCATCCATGGGCTTCAATCCACGTCTCGACCACCGTTTGATTGCCAACCCAAGTGCTGTAGATTTGAGAGCAGCGCACAGCTGGTGGTGTAAAATGGACCTTGGCCGGTGGGCCAACACGGCTTGGCACACAACATGTGCTACGCTCGGTAATGCTCGCAATGAACAACACCGGAACCGCGCAAGTGCTGTAGATTTGGACGCTAAACCACGCCGCCGGGCTGAAGGTTTGAGGCTCATGGACTGTGCCGGCCTAAAGCTCGCGACGGACTAGCATGGCAGAACCCAGTAACGACTGAGATTAGGTTGAGCATAAAGAGTTCAGATCAAAATCAAATTAATTTATTAAATATAATTAATAAATTAGTTAGATCATAAGTTAACTCATAATTGATCTGATTATTAAACATATCAATTTCTATGATCCAACCTACCAAACGAAATATGACTCATTAGATCTATTTATCTAAATTAATATGATCCTTTAATTAATTATTATTTTATAATAATAATAATAAATTTTTTTATTTGAATAAAAAAAAATTATTTATACTTTGATTATAATTTTAAATATATAATTATTTGATCAGTGAATTGGTATTAAATATGTTACATAAGTTATATAAATTATATGGGTTATATAAGTCACACGGATCATATGAGGTTATGCATCTGTGTCAATCCGAACATGACATAATTATTAAATAGATTATATGGGCCTTATCATATAATCCATGTAATGCATGAATTGGGTTTGGATTTATATTTCAATCCATTTTTTTTTTTAAAAAAAAAGTTAGGTTATAAATATATTTTGATTAATTTTAATAATGATGATAATGATAATGTTGACGACGATGACGAAAGGTCCATGAGTTGATACGGACTTTTAGGCTACGACTCACAAGCTGTGTTAAGTCAAGCTCCTTTAGATTGCTTAACTTTTTTTTTTTTTTGTTTTTTTGTTTTTTTTGGGGTGGTTGATGAGAGGCAAAAATAAGTTCACGGCCCTTCATCATTCATTAGGCGGATAGGATGGTGACTGAATCTATTGTGGCCTTCAAGGACACGGAAAAAAATATGGGAGATTTCACCTTAGGCGTCCCACGAGCGAGAGCAATCAATCATAATAAAGTTGACCTAGCTATCTTATTTTTCTTTGTCGGCTCTACGCGACTGCGAACCTTGCCCAATCTCAATTTTTTTAATCTTGTTAGCTTTGGTGGATGACTACATTCAGACGTATATTTCTAATCTTTTAACCTATGGTGATATAATTTTAATTAGTAATAAATAAATTCATAATCTTATCAATTAGCTTGCTAAATTAAGTTGATGTCCCAATCATGGACCATCCATATATCATGATGGTCTAAACATGAGACAAGATGGCATTTAATCTGTTCTACCATGCTAAATATATAAATGGAGCAAATCACCTCTCATAGCTAGGGGTGAGCCGACCACCTGTGCTAAGAAATCAAACATCTCACGGCTTTTTTTTTTTTTTTCGAAAAAAAAGCTAAATCATAAAAAAAATTCTAAGAATCAAATTTTGGAACATCATTGAGATCTCATAAGTTGCCTGCTATTCGTACAAAAAAAAAAATCAAATATTAATTTAGTCAATAAATATTATATATAAAATTTTTATTAAACATAATTAAGAAAAAAATAATCATTAAAAATTATAATCTTATCAATTAGCTTGCTAAATTGAGTTGGGATCTCAACCATACAGACCATCTATATATCATGATCTAAACAGGAGACAAGATGATGTTTAATCAATTCTATCCATACTAAATGCACAAATAAAGCAAAACCATTCAAACAGCTAGAGATAAATGACCACCCTCTTTATTTTAGCTAAATTGAAAAAAAAAAAAAAAAAATCTAAGAACAAGCTTCAGAGATCATATAAATCCCATAAATTATCCATTAAGAAATCTCAAATATTAAATTAATCAATAAATTCTATACATATCATTTTTATTAAACATAATAATAATAATAATAATAATAATAAAAGAAATCCAGAGCCAAATCAGCTCCAAAGAATTACTTCTGGATTAGTTGCGGGATGCAGCCAAACAGAGTTAAAATGTTGAAAGTGGTTCTAATTATGTTTATTCTAGATTCCAGTTTGGAGCAACCATGCTCATCCGTACTCACAAATTGAATATATATGTTTTTTTTTTTTTAAAAAAGGGAGGAGCAAAACTACAATCCAAATCAATCATGCAGGGCATCTTTTGCTCTCTTATTGTTTAAATTTGTTTGGAAAAGTTATCAGTAACTTTGCCATCTCCCAGCACGTTGCATGCACGACCACAGAAAGCCAGCCAAGGGGTGGCCGCGGGATTAGAGTCCACTCGTCCCCCATTAATAATGTACGCCAACGCGGCACGCTTCCATGCCCTCCAGGCCAGTCCCACACTCCAGCTCAAACCGCGGTTCAAGCAGGTAGGTACCAGTCGCCGTTTGAAGGAATCCACTGCATCGCCCAAGAAACGACTCCAAATTGCGACGTCAAAATGCTAAGAGCCCCCAACGTTGGAAGAGATTCCCAGTTGCCCCGCCCGCCCGCCCGTATTATTTTGCGCGGAGGTCAATTATTAGGCGATGGGACCGACCGTGCGCTCGAGGGAACGCAACCCTCGTCCTTGGTCCTCTTCTTGGGTCGTCAGTGGCACCCAAGAAAGCGACGCCGAAAAGGACCGCGACAAGTCCGGGCGGAGAGGCCGTGGGAAAAATTCTGGTGCAACTCAGCTTCCGCGGTTGGTGAGCCTTCCACCGCCCGAATGCTGAGGTCGAATTCGATTGGCACTCTCGGACAAAGTGACTCAGAGATCCGTGGGGTCCAATTGATGAATCAATGCCACTGTTCTCGATTCCAGGTTCGTATCGTGGTTCTGCTCTCAGGTGCGGTTAGTGTCAAGGGAACAAACTGGTTTTCAGATAACGACGTGACAAGCTGGCGCTGGCGCCCGTCATTCATCTCTCGCCCTCTTGGCTACTCATCGCGGAGGGGGATTGTGGCCCGGCCTTGGAGTCGGACTGATGACGCCGTTATTGTGTTGGGATGTGTCCAAGTTTTGACGGAATAGAATGAATGCAATGTCACCATAATTTTTTACCTTAAAATTTTTTACCTACGTTAATATGAGCTTTTCATTGTCCAAGTAACCCTAATTCTTGGTTAAATTGATCGGAAATGATAAATGACTAGGTTACTCTCTGCCATGGTCAGGGTGCAAGCTACGACGACAATGAATTGGTGAGACACGACAAAACTCGTTGAAGAGGAACTAGGCTTCCTTTTCTATGTATATCCTCCTCCTTGCTCTCTCTCTCTCTCTCTCTCCTTTCCTTTTTAACCACCTCCAATATTACTAGCTTCTAGTCAAACTCAATTTCGGATAGTCTCTTCAGAGACCAGTCCCTACCTAGGTCATAATAAAGATCTTGATTTTTTTACCATAATATTTAAAAAATAAATTTACATCAAATAAAAAAAAAATATATTATGTGCTTATAATTCAAATTCATCTATCACTAATTAACTTTCATTCGAATTTTTAAGGATATATAGTTTCGACCTACTAACGAATTAATTGGACCAACACGTGGGCTTAAAACATTACAAATGATATTAGAGCCGATCCGAATGTACGAAAATTGATGGATATAAGAAAAGGACTACCCATGAAATAGTAGTAAAGTTTCGGCATGGTGTAAAGCCACTCTTGCAGGTTCGATTTGAAATGAGGGTGTAGCATTATTAGGAGATAGATTGTAATGCTCCAAAAATAGTCCCATATTGAATGAGAAAGAAATATATTATATACTTATTACTCAAGTTCACCTGCTATCAATTAACTTTCACTTGAGTTTTTGGGTCATATAGTTTCGACCTACTAACGAGTTAATTGAACCAGCAAGTGAGCCTAGAGCCATATTAATAAATTATGTCTAGCTCCAAATAAGAAGCCAAATCCTAAGTTTATGGACTAGTGGTTGATTGAAATGATCTAGCTATCACGCTGGGTTAAGAAGCCAAATCGTAAGTTTAAGGACCAGTGGTTGCTTGAAACGAGCTAGTTATCATGCTAGGTTCAAGCTGAGTGTCTTTAGATGGGTTTGCGCTAAGTTGTTGCTTTCTAACAAAGAGATTTGGTACTCTTAGTGGTTGTTTAGGAGCAGGAGATGTTAAATGATTATGTTTTAGCAGGGATCTGATGCTTGTAAATGATTTTTTAGTATCAATGCCTTCAGGTTTATGAATGGATGATCATCGTTGCTGCAAAACTCCTTACCAACTGCCACGGCTTAAATTGAAGAAATTATCTTTCAAAAGATATCTTTCGCCGTACCTTATCATACTTTTTTCTGGTTTATAAATCTGATGTATAATTATCAACGATGACAATGAGTGATATGAGGACATGGAGCATCGCATATAAGATGCTGCTATCCATGGCCTTCTCAACCTTAGCATTGGCATCTTTAAGAGGAAGCATAGCAACTGACATGGCCATGACATCGCTTCATTGGCATGGGTAGCATTGACAACTTTATCAAGATAGTTTGTAATAACATTGAGTATGGCAACATTCAACTTATCCCTGAGACATACAACATTCTCATCAACATCTATCTCAAAATTAAGTTTTGTTAAATGCAAAGAAGAGATCAGATTGCATTAATTGTTGAAAATATTCGATTAAGTTAATATTATTGAAGCTAGACCTATTTATAGATGAATATAATCAAGTTTATATTTAGTTATATATTTTATTTTTAAATTCATATAATTTATAAATTTTAAAAATAAAAATAAAATAATTTTAAAATTCGTACGAATCTAGCAATGGATAAAGGTATTCAAATCTACTTAAAACTGAGTTTCTCAAAAGCCGTGGTTCAAGGTGTCCTAACGGTCGTTATAACGTTTCTGGGCTCTCCAGCTACCCTCCTCCATCCACGCCTCCCTACCTCCTTCCTCCCTCCCCGCAGACGCCATTCCAACTCTCCCCGCGGCAGCATTCCATCTCTCTCTTTCTCTCAGTTTCTCCTTCTCATGGCGGCCATGGCTCCCCGAGAGGAGTCGGACGAGGAGGAGGAGCAGAGGCCGGCGCTGAGGGAGCCTCTCTTGGAGCGTGTCCACTCCATCAATCTCCGCCGCCACGCCCCCAACAACACCTCCCAGGTCGCCATCATTGGTTCCAACCTCTGCCCCATCGAGAGCCTGGACTACGAGTACTACTTCTCTCCTCCTCTGCTTCCTTTCTTTCTTCTGGGGAACGATGGTTTGACATAAAAATCTAATTTTTTTGAGGTTAGGATGATAGAGAATGACCTCTTCAATCAAGACTGGAGGAGCCGCGGCCGGGCCGCCATCTTCCAGTACATCTTCCTCAAGTGGATACTCTGTCTTCTCATCGGCATCCTCGCCGGCGCCGTCGGTTTCTTCAACAACCTCGCCATCGAGAACCTCGCGGGAATCAAGTTCGTCGCCTTCTCCGAATTGATGCTTGCCGACAAGTAAGCCGATCGGGAAAAGCTCAGCCTTTTCTGAATCTGCTTGGATGGATGTTTAATTGGTTTTTCTTCCATTGTGTGATGGTGGGTATTAGGTATTGGTCGGCGTTCGGGATGTTTGCTGCTTCAAATTTGGCTCTTTTAATGTTTGCGTCGACGATTACATCTTGCATTTCGACTGCTGCCGCTGGATCGGGTATACCGGAGGTGAAGGCTTATTTGAATGGTGTGGATGCTCCTGATATCTTCTCTCTGCGTACACTCGTCGTCAAGGTGAGATTTTTACGCTTACTGGTTTAAATTTTTGATGGTAGATAAAAAGAATAGAGAAGATGGAACTAAGATCACCTGTTGAGTTTGATGAATACATCACAAAATGCTTCCTTTTCCTAGTAGCATGTAGTTTGGATCATCTTCAATATTATGTTTGACTGTTTGTTGTAGCAACACTAAGTGATGCTCCCCCGCTACCATTCCTATCCAAACTTCTCTTTATTCCCATTTTTCTCACTTTTCCCATATAATCTTTTTTTTCCATTATTTTATACCGTGGTTCCACCATTTTCATAAGTATACTCCAGGCAATTGAAGGAGTCAACGGGCCTTTGCCTCTATGTGCTCATGTTGTGCCTGGTGGCTACGCGGATCGAGTCAGGATTTGTTATAACTTTGGAGCATCCTTGCTCATCACCTGCGATAGAAGGGAGATGTTACTCTTAGGATAATGTATAACATGCCTCCGATCCACAACTGTCAACTATTAGTTTCAAGAATTTCAAAAGATTTAAAATTTAATGTTTTAAATATGTTTTTCTAAGAGTTTTTCAGATTTATGTTTAATTTTCACCAATATATCCGTCATTTATTGCAATGCATTCATATATTTTGCTATGGCATTAGCACAGTGATTTGTTTTCATCCTAGATCTCATGTGTTTTACTTCCATCTTTAATCACTTGGCTTGCTAGAATTTGCATGTTAGTAACATGATTCAGGACAAGCATTCTCTACGATCTAAGTCATGATATTGTTAAAGAGATCATGATATATGTTTACTAGAATGGAAGTAAATTAAAAATGTTGCTTATGGATAAATAAGTTTCCTTGTTTATGTTTGTGGTTCGTGCCATAGATTCTAGGCTGTATTGCTGCCGTATCGTCATCCCTCCATGTGGGAAAGGCAGGCCCCATGGTGCACACTGGTGCATGCATTGCAGCTTTACTTGGACATGGTGGGTCTCGTAAATACCACATGACATGCAAATGGCTGCGCTACTTCAAAAATGACAGAGATAGACGCGATCTTGTAACCTGTGGGGCTGCTGCTGGAGTTGCTGCTGCTTTCCGTGCCCCTGTTGGTGGTGTTCTATTCGCTCTTGAATCACTGTCATCATGGTATTGATTAAGTCGATTTAACTGCATTTCTTTATTTGTCTTCTTTATGATTCTATATCAATTTCATACTACTCTCCGCTAATAGAACCACCTTTCATAGTTTAGTTTCTAATGAATCCACAGGTCTTCAATCATGACTACTACCTCCATCTTGCTTATTGACAACAACAAATCGCTTCTTTTCTGATTCTGAGTAACTTTGGTTACATCTGCTCAGATGCATCAGCAGATGTTTGAAGTTTCTCTCTTTTTAAGCTAATCGAATGCTTTCTAATATAGATGGTTTTGTAAGCAGCTGTTCTTTTTAACTGTTTATCTTTTCCATGTTGCTTGCTCTCACAGGTGGAGAAGTGCCTTAATCTGGAGAGCATTCTTCACAACTGCTGTAGTTGCTGTTGTGCTTCGGGCACTAATTGACATTTGTAATAGTGGAAAGTGCGGCTTGTTTGGGAAGGGTGGGCTGATCATGTTTGACGTTACCTCAGATGGTATTACCTATCACCTTATGGACTTGCCTCCAGTGATCCTTCTTGGTGTTATTGGAGGAATACTGGGAAGTCTCTACAATTTCCTCATGTTGAAGGTTCTTCGAATATACAGTCTTATTCATGAGTATGTATTGCTTTAATCTTCCGTTACTTTTCTATCCTTAACGTAGTCTGTCTGCACCTGCAACACTTGTTCTATTTGTTAATTTACTTAGTAACTCTTGATCTTAGCCTCTGGAGAAAAAGGAAGGAAGGATTGATGTCTCGATTGGTTTTCTTGTTGATTTGAACAGTATTGTTTTATTTCTTTAATTTTAACATTGTCTCATTGATAATTGAATTGTCCTTATAATGTAATCATTAGAATCCATGCTTCATTTTCATTCATAATCACATCCAGTCAAATTAATGCATTGACTTATCTCTGCTGCCATCCACTTCGTTTTTATCTATTTTGTACCCATATTGCATTCGAATTGTGCATCATAAATTTTGTTTTTCCTTCAGGAAAGGTTGTGCCTGCAAGTTGCTTGTTGCTGCCACTATGTCCATACTCACATCTTGTTGTCTATATGGATTACCATGGCTTGCATCTTGCAGGCCTTGCCCTAAGAAAGAATGCCCTTCCATAGGCCAGTCTGGTAATTACAAGCAGTTTCAATGCCCTGACATGCAGTACAATGATCTAGCTAGCTTAATTTTTACCACCAATGATGATGCTATAAGAAATCTCTACACTACTGGCACAAATGATGAGTTCCACAAGACATCAATCTTGTTGTTTTTTGTTGCCTCCTACATTCTTGGCATCTTAAGCTATGGTGTTGTGGCTCCTTTTGGTCTTTTTGTGCCCATTATCTTGACGGGTGCAATCTATGGACGCTTCGTTGGGATGCTGATGGGTTCACACTCAAGTCTAGACCATGGCCTCTTTGCTATCCTTGGATCTGCTTCATTTCTAGGTGGAACAATGAGGATGACTGTGTCTGTCTGTGTTATTATCCTGGAACTTACCAACAATCTCCTATTGCTCCCTCTGGTTATGTTGGTTCTGCTCATATCCAAAACAGTGGCAGACTCTTTCAATGCCAATATCTATGATCTGATTCTTAAATTGAAGGGGCTTCCTTATCTCGAAGGACATGCAGAACCCTACATGAGGCAACTTACGGTCAGTGATGTGGTTACTGGTCCCTTGCGCACCTTTAATGGTGTGGAGAAAGTTGGGAACATAGTCCATGTTTTAAGGTCCACAGGTCATCATGGCTTCCCTGTGATAGACGAACCTCCATTTTCCTCTTCTCCTGTGTTGTTCGGCCTAATCCTTCGGGCGCATCTTCTTGTTTTGTTGAAGAAGAAGGATTTTCTGCCAACTTGCTCACGCTCCGGTGCTGATGCATCAAAGATGTTCGTGGCTAATGACTTTGCAAAGCGTAGCTCGGGCAAAAACGACCGCATTGAGGATATAGAACTGACTGCAGAAGAGATGGAGATGTTCATTGATTTGCATCCATTTACAAACACTTCACCTTATACCGTGGTGGAGACAATGTCACTGGCCAAAGCTCTCATACTGTTCAGAGAAGTTGGCTTAAGGCATCTCCTGGTTGTGCCAAAGTCCTCTCCTGTAAGGAAATCTCTCTTTAATTTGAGCTCTTTATGCATCGTTACGACTAATACTAGTATCCATTATGACGGAGATGGTTCTTGCTGCTTCAACTAGCATTGGTTCCCTATTTGTTGCATTTGGTTCTGTATTTCTAACATCTGGTTTTCCCTTGATGGCTGAACTGATTTGCTTCATTTGTAATTTGCAGCAGAGGGCACCAGTAGTGGGCATACTAACCAGACATGATTTTATGCCTGAGCACATACTGGGATTGCATCCTTACCTGATGAAGAGCAGATGGAAGAGATTACGAATCAGAACGTCAACTTTGAAGAAGTATTTTAGGGGTTTTCTGATGTGGGCTTGCACTTAGCATTTGAGATCCACCAGATCTAGTTGAAGAGGAGGCTTCAATTTTTCATATTCTGATGGAAGAAAGAAGATACGGTATCATATTTTTTTTAATCTAGAAGTTGGAGACCAAATAAGGCAAGGTCATGTTCAGATGTAGTGTTTTGCAAATGAGAGCTGCTACTTTGAAAATTCTCCCAAGTCTTTGCCACAGGTGTATGAGTCAAAATTGAGCCATTTTCGTGTGCCATAAACACAATACAACAGGCTTTCATTCTAGTAGTTTTTGCATTGAAGCTGTATCATACAATTCACTCTGTCATATATTAAATAAGTCAGCATTGCTGTTTGTATAAATAATTGCTCATATATCTGCTAGGTTCATGATTGTCTCTCCAAAGTCAAACAAGGATAACTAATAACTAGATGCTGGCTAACTTTGATTTATTAGCCTAAAATCATATGAATACAAATGGTGAATTCGGTAGGATAACTGAAGATGTTGCCATCAACATGGAACAGCATTTCTGACTCTTCAACAGAGGCCAGTAATATTAACAGAGGAGTTCTACCTTGCTATGTACTAAGACTGCATCAGCTTACGTATGCTGCAAAATGGTGACTTTCTCCAATTGTAAATTTGAAGGCTTCAAGCTCAGAACCCACAATGATGGTGAATATTGCATTGGTTTCACATTGTTTCCTAGAATTTTAGATGTCAGGTGTCCTAGATCTAAGATTCAGAAAATACTATAATAGTGGATGTATAAGTTTATGTGTTCCTCCATACGTCAGAACAGTTTTTTTTAAGAAATTATAGTTAATCCAGCATGACACAACAGTATGGGCTTCGTCTAATAATTACAATTTGGAGTAGAAGATAATGATGTGAAATGAATAAATGGCACATAATTTTTTTTAAAAAAAAGTTTTTCTCCTTGTCCTCAATTATCTCACTCAAGAATGATAGCAATAAAACACTGTTTATTTGGTACTAGCTTTATGCATTTGATTTCCCCATCCTGTCCATATTAGACAAGCTTCCTCAAATCCTTCAGTCTTCTTTGCCTCATTATATCCTTGAACTCAAATTCAAATTCTTTTTCACGAAGACTCCGTCTCAAGGTTTAATGGTCTTATTCTGAAGGACAAAGCCTAAGTCCATTTTCCATCCAAACAAGAAATAATTTACTTGAAATCACGTGTGAGCCTTTGCTTACTGCATGCATGCAGGAAAAATAATAAATAAATAAATAAATAAATAAATAAATATATATATATGCTCTTAACTAAGGCAGATAGGCTGCCTTATAACCACCATCATGTGAGGAATCTGGTTGTTGCAACAATCTTGGCGACTAGCATCTTTCACCTGCAACCCATCTCACTTAAAAACTTTGTATTACTTTATCGATTTCTGTGACTTTGAAGGCCGCCCTTTGTTGCGTGCTCGACCTTGGCTTGCCCTTAAGTCAAGCAGTGGCAGCATTCTTAGCAACGCTATAAATCGGGCCAAAAGAATTGTTCACTGACCAGCGAATTCTCTTAAACGACTTGAAGAAAGTCGAGAGGCTTCAAACCTTGCCAGCTTCCTTTTCTTAAGAGGCCAAGCCTCTTCTTCTCTATTGCGGGCATGGAGAAAACGTCCTTCATCTGCCCTGATTGGTGATTGTGAAAGTTGATACTTTGATGACATCTTAGATCCCTCCTTTTCATTGTGGCGATGATACACTTCGATCACTGGCACACGTTCCTTATAAGTCTGGGAAACGAGTTGCTCCTAAATTGTATAGAACACGTGTCCAAGAATCAGGGGTGATACAAGAATAGTTGACTGTAATTCATGAGAAGACATTGGCATTCCAGCCTGCTAGAAACGCCTGACTTTACATCCAAAATCAAATGTAAAAAGTCGGAAATAAAGTGAGTGGACAAACCTTGAAAACCAAATTGCTCATCCATGTTCATCATTTATTTGCATGCCCTTCAACCTCTAACAATTCCAAGCATCAAGAGGTGGGAACCTGATAAAATTGTATGGAAGCACTGCCACGGTTGACAAATGCACTGCAAATCATATGCATCAAGAGATGGTGATAGTGATCCCATGTCCAACATCAAGAATGTTTCTGATCAACAAAATCTAGCCATACCATTGGCACCCATTAGCATTATATTTGAATCAGCCTCCACATCTTTTCATCAAGATCAGTCAGAATACCACCCAGAGGATTCAAATCTAATGTAAGAATGACATAAGCGATTAAGTTCAAAAATTACAACACAAGCTAATGGCATACTGAAAATGTAGATTCTGAAAATTTTTTATAAATTCTGCGGTTGTCCATGTCATAAAACAAAGATTTTGGCTGCTGAAATATATCATCCATGTATAATTTTCTGGTGTCTTACTGTCGGGCACCTAAAAAAAGTGAATGATACCTGGATTCTGAGAACAACGTGGAAAACTAAAGGCTAAATAGTGCTCCAAATGACATCCTTCTTGGAATACAGACATAAATAGCTGATTTTCCTTACAATGCCCTGTACCATCTTACTCTCAGCTTAGGAGAGCTAATTTGATGCTCTTCTGAGGCTCTTCCCAAACTCTTTTCTTATCTCCCATAGCTGTTCTACAACTTCCTTCATGTCTGGCCGATCGGCACGTGTACGAGCAGCACACTGGAAAGCCAATTTAAGCATCATCCCCAGCACCTCCTCATCTACCACTTCGTCCAGCAAAGGATCCAAAATGTCCCTCATATTGCCCTCAATATATTTCTTAAAAGCCTGAAACACCGGAATCTACAGGTTTAGGCAATAAGAATAAATGAAAGCTGCATCTCTGAGCAGAAAACATTTCTAACTCCTGCATCAGTTATATTTCCACTAATAAATAGGTGATCTCAAGTGAAACTTTTGACATCTAGAGGTTCTCGGATAATTTTATCTACAACAATTTATATTTTCTAAGATAAGGGAGACTGATGCTTACCCATCTGACAGTAATTCTTTCATCCATGCCTCTCTTGAGTTCTACCGGACGCCTTCCAGAGAGAATTTCTATGAGCAATATCCCAAAGGAAAAGACATCACTCTTGGGTGTGAGTTTATTGGTCATCGAGTATTCTGGGTCAAGGTACCCCATTGTTCCTTTCACTTGGGTCAAGATGTGAGTCTGATCTGTGTCTGTTGGGCCACTTCTTGCAAATCCAAAGTGAGATACCTTGGCTCTATAGCTTTCTGTCAGCAGAATGTTAGATGACTTCACATCTCGGTGAATTATTGTATTTTCTGAAAAAAAAATCACATTCAGCACATCAGGAAACATGTTAGAAGGTTATACAGAGAAGAACAAGCTGCATGGCATCGACATGCCAAGCTTAATGCAAAGTTACATATAAAATCTTCAAGATATCTTTAAAGACATTTGCTCTGCACCTCCTCCAAGAACAAATTTATTGTAATTAAAGAGAAGAAGCAGAGGCAGGTGAGCACATCCTAATATGACACAGATGTATGCAAGCATTGCATGTGAACACACAAACGAACTGTGTTGAAGCACATATGTATCAAGAAAATTCAGAAAGAAAGGGCATATAGAGAGATGCATACATAATACAGATATACACACACATAACGAATTTTATTAATTGTAATGACATCTAGATGAGAAATCAGGAGAGCATTAGAAATGGTCAATATGTAGTTGCATTGAATTTCCATACATGGGTAATGTTCTTTTTTTTTCTTTTCAAGCAAGGGAAACCCACAAAGGCATGAAATTTTCATGATTGGGCGTGTCCTTAGTTAACAACGAGTGGGCATGGGTGTGGAAGCATGCCTACAGAGAAGCGGCTCTCATTAAAACATAATAAAAAATGCTGAGGAAAGAGGGACAGGGATGAGTTTCGCAGGAGATTCCAAAGCAGATGTGAAGCCCTAAGTGGACAAGGAGTTTCGAAGGGGCGTGACTGAGTTTTGAAGGAGTTTCCTCCTACTATAGTTTTGTCACCAGGTAAATCACTGTTCAAGGGAATGGAAAATCCTTTGAGCATAAGTGCCACATATATATGATTTGATCTCATTTCTCTGCGGAGGAGATAACTTAGCCTCACTGATACGGATAATAATGGAATGCACAATATCATCTTAATGCCTCATGGTTAATAAGGAAAAGAAATAACAATCATAATCATAACCGACAGCCCCTATTTGACTAAATTATGGCTGGATTTGTTGGTAATGTTACAATAGGTTTCTTTAAGCAGGTTTGAATTTAACATAAGAATTAGGTTCCAGTCTGACGCCTTCTTCCTTGGTTAAGACTGGCATTGACACAGCTGCTATGGAACTATCAGAAAAGAAATTAAAAAAGGGGCACATCCAGTGAAATAACAATTATTGTAAGAACTGATTGTGCAATTTCATTATGATGAGAACAAATAACTGCTTCAAAGCAATTGTGAAAAATCAAGCCGTGGAAGGTCTTGAAATGCCATCCACAGTTTTTTGCTTCGCATAAAAGAAGCACATTTAATATCCAGATACTTTGAAATTTTGATGTGGAAGGATGAAGGTTTGAAAGCTTTAGTTCCCCACAATGGAAAGGAAGGTCAGCAAGAGGAATGTCCTCACTGCTAATAATTAAGCCAAGATGTGAATAGAAAAAGAAAAATAACTTACGCTTGGCCAGGAACTGAAGCTGATAATAAATGTCTTCTTTGCCTCAGCAAGAATGAACTAGCAAATCATAAATATATTACCTTATTGTGCATTCAATAGGTCAGCTTAAATACATTTGCTTGGAAAGGACACCTTCTACTAATTGCTATAGGTACTAATATGACTTTTGGCATAGGTTCAGGTCCTGATGGAATATCCCATGAGATACTGGGAAGGATTGCCATCCTAAGTATCGGGATAGAATCATCTTGCCATCGTCTCAAGACATTCCAGCTTCCCAATCAGCGTATCTTGAGACATCCCTTATTCCAAGTGTCGGAACAGCAATGCGTCCCATTCTACAGAAAAGCAGGATGACCCCATCCCAATGGAGCATTTTATTATTAGGCTGTAAGTTTTAAAAACTCGGAAACTTATTTTACATGCAAACTAGTAGGAAATTTTTTACAAAATAAAAGAATCACCTAAAATACTCTCCTAAGAAAGATCTGATCATCATTGTTGTCATTGAAGTCTCCTTCATAAAACTGATCAACTAGGGCACACATATCTAAGTAAATATAGCTCATGGAGGATTACACAAATTATATAAATTGATGTTAAATTTTCGACTGAGGTGAGTTTAGGCAAGAGAGGGACCTACCACAAAACTAACCATGTTAGTTATTGGTTATATTATTATTTATAGTTTAAGCTCACGCAATCAAGTAACAAACCTTCAAAATTTTCCTATAGACAAAGTTTAGATGAAGAAGAAAGAAGAGATATTTCATTTAGAAAACTGAATTCATTTTTCTGACATAAATTATAAGCTAAATAATCAAACTGAAATTAAGCGATGTCAATTGCTTGGGGCTGGAGATGGCAACGAGTTGGGTACCCTTTTTTTCACTATCCGAATATGTAATTGGTTTCAAAACTGAAAACCGAAGGTGGTTTTAAAACCGAGTTGTTAAAAAAAGGTTAAACTCGAATCCATAATTGAAACAGTTTGTTAAACTTGTAATCGAACAATATCTGAACTGGTTATGAAAATTGGGTCGGGTCAAATTGATTATATATTGGTAATTTTATCATAAAAACAAAAAAAAATTATATCGCTATATCAATTTAATAGTACAAATAAAATTGAATCATATATTGGTAAGGAATTCCTTTTAAGGTAAGGAGTTTGAATCCATCATTCCACCTAAATTGATCATATATTGGTAATTTTTATAACCTTTAGAAAATCGAGTTTTTCAGGTATTCAGCTTTTCTAAACCCGAACCTAATCTGTTTTAAACCAGGTTTTAAAACTCAAATCTCAAACCTGAAATAGAACCGAATTTGGTTTTTTACTATTCAAATCCTTTTTTCAGTTTGGTTTAGTTCGGATACTCACAAAACTCCACCGTCGCCATCCCTTTGGGGCCTTAACTTGAAGGGTTATTTTGGTTCTGTTGCTGATGGCACCCTTTTTCACTGTTATTTTTTGGAAGAGAAAACTCGTATTTATTTCTTTTCCTCAATTTAAATGAATCCCTCACTCTTTCTATAAGGGACAAAGTAGATTTAAAGACAATACTCAAAATATATCATCAATATACTAATTCATCGCATAAGGAAATTGCTGTATAACACAAGGTGCCCAGATATGTACACAAACATATACAGAAAAGGTATGTGTGGCAACCACCAAACAAAACTACATTTTGAGGTTTATATCATATATCATTGGAGAAGTTACAACCAAATTTTAAGGTCAAATTGTGAATAAATAATTTATAAAATATTGGTTTGGCAATCTAAGGTTGTGTTGATAAAAGGAAGGCTAGGTTTGTGTCAGAGAGTCCAGAAAAACAGGGAAAGAAATCAGATCACATAGACGGGGATGGTGAAAAGGGCTTGTTGAAGCCTACAGTGACTGGTAGACAGCTTTCCACATGAGATATTGGGCAAAAGAAAAAAGTCATGAAGTTAATCCCAAGTAGCCAGTGTAGAGCTCCATCATTTTGGTAATGGTTATGATTGCCACTTTATTAAGAAAGCAAGAAAAGCGAGAGAAAAACAAATGCAGGGGAAGGGATGACATTGATCTATTCCTCTATATGGATATTTGTTTTTCTGGTAGTTTTCTGGATTTCTTTTTTTGAGAATAGGCAGTTTGTGTGGATCCTTATAATACATTTTTTCCATCTGTTTAGATTCTTCCCAGATCTGACAGAATCTTTGAGGTTTAATTCCTGATTAGATACCCACCAGTTAGCCCTTTAGGTTTCATGACAAAGTCCTTTCCCACCCAAATTGCCTAGGCCTGGAAGTTGGCGAGGATGAAAATGGTTTATGTCAAGTCACACAACATCAGCAAACTTCGCTACATAATGGCTCCATCCATACTGTTGTTCTTCGTCATAGATGGGAATGATCTTCTTGGTTGATTTTTCTCTCAGAAAATAAGCCGTGGCATTCTTTGCCTCTAGAAGTAGCCAGACAAAACTTTTCTATGCTCATTATTTATAACAACTTAAAGTTCTTTGATCTCTTTTGGTGCACGAGTACTAATTTGACTGGAAAAGATCAAATTTCAGGTTCTTTCTAGTACCCGTCCAGCAAGACAACATAGAAAATTAGTAATCAGACATTCTGAAGGAGACTATTTCTGTGAGATGTCATACTTCAGCCTGAAGTGAGATTCCTTGATTACTTGTATAGGAAATCAACAAGATGGTGGCTTAAACACAAAGAACCAGGCAAGATGTTGATGATGATGGAATTTAAATTTTGCTAACAATTTTCAAAAAAATTAAAAATCTTCTCCAAACTTAGATATTGCATCTACTGTTTTCTATCAAATCTGAAAATTGAAATCCGTTTGACAATATATAAAGATTTTTGCATCATAGATGTTAAATCATAAAAAAAAATATGTCTTGACCCTTCAAAAGGAATAGAGTTGGTATTGGAGTCATGTTTTAACATGCTTGCAGGCAACAAGTGCAAAAATCTGAACCACTTGTAAGTAAATAAAATAAAGCATTTATTTGGTGGACAATAAGAAAGCTTTGAAGGGAAATTATCTCAGCCTCACCTGCATAAAGATGGAGATAAGTCAAGCCATGAGCAACATCAATCACTATTTCTAATCGTTGGTTAAAGTCCAGAATCTTTCCATGCTGACCTGCCAAATCAAATAAATGTATTTAGGCTCCATATGAAGAAACCAATATGGTATGCAACAGAATATACAACTTACCATCCAGATGCTCCCTGAGAGTACCATTTGGAACAAATTCAGTAATGATAATGCGTTCATTTCCTTTGTCATTGTAACCAAGTAACCTGACTAAGTTTCTGTGATCGATTTTTGCAAGCAGTTCAACTTCATTGCTAAATTCATCTTGTAGTGCTGGAATTTGTTCCTGTGCAAAAATCTATCATCAGCAGCAAACAACCACATAATATTTAAGGAAACAGAACTTTCATCATGCATTCGATTGTCATATTGATAAATAAGCCTATAGATCCAAAGGAGATGAAGAAATGTTAGCCGTATTCAGCAGTACATTTAAAAGTTAATCAGGCCTAAGCAACTGTGAGCATAAGTTCTCTTGGCCATTTGTCTCTTCGTTAATGCAAATTATGTGAACTTGATTAAATTTACATTGTTTTGAACAAGCATGTCAACAACCCAAATACTTTGTTATCCTGGAGGCTTGGAGGTGCATTGGTTCCATTTTTCTGCTACCCACAAAATTCTCAATCTGACTAGTCGGTTCGTTCTACTCACTTACAAACTTCAAGTTCATTTCATCAGTTTCCTGATCTTCTTGAACTCTAGTGAGATGCATTTCCTTTTTTCCAGTAAGTGAAAAGTGCATCATTCTTTCCTGAAAAGCTCTTTCTGATTTAGATTCTCCAGAAATTACTTTGGAAAGAAATAAAGGGATTATGCATGGAAAAAGAATGTCCCACAATGGACCATTTATGACCATTAATATACTCAACCAAAAACATTTTGTGCATGGTATAGATTTGCTCTTATACACAGTAGTTTACCCAAAATTATCCAAAATTTTGTGCAGCACAGAGACCCGGTGTTTGAGAGAATATATATGTATATGTATGTCCCTAAAGATGAAATTTTTAAATTCTTCCTCATTACTTCTATACATGATATATATACATGCATTCAAGTAATTATTTAATATTTGATGACAGCATTGTTTATCTAATTCAGTAAATGAGTGCTGATTATGTTTTTCTAGCGTTAAGTCCGGTGTGAAAGAGGATAAACTGATGACTTGCCGTTGCAAAACAAAAGAATGTTAGAACTAAAAATGGCTTGTCCAGATCTTTTAGCAATCTAAGAGCATAGGCAGTAAGATACACTGCTCCCTGTAGCTATACCTGTACAAATAACCTGATAGTGAAGAAAGACCTTTGATTTCATGTGATTAACTGAATAATATCAATGGCAATTGATGAGATGCGTGGGAAAATTATTAAGTCGAGATGGTCATATGAAAACTCCGTACAAGTAAACATTATCTTTTGCTATGTTTCCTTTTATTACATTCATAAACCTATACAGCACTCGATAAAATATTCCTGCTTTACTTTATTATGTTCTAGGCAAGATTTAAGCAATTCTAAAGGGGGCTTATCTTCAAGTTTTGCCATTGGGACTGAATTACACAAAGTTTTACACATGATCTTTGAATATCCCTTTTTGGTCCATAAGATCTTGGATTCACAATAACATCATTTAGTTTGTGGTGTAAAAACTGTGTCAATTCTCCTTTCCAAGAGTTAGCAGTTTAGCATTCTAGTAGTAAGTCCTTTCCTGGAGTCATCATGTTGCCAAGCTATAGTCTAGTGGACATAGTATTTGTTATTACTTGGATCTACTTGCATCGAACTAGATAGCTTAAAATATAGAAACTTAGGAGTTAGGAGGGCAAAGGTCAATTTCATAACCACTTAAATATAACAAACTGTCATTGGGAATAATAGAAGAAGCATTATAATTTTCCTTCTGCAATGAGCTTTGAAATGCAAATAATCTTATTAAGTAACATGAAGACCAAAACATTATGGCGACAAGACCTTATGTAACCATCAAGAGGACCAAAACATTATGGCAACAAGACCCTATGTAATCATCAACATTGCATACGCAATGAATATCTTTAAGCATCAGGACAATGACGCACAGTCAATCGATTGATAAAATATTTCATGCTACAAATGTTTTTGCACAGAAATATTGATGTTAACGAATAATTTGAGGTAGAGTTTCTATTCCATATGACAACAAATATCTGTTGGGACATGTCATTGTGCAAGTCAACGGCTGTGTCATTGACAAGGCCTAAGAAAAGGAAACAAGTCAAACAGCAAAATAGAGCCAGCTGACCTTACCTACAAGCCACCCAAGCATTTAGCCATACAATATACATGTGATTCAAAGCATCTGTGGTTTAACTAAGTCTGTGAAAGCACTTAGATAGTTACCTTCTTTGCTCGCTTAATAGCGACAACCAGACCACCTGGCAGCACAGCCTTGTATACAGTTCCAAATCTTCCTTCACCTAACACTAATGAAGGAGAGAAGCTCCGAGTGGCTTTGATAATCTGATTGAGACTGAGATGTACCGATCCACTGCTACTCAATTGTGGAGACGGCAAGAATCGAGATGGGCTAGGAGGTACTCTGAGTGGAGTTGCTTGGAACTTTTCAGAGGTTGAGCTTATTTCTACAGATGAAACCAAATCCACTGTAACAAATAAAATTATTCAGTTAGGATACAACTCTGAACAAGTTTGCAATTCATCAATCCCATTGACATAGTGTCGATTTCAATTAGTAAACAAAGTTATCTGCAATGTAGAGGTTATGGTAATCAACTTAACTAACCCAGCAAAATGTGATGTAGTTTATGAGAGAATGACATATAATGAAAATATAGAAATATTCTATAAAGGAAGACATCATTGTTGTACTTGGTTTTTGTTTTAGTCAACTTTCTCCAAATATTTTCCCCTTATATAATACAACATAAAACACCAGAGATAACCCAAAAGATTTCATTTAATGACTTGTCAGTAGGACCGATTTGTAGTGAAAGATGTCCTCTATATGCACGTCAATGCAAATTCCCGATACATGTTAATGTATTATTTGATACAAAATTATAGTATCAGCCATAAAACACCAATTTTAAGTGCCAATTGCCAAAGAAGAGAAAGCATGGCCGATGCAACCAAAAGATCAGCTTAAGAAACCCAAAAAATGGTTAGAAATGCTAAATAAGTGGAGAAAGCCTAGAGAAAAGAAAAGAGGTCATGCTGCAGATAAATATGAAAGTTGTAGAATATACAAACGAATATGTTCTTGATGAACTATTCAAAAATCCAAATCCAGAAAATTAGCTTTCTCAGATTTTCTTTGCAATAGCTTGTGGAGAGCCTGCTGCAGAAAATGTCTATGATACTTTTTGCCAAAGGCAATGTTCTTTAGCCTCAACAATATTGCTGTTAGCATGATTGATTCTCCTTGCAAAATTGCATTCAAGACATGATACCATTCATTCTACATTCAATGATTCGTAAACCCTATCCCTGCCCATAAATCTCTTTTTGCAGATCAAGTAAAACTACAGGAATAAATAATGGATGATATATGGAGTGATATAAATAACAACAAAATAAAAGATTATTTAGTTCAACCAAGATTCATGCTCCAATTGGGAACTGAGAGGATTTCTAATTTTCTACTGTATCAATAAAGGTTACGGTGCAAAATAGATATTTTGAGTTTCAAGCTTCAACAGGACTTTCGTATATAGGATAGCCCAAGCACCATGCATACAACGTATAGTTAAAAGAACCTCACAAGAAAACCAAATAGTGGATTGAGACATGAATGGTAAAGCGATCATAATGGAAATACCTTTCTTCACATTCAGAAAGAACATTCCAAAATATATGGATAAACTAATGCGACTATACTATGGATCAGATAAATCATATTTTCACGTAAGTTGCAATGAGAACAAAATAAATGCACTTCAATAAGAAGATAAAAACTACCACATATGCAGTAAATTTGCTGCTAATGAGAAGCATTTTTTAATACAAGAACATGACTGCATATGATAGGCAAGCTGACGATGTTAAATGGCACAATTTCCTATTTGACTTACTTGAATTCAGCTGTCTGTCTAGAACATTATGCTCACTAGCTTCTTTCCTCTTTGCACGAAAGCAAGGACATATAAAAGCACAACAGAGGAGGAACATTCCAGGTACAGCCAGAGGAACATTCTCTGATGCTGAAAGATTTTTGATATCTGGCTCTTCTTCCAGTGACTGACCCTTGCTGCTCAACTGATCAAGGTTGGAAACATTTGCTGATAACTGCAGCAGAAGTTTTCTCCCTGCCTTCCAAAGTGAAACTACCGCAAGATGCAACACAAAAGGAAGCAACCGTCATACATAATCAGATCAACTGGTTTCTACAAGACTAGAAGACAACCAAAATAAGTTAAAATGTAATAAGAAACCCTTAAGAAAAGACTCAATCTGTATATTAGATGATCAGCAAATATAGGCGAAGTTAACAAAAGAAAAGGAACAGAAACATAATTGACTCAATTAGCTCGAGGAAAATATATCCAAGAGAATAAAGTTTCTTCCAATTAAATCACCTAATTGAACACAAACACTCAGGTTTCATGGTTTCTCATCCATTTCCACTAGTATAGACTTTATTCACAGATAATTCAGAAAATATTCCAAATATTACCAACAAAATACCACGCTCCCATTACATCATGAAGCAGTAAGATATGTAAATAATCATAAGACACCAATCTACCAATGATCCACTTGACAAAAAATTACCAGACAAAGGATTGCACTTCACATCGATTGTGACGGTGAAGTCGTGATTACAGTACTTCTCGCCAATTCTTCTCCATGATTCCACCTGGGAGTCGCACGACAAACACCCACTTTCGAAATAGGATTCCAGTACCTCACATATGAGAACGGGGTCCTCCATCCTCTGCCGATTAATTGAAAGGTAATAACCATCCGGCGACTTCGAGTAGGCAACATGATCAAATCCACAAACCGCCGAGAGGGTCGGCGCCGGTCCCCCAACCGAAGACCAAGGCAATTGTACCAGGATCAACAGAGGCAGAATAAAACGAGCCATCGATTCAGAGACTCGAGCACAGACACGGACACGTCTAAAATCTCTCATTTTTTAGCCAGGAATAAGAATACTGGGAGAATCCCAGTTCACGAAAAGCCAAAAAAAGATTCGAACAACATAAATAAACAATTTGCCATCGAGATCTTTCTGCAATTCCTTCGAAGCCAAAGCCCTAGGGCGACGGTGCCAGGATCAAATGACTCGTAATAAAAGGAGCCTCCTTCCCCGCTTTCTTGATAAAATTCAGCTTAAAAACCTCTCAACGAGAGTGGCTTGACCGCCGTGGATAGTGAGGGCCTTGTTGCTCTCACCCCAGTTCTCGCTTCACCGTCACGCCGTGAACAGCGCGAACGGCGAACAGCATATTCACCGAACGAATACGGGCAGGTACCGAAATTGACAGCGAATGCGGACGATAAGTGATTACGTGTCAGCAGCGGGAGGATGCACTGGATGGACGGAGCACGTACCATGCGTATCGGATGGGGATGCGAGAGATCATTTAAAACCCGTTGACTGGGCTTACACCTGGCGCTACTCGCGGCGATCGAGCTGATTAAATCGGACGTCCAACATGGCTTTGCGGGGCGTGTCAACGTAGGGTCAAGTGCAGACGTCAGGAGGCCGCAAAAAAAAAAAAGAAAAGAAAAGAAAAGAAAAGAAAAAAAAAAAAAATCGTAGATAAGCTCGATTGAATCGAAAAAAAGAGCTTTGCAAGAAATAATTTGGGTATATTCCTTGTCATCCTTCTTTCAAGATGGCGTTCGCGGTTTGAATTTTGTTCCACCAATGGGAGTGATTTCAAGTTGTTGGATGGAAAATAAAAAAATTAATTAGAGTGTGGTTCCATCATTTTGTTGGCCAAATGGAGAAGCTTATCTTGGCAGCAACCTTGCCTCTATGCCTGAAAAAAAATTTTAAACATGCGATGCCATGAATCTGGGTTATCGATAAATTTGGAGGTGAGAATTTAGCATCGATGTAATTGTGCAAGCTGTGGAAGCCTTCAATGGTGGCATCGAGCTTGTGGATGTGGACGAGCCCTCTCAAAATTTTTTTTTTTTTTTTTTTTTTGACATCGTCAACTTCTCTTTCATCATCGCTCCATAGAGCAAGTTTGTGAGGAGGCCAAAACGCTAGCCGTTACCCTTTCAAGATTAGATTGAAAAAGTTAAGGATGGCCTCTTTATTTTATCTTACATTAAAAAGTTTACGGAATAAGTTCGAAGAAATAAACACTAAAGGTTAAAATATTCAATAGAAAAAAATTACGGAAGAAAGATACTTAATACACATATTATATATAAAAAAATTATAAAATAATAAAGAGATTCAATTTGTGCTTTAAATAAAAAAATCTAATTATGACTTTTAATAGGAAGGCACGGTCCCTTCAATTAAGAATAAAAGTAGAAGGGATGTGATCTTCAATTATTTTTTAATCTTTTTAAAATAAAATTTTTAAATTTTTTTTTTTTTGTTCGATACGAAACTATTTATAAAGTATTATAATTTTTTTTTTTTTTTCCTATCATTCCCTACCAATCAAAATGCTCAATTTTAAAAAATCAAAATGCTCAATTTTAAAAATAGTTGTGAAGAGAAATTTTCAGATTTGTTATCTAAAAATTTCAAGTAGCTTTGTTATCATCAACTCCGGCAGCAAACACTTGATAATGAAGAGAAACATCACCTTAAAGATAATATTAGCCCATTTATGATGGCTAATATTTTAATAAAGATGAGACTTTGTTTTGGGAAGTAATAATGGAAAATGATAAGAGGACTTCCATAACGCCTGCGATCATCATGGCGTTACCAAGCCTGTCAGCCAGAGGAGGAGGACGTTACGCCGCTGCCTCCTCCACTCGCCATTCAAGAAGACGCTGAAGGGACAGTGTGAATAAATCGTTCGTCCCTCTTCTTCTTCCACTATAAATCCTGCAGCCTTCTCGTTCTCTTCAACCCATCGGACCTCCGTCGGCGCCTCCTCAGCTAAGCGGCAACTTCAACAGGTAACTCTCATTCTTTCTTCTCTCTGGTTTGAGTAGCTAGTCATCGGAGTCTAGGGCGTGGGAATGATTTTCTTGGCTCACTGTCCCATTTTGATTTGAAAATAGGGAAGCAGAGGTAGTATTTTCCGGTGACATTTTCCCCCTCGCCGCGGCCTCTTCTGACAGGTAACCCTTTCTTCCTTCTCTTCTTATCATGCTCTATCATGGAGAGGAGTGGGGAGGGTTGTGTTGCTGGCAATCATCGGAAAAATGTGTAGAGAGAGAGAGAGAGAGAGAGCTGTCTGCTCTATTCTGTGCACAGGGCTTTAAAGGCCACTGTGGTGGCAGGCGGGCCATCGGACTCTCCTGCAGCGGGGTGCTCCAGCGGGGGGACCCTCGGCCGTGCCGCCTTGGCCGCGACTGAGCCGTAGAGAGCGGCAAAGCTACATGCGGCGGCAGGCCACCGGACCCCTGCTGACGGGGTGCTCCAGCGAGGGGGCGGGGGAGGGGGGGGGAGTGGTGGCCGCTTGCAAGAGGGTCGTCGGAGCTCCGGCGATCCTTGAGCGGGCTGTTGGGAGCTCCGGCGACCCTTGAGCGGGCTGTTGGGAGCCGCGACGGGTTCCATTCGTGCGCCTCCCGCGGCCAGCTTGGGGGCCGAAGGCGGCCACGCCGGCTCGCCGGACCGTCGGGTTCGACTGCGGCCTGTAGCGGTCGGCGTCTGGTGGCGGCTAGCTGATGGGGGGTGGACCGGCCACACCGCCCTAGGTGATTGATGGGTCTGGGTGTAGTCGAAGGAAAAAATAGAGGAGAGAGGAAAGATCGAGAGCCGAATGGGTTCTGTGTCTTTGGGTTCTCGCTTCAACCCATTTCAGCCTTGGGTCCAAAACTTTGGACCCAGTTTTGGAGCCCAACTTAATCCTGACCCAACCACTTTGGGTTTAGGGCTAGATCTGCGATCAGTCTAATTTGTAAGTGAGTCCTTTTTGTTTTGTTTGAACTGATGCAAGTTAAAATAATCAAACTTCAAATTGGGACCAGGACTAAGTAGAATATTTGAACTATTTTGGCCACCATGATTTTTAGAAATTTAAATTTAAATATTATGCTATAGATGACCAGCAATTGAATTTGACTTATGGATTAGTGATAAAAGTAAGTAAGCTAATTATAAATTAATAATTTTTATAAATTCTTCAATTATATAATTTCTAAATAAATGCTGATATCTGATTAAATATTGATTATTATCTGCTATTTATTTTACAAAATAAATTATGTTGCTTTAATATATGCATTTGAATATTAAATATTATTATTTTGTTAGATTTTAGTTAATTTTTGCATAATTTATTATTTTAAAAAATATAATATAATATAATAATAGTACACGCGTTGATAATAATAAAAATGATTATAAATCACTAATGCAAATATATAGAAAATACAAAATAAATAGCTATATATTAATATGAAGCCAAAAATAGTAATAATTCGTAGTATTAATAATAATAACATAACTAATATGGTATGAATAGGTATATAAATATCTTTATCAAAAGAATTTCATGGATAGTTAAATAATAGATAGAAAATAAAAACTTAGTAATAAAATATGTTACTCTCGGTTTACTATGATATAACTTGATGACATCATGATTGTTATTGGGACCTACCTCCATAGGAAATATATATATATAAAAATATACTTTCATGCATAAGGTTAAATGTGGTATTTTGATCTATCATAAGAATATATGTGATCGTAGTTCATGACCGTGGTATATTCATAATAAGATGACATGCGAACCTAATATAACGACATATAAATTCTAACATATGAAAGTAAGTAAATCATGATTGTAATGCCATGAAAACTTGGAACTTGAAACTGGGACTTTTAAGATGTAATATTGAATATGAGCTTAAAATAATTCAAAAAAATAAGTAAAACAATATAACTTTATGACATATTATATTCTTAAATTTTTAATAATATATTTATATTAGGCTTACTTATCAAGTGTGAATTCATTAAATTTTTTTTTTTGTTATTTTTCAGAATTTAAGAAATAAAGAGGGGCATGGGTAGAGAGTAGCATCTGCCACCCTCTGTTAGACATAATTTAACTCGAACCTCATGTAGGAATTTCTGCCAACTTGCTCACTCTTAGGTGCTGATGCATCAAGAATGTTCGTGGCTAATGACTTTGCAAAGCGTAGCTCAGGCAAACACGACCGCATTGAGGGTATAGACCCGACTGCAGAAGAGATGGAGATGTTCATTGATTTGCATCCATTTACAAACACTTCACCTTATGCTGTGGTGGAGACAATGTCACTGGCTAAAGCTCTCATACTGTTCAGAGAAGTTGGCTTGAGGCATCTCCTGGTTGTGCCAAAGTCCTCTCCTCTAAGGAAATCTCTCTTTTAATTTGAGCTCTACATGCAACGCTACCACTAATACAAGCATCCATATGACGGAGATGATTCTTGCTGCTTCAACTAGTATTCGTTCCTTATTTGCATTTGGTTCTGTATTTCTCTCATCTGGTTTTCCCTTGATGCCTGAAACCATATGAATACAAATGGTGACTTCAGTAGAGGATAATCCGAAGATGTTGCCATCAACATGGAGCAGCATTTCTGATTCTTCAACAGAGGCCACTAATGTTAACAGAGGAGTTCTACCTTGCTATGCATGAAGACTGTATCAGCTCTCACATATGCTGCACACTGCAAAATGGTGATAGTCATCCCATGTCGGTGATAGTGATCCCATGTCCAACATGGGATCGAGAGATGGTGATAGTGATCCCATGTCCAACATCAAGAATGTTTCTGATCAACAAAATCTAGCCATACCATTGGCACCCATTAGCATTATATTTGAATCATCCTCCACATCTTTTCATCAAGATCGGTCAGAATACCACCCAGACGATTCAAATCTAATGTAAGAACGGCATAAGCAATTCAGTTCAAAAATTACAACACAAGCTAATAGTATATTGAAAATGTAGGTTCTGAAAAAATTGTATAAATTCTGCAGTTGTCCATGTCGTAAAACAAAGATTTCGACTGGTGAAATATATATCATCCGTGTATAATTTTCTGGTGTCTTACTACACCGAGCACCAAAGAAAAAAAGTGAATAATACCCGGATTCTGAGAACAACGTGGAAAACTAAAGGCTAAATAGTGCTGCAAATGACATCCTTCTTGGAATACAGACATAAATAGCTGATTTTCCTTACAATGCCCTGTACCATCTTACTCTCAGCTTAGGAGAGCTAATTTGATGCTCTTCTGAGGCTCTTCCCAAACTCTTTTCTTATCTCCCATAGCTGTTCTCCAACTTCCTTCATGTCCGGCCGATCAGCACGTGTAGGAGCAGCGCACTGGAATGCCAAATTGAGCATCTTCCCCAGCACTTCCTCATCTACCACTTCGTCGTCCAGCAAAGGATCCAAAATGTCCCTCATATTGCCCCCAATATATTTCTTAAAAGCCTGCAACACCAGAATCTGGAGGTTTAGGCAATAAGAATAAGTGAAAGCTGCATCTCTGAGTAGAAATCATTTCTAACTCCTGCATCAGTTATATTTCCACTAATAAATAGGTGCTCGTAAGTGAAATTTTTGACATCTAGAAGTTCTCGGATAAGTTTATCCACAACAATTTATATTTTCTAAGATAACGGAGGCTGATGCTCACCCATCTGACGGTAATTCTTTCATCCATGCCTCTCCTGAGTTCTACCGGACGCCTTCCAGAGAGAATTTCTATGAGCAATATCCCAAAGGAAAAGACATCACTCTTGGGTGTGAGTTGATAGGTCCTCAGGTATTCTGGGTCAAGGTACCCAGCTGTTCCTTTCACTTTGGTCGAGATGTGAGTCTGATCTGTGTCTGTTGGGCCACTTCTTGCAAACCCAAAGTCAGACACCTTGGCTCGATAGCTTTCTGTCAGCAGAATGTTAGATGACTTCACATCTCGGTGAATTATTGTCTTTTCTGCAAAAAAATCACATTCAGCACATCAGGAAACATGTTAGCAGGTCATACAGAGAAGAGAAGAACAAGCTGCATGGCATCGACATGCCAAGCTTAATGCAAAGTTACATATAAAATCTTCAAGATATCTTTAGAGACATTTGCTCTGCACCTCCTCCAAGAACAAATTTCTTGTAATTAAAGAGAAGAAGCAGAGGCAGGCAAGCACATCCTAATATGACACAGATGTATGCAAGCATTGCATGTGAACACACAAACAAACTGTGTTGAAGCACATATGTATCAAGAAAATTCAGAAAGAAAGGGCATATAGAGAGATGCATACATAATACAGATATGCACACACATAACGAATTTTGTTACTTGCAATGACATCTAGATGAGAAACCAGGAGAGCATTGAATTTCCATACATGGATAATGTTCTTTTTTTTCAAGCAAGGGAAACCCACAAAGGCATGAAATTTTCATGATTGGGTGTGCCCTTAGTTAACAACAAGTGGGCATGGGTGTGGAAGCATGCCTACAGAGAAACGGCTCTCATAAAGAATTAATAAAAAATGCTTAGGAAAGAGGGACAAGGATGAGTTTCGCAGGAGATTCCAAAGCAGATGTGAAGCCCTAAGTGGACAAGGAGTTTCGAAGGGGCCTGACTGAGTTTTGAAGGAGTTTCCTGCTACCATAGTTTTGTCATCAGGTAAATCACTGTTCAAGGGAATGGAAAATCCTTTGAGCATAAGTGCCATATATATATATGATTTGATCTCATTTCTCTGTGGAGGAGATAATTTAGCCTCACTGATACAGATAATAATGGAATGCACAGTATCATCTTAATGCCTCATGGTTAATAAGGAAAAGAAATAACAATCATAATCATGACCGACAGCCCCTATTTGACTAAATTATGGCTGGATTTATTGGTAATATTACGATAGGTTTCTTTAAGCAGGTTGGTAATATTACGATAGGTTTCTTTAAGCAGGTTTGAATTTAATATAAGAATTAGGTTCCAGTCTGATGCCTTCTTCCTTAAGACTGGCATTGACACAGCTGATATGGATCTATCAGAAAAGAATTAAAAAAAGAGGCACATCCAGTGAAATAACAGTTATTGTAAGAACTGATTATTCAATTTCATTATGATGAGAATGAATAACTGCTTCAAAGCAATAGTGAAAAATCAAGCCCATGGAAGGTCTTGAAATGCCATCCACAGTTTTTTGCTTGGCATGAAAGAAGCACATTTAATTTACAGATACTTTGAAATTTTGATGTAGAAGGACGAAGGTTTGAAATCTTTAGTTCCCCACAATGGAAAGGAAGGTCAATAAGAGGATATCCTCACAACTAATAATTAAGCTAAGATGTGAATAGAGAAAGGAAAATAACTTAAGCTTGGCCACGAACTGAAGCTGATAATAAATGTCTTCTTTGCGTCAGTAGGAATGAACCAGCAAATCATAAATATGTTACCTTATTATGCATTCACTAGATCAACTTAAATACATTTGTCTGGGAAGGACAATTCTACTAATTGCTATAGGTGCTAATATGACTTTTGGCTTGGTTTTAGATCCCGACGGAATGTTCCATGGGATGCTGGGATGGATTGCTATCCCAAGTGTCAGGACAGAACCATCCTGCCATCGTTCCAGTATCCCAATCAATATGTCTTAAGACATCCCTTATCCGAAGTGCCGGAACGGCGATGCGTCCCATTCGATGGAAAAGAAGGATGACCCCACTCTAATGGAGCATTCCATTAATAGGTTGTGAGTTTTAAAAACTCGAAAACTTATTTTACATGCAAACTAGTAGGAAATTTCTAACAAAATAAAAGAATCACCTAAAATACTCTTCTAAGAAAGATTCTATCATCATCATCGTCATTGAGGTCTCCTTCATAAAACTAATCAACTAGGGCACATATATCTAAGTAAATATACCTTGACAAGGATTGCACAAATTATATAAATTGATGTTAAATTCTCGACCTAGGTGAGTTTAGGCAAGAGAGGGACCTACCACAGAACTAACAATGTTAGTTGTTGGTTATATTATTATTTATAGTTTAAGCTCATGCAACCAAGGAACAACCCTTCAAAATTTTCCTGTAGACAAAGTCCAAATGAAAAAGAAAGAAGAGATATTTCATTTAGAGAACTAAATTCATCTTTATGACATAAATTATAAGCCAAATAATCAAACTGAAATTAAGTGATGTCAGTTGCTTGGGGCTGGAGATGGCAACGAGTTGGGTACCTTTTTTTTCCACTATCCAAACCCGTATCCAATTTTAAAACCTGAAACCCGAAAGTAGTTTTAAAACTGATTTTCTTAAAAAAGGTTAAACTCGAACATGTAATTGAATCGGTTTGTTAAACTCATAATCGAACAATATCCGAACTGGTTATGAAAATTGGGTTAGGTCAAATCGGTTATCCGACCCGAACCTGATTCAAAATTGAAATAAATTCTTTTTTTATCATAAAAACAAAAAAATAATATCCCTATATCAATCTAATAGCACAAATAAAATTGAATCATATATTGGTAAGGAATTCTTTTTAAGGTAAGGAGGTTGAATCCATCGTTCTACCTAAATGGGTCATATATTGGTAATTTTTATAACCTTTAGAAAACTGAGTTTTTTGGGTACTCAATTTTCTAAACCCAAACTTAACCCGATTTAAATCGAGTTTTAAAATCTCAAATCTCAAACCTGAAATGGAACCAAATCTAGTTTTTACTATTCAAACCCTTTTTTCGATTCAGTTTAGTTCGGATACTCACAAAAACCCTACTGTTGCCATCCTTTTGGTGCCCTAACTTAAAGGGTTATTTCGGTCCTGTTGCTGATGGTACCCTTTTCTACTGCCATTTTCCGGAAAAGGAAACCCATATTTATTTCTCTTCCTTAATTTATATGAATCCCTCTCTCTTTCTATAAAGGACAAAGTGGATTTAAAGACACAGTACTCAAAATATTTCATCGATATGCTAATTCATCGCATAAGGAAATTACTGCATAACACAAGGTGTACAGATATATAAACAAACATACACAAAATAGGTATGTGTGGCAGCCACCAAACAAAACTACATTTTGAGGTTTATTTCATATATCATTGGAGAAGTTACAACCAAAATTTAAGGTCAAATTGTGGATAAATAATTTATAAAATATTGGTTTGGCGATCTAAGGTTGTGTTGATAAAAGGGAGGCTAGGTTTGTGTCAAAGCGTCCAGAAAAACAGGGAAAGAAATCAGATCACATGGACGGGGATGGTGAAAAGGGCTTGTTGAAGCTTACAGTGACTGACAGACAGCTTTCCATACAAGATATTGGGCAAAAGAAAAAAGTCATGAAGTTAATCCCAAATAGCCAGGGTAGAGCTCCATCATTTTGGTAATGGTTATGATTGCCACTTTATTAAGAAAGCAATAAAAGTGAGAGAACAACAAATGCAGGGGAAGGGTTGACATTGATGTATTCCTCTAATATGGATATTTGTTTTTCTGGTAGTTTTTCTGGATTTCTTTTTTTGAAAATAGGCAGTTTTCGTGGATTCTTATGATACATTTTTTCCATCTGTTTAGATTCTTCCCAGATCTGACAGAATCTTTGAGGTTTAATCCCTGATTAGATACCCACCAGTTAGCCCTTTAGGTTTCATGACAAAGTCCTTTCCCACCCAAATTGCCTAGGCCTGGAAGTTGGCGAGGATAAAAATGGTTTATGTCAAGTTACACAACATGAGCAAACTTCGCTACATAATGGCTCCATCCATACTGCTGTTCTTCGTCATAGATGAGAATGATCTTCTTGGTTGGTTTTTCTATCAGAAAATAAGTCGTGGCACTTTCTTTGCCTCTAGAAGTAGCCAGACAAAACTTTTCTATTTTCATTATTTATAACAACTTAAAGTTCTTTGATCTCTTTTGGTGCACGAGTACTAATTTGACTGGAAAAGATCAAATTTCAGGTTCTTTCTAGTATTCTAGTACCTGTCCAGCAAGACAACATAGAAAATTAGTAATCAAACGTTCTGAAGGAGACTATTTCTAGGACATGTCATACTTAGCCTGAGGTGAGACTCCTTGATTACTTGTATAGGAAACCAACGAGATGGTGGCTTAAACTCAAAGAACCAGGCAAGATGATGATGATGATGGAATTTAAATTTTGCTAACAATTTTCAAAAAAAATTAAAAATCTCCTCCAAACTTAGATATTGCATCTACTGTTTTCTATCAAATCTGAAAATTGAAATCCGTTTGACAATATATAAATATTTCCACATCATAGATGTTAAATCATTAAAAAAAAATGTCTTGACCCTTCAAAAGGAATAGAATTGGTATTGGTGTCATGTTTAACATGCTTGCAGGCAACAAGTGCAAAAATCTGAACCACTTGTAAGCAAAATAAAATAAAGCATTTATTTGGTGGACAATAAGAAAGCTTTGAAGGGAAATTATCTCAGCCTCACCTGCATAAAGATGGAGATAAGTCAAGCCATGAGCAACATCAATCGCTATTTCTAATCGTTGGTTAAAGTCCAGAATCTTTCCATGCTGACCTGCCAAATCAAATAAATGTATTTAGACTCCATATGAAGAAACCAATATGGTATGCAACAGAATATACAACTTACCATCCAGATGCTCCCTTAGAGTACCATTTGGAACATATTCAGTAATGATAATGCGTTCATTTCCTTTGTCATTGTAACCAAGTAACCTGACTAAGTTTCTGTGCTCGATTTTTGCAAGCAGTTCAACTTCATTGCTAAATTCATCTCGTAGTGCTGGAATTTGTTCCTGTGCAAAAATCTATCATCAGCAGCAAACAACATGACATTTAAGGAAACAGAACTTTCATCATGCATCCGATTGTCATATTGATAAATAAGCCTATAGATCCAAAGAAGATGAAGAAATGTTAGCCGTATTCAGCAGTACATTTAAAAGTTAATCCGGTCTAAGCAACGTGAGCATAAGTTCTCTTGGCCATTTGTCTATTCGTTAATGCAAATTATGTGTACTTGATTAAATTTACATTGTTTTGAACAAGCATGTCAACAACCCAAACACTTTGTTACCCTGGAAGCTTGGAGATCCATGCATCAGTTCCACTCTTCTGCTACCCACAAAATTCTCAATCTGACTAGTGGGTTCATTCTACTCTCTTACAAATTTCAAGTTCATTTCATCAGTTTCCTTATCTTCTTGAACTCTAGTGAGATGCATTTCCTTTTTCCCAGTAAGTGAAAAGTGCATCATTCTTTCCTGAAAGCTCTTTCTGATTTAGATTCTCCAGAAATTACTTTGGAAAGAAATAAAAGGATTATGTATGGAAAAAGAATGTCCCACAACAGTCCATTTATGACTGTTAATATGCTCAACCAAAACATTTTGTGCATGGTATAGATTTGTTCTTATAGACAGTAGTTTTCCCAAAATTATCCAAAATTTTGTGCAGCACAGAGACCCGGTGTTTGAGAGAATATATATGTACGTGTATGTCCCTAAAGATGAAATTCTTAAATTCTTCCTCATTACTTCTATACATGATATATATACATGCATTCAAGTAATTATTTAATAATTGATGACACCATTGTCTATCTAATTCAGCAAATGAGTGCTAACTATGTTTTTCCAGCGTTAAGTCCGGTGTGAAAGCAGATAAACTGATGATTTGCCGTTGCAAAACAAAAGAATGTTAGAACTAAAAATGGCTTCCCCAGATCTTTTTAGCAATCTAAGAGCATAGGCAGTAAGATACACTGTTCCTGTAGCTATACCTGTACAAATAACCTGATAGTGAAGAATGAAAGACCTTTGATTTCATGTGATTAACTGAACAATATCAATGGCGATTGATGACATGCATGGAAAATTATTAAGTGAGAGGGTCATATGAAAACTCCATACAAGTAAACATTATCTTTTGCTATGTTTCCTTTTATTACATTCATAAACCTATACAGCACTCGATAAAACATTCCTGCTTTACTTTATTATGTTCTACGCAAGATTTAAGCAATTCTAAAGGGGGCTTATCTTCAAGTTTTGCCATTGGTACTGAATTACACAAAGTTTTACACATTATCTTTGAATATCCCTTTTTGGTCCATAAGATCTTGGATTCACAATAATATCATTTAGTTCATGGTGTAAAAACTGTGTATTATCTCCTTTCCAAGAGTTAGCAGCTTAGCATTCTAGTGGTAAGTCCTTTCCTGGAGTCATCATGCTGCCAAGCCATAGTCTAGTGGATATAGTATTTGTTATTAATTGGATCTACTGGCATTGAACTAGATAGCTTAAAATACAGAAACTTAGAAGTTAGGAGGGCAAAGGCCAATTCCATAACCACTTAAATATAACAGACTGTCATTGGGAATAATAGAAGAAGCATTATAATTTTCCTTCTGCAATGAGCTTTGAAATGCAAATAATCTTATTGAGTATCATGAAGACCAAAACATTATGGCGACAAGACCTTATGTAATCATGAAGAAGACCCAAACATTATGGCGAAAAGACCTTATGTAATCATCAACATTGCGTACGCAATGAATATTTTTAAGCATCAGGACAATGATACACAGTCAATAGATTGATAAAATATTTCATGCTACAAATGTTTTTGCACAGAAATATTGATGTTAATGAATAATTTGAGGTAGAGTTTCTATTCCATATGACAACAAATATCTCTTCGGAAATGTCATTGTGCAAGTCAACAACTCCGTCATTGACAAGGCCTAAGAAAAGGAAATAAGTCAAACTGCAAAAAAGAGCCAGCTGACCTTACCTACAAGCCACCCGAGCATTTAGCCATACAATATACATGTGACTCTAAGAATATGTGGTTTAACTAAGTCTGTGAAAGCACTTAGCTAGTTACCTTCTTTGCTCGCTTAATAGCAACAACCAGACCATCTGGCAGCACAGCCTTGTATACAGTTCCAAATCCTCCTTCACCTAACATTAATGAAGGAGAGAAGCTCCGAGTGGCTTTCATAATCTGATTGAGACTGAGTTGTAGCGATCCAATGCTATTCAATTGTGGAGACGGCAAGAATCGAGATGGGCTAGGAGGTACTCTGAGCAGAGTTGCTTGGAACTTTTCAGAGGTTGAGCTCATTTCTACAGATGAAATCGAATCCACTGCAACAGATAAAATTATTCAGTTAGGATACAACTCTGAACAAGTTTGCAATTCATCAATCCCATTGACATAGTGTCAATTTCAATCAGTAAACAAAGTTATCTGCAATGTAGAGGTTATGGTAGTCAACTCAACTAACCCAGCAAAATGTAAAGTAGTTTACAAGAGAATGACATATAATGAAAATATAGAAATATTCTATAAAGGAAGACATCATTGTTGTACTTGGTTTTTGTTTTAGTCAACTTTCTCCAAATATTTTCCCCTTATATAATACAACATAAAACAACAGAGATAACACAAAAGATTTCATTTAATGACTTGTCAGTAGGACCGATTTGTAGTGAAAGATGTCCTCTATATGTACGTCAATGCAAATTCCCAATACATGTTTATGTATTATTTGATACAAAATTAGTATCAGCCATGAAGCACCAATTTTAAGTGCCAATTGCCAAAGAAGAGAAAGCATGGTCGATGCAACCAAAGGAACAGCTTAAGAAAACCAAAAAATGGTTAGAAATGCTAAATAAGTGGAGAAAGGCTAGAGAAGAAAAGAGGTCATGCTGCAGATAAATATGAAAGTTGTAGAATATACAAACGAATATGTTCTTGATGAACTATTCAAAAGTTCAAATCCAGAAAATTATCTTTCTCAGATTTTCTTTGCAATAGCTTGTGGACAACCTGCTGCAGAAAATGTCTATGATACTTTTTGCCAAAGGCAACGTTGCCTTTAGCCTCAACAATATTGCTGTTAGCATGATTGATTCTCCTTGCAAGATTGCATTCAAGACATGATACCATTCATTCTACATTCAATGATTAGTAAACCCTATCCCTGCCCATAAATCTCTTTTTGCAGATCAAGTAAAACTACAGGAAGAAATAATGGATGATATATGGAGTAATATAAATAAAAACAAAATAAAAGATTATTTAGTTCAACCAAGATTCATGCTCCAATTGGGAAGTGAGAGTATTTCTAATTTTATACTGTATCAATAAAGGTTACAGTGCAAAATAGATATTTTGAATTTCAAGCTTCAACAGGACTTTCGTGTATAGGATAGCCCTAGCACCATGCATACAACTTATAGTTAAAAGAACCTCACAAGAGAACCAAATAGTGGATTGAGACATGAATAGTAAAGCGATCATAATGGAAATACCTTTCTTTAGATACAGAAAGAACATTCCAAAATATATGGATAAACTAATGCGACTATACTATGGATCAGTTAAATCATATTTTCACATAAGTTGCAATGAGAACAAAATAAATGCACACCAATAAGAAGATAAAAACTACCACATATGCAGTAGATTTGCTGCTAATGAGAAGCATTTTTTAATACAAGAACATGACTGCATATGATAGGCAAGCTGACGATGTTAAATGGCACAATTTCCTATTTGACTTACTTGAATTCAGCTGTCTGTCTAGAACATTATGCTCACTTGCTTCTTTCCTCTTTGCACGAAAGCAAGGACATATAAAAGCACAACAGAGGAGGAACATTCCAGGTACAGCCAGAGGAACATTCTCTGATGCTGAAAGATTTTTGATATCTGGCTCTTCTTCCGGTGACTGACCCTTGCTGCTCAACTGATCAAGGTTGGAAACATTTGCTGATAACTGCAGCAGAAGTTTTCTCCCTGCCTTCCAAAGTGAAACTACAGCAAGATGCAACACAAAAGGAAGCAACCGTCATACATAATAAGATCAACTGGTTTCTACAAGACTAGAAGACAACCAAAATAAGTTAAAATGTAATAAGAAACCCTTATGAAAAGACTCAATCTGTATATTAGATGATCAGCAAATATAGGCGAAGTTAACAAAAGAAAAGGAACAGAAACATAATTGACTCAATTAGCTCGAGGAAAATATATCCAAGAGAATACAGTTTCTTCCAATGAAATCACCTAATTGAACACAAACTCTCGGGTTTTATGGCTTCTCATCCATTTCCACTAGTATAGACTTTATTCACAGATAATTCAGAAAATATTCCAAATATTACCAACAAACTACCACATTCCCATTACATTATAAAGCAGTAAGATATGTAAATAACCATAAGACACCAATCAACCAATGATCCATTTGACAAAAAATTACCAGACATAGGATTGCACTTCACATCGATTGTGACGGTGAAGTCGTGATTACAGTACTTCTCGCCAATTCTTCTCCATGATTCCACCTGGGAGTCGCACGACAAACACCCACTTTCGAAATAGGATTCCAGTACCTCACATATGAGAACGGGATCCTCCATCCTCTGCCGATTAATTGAAAGGTAATAACCATCCGGCGACTTCGAGTAGGCAACATGATCAAATCCACAAACCGCCGAGAGGGTCGGCGCCGGCCCCCCAACCGAAGACCAAGGCAATTGTACCAGGATCAACAGAGGCAGAATAAAACGAGCCATCGATTCAGAGATTCAAGCACAGACACGGACACGTCTAAATCCTCTCATTTTTTAGCCAGGAATAAGAGAATCCCAGTTCACGAAAAGCCAAAAAAAGATTCGAACAGCATAAATAAACAATTTGCCATCGAGATCTTTCTGCAATTCCTTCGAAGCCAAAGCCCTAGGGCGACGGTGCCAGGAACAAATGACTCATAATAAAAGGAGCCTCTTTCCCCCTTTCTTGATAAATTTCAGCATAGAAACCTCTCAAAAATCTCAATTTGAGGCCGAATTAAACTCGTCCCATCCAAGAATCGGCACGATGGACAAAATCCATCAGACAAATCGGAAAAATGAAAAAAAAGAAAAACAGAAAAAGATCGAGAAGTGGCAACAGACGGCCTTTTGCGGCTGCTCCTCAGAGGACCAGCGGCACATAAAAACGAAGACTTCGGGACTTTGGCATCACGGAACGTAGAAACCGGCGGCTGTGGTGCGGACAAGTCGACGAGAAAGGGGACGCGGCCCTGGTCCATGCACACGCCTGCCGAGGCGACCGCCTAGAAGGACTATAGTGGTGGGTGTGACGTTAACATCGCCAGGATGACTTGGACCGTGACAGCTGGCCAGCTGGGAGCGGTCAACGAAACGCACTTGGCCGCCGCGGATGGTGAGGGCCTTGCGTCTCTCACCCCAATTCTTGCTTCACCGTCACGCCGTGAACAGCGCGTACGGCGAACAGCATATTCACCGATCGAATACGTGCAGGTACCGAAATTGGCAGCAAATGCGGACGATAAGCGATTACGTGTCAGCAGCGGGAGGATGCACTGGATGGTCAGAGCACGTACCATCCGTATCGGATGGGGTTGTGAGAGATCATTTAAAATCGGTTGGCTGGGCGTACCGCTGGCGCTACTCGCGGCAATCAGGCTCATTAAATCTGACTTCAAACATGGTGTTGCGTGACGTGTCAACGTAGCGGCAAGCGGAGGCGGCATGAGGCTCAGAAAGAAAGAAAGAAAGAAAGAAAGAAAGAAAAAAAAAAAAAAATCGTAGATAAGCTCGATTGAATCGAAAAAAAAGCTTTCTAAGAAATAGTTTAGGTAATGGAGAAGCTAGCTTGGCAACAACTTTGACTCTATGCCCGAGAAAAATTTTAAAAATACGATGCCGCGATTCTAGATTATCGATAAATTTAAAGGTGAGGATTTGACGTTAATACAATTGCGCAAGTTGTTGAAGCCTTCAATGGTGGCATCGACGCAATGGATGTGAACAAGTTATCATTATTATTATTATTATTATTTTTAATCATCATCATCTTCTCTTTCATCGTCACCCATAGAGCAAGTTTGAGAAAGAGGCCAAGACACTAGCCGTCATCTTTTCAAGATTAGATTGCTATATTAAAATTAAAAAAAAAAATTAAGGATAACCTTTTTATTTTGTCTTACATTAAAAAATTTATAAAATAAATATTAAAGATTAAAATATTCAATTAAAAAATTTATAAAAGAAAAAGTACTTAACATATATATACTTCAAATAGGATTTCATGATTTTTTTTTTCAATCATTTTCTTTATCAATTAAAATACCTAATTTTAAAAGTAATTAGGAAGCAAAATCTACATAATTCAAGTAGCTTTGTTGTCATCAACTCAACAGCAAACGTTTGATAGTGAAAAAAAAAATATATATCACCTTAAAGGTAATAGTGGCTCATTTATGATACCTAATATTTCAATAAAGATAAGATTTTTTTTTTAGAAAGTGTTAGTGGAAAATAATAAGAGGACTTTTATCTTTTAAGCCGATTCATTAACAATAGTTGAATGGATAGCTGGACCTTATGGATAAAGTAAAATACATCTTACAGCCTAATTAAAAATTTTTAAATTTTTGAAATAAAATGTTTCTTGAAAAAGAAAAGTTGCAATCATCTATGTCTCAATTCACTTGCTTGAATCATTAATTGTATTGTATGATACTAAGAAATTACTTGTTTTAGGTGAATAGATCCGGTTGTATGAACTAAATTCGATGAAGCATCTCTGGGTAGAAATTATTAATGCTTTTAATATAGTATAAGATATCCATCAGAAAGAAACCATGAGAGCTCAAAAAACTATCGATCTTATCATATATAGCTCCAAAAGGATCAAGTCCAAGCATGTGAGGCTGAGGTTTGTGTCATGAAATTTTAATATAAAATTATTTTCTATCCTCTTGTCATCGTTCTTGTATGCGAGAATCCATCCATATATGGTCTCTAAAATTCCGTCTTTTGGTTTTAGCGAACCACAGCCGTCCACCTCTTCCAACGAGCAATATATGTGCCAATAAAAAATGATCATAAATCTAGTGAGCATATTGGTAAAAGATAGGAGAATCCCTTTTCAAAATTTTTTGCTCTCCACACTGGTTTTTTTTTTTTGTAGTTCGTACGTGATGGTAGATGGTAAATCGAATATATATATATATATATAGTTCATATATTCATATCCTAGGTATGATTTTTTTTTAGTTCATATGATTTTTTCTTTGGTGCTTATCTTCTGTGCTTGTCTCTTTTTTTCATTGCATAACATTCTGATTCATACAATAGATTAGCTCTTACCACTGCACAATGTTTTTTTTTGTTGGCGCAAATCTCAAAGGCATAGAATGATAATGTAACACTTTGCATTTTGAGTGTTGCTCTTTTCTTTTCTATATGAACCGAACCAAGTAATTGTAGAATATTATCATGATAGCCATTCTGTGATATTATTAATCATGTAACTTTCCATCAATATCTATGGATTTTCTTTTACTAGTGTCTCTTGATTTCCTTGTTTTTCAACCATATGAACTACTCTTTTTTTTTTTTTTTTTTTGGCTTCACAAACTACTTGTTTTTGGGTTTCAGAATGTTTTGAGCAATTTTGAATAATTTTTTCATTAATCCTCTATCTGTTTCTGTTGTCTTGTGCTAGTGTCATAATGGTAGAGGGGAAAAAAAGAGGAGAGAAATTACACGTGAGAGAAATTAAAATTAGGTTCTATGATCTAGATTTTTTTTTTTTTTTTTTTTGCAACTATAATATTGAAATCTGAACCATTAATTAGGCAAACTTCTGAACCTCAGTAATTTGCAGTGGAATTGATTGACACGATGCGTTTCGGTTAAAATGAATGGTTTGTAACCCTATGCTCTCAAACATATTGAATCTGTAGGTTTTGTTTATTTTGAACAAATCCCGGCAAATCTATTCCTGAGACTGTAATACATGTTCAGAATTCTATGCAATTTGATAGTTTGGGCGGGTTACCACTCTCCCATCCCCTTTTTTCCCTCAACAAATATGCAATCTGGTAGGAAAACAGCCAAAATATTTTGAGGCCATATGAGATGATCTGAGAGACACATCAAGCTCTGTCCAATTTACCATACAATGAGCATTGTTTCAGGGTCAATTTATTCACCCGTCTAGATAATATTTTTTCTTGTTCACTAATAAATCGACTAATTAAACTCATGTTTCTATAATCGATTCGATCCTCCGATCCAATTGGGGACAAATGCCTATGAAAGGATCGCTTGTATTTACGAAAAGGTTGCTTGGATTTATCCATGGTTTATTCCTTATCTTTAAAATTCTATTTCTTTATTCATTTCAGATTCAGATCTGACTTTTTTTAAAAAAAATTCATAAATAGTTTAGTGAAATTCAGCTCGTTTTTATTAAGGTAATGGAAAAGAACAAGACAATGTACTATTTCCAGATGTTTATTTTTGGTTTCTTTGTTATTTCAATCTTTCAATGTTATGAATTGACTTTAAGGATTCAATTTCTATATATCTGCTAATATCAGTATATCATCATTCTTTAGGCTGAAGAAAGCCATTAAATGTTGTTTTACTGTTCCATTTATTTATTTTTACCCCATGGTTGTTAGTTAGCTGTAGTATTTTTTGGGCTTTCTTGTGCAGATGACATAACTGGTAACTAATGATTGTTATGAAAAGAACCAATATTTATGAAATCAGTGGAGGATTCATCTCTATTACCATTAATATTTCTTCTTCAAGGATCTCTTTTTTTCCTGCTCACAAGGGAAGAAGGAAAGTTGTGATATCAACTAATACTGGTGATAATAATAGCTTTTAGCTGATGTCTTTTGGTTTTCTGAAAACAGTGTGAAGCTAGTCAGAGTCAACTGGGTCCTAAACTGAAAGCAGCGGGAGCCCAAGTTCCCAGCATCACCATGGATTCCTAATGACTGGTGTTTGGCTTCTCAGGGATTGGAGGAGTTCTCAGGTGCATTTCTTTAAAACCCTTTGTGACTTTTTATTGAGTTGCATCTCTATTATGAGGAAACTCTGGTGCTTAGGGCCTTTTTTTTTTTGGCTAATTGTCGAGATGGCCAGTTTGAGTTTCTCTTCAAATTCTTCTGCTTTTAGAGGAAGATTTCTTGTCTTGACAATGGAGATTGGCTGCAGTCTTGATAGATCTCCATTGTTTCTTTCTTTCTCTATATGTATGAAGAAGCAAGCAAATTAAATAATTAGATTTTAAGGCAACAAATAGTGCAAGAGAGTGGTCAACCATCATATTATTAATATGTGGTTTAGGATAAGTAAACAACAAACATGATAAGATCCAAAATGACTAAGCTTAAAAGGGGATGATTTGCTACTCAACGAGAGACCCAAAAGTTAGGGGTGGCAAATCGTGTCAGCAAGTCATATTTTATAGCGTAATTCTGATGGAGGTATTTGCACAGATGCAAGCATATTGCTGAAGCTGTTAGAGACAAATGACCTCCGCTACTTAAGCTTCTGAATATATTAGCGAGCTGCTTATGTTGTAGCCTTTTCTTCCACAGGCATCTTGTTCTGTGTTATCCAATTAAATATTGGATAAAAGAAAATTTGCAAGCATATTTGATAATTTGTGTGGCTGTCTAAGGAATATGGTGCTTTTAGTTCAGAAAGAAATTGGACAACTTGTGCATCAATCACATGGAAGTTATAATATGATATAGGTGCTATCAAGGTCCTAACCTGTAGTGCCATTGGGGATGGTGGTCACCCAACAGTACGGTACATGTGCTGTGGCATATCTCGTTGGCATAAGATAAATAAAAAGAATTTAAAACCCTTTGAATTAGAATTATTAATTGATAATATGAATTTTGCTCTCCACATTAATATGAGAATTTAAGTATCCGAGAAAGGATGAAAAATGATAAGGAAAAATAGAAAAACAACTCCACAAAAACATCCATGGCAGCTAGTGATTATGAATTATTTGCTAATTTTTTAGCTATTCATTGTCTAACTTTTATATGAGTTCAAACAGACAAACAACATGCAGACACATGTGTACGACATTTCATATGTGTCAAAACCCTCTACAAATATTTTTATCAAGGCAAAGAATGATATGGAGGTCATGTGAGGACTGAAGCTTCTATTTAAAAAGTTGCATAGTGAAACTGTGTTGTGTGCTGTTGCTGGCTTGGCATGTTTGGCACTTGAAACCATAGATGCTATATAGGACTAGAATGAAGTGGATAATTAGTAGAATTGTTGCACAGCTCTTCAATGGAGGCTTAATTTATAACTGTACTAGTTTAGTGAATAATGATGTTTGGCATTATAGATAGGGGAATGATAAATTTTTCCTAAAATTCACAAAATTTTTCAGTACATAATCAGGTATCTAATACAGAAAAAATGCATTTTTATATCTGTCTCATTCTTATTTTATTAGATAGAAAGAGGATGCATCTAGCAAATGCTTCAGTTTTTATGGGTGCGAATGGGAGTTCAAATTAAGATGCAATTGATTCAGCTATATCATGTTTTATTGCTTATTTAAGTAATGAGGAAGGCGGTAGCAATTTAATGTCAACTGAAAAGTACTGTTAAGATGGTATTCAGATGCTTGTGCTATTATTTTTATTATATATTTTACTCTATGTAACTGGATGTGCTTTTATATTTGTGTTAGAAGTCAAAATATTTAGTATAGGATGTTTTGGGTTTTAACAAACTGTAAACACGTGCTATTGACAGCCCAGTATTACCAGATTATGACTTTTATCCTACTTGGTATTATAGCTTGGATTGACAGCTTCATAGACTTTCTTCTGGCTTTTGTACAGATTTTTATGTTTCTTAGTAGTCTATTGTGATCTCTCCTTCAGCCCGTGACAATTTGTTCTGCCCTTCTAAACACCAGGTGCTGGTCATGCCAGCAGGCACAAGCCTTGCTGATGAGGAACATGCCAGCAGGCATTTGGCACCCTATAGCAGGTTGAACACCTTTTTCTTTCTTTCTTTCTTTTCTTTATCACGCTCTTATCATGTGTAGAGGAGGATTTTTGAAGCTTGGAGCTAAGAGGATCTTGTTTTTTATGAAGAATATAACAATCAGAAAAGGGTATGTGTGATCTTGGCGAGAAAAAACAATTTTTAAGATATGTTGTTAAAAATGACTACAATCATGTCAGATGGTAAGTCATGCTTGTTGACTGAGTGCCTTCATTTTTCTCTATTGATAAGTTAGATGAAATCATTCATATCTTTCTTTTGATGATCAGAGGTTATCCTGTGTGCTGCTATTCTGATGGTTCTAGCATTTCCATTTGATATTTTTTACATATCATCTCACTATTACTTCTTAAGGACCCTTTGGCAATTAGATTTCTTTTTCGCATTTAGACTTCTTCTGCACAATAGGCTGCACTGCTGGCTGGAAAGCTTGGAACTTCTTACTTTTCAATTACTGTGCATTATTTTGTTCTTAATGTGCCATAATGAGCAAGAGGAAGGACACATCGGTGGCGCTACAGAGTCATGCATTCTCAGTAGAGTTTTTGCACTCATAAATTGAATTTTTAGTTTATATATATCTAGAGAAATGTGTGATATGTTTGGAGCGTGGTTCATACTTCATAAAATCATGTGTCATTCCAGTATCTGTTTGCTTGCAAACTTACCCTGAGGTTGTACACTGATGTTTTATGGACACAAAAAGATTTAATCATGAAACCTATTTTTCTCTATTTAAGTCTTATGGGTGGTACATGTGTTTCCTTTTACAGGTGAAATTTTAATTTTCCTTTTTTTTTTTTTATTTTCATGGGGAAGTAATATAAGAACTTGTTATAAAGAAAGTTATGGTTGTTTTGATAGTCATCCGTCGCAATTACATAAAACATGTCAAAAATTGAGGCAAATCTACTAACTTCAGGTTGATTGTTAGTTCATATCAACTGAAAATTTAGAAAAGAAACACATACATTTCACGTATCGCAACGTCCAGTTTCATTTTAGTTCAAGATCTTCAATTTGGGTAATTTAGCATGATGCAGCTGAATTTTCATTGATTTAACTAAACTGAATGAACTGTCCAGAATTTGTAATTTCCTTTTATGTATCTTTTGTCTTAACTCGTAAGTCTTAGATTTAATTTTAAGAAGTATCACATGGCATAAACCCAACATTTGATTTAATTAAATTGAAAAATCTTCAAAATTTGCACTTGCCATTTAGGTATATTCTGTCTCATTATTTGATCTATTTCAAACCATGCTTGCTGATATAGAATGGAAACAATATTTCCCAGCATTCTTGGGTATCAATTGTTTAGAGTTAGGCCCCCCAAAAAAAAAAAACAAATATATCAATTGATAAGGGAAGGCATTATACAACCAGGCACTCTAAACCTTGTTAAAAAAACAATTTTTGAATACTAATTTAAATTATGGTTTGATTGTCAATATCGAATGTTTAATAATTCTTGTGGACATTTACTCAGTTTTCTTCAACCAATCTGATTTCATGAATTACTGTTCAATGCAGGCAATAGCATTTTCTGATTCTCTTGGCTGATATCCTGACTTCAATGTCAATTTATGTAACCTGGCAGTATAATACTCTGTTATACTTTGTTCCTAGCAAAGAGGGGGGGGAAAAAAAAAAAAAACCAAGGAGGTGCGAAAAGTAAGAAACTTAAATTGTGCATTTTTATCGCCATAGTAAACAGATTTCCATTTGCTCTCTGAAATTTTTGGGATCCAATGAAGAAATTGGATGGAGTAGGGGCTAAGATACCAAAAATTGCTGATGTTGGGGATCCCATGAGGACCAAACAATGCTTTGTTAGATCACCATTTGCTCTGTAAAGCATATGTTTTAAGTTCTGGAAAAATATTGATGTGGCAGCTTCTAACATGTCCAGAATAGGATCTTCTATAGTATATCTGCCATAGATTTTCTTTTCTTTTTTTTTTTTTGGCCTTTGTAAGGGATTATAAAAACCATACCTGCTGTGCTGATGCATTGATTTGTTAAAAGATTTGTTGCTTGTTAGTTCTTTGTATTGCTTTTAATTATCAATTACTTGTCAGGTTTTATCAGATTTGGAGCGTTCATTTACTGCATGGTCAGGCAACAGGTCAGTCTGTATGAACTAGGCTGTTTACCGCATTAAAATTAGCAGCACGTCTTATACCGTAAATTTTCATATTTCATAGTTTTCTTTGGAAGATTTTTCATTTGAAACAAATTATTTTAGATGTGTAATACCTCAAAATAGTTTCATATTGGATAAAAAAGAAAGTGTTATGTGCTTATAACTTAAGTTCACCTGCTATCAATTAACTTTTACTTGAGTTTTTGAGCTACGTAATTTTGATCGGTTAATGGGTTAATTGGACCAACAGATGAGCTTGCAGGTGGGCATAGAATGTTACAAATGGTATCAGAACTAAGCTGAGTATGCGGGATATATTCTGGCTAGTTTGGTACCAACGATTCAATTCGAGCTAGATTTTAGATATATTGTAACGTTCGACGAGAACGTTGCATTATAGGATGCTCCAAAAAATGTGACCCATGATTTCATCTTTTAGATTACTTCTTAATACTATCCTTCTCAAAAAAGTTTTCAAATTTCAGATTGATCAATATTTTTTATTTTAATATTATTGTTACTATTATTGTTATTATTAATTTGGTTTGCTCGAAAGCTATCTATACGAAAGTAGGATATATATTTCCCTTCAATTCTTTGATATTAGAATTAATAGTTGATTATAGGAGATTGTGACGAGATATCTTCATGTCTGTTAGTGTTAGGCGTGCGTGATGATATTGAGCATGTCATGTGGGGTTGAGGTGCATCCTGGCGCATTGGACCCAGAGACGCCCGCGGCAAGAACACGCGGAAACCAATTATTGTGGTTCTGGCAGAACGATCTAGATTTCGACGAGATTCCAACGTTATCACAATAAGTAAGAGGTAATTTTTTTTTTTTTTTTTATAAAAAAAAAGGTAAAAGAGAACAGGGAATAAAGGAGTTTTGAAATAAAAAGGATGGTGAAGATTTAATTTAGACCATTGCTTTATATATATATATATATATATATAAATATTCGTTCCGTGCAACAGGTTTCTTATGGTTCAAGGGGGAGTGTGGAGTGGTCATTAAGGAGTCCATTAGCCAACGGAGACACCCTGATGGAAACCATCGTACACGTAAATTTATTAAATCACTTTATTGATTAAATTTAGTTATGACCATCGTTCCAGTGGGGTAGGATGGTACACCCTCATCACATTTAGGCAATCATCTAAGGAGAAGATGCCTTGGACACCCACAAAAATTCCTCTATAGCTGAGGAATCTCTTTTTTTTTTTTTTTTTTTTTTTAAAAAATCCGGCTGTTGTTACGTCCTTAACAGTGGTCAAAATTTGATGCATCATTTCATTGGAAAACTGGTGGAGCCTACGGAATATATTCTGGTGCATGATTGAAGGTTGGCAAACCGAACGGTGCTCTTCAGGGATAAGAAGTCAATCACATCAGGAATCAAGCTTCAAAATATGTTATTTTTAAAATATACATGAGCATTTGTAACATGCTAAAAATAATTTTATATTAAATAAAATAAAAAAAAATATTTTATAGCTTAAATTTATTTATCATTTTTTAACTTTTATTTAAATTTTTAAATCATATGATTTCGATATGCATTACAAATAGTAACAAAACAGATTCAAATATGCGAAAATACATGATATTATAAGAAAAAAAAAGATCATATTGATGAAACAAAGTATGACATTTTATAAGATAAAAAAATAATATTATATGTTACTATCTATTAACTTTCGTTTATATTTTTGGGCCATTGGAATCAATTGCTACTGCCATGCATTTTAGATCCTTTAAGTGCACAAAACTCGACCGTCCGTTGAGCATCAAATTTCTTATTTTAAAACAAAGGTTTTTAAGATGCCGACGACCATCCATTTGTCATCTTCCTATTTAGCCTCCATATCACTATTATCACCTAAATTGGAGATTTGCGCGTTCGAATTGATGGTTGGAGACGGATGAGGTGCATGTGGGCAGGAAAATAAACGTTACGTTCTTTTGGCGTCTTTCTCTCATGTGGGCAGGAAATAAACGTTACGTTCTTCAGTTGTCATTCCCTTGGTTCCAACGTTTGAATTAAAAAGAGGGCAGCAAGATTAGTGAGCGATGTTACGCATGCTCTTGGATGCGTCTGGGTTGGATATATGGTGTCACCAGATGAAACCAATTCTAAGAATTACAGTAGGAGAGGTAGTGATGGAGACATGTATAAAGCTGTGCACCAATTTAGGAAGAAAGGCTTGCTATCGAATGATAAATTGGTGATATATACTTGTCGCTGATAGCCATCCTTCTTCATAAAATATAATTAATTAAAATTAATCAACCTTTTAGGATATTGTCTGATTAAAATCATCCTGGAATTTTAGATTTTTGTTGAACTATTAACTATTGCCCAACCATCAGATAATTAGCATCTAATAGAACCCCAAATCTTTGAGAAAGAATTTGGATAATTCTTTTCGAAAATGATAATGTATAGCTCATGGTATGACTGGACAGTCTAGACAGTAAATAAATTGTTTTTACGTTCTTTTTTTTCTTTTAAAGTTTAGAGACTATGATCTTGACGGTTGAACTTTGATATCAATCTAATGATATTATTTGCTTCTCTAAAGTTTACGTATTTAAATTGAGAATTACTGAACAATTGTGGCCCCTTCACATCCGTCACCTAGTGTTTCTCTAGACATACCACCAAACAACCTACTTGTTGATTTATGATAGGTAATATAGTTAAAAACTTAATATCTATTATTTTTATGCTACATGATACTGTTGGGTAGCTTTTTTTTTTTTTTTACAACTATTTTTGATTACGAGTTACGTTTATGAAAAAATTTAATTTTATTCATCATAAAAGTTATTTTAAATTATTTTAACCTTATTTAGAATATGGATCAAAAATTTTAAAATAAAAAAAGAACATCGTTTGAAAATTAAACATCTATTATTTTATTTAACAAAAATAATATATTTTATATTTTATTAATTATTATCCTTTTACTCTTGTGATAATAAATAAGTTTTCAAGTGTTGTTCATGAAATTGTATCATACATGCATCTATTATCAATATTTTTTTATTAATTAACATAAATATGAGTAATTAATTAAAAAATAGGGACATAATGGTTTAGTAAACCTGTATCTTTTGTTTTTTTTTTTTTCAATATATGGCCATTATTTAAAAATAAATAAATTCGATCAGAGTTATTGCCAATAACGAGGGGAAAATGAGGAGGAGAGTAGAAGTGAAGAACATGATGAAGCGATATGTTCATGGCCATTTATGAAGGGACATGAGATTTTCTCACATCTTTGCTCGGTACGAAACTATATTTAGATGCCATCCCTCACTATTAATGGTATGTATGTCGTGTAACGCATGCCTCTCATTAACAATACGCAGCTCATGATAATAATTCTCAAATTTTCTGATCTTATTGGCAATCTATGCATGCATGCTATCATCCATGGATCTGAAGCCTTCACTAAAGACCGACACCGTTATGCACATCAAAGCCATCAGATGAGCATGTGATGACGTATTTGAAATCCACAAAGTAAGTGGGACCGTGACCGGTAAAACCAGCCCGTATTTGCGTCCACCTGGGAAGCTCAAACGACGAAATCTCGTGCCACGTCGCTGAGAAGGCGTGAAGATTTTGGAGGCACCAGAGAAGCATATTCCTCGGGGTACAGTTTCTGGACACGCTCTCTCACGGCGTCGTTATTTCCGGAGGCCGAAAAAGGGTCACAGAACCCGAGACAGTGGGGAGGGAGACGACCCTTCGCGAGACTTCCTCGCATCCTGGTCCTTGGCCACCGCCCCCACCACTGTAAAAACTCTAATCGGAAGCTGTGAAAAAAAGAGGACGGAATAAAGAGAGGGAAGGTCTCGTGCTTCTTCTCTTCTTCTCATCGTCTTCTTCTTCTTCTTCTGCTTCTTCTTCTTCCTCCTCCTCCTCCTCCTCCTCCTCCTGTGGGCTCGTTTGGGGAAGGTTGTAATGGCGGGGAACGACTGGATCAATAGCTATCTGGAGGCGATACTGGACGCGGGGCCGGCGATCGACCCCTCCAAGTCGTCGCTGCTGCTGAGGGAGAGGGGCAGGTTCAGCCCCACGCGCTACTTCGTCGAGGAGGTCATCACCGGCTTCGACGAGACCGATCTGTACAAGACATGGGTTCGGGTATTGGAGCTGCTGCTTCTTCTTCTTCTGATCATCTACTGGGTTTTCATGCTCGAATTTTATTGGATTCTTTCTTTTCCTCTGCCTTTTTTTTTATTTTTTATTTTTTTGGGCTTTCGTTTTATGCTACACGGATAGGCGGCGGCGATGAGGAGTCCGCAGGAGAGGAACACGAGGCTGGAGAACATGTGCTGGAGGATTTGGAATCTGGCCCGAAAGAAGAAGCAGGTCTTGTGTGTTTCTTTTATAATTGGATTAAAAATGATGCCGTTCTGCACTATCTCTTTGTTGGATAAGTTCTAAGCTTTTGTGTTTTTGATTTTTTTTTTTTTTTTCCCTTTTCACTCGGGGGTTAGATCGAGACGTGGATTATCTGTTTGGCTGATGTTGGTTTTCTTTATTTTTTTTCGTGCTTGCTATATCGCTTAGATTGTTATCGTGTGAGTCGGGGATGGTTAAAATGCTGCTCTGATGCTGTGGTGGAGTTTTACTTGCATTTGAATGAATGGCCTTTGCCATTTTGATCTGGGAAGGGGTTATAAAGGTTGTGGGATATTTATTTAGGCAGTATCGATGTTTCTATGTTTGTATGGGTACTTGGAAGAGTGCGAGGCGTGAAATTTGTGCCTCCTATTAAATTAAATTAGTCATCTGTAGAGACTGTGACTATGCAATTGTTTTCAATTGGTTTTGGATTATCAATGTTGAACCATAAAGCAGACCTCAAATGGTTCAGAAAAGAGTGGAGGGTTATGGTCATGTTTTTAATGGAATGTTGATGTAATCATTACATCTCAATCTTATAAACAAGAAATTAGTGCATATGGATGAACATAAGAAAAGTTCATGGTATCTGTTGCTTAGCTATCACATTGGCATTCAAAATAATTCAATAAAATTTATGAGAATAGAGCTTCCCTGAAAATGATTTCCTTTATTGTGTCTTCCACTTTTTATTCACCTGGATTAAGTAGACTTAGTCATGACTTTTATAGGAATCTGTTTCTTTGGCCAACCTTCCTAAGAGTACAAAGCTAATATTAAAACGACACCATATAGGTAGATCTTTAATCTGCTAAATCATCTACATTTCTACATTTTATACGTGGAATATGCATTCTACATTTCTCCTTGATCTTAGAGTCAATTTGAAAGTAGATGTTAGGTATACATTATGTTAAGATTATTCTCACTAAATGCAAGTTGTTTTCAATTTGCACTTTTCTTATCTCATTTAAGCTATTAATATAATCTCCTTCTTGTTTAATTGGTAAATTTCCTATGTAAAACTATAAAAACTTTGATGGTCCTCCATATATATATATATATATATATATTGAGTGATAACTTCATTAAGTCTTGCTTTGGTGGAATATATATGCATTATTCTGAAGTTGCATAAAATTTAAGAAAATATGTGTTGCATTTTTTAATAATATAGAACCATTTGGTAAATCTTGGAAGATGTATCTTCATGGAATCTGATGTTTTAAGTAATATATAGTTGTATAATAGATGAGGCATCGTTGTGGATGTGTGTTTTTAATCTACAGAACAGTTTTACTATAGCAGGCATTTATCCATGTTGCAAAGCAGTTTTACTAAGGCAGGCAATGCTCCAATTTTTTTTAGTGAAAAGATTCAACTGTCTGGATAGAGGTCTGTGTTCCTTATCTGAGTTGACTGCTGCACTTTTTATCTAGTTGGTGTCTATTTTGCAATGCCTATATACATGACAATGGCCTTATGTCAATGGTCTTTAATTTTCCAGATCTGTTCCTTCAAAATTATCAGAAAATTTAAGTTAGAAAATTTGAAGAAATTTTTTTCCCCAGAAAGGACATGGAACTTGGTTTTATAGCTAGATGATATACCAATAAATATATGGAAAATCATAAGAAAACATTACATTAAAATGGGTCTCTAGCTTACTTAATGACGTCCTGAAAAAATAAGGAATACTTATTTAAAGTAAGAGCAGCAATACATAGTGCTATGTGAATTGTTATGGATCTTTTGAAGTTATACTTGTACGAGTAGATGTGCAACAGAAAAATATGGAAGATGATGCCAACTTCATATAGCTAGATTTGTTTTATTCTAGGAAGTGTAATGATGGTATCAATTCTCTTGCTTAGGCATTGAAATATTCAATGAAAAGAGGGAATTCATGCATGATCTTTGTTACTTGGGCAATGCATATTCGTGTACAATGAGAGGTAATCTGGTGGGTGTTAAGTTAGAAAGCTCCGCTCAGATTAATACATTGAAATTTTTGAGGACGTTTGTCTGATAGGCCAATGTGATGCATTCATATTTCCTACACTTGGGTATTTGAATTCATTTTGGCTGGGCCTATGCCAAGTGTTCACTTGTCATAGGTGAACCAGTCACGAGGAGATATCGTGATATTTTATAGTGTTGGTGGTAAGACAAGGCCTGAGTTAATGCTAAGGTAGAAAAAAATAGCAGATTGATCATCAAATTATTTCATAATAGTATTTTTTTTTTCATTGTTAATTGATAATTCAATTACTTTTGTTTGCTTTCCAGGAATGGTGCTCCTTGTAACAGTTTCTTCTACAAGGTGTAAAAAAAAAAAATTATCACAGGATATGACAGCAATAAATTAATAAATCAACATGGCAGCTGTCTGTTATGTACTGAGAATTGCGAGAGGAAGAAATTAGGAAGTTGTTACTTTACCAGATCCATGACTTTGTGGCACTAAATGTGCTGGACTTTAAGTAAATGAAAGAAATATATATCATTTAAAACTTTTAAATATGTGTTTTTATGCCGAGGAAATTTGCTTGTTAATTGTAAATTTGTGGCTTATCTATTTTACATGTTGATCTCCTGATGCAGATAGAGGGAGAGGAGGCCCTCCGCATGTCTAAACGCCGCCTTGAACGTGAAAGAGGACGCAGAGATGCAACTGCTGATATGTCTGAAGACCTATCTGAAGGAGAAAAAGGAGATATAGTCAGCGATCTATCTGCTCATGGTGATAGTACAAGAGGCAGAATGCGCAGGATTAGTTCTGTTGATGCTATGGAGGCTTGGTCTAATCAGCTTAAAGAGAAGAAACTTTATATAGTATTGATAAGGCATGAAGCTTAAAGAAAAGAAGCTATGATAGATAAAAGTTTTTGTTGTGGTGATCTACCCAATTTATTGTTAACCTGTAATTTGCATGTTCATGTGGTGCATGTTCAAGCCATATTGGCAGCAAAAATGATAGATTATTTTTTGACACTTAGCATTTTTTTTAGTTTACCAGGATTTTAGCCTTCAAATGGCAGCATCAAACATGAAACTGGCAAATTTTTTCAATGTAGATAACATTAGAAAATAATAGAAAGTTTATTAGGTTTCTTTAAACTCTGTAGCTGCTTATCTCACAATTTATTTTTTGAAATTTTTTAAGAAAGTATTTTTTTTGGGGCCTATTTAATTGATCCCTTTTTTGTGCTTAACATCTGATGGGTTAGAAATTAATGCTTGAGAAGAAGAAGATAATGTGGACGTGGGGGATCAGACTGAATAATTCTCAAAGTGTAAAATTTCTTTATTTAAACGATGAGGGGAAAAAAATAACCTAAACGATGAGGGAAAAAAATAACCTAAGGATTTTTATGAATCATGTGGATGATAGATTTTTTTTTTTTTTTACATGTAGAGATTTTCAGCTTAGTATCAGATAGGATGGGGTTAACAATCAGCAGACAGTGAGGAGTATATGTGATATACAGATTTTAGGTCCTTTAATTTGTTTTGAATGATATTTTTAAATGCTTTAGTTGCCTTCTTGATTCCATAGGTAAATGCTTCAGTATGTATATGCCTATGCACATGGACGGATGTGTAACAAAGCATCAATTGATAGTATACATATGCACATGGACGGATGTGTAACAAAGCATCAATTGATAGTGTCAGAAGAAAGGGCAATCTTCTCTTATTTTTATACATATTTTTTGCAGAGGTCCACAGTTAAAACATGAAAGTTTTGAGAAAATTTTGGAGTAGAACCATCAATTAATTTTGTGGCAATAATAGTAATGCTAACAATAACGATGACATTGTGATCATCATCATAATAATTATTAGACGTGTAACCTCTGGCCTCAAGGTTGTTAATATTGTTTAAGAATTGAAATATGCAATGAATATAAAAGAAAACAATAAATATCTCCGTGGCCTGTGTGGATTCTTCTTTAAATATTCTTGTTTCTGATGCAGATTCTTTTACCTTATGCAGCATTCATGGTCTGATACGTGGTGAAAATATGGAGCTTGGTCGTGATTCTGATACCGGTGGTCAGGTAGCTCTGGCATGATGTTTACTTGGAAATCCATAATGATTTTCCTTCCGAGATCCATTAACATAAAAATATAGATAATCTTTCCCTTTTTAGATAGGAAAATAGGAAGATCTGTTGATATTGTTTCTTTTTCTGTGGTATTTGAAATTTAGAGGGTGCTTTAAACTTACGACATGACCTGATCTGTTTTGTATCATGTTAGGTCAAATATGTTGTAGAACTTGCAAGGGCTTTAGGTTCAATGCCTGGAGTTTATCGGGTTGATTTGCTGACCAGGCAGATATCTGCACCAGATGTTGATTGGAGTTATGGAGAACCAACAGAGATGCTGACTCCAAGAAACTCTGAAAATTTTATGCATGAGATGGGAGAGAGTGGTGGTGCCTATATTGTCCGCATTCCATTTGGGCCAAAAGACAAATATATTCCTAAAGAACTTCTTTGGCCTTACATTCAAGAATTTGTTGATGGTGCACTTGTCCACATTATGCAGATGTCCAAGGTTCTAGGAGAACAGATTGGTGGTGGGCAGCCGGTATGGCCTGTTGCTATTCACGGACATTATGCTGATGCAGGCGACTCAGCTGCTCTATTATCTGGGGCATTAAATGTCCCTATGCTGTTCACCGGTCACTCTCTTGGGAGAGATAAGTTAGAACAGCTTCTGAAACAAGGGCGGCAAACAAGGGAAGAAATTAATGCGACATACAAAATAATGCGTAGAATTAAGGCTGAGGAACTAGCACTTGATGCTTCTGAGATTGTTATCACAAGCACTAAACAAGAGATAGAACAGCAATGGCAATTGTATGATGGTTTTGATGTGATTCTTGAGCGAAAACTGCGAGCTAGAATTAAACGTGGTGTGAGTTGTTATGGCCGTTTTATGCCTCGTATGGTTGTAAGTATATTACATCCCTTAGTTCGTCTCCCTTTTAGAAGTTTTTAAATGTTTTTATTTGTACGGTTGCACTTTATGCATTTGATTCGATTGTTACATTGGAGGTCATTTATTGTTTCATTCCAGAAAATAATTTATTTGCTGTATTTTGCAGATAATTCCTCCTGGAATGGAGTTCAATCATGTTGTTGTACATGATGGTGATATGGATGGTGAAGTTGATGAAAGTGAGGATCATTCATCGTCTCCTGATCCACCTATTTGGTCTGAGGTCCATAAATTTACTTCAGTCTCCTTGTTCAGGGAACTATTATACCACAACTTCTTTCTACCATAACTATGATAGAATTATTGATCTCTAAATTAACATATTAAAGAATCCCCCTCCACCCCTGAAAAAAATTCAATTTAGTGTGGTTTACTGGTTCTTACTACTATTTCTGGATGTTATTTACCTTTGGCAGATAATGCGGTTCTTTACCAACCCTCGCAAACCTATGATACTTGCTCTTGCTCGACCAGACCCCAAGAAGAACATCACAACACTTGTGAAGGCATTTGGTGAATGCCGTCCTTTGAGGGAACTTGCAAACCTTGTAAGTGGAAGCTAAAGCTCGCAATATAGCTATTTATTTGAGCTAATGTTGTATGATTACCCTCATTTTGTGAGTTTGTCTACTGTAGTCATTTGTTCAAATAATTCTATAATTTGACTTTTAGTTGCTTTTTGATATGTTTTGAAATTCATATGTTGCAGACTTTGATAATGGGTAATCGTGAGGCTATTGATGAAATGTCAAATACAAATGCAGTTGTTCTGACGTCAGTTCTCAAATTAATTGACAAGTATGATCTATATGGACAAGTGGCATATCCTAAGCACCACAGGCAATCTGACGTTCCTGACATTTATCGTTTGGCAGCAAAGACAAAGGTATGCTTCTAATGTTAGTCAGTGATCAAAATTTGGCAGTCTTTTAACAGATGAGTTTCTTACTTTGTGCATGTGTGTCACAGAGAGAGAGAGAGAGAGAGAGAGAGAGAGAGAGAGAGAGAGAATTGATGCAAGCTGTGTCACCTTACTCTTTTATAGTCATGGGTATCTGTCACCAATCAAAGCATAGGAAATAGTATGTATGTGCATGTGCGCATGCATCTGTGTTTTGAGAAATACAGTGGGATTGCCACCACAGTATAGGAGGTGCTATTGAAAGCCTGGAATATTCCATTTGATTAAGTCTTGAATGTTAGTATAGGATATTAATTTTCATTGTTATTGAATGCAAGGAATAAAAAGGAAAAAAATAGGACGAGAGAGAAAAAAGAAAAAAGAGGGGGGGCGCTGAAGAAATTTACCCTTACTAGTAACTGGTTAGATTTGACATTATTTTGTATACTAGACCTTCAAGAGAACCATAATCAATGCATATGATAAGTGTACCATATAGAATGGTGGGAGCACAACAATTATTGGATTGCTAGGTTCTTGAATTAGACATTATTAAATTTTGAAATGACTCATGCTCTTCATGCTTAACTTGAGTGGCATTATACAGTGTGAGACTGCCCTAGTATATACAACATGTAAACCCCCCAAAGAAGAGTTGTGAATTTTTATATTATACTAGTCGCATGCTTGTGTGTTGCATGGGTTGTCTTTAAATGTTGAGTATTTTTGTAATAAGATCTTTAAAAAATTTGAGAAAAATATGATTATAAAATCAAATTACGGAAAGTGGCATTGAATTATTTAATGGCAAAATATATGACTAAAATTAATAAAAATGCATATATATATGATATCGTATTGGTAACTATTTGAGCTATGGTTGTTTCAAGCTGAAATTATCTTGGGAGAGAGCATAGACTCTTCTAGCAGATAAACAAAATAGACCATAGAATGTATAAGGCTTGTTAATTAATCAAAGTAAATACATTTGAGAAGAAAGAAATTCATTTCCTTAAAAAATGACATTAGGACCATCTTATTATTATGAAGAAAACTCATGCATAGCTAGCCAGACACATGGCATAAAGTGATTGATGCTTTATATTCGAGTCCCATTGCACCAAAACCCTCCTTTTATGCGTCTCTTAATCGTCGTGGCTGACAGGGTATGCTATCTGATCTCTCAAGGACCAATGGTTCGTAGACCTCTCTTTCTTGGATGAACCATGTTCAAAGTTCTAAATTCTCTAGAAAGGAACATTTTTGTTAATAAATTGACTTAAAAGGGCATTTAGACAGCAAACCATGTTCGTTGGGATTGCGAAACCATAACCGATTATTGTTGCCTAAATCTACTTAAGAGTCTTGGCACATCTCTTGATGGTCAAATGGATGATATGTCATGTGGGGTGCTATACTACTATTAACAAGCAAATACACTGTATACTACTATCAACAAGCAAATACACTGTCTCATTTCGAGACATTGTGTACTCCTACTGGAAACTTGCTGGAATGTTATGGTACTGTTCGCACAACTTTATTCTGGCAGTATTTGAAACCTACATCTTGCAAAAAGTATGGTCCTAAACTAAGTGGAATTGAGGAGGATTTGTATAGCCGATCCTAACTAGTTTAGGATGAAGGCTCTGTTGTTATTACTGCTACATCTTTGTGACAGAGTTGTAGATTGTGGTTTCAAAATGTAACAAATGTTTGGGATATCATGGACTATGAAGGAAGAAAACATTGAAACAACAAAATATTGTAAACCATGTAGTTCAAAAAACTGAGCATGAGATACATTGCAAGGTTGCTATGATGGCTTAGAGCGGACCTAAGCCTTACCTTGAACCAACTTGTGTCTGGTTGAGAATAGTGGCATCTTGGTTACTTTTGACTTGTGTCACTATCAGAAATGAATGCAAGTCATTTAGCATGCTAGCTTCTGTCATTATATGTTCCCCCTTTCTAGGTGAGCATCTGCTCTTTTCATTGATAGTTTCATTGAGCTGACAGATTTTGTTTTCTGCAGGGTGTTTTTATCAATCCTGCTTTTATCGAACCATTTGGCCTCACCTTGATAGAGGTTGCAATTTGATTTCTTCTATTATAATATAATATAATTTGTATGTATGTATGTATTTATCTATGTATGATTTTTGGAGCAGGCTGCAGCTTATGGTCTCCCTATTGTGGCTACTAAAAATGGAGGTCCTGTTGATATACATCGGGTTGGTTCATCATGTGTTCTCCCCTCCAGTAGAAAGTTTTAGCATCTGTTGTTTTATATTTGATGAAGCATCATTCATTGTTTTTCCCAAGCATTTATACTGAATTTTGCTTCAGGTTCTTGACAATGGTGTCCTTGTTGATCCCCATGATCAGCAAGCCATTGCTGATGCACTTTATAAGCTTGTTTCTGATAAACAGCTTTGGGCACGATGTCGGCAGAATGGATTGAAAAATATTCACCTATTTTCTTGGCCAGAGCATTGCAAGACCTACTTATCACGGTTAGCCACTTGCAGGCCAAGACATCCTCAATGGAAAAGGAGTGAAGATGGTATTGAAAATTCAGAATCAGACTCGCAAGGTGATTCTTTGAGGGACATTCAAGATATATCCTTGAACTTAAAACTTTCATTAGATGGTGAAAAAGCTGAAGATGGTGGCACGCTAGATAATGCCTTGGAATCGGAAGAGAGTTGTGTTAATGAAAAGAGTGAAATGGAGCAAGTTGTATCAAAACTGTCAAAGAGTGTTGTCAGGGCCACACAAAAGGATGCATCTGGTGAAAACTCCAGCAAGTTACCAATGTTGAGAAGAAGAAAACATATTTTTGTTATTGCTGTTGATTCTGTTACTGATGCATATCTTGTGGTGATTATAAAGAGTATTTTCGAGGCTGCACATAGGGACAGGATGTCAGGTTCTTTTGGCTTCATATTGTCAACATCGCTGACAATATCTGAAATACACTCTATTCTCATCTCTGGAGGCATCCCTGCTACTGATTTTGATGCTTTCATATGCAATAGTGGCAGTGATATCTATTACCCATCACCCAATTCTGATGAAATGCTTAGCTCTTCCGAGCTTCCTTTTGCAATCGATGAAGACTATGGGTCACAGATTGAGCATCGCTGGGGTGGAGAAGGGTTGAGAAAGACTTTAGTTCGTTGGGCTTCTACAATTGTTGAGAAAAAGGGAGAGAGTGAGGAACAAATTGTCATTGAAGATGAGCAACGCTCATCAACCTTTTGCCATGCATTTAAAGTGAAGAACCCAGCACTGGTAAGTCTCTTTTTTGCATATTTATTTCCTTTCTTAAAAAATAGATAGATATTTCTAGCTGTATCAAATTTTAACGTTATTATTTAAGCATGTAACACTGGTTGTTTGATTTCATAGGTTCCCACTGTAAAGGAGCTTAGGAAGTTGATGAGAATTCAGGCTCTCCGTTGTCATGTCCTTTATAGTCATGATGGCACCAAGTTGCATGTCATTCCTGTTCTGGCTTCAAGATCCCAGGCGCTAAGGTATCAATGAGATTTTAACAGTATAATTCTTGTATCTTTTATGAACTTTCTATTGAATGAAATATCTTTATTTGTTTTTTGGAAAACACTATGTTATTTATTTAAAATTTAAAGAATCTTTTGTTTTGAAGTCTAATAAATAAGTTTTTAGATGGAATGAATTCTCTTGGCATTGACTTTTTATTATTCTGATTAATTTGTGATGGTTCGTTTCCAGCTATTGCTTGGTCTCTGTTCATTGTCTTGAAAGGGGTATTTGAGCTTGAGTTAAGTTTCATGACAGCTGTTCAAGCTTGGCTTGTTTGTGAACTGAGTGAGCTTGTTAATGAGCCTACCCGGATCTATTTATTTTTCCAAGCTCAGAGAGTTCAGGCTCTAACTTGTTTAGAAGTCAAACTGTAATTATCTTTGAACTTGGCTTGATTCCTGAAGGAACAAACTTGGTCTAGCTTTTTTACTTTGCCAAGCCTGAGCTGTTCGTGAACAGCTTGATTAACTTGTTGCCCTTTTGATGGTGCTAACATATCACGAAAAAAATATCATTTATGTGGGTGAGTTTTTGTGTGTCATTGCTAGTTGTGCACATAGTTGCCATAGTGGGTGGCATGTGAGAAATTTATGGGTGTGAGAGCATTGGCTAAAAAAATAAAACTTGAGTTATGTATTTACTGCAACTTCACTTTTCTTTCTACCCAAGAAGAATAGAGTGCATATTCACATGAGTGCACGGGACTACTAATAAGCTGTCGATCTGTAGTTTAACAGTTCAACAAATGCCTTGGATGATGACATTTTGGCTGGTTATATAGCTTATGTCAGTTTTCTTTGTCCATATTATCTCCTCCACATTTCTCTCTGGCATAACTAAATTTACTAGGCACCTTTGAATTTATCTGCAACACTTCCCTTTTCTTCAGGTATTTATATGTTCGGTGGGGCACAGAGCTGTCGAATATGGTGGTATTTGTTGGTGAGAGTGGTGACACAGATTATGAAGGATTACTTGGAGGTGTACACAAAACCATTATACTGAAAGGTGCATTTAACCTTGCTCCAAGTCAGCTTCATGCAACTAGAAGCTATCCTCTACAAGATGTTGTAGCCTTTGACAGCCCTACTGTTGTGCACAATGAGGGCTGCAGCCCCAATGACATCCAGCTAGCTCTGAGAGAGCTTGGAGTACTGAAAGAATAGCATGGAGCGCTCGTACTGTGACATTACAGGGAAAAAGTTTTATAATGTTAAGCTGCAGATATTGTTTCTTTTCTTGCTTGATCTATTAATATGTTTGTCCTCTGAGCTGGCATTTCATAAAATTCATCGACTTCCCAACCTCTTTGTTCAATTCAATGCTACTGTAGATATCCTTCGCAGAGATGAATCTCTTGCTACCCAAAAACAAAACTTTTGACTTTTTTTATCTCTTCTCTCTCCTATGGTTATCCATGTTTCATCTGAGATGACCTTTCTGGCTTATGTATGGCTACCTTAATGATGTTGCTTTTGGTCTGTAGCAGTCTTCTTGGCAAGTATCAGAATAAATTTTCCTTAAATACTACCTCATGCTTCTTGTTGATACTCGATAAGGCTAAGATTTATACTCCGGTTTGCAACCAGGGTCAAGAGTCACAGCCAAAACGCTAAGAATGTCTGTTGCTTGAAATGTATTTTCAGCTAGGGGTTAAGAGAGCGTATCCTTTCTTCTCCAGTCAAATTGCAAGGAAAGAGCTGTCAGCACTATATAGGAACTGAGGCTGAAAGCAATGGCTCTGCTTGTAAAGCCTGTCAAGAAGTTGAGGATGACATTATGGAGCCATATCTTTTCTATACAAGCATATTTATAATTGAAAACTTCTCTCTGAATCTGTTTTATAATAAGGTAGTAGTGGCACTGCTGCTTGTAAATGATTTCATTTGGTCCTTTGTAATGAAAGTTTAACAGCAGCGTTATGACTGGTGAAACTTTTTGAATGTTTGGTTGTTAGGCTTTAGATCATCGCAACTTTATGATTTGGCTCAGGGCTGAGTAATGTGTTGAGCTGTCATTTTTTTTTTTTGTTTGCCTCTTTTTAGTTCATGAAATTTATGAGCAATCTCTCGACTTACGCGCGTCCTATGATCAAAGTGAAAATCACAATATTTGATGCATTTTTTTTGATACATGAATTAGAAATCAAGAGGTCAAATCGGCCTATAATATTCAACATCAAACTTGAAAGTCATGCTTGAATCTGTACATGTAGAAGTTTTTTGTTTTTTTTTAAAAAAAAGGGATCCGAAAGGATATTTAAATGGGACAGCTAAAGCATCCAGCAATCAGGGAAGTCAATGGTGCTGTAAACTTGGTGGCTTTTATGTTGAGCTTCGCTTGGAAAATTTTTCTCCGGTTCGAATGTAGATAATTGAATGGCTATCCTGTTTTGTTTCTGCCACATGAGCTACACCAGCCCACAGTGCACGGGTTTGGTGTAGTCATGTTCAAGGGTTTGTTTGTGGGCACTCGAGGGTCCATGGGTAGACTACAAAGCGATCACGGGGACAAGCATCAATCGCTTTTAGCTTATCCATGCAGGGACTGTGATAGAAGTCTCTAGCCAGCCTTTCGAGGTCCTAACGAAGCCTATCTCTTAGCTTCTGTCCGCTATTTTTGTTCTATTATATAACGCTAGCTCTCTTATTATGTTCGTGCCTGAAGTGTTATCCCTTTTTTTTTTTTTTTTTCTTTATCCTTCATTCCCCCACATATATCCTCACCCTGTTTCTCTCTGTTCCATATTCTGTCTATGCTTTTTTTTCTTTTCTTCCCTCCCGTTTCTTGTGGATGTTAACTAGAAGATCAAAAATTTAAGTTCATTCTTCTTCTAGCAGATAATATTTTTATACAAATTTTATTTTTATTTAAAAATAAAATAATGTGTCATATTCTAATATATTAATAGGAATTTTTGAGTATTCATGTTTTTTGTTCCATGATCTGTGCGTGACAAAAGATGGAGATTAAATGAATAATTAGATACTTTTAAAAAATCCTAGATATTGTAATTTAGACGAGTTTTTTAAGGGAAAAAATTTAAATTTATTACCGGAATAGGGCCATGCAAGAATATGTGGGAACTCAAGTGGTCAATGGGAGGGGAGCAGCTAAATTGCGAAGGAAATTTGCTTATAAAGGTCAGTATTTTGGGTAGGATGCGATTACGCTTATACCATTTCCATTACACCCAATCTCATTATGTTTTACGACATAGATTATTAGCACACACATACAATCCGGATGTGACCTCTTGGTCCCTTAAAAGATTGCCAAAGATGGAGGAAATCTAGAACATTTGAAGTGAGAGTGCATTGATGAGACAAGAACCGAACCATCATTAATTCCTTTTATATAACCACGATCATTCGTAATTTTCCTCAGCTGCAATGCACATGCCTAATACTAGTTATATAATTATCAGCTGGCAAGGACTTTCAAGAAAATTTTTCTGAGAGGAAAACCTTGTTAAAAGAAAAATTTCTATGAAACAGCAGGGTGCCTGCCAATGCTATCAACCATAAAAAGTCGATTGGACTCTATCGGAGATATGATGATGACAAACATATCACTTCATAAATGAGATTTAAATGCGATGATGGCAAACGTTTAAAAGAAGAACCGTATGGCGAACATCTAAGAAAGAAGTCTTGTCCTTTCTACCGAATCCGTCGCACAGCAACGAGGTTACCAAGGGGCTCCGTGCTTTGCTGGGAGAGCAACGATTTGCAACGAGAACACGTGAAGCCCTGTGGTAATTTGGCAATTCCAAAGGCCCAAATGACAATATAACCCATAAGGTCTTCATATTGGTGGAAGGTTCAGATTGGCTGAAGGCTTATCAAGGGTTAGAACGGAGACGTTTTTCAGATGATCAGCCACAAACTTATATCTTCTGAACTCATAATGCCATGACTCCTGTATTGCCTGCCACAAAGGGCGGATTTATTAAATAAATACCAGCCAACATGGTCTACCTCAGATAACAACTACAGTAGTGAAAGACTTTCCCTGATGCAAATTTACATGGAGGAAAAACACGCATCTCATACAATAAACTGGCATAGAAAGCATTTAAAATTGCGATAATTGCATTAAAAAAATTTCTAAATTTTAAAATTTTTTTTTTATTAAATCCTGATAATGGTACATTTCATAATTGAGCTATCATGAGAATATGAAACAGGTTGGTGCCGCTCTCATTTCCATCCCTCCCTGCCAGTGCATTTCTGCTCTCGCAGTCAGTGCATCTCACCAGACAATTCGCATCATCAAGAACCTAGGGGAAAAAGAAAAAGCAGGTTCCATTTATCAAGCATCCACCATATGAAGCTGAAAACAAACTATCATGAACAAAATGCCATCTTCTATAATGTAAATTAGAGGATTGAATCTAGTTGTGACATGGAATAAAGTATGCTGTTATGTGTTACAATCAGGCATTTCATTTCCTTGCACCATTAAAAGTTGTCTTCCATTGTGCAGCTCATATCTAACTGTTTGCAAAAAAACAGAATCCAAGCCGGCATAGAGAAACATGATGGAAACAGCAAAAATTAGGCACATCCTCAAACTGAAATCTTTCAAATCTTGCAAGGATCCACTAAGGTAATTAGAGTATGATCATCAGAGTTCAAAGGAGGAGCAAGATATGAACTGTTTAAGCACCCATATATGTGATTCTTGAGCCCAAAGACCACAAGTAAAAGGTATTATGACAGCATGTATAAAGATGAGTGAACCACAAGGCTTGATGATCTAGATATGAACTGTGATAATCTGAAAAATCACACAGCAAATAATCTACCAGAGTCACGGATAACAATAATGTCATTTATAGTTGCACACATACTGACCAATAAGTCCATGCATGATTAATCTGTTTCCTACAAGAATCACATATTAGATACAGGCTCTGTCACTTAATGAACAGGAACAGAGTCACATAAACACGACCCAGCAAGCAAAACAATGCACAACATCAAAATAAACCAAAAGGTTGACGACATTTTGGATAATAAAAGAACAAAACCACAACAAGAAGACTTACTCAAACTATTAAAGTCAGCAGGTTAAAAGAGGGAGGAGAACACAAAATAAAGCATGAGAAGTTTGTGAATACAAAGAAGAAAATTTAACAAAATTAGAAAAAAAAGAAACACTGCTGTATGATCTGTAATCACAATGGCTTTTTTTTTTTTTTTTTTTTTTTGAAGTATAGACTTTTCTCTTTCAGGTTAGTGTTGGAGAAACATTTTGCAAGAAAAACATGGTAATAACTTGTCAAACTCTTAGTCACCGAGTGCTTTCTTGGCTGGTATGCGCTCTCGCCCTTTGAGCAAGAGCTCAAAGATTCACTTCTTAAAAAGAAAAATGTAATATGTTGACATATTTCTTAGATTTATGCAAAGGACCTTCCACTTGTGAATCAGTTATGCAAGGAGAGAATCATGCAATCGATGCATTTGATTTATAAGCAACATGCTCCAGGCAAATTAAACAGAAAGGCATAAAGTGATTGAAGAGACAGAACATAAGATTTGGAGCAATGCAGTTTTTCCTTTAAACAAAAAATCTATTTCAAGGTGTAGTAAGTGAAACTTCAGGAGAAGGGGGGAATTTTAACAATGGAACAATATTTTCCATACCTGCAGTCTTATTTTTCCGGGCCCACTCCTGTGCAGCTTGAATCCCCTGCACCAAAAACCAAAGCAGGATATTAACATGGAAATAGCCACAAAAGTTGAAAATGGAAGCATGAACGCAGGGCCAGAATTAAAGCAATGCCTGTTGTGCTCGGGAAGAATCAATAACAGAACTAGCTGACTGTAATTGTGTGTAATTTAATTCCTGGAAAAAAATAAATGAAACCAGAGGTAAGCCCAAAAACAAATTTGCAAAATAATGGACAAAGTTCCTCATAGACAACAGAAAAGACAAAGGTTCAGTCACTAGAAACTATAGACAGAGATCACCAAACATGCAGAGTAAGACACGAGTACACATTTGTGATATACAATGGGTGTAAAGAGAGGACTTTACACCCACTGCCATATTCAGCAATGGAAGTTGAAAAATGAAAATGTAAACTGTACAATATGTTCTACAGCCTGAAAATCAACAAACTACGTTGTGTCACTAAAAGTATTAATTTGATACGACTTGGTGTATAGACAAGAGGTCTCCGAAACATACAACTTTTTGTTTATGGGCATTTCAAACCTAGTAGATTGCATCCCACAATGTTGTCGTTTCATTCAATCATTACTCAAAAATCTGAACATGTGCATATCAAAACTATTGGATCCTTTTATTGTTCAATTCGCACTAAAAGTCAAAATAATCACTGCCTAGCCTTATCAGTTAGTTGTAGCATGTCAATGTCATCAATTTTCACAAAAAAGATGCAGAGGTTGATGTAATCATTACAAGATCTTCTGACTTTATTATGTTATCATTTTCCAGAAGGCAATTGCAAAACATTATCCAGATTATTGGTGCTGAAGCAAATGGGAATTAACCCAATGGCATGCAGCGGAGAGTAGATGAAAAGTCTTAAATTACTAGGTATGGAAATATCAAAGAATGCGAGTTTTCTCCACCTTTTAGAAGTTATTACAAAAAAACTCAGAATTAAATCATCCAATCAGAGGCTATAGACACTAAACTAGGAGCAAGGTCAAACAATTGGTACAACCACTACAGCCATGAACATGGTCATAATGCCACGTCTCAATTATATGGGACCATGATCCATCTTCAATCATCATTCCTAATAAAGGCTGCCTCTTATGGCAAAGTTTCTAAAATCTTCCAATGAATTCCGCCTGCGAATGCCACACACCAATGCTACCCTAAGGCCTTATTCACACACCAGTGGTACCTTACAGCCTTCTTCCTCTTTCTCCAGGCCCTCTGATAGCCTGCACATCCCTTCTTACAAGGCCTTCCCAAGTTGTTACTGCAAATGTCTACATTAGTCACTTCTCCACCTTGTCCCGAACTGGTGCGACTCCTACACATCCTGTCATGCATTCATCAATAAGCCTCCCCTTATTTTATGTACCATATAATTATCTGATTATTTTTTCAACTAGTTTGGGATTAAGGCTTTGTTGTTGTTGTTATAATTATCTGATTATTTTCATCCTATCACATTACTTTCTTTATCTTTCTGACTAAGGATTACTCTATATCAAATCAATAGATAGAAATTATGGTAGTCAATGATGAATGAGGTTTCCATGGTTTCTAGGATGCATGTACAACACATTCAACATGTGTATCTGTAAATATATTCAACTCTCCCATAGTTTTTATCCCTAAATCTTAAGTTGCTTCTGTTAATGTGTAAACTCGTGTTAGATTTGTCAATTGTGATCGTCTAAATACGTGGTGCATGTGTTAGACATGCCAACTGCATAGTCATGTAATGCTAGTCAAATGGTGAATTACTTGAATATATGCAAACAGTAATCAACAAGTCAGACAGCAATAAGCCTACATGCCTAGGATGATTTGTGCAAAATAATTAACATCAATGGAATCAAAATGTCTAGGCTTACAAAAAAAAAAAAAAAAAAAAGTTGGATAACAAATACAACACAGCATGGACATTCTTAGTTGGAGTGATCTTTGCATGCTTATGCGTCCTAACTGTTAGCACAACATGACTATTGTGCCACAAGTTTTGGCTTCTACCAAAACAGGATGAGTTTCACTTTTAATAATTTCAATGATTTGCTCTGGTTTCAACAATTCTGACCAAATAATCATTAAAAAAAACCAAAAATAGCATAAAGTTACAAAATTGATAAAAAAGCAAAAAAATAAATTAGGCAACATTTTAGAGAATATTTTATTGCTTGGATAATTGGATGTATCATTCCAGTATTTTCCCCTTATCATTTCGGTATTTTCCCATTGAAACAGTTAAAAAAATAATATATTTTTAAAAATATATGAATATATAATCATATTTCGTGACCACTACAGGTCAGTGTGCAATGTCAAAATAACATGAAGATCTAATTATCTACAAGATCTGAGCTCTAGAATAAAGAAACAAATTCCAGAAAGATTACTTCTGTTAAATCTCTTAGAAACCTAAGCTTTCAAATATTCTGAGAACTCATAAAATCCATGTCTATCTTGAGAAAATACTTTCCCATATTTAGGGAAAAAAAAAAGGAAAAGGGCATAAACTATCCATTGTAGTTTCAGATTTGATTCTGGCCAAACCCAAAACAAAATGTTCTAATTTCAATTTCAGAGTATCAGCAAAAGCTTAAAAGCACACCATGTTAATTCCAAGCTGATGAAGACAATATGTATGATTTAATCTTCAGGCAAAGCAGGTAACAGTTCTCATTTGAAAGTAGACATGTCACAAGCAGTATAGTGAATACCTTGATCCCTAAAGGAAGCAAGGGACAAATGTTCTATTGGAAGAACCAGTTGTACCTTTTTTGAACTAGAGCCAGCCAAGATTTTTAATGATATGTCTTGTGCAGTAAATATTACAAATGTTTCGATCAATTATTATGCTTTAAGACAATTCTTTGTGAAGTAAAAATGCTACATTTTCCTTAATTTATGATAAATGTTTCATAGATTACATGTGATGCAACTCCTGATCTCTACTACCAAATATTTCTAAGTGAAACAATTAATGTGTATGCATATTAAAAAAAAACATATTATGAAGGAATTATAATATTTACAGTTTGGAGAATCTAACACCCTCAAAACTACTAGTATCCAAGCAAATTCAATCATCAGAAATTCATACACTTGTGATCTTCTAACAAAGATAACCACTAATGTCAATGGACTTCTCATATACTAATTCCTAATTGTCAACTTATTGCTCTTTTAATTAGAAATGTATATTCAATAATTAATAGGCATCAACTGTACCAAAATCATATAAAACACAATCTAAAGCATAGTGTGGAAAATTGCATCAAGAGACAATCACAACCTATTTCCTCTCATACTATATCTTTTCTTGCTGGTTCACACCAAGTATTGACATTATAATTACAATAAAAGGTCATTTACAAATAATTTCCCAGCAATAAATAAACAAAACAACTTCTCTGTCTATCATATGAATACTGCCACTTAAGATAGGTTTAAACAATCGCACGATAATGACAGCTGTAAGACAATAACTTGATTCTCTTATAATCCAGAATTTACCTGCACATTTTGATGACCAGCTACACCAGAAGCTTGATGCTGAGAACACAAAAGAAAGGAAAAAAATAATGAAAAGAACTGACCTCTGAAAATATAATGAACAGATAAAATGTCACTGACCGCTATAGAAGGCTGAAGGAGCTGCAATTGTGCCTGCTGCCTCATCTGCATTTGTCGCTGCACCTGTTGTGATTGGGAAACTTGTTGGGTAGGCTGAATCTGTGTATGTGACTGGGTATGAGAAGATGGTGATTGAAGCTGCTGGACAAGTTTCTGCTGCTGCTGCTGCAACAATAGCAACTTCTGCTGTTGTTGCTGCTGCTCAAATAATGTAAATTCTTCGGGTTTCTCCCACTACAATAGTAAAGGTATGGTCATTATCAAATTTGGAGACTAGCAGAGTTTTGTAAACCAAAAGGGAACTAAGCTAGAGAGGATTCTCACCTTACTCTCACGAGTGATGGAATTGTAGTAGTACTTAAATCCTTCAGGAGAAGTGTGCTCTGTCCAGTTGCAAGTTAAAGGAACTGCAGGTGAAGTAGTTACTGGAACTGAAGGAGTGGCAGACATAGTTGAAGGCATAACTGCAGCTGGTGTGCTAGCAGGAGTGCTGGATGTTAATGGCAGTCCCGTCCATGCAGACTGCAGAATACATTTCATGAATCATGGACTGCCAGGCAACAAAAATATATGATTCTCTGTGTGTGTGTGTGCGTGCATGTGAGTGTCAGCATACAATACAATGTAATATAGCCACACGACCACCAATAAATAAGATCCTCAGAGTTAAAGAAATATAACAATAACCAGAAGCCAATTAATGCAAGAGTAATGCTGATTAATCCCAAAAAAAAAAAAAAAAAAAAAATCTCTCAAACACAAGCTGGAAGTTTTGGTCTCATCCAGAAATTAAAGAAGGAAAACAAAACAAAACAAACATGAATGATAAATACTATCAATATGAACATGCATTACCTGCTGTTTAACCGCCTGAGAAATTTGCTGCTGATTTAGATTTGACTGTTGCATTAGCTGCAGCTGTTGTTGCAGCTGGAAAATTGCCTGTTGTGATGACTGAAAGCTTGATTGTAAGGCTTGTGCTTGCTGCTGTAACAGCATCTGCGGCAGTTGCGATGGCAGTTGTTGGATAGGCTGCTGAAGCAGTTGCTGGGTAATGTTTGAAGCAGGAAACTGCTGATGATTAACAACAGCAGGCATGGCTTGCTGTTGTAGATTTAAAGGATTTTGCAGGGCATTGGCAGGGACATTTTGTTGGACTGAAGGCTGTGAAGTGGACAACTGTGCTGCCAAACCAGGTAATTGTTGTAATGGTAGATTTTGGCCATAAGAGGATAGGCCAACAGATTGAGGGACCTGAAGCTGTCCAAACTGCTGCATTGGTGCCTGCAAATTTTGTGTCTGTGATTGGGAAGCAGGAGTTTGTTGGGTTTGTTGCAGTTGTAGGGAAGGTGGGAAGTTTTGAGGAGACATAAGTGGATTTTGCAATGGAGATATTTGCTGACCAGCAATAGGGCGAACTTGTGCCATTGAAGGGTTGAAACCCTATAAAACATAAATACAATAATGGCATCCTTCATACTGCTTTTCTATATATATCAGACAAGCACAAAAACAGAGAAAACAAAACAAAGTTTTAGTACCTGTTGCAGTGAAGAAGATGGTGTCATTGAAAGACTTGATAGAGCTCCATTCATAGGACCACCAGTTGTTCCCATGGTACCAGGCTAAGTGTCAACCAATACAAATTGGACAAAAAGAATCACTGAGGCGTAAATGTAACATATAATAGGAGAAAAGATGATTCAAAAGATGCTTACTGCATCTGCTGATGTTGCCATAACACCACCTTTGGCAGCCGACTGAATACCAGATTCATGTGCATTGAAGTGAGAAGATGGTCCCAGTGACCGCGGGCTCAATGGATGCCAAGCATCAGGTGGCATGTGTCCACCCCTAGGCTCATCAAGATTACTTGTGGGTCTGCAACGAAGACATTGCGTTCAAACATAAAAACAAAAAAAGGTGAACAGAACAAAGAAATAATTCAGATATATTCAATCTACAAGAATGATTTTAGGTCTTCAAGGTGTTTCTGAGGCAAGTCCACATGGAAATTTTGGAGTGAGAAGTAGTTTCAACAAAACAACTATGCAAGTTTCACCGAACACTTTAATTTTGTACCATCAGTTGGAAGTTCAATATCTGTGTAGCTATAAGAAGGAAAAAGAAAATGATGCTTTAAATATTCAGCATGATCAGTTCATGCATGAGATTGAAAATAAGATGAAAAACTTGTTCACAAGAACACTTTTGCAAAATACAAAATAAGATATGAGAGAGAGCCAACAAAGAGAGAAAGAAAAGGCGCTTCCATCACAAGAACAATAAAGCAAAACTAGGGGATCGAGCAGCGACATATAGGGCAGGACTATCTATTTTTGTCCAACACATTGCCTCTTCTACTAATAGTTAGCTATAATTGTCTGAGCGGACAACTTTAAGGACTTGGCAAGAAATGAATGGGATATTCCTCCTGAGCTATTCATTGAGCTCTCATTGTACACAAAAGACTTTACATAGGTGCTATTACGTCATAAAGTCACTGATAGGAACTTTGGTGCACACTAACAGCCTTTCTAAGCTCTACAAAGTATTGCTACAAGCTGAATAAAAGCAGAAAGGGACACGTGCTGCATCAAACCTCATTTATCCAAATAAATCAAAATTTAGTATCACCAGATACCATATTATTACTTTTCATTGGTTCTTACATACCTTGTTTAAGATTTTAAACACCAAACTAGAACCTATACCAGCACCCAACCACTGAGGAAGTATCACCATCAATATGGTATATCGGCATGGTACCTAGGATCAGTAAAGGGGTGCACCAAGCAAGGTTTAAGTCCTAACAGAACGGGGGATGTCCCAGCCATCTCATTCCGTTCTCGTGGAAAAATGGGATTAGGACAGGGGCAGGACTCTTAAACCCATCCATGTAAGGAAAGAAGAAGAAAGAGGATAGGAAAAAAAGGAAAGAAGGAAAGGAGAAAAGAAAGAAAGAATAGAAGAGGAAAAAGGAAAGAAAGAAAGGAAAGGAGAAGAAAAAAGAAAAGAATGAAAGAAGGAAGAAGGGAAATAAAGAAGAAGAAAAAGAAAAAGATGAAAAAAAAGAAAGAAAAAAGAAATAAACAAAGTTTTTTTAAAAGAAGAAAAAGAAATGAAGGAAATAAGAAAGAGAGAGAAATGAGGGTACTTATTAGGACACTCTAGTAGGGCAGCCATCCGGACAGGGTGGGACAACGGGATGTCCTATTCCATGGAAAAATCGGGATGTCATCGTTCCGTGAGATTTAAAACCTTGGTACCAAATAATAGTTACCTACCAGTCTGATTAAGTGTGCCCTGCATAGACCGGTATGGCTAGTACCAAAAAAAAGAAAAAAAAAAAAACTTGATCATCAACTACTCATTTCTCAATGTATTTCTCCAAATAAAAAGTATTTACTAGCCTATGTCATGTCTAGTTAATGGTCACTGAAACTTGTCTTACACCTTCACCTTCAAAGAATGGTTACAGCAGTCTTAAAAAGATACCTGATTATTAACGCTGCTTCAGATCGAGGACTGAAACCAGGACCCCCAAAAGCAGGGCCACCCCTACAATAGAGAGAAACGTTAAGAAGAATTCAAAAAGATGAGAAAAGCTTTATAAGCTTGCTTTCTTAAGCTAAGCCTCCAAGGACAAGCAAGCTTTTTTTTATTATAAATAATTACTAAAAGAAAAGGATAGAAGATGAAGGGAATCTTAAAAGTTATAAGGACCTTGATTCTGCAGGCCTGGGCCTCTTAGGATCAGCAAAACGAACAATTAATGGCTGATCACATCCCTGGTGGCAGAGGGAGAACAAATACATAATCAGTAAGGCCCTAAGTTGAGAAAATTGAGCACTGTTTAGGAAATAGAGAAAATTTACCCTCATCACATAATTTCCATGAAGGGCATTCATAGCTGCTACAGCATGCTCTCTAGATGAGAACTTTACAAAGCCACATCCTTTATACATTATACAAAATATACATGTTAGAAAACAGGATCATAAAAGCTAAAAATATGTGCAAGAAAAGCTTATGCAAGGTGTGCAAGAACAGACCACGACTCTGTCTTAACTCATCTTTCATAATGTAGACATCTTCAACATGACCATATTGAGAAAAGATCTGCCACAAATTTACAAGACTTTAACAATGGTTCAGGTAGATAAATCAGATCAAGAGATCACATAGGAATTAAGAAGAACAAATAAAAGAATAGTTTTCCACATAGTTTTTTTTTTTTTTTTTTTTGCTTACAGTTTTTATGTTCAACATGCATATTTAACTATACAACAATCAATATATAAAGATACATAAATACATACATGAATACATACAAATATACACATACATATGAATGTAAATATATGCATACATATTGTATAGATGTATTTACGTGTACATATGTAGCATGCATGAATGTATGTGTGAACATGCATTGTATATATGTGTTTGTGTATTTATGTAGCATGCATGCATGCATGTATATTTGGGTATGTATATGAGTGAACGCTAGCAGCAGCACATACATTTCTACTTTGAAACAAGGAAAGACATTTCCATGTCATAATTTTGTGGTAGCCAAATCAAGAATGGAATGAATAAATGCTGCCACAGACCTAGTTTCCTTCAAGAAAAAGTGAAAGGAAAAGCTTACTTCCTCAATCTCCTCGCTAGTGGCTTGTTTATTGAGTGATGCCACAAATAGTTTGCGTTCAACTGCACCTAAAAAATATGCAGAAATTGGGGTCAAAAAAACACAAGTACAAGTAAAGCAAAAACTCCAGAGTCCTATGTACATGACTGTATGGCTTTTATAAATAGTACTAATAGTTCATTAGCAAACAGTGGCCATCAAAATGAACAAAAAAGAGATTACATACGTAAGCAAGTAACAGGCATGTAACATAAGTTTTATATGAAGACCTTGCTTCAGTCAAGCAAAAGCCTACCATGAAGTATCTCTGCAACATATTTTAAATGATCCTATAGCACCACTGAGATATCTTACTGTGCATATGTTCACCTAGCAGCTTAGATTATGCAGGGAGGCACTTCAGTAGCCAGTTTTATGCTTAAAGTAGCCACTTTTCATCTTAGAAACAACGCAACATTGCCCAATCCTAGTTTATTTGTAGGAAAAGGATGACAATCTCATATCTCAAGTCCCAAAACCTTTCAATGATGCATGTGTAAAGCATATCACAATCCTTGTTGATCATGAGAGCCTTAAAGTGTCTCAAAATAAAAGATTAGAGATGTTTAACTAGGATTTTTATTAATCATGTTAACCTTTAAAATTTTGCAATACCAAACGGTTTAAAGGCTTCTTGAAAGTCAAAGCAATATTACGATCATATCACCACTGCTCTGTTAGAATCATTAATCATATTTTGTCTACTACCTGTCCTAGAGTAACAAGAATCAACTGAAGAACACTATTTACAATGCATTATAGATCTTACAAGCTTGATAAAATTCTGTTTTCACTTGATCCATTAGATCGAGTAATGCTGATGGCTAACAAAAGATCAACTCAGTAGTGATATTCAGTAGACTGTTTAGATTTAGAAGCAGGATAAATTTATGTTTCTCACCTGCTTTGCCACGAGTAGGCTGCAGGAATTTAGACCATTAACCAAGCAGAATAAATGATCTCACCCCCCTGCCCTCCACCCTCAAGTTACAACACAGATCCATCTCCAACTAGAAAGGGAAAATATGGAAACATAGGATCCGCAAAAATAACTCATCTACCAAAACAGTCACTAGAGAGATAATCTGCCAAGTCATTGAACTACCAAGTACATTTGATTATATTTATGTTGCTAAGCGATAGCATTGCTTGAATGACTACAAGGATAATTTATTGTCAAAACATGAAAATCATCTCTATTTGTTATAAAATGTGTTTACACCTCAATTTAGGGCAGCTATTCAAACCAAAGAGTCACTAGACCACATAAAGTGCCTTTTTCATGTTGAACTCTCAAAACACCATCAAGAGATTTGCCTATTCATAAACAAGCCACTGGAAACCACAGTGGAGACCTTTTGCATATTTTCCAATGATCCAGGACCTAATACTAAAAAACAACTCCCACAATCCCCTTGCAAAATCCCCATGTCAATTCTTCCGAGATCGGCCTCTTAGCTCCAATATCTAGATAGGCTACAAGAACATCCTTAATAACCTAGAAGAACACCCACTTGATTTTCATCAAATCAAGGAAATGAAAACACTCATTTCTTTCTGTCATATGATAAAAAAATGATGATTGGTCAATTGCCTACCATTTGAAATTTTCAGCAAATCAAGTAAATACGGTGAATAACACTTTCTATGACTATTGCAGGACCTTGTCGGTCACCAATTAATCAAGGACTTCTATCCCAATAACAAGAAGCACTCTATGCATTGCAATCTGGCACTAAGTGCCATTGACCTTGTGAGTTTCAGTAGAATATGTGAAGAATATTCCCTCAAAGAGCCATGTTTGAGGAATCACATCATTTCATGGAGCATAAACAGTATTATATCCATGTATGCAAAGATGACTATCAACAGGGGTACTTGAACCAGAGAAAAACAGAATGAGGATCAGTGCTGGTGATCAAATAAGAACTACTGCTTAAATGAGGACCACCAAATATGGAAAAACTATTGTTCTAACTAACCATCAAGACTTGCAAATGCATATAATAGGGCAGCCAAACTTACAAAAACTTTAGATTTGTGTGGTTGTATATATACAAATTAAGTACGCTCGCTATGTTATTTCATCCAAGTTCTGGTGATTAAGCAATAACTATTGCTTCATAATTACCACCATCAAATTTGTGAAAATATATTCATTATTAATTTTAGCACAAGAAAAATCTAGAGCTGCAGAAAGTAATAAAGAGGTAAACCAAAGATTAAATGAGAGAAAGTAATAAAGAAAAACTAAATATTGTTACATCTTACAGAAAGTACGGATCTAAATAAAACAGAATGGAGAAAAAGGATTCATGTAGTCGACCCCAGCTAATTTAGGATTAAGGTATTATTGTTGTTGTTGTTGTTGTAAAAATTTAGATCTGCATCTTCACCGTATACAGCCAAGTTTACATAAAAATTTATGCAGTGCAACTACTACATCTCAAACTGTTGACCATCGCACATTTGGTCTTTCAAGCTAAATTTGCATACTAGCGCAGACAGCTATCTGATGCCAAACATCATGCATATACAAGAATGACATATATATATTTGCAAACAGACCTTTTGATGGATAAATTGAAAACTGATGATCATTGCAGGCAGCAGCACAAAAACATTATCCATTATCTCCCTTTTGTTCTCATGTTCTATGTAGCAAACATTTATGGTAGTCTTGAAAAGTTCTCAAATAAAACACAAGCAGCATTTAGATAATTACCATGGCGTTCGCGGTCTCCATCAGCGTATCTAACTTGTATCGGGCCGGATCCCTGATGAAATCATAAATTAAATTGCCCAAATTCTAAATTGACAAAAAAGTTCAGCAAAAACACATTGGGGACAGAAAAGCAATACACTCACCCCAGGCAAAGTATATTGATTATGTAAAGCTCTGATAGCTCTATCAGCCTGCTCTGAAGTTGCATATTTAATGAAACAACATCCTGTAAAGTGGGGGAAAAAATCGCTCCTTGATCCCATTGGATTGCTAAAATTCCTTTTCTTATATATGGCAAAAACATTGCATATTTACAACATATATTCTATTCTACACAGGTATAGAGCGAACATAATATTGGTGCAGAGACATCTGCAAGAAATTACCAATGAGAGTTTATATAACAGTAGATATTAGTGCAAGAATTTTAATGAGAAGAAAAAAGAAGAGAAGACCAGTACTCACTAGCAATCAATTAATATAACAAATACTGCAAATTTATATAAATGTGGTGATACAATTTTAATGATGACATGAATCCAGTGTGAGGTACTAGTTGTGGCAGGGATTTCAGTATACCACTGTAAAAGTGCATGACAAAAGAAATGCTTTAAATAACTTAGAATTCTGCAAACAACAATATTTCAACTTTTATACCCAGATCTACATAGTTACAAAGACAACAATATTGAGGACATAAGATCCTTTTATCAGCACCAAGGTGTCATGCAAGAAATCCACCACCATTTACCATGCACCATTCTTGACCAGTTTCATATTAATGTTTCATTCTATGTACAAAGAATTTCACATATATAGCTATATATCAATGCCAAAGCATTCTAAGAATAATAACAAATGAAAAGAGAAAATTATTGATCCTATAACTGACAAATCAACCTGTATAACAACATTGTTCACTGAAATATTTCCTGAACTCAAAGAGATTCCTTCCAGCAAAATAATCAATTGCTGCTGAAGAATGCACTAAAGGAGTTCCAGACTCAAAGGTATGTGGCTGAGAAAGGGATCAATCATTCAATGTTAAATGTAATTTCCAAGAAAAATGTACTACATCTCCTCAATCATCATACTGGAGGGGGGGGGTAGTGTAATTTTCAGGAGGCAATAGTGAGAGAACCAATTCTTGTTTCAGGAAAGCAGGGACATTTTGCTTGCCTCTAAGTTACAAAGCTGTACTGTATGTATATAGAACTGCCTCAGTACCATTATCCTTTGAACACAGATCGACGCAGAAAGACTTCCTGAGCCAGAACTTGCATGGAACAGACACAACAGCAATATAAACGAAAACAGAAACAGCATCACTCAGAAAATTATAACCTAGAGAGAATCAGATTACTCAGGAAAAAAAGAACAAGACTAATCACCACAGTGAACCTAGCCAATTAACTTCAACTTACTTTGGCAATTAGGTTTGTGAACTTGTATTGTGGAGCATGAGAAAGACCAAGATTCCTCCATTAGTCTCTACCATTGACCGTGGTATTTCCATATGATATGAAATTACATAAATGTTAACTTTCAAACAATATGCACATGACCTAACCACCAAGTGTTTCCATGCATAAGAAAATTATCATTAAGCATCAGTCGACCATATTCAAGACATATAATGAAATCTTAGACCACTTGTATTGCACTGACTTCCATCAGAAGAAAGCCATCAAAAAAATCAAAGCTACAAACTGATAAAAACAACACCCACAACACAAAATCCAGTGCTAGTCATAACAAGTCAACCATCTATACATGAGTTACAACAGCATGAGAAATTAAACTGATACAAACAACCAACAAAACCTGGCACAACATAAGTTACTTGTAAGAAGATCAAGCTTTGATTAGAAGCAGTCATCTGCTAGTTAAATAGTCAGATAAGACTGACTTCCAAAAAGCCTTGCAGAGTCACATCATTACACAATGGACAATTAGAGAGGGGAAAAAAAGATGAACATAAGTCTCAACTGTGTTTCCAGATCTAAAGATTGGAGGATGCCACATGCTACAGATTTTACACATCATGAGAGATGACCAACCTACCAGAAAAATAACACATGGCACCACCTTAAAAGAGAGAATTTATAATGCCTTAGAAGCAAAATTGGCATCCTTGAGCACTTACTCATAGCCAAATGCTAGAGTAAATTCAATCTGAAAAATGAAACTAACAAATGCCACAGAAAATCCAACCATAAACAATTTGTTCATATGTGGGAATAGCTTGAATCAGCTTTGAAGATTCATAAAGCCATTACAAGGGCATTGAAGCATGATGCTAGGAAGTTCTACGCTTACCAACTATCTTGTAAACTGTGTTCCGAATTTATCAATTTAACGATCATTACAGTTCAGTGTGAAAGTAAATTCAGCTTTCCACAGCATACCAAACCAAAGGATCCAGGTCTGGACCAAATTGGCACATGATAGATATACCAATTTATTTGTAAGTGCATATATACAAAATCTTAGAAGCAACTTCTGTGAATCAAGTTCTCATTTGGCAAAAAAATAATTTTGTTTCTTCAACTTTGAGGATGCTAATTATTTCACCAGTGGTAGAGAAGGAAGGACTGTCAAGGCTGAAGCAAAAGGTGGGATGGAGAAAGTACCATCACATGGAACTTAGCAGAGATTTAATATAGACCAGCTCTTTTAGAATAGCTTAAAGTCACAAATAATAAAAAGAGAATGCATTCTAAATTTAGATCTTTATATTACCCTGTGATTTCAAAATTAGATCATATTGTACCTATTTTCATTTTGTACTGAAAAAATGAACATATCAATACATCAAATACATTTTAGCAAAGCAAGAATCTTGAGCAAATCTTTCTACACTGGCATGTGTTAGACATTCTTGTGATCAAGAACACCACAGTTACAGCATCATAGATAAACTCTTACAGTGATATATCAATATAGTCCAATTTTGTTTGAGCTGCCTTTTGGAATGTGCTTCCAATTTATCAAGGTGTCAAACAAGACTACATTGTGAAAACAAACATACATGAAATAGATACCTTCAATTTCAAAACCATGAGAAAATAAGTGCAAAGGCATGAGCATAAACAGCACAAAAAGTATAACTGATGACATTTGGGGTACAATCTGAAAAGCCAAGAAATGGCACATTGCAACTAATATAATTGTTGTCATGCATCAAAAGGCAACACAAAAGAAAACAACAGTATGTTCAGTAAATTAACAGGTCAACCACACTTAATAGTAACTTGAAACGGCTGATGACAACCACTGAACTTTGAGTTTCCGAAATGGTAGTCTCCTCAGGTGGCTTCAGGACCATTTTTCAGAAATCAGTGAATGGTGCAGCCATTACACAAAAGAACCCATGGTTCCATTATATGAGATTGGCTTTTCCATAAAACTGGAGATTACAGCATCACAAGAATTGCTGAAAGAAATGGTATTGATAAAAGTGATATTGATACTAGAAATACCACCAGGCATCTCAAATCTAATCTTCGTATCTTAAGAACTCAGACCCTGAAAGTGTTCATTGCAAGAGATGGAGCAAATCTACATCATGAGCAATATTGGAAGGAATTTGCAAACAACAAATTTCTAAGAGACCGGTATAGATCACCCTGCAATTGTTTCATGCATGAGCACACATTATTTTCAATGTACCTGCTGCAATGCCCCCAGTAGTAGCTCAATGTTACAGCACAATTTTCTCAAATATGATAATCAGCAATCCCTTGCAGAATAGCTAAGATGAATAATGTTGGAACGGTGCACCACAATATATCAGAATATTTATAGCCAGAGTTTCATGTCCCAAGAAGAAAAAATATTAAAAACAGTCAGATAAAATAAAACCAAAATGGTGCGCCAAGGCTGAGCATCAATCACCTCGCGCTCATGACTGGAAGATAAAGAACAGCATCATCAACTCGAAAGGTTATAAAGCAAAACATTTGAGCATATCATGCGCATTTGCCCTTGCAAAAACAGGCTGCATTCCAGGTAGCAGACAGCTCTACCACTTATAAACAAGAGGCTTCCCTAGAAATTAGTTGTTTCAGTAATATTTAGCACCAAAGATGATCTACAGAAAGGTTGCAACATCAAAGTTCAATGAACAGGTTCTCATCAGAAGATAAAATTCTAGTACTTGCCAAGCACAGCCAACCAATTTCACAACATCTTGCTTGAAAAGCATACAGCCCATATGCATAAAACAAAACGCATCCACGTCCAACCCAAGAGAGTAAAGGAACATGAAAGAACACCATCTGCACATTTCTATTCCACAAAGGCAACATCACATTTCTAAACCATCCATTTCATATCCAAACCAGCAAGGAAACATCAGGTGATCATCCAACCAGCTGCCCATGTTCAGTCCAAAACCAATAGAATAAATGCCCAGACACCAATTATTCATTCCCAGTTCACAGAGACATAAGCAAGTAAAAGACATTAATTTGCAGCCAGACACCAATTATTAGATAAAGCTCGTGGCAATAGTTTCCATGATTCATACTTTCACTGGGTAAACTTAATGTTCACTTCCAAAATAAGGGGATGGCTGAAACTTCCACACAATGAAATTTTTGCCATCTGAATTGGCAGGGGAACAGAATCCAAGATAAGAACCACCATGATGGTTATTAATTAATAAAATGTTTAAACCAACCAGAGGTCAAAAGTCATCCCAAATCATCCAACATGAACTGCTACGACAAAAGTCCAAGCCATTCAAGGCATGAAACAAGCCCTATTTATGTAAAAAAAAAATGAAAATGGTTTCCAGTATTTACTATGCTAGACAGCATCCTCTCAGAACACAACAAAAGTGCAGCATGCTGTCACTTGCTACAACATTTGCACAGGACTGAACACCACAACAGATCAATGCTACAAAAATTAAATGGACCTATCAACTGCAAATAACTTGCTTGACAGTGCTGGCGAAATGCCCTGCTGCACAGTGTGGTACTAGAGAAGAACTTATTTGCAACCCAATATTTAACTGCTATAAACACACAACTTTAATAGTTTCCATGAACTTGTCTTCTTCTGGAGGCACAGAAAGGATACAATGGAAATGTTGCCAACCAAAACCAACAAGTACTCACAACTGTTGCAAAACCTAACTGAGAGGAGACATGACCTTATTGCTTCAGTTACCCCCCAGAAGACCTGGAAAACAGACACATACAAATATCATAATGAAATCACAAAATGCATCTGAACATACCTTGTTGCTGTCCAGTTTTCCTATCCTTGATCAGAGCGACTTCAATAACTTCTCCATGTTCCTCAAATAAGGGTCGAATCTAAGAAGCAATAAGTAGCTCATTGAGATGAAAAGCTCTATACTAATATACAGAAATTTCTACAATGATAAAGAAGGAAAGCAGATTTAACCAGGAAGGCACATTTTTGGTTAATACCAGGAAGGTGCATTAAATATGTAGATGGAAGAGCTTTTGGCATAATGACAGCTTTAGGGTCCCCATAGACAATAACAGACAAATTCTATTTCTTTTGTTTGAGAAAAAAGGAAAAAAAAGAGAGAAGAGCAAAAAGAATCAATTATATGACAATCTGCAGGAAATAATGATTCAACAGGCATCATATGGATGCAGAATTCAAATTCAAATCAACAAATAATACAATTTCATGTTTGCAGTCTTGCGTCCATTGACAGTGCATAGATAAGCAATCCAAAATCTGGCGCTTTGGTGCAACTATTTTCCACCAAGAAATTAAAGTTTGATTATCACTGCTATGAGATTTTAGTTACCAATAAAACAAGAGATTTTAGAAAACTAGACAACACAAGCCATAACCAATGAACCAAGCTCAGAAAATTCTTAAGTAAGATTTATGATCCATTATAATGATACCACAATATGGCCAACTTGTTAGCTTCTTGCAATCCAAATTACAACCTCTATTCAGATCATGGGATGTCTATGTCTCACCTTGTAAAACCTTTTAACAATGATCATCAAGTTCTGAAATTTCAGTACCAAACCCCATACCAGTAATCAACTGGTTCGCATACCGAGTCTTAGTATCACATCAGTACAATATGGTTCGCCCTAAATTAGGTGACACAATTTGGTACAACAAACCATAATGATTGTCAAGCTTCCCACTGCTAACAAATTTTACAGAACTTTTGTCCGATAGCCTAACCGTAGTATGAAACATGACTGATTAGGTTAGAAGCAAGGATTTAAATAACAGTGTGCCCAGTGCACATTGGCCAAAGTAGATCATATTATTACGGTACCGATACTAGTAGCCCCAATCTCCATGGGTATTACATTGATTAACAAACAAGGCCTACAAAACAGGTACCCAGATCCATATCGGTATATTACTGCTTCAACATGGTATACGATACAATACGCACCATATATAGAGAAAGGGTGCATATTCTTTTCTTACTCTTAACTATAATACAATTCAGTAGTAAGCCACTCAGCTTGATTCTGACAAGTTAGGTTCAAACTAAATCGAAACTTAGTACCATGCCAGTATGATATGGTACGATCAGTATAGGTCGGTAAAATAGATCTGGTTAAAAAATTTCTATGCCAATTTGTAACATACTCTATTATATGATAAAAAAGTGGCACAACATAGTTGGCACAATACAAAGGGTAAATATGCATCCTACTTTATATGACTATATATTAGGCCATAGTTGTATTTAGCATACATCAGCACACAACATATCAGTATATATCAGCCCACTGGCTCATATTGGCATATACCATAGCAAACAAGGGAGCTCATAACAATATAAGAATAGTAAACCAGCATACAGGACAAGGAGAGACAAATATAACACTCTTTATTATTTCAAGGTTGGTTTGGCTTATAAATTTTCCTATATTACATCCATTTTGGTTGCTTAATCAAATGTACTAGTAAAATGCATATATCTTTATATCTCTTTATATCCAAAAACATCATGGATTCAACATTGCTTCGCATGTTAGATTGGTTTATTAAGCCCAACTTCTCAATTGACTATTGAAAACAGGGACTTAGGTCAGACCAGATGAATAGGATAATACCATTCCAATTGAAAAATGGAACTGGGACAGGTGCAAGAAGACATCAGTTCTCTCTTAAACCAAGACATCTCAAACATCCTCGTCCATCCAGATTGTCCTGGTCCAACCTGACCATCGCAATTGCATCCCAACACTTAGAAAAAAGTAGGACAATCAGGGACCAGGACATGTTTTTTTGTTTTTTTTATTTTTATTCTTGTCGTTACTGATTGTTTCAGCCCATACTGACCATACCATACTTTCCTGGTATCATATCATCCCAAGAGCAGACCCCAGGGCCCAGCATTGAGATTCAAACCTTCGGTTCAACACATGACTTAAATGCACCACCATCTATTTAAAGTACCCAAAGGGGAAGAAATGGAATGGTTATTTTAGTATATCTTAGCCCGGCACAAGTCCTATATCATTACTCACAAGGAATGGTTATTTTAGTATATCTTAGCCTGGCACAAGTCCTATATCATTACTCACCAGTAATCAGCACAATGTCTTACTTTGCCAAGCCCCAATCAGCATGAGCTATATGGGCATGAATCTCCCTTGGTACTGACTTTCACAGCTTCACATGCAACCCCGTGTTTCTTGCAATAACTTACTCCAACCACCTCTCTGTCATTTCCTTCATTCTTCTATTTCATTAATAAAGTCCCTTCATACCCAAAACGACATTAACTCACAACACACCTTGCCAGTATGGCAAGTTTTCTTAACAATTCTCCAATGTACTTCTTAAACAAGCAATATTAAGTCATTCGATCATTCAAGACTAAAACATTAACAATATACAGCACCACTTCTACAAAATATTAGATTACAGTTATCATTATGGAGACCACTTTAAAAGTCCACGCTTCAGAGCAGCACGTGATTGCAGCCTTTCACTAAAAGAATGAGAAAATGGTTTCAAAATATTTTACAATTGATAGCTCCCCAGGTTAAACTTCCTAAAATTTGGCATGTCCTCTCCACCAAAGCAACACTAGACGACAACAAAATTTACTTTATTACGAGATTTTTTCTCATTTGAACATGCAATGAAGCATTTGAATAGTTCATAAGCAGATAAGAAACAAGAAGAATCAATGAACAATTTAACATCACATCACTACTTCAAATTAAACATATGCTAAGCAACACTAGGTGACAACATAATTGACTTTAGTATGAGATTTTATTTTGCATTTTAACATGCAATGAAGCGCTTGATTATTTTGTTAGTGAATAACAAATTAGAAGAATTGGTGAACAATTAAACATCAGATCACTTCTTCAAATTTAACATATGTTAGACCAATATAGTGATATCAAGATACCTACAGATTGTATAATGAGTGCAGTATCTAGATACAAAATAATAGTCCAGCCTATCATCTATTATATGCAATGGAAACCCCTAGAATTGGGCATGCAGAGTTGGACTTCACGAGCAAAAATTCCATCTGTAGGACCCATGTTTTAAATACACGAAGGCACTCGAAAGTATATCTGGAAGCACACAAACCCCACCATTCTAGCACACTTTTTTTGCCCTCTCAAAAAAGAAAAAAAAGCCAATATCCCATCTCTCTAATACTTTTTCATAGGCATGTGTGTAGCCTATGCAAACTACTAATCTGACATAAATAATACAGCATGTTAATGCTATGTTGCTATTAATCTATCTATAATTCTTCGTTATGAACTCATAAATTGTCTGTATTATCTACATGTACATGCATGGCTCTCATAGTGACAAGCTCATTTACAGTTGAAGAGCATTTATTCCTACATGTGCTCCACAAGCTGTGTATATAGGACTGCACAAGTTCAGCTCCAGTCATTTTATTACTTCTAAGACTTATCACAAGCAATACAATCATGTTAGGGTAAATCCAAATAGAGTCATCGCAACACCAACAGCTCTATTGAATCATCACCCACATCAATCACCAAACATGTAGTTGGGATATTGCAACTTAGGCACCGAAAGCACCCTTAGTGCACCAAAATCTGGCAAAACCATCAGATTCTTTAGATGAATTTCACAAGATTTAAGATTTATCCTCTGATAGCCACACAAAAAAAAAAAAAAAAAAAAAACAGAGGCATTGAAGCATTTGAATGTTTCTTTAATTACCATCTAGTTTTTCCCAGGTATCGTTCTATCTTTCCTTGCAACCACACCACGAACGGTCTTCCGCACGCTTCTTTCTTTCGGGCTTCCAAATTCTCATGGCCTCTATTGACCATAACAAATTCTTTTCACCGGGAAGCATTTTTTCTGTCTAAAACCAATCCAAACAAAAGAGATTCTACTCAAGATTGACTTTGAAGCCCCTTGATAATTAGCAGTGTCTTTTCCAACCTTGCTCAAACTCACACCATCTCTTTGTTTTAAGCTCTCATGGCATTTTTTGTTATGTGTCATCTTTTTTGCCCCTATCATTGTTCATGAGATATAGTTCAACTTAGACAATAAAACTTACAATTACACCCCTTTCAGCCACATTTAGCCCTTAATTCTAAACAATAGACTATTTTCTAAAATATTTTATATCTATTTGTTGGCTTTGCAAAGCTGTTCCATTGCTTGACATGGGGCACATTGCTTTCTTAAATCATGATTGCACGCTTAGCCCAAAGTGGCTTCTATAACACTTTTCACTGTCATTAGTCCATTGTTCAAGTCTTTTTTCTTGAATTCTGTTGTATCACCCAACTGTTGTCCTCTTCCTCCTCCCCCATTCCTCAATGATCCCTGATACTTGATAGAATGATGGTATCTATCTTTTTTGCAAACAAAACCTGCAAGGCCTGCATAATTCAACGCCACACCTCTTGAAAGGCTTCTGGACAACAATCAAACACATAAATCTCATCAAATTGACTTGGTTTTATTTTTTCTACAACAGAAGAACTCTATATATCTCCAATAATCACCAAGCCCTTTATATGTTCTCTTTTCTAAACATTTCGCTCTTCATTTCCTCCACCTCTTACTCCTACTTTTCTTCCTTTCCTACAATTGACACCCTTGCGCCTACTTCTATCTCCGCCTATGTACAAAATACAAGTTTTATACATACTAGGTCCCAAGCTCAAATAAAGAAGAAAGGTTATGGTAGATTAACGGCCGGTGTAAAACTATTATCACACCTATGAACATGAAATCAATGGAGAGAACCCCTACTTCTCCACTTCACTTATCTATATACCCCCCTTCACTTTGTCTCTTCATATTAGAATTCCACTTTAAGCCTTCTTGTAAGCATCTCTATTAGTTGTGGTGAAATAAATTTGAAGGTTTGAAGCCTCTCCTGTGAGGCTTACAGCCGTTTGATGCACAAATAATGACTGCACAAAAGCCTCTGACTCATGCATTATTATTTACAAATCTGTTCACTTGTTTGTACCTCAAATCAGTCCCGTGTCCCTTAAAACCTTCCCTTTAAACATATTTGAAACTCAAAAAAAAGAAAAAAAAAAAAAAAATCCATGCGTATTTGTAATTTCAGGCTGCATGTGCGCATATTTCATGTGCTACACAAGAAGTAAACCTGCGCCCCCCCCCCCCCACCCCCACAGACAAAAAAAAAAAACTTACACCCAAAATAAATAAAAAGGGAAAAAAATAACAAGAGATTCAATGCAAGGTATCTAGGATAACCTCAAGAGGCCTTACCAGCATGCCAGCTACTACTGTCTTGTGCTGTTACTTTCAGCATATGCATGCATCTGAAATCACATCAAGATTGAATCTAATAGACTACTTTGCTAAAGTCTTAAAGTAGACAATATACTAATCATTCATTAGATCCAGAGGAACTTTATACTAATCATTCTCAAAACATATGTTAGGTATATTTGCAACTTCGAAGCAAATCATGATGTAAACTATATCTCTATAAGTAGGAATTAAGATTTTTCCTTATGCTCGGCAATTTCACGATCAGATGACACTAATGTAAAGCATGTAAAATGCATGTGATTCATACATGGAACTAGAAAGATTGATAAATAAGATTCTTTTTCATCATTGAACTCTCTGCCTGTTAAGTGTTTCCAAGAATCCATTAGAAAGCAAGAGTTTATTTAAAAATCATACCCCCACTTGCATTATGATAGCAGTGACAGTCATGATGCTAGCATAATACATAATACCACAATCAAATTTCACATTACAGTAGTGCTTAGACAATATAAAGAAAACCACATGTACCTGATAATATGAAATACAGAGGATAAATTAGATCAACTGATGATGGCAAAGAAGTAGCAAGAATACATGTGCCTCAAAAAAGGGGGAAAAGAAGTAGCAGGTAGACAAATGCAATTATAACTTACATCTTCTTCAGTTGCTGTCCTCGGAACAGATCCAATAAAAAGTTTAGCAAATTTGTTCCCATCAGCATAATCTAAACAATTCAAATCCGAAATATGTCAAGAAGAAAGTGTGAACTAATAAAAGAAAGAGAACCATTAAAATAATTGTTCGATTGGAGTCAACACAAAAACATTACTAGGTTGTAGGCTTCTGCATGTCATTAATATCTTAGGATCCAAAGAAGAGTCCATATCAAACATGCTCTATATGATGCCATAATTCATCAATGCTTTGGTGGACCACGATGTAATAATTGTAAGAAAGTAACATTACCAAAAGCATTATTAACATACATGGCAGGAACTTAATATTTTTTTTTTTGAGAGCAGAGAGAGAGAAAGAGAGGGAGACCCACCTGCACTTTAATTGTCTAGGTGCAAATGCATGGGGATGCACCCCCAAGATTCAAACCTAGAACATCTAGTTGCTATGCATAGGGTGTGACTCTAATAAAACCAGCTCCAAACCACAGGAGTGTAATACACACACACACACACACACACAGAACGAGCTTGACTTGGCTATACTTGAGAGAATCCTTACTTAGATCCGGTCAGATGTAGATTTAGATAACAGATGTCTCAATATGAATGATTCGAGCCATTAGATATAATCTACTACCTTTAAAATGCTTACACCAAAAAAAAAAAAAAGTGTGATTTGAAGACTCCTAAACAAAACATTAAGAAGTTTAAAAAAAGTATTATTTCATATTATTTAGTTAATGCAATTTTTTGACCACTTGATGCATGAACTATGAGCTTACAAATCATATGATTTTTAATGTATAAGTATTTTACAGATAGTAAATCACATCAAATAGCCCAAGTCATTGATGTAAGACCTCCAACATTGAAATCTAGACATGACTAGATCTAAGTCAAAATCCTCTTGAACGTAGCTAAGTGTGTGTGTGTGTGTGTGTGTGTGTGTGTGTGTGTGTGTGTGTGTATATATATATATATATATAACGAGAGAGAGAGAGAGAGAGAGAGAGAGAGAGGGGGGGTACACTTGGCTACATTCGAATCTAACCAAGTTCAAAATTCACACGGATCCCGAAGCCACCCCATTATCTATCTATCTATCTATATATATATATATATATATATATATATATATATATATATATATATATATTGTCATTGCAATAATGCAGCAAAAATGAGGACTTACTAACTTAATATAAATTAACACTACAATGCCACGGCAAAAAATGGGAATAAACAAGATTTAAAAAACAATGGGTAGCTTGAGACAGATTATGCAAATATAGGTTGTAGGCCAACATATGTGGGAGAAAATTTAGTTATCCTTTTTCTCCTTCACTCACCCTCTCCTCTCAAATTTTGACCATCCCCTTCTTTCCTTCTCTAATTTCAATTGTTTCTTTTTTGATACGGAATCTCTTTAAGATCGAAAATAATAAAGGAAGCATTCTATCCCAAGATTAGTTCTGCTGGAATTCAGTTTCAGTAACTGAATTTTTGAGTTTTTTAATTCAAATAGTAGTTACAGGATGTAAATTGTGTTTGGAGCTTCATAGGAAAGTTATATAGTCATATATTGATGAGTTTGGTAAGTTTCAGATCTTTAAGGAAATATTTATTGCTCCTGCAGGAGTTGTTAGGGAAGAAAAATAGTTACATAAAAGACTAAACCAATCTAACCATGGTACATCATACCATCATACCAGCAAAGAAGTATTTCATCAAAGTATTTTGAACTTCTTTTTCTTGCTGGTAAGTAGCAGAATTTTGCTGCCACTCTCTGCCAAATGTAAAATTTTTCCTTATTTAGCATATTTCTCAAATCTTCTATTTTTATCTTATGCATCCTAAATTCTAGGCACCATCCCATAGTTTCCTCTTCTTTTCTTATCCTCCTCCCTCTTGCAATTTTAACAATACTATTTTCCTTGAAATACAAATAGACATATCTTTTGTCATCTCTCTTTATTTAGCATTTCAACTTCAGCTCTTAAATCATCTCAGAAGCTTGGATGTACCAACACTCTGCTTTGATGCAATGAAGAGGAGAAAAGAAAAGTAAGGAGAGAAAAGAAGAAAAGAGAAGAGAACACGGCTTTCTCTCTCGTTTGAATGTAGAAGAAAGAAAATAAAAGACATTTATATGAACTGCCAAGTTTAAGGGGGAAAAAGAGGAATTAAATAACATTTTTTGAACACCATGACTTCTTTTCTCCCCAAAACTCTCAACTTTTCGAGAGAAAAAAAATGGTGCTCTGGAAAGAAATAGGCTCTCTTTGTTTCTCTTCTTTCTCTCCAATTCTTCTCTTATTTTTCCATAACTAAACAAGAGAAACTTGGATTGCTTTTGATTTTCAAAAACATTTTTGTTTTTATTTCTGAAAATAGTTTTTATTTTCTGCTTTTAAAAAATACGTTTGGTAAGTGAGATTAAACATTGTTTTCCATTTTCTATTTTTCGTTATAAATACATCGCTTAAAAAGAGAGAGTTGGAAAAAAAATTAAAAGGAATATCATCCACTCCTGTGTTTTCAAGTTCCTTAGCTTTTATTTTTTATTCATTTATTTATTTTAATAGAAAATAATGAAAACACCTTTAAAGTATTTTCAGTTGTCTACTATTTTAGAATTATATTTTTCAAAAAAAAAAAATCGTTTTTAATCATCAAATACGTTTTTGCAAGAGTTTTCTGTTTTCTATGAAAATGAAAATGGAAAGCAAAATGGTTCTCAAAAACTAAACACACCTTTGATTTCTCTTCTCATTTTCTTTTTTCTAAAAGAAAAAAAGATTCATATAGCGGACCTCAACTAGTTTGAGATTAAAACTTTGTTGTTGTTGTAGCTATTATTATTTTTTCTTCTCTCCATTTCTCTTGATCCAAACAAGGTGTAAATCCAAAGGTCTCAAAGCATTGAATAGACCTGGTGAGTGCGTGTGCACACAACATTGCTCGTCATCTCTCTTTAGTTGTTCATCATCTCTCTTTATTTAGGATTTCAATGCCAATTCTTGCATCATCTCAGAAGCTTGGATGGTTGGATGTACTAAATCCAATGGTGTCAAGCAATAACACCACCCTTCCCCCTTCAAGACATGGCAGCCTTGAATGAACAGCTCTGGTGAGCATCACAAACCTATCTGTTCTTTATCCTTCACGATTTTTCCCCCTCCATACAACAACTCAACCTTAGACCTGTTCATACCCCTTGACACCCTTGAATATAGCAATCAAGAAACACGTAATTCTTGCTTGAGATAAATTTCATCATTTTGTGTGAATGAGATTTTTCAACTATTGATTTTTTTTTTGGGTAGATCCTCAACCAAAAAATTCAGTATAGTTGTTTCTAGCTGAAATGTTCAGTGCCTGTTAATAATAAGTTATTCAAAATGCATTAATGACCAGCATGAATCATATTTATCTTGATTTTAGAGCCCAAGTGTGTGCATTTCTAGGAAGAAATATACATTAAAATTTTCGAAATTCTTAGCTGATGGGTAGGGATGGCAATCTATGTTGTTGTGTTATGTTTGTGTCGTGTCAAGGTTAGGATATGATGTCATATAGGTCAACACGAATACAGCATGATTAATTAATTGTGTTAAAAATTTCAACATGAATATAATTCAATTATTAAACAGGTAGCACGACAGGACATGCGTAACACGTTTAATAAATAGATCATGTTGGATTGATATACGACACAACTTGCTTAACAAGTCACTTAACATATATAGACATGATTCACTTAATATGACCCACTTAATGCTAACCTATTACTTCTTTTTTTTATTACAAAAACATACATTTTTCAACATAATAATTAACCACATCAAAAATTTTTCATAATATTTAAATAATTTAAGTTTCATTATCTATAAGAAATCTAATTGCATAAACAAATGAAAACATAACAACTTTAAATTCATTGGGTCATAATCATGCCATTTTTGAGTTGATGGGTCAACATGTGACATAATATGATTATTTCGTGTCATAATCATGTTAACATAATTATGACATGGATCTACTCAAGACCAACCAAAACTCACTTATTTTATATTAAGTATTCATGTGTTATTTTCAATTTTTCCATCCCAACTGATGGGATTGATTAGTTCGAGCTAGTTAATAATTTATATTCATAAGCAGATCTCATAAACTTGGGTCTTGCTTACATATGACTCCTTGGCTTATAATTTGTACCATGGAGATAAATACAGTTCATTATATCAAAGCTCTGCCTTCTTGATTTTTTTTTTTTTTTTTCTTCCCTGGGGGCGGGGGTCTCTCGTTGTAATATGTATCTGAGAGGGGGCCCAGTCACACAGACATGTGAACCTTTGTCCCTAACGTTAATTAAAGTGATTTGGCAATGGGGAAGACCATTGGGATCGCTGGGTTGCAGGCTACCAAATTAATTTGAATGCCAAGAGCAAAACAAAAACATAAGTTCCGGATCAAATTATTAATATCAAATTATTTCAAGAAGAACCATAAATATAGCAGCATTTGCTATAAGAACACCAAACTAATCCGCGCATATGAAAAATTGGGGATGAATCGGAACTGATAGCGAGCCTATGATGACGAACCAAAAACAACTAAGAACCCTAACCTACTAGAACCAAAAAAAAAAAAAAAATTGTTCACCATACACCTTGATGCAATACAAAAAGGATTTCAAGAAAAGGAACGCATAAATAACCAAAAATGGAAAGAAAGGAGGGACTTTGAACTACCTGGCGAACCACCGCGAGCCGAGAACCCACGCTTCGGGCCCCCAGCCGTCGGCATCGGATGCCCGAAGCCACCCGGACCTCCGCCGCGGAACCCGCCGCCGGAGGGAGGGTAGTCCTGAGGGGCGCGGTACGGGTGGTAGCGGCCCCCGCCGCCGCCGCTGGCACCCCCGGAGAAGCCCTCGCCTCCGCCGCCGCTTCTGGCATAGCGCTGCTGGGGCTGGTGGGTGGGGCTGCCCGAGGACCACCGGGACGGCATTCTTTGGTTCCTCCCCCCGTCTCCGAAGCGGTCGCCAGGGCGGTCCCCGAAGCGGTCGCCAGCGCGGTCGCCGGGGCGGTCCCCGAAGCGGTCGCCAGGGCGGTCCCCGAAACGGTCGCCAGGGCGGTCCCCGAAGCGGTCGCCTCGGTGCCTGTCCATAGGGTGAGCTAGGGTTTCTTCTCGGAACCCTTGTCGGAGGAGGGAAGGGATGTGAGCTAACTCGCCGGAGAGATTTAAATCGGGAGAGGAGTGCGAGCGAGGACTCGAGTAGGCGAGGGCCCGGAAGCCAGCCTTTTATAGCGGTGAGGGAGGAATAGAGCTGGGGAGGGTGGCCCGTGGTCAGGATCCAAATGCAACACTCAGTGCGAGCGCAGAGCACGATAGCCCTTGGCGGCGGGTCGGTCTACGTTTTGAGATATTTTTTTTCAGAGTTTTCACACACAATCACCTCTTTACCAAATATTAGTTCATAAATTATAAATTATAAATCGCAGCTTCAGCTTCTCAGCACAGAAGGATCGTATGCAACTTTCGAGGAAAGGGAAGGGCAAATATATATATATATATATATATATATATATATAATAAATTATGATTTAAAAATATAGAGAGGAGAGAAAATAGCTACTTAAAAATTAAAAAAATAAAGTACATATCAACATCTAATTTTGTATTTAAACTCCTATCACCTTCGTTTCTATACTATTAAAATTTTTTAAGATATTTTTATATTTTATTTATTGTTTCAGTTTATTTCATTAACCGACTGCATAATTTGTGACGGAAAGAAAATTAGATGTATATTTTACTTCTGTTTTTTTTTAACATAGATACCAAGAACCGATTAAATAAAAAAAAACTTTCAGTTATGACATAAAAAATTTCATTGGATCTAAGTAAAGCAAAATCAAAACAAATGAGAAAAGAGATCCAAATTTTAAATAAAAAATTTTTAATATCCAATTCAACCAAGCATTTGAATCGAATAAAAACATAAAATGCAAACAATGATGCCTACCTCCCTCTGGTGCCAATCCTCACCAGGGAGACCTTGATCTTCGCCTCTTAGACGATTAGGGCTCTCCACCCGAGGGACGTTGGGGGGAGCCCTAGAGGTGAGGCGAGCCTTCTCCCAGGCATGAGGTTGGGAGGAGCGGTGAGGAGAGGCTAGTGAGCAATTGTCCTCATAGCTATGAACACTTATTGTTCCGATGGATTGCCAAACAGTAGCAAAGAATGGAGAGAAGAAATGGAAATGGTTAGGGTTTAAGTTTCGGACTTTCGAGGAGAAAGATAGATGGGATAGCATTAATAAATTAACCAAATATGGCACCTTCATTCAACACTATTTTCCTTTTGGATTTCACTATTAGAGATAGGAGAAAGAGGTGGGGTTAAGCTTTGGTCAGAGAGCAGAGGCTCAATGCTAACCAGAGAGAGTTGCTGGCTAGAGGAAGAGGTGGGACCTGTTAGCTGAAGGGAAGAAATGGAAATGGTTCAGATCAAGGGGGATTTAGGTTTCAGACATCCAAAGAGAAAGATGGATGGAATAGAATTAATAAATTAACCAAATATGGCACATTCTTTCAACATTATTTCCCTTTTGGATTTCGTTATTAAAGATAAAAGAAAGAAGTTAGGTTAAGCAATGACTAGAGAACAGAGGTTTAATGCTAACTAGAGAGGGTTGTTAGCCAGAAAAGGAAGTGGTAGTTGCTTATCAGAGGAAGAGGTGGGACCCGCTAGCCGGAGAAAGAGGTGGGACCTGCTAGCCGAAGGAGACAAGACATGCTGGTCGGAGGAGAATCAGGAAGGGATCGAGAGAGAAATGGACCAAATAGGGTTTTAACTTGTCCTGATTGCTGACTTGACTGCCACGTGTGCCCTACTATCCAACATAGCATCTAATTCTAACATATCAGCCCAACAAATTACGCTATTAGTACCTTTTCACGGTAGGGACCAAACTAAAATAAAAAAAAGTATAAGGTCATTTTTAAAAATTTTGATAGTATAGGAATGAAAGTGAAATGACCCCAAAGTACAAGAGTTAGATGTGTACTTTATTTAAAAATATAAAATAAAAATTTTAAAATTTAAATTTTATAATAAAAGATAAAAAGTTTTTCACTGATTTGATTTAAATTTCAAAAAAGATAAAAAATTTAAATTTTTTTTATAGACTAATTTTATATATTGATTTATTATTCTATAAAATATTATGAAATATATAATCTTTATAATTGCATGGACATTCATTGATTTAAATTTTAAAAATTAAAATAAGATAAAAAGTTTTAAAATTGAGAAATATTTTTTATAGACAAATTTTATAGATCTATCTATTCTTCTATAAAATAATATAAAATATAATTTTTATAATCACATAGGATTTAATTTAATTTTAAAAAAATAAAAATAAGATAAAATTCTTATATTATTCTAGGTATATACCTCTATGATGCATGGATGTTGATATGGTTAATAAAACAAATAAAAATATATTATATAATTTTGTTTAATTTATATTATTAAAATTAAATTTTAAAAATATTATTTTAAAATTAATAATTAAATATGAGATAAATAAAAATATATATATTAGATTAAACAATTTTTAAATTTAAAAAAATAATTAATTTGCTTTAGGTAAAATTTTTGTATTATTCTAAGTTTTGAAAAAACTATTCATACCTATTATGTGATGAAGCATCAAATATATATATATATATATCCAAGACCTTGATGGATGGTAATTTTTATTTTTTAATATATTTTAAGAATGTAGCAAGATTTTTTTTTTTAAACTTTTTTGATAATAAGGATGGTCGGTTTGAATGATATCAATGGAGTGAAAAAATTTATGCACGAGAAAATAGTAGTAGATTATATGACTTCTATAAAAAAAATAAAAAAATTTATAATCTTTTTATTTTTTTTTAACTTAAAGATTCTAAAGGCGTGTGAACTGTTTGATTGATTGGGATGGGAAGAAAAAGAAAGCTGTTCATAGAAACGAACGAGAGCCTTTAAAAACATCAAACAAGGCTGACATGTGGCAAAGTAAAGGTGAATCTTCTCATATTTACTGTGTTCAATTAAATTAGATAATATTCTAATTGGTATGGTAAATTATTAAAATAAATTTCTTTTATATGACCATTATATGCACACTCCTGTGCAACATTTACCGCTCACCATTTTCCCTTGCGAGTTTGAGGTAGCAATAGCAAACAATTTATTAAGGGGAAAAAAAAACTTTATCTCCGGTTACATGAGATTTGAGGAGAGATTTAAGAAGAGTAAATGGTCTAGAATTTTAAAAAGTATGTTCTTGATAATGAGGGAGGAGGGCTGGTTTTGAGGTGGAAAAAACGAAAGGTTACGTTGACAAGCTAGATAGCTTACCATTTGAAAAAGAATAATCGTATGTATTTTTTAGGATCTTTTACTTAGATTGTCGAAAGTGTGTTTATATTTTTTGTGAGTATACACTGAAAAGATTAAAAAAAGAGGATTCAAATCTACTTGAACTTATTAAATCTTAATCCTAAAATATTTATTTACTTATCAGCATGGGCCGAAGGTTATGAGTTGCAAACTAAATTTCGTTGATCATCCTTAAACATTTAAGTTCCAAATGAGTGTAGGCTTTTACATATTGATTTTTTTCTAGAAAAGGCTGAACATGCCTTTTTCTTAAGAATTTAAGATTGATTTTGGATGCATCTCAACATTGGTTTAAAATGGTGGATGTAAGCATGTAATGTTGTAATATAGAAGCTTATTTATCATGATTTTCAAAATAGGAGGGTGTATTAACAAAAAAAAAAATTGAGGGGTATAGTTTGAGCATAGCATGGATAATGCCTTATAATAAAAAGTTTAACTACCAACTACAAGTGATATTACAAAATATTACATTTAGCTGATAATTTTTGTCTTAAAAAAATAATAACATGACCTAAAAAAGAGTGACAAAAGTTGAATTTTTAAAAAAATATTTGATATAAAATTTATATATAAAGATGCCTTGCGATGATACTTGAAATATGACTTATACTGGGTTTTTATTTTTTATATGTGTGTGTTTAAGTGAACCATATTTTTAATCAGAAAGCATAACTTATATATATATATATACATACCTTTTGTTGGAGATTTATAGATTACAGGCCATCAACTGATTTTTAACGAAACAAGCTAGCAAAGTTGACCAGTCTTTTTAGAAAAAGTAATTTTTCAGTAACGAGAACATGACACTAAAGGCAAACAATTGAGCATGAGGCATATGATCCGAACTAGCTATTCAGTCTTGTTGCTAAGTACAAAAACTAAGGATAAAGAGCTCATCCTGTACCCAAGGTTATTTTATTTTTCATCATATCAGACCACCAAATCTCATTACACCAAGCAATCAAGTTTAAATAAAGTTAGGCATCCCCTCTCATAAAGAGCTCTCTTTTGACTCCCTCTAGAACCTCTTCCTCTTTCAACTATTCACCCCCACTCTTTATTCTCTTCGTTGGAAAGAGCATGAGTATAAAGTTTGCCCTTAATCATCTTTTTATTTTTTCTAATTAACTTGAGTGTTGAGTAGTCTTTATCAGAATACCTTAATACCTTTCATACTCTTTCTTTATCCTTTGTAAATTTTTCATCAAGAGATATTCAAAGATTTTTCTTGACCTTCCTTGTTAAATCATCCATCTCACTACCAATTCTCACATTATCCCTTGTTAGTGTCCAAGGTCTAACATGGTCAGGCCTTGCCGCCATCAATTAAAATCATGTAATGATCTTTACTACTCATTTTATCATTACAAATTGATCCAGTGAATTAAGTTCAAATTGGGTTGCAAGAAATCAACTAATACAATTTTTTTTTTTTTTTTTTTTTTTCTTTTGGGTTGAAAATAACCAAGCAGAGAAACTTACATGTGCTATTTATCATGGAATATAGGTTATGCGGGCGAAAGAATATCTTTAGTTGTTGAAATTCAACAATGTCTCTTCTACATATAACACCCTAAATATATATATATATATATATATCACCACTAAATAGATGCACATCTCAAAGTTTGAACCACTCTCGGCATCTCTAATGCTGGGACTAAATTGAAACCCAAATCTGGTATTTTAACGTTTTAACACCCTGACGAACGTCAATATCACAACTCATTGAAACGCGAGTCCCGGCGCACATCCCGTCGAAACGGATCCGGATCCAGAAAAAACCCGGAGCCGATTCAACCCGACCCGATTTTTGATCCGGGCCCCGCTCGTTCCTTCAGTACCCCCTCGCTCCAAGTCTTCCTCGAAAACCCCAGTAGGGAACGGGAACGGGAACGGGAACGGAAGGGGAGAAAGGAGAGGAAGAAAGAACGAAGCGGCGTCAAGGAAAAAGAAAAAGGGCGAATGCCGGAGCTTCCGGAGGTGGAGGCGGCGCGGAGGGCGATAGAGGAGGTCTGTGTGGGCAAAAAGATCACGAGATGCTCGGCCGCCGACGACCCCAAGGTCATCGACGGGGTATCCCCCTCCGACCTCGAGTCCTCCCTCGTCGGAAAGACCATCCTCGCCGCCCTCCGCAAGGGCAAGAACCTCTGGCTTCGCCTCGACTGCCCGCCTTTCCCCACCTTCCACTTTGGTCAGTATCCATCAAGCCATCTTACCATCATCCTTTTGTGGGACTGATTCCATCCCCTAATGTTTTAGGGATGACCGGGGCCGTTTATATCAAGGGCATGGCGGTGACCAAGTACAAAAGGTAGTCTTTTTGTTCCTTTTGGTGTTTACTATCCAACAAGATGATATTTTGGGATTCCATAACACTGGGGAAGTTGTTTATAGGTCCGCGGTGAGCTCGACTGATGAGTGGCCTTCCAAATACTCCAAAGTATTCATTGAAGTATGGGTTTTTTCTTTCCCCCATCCGTCCGTGTTGTTTTCAATTCGTTCATATAGCTTTCTTTATTGGTTGGACGCATGTTTGTCAGGATTGTGTTGTAATATGTATGCGTCTCAAATGTCTTTCCTTACATCAAAAGGTCTAGCAAATACACAAGAGGAACTACCAGGAACTTCTTGTTGTAATGCTTGTCTAGAAAAGAAAAGAAGATGCACCTTTTTGTTCCTTGGGTCAACCCGATTGAGCTGTTGGATGAAGGCCAATGTTGTGAGTGAAAGGAGGAGGATACAAAAAACTTAATATTTCTTGTTACTCTTGCTTATATATGTGCTTACTAGCGTTTTGGAGGTTTAGTAAAGATGCAAGAGTGAAGGGAGGAATAAAGTTGCACCTTTTGTTGCCTGGGTTAACCTGATTGAATTGTTGGATGAAGGTTGATGTTGTGAGTAAAAGGAGAAGGATATGGAAAAACTTAATATGCTTATTACTCTTGATTATATATGTGCTTACTAATGTTTTAGAAGTTGTAGTTTTCTTCGCATTATGTATGCCTGTTAGATTAGATGGGCAGAACTCTGACTGTTAATTTCTTCCTTGTGATTAGGCTATTGAAATGTAGCCCAGCACTAGTTGCTCATGTTGGCCTTGCCCTACAAATTGCATATAGTGAAACCATAGAAAACAAGAATGAAGGTTAATTTTGTTCTATTAGCAAAAATCCTACAATATCAAGATCTTATACAAAGTCCATGAATTTTAGAGTTGCCTGCAACTTACAATTCCAAATCTTGGAATATTTGGTTTCTCTAAATTATGATTTCAAATCTTGACAGGACGTCTCATCGGATGCCGTGACAAGATATTGTCTTAGGCCCTTTCTAGGAGAGCTGTTGGCCCTAGCTATTAGGTAACAGCTACCTCATATAGCTGATGGGAAACAATTTCTGTTGGGCCTCCTAGTAATTGTTCCAAATAGAACCCCAAGTGTCAAAATGGTTCTAGTATTTCAATTGGCACGTCTTGAGACTTTTCCTGTTCCAAGCATTGAGACAAGGTGGGATGGCAACGCATCCCTTGCCATGAAACTGGGATAGTCTTATCCTATGAAATTTAAAACCTTATTCTAAACAATGAATCATAGCTTATTGTTGAGGGCACTGTCTCAAAAATACAGGGACGGTAGTTTAGTGCCACTTTGGTTTTCATGAAGTTCAAATGTCTTCATTGGGCAATTGCGTTTGTTTATTTGTTATATATCTAAGAACTTTACTTTGCAAAATATGCAGGATAACCTTTGCAAATTTTTTTGAAGGCATTTTCATATTTACATGGGCACCTGTATTGGCCTCTTTAATTCAAAGATGGCATCTTGTGTTTTGGATGCAAGAATGGTCCCAATTCTCTATAGATGCTCAAGGTTGTTCTTTATTGCTTTTAGTTGTCCTTTGACTCTAAAATCAATCATTCCAAATATGTCATGCTAGGAATAACTCTGGATGCAGCGATATCCCGAATTTAGCCTAACAGTTTGCTTATAGAGACTTCAAGCATCTATCTTGGGCTTCCTTGAACTCTAGAAAATTAAAGTTCCTTTATTGCAATCCAATTATTTAAAGATTTGATAAAATAGAAAGTCAGCTGTTCGAAAGCAAAACTTGCTCTTTTTGGACATAATTTTATGCTTTCTCATGTTGTTTTATAAAATCTTATGCTGTAAAAATCCCTATTTTCTCCATCATTGCGGCAGCTGAACTTGATGGAGGTTCCCCCATCATGTTCTATAACCTGGTGTTATAAGTTTGGTATGGAGTGAAGTATGGGATAGTGACAGTATAAAACAAAAGCAGCAGGAATCTAGTTGTCATGATTAATGCTTTCCCCTGTTGTACAGTTCCTCTATGCTGGGATCTGGAAATTGCTGTACATATATCAAGTTCATTCATGAGGCAATTTATTAGTCGTTTTGGCTTCTATGTTAAATTTGATATATTTTGTTTACACACAGTGATATTATAGTTATTATTCTTCTGTTCTGTGCAGCTAGGTGATGGTCTAGAATTATCTTTCACTGATAAGAGACGCTTTGCCAGAGTTCGGTTACTTGAAGATGTATAACCATCTAATACATTCTTCATTCCATATGGAACTCTTATTGCGGTCCTTGAGAATTTTCTCATATTTCCTACTATATTTGTATGTTCAGCCAGAATCTGTGCCTCCAATATCCGAGCTAGGTCCTGATGCCTTGAATGAGCCTATGCAGGTCAATGAATTTGTGGACTTGCTCAGTAAAAAGAAGATTGCAACAAAGGCTCTGCTACTTGATCAAGTTAAGCGTAATTTAAGTTAGAATAACTATTGCATGAATGTTTTTTTTTCCTCCATAATTAACAGGTAATAGTTTTAAAATTCCTCCCAAGCTTTCAACTTTTCTCGATGTAACATATATCATTAAGGTTCACAATCTCGGTATCAGATCCTGTATCGGTATCATACTAGTATCGTATTAGTATGCTTGCTTTGGGATGATATGTGCGGGACAATACATATCGGTACAGCCAACCCGTATCACATTTTCATCTTTTACTATTTTTGTCCTGGCATAATGAATACTTATAGCAACATCTAGCTATGTTATGTGAGGTTGTGGATAAAAGACATCTATAATTTTGATGTTGAATACTAGTGGCTTTAGCTTTTAAGCCATTTATCTTTGTAAGTGGATGACATAAACAATATTTAAGGATGTAATGTGCCTATCACATATATCTTTTCTTAACATTTTCTCTTTTTTTTTAAAAAAAAATAATAAACTTAATCTCAGTGACAATATTGATGCCTGAAAGCCTAATTTTTAATTAAATTGGTACTTATCAGACTGCTAGATACACTGTTATGATCCATCGAAACAAAAATTCAGCATATGATCATCAAGTTATTTTATTTTGCTTTCACATGCATTCACACATGTTTATCAGCAGTGAAATGCCATATACTACTTATCATGGAATATGCATCATTGTCTGCTATGGATATGAGGGATCAGCCATACTGACTCAAATCTTACCTTGGGTTTATCGGGTAATTGTTATGTATAATCATGATTTTTTTTTCAATTGCAGTATGTATTAAAAGTACAAAATGTGTCAAATACTAAGTTAATCATCAATAGAGAAGACAAAAGGAAATATGTATTTTTTATCTTATTTTTTCCAAGCAAGGTATGATTTGCATATTATGCATGCATTATATTTTCAAAATCAGCATTTCCTTGAAAACATGCTGTAACTTTCTTGTAGCTAGCAATCATGTGACGAATCATTTTCTTTAACTGTAACTGTTGTAACCATTGTATATTTATCAGTTGGAAGAGTCCAGCATAGCTAACTGCATTATATCACCATCATATGCTGAAGTATATGAAGAATGCTATATGAGCAGAACCAACATATGATAAATTGGAGGGTACTAATTTGTTATCTGGCATGTATGCTGTATTGATGCCACATTATTGTTACATCATAGGTTGTGTTGGTGAGTAGTTGTGTGTGTAAACTTATTGAATTATTCTTCTGCTACATCTATATTTTGTTTTTATTTCTTAATAGATGGTCTGCAACAGAACTGTATAACAGAATGAAAGCATGGCATTGACTTCCTGCATAGAATAAAATTTTGAAAAATAGCCAAGGCTTGCTGACATGTGAGTAAACAAGAAAATGTGGACAGCAAAGCAATTTATATGGTGGAGCCCTACTTCATGGCCTCTTACTTTTTGAAGTTTTCAAAAGTCTCTTCCACTTCTAGCCCAAGAGTTGTCATTAAAATTTGAGCCTCTTACTGCTTGAAGTTTTCTAAAGTCTCTTCCACTTCTAGCACAAGGGTTGTCTTTAAAATTTCACCTCTTACAAATTCATGGACATGAAAGTAAGTAATCTTTTTTAACAGAAGGAGTACAATGCCATTAGTCTAATGGATGCATTTAACTCAGTTGCATACAAGACAAATTGATTTGGTTGCTTATGTGGCACCCCACATCTAGTCAATGTTTAAAGGTATATACTTTTTTTAAACAAATGAAATATCATATTCTTGATATTTTCTATTGATAATTTTGTCATTATATGTTTGCAAAGATTTTGCAGTGGGCTGGTAAATACACCTTGTAAATATCTCTTAAAGAAGCATGTGAAACCAACAAACTGGACCACTTGAAAGCAATTTTTTTGAGATAATTTTGATTTTGCCATCTCATGTTGATCTTTTAGTTTACTGTTTCACCTATCATATCTTACGGCCTTGGTAACTACAGGTATTTTCATCCTAGTTAGTAAAGAGCACTAGTTGTTTTATTACCTCAAATGTGATTTTTAGTTCACTTCCTGGGATTGCCATTTTCAGACCTCCTTTTGTCGTGCAGAGTTATATTTCAGGTATCGGTAATTGGATAGCTGATGAGGTGCTTTATCAGGTCAGTCTGCTTACATTTCCATGTGATATGGTATTTCTTTAAGTTTGAGGGTTTTTTTAGCTTTATCAATGCCATCCCTTTGTTTGCATGATCAGATATTTTTGTTTCGTGCCCATCTTTTTGCAGGTTTCCGGGTATTAAGTTCTTTGAGTTTAGTTCTAGTAATAGCTAAACCAAGTTCTAATAGCAATAGTGAGATCTACCAGTGTTAAAGATATTTTAGTATTTGTACATCACATTAATCATTTACAAACACAATGGATCCCCTCCTCTACTACTTGATTTCCTTTCCATAAACTTTTGGCTCTCCTGCTCATGCCAACTGTGGATCATCCAACTACTGCATTTCCTCTTTTCATTAATGTTGATAACAAAATGGCAGGTAGTGAAGTCACCTGCGTAGCTTATAATCTGCCCGAGTTGTCCTCAGCTTATATTCTTACTGCTCTAGGTGTTAGTGTGCTATTATCCTCTTTGTTATCTGGCATATCAAATTAACTTCTGTTACCCATCACTTCTTTACTTTCAATTATCAGTTGCATTTTGCAGTTACTGAAACTCATGGGGAGTCCAAGAGTTACTGTGAGTTGTAGACCTATCTATGTGGTAGCAAGCAATATCATCAGTACCGGCTTGAGATAAAAGATCTTGGTCTTGCTTGCTAATACTGGGCTGGGGGGTTGTTTATAGTCACTGTAGTTTTAGCATAAGACCCATTCAACTGTCTCGTAAGTTTTAGAACCTGGCCAGAACATGGATGACTTGTCAGACTTATTCCTAAAACTTGTCTGAGTCATGATAAAAAACATACCAGTTCATCAGGTTAACCTAATATATGGTGGTTCAAGTTGACCTGCCCTAGTCGCATAGATCAATCTACTGGGTTTTTCCAATCTTTATGACATATATTGCATCTGTAAGGGTAGCCTCAAGTCTTTATAATAGGTTTTATCAAGGTTTTATGCACTGGCCCATGCTGGTCCGTGCAGATTTGTCCCTACAGTGCCAGGCAAATACTGGCACCTGAGACTAGGTCAGAACTGGCCAACCAGATCACATCCTATGTTTGTCAACTCTCACTGCGACCCTTCTGTGATACCGTCTGTCATTGCTTTAAATCCAAGAACTAGACCTAGAAACCAAAAGGGGAAACAAGGGAGTGAGGTATGGTTGTCAAATAAAATTAAAATGGAGGATTGGGACCCAACAAGGGCTTTATACACAAACCCTTCTCTGTTAGATGCACTCTACATTTAGTTCATGATAGGGATTATTTCTTGATTAAAGATCTTTTCAGAAAAGGAATGGTTTGATAAGACTGAAAGTTCAATTTACATGTCGAGATGCCCAATTTGGAGGAACAATTGGAAACCACTCTAGATAGTTTTCAGTGGTCTCCCATTGGTTCCCTATCATGAATTTACTACAAATTTTCTTCATCTTTTCACACAGTTTTCATTCAGGCTTTGGGGAATTATTGGACTATTGTCTCCTGCTTCCTCGTGTTTTGCTTCTCAAATCCATTCCATTTGGTGCATCTATGATGATCACTGTCTTCCATGCATATAAAAACCATGTTAGACTCATTAATTAAATTGTGCTAGTTGCTATACACAGTTTTTGATGCAATGTATCGTAGTAACATGCTCAATTGTTTTCTTTATTCATTCAGTCTATTTGTAAGTATGTCACCAAATGATTTAAAAAATATCATTTGTTGAAGGCCTCCATTCTAAGTATGATATCTAGCTTCTGATATCGCTCATCTTTATAGGCAAGAATTCATCCCCTGCAAACTGCTTCAAGCCTGTCAAGAGAGAGCTGTGAATTGTTGCACAGATGCATCAAAGAGGTAAGTTACTTAATCATGTACACCCTTGCGACTGCAGAAATTTGCTTTTTATAAAAGAAACTGTCCATGATTTATAAAACAAGCACAAAGGATAATATCTGTAGGTTATTCAATATGTGGTTGAAGTTGATGCTGACTCTAACCATTTTCCAATTGAATGGTTGTTTCATTTTTTGGTGTGGAAAGAAGATTGGAAAAGTGAATGGTAATAAACTCCTGATACATGATATCTTGACCTGTTAGTAACATGATTTTACAGGTAATTGAGAAAGCAGTGGAAGTTGGTGCTGATAGTAATCAGTTTCCTAAAAATTGGATTTTTCATTCCCGCGAGAAGAAACCTGGGAAGGCCTTTGTGGATGGTTTGCTTCCTGACTCATCCTGGCTGGTTTCACAGATCATGTGATATCTGCTTTTATTTTGAATAACTGTTTACTCTAATACATGCATTTTGCCATCTCCAATTGTAGATCGTAGTTTTGACTTATTTAAATATTTATGGTAGTCCTCAATCATCCCATGTTTGTGTTATGATGTGAAGTTTATCATGATTATTTATGTGAAGTACATGGTATAAATGCTACCTTAAGTATGAATCTTCTATCATTAAAGCCAAGATTTCCTTGATGTAATGAAATCTATAATAATTTCTTCGTTGCGCATACTTCTTATGAGAACCTATTCAACCCTTTTGATTTGCACATGGTGCATGCTATATAGAGTAAATATCATTTCTCTTATAGTCTCATGAAATTAAAAGTTATATTTTTATTACTAAAATAAATCTCAACAATTTAGCAGAGGCAAATCTGTTTACATGTAAAGATTCAAAATTTACCCAAACAATAACATTGGCATCCTAATATGCCATTAAAAGAAATGCCCTATTGTTTGAGCCATTTGGTTATATCCAAACACTACAACAAGATTAATGTAGCTATATTCTTTTTAAGGTTGAATTAACATGCTATAATTGGAATTGATGTAATGTCTCATTATTGCACTCGAATATTTGAAATATGCACATGTTTCAAATATAGCCCTGCAGTAGACTATAGCCCTCTCAACTCAACAAATTGCACATTTATGTGAGAATATCATGTAAAGATGCACATTATACAATTGTACACAATTAGTACCACTAGAAGACCCTTTAAACTGAGGACAGCTCAATGACCTAGAGTTTGCCAGATCTAGTGGTATGCCATATGTGTTAGTTGATCAACAGACTAGAAGTAGGGAAGTGAGAAAATTATGACAAAATATGGGTTGTGCTAGATTTTGTGACAAGGAAAACAACCTTGGCAGACCTATGAGATAGCTTTGTGTTAACACCAGTAGGTCAAAGATGTAGCATGTTCCATGATAAGCGAAGAGAGTACCATTAGCAGCAGGAAAAGATAAGGTTTTTCACAAGCTGGGCTAGACAAGCAACAGTGAAATTGTGGAGTTGAGAAGTATGAATGCAGTCTCGAAGATCTAATGGCCATTTCATTTAGAGCACCGTTATACTTATATAATGGCGAGAAAATTGAGGATTGGTTTCTTGAATGGAAATGACATCAAGAATACAATAAGAGGTCATGCTCAACTAGTGATCAAAGCTTGAAGTTTCTGACTCAGCAAATTCAATGCGTACCAATAAGCGATGATGGATGTGATAGCCACCTTTCAGCTAGTCATGGGAAAAATGCAAGTAAAAGGAGAAACATCAGCAAAGAAAGGCATGCATGGAAAAAAGGGATTGATAGGAGCGAGAATGAGCTAAATTAAAACGAATAGAATGACATATTATTCTTCTTCCAATGATGGGATGAGGAGCCAAAAATTGTGCTAATATGTAATTCATATATTTTTGGTAGTCCAAGAAGGTTTCCAGTCATGACTCATGAAAGACAGTTAAGTCAATAATGTAAAATTCAGTGGACCGATCAGGAACTCAGAGATGCCTATGGAGATACCAGTCCACACTAACCTTATGATAAGTTCAAGTCTTGTGCCTGTATGAGGGTCTTGCAAACAACAGAGAGAATGGAAATGAGACACCAGGCCTGGATTTGATATGTGGAAGGTGGAATGATTAGTGTAGACATCTCTGATAATTCCAAATACCTTAATCTTCTTAAAAAGATATCTTCAGGACTTCTGCCTAATCATTTAATGTGTTGGCTTTTTCAAGTTCTCTGTAGCAGTTTGTTAAGTAGAGTCGCCTTTAATTGGTCTAGCAGTCATGACCCAAGAGCCATCTCTGCATCTAAATGGCCTGACAATGAGATGGATGAACTATTGCATTCAAGCGACCAAATTCATAAACCTACAAGAGATGTTCATGGATGTATCTGTTGGTCATTGTATAAACACCGTGCAAGTGTGTGCAGTCATCCAGTGTTGGTTGAAAGGAAAATCTATCTATCTATCTATCTATCTATCTATCTATTGATCTATCTATGCATGCTTCTTGAACAAAGTATTTAAGTTTTGGCTGCTATCTTCTGACAGGGAAGAAAATCGAGTTCATCACAGCAGGTGGAAGAGTGAGTTGTCAAAGACAAAGGCTCTTATCTTATTTGATTTATGCTCTTCTCTGACTTGCAATTCTTGTTTCCTCAGACTTCAGCGTATGTACCTGAATTTCAGAAGTTGGAACAGAACCAGTCTGAGGTCACACAAAGTAAATCAAGAAAGATGAGGTCTCATAAAAATAGTCATGAGCAGCAAGAATCAGATAGTGAGCAAGAGGAACCTCATGAAGATCCAAAGTCAAAGAAGAGCGAGAATGCTACTGGAGGTACAAAGAGGCAGCAAAAGAAAACCAATAACGCTGATGACAAAGGGGAAAATTCGCAGAAACCAACAAAAGGGAGAATGAAGAAACAAGCCAACATCATAAAGAACTCATCAAACAAGAGAAGAAAGTCCGATCAATCAAGTTGACTGCAGAAGCAGGCATGAAAATAGAATGCTTATTATCCAACTTCCTATGGGTTTTTTCGAAGCAGCATGCGGTGAAATGAGACTCAGAACTGTCTTCCATGCTTCTTTTGTTTGTTTCTTTTCCTCCGTTGCTCCTTTTTGAGTCTCTTTTGTTTAGAGGTATGTTACTTAGCGTATGGTGTGCCTATAGATTAAGGTGTCGCAATGCTCTTGCTGTAGCAAATGTTGTTATAACAGAAAAAATAGTAATGCTCATGCCCTGTAGGCAGCAGTAATTCGTTGTGTTGGGTTTTGCTTGTCTAATATCATTACGAATCCCTACAAATTTCGTACAATCTTTGTAAATAACTTTATCATTAGGAATCCCCCCTCATTCTTTAGATCAAGAGCATGTTTGATATTGCTCAAACAGCAAAAGGCATTTCAAAAAATGTTTAGACATTTTATAAAAAGTGCTTCTACCAAAAGAAAGCTTTTAGAAGAATAATAATTAACAATAATTCACACGAAAGTAAAATACCACCTAGCAGAAAAATATGATATGCAAAACCTTACGGGAGTAGCGCAATAGTTTTGTAATAGGATGAGATGCAAGCCTTCCAGAGGCTTTAGCGAATATAAAGGTATTCCTGGGTTACAGCTCCCACGGAACCGATGACACTCTTTTAACATGCTTGCTACGAACCAGGAGTACAGACAAATTTACAACCCTTCTCAACCAAATGTCTTGAAAGCAATGATTATTCCCTGCGTCGCGTCACAGGATTCAAAACAAAGGCCGTTCTCAGAAATCCGGATGCCATCTCCAAGTCATAATAGGACCATTTCAGCCATTGGCACCAACAAAAATAACACTGAATGCATTCATTAACTATCAATAGCGGCGAAAGCTATCAGCCATCAAAAGACCCTGACAACAATTACAGTAATCAGCTCCCGAAAAAACATTAATAATCTGGATATCCACATAAACCCTGTCCTGTTTGGAGAGAGAAACCAAATTCACTTTTAGAGCAACAGAGAGAATAAGATTGTAAAATCTCAGATTCATTAAACAATTATTGAAAGCTGTTGGTCCAGAAAAAAAAAAAAAAAGAGGGTCCAGCACTTGGAAGCCCTTAAATTCCAAACAAGAGTCACAGTGCCAACGACAAACCACACCTATAATACCAGATATTATAAGGCTAGATGTCTCCTAAAGCCATAAGCATTAAGCTTCTCAATCTTTCAATATCTTAGATTTAAATAAAATCACCTAGCAGCCTCCTTCAATCCATTAGTATTCTGTGCAGCTTTGACCTCTTCTTTAGTGATCAATCACTTCTACTACTGATGAAGTAGGACACATCCTTGCGACAGCTAAAGACCGACCATCAAGAGGTGAATCATATGCAGAAGCACAAAAGATGGAAGGCACTCTCCACAGATCAACTCAAGTTCATGCCAAGTAGGATCCAAGCCCATGAAATATCTCAATCATCAGGCAATCAAATGAGGACCTGCTCGAGATTCCCCACCATAAATCCTCAGCCGACCTTTTTCTCCTTTAAGTCTAGTAGCCTCGGCACACCTGCAAAGTAAAAAAAAAATATAAGAGTAATTGATTTGTTTTATTGCTAGATCCAATAAATAAATATAAATCACATCTAATCAGAAGAAACTCTTAAGCAACTCTTAAGCATAATCCATTGAACTGGACCTAACTGGCCGGGAACCAATGCGGTTTAGCACTACTATTAAATGGTGGGTTCGGCTTCAGGTTCAATTTGATTTGACCCATATAAATAAATAAAAAGGCCGCTCTTCTTCTAATCCTTCGTGATCTTCTCTCCCGAAAACCTTTGTCGCTCTTCCCTCCCCTTTTCTGAAGAAAACCCTAGCCACTCCTCTCCTCTCTCTCGAAGAAACTCTTGATCTTCCATCGAAGTTCTCGCCATTGGCCACCATTGATTTCTGTTCCATCTTTGGCAGACATTTTCACTGATCGTCAGGGGTAGGTCTCCTCTTTGCCCATTCTTCTTCTCCTCCCTCCTTTTCTCTTCTTCTCTTTCTAGCCCTTTTGTTCTTTTCTTTTCTCGATTCGCCACAGTTCAGTACGGAACGTACCAATAACATACTGAACCGATTACCAACTGGCACAAGTTACCGATACGGTTCGTGGACCTTGCTCTTAAGTAAAACTAAATGTCCAGAGGAACAGATAATTTAAAGCTTAAACTGGAACTCCAATTGACACAAACACGGGAGGAGGGGGGGGGGGGGGGGCGGGTGTTGAAAGGTGGGCTATGATATTAGAAAATATATTAACATTTATATATTAAGTTATTTATTCTATCTAGGTTGAATGAGTCCTTAGCAAAACCCAATCAGGTTGGTTATTGGCTTGCTCCTTACCCTGACCTGATCAAATAAGTCAGGTAAAATGTTGAATAGTTTCTGATGCCACCCACTCATACAGCCAACCCAAAATCAAAGGAGAACACCAATGGGATGCTGATTGAAACACACTGATGAAGCACAAAAGTCAAGAATACCAAGAACTATTGTTAACCTGAATAGCCCAGGAAAAGTCAAAACCTGATTTTTTGCTCAAAAAATTGAAGCTATTGTTCAAGTTCAGCAATTAAATGTAGACCAGATCTACTCAACTTAGTAAAATACTGGACCACCTTAAAAAAAAAGGACAAAATCAAACCCAACCTAAAAATCTAAAACTCCCAAACTAGTTTAAATTTTTAAGAGAGGAAAAATTGGTTTCTATATAAGTTGACCATTAATAAGTAATAGTTCACAGGTGTTGTTGATAGAGAATAAGGAGGAAAAGTCATTCAAAATATTTTGGCATTTGCAGGTGGCTGTTGTAATGGAAGCCTGACGTTAAAAGGATAGATACAAAAACGAAGACAGCAAAAATTACACTAAAAAATCAAATAGAATTTTGCGACAACCCCTTTCTAGGTCAGCAAACATAAATGAAGTCAGAGCAATTAAATTAGAGAAGGAACAATTATGTTTTAGTATAGAGATTAATTACTATCAGTGGAAAGAAAGAATAATAAGAATTTGGATAGAAACTAGAAAAAAAGAGGCTTGTGGGGCTATATCTCTATTCCTTGAATATTCTTGAAAGTCGCTACAATTAGTGAACTCAGAATTCACAGCAGGTAGAAGCTAAACCAATCAATCAGGAAGCCTATAACCAACTCAGCATCTGGACATTATACTTTGGCCAAAGGGCTGCTACAGTAAATTCTATTACTGAAGTGATGCCCACAAGCCATCTTGCATCAAGCCTTTTTTTTTCCTTCTGATACATAATTTTTTTTAAGTAAAACAGCACTAATGGAAAAAATTTGAGCAACAACACTTACCAAATTTGAGGGTAAACACCTGAAATGCTCCCAAGACAATTCAAGCTCCAACAGATACTTTAACATCATTGAAAGGGCTGCAAAGGTGAGGGCCGAAGTCGATAGGCACCAGGCTCCAGGCCACTCATTGTAGCAGATACTCAGGTACCACTAGTGCAAATCAAAACTCAAATAGGTTTAATTTCTCGGACTTCTTACAGCAACGTGCAAAGAATGCATTTTAAGATAGAAAATGCCAAAAAAAGATTTTAATTTTAGATCTTTAAAAAAGAAAAAAAAAATCAAATTTGGCATCATCACCTGCAATCATCTTGATACATCTGTCTCACACTAGGTAACGGCCAGACCAGAGAGACTGTGCTTGATGCTGATGAGGCATCTGAGCATGCTGCGGATTTTCCTGTTGAAGCTGTTGTTCTGAGAATGGCTTTGCATGCTCAAAAAGCTGGAAATCTTGCCAATTCTTTTCATTAAGCACTGGATTCTGCATACTAGAAACTTGTTTCCCAGGAAATGGGAAGCTGGTAGCAATGGTAAAGGCATTACTACTAGTAGCACTAGCATTTGGGAACATAGACATTGTATAATTAACAGAATTCTCCATCTCTGTGCTTTTGATTGATGATGATCGATGACCATCCAGCCAGCTATAGTCATCAATCTGCAGGTGTGGATCCTTTATAACTGAACTAGAAACGGTATCTTCATGTTGCTTAGATGGTACATGACTAAATCCTGGAGGGGGGCCATAATGCCTAGTAGGCCGACTTACAGGATTTTTCTTTATTGTTGGTAATGTTACTGAAGGATTCATAACCAGCTCGCCAGAGGTTGCTCCTGAAGGTAATATGGAGTCGAGTGTATTTGGCATGGCAACTTGTTCAAATTTCATCTGACTAGGTAGAATATTGACAGTATTTAGATTGACAGGTGCAGAAAACAGAGGTGAAAATGCTGTAGAATGCAAATTATTTGGACCTTCTTGCAACTTCTGCTTAGCTAAAACCCCACCTTTGATAATGTTTAAATTTTTCAGTCCATCAGATAAAAATGCATCTTGCTCCATAAGCCATTTTGATGTGTCCAAATTGATATACTGCAATGGTAGCTGGGATACATTAGATGCAGTAGTGTGCATATGAGAACTGGCATTCAGAAGAGTAGACATTTGAACATCAAGAGGGGCAGAAAACTTTGAACCACCCATAGTCCAGCTGCTAACAGAAGAAATTTGTCCAGGATGTTGTGTAAGTTCATGAGCAGTGGATCTCGAGGAAGTTGCATGGGGATACTTCTCAGCAACCATTGGCTTGAAAACAATTTCTTCTTCTTCTTCTTCTCCTCCTTCCCCATATAACAGTGCTTTATGCTGTCTCACTCCAAGTTTAACTGCGCTTGATTGTGCAACTCCAAGATCGATTGTACACTCGACTTGACTTCTTTGTTTAGTAACATTTGATCCAGGAGCTTTAGAGAAACCAGCATGAACAATACCTTCAGATGCTGGAGGCTCGGTACTTAAAACAAATTTCCTCAGGCAAGGGTCAAAATATATTCTCTGATGATTGACCTGAACCACATTCATAAGAGCCCTTCCTGCTGCAAGAATCCTTTGGACACGAGCTCTTTTTTCCTTGGTGCTGCCATCACTTCCAAATGCATGCTTCCTCGAAAAATCCAAAATGAGTTGTGCTGGCACTAGGGGTAAAAATCCCCTCAACTCAAAATCTTCCCACAATGCAACCCTGTTACCAGTTTCTTCTTCATCATACCTGCTCATATCAGAAAAGCATGTCTCATCTTCATCACCATCAACTGACACAAGTCCAGTCAGAATAAGTTTGTTCATGAAAGATACACATTGATTCCAGAAGAATGATCTTGCACTAGCCTGTTTTTCCTCCACATCAAAACCAGCTGCAATATCTGGATGACATGCCAACCACTCAATGAAAACTAAAATGGCTGGCAACAAATAGCTTGATGGAGCATCATGTAGTTGTGTGCATCTCTTCAAGATATACCCAGCAAACTCAAAGGCAGCTGTAAATGCATTTTGAAGCAGCACTGTACGCTGCAAGATTTCTGCATATGATTGGCCTTCTGAGTCCCTATTCACATTATGAACTGTGAATATAAGAATAGCAATAAGCCTCACAATGACCAATGCATTTGCAGCAGCATCTGGACCAAATTTAAGCTCTTCTTCAGGACCAGAAGAAAGGAGATCATGCAAATCACTAATCACTGAAGAGAATATTTCTCCAAAAGTTTCCAAGCTGTTAAATTACACACACAAGAAAATTACTATTTTAAAGAAAATGAAGAAACAAGAGGTGGAAGGGGATTAAACTAAAATACCTCGTCCGTGTGAAAAGGATCCCACTAAGTCGAACAAAACGAGTTGAGAAGGCTCTGAATATTTCAAATGTACTGAATTCCAGTTCTTTGGTAGTAGATTCTGTTTTGGTGTCCTTTGCTGCAAGCCTTGTTTCAGCTCTTCCTCTACCTCTCCCAGCTGATTGTGTAGGCAATGCCCTAGATGAAGGAATCTTGGCACCAGGCAACTGAGAGTAACTTTGACGATTCTGTAAAACATTGTTTAGTAAAACAAAAAGTTTCAACAGAACATTATCCAATGAACAAAGGTGTTAAATTTACCGCATATAAAAGCAGACTATCATTTTCCAGTTAACTAATAAATAATACAAGTAGCTGGTCACACATACCATGCAGCACAACCACAGGCATGCAAGCATGCAGATAATTGGACTATGCAATTGTTGTCATTATTATTATTATTATTATTACTATTATTATTATTATTATTTTAATAGTGGAGCTAGCAACTTTTTTGCTGTTAGTGAGCATCAGGATCAGTGCCCCCTAAGGTGGTGCACTTGTAATGGATTGTGAGACATGCACTAGTCAAAAAATTTCTGATGATAATAACACTAATGCACATCAAGGGCCAAGAAGTTGTTGACTCTACGACAAGATTAAATATGAAGCTTGAGTCCAATTCATTGCCACAGAATTTTGTGAATAACCTGTCGAAAAAAACAGCTGTTTTAAATTCAACAGCCATGCAGTATGAAATCCTCACATGACCCTAAAGTTACTAAGAACATTTGTATGTTTCAAAAGGCGCATATATGTATGTACATACGTATGCAGCATGCATCGAATAATCAGGATCCCACATCAATAATCCGAGCTGTTGGATGTGATCTACTAACTTTAAAATGCTTAAACACCAAAAATCATTTAATCTAAAACCCTTAGCCCTTGCATCAAGTCGTCAAAAAACAATATGTATTGCTTTATGTTATCTAAATTGTTTAATTTTTAACGACTTAATGCATGAGCTAGGGTTTCAAAGCAGATGATTTTTAATGTTCAAACATTTTAGAGATATTAAATCACATTCAACAACTTCAATTATCGATGTGAGATCACCACCATTCAAGTTCTCTCTCTCCTCTACACACAGGCATACACATATTCCATAAAAGTCTGAAATGGGAATTGAAAAGAACAATCATCAAGATGATGCTCGCTGGTCATCTGCAATCATTAACTCAGATAAATATTTATGCATCAGTAAAAATTATGACTAATATGTGAATTAGGCATGCCTCACACATCACATTCCTCCTCTCCTCTAATTTGAGTCTTGCATGGTGCATCCCCAAGTATTTGGACATTGGGAAATTAAACTTGAGTAGGCCTTCCCTCCCTCTCTCTCAAAAATTATGATTAATACTGCAGCAATATAATGAAAACTTAGGGCTGCATCAGTTATTTAGACTGAGCTTTGTAGAGATCAAGGTCTACTTCAGAAATTCCAAATCAACCCACAAGAATTGATTTCAGGTGGGTTTGTTTCATGGTAAGCTGGATTATATTTAAGTTAACCTCATCCGTTTGCACCCATGTGCCTTCTCTTAAGTGAGAACCAAACTCATTATTCCCAAGAAACAAAGTAGATGCTCCAAATAAGCATGAGGCCAAAAGCTAGTTGCCTAAGATTCTCCTAATAGCAACTTTTTATCTTATATGAGGAGATTCTTATTTGGCATTATTGAACACCTTTTCTTTCACAAAACTTTTTCTGCTTTGAGAAGGCACAAAATTGCTTCACTGGAACAGAACCAGCAGATATCCTAACATGTATTTTTTTTTTTGTCAAGTGAAACATGTATAGACCTAAATTATCATTAAAATATGCAAACAGAATATCCTGCTAAAAGAAGCTCCAATATCATACCAGTAAGATGACATGCCAAAAATTATGCATCACATATCTCTGACTTCATTAAATTTACCTCGAAGGCATTTACCTAGCCAGGTGTGCAAGTCTGTGAGAAGCATCTGCCTTGCAGTGACAAAGAGAAGCTCAAAGTCATGCACATCTGCAATTTTTCTATCAAGTGATCTATAACTGTAGTATTGACACTATACTTCGCAGTCAAATTATAAACAATACAGAGCAGATATTAGATATTATAGTGATTCACAGAAGCATATATAATCAGAAAGATTGCAGATGGCACAATTATATAGAGCATTTCTTTAAGTCAGTAGCAAAAAAACCTACCTTCTCAAATGCAATAATTAAATTATCCCTTGCTGTTGAAAAAGGATTATCCACTGCCAAACTCCGAAAGTACCGGTAGACTACTACCAAATCGTCGCCTGAGTATGATGCCAGTATCGCGAGCTGAAAGTATGATATTTATCCACATATTTGGAACATTAGAACAACTAGAATTAAATAAATACATGATACTCTAACCAATTATATTAATCCAACACATTACAGTGGCCCAATCTAAAATCAAAAAATTGATAAGAAAGAAACCTGATGATGTGGATTGCCATTTGAAGGACAAAGAGAAGCTGCCTGCTTGTAATAACTAGAAGCAGCCGCATAATCAGGACTAACAGAGTCTCCCTCCCCATACAGTCCTTTGTAACGAGCAAGGTCTCCCAAATAAATCAGACAACGGTGACAAGACATTAGCCCTTTTTTCATCTCAGCTGATTTCTTTTCATCTTTTGCCGGAATAATTTGATTCCCAGGGCTCTCAGAGAAGTAAACCAGAGGCAGGCCATACTTTGAACTGATTTTTAGTATAAGGTCATGATAAAATCCAGATGCTTCTGAAAGGAAGGTTTTAAAAACAGAACGAATTCTCTTAATTCGATCGGGCCGAGGAAGACTCTTTCCAGCATTCGATCCAACAGATGCTGCAGCATTGATGTGTGTCCTGAACTCCTCAATTCTCCTATAGTGCAATTGCCAAAGAACAAACTCTACGTCATGCTTTTCAGAAAAATCATGATCTTCCAGAATTATGGCCTCATAGTTCTCACGCATTTGGAGCCATATATTGGGGTCTGAAGGAACCTTCGACTGTGCTGACTTTCGCAGTCCATTCTCCAATTCAATATTCTATGTAAGAAACTTACATCACCATACACGACATATAAAGTATTTTTTTATAAAAAAAAAGACCAAATTCTTCTTACCTATGAACAAACCTAGCACAAATAAAATGAGGCATTGTATATCCATATTATTCATAGAAGAAACAAGATAAATATGCAAACCTCATAGTAGATAAGAGGAATATAAAAACCAGGCATCAAAAACTTTCTAGAAAGAAGAAAATTGTTGAATATTTGTGTAACGAAAAAGAATGAGAAGCTGTTATCTCATAGAATAATCAAATGAATCATGAATTACACATAGTGATAATTGACTTTAAGCTACAATATATACCAGGAAGTTCATAAATGCAGTACTTTGATCAATGATCATGCAAATCATGTCAAATTAGTAAGACAACAGGAGTTACATTTATGCAATGCCAATACAGGAGTTCAACAAAACTTATACTTTAGAATGCCAACTATATTACGAATTTATGATTAGCATAATAATGTCCCGCAAGGCACTAGTAGAATGTGGGTGGGGTGCATCATAACCATAACCACAATCATCTAGCCCTTTCCCAATAGTTTGGGGTCAACTTTATGTATCCTCCACCAAGTATTCCTATTCAGGGCCACCTCCAAAGTTATTCTAAGTTTCTCCATATCCTTCCTTACAACATCCATCGATGTTACCTTAGAACTTACCATTCTTTTCCTGACCACTTTCAGCACAAATTAAACTACATCTTCCTATTAGAGCCTCATTGGATCTTCCTGGTGCATGTCTAAATGACTTCCATTTGTTTAACCATATAACTTATCATAGCTCATAAAATTTGTTTGCAAAATATAAAATCCATTTTTAATTTCCCATATTTAAATATATAAATTGATCTAGATAAACATTTTTCTTGGTGTTAAAGAAGCACAGCTGCTATGTGAGAGCACAATGCAGAACAAAAATTTCTTTGATTTGAGCTGAACAATGGGAGAAAGTACTATCTCATTAATGACCCTAGGATCAGATTGTGATGGTAGATGTCAAATTTTAGACGACTGTGGGATGCCCAAATTCTCCACTTGCTACGATTTACTAAGCAATAGTATCGAAGAGTGGAATATAGGCAATCTCTATCTTTGATAGAACCAGAAGAGCCTTTGACACTCTTTAAGTAGTTGGGCAAGAAGACAGGAACAAGTGGCTAATATGCCCATAACATATAGATAATGTTGAGAGGTAAGAGGCACACATGAGTAACCAAAAGGGGCAAACCAATAATCTACGTTATTCCCTTCTCTCTCTTCTTCAACTATTTTCAAATGAGTTTTGTTTTAAACCTGTCCCACAAAGGATATCTTTAAGAAAATGTGTTGCTGCATGAAAATTTTGATCTATAGCAAATCCCATCCTTACCATCACATATAGCAGACAATAAAGTTATAACATTGTATGCCGTTTTTCCCTAATGTAGCAACCAACAATAACTTAACAAAAATCTGTCAATATTGGAGGAAATATTAAGAATATAGCACATTAACTGGCCAATAGCAAAATGGTTGAACAATGCTTAAAAAGGCCAAAAATGAAAAGGTGGATGGCCAATATTCATTTATCAAGACATTCATTCTACCAGTAAAAACTCTCAGCTATATATAACAAACTTTTAAATAACAACTGATCTAACAACACAATTGAATGCAAAACAGAGAGGTAAATACTTTTCACTATGACGTTCTAGGATGCCTGATATATATTTTCCATTGAAAAAAGATGGTAATGGACTAGTAAACAAACTATCTATCTTTACCATTCATGGAGTGCATTATCGACCTACCAAGTAATAATTCTGGATATTACAAACATGACCAAGTTGATAATGAGAAATGGCCAAATGGGTGCAACATCAACAACAAAAAATCTTATGAGGATAAACAAAAAGGCAGGATCAAGATCAACAATAAGATATTATAGAAGCTAAATAACTTACAAGTTATACACATACCTAAACATACAAAAAAAACTAAACATGGGAAAACCAGGATCAGCAGAATACCTTTTTGTAAAGACGTTGTGCAAGCTCCCGTGATGTGGGAGAAGATGAGTCATCCATCGGAACAGTCATCATCCATCACAAATACTTCCTTCAAGAAATGTAGAAGCTTTAAAATGCATCCAAAAATACAGTAAGCTAAAAAACGCACCGCTATACAGCATAAATAAACCCCTTAAAAATATATTACAGCGAAAAAATAAAAAACCTCTTCCAATAAACATCAACATAACATCTCTACCTCACACTCTTTTCCAATCTAAAACTTTGGATAAATCCCAGCTCGCAAACTGTAAGAAACAAATCCCGGCCAACAATCTGCCATACTTTCTAAACTCTCACCCTAACTCCTAACAATCCTTCGCCCAAATCCCATATTTCAACCCTAAATTACGACGCCAGCATGAAATGAAGAGAGAAAATTCCTAAAAACCAAACAGTGACCCCGATTTAGAAAAGAAAGATCAATCCAGCCCCTCATCGACGAACTTACCCAGATTCAACAGATCACGGCATAATCGAACCCCAAACCCTGCAGAAGACGAGAAAATTAGGTCGAAAGCGGGATTTTTCGATCGAAAGCCGCATCACCGCATCAAAGATCGGGAGGAAGAACAGAAGAGCATACCTGATCTCGAGACGAACGAAGGAGGAAGAGATAAAAGAGAAAGAGGGCGAAAGGGAAGGCGAGGATCTTCCCCGAGTGGAACGGGGCCCTTGTCCCAGACTCGCTTGCCGTCAAACGAGGGCGGTGCGACGAAAGACCGACCATTTATAATTTCTTGACGTAAATAATTGATTTAAATATTTTTTATTTTATTTTATTATTATTTTTTTAATTTAAAATGAGACAAATGAAAAGAAGTATAAGAATAAAAGAAAGAGAACCACCCCACTTCCCAATCGTCTTCTTTCCTCCATCGGATATGAAGTCCGCCGTCAACCATCGGCGGACGCGTAGAGCACGCCGTTTTTTTTTTTTGTTTTCCCCTCTCCTAATATATATTTTTGGTCCCTAAATTTATTTTGATCTTGAATAGCCCGTCGTTACACTTTAGCCTCCCATATTTAAAAAATATTGCATCCTGATATTTTGTTATAATACAAGAGTTAAATTATCAAAATAATTAATATATCATTTTGATGAGAATATATATAGTTTGATTAACTGAATTGCATACTAATTATTTTATCAATTTTAATTGAATTGCAGGTTATAAATGCATCTTATCAAAATATTTTTTACTCAATAATTTGATTTCATGATATAATAAAAAATAAGATAATTTGGAGCTTAAAATATCATGTTGAAAGCTGAATTGGTGATTACATCAACAATCTGATAATAGAGAAAGAAATATTATGTTGCATTAATGAAGCAAATGCAAAGCATAAAAAGTCGAGAGATAAAGATTGGAGGTAGTTAATAATGTGATGTTGAATAGTTTTGGAGAAATAGTTGTACATGACCAGGGGGAGAGGATGCAAAGATGGGAGGAGAAATTGAGTTTTTAATATTTAGTTAGAATAATAAAGAAATAAGCAGAGAGAAAAAAATAAAAAGAAAAAGGGAGAGAAGTTATTTCTCTTCAAATTCACTCTATTTTACTGTTTAAGGTGTAAAGGTCACAAAAAGATAATTATATATTTTTTTTGAACTCTTAAATCAAATAGTTTGGATAAAGTTCTTTCTCCTCTCTTTAAACAAAAGAAGGGAAATCCAACTCTTAATCTTTACTTTTTATTTATTTTTTTATTATTTCTTTTTTTTATCGTTTTATCTCCTTTATACCTAAGTATAGTGCTGGTAACATGATATAACCTTGTGTAGATAAGTTTTCGATTATAATTTTCTAATTAGAATCCAATATAGGTCAAAATTTTTTGAACTTCAATTTAGAGAGTCAAGCAAATGATAGGGTTTTTTTTTTTTTTGATGAGAGTTAAAAAAATAAAATGTTTTTTGAGATCAAATTGTATCTTCTAAATCAAGTTAAATGAGGTCTTTGAGGATTGATAAGTTGTTTTTTCTTTCTTTTTGGATTTTTGAATCATTTTCCATGAAACGATGTTAGATAAGTTGGATAATAATAAGTTTAACTGGAATAGGTCGCCCATAGAACATCAAGGTATATACTTAGTAGGTCATTGAAACAAATTATGATTATTGGATCTAATTAAGTCATCCAAGTGAACTTGCAAACTAAGTTAACTTGAAGCTTTCTAACTTCACCCAAGTCACATAAATTACAATTAGAGTTAAAAATGTTATTATCCTAGCTTTGACTTGAGCTAGAATCCAGCCCCAAATGTTTTATAGACTCTATTTTCATGGGACATATGTTCATATTCTGATTTAGGGCAAAGAGCGTTTGTTCAATTGCTCAAGCAAAAATAATTGTAAACTTTCATTAGACTTACAGATGTAGTGATATAATTTACAAAGCTAGAGGCATATACTTGATTAACCATTAATAATGTTTGGATACATAAATCAATCTTTTGAGCATTTAACTAACCTGACCATTGGTCGGAGATTAACTCTGATTGATGTTTTCAAAAATATTTATGGATTATGCTCCGATAAGTAAATCAGAAAATAAGATGTTTAACACAAAATAAATTTGAGCATACATGATTACCTTTTTTTTCCTATTAAAAAAGATACAATTTTTCTTTTTTCTTTTTTATGTTCGTTGCTTTATTTATAACCTTTGTTTTATACATTATCTAATTATCGCATGGATAAAAATATTCTCACTCTCATTAATGTTGAGGCTTCCCAGATGTATAGGGCCTTACCTTCGTATGTCAAGATATTACTTTATTATTTTGAATTCTTGACACATGGGTTACATTGAAGTAACTTTATTATAATATCAAGGCATGCTCTTGCTATGAAATTTATAGGTTCTAAAATTTTAAAAATATATTATCATGATTAAGCATCGATATTCTGCCTTAAAAAAAGTTTTGAGTAGTATTTTTGTTACATAACAAGTGGTGGAAACCTTATCTTAGATAAGAACCAAGTTTTCTTTAGCAAGGTAAAAGGCTACCTATCAATTACAACTATAACTACAATTCTAAACATGGAAGTGTGCGAGTGTGAAGTACATTAGGCGTTACGTGGACTATAATTGCACCCTTTAATCCTCCATCCCATCTGGTTCAAAACGGTATTTCCATGGAACTAATTTTGCATGGGAATTGGGATTTAATCTTGAAATGTTGTGAATTTTTCTAATATCAATTATGTAACAAAGAACTGATCCCCTTTTATTTAAAGAAGGGAAAAAAAATTTCTTGATCCCATGACAGGTACATGCAGACCATATAAAAATATAGTGCATCAACAATAAAGCCTACATATCGTTTGGTGCTTTTTTTTTTAAAAAAAAAAAATATTTCTTTTATTTTTTTGATTAAGCTGGCAGCCTTATGTTGTTTAGTGCTTCAATGGCCTGCCTATTTTCAACAAGCAATTGATGTGCCATGATTATAACTTGACTAGCTTAGTCATTGTCACAAGGAGGGCAATTGTTGCATGTGAATTGAAACATGTGGCATATTTTTCTCATAAAAGCATGGTTAACCATGCAGGTTTGTTGCACCCTTTTAAGCTGGAAAAGTTGATAATTATTTAGATATTTGGCAGGGCCTAATGCACACCTTTTGTTTTTATTTCTCTGTTATATAAACTTTTTTTATCATGATAAATATTTTAGGATGAAATTTAAGTGTATTTGATGTTGTTCTTCGCTTAACGAGCAACGTCTTCTTATTTAAAAGATAATATATATTTTAAACTTTACTAAAAAATAATGGCAAGCTTATGATGATACATGTATTATTTGTTAAGCAAAGAACTGCACTTCACATTAAAAAATTATGCCTAAATTGTACCGGCCTTATGTTCACGGGCCTCCACTCCTACCATAATTTATCAACTTCAAAAGCAAACATTTGCCATTCCAAATTTTGGAACAATATAACATGGCCTTATACTTTTGTAGCAGCATTTGTACTGTGATACAACTAAGATCAATGAAAAGGAAAGCAAAACTGAGAACAATGAAAATAAGGTAACGTATCAACCCAGTGAATTGTGTGGAACAGGTGACATCGAGAAGCAAATCAATACCTTAAAAATTTGGCAGGGAACTTAGACTTTGGTTCCGTTGTGCAATTAAATTTTTCACTCTTTTCTTGGGCATAATTTCAGTACTTTTCAAGAAACCATAGGTGCAAGAATACGAGCTTGATTGAATTGAAATATTTTGCATACAAACAAGCCTATGGAGTTTCAGCCATATGGACGAAATACAAAGGTGGACCAGCATCTCTCACTCCTTTCATCAAATTGAGATGAAGCTGAGGGAGAATCTCTCCAATTGAGACCTAAGAAGGCTAACAGATGAGAAACTATCCCTCTCCATTGAGGTGCACTTGTGTGGCAGCAGCAGTTCATTCTTCAGTTGAAACGCAAGATGCTGCAACTCTTTCTTCACCAACTCCATGATCCTCGTATCAACTTTACTGCCAAATGTATCCTGAATGTAGGACACATTTTTCACCTTCTCTCCGTCAGTCACAATATCAGCATGTAATACTCCAAAAATAATCTCATATCGAATAGAAAAAAAAAAAATAAAATGCTTATAACTCAAGTTTACCCGTTACCAATTAACTTCTACTCTGAGTTTTTAGGGTCGCATGGTTTCTTTCCGTTTGGAGCGTTACAAATGGTATATGAGTCGATCTAAGTGTGCGGAAGTTGATGGGTAAGAAAAAAGGGCCACCAAAGTTAGTGGATAGAAGGAAAGAGCTACTCATAGGATAGTGGTAGAGTTCCGCAGAATAACAATGGCTCCGCTTGGGGTAGATTCTAGCTAGCTTGTAATGTGCGATGAGAACGTTGCATTATAAGAGAAAAAATTGTAATACCCCAAAAATAGTTTTACATCGGATGAAAAAGAAAAGTTTGAAGGTGCTTGTAACTCAATTGGGCAAGGAGCTGGACTTGAAGTGTTACACTAGACCATGCTCATGGAGAATGCGCCTAACACTGGGAAGAAGAAAAACATTTTCTTAACATCATAATTTTAACAATGGACAAAAAGAGCACAAGTATGTCAAATATATACAGTTGATGACTGAATCCTAGCTACTTGTTCAATGTGAGATGCTCATCTCACATATTCTATGCTCGATTGCAGCCTCCAAGCATTTGATGAGTCGTGGTCTCTCATTTGCAGTATCCAGCGTACATCCATCCTTGTGCCGAATTTAGTACTGCTGCAACACAAAGTTTCTGTTTCAACTTCCCATAAATTCAGAAAATAAATCCTCATGATATTACTACAGAAGTATGGAAAATTTTGATAATTCATTTAAAGGCTTTCTCTATGTGCTCCTCAAGGATGGAAGATAACATATCTTAAGAAAACACCATGTTGACGGCTACTTATCTTAAGAAAACACCATGCAATGCAATTAAACACACTTGCTATGCAAAAAGGCCCATAAGAAGCAATAAAAGCATGGAAGATAACATACTGCATTTCTGTAAGCATGCATATGGTATCAAACATGAGTTTTGGTCGATCCATGCACTCAATATTCACAGCAGAATATCCTCTCTCAGCACAATGGTCAATTGACAGAACTGTCTTTCTCCCCTCTTCAACATGATCCATACTCATTGAGGAAAATGATGTACTTACTTGCAGTGGTGGACTCATTGAGCTATCACATCGAAGAAAATGTGTCTTTGAAGCCCTATGATTATCATCATGCATGAGCTTCAACAACATTGCACCTCTGTTAAGCAAGGACGGCTGATATCTCTGAGAAAAGTCCTGGTCTGTTGGTACTAATCATCTCTATGGCTGTGCAATCACCACAAGATTCAGTTTTGACAGCATTGTCATGGCACATTGGCTCTCCTGAGTTTTGAAGCTCCCCCTTGTGCCTATTGCCTATAAAGTTGAATGTGACTTAGGTTCGCATTACAGTCATGACCAAAGGAAAACAACAAGAAGATGCCTTTATTGTTTCGAAATGTTAGAGTAGTAATCATTAAACTTGGATTATCCCATAAATCCTAAATTCACCATGTTTTGGGTTAATGAAAGTACTAGTTGACTTTAAATACATCAACGGGATGGGATTTGATACAAGCTAGTTGTCATTTATCAGCTTTGCTTTTGAACATGATCAACTAAGAACCATGTGTGCATGCATAATTGTGGTGTGTGGTGGGTGTTGAGGGGAGTGAAGTTTGAACTAACCTATTGTATGTAGCTAATGACCTTGTTCGTAACCTTATTACCTAGCTGATCTTTCACAAGAAAAACCGAGCACATCAAAGATGAAAATATAGTCAGAGAAAATTAATTTGACCATTCTATAAATCAATTTGAAAGGCGATCGTGCCAGAAAAAATTAAGATCTTTATTTGATTAGTCCTCTGCAATAGACTTCACACAGATAAAATTTTGGCAAAAAAAGGAATAGAGAGTCAATTCAAATTATTCATTCTGCAATGCCTCCATTAAAACTGCTTCTCATATCTTTTTGAGTTGTCCTTTCACTAAAAAGCTATGGTCCCAATTATGTAAGCACCTTCATATCACTTCGAGACCCAAAAATCTCTAAGATTTATGAAGTGTCTGGAGGAAAAATTATATTTCTAAATCTTGAAAACTTGCTTGGAATTAGTTCATTCTTTTTACTTGATATTACATTTGGAAAGAAAGAAATGCTAGAGTATTTACTTCCAAAGCAACCCTCATATCTCTCATTATTCACAAGATCTTATTTTCTTTTAATTCTTAAAGCTGCATTTATATTGGTTTATTGTAACCTCAAATCTTTACTAAGTCTTTTTTGAGAGCCTTTTCTTGGGCTCCTCTCTTCTTGTAATTTATTATATATATTTCTACTATTAATAAACTGTGGAGCTAATCTCTCAGTCAGTTCCCAATATTTTATTTATATCATTTTTTTTTATTTTTAATCTAATTGTATAATATTTTATCAAGCCACAACTTGTTAGGCATTTATAATACTCGAAATTTTATAAGTTCAATCTGCTTGTAATTTTCAACAAATAAAATATAATATTCTTTAATACTTATAACTACCTTGTTTGGAAAGCATCTGCATTATGAGAAGATGAGGTAATTTTCTATTTATCAGTTAATATTCTTTACTTTTTGATTCTTATTGCGTGCAATGAAATAATAATTATATTATATTTTTATTACATATAATTATTTCTCATTATATTCATAGTACACATAGTTATTTTTTTGCAATATACAACAAACATAACTAATGTACGATAAAAAAATAAAAAAAAATAATATTTATGAACTGATTGTTAATTGGCAAAGGGCTAAACGTTGAAAGTCCGGTCTTGGAAAGACGAGGCATCAATTAAGTTTCTTTATAACCGCATCGATTCATTTCTATTGGAGACATCACCGCCGAAGAACGAAAGGAGTGGATGGAAAGAAAGGCCTCAATTCCGGGAGTCAATCAAACCACAATTGCTTTGAAGAGGAAAACATTGAGAGATTATATATATATATATATATATCGACAAATTGCACCATAAACAAAACTAGTGTACGATAAAAATAGCGGGAGAACATCGGCGACTTAAACATCCTCTCATCTCTCAATGCCTATCAGTTAAGCAAATCACCCAGAGAGAGAGAGAGAGAGGGGCAGAGATGACGCAAAGAAAGTGTTCATGAACGAGCGAAGAAACTTGACTCCCTGTTTAAATGGTGCAAGTGTATCCAGAAGGGGGAGTCTTGCCGCAGGTGAAGAGGAGATGGAGTGCAAGTTGGAGGTAGTGGTTGACGTTGAGGAGCTTGAGCTTGATGGTCGCGCACAAGCACGCAGCGGCCTCGATCTCCACGAGGCCTTCGAGCAGCGGGCAGCACTTGTTGACGACCCGGTCACCGATGCCAACGTCCACCAGCCCTCCCAGCAGGTCGACGCACGCGCCAAGCTTGAGCGCATACGCCGGGCACGTTGCCGGTGCCGGAGGTGGGCATAGGGTGTTTCCTGTCCCCAGGAGGTGATGGGCGGTTTACCGATGATGGGCACGTAACGGCCGTTTGGATTGGGGGCCTTGGGCGTCGTGGCGGGGCGTTGGCCGATGATGGGAGGGTGCTTAATTGGGTGGTCTTTTCCTTCGGTCGACTTAGGCTTGCTAAAATTTAATTCCTAATTGTTATCATTATAATACTATAAGTATTTTATTAATAAGTCTAGGTTGAGTTTAAAAATCAAATGTGATTAGTTATGAGTGGATAACATATTGTTGAATAGATAAGTATGATTTCAAAATGAAAAATATAAATTTTAGATGTTTTACTTGTTTCGTTTTCTTCCCAAGAAAAAATTCTGGCTGAAACTACAGCCATCAAACTGGTATCAGAGCATCGCCGACGATCCTCCGCCGAGTCCCCACCGCTCAAATCTCTTCCTTCTCATAGCAACGCGGTGCTCCCCTTCCGCGTTTCACCGAAACATCGAAACGAATCAAAAAAAAATACGGACGTAACGCAGGCGGTATCTAAGAAGAAGATACCGCTTCCATGCGTGCGTAGGCGACGAACCTGGTTTCCAGATATCGATCTTAAAAAAAAAATTCAGAGAAGATACCGCTTCCGTGCGTGCGTAGGCGACGAACCTGGTTTCCAGATATCGAAGGATACATTCAAACAGTCTTCCCACGCTCTTAAGGTGTTCGACAAAAGGCTTGAGTGTAGATACCTCCAAGCAGTCTCAAGTTTTGGAGATGGCGAATTCAAGCAATCAATCTGTAAGTGCTCAACAATCACAAGTTCCCATTTTTGATGGAGAAAACTATGATTTCTAGTTTGTGAAGATGAAAACAGTTTTTTTATCATATGATCTTTGCGAGTATGTGGAAGATGGGTATGATGAACAGGATGATACAGTTGCTTTGAATAATGCCCAAAAACAACAATTGAAGGATCAAAGGAAGAAAGATGCAAAGGCTCTAACTTTGATTCAACAAGGAGTTGCTGATAAAATTTTTTCAAGAATTATTAATGCAACAAGATCAAAAGAGGCTTGGGATATTCTTCAAAAGGAGTATAGAGGCACTTTCAAGGTAAAAATAGTAAAGCTTCAAACTCTGTAAAGAGATTTTGAAAATTTAAAGATGAAAGAAATGGAGTTGTTGAAGGATTATTTCACTAGAGTCATGGAGGTTGTGAATCAAATGAAGATATATGGGGATACTATTTCTGATCAAAGAATTGTTGAAAAAATTCTTATCAGCTTGCATGAAAAATATGACCCCATTATTGTTGTTATTGAAGAAACTAAAGATCTTGAATCTTTGAGTGTTGAAGAGTTGATGGGATCAATTAAAGCATTTGAGCAAATGTTGAATAGGCATTCCGAAAAATTAATTGATGGTACTTTTCAATCCAAGCTCAATGTTAATTTAAGACCTCATGATAAAGACTCTAAAGGAGAATCTTCAAGAGGTGGAAGATATACAAGAGAAAGAGGTAAAAACAACTCAAGAGGAAGAGAAAGAAGCAACTTTAGAAGACAAATTAATGAGGAGTTCACTCAACAAAAATATAGAATTATCAAAGAAGTAGCCATGTAGAGAAAGATTGTTGGTTTCGAGGAAAGCCTCAATGTCACAATTGCAAAAAATTTGGTCATGTCCAAAAAGATTGTTACTTAAAAAAAAATCAGCAAGCAAATTTCATTGAAGAAAAAGAAGGTGAAGCCAATCTGTTCTATGCTTGTCAAGCAGCTATGAACCGAAAGCATGATATTTGGTTTCTTGATAGCGGGTGTAGCAATCATATGACCAGCAATGAAAGAATTTTTATGGAGATTGATTCAACTACCAATTTTCAAGTAAGGATGGGTAATGGTGCCTTAGTTTAAGCAAAAGGAAAAGGTATAATTGTCATAGAAACAAAAAAGGGAATAAGATATATCCGCGATGTGCTGCTAGTTCCAGAATTGGAGCAAAGCTTGTTAAGTGTTGGACAACTTGTAGATCATGGATACTCAGTTCACTTTGAAGAAGACTCTTGCAAAATTTTTGATAAAAGAAATCAAGCTGTAGCAAAGATCAAGATGGAGAAAAATAGAAGTTTTCCTCTAACTTTCTCTTACAAGAATGATGTAGCTTTGAAGATGGATATAGTTGGTGACTCATGGTTATGGCATAAAAGACTTGGGCATTTGAATTTTCAAAGCTTGAAGAATCTTCAGCAAAAGAACATGGTGTATGGGCTACCATCTATACAAGAATTAAAATAAGTTTGTGAAGGTTGCGCACTTGGGAAGCAACACCGAGAAGCATTTCCAAAAGAGAAGGCATGGAGAGCTAGAGCACCATTGGAGCTTGTTCACACAGATGTATGTGGTCCTATGTCAACACCATCTCATGGAGGTAACAAATACTTCCTAACCTTTATTAATGACTTCTCTAGAATGACATGGGTATATTTTATGAGACAAAAATCGGATGTGTTCAGTATCTTTAAAAAATTTCAGAATTTTGTTGAGAGGCAAAGTGAACATTTGATTAAAGTGTTAAGAAGTGATAGAGGTAGTGAGTATAACTCGAATGAATTTGATAATTTTTGTGAAGATATTGGCTTGAATAGACAACTAACGGTTGGATACACTCCACAACAAAATGGAGTGGCTGAAAAAAAGAATAGAACAATTATGGAGATGTCAAAAGCAATGCTTCATGAGAAGGGGTTGCCTTTGTCTTTTTGGGGTGAAGCAGTTTCTACTGCAGTTTATTTGTTGAATAGATGCCCAACAAAAGCAGTGATTAATCAAACTCCAATTGAAGCTTGGAGTGGAAAGAAGCCATCAATGAATCACTTAAAGGTTTTTGGATGTATTTGTTTTGCTCATGTTTCAAAGAATGTTAGAAACAAGCTTGATAAGACTAGTGAGAAATGCATTTTTGTGGGTTATAGCTCAAAATCAAAGGGCTATAGACTTTTCAGCTTGAAGAAAAATAAGTTGATTATTAGTAGAGATGTTATTTTTAATGAGAAGGGTTCATGGGATTGAAAAGAGAAGAAAGTCCAAGGTCAGGCCATTATTCTCAATGAAACATCAGAAATTCAAGAATATGAAGATAATGTTCATGAAGATGCACCACAAATGTCTCAACAAATATGTCTAAGTTCATCATCAAGCTTTAGTTATTCATCATCAAGTATACCTCCAAGGAAAATGAAAAGTCTTAGTGATGTGTATGCTAGCTGCAATTTTTGTATTGTTGAGCCAGAAAGTTTTGAAGAAGCAATTAAAGAAGAGACTTGGAAGAAAGCTATGGAAGAAAAAATTAATGTGATTGAGAAGAACAAAACTTGGGAGGAGTTGAAAGACCAAAAGACAAAGAAGTGATTGGTGTCAAGTGGATCTACAAGATGAAATTCAATTTGGATGGTACTATCCAAAAAAACAAAGCAAGGCTTGTAGCTAAAGGGTATTCTCAACAACCAGGAATTGACTATGAAGAGACATTTGCTCCAGTGGCTCGGCATGATACAATTAGAATTCTTATTGCCTTGGCAGCTAAATATGACTGGTTATTGCATCAACTTGATGTAAAATCAGTGTTCTTGAATGGTACTCTGAATGAGGAGATTTATGTAGAGCAACCTCAAGGCTTTGTAGCAAATGGAGAAGAAGAAAAAGTCTACATGCTAAAAAAGGCTTTGTATGGCCTCAAACAAGCACCCCGAACTTGGTATAGTGAGATTGATGCCTACTTCAACAATAAAGGTTTTCAAAGAAGTAAGAATGAGCCAACATTATATATTAAGAAGCAAGGTATATCTGACATTCTTATTATTTCTCTCTATGTTGATGATATGGTGATTACTGGTAATGATAAAAGAATGATTGCTAACTTTAAAATGAAGATGAAGCAAAAATATGAAATGAGTGATTTGGGTTTATTACATCAATTCTTGGGCATTGAAATTTATCAAGAAGAAGGAATATTTATTTGCCAAAAGAAGTATGCAAAAGCTCTTCTTGAAAAATTTCGAATGGTGAATTGTAAATCAGTTTGTACTCCATTGGTTGTGAATGAAAAGCTAAGCAAAGAAAATGGAAGCAAAGAAGTGAATGCATCACTCTATAGAAGCTTGATTGAAAGTTTATTATATTTGATAGCTACTAGACTTGATATTATGTATGCAACAAGTTTGTTGTCCAGGTTTTTGCACAAACCTACTCAAATTTATTTTGGGACTGCTAAGAGAGTGTTGAGATACATTCAAGGTAATATTGATTTTGGTATTTGGTATGAGAAGAATGTTGATGCAAAATTATTGGGATTTTATGATAGTGATTGGGCTGGATGTATTGATGATATGAGAAGGATATATTTTTTCTCTTGGCTCAGGAGCAGTTGCTTGGGCTTCTAAGAAACAACAAACAGTGGCACAATCATCAGCCGAGGCTGAATATGTTTCAGCATCATTGGTAGCTTGACAAGCAATATGATTAAGACGTATTTTAAAGGATATTGGTGAGAAGCAAGAAAAAGCTACTCCAATCTTGTGTGATAACAAATCAACAATTGCTATGACTAAGAATCCAGTCTACCATAGACGTACAAGATACATTGCCATCAAGCATCACTTTATCAGAGATGCAGTGGAGAAGAAGAAGATTCAAATCAAATATTGCAGCTCCAATGATCAAGTTGTAGACATTTTTACTAAAGCACTTTCAAGAGACAAGTTTGAGTACTTTAGAGAATTATTGAATATCACAATAAGGAATTAAGGAGGAGTGTTAAAATTTAATTTCTTATTGTTATCATTATTATACGATAAGTATTTTATTAATAAGTTTGGTAGTTTGTTGAGTTTAAAAATCAAATGTGATTAGTTGTGAGTGTGTAACGTATTATTGGATAGATAAGTATGATTTCAAAATAAAAAATATAAATTTTGGATATTTCACTTATTTCGTCTTTCTTTTTGAGAAAAAATTCTGACTGAAACTATAGCCATCAGGGCTTCATGACGGAGGGCTCTGAGTGGTAGCCAGAGGCAAGGATGGGAACGAGGGAGGGGATAAAGAGAATGAGCGTTAGGAAGAGGTCTGAGCGCTTGGACGAGTTCATGGTCTTTGGGACTCTCCTACTGCCTCTCAATTTTTTATATACATAGAGAGAAATCAACGACGAGCGAGCGCATGCTATTATGATGTCCATTCATCAATCAATGAGGAGTTTGCATTGATAAAATCATATAACAGTGGCTTAAACTATAATAGCATACTCATTGATGAATTTTAGCTATCTATCATATTTCTATCTGCATTTTTAAGCTCATGGCTTCATTTTTGTTGGCTCGTAATTAATCTGATTTATAAGCTGATAAGGCTCATCAAAAATAGTTATTGAATCTATAAATAGTTCCTGAATCTATAGAAGAGGAGGGATAAACGGAGAAGGTAAAGCCCTAAAAAGGGTTCAAGATGATCAAGCCGGCTGGTTGGCAGTGGCAATCTTTCTTCTCCTACGTAGCTGTCAAGATCTGGATGTTAATCCGGGAAAAATAAAGTGAAGGTTTTTTTTTTTTTTTTTGAGTTATTCTTGGGACCATCATGTGGTGTTGCCAGAAGGAAGGGTTATTTAATCATGAGGGAAATCTTCCTTTCAATCAAATAGCCGTTCTGACCTCAAAGTCAACAATAAACTATAAAGCTCGAGCCTGAAATAAAGAAACATCAAGTTATGTATAACAAGTTCTTACAGCCTGATAGTGATCCTTTTTAAGTGGAACCATGTGAATGATATAAGTTTTGATGATGTATGAGCGAAGAACTTTTTTAGGTTTCAGAGTCGTTGCTCTGCTAATTTGACGTAGGAAACATTAAAAAAGTTCTTGAGCGAGGTACCATACACTCTTTAAAAAAAAAAAAAAAAAAAAAAAGCCTTCTATTTATTATTATAAAAAAAATTATTCTGAGCTCGCAATCGCCAGGAATGAGAAGCAAACAAAATAAGGGAATCTAACAAAGTTGGCTTGGGGGGGGAGGAATCCAAGATAAGCGTAGCCCCACGTAGAAAAGGGCCCAAAAGTAGCGTCGTAGTGAATCCAATCAAGTTGAGATTAGATTGTTATGTGAAAGGGTATTCAAGATACATTCATTATTATAGCATGAATTAATGATCAATTAAATTATGAATAATCTTTCTTAAAAAATATTCAATTCATCATTTCATTCCCTCCAGAGAATAAGTACATACATATTTATGAAAAAGACAGTTTGTTGGATAGTATATTTTTCATTATAATTTACACAGATTGCTTATATTGATGTATGAGAAATTATTTTTATGAGATTCTAAATCTTCTTTTTATTAAAAAAATGAAAACAAAACTTAGGCCGAGCTCAAATCAAGTGTGAGAACAAATGTTCAATCTTTCAATCTTGATAGATTGTTCGTTGAACAAGCTTTTATCAAGCAACGCTTCTACTTACTTTTGCAAGCTTAAGGAAATACTTTTGGATCTTTTTCATGAGATTCTATCATAAATCATCCTACCTTCATAGTGTGGGTAATGTGTTTAAAAGTAGAGTTGACAATATTATGTACATTTTGAAACCCAATTTAAGCCCTAAGTAAATTATAATTTAGATCATCCTGTCATTGGATTCTTAATTAATATATAGGTAACTAGAGATAAGTTCAATTAATAAACATATAAAATATCGAAGCATCATAGCATTTTTCATATTCCATTGCCCATACTTTATTGTTACCTCATTTTTTTTATAAAAACATATAAAACTAATACTTTTTTCTAAAAATGACACCGTACTAACCAACTTTATTATCATAAACTGCATCACCTAAACCTTTTGGGGGTTATGATCAATATATATAGATGTCGCACCATATTTTTGGCTTTATATCATAGATTTTTTGAGTCTATAAATTACACTAAAGGCATTGAGAAAACCAAAAGCAAAAAGTATTGATGTATTTGGATTGCAACACTACCATGATGCATTCAATGCATTAAATGCTTCACCAATATATTATATTAAAGAATGTCTTCTTGAGAAAAATTGTATTAAAGAATGTAGAATCTAAGGTTTATCAAATCTAGCTATAATAGTTGTTTATTATGTCTACTTAAGAAAATTATGATATTACTATTGGCATCATATGTTGATCTTCTCATGAATAAATTAGGACTATCTAACTACCAAACTGAAAGATTATGAATTAATAGATATTTTCAAATTAGCAAAGTTACATAGAGCTACCAATCTTTAGTTAACTAAATCGAAAAGAGTAAACAAGGGATTAAATCTATGATCTAGTGGCACATCTATTTTGATTATAAGAAGAACATATATGAAGATTAAAGTGTAGTTATTAAAACTACAAATTTGATGAGAAATTATCATAAATAAACTAGAGTTTTCAGTAATTATCAAAATTGAATACAAAATAGTTGAAGATTTTTAGCAGTTGCCAGCTATAGTTATAATTAGTACATTATAAACATGATGGAAGACAGTATTTGTAAAGATCCTAAAAAGATCAAGATAGACACTTTAATATATCTTTTTGTACCATTGAAGTAGTTCATATATTATTATAATTAGGAGTAGCTTGTAAAGTAATTTATATCTCATTCTTACGTTAAATAGGAGTGAGAATCCAACTAATCTAATTATTTATAAGCAATAAGTCTTTCACATTCTCATGTCGCAAACACTTGCAGCAAACAAAAGGCCACGAAACGAAGTTGGTTTCCTTAAACTCAAAGTTGTAGAGGATGGCCAAAGGGCACTCCGCTAGGTACGTACACAGCTAGCCCTTGTTCTTGCATGCACGTACGTGACCCACCGCCGATGTCCGGAAAGGATCACTCACTGCTAAAAGTCTTCGGAGCTGGCATGTCATTGAGAGAGGAAAAAAAAAAAAAAGCCAAGAAATAAAGATTTACTGGTTGCACCGAATCTTGGAGACTGGTCATCAACCCGAGAGAGGATGTGGGATGTCTGCAAGGCTTTTGGGGAATCGAGAGGGCTTTCCGGCCAGTCCGTGAATGGTCTTTGTTCCCTTTCATTTCACCCCTCTGGTGCTCGTCCTTGTGCGAATCCGTGAAATGGGTCCTGACACTCGTTTTCTTTCTTTGTTTTTTCTCTGGCGATGGATTTGCCTGTCGGGCTGCAAAGGCTTTCCCTTCTGACCAAAAACGCATGTTGTCGGCTGGAGTTATCATCGGATTCCGGCTGCCGCCGGAAGATCCCTCATCGCCCCTGCAAATTTTTGGACGCTACAGAATGTGATACTTTACAATATTCTAACCTTACCACTTTAGCTTGTATGATTTGAGGATACATTTTTGTTAAATATCAAAATTATCTAAAAATAATATTTAAGTTAAAAAAATAAATTATTCATGTTTTTTTATGCATTGAAACTAGCTTCGATATTTGTTATTCATTTTCTTTTACATTATAATTTTTTTAATCAATTACTAAGTTTTACTCATCTTTCTTATAATACTCTTTATACTTCTATACCTATACCTACTTTTTATACTGATCATACAATATTCTTTGTCATTCATGTTCAATTTTCTTATATCAAATTATACTTGTGGTCATATTTTTGATATATACACTAATTATATCAAAATTTTATTTTTTTAAATAAAAATAAAAATTTTGATAATTACGATTTATTAATTAAATAATATTAATTTTTTTATAAAATATTTTGATAACATTCCTAACTCAGGCAAAGGTTGTTGTGAGAGCAAATTCTAAGATCGAGCAACATCTTCTTGTGTACGATTGAAGGATGAGGCCAAATTTTATGAAGCATCTTTGTGTGCACTGCTTAGTAGCCATGCTAAAGGGCAGTTGGAAGTTGGGAGGGAGGATTGTAGAGACTATTTTCTCAATTTTATTCTTCATTAAATATGCTTAAAGACTGCAATGAAAGATCAAACGAGAGGTATAGAGAAGAAAAGATAACAAATTAACAATATTAAAAAAATTAATGAAGAGGGTAGAGGTCGGGTTGAGGGGAGGAGGTGATGCTTGAGACTATGGGTAGAGGTTGAGATTATTTTCGTGGCTTTATTTTTCATCATACACAACCAAAGGCCGCAAAAAAAGAAAAGAGAAATGAGTTGTCAAAGGATTAGAAGAAAAAAAAAAATGATATAAAAAAATAAAAAATTTAGTTGGAAATTAGATGGAGATCATAGTGATGCTATATGAATTAGGGTTTGCTGTAGATATAAAGAGTAAGTAAAAATCATGAAAGACAATAAAAAATTTTAGGGAAAAAAAAAAAGAGACATGTCACTTATTCGATAGACTCATCTTTTCAATGTACATGTCTTTCCTTCTATTTCATAAGTAAATTATATTTATAGAAATTTAACTCATCCATCCGATTCCTTTGATCGAAATATGAGAATGGTTAGGTAAAAAATTGATCAACTTTTTCGTAAAAATTATCTACCAAGAATCAAAGCCTAAAAAATTTGTATTTGTCGTCAAAAGAAGATAAAACATAATTTATTTCAAATAATTTCTTAAGTATCAATATTTAGGATCCATTTAGTCCAAAGTGTGAAGAGTTTAGAGTAGACGGGAGATTCTCATTATTTATTTTATATTGCAAGGAACGTATTATGCATGTAGGAACTAAGTTTTTGAATAAAAAAAACATAGTTCCACTTCTAGTTGCTACTAGGGTGGATGATATTTATGACTTGAACTAATTAATTATCAGATGTCAAACCGGATATTTTTTTTATATTTGGAAATTGTGCCAATAAATTGCATACTATATTGCATTTTAAACCTATTATTTAACCTCTGTTCAACCATTCTACGCTTGGTTGGGTCAATTCTCTCACAAGTTCTTTACCCCTTCTGTTGCTCGACCAAGGTATATGTCACTCTACATGGACGACGCTAGTGCTATCGTCACTGGTGAGGTCCCTCGGCGGCCATCATGTGTTGCACGTCAGCACTGTTAGCCTGGAAGAGCCTGCCATTTGCTCCATTTGTTGGGCCTACGAGGCTGGCCATCGCTGGCGATGACTGAGTCACCAACTGATGCTTGCCAGCAATTAACACGCCGAGATCAAGAGGGAGGTGGACTTGTTGTGGATCTGAGAGACGTTGTTGCAGTGTCCTGCTCCTGGAGTGATTTGGGAATGTCGTGTTGCATGAGAATGAGAGCATGATCGGAGAACCCAACCCACTTGCATGTCAATCCAGCGAGGAAGACACGAGGGTGCCTTGCAAAACACTAGTCGCTGCCATCAGCTGCGGCAAAGATCTGCAAGGAAAGTGACATGCACATGTATAGAACCAAAGTTGGACAGGGTTGCACTCATGGTCTGAGTACCCCCATAGCCATGGATGGAAGTTTTTGGAATTCCCATTGATCCAAGAGACTATCATGGTTGAATATCCTTCCAGAATAATACCTTCTGCGAATGATCCAAGAGGTTTATCCCTCAGCCAGAGAATCAATTCAGTGTTGTATTAGGATTATCGTAGCTCAAGATTTATCATGCAAGATGGTATAATTTTTGTTAGCTCCATGTACAAATACCTTAAATAAAAGGCCTGCTACGTAATGATTTCCACCAAAAAAAACTACAGGATATTGAAAAGAAATAAAGCAGTCCTGGAGAAAACAATTTCAACGAGCATATCAACCTAATAGGTGAAGAGAGAGAAAGAAGAGGAATACAGACGTATCCTCAGAGCAGGAATGAAGTGGTAAATTTTTAAGAATGGAGAAATTACTTCTGCATGAAAAGTAAAAATATATAAAATAACAGCCATATCCTCTTCCTGTGATGGCCATGATTCTTATTATATAACAGTCATGATAGCAAGATAGCAGCTAAAAATGGTCTTTGTTCAAGAGCTTGTTTGCGATGAGAGAGAGACCTCCAAAACCATGAATACTAATTGTTCTTTTAAATCTAGTGCAGTTCTTCACCTAATATCACATTCAAAAAAATTAAGAAATAATTATATTTTAGAATATAACAAGTTAACTCAGATATTAAAATGGGATTATCATTCCTTTAGAGGGCATTTCTTCATTTCATAAACCAGTATGTAGTAGAAGAGGATTTCGTTTAAACCTTCAGTTCTTGATAACTAAGTATGGTATAAATGAAGCATTAAGTATCAGTGCACAGATATGGTTATAGAATTTCACATTGTATCCATTTCCTTTCCCCTATCTAGAGATCTTTCCTTTATTATCTTTGGTCATGCTTGGTATATATTCAGATGTGTCAGAATCCTATCCATATAATGTTGCTTGCATAGGTTTGAAAAAAGGAAAAAATAAAAAATAAAAAATGAAGCCTTTGATTCAATGGATATGCAAAGAAACTAATCTCGCTTCAACTGGATGACCACACGAGCAACCTTCTAGCAAACAGCCCCTCATGGTTCCACAGCCGGACATCTAAATATGGCTACATTGTTATTCCATCATTCCCACCGATGGATATCATCATGATCAAGGGGAGGTAGAGGGAAGTGGCGACGTAGAATCCGCATGAAGCAGTAGTCACATACCTTCCCGTTAAAATTTCCACATAGCAATTTTTATACTTACATCTGTGCTTTTTAATGCACTTCTCCGCATACGAGTTGATGCATAAGTGATGTGGAAAGGATCATGCAGTTAGTGAGTTGAAACAATGGGAGCAATTGGTGAGATGTAACGTGGGCAACGCTCTGAGATAGAGGAGATGAGTGGAATTAATGTGTATTGTTTCTTTTATTTTGGGGACAATTGCTAGTGCACATGGCGAAGTAATACGAGCTTCAAGAACCGAGGAAGACGAGCGTTGCTCCGAATGATTTTGGTACCCGGTGGAGAGAATCAGAAGCATCGAGTATAATCCGATCCACTGAATGGGGCTGCAAAGTAGTACTTCTCAGGCCTCAAAGCTCTCTCACAAGGACTTGCGACGAGCCAGTAGTTAAAACACACGCGCACAATATTGGTATTTACACCTAGATATCATCATAATTATCATCGAAAGCCAATGATTTTTCCTGGCTTACACTTTGCACGATCAAAAGTCACTGCGGCCTGTCTCGAAGTATATGATATTACTCGTAACACAACGCAACTGGAGCCACCTCAGGCGCCATGAAGACAAAAATCATCCTTAACAGCCCCTATAATATCAAAGCCAAATCAACAAATTAGTCCGAGAAACTCAGTCCACAGTTCTGATGATTACGGATGAAAGTAATCGTGCACGTAAAGGATACATGAACAAAATGACAGCACGCCCGATGGTTAACGATCACAAATTACATCCACATGTCAGGGCCCAAATTACATCTCAAATGAACGGCAATAAAGCTGAGAATGCTTTGATTGGGAAAGCTTTGCATTTACTTTCCTAAATGAATGAATTTTCTTATCAATCGTGCTCGACTCTTTTTTTTTTTTTTTTTTTTTTTTTGTTTCCTTTAATCTGACTACAACTTCAACAAGAAAGGTGGTCAGCAGAATAAAACAATATGCCACGCCACCAGGCCTTGAATATAGGGAAAAATAGCTTATTGTAAGGCCCGTCCTTTGTATGGTACAAATAACTCTAGGATCCTCCTCTAGCTGAACACTCCTTAAGGTAAGGGATCAGGAACACACATCAATTAGAGCATGAATCATCTCAACCGCTCTGTCGCATTAATAAGGAATCTGACCCACCTACACTTTCTCAACTTAGCGAGAGACTCTTGTGTTTTCCCTTGCAGAAGATCCACATATACTGCTGCAAGCAACGCTCTTGGATTGTCGGGCAGGGCAGAGAGACCTTGCTTTACAAAGTGGCTGGCCTGCTCAAGATCCCCTTGCATTGCAGACATGGCAGCAACGTTTATATAAAGGAACCCACGAGCCTCCTCAGGCTTCAGGAACCCCATACCTCTAGACTCTTCTGCAGTTGTTTTGGTCCCTTCCACAGTTGCTTTGGCAGTTACAGAACCATTCGATTCCCCACAATCAGCAGCTCTCTCATCGCTCCACTTCTCTCTGTCTTCATCAGTGTAAGGCAACACAACATTTTTTCCATCTGACATATAGACTGATAACTGCTCTGCAGCTTCTTTAGGTCGGTTCAGGAGACACAGTGCTTCAGCCGCATATACATGACTAAGAAAGAGATACATTTTGGAACAGTCTGGCAGCTGCTGAAGGGACTTCGCAGCAACCAATGCTTTCAAGGGATCTTCTAAGCACAACCCCACGTATGCTAGGTCTCCTAAAACAGCTTGCCTTATTCTGTTGTTCTCTTTTCTGCACATGACCTCATATCCAGCAGCTAAGTTCTGTAAGGAGGTATTTGAGCCCATACCACCCTTTGTTTCATTAGGATCACAATTTCCACTGATTGCTGTAGATGCTGGTGTTGAATTTGATGCTTTTGAGTCACTGTTCGACATATTCTTCTGGTTTGAATTCTTTAGATTTATAGATGCTCCCTGGTTAGGATCAGCCACTTCAGATGCAAAGGCTGGGGCATCAAGTTTAGTCATTTTCCGATCCAAAGTATCCAATAAAAGCAGAGCATTGAGAAGGCACCGCCGAGCAAACGGAAGTGAGATCAAAATCTGATCATCACCAATGGCCACATCATCTACTGCTGTTGAATCTGAATAGCTATGTCTTGAGTTCACATGGTTGACAACTACTTGCCGCCATTTGCCTGAGCCAGCAACATGAACTTTAATCTCTCCATCACTTGAAGAATCACTTAGCAACCCCTTCTCTAATGCTAGTAGACTGCATTCAGCAAAACGAAGCCAGAAAAGTGGTCGGTTGCTAAAGACTGGAATGGCTTGATGAAAACAGCGAGCTGCAGCCAACGGCTTTCCACATACTAAATGCTGAAGCCCACAGTTGTACACGATGTGACAGGATCTGTCCTGTGAAAGAGCAGCAATCTTCAGGGGCTTCTCTGAACGAAGTGACAAGCTGTGTCGCAGTGCCTTGTTAAAGAACCAGCTTGATGCATGGTGGGACCTTTGCTGGTGAAGTATGCACCCAATATTGTTGTTATATATACTGAGCATTACTGGTTCTGTTCGGTTACTAATTGTATCCAAGAGTTTGACAGCCTTGCGATGGTTGCCACGGGCATACTCTAACTGAGATTTCAGGAGGAGCTCCGTGGATGAATCTCTACCACGCACCATGTTCATAGCAAGCTTAAGCTCACGCTTTGCAGTCTTCAAATTCCTAGTAAGAAGCAGAAGTCTGACCTTGTAAAGATGCATTTTTAGTTTTAAATCGGTGGCAGTAGCAGCCAAATCAGCTGAAATTTTTGAGTGATCATTTGGGGTTGGCCTACTTAAGTTCTGACTTCCGCCATCCAATGTTGAGTACAAGGTTTCATACTCCAATGCCTCATCAGATAAATTTCCCACCAGAGCGTTCTCAGTAGCATTTACACTGGCACTGGAATCTGAACTAGAAGCATCTGATGCAGAAATACCACTTGTTCCAGAAACTTTGAATTGGTTCAAAGGTTGCTGCTGCAGGCTTCCATTATCACTTTGGCTTGACAAAGAGCTAACACCAAAGGATTTTTCAAGATATTGAATTACATCCTATAAATCAGGAAACAAAATATCAAGGCAAAGAACAGAAGAAAATTCTAGCATATTGAAAAATTAAACAGAGCAGCAGACATCAAAGAACTTGTCAAAGGAGCATGCTCGGCCACAGCCATCTTTCCTACATATTTCCTTGGCCACTGTTATCTTTCCTACATATTTCCTCACAATTTTGAAGGGCTTATAGTGTCACATCAGCCACTGATACTGCAATGTTCATTCTACAATACCATGAACAATAATCACTTATTGATGGTCAGTTTCAGATATGGAAAAAAAAGTTGCAATTTTCTCTTTATCGAGTCATAGATGGTGTATGAACAATACATCCTGCTAATTGAATAGATTGAAGTTGTCTTCTCTGGAGCATCATGGTTCTTTTTCTCTCCTCTTTCTATTGAAATCCGTAAAATTTTCTCCTCACTTTCCTGAGTTCCCTCTTTTTCTTATGTTTTCTCAATCACCGGAAGCTCTATTGCCGTGATATAAAGTCAAACTAGTTTAGGTTTAGATGTGAAACTATAATAACCAGAAAACCATAAATCCATCTCTAATCTACAAAGGGCTGCATCAACTTATTTACTCCTTGATAAATTGGGGAAAAAATGAGTGCCTACATTGGATGTTAAGAAAACTCATGTTGAAGACTAGGTAGTGCACACTGGAAACAGTCCTTCACTAAAGGTCAAATGGAAAATTCTTAGATGGCGTTTGGTTCGCAGTAATATGATATTATTAAAAATCTTATATTTATGATAATTTTGCATTTAGTAATCAAATTACCAAGAATATAAGATTACTACGTTTGGTTTGCCTTCGTAATGTTAATTCAAATTCTCAAAAATGCAAGATTTAATATATATTATATTTTATTATAAATCCTTTTTATCCTTTAAGTGGTTGTCTTTTTTGGACTACAATATGAAATATTCTACTAAAACGCAAGGATTCTTTGTAAAATTGTTTTAGAAATATTATATATTTAAATATCATAAATATAATACATATCATATATTATATTGTTTAAATATTAAATAATATTCATAATATAAATAATATTAATTATATAATATACAATATTTAAATATAATAATTTAATATGCAAGAATGTCATAAATATTAATAATTTTAAATTTAATATTTATATATTACTATAGAAATATATAATAATGTTTAAAATAATAAAATTATATATTAATATTAAATATAATAATATAATATCATATTAAATATTTAAATATTACCAAGTACCTATTAAATATATAATTAGATTAAATATTATTAAATATTTATATGAAAGTCAAGAGTATAATCTGAAATTACCACACCTCGGTAATCTCAGATATCTATCTTTCGTATGGAAATCAGATTATCATAATTTGTGATAATCTTAGATTACCAGTAATCAAATGTTACCACTCAAATTACTACGTCTAATTGCCAAACATGGTAATCTGCATGATAATCTAAGATTACCAAGGTGGATTACCATCAATCAAATGTCCCTTAGTTTTTCACAAGACTTCAATTATTACAACCCAAAATAGAGTCAACAAGAAAGGAAAGAATTAAGAATGCAAGAACTAGAATCTCAAAAAAAAAGTTATAATGAATTTAAGGCTGCCTCGGTCCAATACAAATTAGCTACTAGACTCTTTAACTAATTCTATCCTCAACAAATATCAAGATCAACCATATTAAAAAAAAAAAAATCCAAAAATATAAGCAAAATATATGATAAAATTGGTGTTAAAAAAACTATTCCTAGGTTCTATATGAACTCTAAGTGCACTAAACAAATCTTTCCTTGCATAAATACTTGAATCATTATGTGAAGGCCCTTCTTGGTCAGATGAAATTAGTTGCCTTATCATCAATACTCCACATGATGTATCTTAATTAAAAAAGAGATGAACTTTTAAATGTGTGGCATCATGATCACCTTATATCAGATGCATTAACATGTCTTAGTGATTTTCATGTGCAATATTCATTCATCATGATTGTTCACGACCTATATCACATAGCTTTGAACAATTTCTAACTGGTTCTCATATATTTATCCTTGATTACAAGGGTGGCAATTTATGACCCAACCTACAACTAAGCTAACCACATTCGAAATTGGCATGAACAAATAGGTGAGGTTCCATTTCAGAGTCCTAACCTATCTAACCTATTCCTATAATTTAATAATTGGATCAAGCTGGCAAGGTTGCAATCCGATGCATTTAAAACCTGTTTAAGCCTTTTAAAACCTGCTCAACCCATCCAACCTATTATCACATATCTGACTCAGCTCAACCTAGTTAAGGTCTGTTGAGTTGCCTAATGCATTTTGGTCCGTATTATTAATTGGGATTAGAACAGACTGACACTGAATCAAAATTAGAAGATCGAAGTCCAACACCAAATAAATGTGGGGTTTAGATTAGATCCAACCCAACATATAATCTAATGTAGGTTGGATCTGATCAGGTCTTATTGAGTCAGGATTCGGGTTGGATCCTGCACAGCCTAATCCATTTGCAGTTCTACTTCTCATTTTCCCTTAATCTTTTGCCTCATATACCTTGCCCTACCTTTTCAAATTATTTTGAAAACCATACAATCTCTATTCCACCTTCTATAAAAGCTTTTTCTTCTTTCAAAACCCCATATTTTATCCCTAGCCAGGTCTGAATCTCCACTACAACAAAAACTTTACTTAACGTTTTCCCAGAATCACATTACCCACACTAAGCTTTGATTATTCATCACCTAGTTTTCTAGATAAAAATTAAAAAGAAAAAGGTTTTTTATAGTCCAGTTTTAAACAAGATGCAGATCTGATCACAGATTTTATAGCAACTCTGTGTTAAACACTTGCTATTCTGAATCCCATCAAACATTATGATCCTTGTCTCTCATGCAATTCTACATCAATTTCAGTATCAAAGCTTCAACTCAAATGTTGTTCTGCATCAGGTATGCTAACAGATACAAGTTCAAATTCAGGAAAAAGAGAGACCAAAAATATTCCAATGAACGCTCAAAGAAACTTTAAGTTGAATTTGTCATGGATAAGTGGATTAAAATAAGAACAAATGGAAAAGAAAAATTTATAGGATGCAACAGATGAAGAAGGTTGATGATCATGATGTCAATAAGTGAAGATTTAGCATTAATTTCGGATGCAATGCTAGCATTACTATAATATCATTATGGGGCAGTACGCAAGCTCTAAAGCAAGCAAGGAAGCATAACACTTTCAGCATGCGAACTTACTGCAGCTCTTGATGCATCTTGGGAACATAACGCAATATCCAGTAAGAGAAGGCATACATGAAGAGCTGTTGTCTGCACAAATGCAAATGACATATAAGAAAATAAAGCAACATAGCTTAGAATTGCATAATTAATAAGTAAATATTGATTTGCTATACCTCATCTATGGGTTCTAAATTTTGATATAACGGGTCTAGAACTGATAATGCATTTGCATAATCATGCAGATGATAAAGGATAACTGCCTGTTTACACACAAAAATAAGTAAGAAAGCTTTTAATATCAATAACGATATCAGTTCCCTTCAAGCATAAGCTTAAGAAACAATGAAAGAAAGAAATGAAAATGGCATATAGATAGCATACAGTGTTGAATATGATGATAGAAGTGTCGAACTCATCTGCAAAAGCATTGCTCCCAGCATTTGCAGTAGACAACTGATCTAGGGTAGTACTACTCCCCCTGGATCCTGATATAAAATTGCTTCCAACGCTGCTAGCAGCTTCAATTTGTTCCCCAGGTTTACAAGCTAGGTCTTCACTTCTCTTCTATATCAACATCAACAAATTGGTCCAAAATGTGCACATTTTCAGTCCAATACAAAATAGGACGATAACAATCAACAAAAAGATGAAACAAAAGGTCAAACAAAAGCAACTTCAAAAATAGAATGTTTATGCAATTACTACAAATTATCTACAAAAGCTTCAAATTTAAAGAGACCAACAGATTGAAACAAAAAAATAAATAAATTGAGGTAAGAGCCATTCCAAAACTCTAAAACATCAACAAACTCAAGTGACTTTCATTAATACAAATTATATGCAGCTTCCTAAACAATTATTAATATATACAAAAGTGCAAAATGACAAAATGAAAAGAATTTATCTACAAATGTAACTTTTTATATGTTCTGCTGCACTTGGGAAAGCATGAATGCATACATAGCAATCTAAAGAAATTACTACTTTCAATATATTAAAGCTGAGCACATCTCAGAGTTAGCAAGCCAGAGGCTGAACTTGCTCTTCAGATTCAGAAGGTAAAAGCGCTTCAGCATGTAACATGATGTGATGACAATTCTTAGGAGAAAGGATAGCTTGTAGTGCAAGAAGTGAGCACTGAGAATTGACTGTTTAAGAATATAGCTGTGAGTGCATTTGTGAATGGTGAGGCACTTGGGTGTGCCAGTGCAGAAGTTGGCAATGAAATATGGATCCACATTCACAAATTATGACACTGGAAAATAAACTTGTAGCCAAAGATCAAGGAAGCAAATACAAATATGCAAAAGCAAATCTAACAGAACAATGATGAAAAAATCATCTTAGGAAAATTCCTTCAGGTGCTTATAAAAGCCAGAATTTCAATTGGGGCTACTTAAAGGTAATAAGTCAACAAACTGCTAGCGGTATTATTAACCTGACTCAAAAAGAAAGAGGCATAAACAAAAGGATTTCATGCTATGAAACTATACACCATAACGTATCTAACTCAGAGCATACACATCCATTCTGGTGTATCATAACCATATATCATAAGCAATTCAGTTTTAGAATGTCTTATCACATTGATAAAGCACACATTATAACAAAACAGATTAAATAATATATAATTGATAACTGCTAATTAATGAGATGATATTAATTTTCACAAGTGGAAATGTGGAAGTCCAATGGGTCATAGATTTTAAGTTTGTTATAAATTCATAGAGATAATTTTAGATTTATGAAAAGAGGGGATCTATAAGACTGTTAGAGGGTTATAATTTGTTTAGGATGTTCCCTTTGTGCTTTTTCTGAGTAAAATTAGTGTCAGTAAGAGTCCCCAGATTGTGTTGTAGGGCATTTTCAGGGGTTTTCCATGTAGTGCATCATGGAGATTCAAAGTTTGTAATTAAGAATGTATTGTCAAATTTTGATATTTAATATTTTCTAAATACAAGGACTCTACTATATATAATTTTCATATATACTACCAAGTTACTCCCTATCTAAACTTTTCTTCTTCTTCTTCTTCTTCTTTTAAAGTACGAGTTCTTAAAGTTTCTTGCCGTATTAGCTATCTACAACTTCTTTAGCTCAAATAATATCAAAGTCATAGCAAAGCAAGTTCTAGTCAAATGGGCATCTTTTATCATCATAAAAGCTTGGTTGTAAAATTTTTATAGTTGAAAGGAGATCTAAGTTACAAAAACATATGGTGGTTACAAAGTGTACAAGATTTGTTCTCAAGTTAAATCTCTTGTTTGGTGATAGAAAATGCTTGTGGTTAAGAAACATTAATGATTGATGAGACATTGGAATATTAATACTATATGTGTTAGCTATGTCAAAGAAGTAATTTACAGCTAATGTTATTTTTAACTAGTAACAATTTCTTATGATTTTTGGTTAGTTACAATGTGGGCGGTAAAATTTTCTGCTTCTTTCGAACAACCAAATGCATAGCAACAATATATTTGCAAGAACAAGTGTTTAACAAATTAAAAAGAAAGAAAGTTGATTCGTGCATATTCTTGTAAACAAGATTTTAAATCTAACAAGGCCATTCCGGTTTTTTCTGTGGAAGGGATGCACAGCTGTCCTGATCAATTCTGACTCTTGAAACAGGGCATATCTTAAGAAGCGCCAATTGGAACGTCGGAATAAAAGCGGGATGGCCCCATCTTGATTCTTGGGACAACAACCCATCCCGGTGTTCCATAAGACGTTCCACCAGAACTTGAAACCATGCTTGTAAATGTTAAACCTTAAAAACATAAGTTAGCTAATTCATGCATATTCTTGCAAATATCAGACCGCCCAAGACTATGAATATTCTTGTTTCAAAAAGGAGGGGAACTATGCATAATCTACAGGTATTCAAATTGAGGATTTAATTATTATGTGACAATAGGATGTTGCCTTTGCACTACTACATTATTTACCATGCCATGCAAAGCTGTACCTAGTTTGATGCTAATGGCATTTAACCAAGCAGTGGTGCAAAACCAATACTGTGCCAATTTCACCTATTGATTAGGCATATGCATGGCTATCACTCCATGCCATACCAACCAGCACATAAATCCATCAAACTAGGCTTCCACATTATTCGGTATCATAATTCATAGGATTGAAACTGAAGAGGTTATATATGCCTCAAGGTTTATGGGCTGGATTGCATCAACAACTAATAAATAACTGAAAAAGATTTTGAGGCGGTTATCTTAAACAATGGAGGTAGACAACTGAAGGGTCAGGTATTATTCAACTAGTCTTAAACACTGGAGGTGAGACAACTGAAAGGTCATTTCTTATTCAACTTGTAAAAACAATGTAACAAGCTTATCAAAATTTATTAACAGAAAAATTAAAATAATAGAACAACTATCAGACACCAATAGATGCATAAAATAAGAGTATTAATTTTAAATAAAGATTGTATATGCAACAAAGCACACAACCATCCCAGAATAGATTGCAACATGAGGCCTCAGTGATACAAGGTCACCTTGTATACAATTATATGGAATCATTACAGTGATATCAAAAACAATAAACAGATAATCAAAATTATCTAGTCCAACAAGATTTCTGTTGTTCCCATTCTGGATATAAAATTATCTTACAGAACAGTCAGAATAGCTACAAGCAAAACATGCATAACAGATTGGTACGTCAACCTTACCTTAACCTTCTCAAACACATCAAGTAGCTTCTTTGGATCAGGACAACCATCATGACAGAACTCTGCAACAGCTATGTTATGCAGAACCTGAAAAATAAACAGCAGGTTGACACAGGAAATAACATGAAAATGCTAACCAACCCAACACGATTGTTTTACTTTTGATAGGTCAATCACACTGCAAATAATTTACTTAGAATATGTCATAAAGGTTTTTCCAAATGAAATGACAGGCCAACACATAACAAAATAGCACAACATGAAAAAATTCACTCAGCACCATGGGAATTTGGGATGCAAGGCTTTATTAGGAAAGAATATTGACCAACAGATATTATGTTGATATGAATTACTGAGATCAGTTAACAAAGACCAAATCTGAAGCTTGTCTGGACACATCTATGCATGGCAAAAGGACTGGCACACAAAGGAATTGAGTTGATCTTCGGTGGTACTTAACAACTTGAGAATTTAAGTAATATACACAAAGAGATGAGGAATGTCAAGATCCAAAAGGCTATCTTGAAAATTGCCATGCTTGAGCAACGTAACAAAGAATAAATAACATGCAATACTTGAAAAATGTTTGCTGGCATCAGAAAAGTGGTGCTACAATTTTGAAGGAAATAAGTCTCGTAGATGATCATGTGTGGAAACAAATCTAAAAGATAACTTGTCAAATCAGGACTACAGATGATATGCAATAAGCGACTTAGAAGCAAGGTCTCTAAATTAAAGTACTGACACATTTCTTTTACTCCAGGTGTCATCTTAGACCAAGGGAAACATAACATTTATTCATTGTAGCAAACCTATCTACATCATGTTCCTACTTGTATCCTCGCTCCTTGTTTCAAAAATCAGAGACAAGTGCTTCAGATCCACCCCATGGGAACCATATATTTGCAATGTTCAAGCCTTTAGGATAGATAACGGATACTCATTGCAGCCTCACATGGATGAAGCTCCGCCCCCCCCCCCCCCCCCCAACACACACACACTATAACGTACCTAAAGACCAACTTGGAAGTGAACACCTAGGCACCTTGAGCTGAAGTGTTTGTCATTATCATTTTCATTTTGACAGTGGTTCTTTTTCTTTCTTTACTATTTCTCATTACCTTTCACCCCAACAATATAGCTAACATTGCACGATTTCATATTAGCTCAAACGAACTTTGGAAGAATTGTAATGACTTAATGTCCATGGGCTCTGATATGCATAGTTCCATCTGACCAAATAGGTGGCTTCAAATTACCAACCAACCCGTTTATAAGGGATGGATTCACTCTAGTTCAACATGCCCCTTTTTATTGAATCAGCTACATTTAAGTGGGAAAAGAGGGATCCATTCTCAGATCTTGCAACTTTGTTTCATACATCTGCAATTTTACATGGAAGACCCAACCCATGTGTTTGCATGTTGATCAAGGGATTTGTAATGAAATAGAGGGGGAAATGGTTTTGGCTTTGCTTTAAAACAGTCATAGAAGCTGGCAGGGCTTGGATATGATATCTTTACAATGACATGGAATAGGTGGAGTTTGTCATCAACAAAATGGTAATAAGGTAGTCAAGTGGTGGATGATAATGAATAGCCAATGGGATGAGCAAGTTCTAAAAAGCTTGGTTTGAGCTTCAGTTACAACTAGCCAATTGAATGTTAGTATCAATAGTTCTGGTCTAAGTTCCAAGTTCCAGAGTTTCAACAAATAAACTTGAAGGATTACAATATTAAATAATAAAGAAAATAAAATAATGGAAAGAAACAAAGAAAATATATTACATGACAGAAGAAATATCCTCAACATTTGCTTTTATGATTTAATAGCATTGGAGGCAGATATATATTTAGAACAAATATAGGTTTTCATATTTCCAAACGTCTCAAAATATATCAGGGTTTTCTTCCCCCAGTATATTTTGTACGGCAGATCTTTAGAAGTTCCAAAGCAATACATCTGGTTCGCCTGCCACACCATGGATGACTGTGAAACTAACGAGAAAATGATGGAGATGGTGAACCATTAGTCTAAACATCATTGGCAGAGTGTATATTCTTATCCCCCAATCAAGACATGTGGCAGGCAACATCAATAAAACCTGCAGGACAGCCGTATCAACTGAATTTAATCAACAAATTTGGGCTTTTTTTCAATGAAATTGATGAAGGGCATTCGAAAGAAGCGATTCTTTAAACTCTAAGGCAAAATCTCATAATAAGATCCAGTACCTTAAAATTGGAAAATTGAACAGCATAGCACGGGCTTCCTCGTCTTCCTCAACAAAAAAAAAAAAGACAAAAAAAGAAAAGAGCGGAGTTCATACCTTCGGATCTCCTTCTTTCTTCTGCAACAGCTGCTTCAGCACATCGATACACTCCGGGTAGCGCCGGCTCTGGAAAAGAACAGCAGCCTCCTTGGCCAGTCCCGCCGTCGCCGACAAAAGCCCATCCTCCTCTGTGGACCCGTCCCTGCCCGCCACCGCCGCGGGAGACCCCGACGAATCCCGATTGTCCATTGTTCGAATCAATCAGCTCCGATCCGATCACAGAAACTAAACCAATCCCCGCTCCTCTCACGCCACCGGAATAAGGCAAAAGCAATGAAATTTCGATCGGGCCGGGGCCCGAGGGCAAGGGGTTATTTTCCTCCACGGTAGGATTTTCGAGAGGAGGAGGACGAGATGAGGCTTTGAGCGCGGAGGAGGGAAGAAGGGGTTTAGGGTTTGGAGCGGCGATTCCTTGGAGCCGTCGGAGCCATACAAAGCCGAGGTGGCCAGAGAGAGAGAGAGAGAGAAGTGGGGAATAGACTATTTTTATTTTTAGCTTGATGCTGCGGACGGTGCAAAGAGACTTCCAAGTTCCACACACAAATACACGCCCTCCCATTGACGGGTTGTGAAGGCCCACCTATGGGAGAGAGATTGTACATTTGGGTGAAATCCATGTAGGTGTCTTGAGTTTTTTTAAACAAATGGGAGAGGTTCTTTCACTATCGTGATGCTTAATTAATAGGAGAAATAGATTTATTTGCCCCCCCTTAGCGTAGGGTTGCGGAACAGCGTGCAGCCCTAGCATGATAGCATTTGCGAATCATAAAGGAGAGGTCCATCCCCTTTGGAGCACAATTTTTAAACTTTTATAAAAATAAAAATAAAAATATTTTTATCCCTACTTAAACGAGATAGGGATGGAACTAATTATATCCTCACTCTATTTCATCCAATCATATCCTCGTCCCATATACCTTATACTTAAGTATTTTAATATTATATATATATATATATATATAAACATTTTTTTCTAACCTTAATATTCATTATCTTTATTTTTATTTTTAATTATATTATTAATTTTATATTTTTTTAAAAAAAATCATATATATCATTTGAGAAGGGAAAGGATATAATGAGGATAGGAATAAGATAAGGATAGATATTTATCATATCCTATAAAAATAGAGACGAGGAAAAAACAGAAAATTTTGTTTATAGAGATAAATGGGACAATGATTGAGATTTTTGGCTCCATTCCATTTTATCATCTTTTCTAATTTCTAAAAGCTAACAAATGAAAATTTCTCAATAAACTTTTTCGAAGCGTGAAATATAATAAAATATAATAAAATATCTGCTATAATTGATTTTCTTTGGTAACCTTTGCTCTTCAAAAATTAAACTTTTTTGCTAACATGGGGGTGCGATTAGGCATGTGCCCCTATTTTGCCATGCCATGCAAACCCCTTGCATGACCAGCCATATTAGCACACATGCATTCATGCAGGGAAGTATGATAGCTAAAAATAAAAGGGGATTCAAATTATTGCTAGAAAGATGGTTTAAATGGAAGGCCAATGGCAGCTAAAAATAAAATAGATTCAAATTATTACTAGAAAGATGGTTTAGATGGAAGGTCATCATCCTACATGCAAGAGATGATGTAAATGTTCAAGTCCAACACGGACATGAGCAGTCTATGCGCGTGCCACAGGATGGTGAACAGCGTCTTGATGTTGCATCCTCTAATATCGCATCAGCAAAGCCCTGCTGCCTTTGAACCATTGGGTAGCCACTGTTGTGCATTGTATCAGCCTAGAATTGTCAGGTAGAAGGAGAGCTTGAAACCAATTTTTGAAAGAAAATGCAATAAAACGCTTGCTAAAACCTGTGACAACTGGTCTATCTCACTGGTCAAGAGTAGGATGGTTGTAACAACTGATCAAGCCATCCATTTCCAGCTAAAGGTGTGCTTGGGCTTGATCTCATTAGATCAAGTGGGATGAGGGTTAGAGTGAGCATCCCAGATAGAAATTAATGAAACAGTTCAGATTTTAAGGTGCTGCAGTCTATTTAACTCAGCTAAATTTTTTGTTCTAGCTATATACTTGTTCCCCGTATCTTCTCTTCTATCTTTGCCTTGTTTTCCCAGGCTTTGTTTGGGATAACTAACAAAAGCCAACAATAATTATTTTTTATTAATTGTATGAGATAGTTGTTTCCAACAACTATTTAGACTTTTAAAAAAGAGAACAAACAAATTGAGCCAGTCCAACACGAGGGTGATATGATGACATAAAAAATGATCTTTATTATTGGTGATGAATTTTAAATTTAGCTAGAATTAAGTATTAATTTCTTTGCTTTGATTAATTTGAGATATCTTTAGGCTTATGTTTTGTGATTTTATTAACATATCCTATATTTATTATGTGCGTTCAATTATCATACTATTTTATCTTTTTTTAAGAAAATAGAGCCTTAATTTTCTTCATTCATCCCTACTTTTTCTTATACAATGCTCGTATGTCCTTATAATTCATATTATTTATAGCACCATACATAAATAACCAAAAGTAGCATATAATTTGCTTTATTACGTATATGTGCAAATTTAGATGATGGGAGTATGAATTTAAAAAAGTAAGTTTAAATGATGGAAAAGATAACTAACTTAATATCATTCGATCCATGCCCTAAATCATGGTCTACAAAGTCTGAAGTACCCTTAAAATAAATTGAAAATGCTTTAAAGGTCCATTTTGATGCATCAAGTGATCAGTAAATGAATGATTATTTAGCCCCATAAGAAAGGATTATTCTGATCTGTGGTCGCAAAATCATTCAATCCACTTGAAATTCTTGTCTTCAGCCCAGGGTGTGATCAATTTTGTCATGCCCAAAGCATTAATGCAATCATGGGATGGTTATCAAAGAATTGAGGTTCCCGGTGATCAACCTTGTGGTGAAAGGAAGCTTGGCCAAACCATGATTTGCCTCACGTTACCTTGTCATGATTGGTTTACTTTGATGAACTTGATCAGATGAAATTAAGCTGATATAATCTAACTCACATTGTCCAACTAAAGAACAAGCTTAATTAAACTATCTATTAATTATTGTGCTTTAGTTGTTATATTTTGCTCATAGTCTACTCTTATGCAGGGCAGCCCAAGTAGTTTATAATTATGAAATAATTTTTGAGAGTGTTTGAAATGAACACTTTCAAGCAAATTTTTAAATAAATTAATCAACATTTGAAATTTTAACTTTCGAAGTGCAATAAATTATTCTTAAAAATTTTATTTGTACTCAATTTCTGAAATATAAGATTAATAAAGGAAGATGTTAACCTTTGATTTTTAAAAATAAAGAATTATCATGGGAATTTGATCTCTTCTAAAATAACACGTTCTCTTTTAAGCTGTTTTTGGGCTTGACTCACTTCGTTATTTTGCTTGTGGGCCAATGAGTATGCATTGGTCCGACCCACTGTCTCAGGGGTTTTAAACCCTGGGCTAATCTTGGGCCGAGTCCCGACCTTGGCTTCCAGTTATATACACGGAGCCTTCATCACACGACAAGCCTTTCGACATTAGCCTGACCCAAATTAGGCTGGAGCTAATTTAGTCCAGTTGGAACTTAAAAGTTAGATTCTAAAAAAATTTTTGGATCGAACTTGAGCGATTATTTGGTCTAATACAGAGCCAGTCTAAAGCCTAAGCTTGAAGAAGGCTTAAAGTATTGGTTTGCAATTAGCTCGAGCCCAACATAGATCAGATCTAAAAACTTTAAAAGTAGTAGGCTTTTTTAATTTTATACTGGATTTTCTATTACGATATGGAAATGGCTTTTCATATCATAGCAATTTTTTTTTCACTTAAAATCAGATATTTTTAATCTTTATTTTGATCTTAAGTGATTAGATGTAATTATTTTAAATGTTACTTGTTTTTATGTAGGTACTTAACAATTAAAAATTTACTCTAATTCAGTCATCGGCCTAAATAGATTACTGTGAGTCGATCTGGTTGGATTTCAGATTGGATTTAAATCTGGACTTAGATTGAGTTTAGGCATGTATTTTGAAAATATTTTAGGCCTAAGTCGACTTAAAGCATGGAAAATATCAAATTAGGCTTGCCTTGGCAAAGGGAGTGGCCTGATCTGCCCAACCTATTTCTATCCCAAATTTTAGCATCATTTCTGATGCCCTAATCACTTGGGTTTGGATGGGAAGCCTAAACCCATCTATTTAGAACTCATTTTTTAAGAGATGATCACACAAAGTAAAACTAGCTCTTCTTGCATTCCTTTCTTATACAAATTAGATGGGTGGGGAATTACATATGGTTTTAACTTTTCTTCAGGTAAGGATGGGAATTATAGGATGAGAAGACTTCGTAGCTTCTTTTTTTTTTCTTTTTTAATAAACAAAACTTAAAATTTAAAAAAAAAATCATGTGAAACATGATAGGCAACTCACTTTTAACATTTATTTTAGCCAAAGTGTTGAGGACTATAAAGAGATTGAGCTTTAAGCAAGATTAAAACCAAAAGAATAATAATAATTAAGCTTAATTATTGTTTAGCCCTTCAGTAGCTTGGGCTTTAATATTTAGCCTATTAATTGGTCACTTAACATCTGATTATTTCTTTAATTATCAATCCCTCTTAGTGTATAATAAATGTGTTCAATAATAAGATAATTATGCATGGTAAGAAGATATATGTATATTTAAAAGGACTAAATGTTATATGGTTAATTCAGGACATCAACTAACCCTAGTAATTAAAGTCGAAGCAAGTTGAAACATGAGTCAACCTAAGAATGAGTAAGCGTCGGCTGGATCTTAAAACTCGTCATACCCTATTAAGCCTTTGAAATCTTTAACTCGTCATACCTTGTGACAGTATATCTTCTTTCGATTACAAAGTAACTGATCACTTTCAACGCCCATATTATCTTCTTCCAATCTCTCGCATGCTTTTACAACAGTTAAGTATATTTTTTTACTCTTTAATATTGAGTTTAATGAACGTAATAGCATGTAAGCAACCTTGTTTAGCATAGTTTAGCAGGAAGTTCATCAATGTTTGTAGTTATAACAAAATATATCTCTTTGTGAGTTGGATAGGACTAAATTATAGTGCAGAGGTTAACCCACTGTGAGTGAGAGAGAGAGAGAGAGAGAGAGAGAGAGAGAGAGAGAGAGAGGAAATGAGGAAATGAAAATAGGATGGAAACTAGTCCAATCTTGCAGATAATGTTTGCGTTTTGCTTGATAAATAGATGGTGAAAAAAAAAAAAGATTATAATTAGGGTTGAATTACATTGTGAGTTACATTGTGAGGACCAGAGATGGAGGCATGATAGAATTAATGGACTTCATGGATCCACATTTGGAGGACTGGACATTGAGGGATGGTAGGATTCATGAATGAGAATCCATGTAAAATGAATTTAATTTCTCTCTCAAACCCTAGGGCTATAGACTGTTGTGGACAGAAATTATTCATGCTTTTAAAGCATTTAAGGTGGAGCTATAAATAGATTGATAAAATATTTCATGAATTTTGATTTGAACAAATAGCTTCAGTTGTTTTCTCCATTCAATTGCCGAATGACAAAATAAATATTATAATTGCCACTATTCTTATTATAGAAACATTTGGTAAACATTCTTTAGAATGTGGAGCTATAACTTTTAATCTCTATCGATTAATTCTATAAGCCTAATCTCTTTCATTCAAAATTATTCATTTACCGTACATACTTATCAAAAATTTTTTATTTAAAAAAATAGCATAGGAGCTTTTTTTTATTAAAGCACGGTTCACGAAGAAATCTCGCTTATCGAATATCTTTTGATGATGGTTTCAAAGGGGGCCACTATATAGAGTATACCATCGTGAGTGAAAGGTAGGGTCAAAAAGACTTTTCTTTTGAAATAGGAGATTGATCTGACCTAACCTTTTTATTTACCAAAAATTAAAAACCATATTAGTTGAGTTGAAAATAGTTTAAAAATGAAATCCAGAAAGCATAAAATTAGGAAATAGATGACGAGGCTGGTCCATTGATACGGTCCCTTCATGTTTACATTTTTACCTTTTCATGAACTGAATAGAAGAACTCCCCAAAGCTTCTGTTGCTTGGGTCATTGCACTCAAGCGTGTGCTTGTTTGCTTCATGCGTCGTCGTCAATGGCTCCAAACCCACATCAGTGACTTGACCGCACCAAGGCAGCCTTTTATAAAGACCCTCCTCCTTTCCTCCACATTTTCTCGCCTTTAGGAAACCCAACAAAGAGGGGCACCTCGAGATAGTCATTCACAGAGCATCATGGAGACAAGTCTTTTCGAACGAGTGGGGAGGAAAGCTTCAATAATCTCATCCAAACCAAGAGGATCACATCATCCAGTTTGGGAGAGACCAGTGCCATACAGCAATGCCAATTTCCCAGAGAAGATCAACTTTCAACCAGGGCTCTTATGGTGCTTGGTCTGGTTATTAGCGACAGCAAGGACTCTCATATATGCTGTCATGCGTAGATTATTAATATTTCATTTTCTAAGCTAGTAGCAGCTTGATTTGATTTATGTATTGCTATGTACTAGTTTAAAACCATTCAGATTTGGCTGAAAGATAACTATCATACTATAATTTTCTGGATTAAAGAATCCTTAGATGCTCCTTATCATAACATCCTGTAATCTTCTCACATTTTCAGAGAAGGGAATAAGGTGGCTGATTGGTTTGCTCGCAAATCACTGCAAGGGGACTTTTCTTTTAATTCTTTTGATTCTCTTCTGACAAGCCTTTCTTTTTTACTTGATATCAAGGCTCAAGGAATGCCAATATTGAGACTCCAGTGAGTATGTTGAGTCTGTTTTGGCTTGAAAGGATCGAAACATCTTTCTACTGACGCTACAGGTATATGCTGGTGTTATTGCTATTGCATTCAATTTAGTTTCTGACAATCCAGGAAAGTTGGGTGTTTACTGCTGTTGGTTTGGTTTCTGCTTTGTTCTACTTCAATTAGGTGCTGTTGCTTGTTCATGAGATTGGTATTATTATGACTAAGGTTCCTATACAATCTACCATGCTTAAAAGGTGTTACAATTTTTCTCAGGAAAGAGGATGCTATTATAAGTGCCCTTTCTGACATGTTAAAAAGTTATCCATGGCAAAAGGTTGGGCACATTGCCACACATGATTTATCATGAACCTGGATGACTCAAGCTACAATGGCACTAGTGGTAACATGTTAAAAAGTTATCCATGGCAAAAGGTTAGGCACATCTGCCATGCATGATTTATCATGAACCTGGATGACTCAAGTTACAATGGCACTGGTGGTAACTGTGACGTCTTATAAAGTCTGTGAATCCAGTTAAAATTTTGAATTATATTTTTATCTTTTACGTTAATAGTTTGAAGAATATATTTTTACGGTATTCTTCTTCAGCAGGAGATTGCATTCTAATTTGCTTGTTTAACTTATGATTCAAGTTTTATCAGTAATCAAGACTTTAAATAATGTGAAACAAAATCATTCTAATTTTTTTTTGAAACAAGTTGTATTATCGTCCTACCTCCGTTTCAATACTCAAAATAAGGGATACTGTAAGATGTATTGGCTGGAATGTTAGAATGATAGTGAAATGCACTTAAGATGGTAATCCATTCCGATGTTCCACGAAAAATCCTAATGGAATCTAAAACCATGAAGGTAATCACCAATAGTACTTACATGCATGAAGCAGGAGAAACTGAGGAGACCTAATTAAGATTCTCTTTCTCTGAGTTAGGATGCAGTTTCCATATGCTAACTATTGCTATCAGGCAAACTGCAATGCGCTGGGGGACTTGGAGGTCATCTATGGCACAAGGTGCAAGAAGAACCATTCATTAGCGTCCACAAGATTGATCAATCTATTAAGCACTATGTTCTGCATGGATAAGGAAAACAGGAACAAGAGGGATCCATCCAAAAGGACCCTTCCGTTTGAATGGAAGAACAGAAAGATTCAGAAAAAGAAAAGATGGGAATGGAAGGGACCCGAGTGGAATCAAAAGAAAAAAATAAAGTAAGAATTCCACTTTCATCTTAAAGAGGCATGCTATAAAGGTAGCTCAGAGCCTAAACCAACAACTGTAGACCCCTAGTAACATCCTTGCTAATAATCATCAATGTACTGCAGCAAAGATGGAGATGTCCAATGGAAGATCCTAATGGACCCAACATGTTTATTGTGTGATCCAAGCCATCTAGTCAATGCGGTCCCCAACAAAGGTTTTGGGTCCACGGAAGAGGCAACCAAACCTATCAAGATGCTGTTTCAGGGCAGAGATCGCTTGGGGGCAGTAAAAAGTTTTAAAGGTGTGCCTGTTAATTAAATTTCAAAATATTCAAAATACTACACAATCATGCAAGAATGACATGATGGTTGAAATAAGATCTCACACCTTGAAAGGTCCGACCACAAACAAATAGGAGTTTGATTTCCTTCTTATCATGAGCTGACTTGCCCTTCAAGTGACTCAAAATAAGAGAGCTTTTATCACTTGGTTGGTGGTTTCGATTGGTAGATTGAGAGGTGAGGAAATGTTCTAATCCTAGAGATGCTAGAAGAAGAAAAGCAAATGCTCAAGATGGAAGGCCGTATTGCTCTGTTGACATGAGAAACTGTCCGGTTGTACCTTGGTTGGGAGAAGATTAAAAAGTTGTGAACTCCTGTAAACCTGCTTGATTTGCTTGTCAACTTTTACTGGTATTTGGTCATGAGCAGCCAGTTGGTATGGCTTTAGAAGAGCTCTAGGAGTGACCTTTAAACAGCCTATGTTGTCGATTGTTTCCGCTTCTTTATTTTTTTTTTTTTCTCTTTTGTATATAATGGTTACATATTTTACAACCCAGTGTTTTAAATTTTTAATCCTTTTTACTGATGTAGGCTTCTTGGTAACAAGCGCATTAAGCGCCTGCAACAGGTTCACCCTCGAAAGCTTCTTCGTTGAGCCACTTGAGCCCTCGGCTAGTTCTTTCCGGCTCACTTTCGGACATTGTCTTTTACCTGAGCACTGTGACGCAGTCAGTCAAGTACAGGGTATACACTTATATTTATTATATACGGTAAGAAAATAACTGGGTGTAATACGAAGATAACTATATGCGATGACAAAATAATCATATATAGCATGAAAATAATTGTGTATGTGTACGTAGTTAGAAGGATCGAAAATTAAAAAAGTTGGTATGGTAGATTGGATATTATATGACTAGTTTATAGGGATTTAATGTTAAAGTTTGATCCATGAAAGGGCTGAATATCAACTTGCCTTAAAAAAAAAGAAAAAAGAAAAAAGAAAGGTCTCAATCTCAATTAGCATTTGTTAGGACCAATGATGTTTAAGTGGTTCATCTTAGGTTTAGATCCTTGCATTACAACTTTTGTGCTAAGGAGTGCAATCAATGGAATGGGCATTAATATCATTTAAGATTTTTTTGAATAAGGAAAAGGAAGGAAAGAAAAAAAGAGTAGAAGGGAGGAAAGGAAAGACTAGAACTTTCTCTTTGTTGGAAAGGAAAGAAAGGAAAAAAGAAAGATAAAATTTATAAAATATTTCTCTCTTCGTTCTTATTTATTTATTTATTTTTTCCTCTAAGAGTGGTGCTACTTCATAGATGAAATCTTATGAAACTCAATTCATGGATTGAATCTATCCTTAAGTGATCACTGTGTGCTCCTCCTCTCTCTCTCTCTTATCCATCTTATTCCTCGCAGTTATATCCTATAAATCTCATTGATTTTATTTTATTTACGTGTATAAACCCTGCACACCACCCGTTATCTTTTTACTTAATCTCTTATATTAAAAGATAATCAAATATTGAAAAAAAAATTATAAAAAAAAGAAAAAAAAGAAAAAGAAAGAAAAGAGTTTCCCCACTGTTCCTCTCCCTTCCACACACAAAGGGGCCTCTCTGGATGCAAACGGAAGTCCCGGCGTCGTCCGCTCTACCGTTTCACATCACCGTCGCTTCACTCTCCTCCACCCTTCCCTCGCATCGTGCTCATTGTACCCTACGTTTTAATCAAAGGCAGAACCTTTGAATTTTTTTTTATTAAAATTAATTGGTTTTAAGAAGATCAGCAAAATAGCCAGTGAAAGCAGAGCGTGAAGACAAAGAGATTGGATCTCGAGATCGTGAAGGCTGGCATCAGTTGCTAGCTTCAATTTCCTAACAAAAGCCGTAGTTTTCCGTGCAATTTCTTGTTGCCACGGCTTTCTTCTGCTCCTTGCAGCTTTTCTTGATTTTATTCTCTTTAAAAGATCTTATAAAAGTTTTAGCATATTTACTAAATAATTAACCCCCAAAAAAAAAAAGAAAAGGTTATTGGGAAAAGATCAACATTGCGGATCTGGCTGGCTTAACACCTCCTCTGATGTCACTCTGAATCAATATATATTAGACTTAACACAGTCCTTCGTATAAAAAGATTCGGTAGGGTGCAACGGGATGGCTCTAAATATTATATTATTTTATTTTATTTTTATTAATGCTCCGTTTTGGTCTAAAATATCAAATGGATAAACTTTTTTTTTTTTTTTAATAAAAAATCGGTAGAGCAATACACCAAAATCCTTACAGAGAATTCAGCGCAAGAAAAAACAAGACTCTTCGGTGACGGTCAAGAATTAAAAATATAAAACTCTTCAGCATATCAAAATCAGCTTGTACAATCATTATAGAGAGAACCAAAATCAAGAAAAAAAAAAGATTTCGTCCATGATGATGAAGAACTAAGAATATAAAACTCCTCAGTATATCAACCTATATAAAGGGAAATGTGGGAGAGTTTTTTCAAAGAAACCCGTACTATGACTAAATTAGGCCTTCAATCCAAGGAAAAAAAACTAAATCAAAAGAAATAATCTAAAAGAAGATAGAGGTAACGGGGGTTCCTTATTTACCTCTCATATCAGATCTCATGAGGTCTCTCGATCTTTTATTTATAAGTATTTGGAATGAATTAATTTCGTTAACCGATGGATTAGATTTTGTATTGATGGGTAGCTTAGGATCACTTCTTGATCTTTATCCTGTACCAATTCTTGAAATATCCTAATCCGAATTAGATTGTTTTGACTGACCGATCCATCGTGTCTTTCCATCCGTCTTTATATCATTTTACTACGTATCTCCATCATATGGTTATTACCATCAATTTTAATTTTTTTAAGGAGGTTGGAAGTAAGGGACCATACTTACACATTTAACTTGTTTCAATTTATGATAAATTGAATTACCTATTTAACAGAGTGATTAGGCTTAAGTTTGAATTTTTGACTCGCTAAATAAATAAGTTTGAGTTAACAAAATTTTGACCTAACATATATTCGATTTAACCTGTATATGATCTAACTCATATTTTGTTAGCTAAGGATAATTAAACAATAGATCTTTTAATTTCAAAAATTTATTTTTTTCTAAGCAATACTATAGTTGATAATATCAAGTTGGGTACCAAATAAATAAGCTAAGAACCTTTAATAAAAACTTATAATATTGATTGTTATCGGAATCAATTAAGATACATATAAACAAATTTCCTTAGAAAGATATGCATATAAGCAAAATTCAATCATCACATCTTTCTATCAAATTTCATGAGGAAAATATTAACTAAATTTTGGTCATGATATTTATTATAGCTATACTCAAAATTTTTATAAAATATGTCCAAAACATTCCCATTTCTAGCAAGTGAAGATGAATACATTAAGGGGGCATTTGGTATGGGATGATTTAGATGAAAGTGACAGAATCATCATATTTGATTGCATCTTGGTGATCCTATGTGGTGATGATCTTGGTCACTCTCATTTTTAAAATCACCACCTAACCTAGTAATTCCATACTAGTTTATGAGGTCGGATATCCAAGATCACTGCTAGATGGCATCTTCACATGAGGTTTAGCCGTTTAGGGATTAAAATGACCCTCATTTATATAAAAAATTCTTAATATTTATTTTCATATTAATATAATATAATCTAATATTATAAGATTATATTATTATAGTGTAATATATTATAATATAATAATATTATAAAATATAACATAATTATAATTATAATATTATAATACAATATGATAATATAATATAATATAATATAATTATACCATAATTTTATAATTATATTATAATTTAATGTAGATATTATAATAATAAATGATATGAAATAATGATAAATTATTATGATACTTGCAAAATATATTAGAAGTAGTTATTTTTTAAGGTAAAAAGATGTTAAATAATTAGGGATCATTTTGATATTTCCTGGTTGGTGATTCAGGATTTCTATATTATACCAAATATGATGATTTTAAATCACTAGAGATTTTTAATCGCTAGTATATATCATACAAAATATGATGATCTTATATCATTGGGATCAAATTACCCCGGTATAAAGATCATCAATCCTATTTGAATTACCAAACAACCCTTTAGCGTTGATAGCCATACATTTAAGGTTATTTTTCTCATGAATCCTAAAGCTTTAGTCTCACCAGTCGTTCTCTTAATTCCAACCTTGCCATCTGCATAAATCCCTAATCCCCAAGGAAAAAAAACCCGTAAAATTTCTTTCCCAATACTCCTCACACATCACTTGCCAAACTATGTTTTGCAAAACAATAAAGTAGAGAAGAAATGGCGTCTAATTGTTGCCAAAACAACCCATATGCCCTCAAAATTTTTTGAGGCATTGGTTAATGGCCTTGATAGTTAGTTACCGTTAAGGATGGCAATTTCAATATATAAGGTAAGGATATGTTTCATCTCATTTTATTTAAAATAAAAATATCTCATCTTTTGTGGAGATAAGAATGGGAATGAGAATTATTTTTTTTCCACTTCTCCACCCAATTTCGTCTCGACTTCATTGGCTCCATACTTAAGTAATATAGTGCTCTTATATATATATATATATATATATGCACACAAATTATCCTAAAATTTTAATTATTTCAATGATAAGTATAAATTTAAGAGATAAATGTTAAATTTATTGATATATTTGGTGAGATTTTTTAAGCTATATTATTAATTTAATAATATGTATTGAAAATTTAGATGTATCATTTGGAATGGAAAGAATATTGGGCCAAAATAAAAACAAGCGTTTACCATTCCCTGTAAAATGGGGATGTGGATAAAAAAAATATCCAATGAGATGAGAGATTATTTTCTTTGATAAAAATAAAGATCAAGATTAAGGTTTCTTATCCTACTTTGTCCAATCGCCACCCCTACATCCATCTAGAAATTCCCTTAATCAGCCACTTAAACGTGGCTATTTTGAGTGTCCGCGAGGTTCATGGTTTGACCCAGCGATTGCTTTGGTGGTAGCACTGCCATTATGCTTTTATCTTAAGCATCCGGTTGTGATCTCTTGAGCACGGATTCTCAAAGCAGCGGAGACCTATCTCTATTGAGATTCGTGCACGGACGGATATGTAACGTATTGTTTAATGACACCATTAAACTGCAGTCAAGCTTTTTCTTCGCACTCAGACACCATGTTACAAGAAGTCTGCCAGCCTCTTGCATGCTAAAAATTTGTAGGCCTTTTAACAGGTCAAGGAGAATTGAAGCCTGAAGTTTGAACGATCTATTCTAGCACTAAGAATATACGAGTGCCTTTGACTGTAGGTTCTTTTCTGAAGAAAAGAAAACTCTGCTGTAGCTTCGGGAGCGCCAATGGGAGGTATCACCTCAATGGTGGTCACCAGGTATTAAAGCTGAAATTGTGGTCAAAGTTACAGCTTTATAGCTTCGCTTTGTATATCACTTGCATGGAAGCACTTTACTTCTGCCAATCAAATGCTGCCTATTTGCTGCTTGACACCCTAACCATTAATACAAGGCCTAATTGACGTCCGGCCTTCATGGGGCCGGACTTAAACCTTTAGCTTCTCTTGACCATCCGGTTAACATTCGGTTGATACTATCAAGTTACTTTAGCTTTCAGTTCCTTTCAATCGCATCCAATAATAAGATAACAGTGTCAGATAATTATATTCAAAAGGATTAAACCTTTTGAGTACCAGTCAAAAAGTTTTTTATAAAAATTAATTATTTTTGAATAAAAAATATGAAACAGATGTTGAACATTCTACAGAAGTATTTTTTAATTGATTTATCTAAGAACAAATTAAGAGGTTAATCGTTAAAGTCTGAATCACTAAAGAATCAAATTGGAACAATCAAACTTGAAGTTGCCCTTGATACAATGACACAATAACACTCCATATTTTATCAAAATAATGAAGTGTTAGATTCTAAAACCTAACGAAATAAATTCTGAATTAAGCACAGAAAGTGGCTGATTGTCTGCAGTTGCATGTGAGGATATGATGTTAAGAGGAGGGAAAAGGTGAGTTTAGTCAGGGCCTTTATTCTTCTTGGGATTGGGTTACCAGTCTTCGCCGAACCCATGGAACCACCTCCTCTCGCCTATAAATACCAGTCCTCTCCATACCGCCTCCTCTCATCCATAAAGCCAACGTCTCTCTCTCTCTCTCTCTCTCTCTCTCTCTCTGTGCGTGTGTGTGTGCGTGCGTGGGCGAAGGGGGGAGAAGATGGATTGATGGTCCTCTCTGTATTCTTCCACAGCTTTCTTGAACTGCAACCATCAACCATCCTTCCATGGTGGCCATCTTAACTGCGGTTCAATAAAGCTGTGGGAAATTACAGAGAGAGGCCAATGAACCAAGAACTATATCATACCGTAAGTGTCTCTCCCCCTCCCTCTCTCTCTCTCTCTCTCTCTCTCTCTCTCTCTCTCTCTCTCAATCTTTGTGCTTGTGTGTGTACGTGCGTGTGTGTGTGTGTGTGTGTGTGTGTGTGAGAGAGAGAGAGAGAGAGAGAGAGATGATGTTATGATGTGCAGTTCTGCACGCAAGTTAGAGTGCAGTAACTTCACTATTATTATCTGTGTCTTAACTTTTTTTTTGGCGATGAAGTGGTTCCTTTCTATAAAATGGACGAGGCAAGCCTTGTTTGTGTTGCTGTGGTTGTTTAGTTTTGCGTGAAGGCCGGGGTGAGAATTATTGAAGGAAAGCTGGTGGGCACCTCCTCCATCATGGAAGGAAAGCTGCCATCTTGATGGGATATCAAATCAGGTCTTTTCCTTCTTCCTCATTTATATCATTCTTCTCCTCATTCTCATTTGACAGATGACGATATTTTTCTGTGCAATTAGCCTTTTTGGGTAAATTTCTTCTGCCAGCACTCTTTATAAGGTTGGGAAAAGAGAGGACACAGAAACTCATGACACATCTTGCATTGATCTCTCTCTCTCTCTCTCTCTCTCTCTCTCTCTCTCTCTTTTCTTCTTCAGAAGTAAAATAAATCCGCTGACATAGATTCCTGTTTATCTGCATGCCTCAAGCCTTTCGTAACAGGAGGAGTCCTTGACCACATCCCATAATTTGTTTTTTTTTTAACTCTGGGCAAGCTGTTCTCTATCACAGACCATTAGTATTAGTGATGTGCCTTTTGAACTAAGTTACATTTAGCTTCTCTTCCACTACTGAAATTTGGGAAATTATTTTGCTCGCTTGGTCCTTTCAAGCTTTCCCTGACTAACAAGATGGTTGAGTTCAAAAGTACTCATCCTACTTGCACATTTACTTATGAAACCTATCCACATTATGCCATGGGCAATTGCTTTGTATGTTGGCTGAAGGAAAATAGTCAGGAAGAGAAAACATTAGAACCAAGGAAACAAAACTCAGTAAGTAATTTAGATTAACAAATGATTTGAGCAATCAGGAAATGGCAAGGTGTTGCTTCCAAGCAAAGATGGACCATTCAACAAGCAAATTGACTCCAGTGTCCTAAAATGAATGCAGTCTCTTGTCACTTTCATCTGCTATAACAGTATATTTTCAGGAGTAAAATTCTACTGGTAAGTAAGAAGTGACAATTGTGTCACAAAAAATTCATACCAATGCCAAAAAATTTACCAGGGAAAAAAATCCATCAAACATTTTCTGGGACAGGCCAAAACCAGTTATAAATTGTCAGAAAAGCAAACAAGAAAACATATAGATTTTATCTTCCGATTCTGGTCTTTGTTGACCATCTAAGAAAGGACTAGGCAAAGGATAAAAACATGGTTTCACATCAACTTTGTTACATGAGCTGGATGGATGGATGGATGGATGGAAGGATGGAAGGATGGATGGATGGTCCCATAGAGAGAGTAAAGTATCCTTAGATTCACGTGTGACGCTGTGGTACACAGAGATGTAGTCATGAAGAGATTTTTATATTTCAGTGATCATAAGGTAAGTTTTACTCCATAGATCCGGTTGCATGAGGAGATCTTTTCTGAAGCACCCTGCCAAGCTTTTTAAATCTTCTTTAATCATACAAAAATAAGAATATAGTGGTTGGCTGTGTGATTCTTATTTGCCAATTATTAATGGTCCAAAACCAAGATGTCAAAAGTGGTGGGCTGATGTTAGCTAACTTGTCACCAAAGAACTAACTTGGTTTGTGTTCATCAAACTGAGTAAGGTAACAGGTGGAGAGAGGAGGTATGCGATGAGACATGATTTTGCTCCTTATGAGAGTCAAATGGTTTCTTAAAGCTACTGAAGTAACCTTCATGCATATATTAAAACAAAATATAATGGGTGCATTCCACCCAGCTACTAGAATTATATTGATCAAGTTTTCAAGCTGAGGATCAGCGAAAGGGCTGAAGTTTATTGGAAAGATTCCCTTCTACTTCATTGTTGTTAAAATTTTCCTTCTACTCCATCATTGTTAATATAAAGGGTTCTTGACCATTTAGATTGCTATGTGGACCAGGTTCTTACAGAAGAAGCAGCAATCTTTCTGTGGCATTTGAGTGTCTCCAGTTTATCAGTGAATGTGTTTCCGGTTTATATTCTTTCCTTGCTAATGCTTTAAATATCTGACTGCCAGTGCTATATGTTCATTAGTTGCAAACTAAAAAAGCTCAATGTCATCTGCCCTTTCTAAGACCTTTTAATTTGCAAGAATCATTGTCCCATTGTTAACAAACGGCTCATTAATATAGCTAACACAAATTAGGATGATGCTGCATGGATCCCACATTATGACTCTACTCACTGATCAAATGCTCTGAATTCAAAATATCCACTGAATTTATTCCAAGATTTGGCTCTGAAGGGACTCAAATATTTGCTGCAGCATCTCTAGAACTCTCTAGCAAAAGACTTAAAAGTGATAGCAAGTTTTGTATGGACAGATATTTTGATTAAGGTCATTTCCATTTAGAGAATATAAGTTTAGTTTGAGGCTCTTTCTCCATATTATTTGTAGCCAACAAAAGATAAGGTGATAGATTCTACTAAGGGTGGAAAGGTTTTCTTTTCCATGCTTTGAGGTCTGTGGTTCTAAAAACGCTTTTATAATTTAATCTAAGCTTTGCCCATATTGTAGTGGCCAAAGTGTTAATTATCATATATTAATTCTCTGTAATCACCTACTGCTTTCTCTCAAAATTCTTTTGGTCTCATCAAAAACATTTTTTCACAAAAAAAAAAAGTTTTATGTTTTTCATGTACGAATGTTACAACATCAACAAAGTTGTTTTTTCTTCATTTATTTTAATGTCTGCTGCCTTGAGCTAGTTTCTCTTCTTCTGAGGGAAAACCAAAAGATGGTGGACACCCATCAACTCATTTCATGAGAAAATCAAGTTAGTTTTTGTAGGAAGACTCAATTGGATGGTATGACTAGGAAAAAGTTCATCTCTCTCTCTCTCTCTCTCTCTCTGGGGTGGAAATGGGGAGGGTTGCATTTTTAAGAAGGACAAAGTTTGGTGATCTTATGCATTATGACTGTCTCTCCAAAAGGAGAGAAAGATTAGGGGATGCAAGGTTTCCTTCTTGCAGTTCTGTGAATAACTCGGTGCTGGCTACCAACTAAAATGTATCTAGCTGACCAACTTATGCATCTGCTGGTTGTAGAATTGATCCATTTCAAGCTTGAAAACTTTAATATTTTGATCATAAGATCTTTCTTCCGAGGGCCATACAGCAAGGAGCACTTGATCTTAAAGGTGACACTTGGATAAAGCCCCTCGCTCCACGTGCATCTTTCCAAATATATGACCATGCAATCATCACAAAGACGAAGAGTGAGTGCATAAAAACGTATGACCAGAGCCCTCTTTTCTACCATCACATCATGTTTCAGTAGGTCGTATGAGTGCTTTGGGTTGAGGGCCAACCAAAGCCTGACATAGATTAGATTGGGGGTGGGGGGCGCGAATCTAACCGAAATCTAACCAAGCGCATTTTGGAATGGGGCAGGCTGAGTTAGATCGCATTGAGTTAGCTCAAGCAAGATTTGAGCCACCAAAGTTAGGTTGAGAGTTCAATTGTAGAAATATTGGTTAAGATAAAGGCCTCATCTGGGACAACGGTAAAAGAACAGTTGGGTGGGAACCCTAAAACTTATAAAACTCATGTTCAATCGAGTTAACTCCAAGTTGGGTCGGGTTCCACAAGCTCTTATCTTGAAATCTGATCACACTTTATAATCCAAGCCTAACACTAAAATGATATCCCCAACACAACTGAAATATGGGTTTGGTCAGGGTGGTTTAGGTTAAACTAGCCCAAGTTGCATCCTCAGAATGTGAACTCTTGGATGATGGAAACCACCTTGTACTCATTTTAACTAGTTGATAATTTTTACCAATTTATTGTTTTGCAGGACTTGATGAGTAGTTCCTTCGTGGACCATGTTTTAAAAAAAATTCTGTATACTACGTTTTCTTAACAAACGATCCTTGATAAGTGTGTACAATGAACGGATAAATATGTACATTAATAAAATAAGTATATACTTAGCGAATAAGTATGTATAGTGGGTGGATAAGTATATATAGTGGGTAAATAAGTATGTACATTGAAAATATAAGTGTATATAGTGGGTACATAAGTAAATACACTGATAGGATACGTACGTACAGTAGATAAATAAGTATGTATAATAGATGGATAAGTGTATGCAGGGACTAAGAGTTATAGAACTAGTCAATAGCAACCAAAAGTTATAGTTCCATCTTTCTAAGAGCCACTTACCAAATACACCTATTATTTTCCTTTGGTGCATTTTTTTTGGGTCTAAAAATAGTGGACTTTAAGATAAATAATACCCATTTTGAATTTAAAAAAGAAAGAGCTCCACTTTAACCCTCCCATGGCGATTCTTTGAATTAGGATTTTTAAATTAAGGAAGGAAACTAGCTTGACCAAGGAAGCTAGATTACTGATTACTTGAGACAATAAAAGCATGCCACATCCTATTTATCCCTATGACGAGGGTTACGAAGGATTTGCACTTCCAAATATATCCTACATCAGCAATAATAATAATATAAACTGAATTTAGGTATGATTCATTAAATGCTAATCTTTTGGTTTCTCTCTGGCTCCCTCCTACTTTTCACAGCCACCTAAGCCTCCATCTAAGCTCGATTGTAAAAAAGTGGGAGAGAGAGAAACCAGAGGGTTAGCACCTAACGAACTATACCTAATTTCTACTTCAACAATATATCCTGGATTTGCCCACAAAACAAAGATCACACCAATTATGGTAGTTAATCCATCAATGGGTCTTTGTATCCTTTAAGATGGCATTATCACCAACTAAAGTGTTTCATCACATAAAAAATGTCGATCAATTGCTTAAATTGGGATGTATACTCTAGTTTGATTCACTCATCGATTGCTGATCTGCTAACCATCACTTATCCTTCTTTCTTAAGGTTGACATGTAAGAGATGCCATATTCTTTATCATTTTCCTTTGATTCAATGCTTTAAGATATATTTGTTTCTTCGATACGGATAAATGTGATATTTTTCAACATATTTTCATTATTTTAGACAATAGAATTAAATTCTATAGGCTCAAGCAATTTGTAGTTACCTTGACAGACACAAACTTAGCTACTATGTTAGAAATAACATCTATCAATCTATCAAAAGGATAGATGAGGATGAGAAAAATTTTGTGACTAACTTAAGATCTCTTCTAGCCTTGATAGTTATTATCCATCTTAGATTAGGTATATTTTTAATCTTCTCTTTCTAGCTAGATTGACAGATAGTATATAGGACTACTCTTGCCCTTCTTGAGTTCAATGCTAAGCTCACTCCTCTCAATGGCAATTCATTTAGTGATACTATTTTTTGTCACCATTTGGATAGGAGATTGGTCTATTTAATTGTTACTCACCTTAATAAAGTGTGTGATGTACATTTGGTCATCCAATTTTTCTCCGCTCCTCACATCACATACTATTCAGTCGTGCTTTGCATTTTTCACTATATCAAGGATACTCTATTTCGTAGCTTTCCTTTTTTAGCCTATTCCTTTGTGGAGTTATATGCATATTTAGATGCTAATAGGGTAGATGCTTCCAGTGATTATTGTTCTACTAATGATTTTTATTTCTTTTTAGATGACTCTTTTATCTCTTGATGAAGTAAAAAAATAAACTATCATTGCCAGAATTGATATTGAAGTAAGTATGGAGCATTAGTAAACATTGGCCATGAGCTTCTTTAGATTCATTAGTTATCGAAGGATATAGGAATTACTCATTTGAATTATATATTTATTCGTTGTGACAATGGGAGTGCTATTCAAGTTGCTTACAATGGTTTTCATGGGATCACTAGACAAAAAATGATTAACCTTTTTTGTGCCAACATACCATTTGAGGTATTTTTTGACTTCTTTCTATTATCTCAATTGATCAAATAGTTAATATATTCATCAAGGCACGTTCATTTGGATGCTTTCTAGATATGATTTTCAAACTTAAATTTACCTTTGTTTTATCATCTTGATTTTAAGGGATAATGTTAGCATATATGCCTAGGTTCAACGAACCATATAATATTCTTGCAATATTTCACATTTCTTAGAATGTTTCTTGTAAATATTTTATATTTTTTGAAATATTCCTTGCGATATTCTTTTCATGTAATTTTATAAATAGAACTATCCCTTGTAGTGTTGAAGATATAGAAATATATAATACTATTTACCTCTTTTCAATCTCTTCTTTTGATTCTTCTCCTCTTTCGTACTACTTTGTTATCACAATTGAATTCTAAACCTCTTCTTAGGATAAATTATTAATCAATAGATGCCATCTAATTGAGCTATCAATTGTTGGCAGAGTCCGTGACAATCATCATACCATTATTTTAATGATCATAAAATTTCATTTGATTGTGTTATGTGACTATTATAATTACTGTTACAAAACCATTCCTCATATACATATCTAATGTTCAGGTAACCGAACCTTATGTGTAATAACTGAAGTGGAATTAAATCTTTCCTAGTATAAGTTCCCACATTCTCCTTTCTTTTAAATTTTGAAGTCCTTTACTAGGTTAAGAGTTTAATTCAATTCCAAGCAATTCAATCACTATCACAAACACCGTGATCGACTTATGATCAACCATAAAAGAGCCCATTTATATTGTCTTTGAGTCTATAAAGGTCTGCTTTAATGACATTTATAATGACTGAAAATCTTATCTAAAAGTCTAGCTAAAAGATATTTAATTTTTGGATTCCTTGGTTCTATTTAATTATACAAGTTTGATCTAGTACATAGCTAATATGTGACTAAGTACTTATCAAAGTAAGCTTTGATAGGATGCCAACCATATTCTTTAAAAACTTTCTCACTCCAACTTGGCATTCACGTGTTGCTTCTTCAGAAAACCCTCCAACCCTCCAGCATTGCATCGGCTCATACTAATCCTCAAACCACCCATTGTGAGCGATAGAGCCCTGTGAACATTATCTCATGATGGTGGTGAACCGACCAAAAACGAATCCAGTCGACCTCAACCCATCAGGGCCGGACCGGAGCATAAATTGTAGAGACCCAAAGATGACAAGGATATGATTTGTGACCGAGCAAGCCTGACTCGCATAAAGCGAGGCTGAAACTACTGTTGCAAGGAGAAGTCATACATCACTGCTGGGATCACTGTCCGATGTGAAAGTGGGGAAGGTGGAAGGTGGGGGGGATTGACACCACCGACTCCGATGTCTCAATGCCACCATCAGTCTGGTGAACAGAGTCAGTGATCTGAAGGGCGATTGAATCCCATTCCCTGCAACCACGACAAGGGCCACTGTTCCAAATCTCAGCGTGCGTGCCAAATGGAGGCAGGAGAACGGCACGCAAGAAACGTCGCTTCGCTGCGAGCGAACAGTGTCTTGATGGCTTTCCGCGCGCAAAGGCCGCGAGGATGGCTCGAGAGAGGGGGCAAGGCAATTGGAGCCGGCAACCATCGCTCCAGCAGGCTACATGCCCGCTATGCTATGCCTTCTACCCCCTCCCTAGCTCTGCACTCTACCACACGCAAGCCGAGCTAAAATAATCGCTGAATCCTCAAAGGCCTCCGCTTTTCCGCTTGCACGCGGTGGCAAGAGTCAGTGAACGACCGTCACCCTTCCATCCATTTCCCCTTGACGCTTGCACAAACACGGAGCAACATTAATTACTAATAGAGGCTCCGTGGAATTAGGGATGCCCAGTTCTCATCCCGTCACAGAAAATAATTCTTATCTCATCTCATCTCATCTCATCTTCACAAGCAAATTTTTTTTTTTTTTTTTTTTTTTTTTTTCAATCCCGTCATCTTGGGAACGTTGAATCCCTGCTCTGTTCTAACCCCAGGACTGGCCCATTCTTTCTGTCTTCGCACCACCTCTAATAACACACACACACACACACACATTCTCAATTCTTTTTTTTTTTTTTCCCATAGTCTTCAAAATCTATTTTTAATTTTATAATTTTTACTTAAAAATTATATATATATATAGAATCTATTAAAAATTATAAACATAGACATGAAATAATAATATCGTTTTTATGCCTGACATAATTTTAGCCATATTTACAATCCAAATCAAGTGCCATCTATAAGGTTGTAAAATAATGGCGCGAGAGAAAAGCTCTTCCCGTTGCTCCTGTACCTCTAAGATCAGACAGGCTTTTAGGGACCTTAAGCTGTTCGGTTGTATTGTTACTTTTTATTGGATATGAATTGGATACCTTTTGGCCTTGTGCTACTTGTCCTTCTGCTATTTCTCTCTCTTTTTCTAAATAATTTTACATAGCTTGGTCCCTTTTTTTAGAAAATTATCCTTTTTCTTTTTGAAAAATGGGTAATAATGCAATGGTGCCACTGTTGCATGTCCCTCCTAACATGTAATGAACTCGCATAAGGCTAAATGAGTCCATTGTGGCACTTCCCTTGTATTTAGGCTTGAGAAAGAAATAGATTAGATTAAACCAAGTACCATCCATATTATTACTTTTTTTTCCAAAGATCACTCTAATGGAATCTAAAGAAAAAATGAAAAAAATAAAATAAAGAATATATTTGATTTTTAAGAATAATTTTATTTTTTTATTTTCATTAAAAAAAACTAAGGAAAACATTTTTGACCGAGTGAAAATAAAAAATACATTTAAAAAAAATAACATCAAAATAGCGGAAAATAAAAAATAATTTTAAATTATTTTTAATGCTTTTCATCAAAATAAAAAAATAAAAAAACAAAAGCTAAAAAGCCAAAAAAACATGAAAGTGAATGATTTTTTATATTTTTTTATTTATCCTTTAAAAAAATAAAAATAAAAATGAAAAATAATATTTATTTTCATCTACTAAACCTTTTTTTTTTTAAAGATAAGAAAATTGAAAATAAAATTTATTTTTAAAAAATAAAAATAAAATACATCTCCAATGTCTTGTCCAACATTTGTTGATGAGTATTTTCCACCCTTGTTTTCCTTTGGTTTCATCCAAGGGTAAAACTTAGCTTGTTATGCCAGAGTTGTTGGTTCTCTGCCTCTGGTATCAGAAGACATGGCACAAGAGCTGAAGTTGCATACCAATGTAGCAGTAATGCCTTCGAGTTTAGATCAGGAAGGCATTAAGAATTTTGCCAAGCTTATAGTTATTCTGCATCAACTTAAAAGTCAGCCGTAACATATCCTTTTACCCTTCTACGATGAGCAGAACCATTTACTTCACTTCTTTTTTTTTTTTTTTTCCACTCAAATTAGTACAAGGCTCACCAGGCAGGAATTCCACTTTTGCATGCTTCGTAGAAAAGCATGGCTAGTTTGTCCTAAAAATATTATTGTTGCTAGCCATGATTATTGTACGACTGTGAAAGGATGATACAAGAGAATTTGAAACCAGATCTAAAGTACAAAACTTCTTTAAATTCCAATCTCTACCCTCCCTGAAACTTCAACAATCGGTTCATTTCGGTCGCTTTGCCTATCCCTTAAAATTGAACAAAAAGGAAGGCAATAAGATGTATCCTTCTATCTGTACTCCTCGGGGAGGCGATATCCAGTCATAACTATTTTATCAGCAAACATCTTTCCAGCTTTCGGCATGATATGCCAGTGCAGCGTCAAGTTGAAGTCCTTGCCCCTGAGATTGTTTCCCTGTACAAATAATCATACATAGCTAAAATGCATTCATTTGAGAAAGATACTGGCAGATCAATTTAGAGATCACTTGGTCTCTTCACAAGCCTATACTGACCAATCACAATGATTGACAGGAGCTAGAAAGGAATGCAGACATAAAATCAGAGAGAGCAAGATTTTAAATTCTGGACAGAGCACTTGAGACGAGAGATGTCTCAGAATATAATCATAGAGACATCGAGAGAATAGCAGGACAGTCCTGCTCCACACTGAAGATGGTAATCCATCCAGTGTCCCATAAGGTGTCCCACCAGAATTTGAAATCATGAGAGAGAGCAGTGTAACTATCAGACAAATTTAAGCAACAGATTGAGTCAAGGAAAAAAAATCAGTCATGTGGCTGGGCACTATGATAGACAGCTACAAGTGATAGATGCCTGAGGAAGTGATAGACAGCCACAAGGATTCAGATTTCATAAATAAGGTTACTTTCAGCTCATCATGAAAAGAAACTGATTTCATCAGATGATAAAATCTTTCCCAACTTGGTTCTCTGTTTATGCAATTTAGAGTTTTGCGAACTACCAGACATGAATCACAGGATACTTATGCTTAACTGTATAATTATACATGTGTTTATGCAGAGATATGCATATGCTAGTTGTGGATGCTGTCCAATGAAACTGGAGAAAGGAAACCTTAGGTGATGCAAGAAAATACAGTGATAACTACAGTAACCAGTAATCAGACAAAGGCTTTAGTGGCTTACCTGGTCAATAAAACGGTACTTGTTTGTGGTGTGAATCCAAAACTTAGCATGTTCTTTTGATGGTATTATTCCATCCCACAGTGAAACCTGTCATAGTATTGTAAAAGCATAAAAAATAGTTGCTACCAAGAGTAGTCGGCTGAGCTATGCTTCTGATAAATAAGGAAGCATAGACATCAAAAATAATATATAAGTACATGCTTGACACATCGATATTGACATCAGAGCATTAGCAGAAACAAAGAACCAGACACTAACCACAGGTTCTTTCAAGATTTGCCACTAGTGGCAAATCAAGCACTCTTCTAGAAAGTTCTGGCACCTATTAGCGCTAACCAAGCCGGGAGAGCCAATAATGAATTAAATAATCAAACCTTTGGGCACAGTGCTTGCTCACTACCGATGTCCAGATGCAGGACTTTAAGCTTGTTCCAATAAGAGGCCATCTCATGTTCCCTACCATCAACTAGTTTAAGATTCTTTTAAGGCTTAAACAAACCCAGTCCCAATCTGTTTTAGAATCTTAAAATACCTGTATCAGTCTTACACAGATTGCTACATAGTCATGATCAGGTCTCTCCATCATCAAGAATATCCAACTATGATTAAATATAAAACTATATATATATATATATATGTAGAGCAGCCTTCTCCAGAAATTATTAACATTGCAGAAAACGATAAAATCTATCTAATTCTAGGGCCAAAGCATGCCACCCTTATTCTCGAATAGACAAGAAATGAGATCTGCTAATATATCATCAAATTTACAGGCCATTATTTCAGCTACATACCTAATCAATTACTTGTCCTTGTTTTTCTCACTGTTTCCTCACATCCATTAGATTTTTTTTCCAGTCACCTTTTCACTCCCATTTCTGGGTGTTTTTAGGTGCACACACTTTCTTCTCCATTCTTCCTATGTGCACATGAAGCTATGCATTCATTCTGATGTCTTCTTAGGATACAATCATGCATATAAAGGGCATTGGTGCTTTGACCCTATTGCATAATTTTATCTTATCATGTCATACCATTCTCTCGTGCACATGAAGCTATGCATTCATTCTGATGTCTTCTTAGGATACAATCATGCATATAAAGGGCATTGGTGCTTTGACCCTATTGCATAATTTTATCTTATCATGTCATACCATTCTCTCGGCACTTCACTGAGTATGCCATTCTTGGTCCTCACAGTCTTACAGATCTTTACCATCTTATTTTTATTTCCCTGTTAAGGGTTTCATCCCACTGCAACAGCAGCTCCATGCCACTTTTCTTTCATTCTTCCACCTCTTACTATTCTTGGCAACAAATTGCAAACATGACTCTCATCCTACTATTCTTGGCAACAAGTTGCAAACATGACTCTCATGACTTCAGGTTCTCCAGTGCCACCCTTTTTAGAACCTACCACACCAATCCCACCTTTAAAACACCATACCTATTTTGAAACTATCATTCACTTGCGTCTTGATTTTTGTCACATTCAATTGTTTATAACTTGGTGATCATCATTTTTTGATAACCATAGCCATTTGGAGCTCTTCAGTTATCACAACAAAAAGTCAATGAGTTTCACATATCAATAACCATCATTCTGTCCCCTCCGAGCTGGGAAGGTTCCTTTCTAATGCCAACAAGTTAATAAGATCATCTCATCAAGGTGGTGCGGTTGAGCAATATATGACTTAATTGGTGGGTGTGGACATTTTGTAGCATTAAGTACACTGCTTATGCACTCTCCTTGCATTGGCCTCCCTCTGGAATTCAGTTTACAAACTTATTCATGAAGTCCTACATTACTCAACACTTCCCCTTGGTATTCCAAAAGTTCTCAATATACAAATACCATGCCTGTCCCACTATAGGTGAGAGATTTGATTAAGTTTGATATAGAGCCTTTTATATATCTTTTTGATGTCTTTGCCATATGTCCTGCAATATATTCACCAAAATGGTGGCCATAATGTTGTATCTCTCTATATATTTAGAGTTGATGACATGCTAAATGAGAACTCACTTATCCATTTGACAATTTCTGGAAAATCTTCTCAGTGCACCATAGGCAAAGGAAAAAATCATATTGTATGACAGTAACGTGTGATGAAATGCACATGATTAAACCTGAGTGCATACGTACATAGATACATCCATGATGATACATTAAAAGGGAAAAGACACTATATTCTACAGAATTCATAGTGAGCAAGCGTTCGGTATTACCGATGGCCATATAGTAATGCACAATAAACTAACCTGATTCAAGGCATTTAGTGGGGTCTCATACTCAGCTGCTACAAAAACAAATACCTGCATCATAGCATGACCAAAAAAAATATCAGACAAAAAAAATAATGGTTGAATCAATGCTGAACTCCTGAATGCAAAGCATAGATATCATAAGCCACTACAAGAGGGAAAATTTGATGTCTATTAATGATGGTATTAAATACTATAAAATACTATAAAAGCAGATGATTAGATAGCAACAAACAGCCAGCACTTGCATCCATTTTTTGAATAAATCAACAAATAATTGCACTTGCAAACTTTTTATACAATAGATACCTGTTTAGTGTTCCAAGTGAACAAAGATGAAAGATCTGCCGAGATGTTCAATGTCAAGCTGACCTAGATAAGAGAGAAAAAGAAGTAATAAGAACAAAAGAATAAAAAAGCCATGATCTTACCATCATTTTACAGAGTGTGCTTTGGGAGTGTTATGAAATTGTATTTAACAATAACAACATTGTAGGTATGTATCCTAAGCTTTAATCAGCAAGCCCTATTTGGTTTACATTGGATGCAAAATTTAACATGGATCGCAATATAATGATGCAACCTTCATATTACTATAAGGTAATTGAAAAAGAAAGGCAGTCAATAGTGCACATCCAACTAGAGTAAAGACACTTCATTTGAATGCCAAAAGAAAGATGATTCCAGAATCACCAGTGCAGAAACAAGAACTCATGATTCCAGTTATGTCTTGTATTCATATGCCAGATAGCAGGGGCTGGCCTATCACAATCATACATGTTAGGTCAACTTCATGGCGTCAAAGAGACAAATTCATTCTCATGGCCTTAAGGATATTGCTACAAAATCATTTACATAAGAGGTGGGTCATTGCAACATTAAGATCCATGATTTGATATTTAGCCTCAATGGCCCTGTCACAGAACTGCCCCACAACAGCATAAATTCACTAGATTGTGATTGAAATCCAGCAATTTGACTAAAGCAGTCACCAATAAAACTATTGATAAATATATAGGCAATAGTATTTTTAATAACTCAACCTCATTAACAAATAACACATATCAACATTATGTTTAGTTTGCTCTAGGCTACCCAGCAAGCAAAGCCAGCTCTTTGCATTTTGGTGCCAAGCTGTGGTACACCTACTTTATTTGAATGCTATTTATAATGCATTGATAAAACAGATCTTGTGTAACCCAATTTTATGCACTGATCTTCTAAACCTATAATTTTTACTGTCTATTAATACCATTCATTATAGTAAAACTATAATTGTATGCTCTTTAGCTATCTATTATATTAATTCTATAGTTGTATTATATAGCCAATCCTAAGCCCAGATAAGGAAGGGTTGTGGTAGGTTGACGGTCAGCGTAAAACTATAGTCACATCCTATAAACATGAATCTAATAGAGAAATCAATAAAGATAGAGCATTCCCTTAAAGCAACGTGCTGCATCGAACTCCAAATGCAGCAAAAATGGTAAGGATAGTTAGAGCGGTCCTCAGAAACGATATGTCACATCATAGGGCAGTTCCCAAAAATGATGCGTCACATCGACGTCCGAATGTAATGAAAAATAAGCAAGAGTTCTCATACTTTCATAAATGGGTATGAGTAAAAAAGTTAGCCCAAGAAAATAAAAATAAAAATAAAAATAAAAACAAAATAAAAGAAAACAAAATACGTTTCAACTTAGAATATAAAGCTATTAATAGGAAAGTTAATGAAACTAATAGATACAACGACTAAAAGGAAAACTAACGTAGCTTTCTTGCAGGAAACCAAGTAGATAGGTGAAAAAGCATAAGAGGTTGATGGTTTTAAACTTTAATATATAGGTGAAGATAGGAATAAAAATGGATTAGGAATTATTGTACATAAAAGCCTAAAAGATGAAGTTGTAGACATTAAGAGGATATGAGATAGAATAATTCTAATTAAATTAATGATAGATAAGGAGTCAATAAATATTATTAGTACTTATGCTCCTCAGGTAGGTTTAGATAATGTGACAGAGCAAAATTTTTTGGAGAATATGAATGAACTAATTCAAGATATTCCTACCGGAGAAAAAATATTTATTGAAGGAGATTTGAATAGGCATGTAGGAAAGTATAATATAGTTTTTGAAAGAGTATATGCAAGCTATGGATTTGGATATAGAAATGAAGAGGAAAATGCCATTTTAGAGTTTGCGATGGTATATGATTTAGTATAAATCAATACATATTTTAAAAAGAAAAACTCTCATTTGATAACTTCTAAAAGTGGATATAATGCTTGTCAAATATATTTCTTTTTTATTAGAAAGATTGATCGAGTGCTTTGTAAAGATTGTAAGGTTATATTGGAAGAGAATCTAACTACACAACATAGACTAATGGTTATTGATGTATGTATTCAAAAATGAAGGAGAAAGACTACAAGATATAAGAATAGAAGGATTAGATGGTAGAATTTAAAAGGAAATAAACTAATAACTTTTAAAAATAGAGTGATGAAAGAAGGAAATGAAGTATAGATGAAAAAATTTATACCATATAGGAAGAGATGGCTAATAGTAATAGAAAAGTAGCTATAGAGGTGTTAGGAGAGTGAAAAGGAAAAGGATCATATGATAAGAAAACTTAGTAGTGGAATAAGAAAGTTCAATTAGCAGTTAAAATTAAGAAAGAGTGCTATACAAAACTACCTAAATGTAAGAATGAAAAAGCATATGAAAACTATAAAATAATTAAAAAAGAAGTTAAAAAGACAGTATGGAAGGCTAGATGTAAGTTATATGAGAAATTATATTATAAAATAGAAAATAAAGATGAAGAGAAAGACATACATAAAATTGTAAGAGTAAGAGATAGAAAAACTAGAAATATGTTTCAAGTTAGATGCATTAAAGATAATGATAAAAAAGTTTTGATTAAGAACAAAGATATCAAGAAAGATGGAGAAGCTATTTTAATAAATCTCCTAGTTTTTTTGTGATGTATCTATAAAGAAAGATTGCAACTTAATATTAAGAGCTTATCAGTGTGCATAAATATATGTATATGTAAATGTATATGTATACACACATACATATCAGCCAAGCATATGCGTGTGCATGAGTGCTCATAAAGCAATCTAAGAAGACCTCAAGAGTTCGCATAACCTAGCTAATCTTTCATTCTCTGCAATGATGACATGCATGATAAAATCGTACAAAATTTACTATGGAAACATTACAAATATTCTCCAAAACTAAAGTATGAAGTTCTCCTTCATTGCTTTGGAAATCTTCTCTCTAATGCTCTTTTAATTCCCTTCTTCCCTTACCAAGGCTACCTGGATGCCTAAACCAACGCATCTAAGCCTCTGACCCTCAAAAGGGCCTTGTCATCAATGTTTTCTTGCTTGATATTCTTTTCCTCTTCTTTTCCTAACATCCACTCACATCCCACCCATCTCTTAGTATACAATATGCAGAAGAAAAAGATAGAAAACATAAAGAGATGCGTGAACATTAACAATTTGGAGACAATCACTTATCAATACTTAAGTTGCAATAAGTGCAAAAGAGGCCATCACTGGCAGTAAGGTGACCCACATGGAAAAGATCTGACAATCATCAAGACCAAAGTCCATGAGTTTGTAGCAACTTCCATGAGGCAATCTTATGTAAAAGTATCACCTCCCATTATGGTGCACAACAGACTAAATTTTTAATCTCAACAAACTTTTATCCAGGGTCTGCACTAGCTTCAAAATTTCTTAGGAAAACCATTCTTGCACTCTTCCTTTTCTCTACCACCCTTTGTGATGACCCTAACATCATAACTGATACATAAACCACTGGCTTGACTATGCTTCTAATGTCACCTACAAGGCATGCAATTTAACATGCCACTAACAAGCATGAGCAATGCTGGTAAACAGATGCTAGCAGTGACAGCAAAGATCTACAGCAAGATCACTAGTGGCTAAGTTCAATTCACTAGCGGCTAAGTTCAATTATCTGGCAATGAGCAACTAGCATCCAATGATGAGAGTAAAAACAATTCATCCTCTGATTTCCTCTAATATGGCAACACTATCATTCTAAAAAAATCCACATGGAAAATAACTTCACATTTCAGAAGAGAACGCAACTTCACCACAATATTGGTGGATTTGTTAATTGTAATCACCGCCAATTTTTTTTTTTTCAAAAAAAAAGGTATTATGCTTTGGTTGCTGTTTATCATCACTTTGATAACTAGGCGCTAACATATGGTTACCTAAAGTAATAGAAATTCGAGCACCACCATGTAGTGGATCGCGCCACACACTTTAAGCAGACTGGGGATTGTCAAACCCCCTGCCACCACGGAGGAAACACAGACATGCATACACACAAACTTAAGTTTTGGAACAAATTATGCAAGATGCAAGTCAACACCAAGGTGGTTAAAAGGTGAGATATCAGTCATCTGCTTTGACCAACACAGAGATGAACCATGAACTCAGTTTATCTCAAATAAGATGAAAAGTGGAGAAATTTTGGACAGAGTCAAGATTTCCAAGATTCCAACTGATATATATGAACTAATATATCAAAATATCAAATAATACAGTAAAATCAATTGAAAACTAGGTATGAGACAATAAGGAATATCAATAAGGAATATCCAAATTCTCATATCATATCTGCCGAGATCTTGGGATATATTGGATTATATCGATTGAAACAATAAGGAATAAGATTCTACACATATTGTATTGGTGCCTGCTCAATACCAACAAAAATGGAGATCTCACTGTGATGGAAGCTTTGATCTACCCTATGGAATTAGAGGCGCTGACAGTAAAACAGGATCACATTTGCAATGGTTGTCAAGAATGATGAGTTAGCCCATAATTGCCAATTGCCACAACAAATAAAGGGCCAAAGATCCTCAAAATTGATGGCTGTAATGCACTATGAAACAATATTGAATTATTACAAAAACCTATTATTGCATCAGAAATGTAATATGATTGAAATAAATGTCGTGCTGCAAGAACGGAGAATCACCTCGTCATTTCCATTTGGTTGCTTTTGGAACCAGTTTATGTTCAAGACCTGCAAAACAGGCATACATGGTGAAATAAATTTCAAAAGACCAAGCACCTCAGAGAAAAAAAGAACGGTGCTTCCCCCAAAACTAAGTTTCAAAGAGCTCATCGGCTTCAAATTTACAATTGCACCAAATTCTGGGTCTTTAAAAGATATGTCATCTGAAATCAGATAGCCGTATAAACATTTTGTCAACGTACAATATAACCAGCTATATGTCAAGACAGTGAAGAAGATTTTTTTTTTTTTTTTTTTCCCCTAAAATCGATTTGGGTTTAATATCTTTCTTGTAGATAAAAGAAAAAGAGAAAATTTAAATTTTCCTTTTTCTCAAAGTATCACCCGCCAAATCCACGTCCGAATCAAGACGAATCATCATTTGCGATAAATAGAAGACCAATTTCTAGGGTTTTAAAGATCTAAGGTTTTTTTCTGAGCGTTTCCTCTCCTGAGACCGGGGACGGGGTGGGAGAGATCGATACCTTGACGTCGGCGGCGGTGGTGGGGGCGTTGAAGATGTCAGAGAAGGAGGCCAGAGAGCACATCAACGCCAGGATCGTGACGGCGAACGTCGCGAGGGCGTTCGCACGGTAGCCGAAGGAATGCATCGCCGCCCCCAGCGCCGCCGCCTCTTCTCCTCCTCCTCCTCCTCTCCCTCGCCGCAGCCGCCGCTCTCGTGTCTGAGAGATCGCAGTAGCGCGGCGTGGAGCGGTCCGTCTCGCTGGGGGCTCGGCTAGGTCAGAAGACGGCTTGTCCGAACCTATAGTTCCGTGGACTGCATCACGTGGCAAATGCCGATTGGTTGGAATACGTGGGATAACGAAACAGTGCCGTCTCGCTGCAAGCAGAGGACGTCAGGAAAACGTATGATATGTTATCCGGGGGCCAAAATGAAAAAAATACCATGCACCTGATTAATTTAAGACTGGAAAAAGTAATATGGTTTAAAATTATCTCTGCCTTGATCTTGGAATTGCGAATGCAGTGCAAATGCTTGCTATTAAATGAGTAATTGTTGAGGTGAATCTCATTTACAATTGCATCTATTGTCAAATTTGATAACTTGTCACTGAAATTTGTTTATTGTGTAAGGTTTTTGCATGTTCTTCAAAATATTTTATATTGGTTATGCCTTTGTATTTTCTTTATTGTATTCAGTTGAGGCATGAATAAAAGGTTAAGAAACTAGGATTGTCACGTTTTATATTATTAATTTTATAAGCTTAACGAAAAATTTATATTTATAGCCAGAGAGGTGAGCTATAAATAAAAATTTTTATTTATACAAATAAAGCAGAAGCAAAGATTATTTTGTTTGATGGTGATAGATAAAAGGATTAAAATTTCTTTGTCTCGCTTCATATTATTGGCATCCTTACATAAGTGCTTATGCTAATAAAAAGATAAGAGGATGCAATTGCTCTATCATTGTAAAAGAATGATATTGAACCAAAAAAAATAGAAAGAACAATAAAACTTAAATTCTATTAAAGTATATGCATATCATTGCTACATCCAAATGTTAGCCCATCATCATGGATAATCTATTTTACGGCTAAAGGTTATATATTTAAGTATTTATAAAATTAGCAAAGTATGGCTTAACATTCGACCCACGTCAACTTGGAAGCAACTTGGAGTGCAGTTTCACAATTCAAGGAAGCATTTTTTTAAATGAATGGTTAAAGCTGCTCATGCCCATCCTAAGCATGTTGCAGATAGTTGGGGGCATGTCTGAATGGCCCATGCTTATGGTTATATATCCTTTGGTCAATGTTGATTAACCATTTAACCTATAAATATTAAATATAATAGTGGGTGTGATGATATTTAACATATACAATACCTATTGTTGATGAATTGATTGATATGAAAAAAATGATGTCGCAAGAAGGAAATTTATCATGCCCTTTACCTGGGCACCGCACGGCTCATTCTTTGCTAGGAAGAAGCTCCTCTAATTAGCTCTAAAAAAAAGGTTGAGAGAGTGATGCGAAGGCAATGGATAAATGAAGGTGGTTCAAAGGCTACTTAATTGAGACTGGTTAGCAAAAATTTAAGCTCTTATCTCAAGACTTTGAAACAAAATTTCAAAGTTACTACTTGATTTCAACTTTGATCCTTTTGGGTTTGGGCGTTCTGAATGTGATTGGAAGGTGGATTGAAGATTTGATGTGTGGATCGATGGTGGATGAGAAATGCCGATATTAGAACATTAACAGTATTATTGGATGTGTAGGCCATAAAGGCAAACTGATGGTCGAGAAAGGTAGGATCTAACCAAATTTTTGATAATAACCGAAGTAAGTTAGGAATTGCTTAGACTTACCTTTTGAAGTGTGTAACGGCTGATCCGCGGATTAAAATTATTTGGTCTAAAAATTTGAGTGAAAGTTAATTAGTAACAAATAAACTTGAATAATAAGCACATAACACATTTCTTTTTCATCTGATATGAAATTATTTTTAAGTATTACAATCTCCTTTTTATAATGCCACGTTCTCATCGAATGCTGTAAGTTAGCCAAAATCTATTCTAAGTCGAATCATTAGTACTGTAAGGGTGGCTCCGTGTCATAGCGAGACTCTATTAATGTCCTATTGATAGTTCTTTCCTCGTACCCATTAATTTTCACACACTTGAAACAGGTCTGATATCATTTGTAACGCTCCAAATCTCGAATGGATTTAAAGCGTTTGCCGCACATTGAAAAATAAGATGCAATTTGATTGGATTGAGTTTTTTTAAAAAATTAAGATGGTTAAATTGGTTTGTGGCCTCAGGATAAGATTTGGGTTTGAAAGGTTGTGGGCTTGAATTTCACATTTAATAAATGATATTAGAGAAATATGCAGAAATTGATGGACATAAGAAAAGACTATTCATAGGATAATAGTAGAGTCCTACTATAATATGGAGTCATTCTTGCAACACCAACGATCTGGCTTGAAGTAGATTTTGATTAGTTTGTGGCATACTTCGAGAATGCCGCATTATAAGAGAAAAATTGTAATACTTTAAAATAATCATAAATCGAATAAAAAAAAAGTGTTACATACGTAAGTTTGTTTACTATTAATTAATTTTTATTTATTTTTAATATAAATGATGAATCTTAAGATCATCAATGCTTGAGTTTTTTTTTTTTTTTTTTAAATCTCCCTCGTAGACTTTTGTTGCTCATTCGCTCACTTTTCAAATAGAGAAAGAAAGTGGTGCCAAGTAAAGGATATTTTAGACCTAAAGTCGTCATGCGACTAACGACACGATCCATTGGGATAAAGTCTTTTTTTTCCTCTAAATTTGAGTTGGCAAACCTGAGACCGGAGAGGGCCTAATGGTATTTTTCCGTAATAACAAAACGCTCATCCATCCTCGAGTTCTCCTCCCTCACGCCTTGCACGTGCCCGACTTCGGTAAAATTTGCTGGCGTGCGGATTCTCTCGAAGACTGCGAGGACGGACGGTTAGGTGTTCGCTTTGGAGATTTCTCCCGAAGGGAGACGCCGGTCGATTCGCTTCGCCTGCAAGCCATCCTCCTCCCCGGATCGGATCCCAATCTCCTCTCCCTCTCCACCCGCAGCTCGATCCTTCTACCACTCCCTTCGTTCCTTTCTGATCGCGAGATGCCCCAGAACAGCCCCCCGAAGCATCGCCACGATGGCACTTCGCCGCTGCCCTTGGGCATGGACTGGAGCCCTCCTCCCAAGAAATGGGTATCCCCTTCTCCTCCGATCTCCACTTCTAAATTCGTGCCAGTTTCTGTTTTTCGTGGCAATTCCTGGTTCTTTTTGCTAATTTTCGTTCTATCAAGTGAATCTGAACTGGGCTTTGATGTTTTGTGATGGCTTTGGAAATTTTCTTTTATTTTTTTGCGTAAAAAGTTCGATACCGAACATTCTCATGGGTTACTTTAAGGTTTTCTCTGCGGATCGTTTGTTCTATGCCATTGTGATTCCAGCTTTTTCTAGCTTGGATGGTTTTACCGCAGTGATAGGAATATGATTATAATCTTAAAGCTAATGCATTTGTAATTTGAAGTTTTAGGGCTGCTTGATTTGGATGTGTTTATTAAATTTAGTATGCGAGCAGTGAGACCAACGCAACAAATGGCAAGTTGATTAATAATACTCGTAATTTACCCTTATCAGAGCAAAAAAAAAAAAGGAAAAGGAAACCAACTTATTGTTCTGCTCATGCCTTTCCTTTGATCATCTTCATCATAAATTGTTTCTTTCTCTCTTTTGTAATTTGAAATGCACCTTCAGATAAACTTAGTGAAAGCTGGAGGAAGTATGAGAAAGTTGGCAAGAACACTGTCCCTCCGGTTAGACAAAGTAGTAAGGAACATAGTGGTCATAACTGCTGCAAAGGGAAAAAAGAGAGAAAGATAGAGAAGATGCAAAAATGGAAAACCAGTCCAGATCCTTCTCCTGTCTTTCCTGGCAAAGAGATAATAAGGAAGAAAGATGGATGGCGCCAGGACCAATCACTATTTGCACAGGTTGATAAGGAAAACCAAAAGTCACAACTATTTGTCAAGAAAAGTGAAGAAAGAAAAACAAAGAAGAGAAACCAACAACAAGACAGCACAACACCCTTGATAATAGGAAAACTGTCTTAATCACAGTTATCATAAGCATCTGAAGAAAACATCATTGCTTGATGTTTTCATGTTATTCGCTCATATAAACGAAAAAGTGCAAGGGATGTGTCAATTAAATGGTAACAACACTAAGAAAACCCTTGAGTTAATGACCTTATAGTTCAGTAAGATAATAAAATTGAAATTTGTTAAATTGTTGTATATATGAAAACTGCATGCTTTACATTGTGATTTGCTTCACTAGGAGGGCATTTGCTGTCCTTGGTATGTGCCTGGTCTCACTTGATATTGTGTTACCTACATTTAGTCATCTAGAAAGCAGAGGGTTTTATTTTGCTTCTTCAGTCTGAGTATATCCAATGGTGACTTATGCATGATTCATCCAGCATTGCATTCAGGGCCTACTCGCCACTTTTTGTATCAAATTAACTGTCCAAGAAATTATAGACCTTTACATTCAAATATGTGATCTTTTGACCCTTACATATCATTGCCTTTCTTTCTTTTGAGATGCTTTGCCATATCCTGAATGGCAGCAGTTTTAGCTTTGCAAGAAATGATTGAAATCCCTATTTTTACTGATTCTTCATAATTTCAAAGATAAGAGAGACCAACTTAATATGCTTGGATCCTATGTCCCTTTCCACTCCTGCCATTTGTTTATTTGGGAAAGATAAGCAATAACCATGATGTAGTCATCAGACGTAATCTCATCATTTGGCTTTTCGTTCCTATGTCAGGTTCCATCCTTAATTGAAGCTGTCTACCTTCTCATTTTAAACCCTTGCATAATCAGTTATGTGGTTTCCATATAAAGTGGGGCAAACAGTTTTGCACTTCATCGTTATTAATTGAAAGCCATATCACCCTTCTAGTTCTGGCATGTGTGATGGATGTGAGAAGTAGTATGGGTGATTGTGATTTCCAATCTGATATATATTTTTTAAGTTCATGTATTTTGATTAATAACTCCCAGCTCTGGTAGGTGCACTTCTCTTGCTTCTCGCTGTCAAAGTAAGTATTGAACTACAAGGGGTATGTTTATTGGATATGTGAGTACTGAGTAGCTACAGTGGAGAAGAAGGGACATGAAGATGGATTACATGGATGCACAGAGTGGGAGTTTGGGTTTAATAATGGAATAGATTGCTACTCTTTCATTCCTTCTCCTTCCTTTTTTTTGTGATAATTATTGCTCTTTGAATACCTCAAATTGCATGCAAAGTTGTGTTCGCCAATTGCAAAGCCTCCTTGCACAAGGAGGATGTAACATCTGATTGATAAGGAAAATGCTAAACTGCCATTTTACTTGAGACTTCTTTTTCAAGTTGCTGTTCCAAATTACATTCAGAGAATTACTAATTTTTTATTTATGCTATCCCATGTGATTGCTTTTGAACAACATATGACATATCTTGCTATTCTTTGTTGTTATTATTCTAATCCGGATATTATATTTTGCAATGCACAATCATCATTGAGTTCTTCCATATGTATTTTTGCTATTTGCTCATATACTTTACATGTGTGCATGTAGGATGGGAGAAACACGGTGTGGCCCCACAATCCTCATACCGGCTGGAGTTACTGTGTCATGATTCCTTCCTGGACTGTTAAAACTGATCCTGGAGCATCCCATGACAGCTTCTTGAATCCTATAGTTGTAATTTCTTCATTTCCCTTCTCATTATAATTCTTGGATGCATATAAAACACTTACCTTCTGGGAGAAGATGAAGTAAGCATATAATGAGGTGATAAGAGGCATAAATTAATTATCTTCATTGAAAAGATAGAATATGTCAGATTCAACAACTGGTTGCTGGATTCTTTGTATACACATGCATGCATGCATGCACGCATGCCAATGGGAGTGAATGGTTTGTAATTTGAAGGTGCCAATTTTGATCTGGTTCATGAGGACTATATGATGGATATATAGTTACATATTATGATAGTTTTACCACATAAGTTATTGACATTGGGGATTGCAGATTAATTATTACCATTGGGCAACGAAGTATTTGATATCTATGAACTGCCTACTGTGGTTATGTATGCTAAAAGAACCGTGGGTTTCATATTTCAGTGATGTGGTGCTCTATCTATTTATCTTTAGGAGACATTATTTTTATAAGGGAATCATATTTTTTTAGTGAGGTGGATCTTTTTGTTAAAAGTTCAGTACCATAGTAACAATCTGATGAAGTTATACCTTCACATCAACTTTTCTTAAGCATGAGTCCTTAAAATGTTCAATTAATACACATTTCAGAATAATGGATCTAGGAGTTTGTGCTTTAGTTTTTGCTCTTTTATCTTTCTTTTAACACCCTTAAAGGACAGTTTTACAGGATTCATATTGGTATACAATCTCCACAAGGGGTTAGCTCCAGTCATGGAATACTTAGAAGATTCAGTGACTTCTTGAAGTTATATTCTGCTGTAAGTGTAGAATTCTTTTTGCCATCTGATATCAAGGCTGATCATCCCTTTGTAATATGTTTCATTTTTCCTTTATTTGTCAAAAATGCACCTAATTTCTTTTGCAAAGGTTAAAAGAGTTTGCACTACAAGTAAATCTTGCATATCATACAGAAAAAGATATCATGCCATGGTGTTATGGCAACAGTATTGAACCTTCAAATATAGAAGGGAAGCTGCATAATAGCAAATTCATAACCTTCTAGTTTAAGAGATTCTTTTGTTAAGAATTCATGCCCCTAGATCCCACAGCATCTTGCCATTTGATATATAATCCATGGAGAAAATATAAGAATGAATATTGTGTACCTGTTGCATGATTGTCTACATGTCTCAAAATATAAGAATGAAGATTGAAACCTTTCTTGAACTGCATGAGCAAGGTGGTTTGGTACAGTACCATGCTTATTCCCCATCTAAACTTGCTGCCAGAATTGCAGCCTCTCTGCTTGAGAAGTAGGTCTGGGTCAAAGATCCTTTGCAAACTCAAAATAGAATGCTAGATCTCACCACCAACTGCGTTGTGATAGCGAAAACTACTTTTGTTGGCTAAAACCATCAAAACCGAAACATGCAGTTGTTCCTCACTAAGTCAGGTACTGATACCAGTACCAGGTCCCAAAACCTTGGGCCATAACCACTTGAAAGATGCCTTTGTAAGTGATAATGCCATGACCCTCATGATCCAACAGTTAAAAAATACTTTGATCTTGAATACAAGCATATATTGCTTGATATCAGTGACATTAACTTGTATCTTCCTGTTGGGAATAGTCTTCCCTTGCAAGGAGTGAGCATCGCATAGCTGAGTTGTCAAAATATTAAAATGCATATGGGAATCCTGACTTGGCATGTAATGTTTACACATGCATGCAACTCGCTTACCTATTGTATCGAAGTCCTCAATCTCAAGCCAGCCTTTTTTTTAAAAAAAGAAATCTATCTTAAATTTGCTTCACTATCACCTTATAAGATGAACTTTGGAATTTAAGGGCTAGGTCTCCTATAGCTGTATTGGTTGCCCTATACCGATCCATATGTGCTGGGAGATGTAATTTGGGCATTGCCACATCAATTAATTCATATGCAGAATAGGTGGATGTTGCATGACAAGAAATACCATTCAAACCCATCAAGGATTTAAATATTGCCAATCTCTTTTTTTCCTTCTCTAACTTAGACCTAGAATAGTAATCCACAACTTTTCTTGAGACTTTAGCATGCACATTAGCTGAACTAATGAAACATTGGCCTAGGAAACTGTAATACAAGTTAAGCGCAATGATGTTTGTTGGTGTCTTCCTCGAGTAGATGTTTTGGTGTCTTCCTGGAGTGACCTATTAAAAGGGAAGATACCCATGCCTAAAAATGTGCGAAGTACCCATCTCCAATGATTTGTCCAATCTGCGAACTGTATTATCATCCTTTCTATTTGGAGTATCGCATCACAGCAAGTATCACGATCTGCATCTTTTGAGATGCCAAAATGTCCCTTTTCTCTTTGGGAATCACTCATGCACTTGGATGTGAAAGGGCAAGCCCTTGATCAACATTTGGCCTCTGAAGTCTGGATGGGGCCATAAAGCCAATTACCACACGGGGGATTTATATGACCTACTAGATGTCCCAACTCAAAATTCTTTTAGCATGTTCCCTTTCCATAGTTCTCGTATAAGTGGATGTGTAATATAAGAATTCCAAAACCCATGCCTCAACTTCAGTTCCCAATGTCTCAAGCCTTCCCCCTCATTTTACTAAAATTAACCTTATGCTAGATGTACCTACCAAAGAGAATGACAGTTCTCACATGCTTGTCGGGGTCTCTTGTATCTGAAGAATAACTATATTGGGTGTAGCTTCCCTTCTTTCCTCAAAGTGGACTCATCTAACAATGTTTAATAGGCTGTTTCTAGCATCAAAGCCAGATAGGACTTGTACAGGTGGTGCTGTTTGCTATGACAGCGATATTGCGAATCATGCCCACCCTAAATTGCCATTTAACATATGGCAAGATTGTTGGGGCTTCATCAATTATGACAGACATGGCTCTCGAATTACTCAATCACATTAAATCAGGGGAACTAACTTTATTACCTTTCTGAACGGTTGAAAACCGTTTGCATATTTTAAGGTGGCAACCTAAACGCTTTTTTTTTTATATAAAATGACCCTCTCAACATCTCTTTTTATAGGTCTGAGGATATAAATACCCTAGATTGCATGAACTGTGCCTTAACTTTCTGTTACACTCACTATGGACTTTCATTTTAAATTTTGACTGTTGAATTCACCCTAAAGCTGCAGGATCCTTAAAATGTGCTTCAACAACTCTCTGTATTACTTTATATATCTCATAATTACTATTCTGTTTTTGAAAAACTGCTTTCTGAATTGCATGTTCTTCATGAATAACTGAACTTAAATTTTGTCTTATTCATTTGATGTGATAAGAGACCAAGACTTGGTAATTGTAGAATCTCTTATAATTGTGGTTCCAGCAGATACTGTTCATGTATACCCTTGTTTTTTATAATTTCTATTGTTTTAATGCTTTTCTTACTTCATGCCTTGTGCATGGAAAAATATCTCTTATTTAACTTAATTGCATACTGACCAACTTTACTGCAATAAGTTTGGGGATATGATATTGTAAGCTGTCTATACATATAGATTCAAGTTTATTCAGTTTTCAGGATGTTCCCATTCTTTTGTAGCTTAGGAGTGCATTTCCAAAAAAGGATATTCCTCCAGCCCCACCAAAGCATGCTTTCTCAAGAATAAATTCCAGCCGGATGCTCCTAGAAGAGGTGAGTATGGCATTTTAAATCAGATTGCATTTTTGACCTAACTTTGAAATGATTTATATCTATTTGAAATTTATGTGAGTTGTATTTTATAGGGTATTGTAGTTTTTGTTATAAGACACTCATTGCCACAAAATATGTTTGTTTCTTAAGATATTATGATTATGATACTAGATACCCTAGAAATTGATTGAGATTTTTGGTTTCTTGTGAATAGTTACTTTGAGGCTGTGTCATTAGTGAATAGTTTGAAGTGCATAAAGAGAATATAAACTTTTGAAAATGTTGCCTGCTTGTGACTTGGACTCGGCCTCAATATATGCCCAACCTAACCTAGACCTTGACTTGATCTGTACTTGACCTAACTTGGACCTAATCCCAATGTTGTTAAAGGCGCCCGTAAGGTATAAGGCGCAAGGCATCAAGGGTTAGGTGCTTTTTATATCCTAAGGTGCGCGTAAGGCATAAGGTGTGCTTAAGGCAGGTTAAGCGGTTCTTATACCTAAGTGAGGTGCCTTTATTTTGGCAAATATAAAGTGAAAAAACATATACTTTTAATTTGATTTGAGATGCAAGAAAGGCATGAATTTTTTTATAAGCTATGGTTCTTATTTTTTAAAAAATTTATTATTATTTATTAGACTATGTTGACTTCATGATGTACCATTCCATACACAATTATTTTTCTTACCCTATAATAAAGCTAAAAATAAAAAAAAAAGGAAGTGGAACATCAAAAATTATGCTGAGAAAGAGGAAGAAAAACATTAGGGGACTACAAATTTCAGGTAAGAAAGAGAAGGTTTTCCATTAAGCTAATAGGCTAAATATATTATTATTATTATTATTATTATTATTTTATTATGTGTTATAAATCTTGCTTATTAAATTATTTTATTTATTTTAAAAATATGCGCCTCACTTCGCTCAAGTGCGCGCCTGTGCTTTGCGCCTTGCGCATAAGCTTGAAGAGTCTTTTGCGTTTAGGTGCGCATAGTGCTTTTAACAATACTGCCCGATCCTCACTTGACCTTACTTGGACTGAGGCTTGATCCAATTCTTGGATGGATAGGGTTTGGGTTAAAACATAGACTTGAACTTTTGACAAGTTTAAATCCAAGTAAGGAATTATTTGGACCTGATCCAACTTGATACCATCTCTATTTGCAAGTGAAATTGCTACGGTTAAAATAAGTATTTAACACCTAATCACATAGTGTAGGTTGACCTATCATTTACTATGGCATTGTGCTAGACCAGAACTCGTTTGACTTCACAGTTTGGATGGTAAAACCAATTTGAACTGCCTAACTGAACCAAATTCACCTCATCTTGGTAAATTGTCCAAGAAAAGGGAAAAAAAATTAAGATATCATTCTTCACCCTCTTACATCCTATGGAGGGAAGCAAACAAAGGGCATTCCCTTCTTATGGTGGTTGTTGTGCTCAAGTTGCCCATGGTATTGGATTGGATCATCTACGGTAGTGGAGGGGAGTCTCAATATGAGATCTGAGACAATGGAGGGGTGGTCTGTTTATTTGAGGAGGCATGACCAAATCTTTTGGGAATAGGGGCAGGACTGTTTAGGAGGTGATAGGATTGGACTTCATGGGAATAGAGATAAGATCTCATGGGAAGGAGGTGGCTTGGTAGGATCATGTGGTAGTCAGATCTCATGCCAATAAAGGTGGCCTAGCCAAATCCAGTGGGAATGGAGGCAACATGGCTAGATCCAATGCAAATAGAATGAGTATAGCCAACTATTGGAAGAAGGCAATCTCCTTTTCTTCTTTATGTTCTTTTGGGAGGTATGCTAGAACCAGTGCATCAGGGAGAGGAGAGACTTGGAGGAATGGGATCTGGTTTGATATGAGAAGATGAAAGAGGAAAGTGTGGAATTGGTCAAGGTTGGTTTGGTGTTTAGAGAGCAAGAGGGGAACATAGAATTAGTGGAGAAGTGGAGAATTTGGGTTGGCCAATTGATCATCAATTGACCCATGAACAAGAAGCTTATGACCTGACAATTGCAATAGTTCAGTCTAGGTCACTGGGTTTAGAAACACTAGCTAAAGCTACATTAAAGTTAAAACTACATTAACTCACTCATTGGGCTTGATTATTAGAATGAGATGCATTCGCTTTGAGACTACCCTTTCCCCATGTTGTAATATATCATGTCTTCTTGCTCTAGGGCTTGTCTGGATGCTTATTCAGCTTATCTATGTGATGTTATCTCTGACACAAGTCAAAAGGCCTGAAGATATGGGGCATAAAGGTGAAGAGGCTAAAGGGATCAAGAATCTTGTAGATTTTGCAATAATAAGACTTTTGGATACCATGGCATGTTTGTTTTTGTGTGTGTGTGTGTGTGTGTTAGAAAGACCAACATAGGCTGGAAAAGCATGAGCTATGGGTTGATGGACTTTGAATAGGTTTTTGCTATGTTGTGCTGCTAGCTCCATGTTTTTAAATTAGGCAAGGTTATGATGTAGGCTACTTTGTTCTCCTGCTAATTAAATTGCAGTGTTTGATTTGTGAGATCATCGCTTTGTATGGTTTGTTGGAAAACATCTTTATTCATTGGATTGAAATGATGGTTTTTAAATTAGTTAGTTTTGATATATAGTGTAGATTCCTTAAAGAGCAAAGGCATTGCACTGCAGTGAATTATTGAAGTTGGATATTTAATAAGATTTGTCTCTTCCATATTGATGCGATTTAAATGTCTTCTGCTCTGATAGTCTGATGCTTTCTTCTTCTCAAAAAAGAGAGTTGAGACGGTCTCAGTTATCTCTTTAGCAATCTTTTCCATATTCTATCCAAATATTTTTGTTAATATACTACTCAGGAAAATTTTTGAATACCTTGTATTTTAAGTTTACGAATTGTTTTGTATGATGTATAGGGCACACTTGATATTCTGTCTATCATAACATATATTTTTCTGAGATAGTTAAACATATTTGCAGATATATATATATATATATATATATATATATATATAAAATATTTTCTTCAAATGAAATTCTATATCATCATCATCATGCTATCATTATAATTCTTTGCTGCCCCTAGGATAATGGATTTCTGTACTATTTTAGTGGCACAAGAAAAAAAAATATTACTACCACAAAATGTCTAAAATCATTTCAAACATAAATATTTTTAATTATTAAACATATCATGAGATAGATCTCATTTTTCAGTATCACATGTATAAGGGTAGGTTTCCCAATTTTAAAATCATTTTTCTTGTGGTGTCCCGTAATACATTTCCTTGCTAGGTGATTAATGATGCTCAAACTGGATAGCTATCTTGCAGAGGAGGCTTGCTTTGGAGGAATGGATGGGAAAGCTACTTTCTGACATCGACCTATCTAGAAGTGCTCCTTTGGCAAGTTTTCTTGAGCTAGAAGCAGCTGCAAGGTCATGTAGGTGTTACACCCATACATATATTGTATGTATGTGGCAGTGTGTTTCTTTTCCTGTGAGCATGCATGCATTTGTGTGTCTGCTTGCATGCATGTGTTGTGCGTGTGTGCTGTGTGTTTGTGTTGTGTTGTGTCTCTGTCAGTTTCCCAATTGTGAAGCATTTTTGCGCATCTTTCTGTGGTATAGAATGTTTTGGGTTATAGATTCCTAATGGCATGTTCTGAACAGAATAGTTTTCATTATGCATGCTAAATATCTAATGTAGCATTTGATACACCTCGGTTGGCTTTTGATCTGATTACTGTGACCTGTTTATGATGTATTTACTTTTTGTTGTAGTCAAGATAATCCTGTTTCTTTGATATATGATTACATTTTACTCACACATTGTTTATTCAGCATTTAGGGATGCAAACCATGATCCTTTGGAAACAAGCTCTTCAGGTGATGCTATTGCCATGGTCTCTTCAATTCCACTCAGGCCTAGTTCAAGTGCTTCTATTGCTGATGGTTCAAAGGTTGCATCTAAGTCTCACTTTGTTGCTTCAGACATGGGTGGTGATGTTTATGAAACATCAGACTTGGGAACTCCAAGGAAAGGGAAGGACCAAATTTCTGACTCTAGTACAGAAGATCTAGCGGTGACTCATAATCTCATTGCTCCAAGAGGGGCATTTGGTAATGGCGTCCTGGTAGTATCAAACCCAGATCAGCCAGAAGAGTTTCTTAAAAATAGGTTGCACCACAAAAGAGAGAAGCTTGTTCTAGAGAGTGATAGTTTTGATGTAACTTCAAAGGAGACATTTCTTTCCAGGGAGAGACTAGAGTCCCCTTCAGAACAAGATCATGATAAGTTTTCTGGTCATGGTCGAAAACTCTCTTCTGAAAGTACTGGGAGTGACATAAGTTCTATACGAGGTAGTGAACTATCAGTTACTGGGATGACTAATTCAATTTGGGATGGCTCTGTTGATCTTCCTAGTGCTTCTGAAGTTCAAAATCCTATGGAAGCTCTATCTGGCTTGGAGACACATGTTCTGAACGATGCACAAATTGTCCTTCCACTTGATCAACGACATAAATTGAACAGAATTCTTGTGACTATGGCAAGAAGATTAGGGACGGCAAAAACAGATATGGAGGATCTTATAACTCGACTGAATCAAGAAACGGCTGTGAAAGATTACCTTACGACAAAGGTGTATATTATTTTTATGATCTGCCTGGCATCACCAGTCAATATTTCATGTCTTTTATGCTTTTGAATTTAAATGTGACAGGTGTTTCATGTGCTTCCTTCTTTGTATGAAATTGGTTTTTGAACCTTGATAGAGGTATTGCATTTAGATGTGAAAAGGGGGAAAAACAGTGGCATATAAACAATATGTCAAATCTATTTGAATCATCTCATCACTTGATCTTTTCCGTACCTTTTCTGTACATCCATGAGGTGTAATCTTAGCATAATTGATATTTCTTGTTCTAGGTAAGGGATTTAGAGGTGGAACTGGAAGTCACTAAGCAAAAAGCTAAAGAAAACTTGCAACAAGCCATTTTTGTTGAAAGAGAAAGACTGACACAAATGCAATGGGACATGGATGAACTTCACAGGAAGTACTCAGAAATGGAGTCAAGGCTTAAGATTGAATATGTTTGTTTTTTCCTCTTTATCTTAGTTCTTATTTGTTCAATTTAGGACGTATTCACAAGTACCAATTTTTCTCCATTTTGTTTCTGATTGTAGCAGAGTGAAAAAACTTGTGCAGAGTCAGAAAAAACAACTGCCAGTGGTGAGAAAGAATTATTGCTGCAGGAGTTAGATACAAAACGAGAAGAATTAGAGACCATGCAGAAGGGTCTAGAAGAGTTAGAAATGAAGTCAAAAGCAGATATCAAAGTTCTTGTCAAAGAGGTGAAACTTCTCAGGAGTTCTGAAGCTGAGCTGAGGAAAATGCTAAATCAATATCTAACAGAAAAGACTGAATTAGAGGTATGGTGCTAATTACACCTGAAGCAAGCGAACAAAAAAGAGGCAATTTTAGCTCACCTAGGAAATTGTCAGATGTGTTTAAAATGAGTGGTAATGTCCAGTTATATATCACATTCTTTTTTTATACAATAAAAATAGGAATAAACCAAAAGATGAAACAAATTATCAAGGTGGATTAGGCATTTGCTGTTTAAAACACATGTGAAGAATGGAAAGGCTACAATGATATTGGAATTTTTGCTTGTGATATGCTATATCAAGCCTTTCTGTAATGTGGAACTCTTTAAATCTTGGATTAAAGTGCCAGTTAGGACGAATATATGACACAATATATATTTGTGTCAGTGTCTTACTATTATGTGGCATTGGCATGTTAGCGGCTGCATGGCAGCACTTGGCATGTTTTGATGCCAGTGCATGCTAAGTATGCGAAATGCTGGCATGCATTGAATGTTACAGTATATATTGAGCTACTTCTTGGTCTGCACATGATGTGTTGCTATGAATCATAGCTATTATAAGTTTTCCTTAGCTATAAGGGCTGGAACAAGTTCCTATCTCAAATGGATGAATTTGGTTGGTCTGTATTAGGCATTGCTGTCACTTTCTTATTTAACAAAATTAGGAACAGAAATTTTGTCTTCATTTCTTTCTTTCTTTCTCTTTTTTTTTAAACATTTCTAACAGCAAAAGCATGTTTTGGAGTTACTATTACTTTTTATTTTTTATAATTTTGATAATAGAAATATATGTGGTAGCCACTATTATTTTTTACAATTCCATTCCAACCAATTGTTTCCAAACACATCCTACAAATATAATATTATATTTAATATCATAGTATTATAATATCATAATATAATATTATTATAATATATTATATATAAATTTTATATAATAATATTATAATAATTAATATTGCAATATATATGATATAATACATTATAAATATAATATTATTATATACAAATATAGTAATATTAATATTATATCATTAATAATATTATAATATTATAATATATGATATATAATTATTATATATTATATAATATTATAGTATAATATTAGTTATATATTAATAGAATATATTAATACTATATTATTAATAATGTAATATATTATAATATATAGTTAATATTAATATAATATTAATAGAGTTAATATTATATTAATAGAGTTAATATAATATATAGTTAATATTATAATATATAGTTAATAATGTAATCAAGCCTAAATCCAGTCGCCTCCCCCATTATTAAATCTGTATGAATCTCGAAATCAAAAAGCCATCCGTTAACCACCGTTTCCTACTCTAAAAAAAAGAAAGAGGCATTTATGAGACGGGACACACATTTATGAGATGCAACAATATAGTATATCATATCTCTATGTTATTTTATTATATTCTTGTGCTACTATATCATAAGCATAAAGATATGATACAACAGTACTAGGATATGATATAGTTCCAATGCTACTGTATCATATCCCTATGCTACTATATCATAAACATTGGAATATGATATAACAGCATGGAGATATGTTTCCATGGTAGAGGCTTGAGTTGTATTGTCCCATCTCATAAGTGCCTCCTTTTTTTAAAAAAAAAACAGCTAATGGTGGTTAAGTAAAGACTTTTTGGCTTCGAGATTCGTGCGGATCTAATGGTAAGAGAGGCTATCGGATTTGGGCTTGGTTGCATGTGAATGTAGCCAAGTCTATCTCATATTAATAATATTTATATTATTATGTTTCCAAAATGTTGTCTCGAATTGCCAATGAGGTTACTTTTAAAAGAAATGGAAGTGAAAAAAATTTTACTTATACTTTTTACATAAATAATGAAAGTTACATTTAAAAATAAAAGTAAAAATAGTGTAACCAAACATACCTTTTGACATTGGATTTTGTATTTTGACTTTTAAAAATTAAAAAATAAAATAAAAATGATACCAAACAGGCCCTTAGATGATTATTTATTTTGAAACCATCATTAAGAGTTGCATGTTGTATCAAAATAATGAACTCTCTATAGAGTGGGAAAGCCTAGGAGTCTAGCATCCATGTATTGGACTCTAGGGACGTTCCTAAAATGGAGGGCAAAGAATCTGACGCATGATGGACTCTGTTGCCTTTATGCCATGCCCAAAAAAAAGGAAAGAAAGGGAGTTCAGTGTGTGCTTGACTTTCCGCAAAAATCCTCATTTAATTCTGTTTTCCTTAAATACAGACTTGGAAAATAGAAAATACACACTCTCTCTTGATAATCTGTACGTACACTGCATGTGCTAAACTCTAGCATTACGATAAAGTAGCTATAGGTCGTGTTTTGCTTTGAGTCTTTGGTTGATTATTTGTCTCAAAGGTTGGTGCAATTCTATAAAGAATCTTCACTTATTCTTTGCCAGGTCATTTAATTAAGTTTTTTTTTTTAAAAAAAAAATTAATCTGATATCTGTTGAGGTCTTTGAGCATCAATTTTGTTTTTGTTGCCCTTATGTCAGAACTAGTTACCGTCCAAAGTGTGAGGATGGAACTATCTCGCCATCATCCTAGAGTTCCAATTGTCGTGTCCTTCTATACCCTCATTTCATGTGTCAGAAAGCAGTAGGATTATAGCATGTCTCATTTCATGAAAAAATTGAGACAATCCTATCACACGGGATTTAAAATCTCGTATAAAATTGGAAATTATAGAAAGGTTAATGGAATTAAGTTAATAGGTTGAATATTTTTTAGCCATTTCGATGATAAGATTCTACCATTTACTTCATTTTATCTTTTTTTATTATTATGATAAGCTTTAGTTCTACGCATGGTTTTAAATAATGGTGTTATAACTGTTATAACAGCTATCATAACAGTTTTGGCGACCTCACTTTGTGTTATTGAGGTAAATAACGTGGAAAAATATAATAGCTGTTATTTTTCATTATTTCCCGCTATTTTCTGTTACAACAAACTGTTATAATGTAAATGACAACCATTATTTTCACTTCTATGTTCATTTAAATAAAATGATACTTTCAAATTCAAATTTTGAGACAAAATTCCTTCCAAAAGTGATTGTAAGGTCAAAAAAATATATTATTTTATCTAATGAAAAGTGAAGGGAAAGATAACACTGTTATTTGTCCATTATTGCCTATTAATTTCAGTGATTATTTTAATATTAAAAATTTGAAAAGTTGCTTTTTGAGATAAATAATAGCCATGTAACTGTTATAACGATTATTGGTGGTTTCAATGGGGGTCTGTTTTAATGAGATATTTAAAACCTTGGTTCTAAGCCGTTATGACTTCCAATTGTAGTGATGGCTTGCTTATTCATTTAGCTGTCTATCTTCATTCTTTTTTATATATGTTTCACCAGAGAGTTGTTCGTAAAGAAAAACAAAGGTGGGCACATGCAAAATCAGCAAGGAAGAAACTTCTTAATGAATGCAGAATTCTTCGTGATCGACTTCAAGAATGCAGTGTTAATTTTCTTTCAGAATCAGAAGACAAGTTCACTATTAATCCTTTGTCACTATCTGATGCTCTAGATCTTCTGGCAACTTCGGATAATAGAATTGGCCTTCTTCTTGCAGAGGTAACTTTATACTTCTTCAATGGTTATCTAGTCAGATAATTATTGGTTTTTTAACTTTCATGGTGACTCTAATTTCTATTTGTATTTTCTCTATTGCTGTTTGTATTTTTCTCTAAAGTAATTGTTTCGTTTTGGCGATCCTGTTTACTTCTCTTTTCTCTCTATCTCTCTCCATGCATTCCTGGTTTCTTTGGATTTATTAAATTAACTTAGTGAGTATAATCAAATTATTCAGTTTAGTTAAGCTAGATTGTTAAAATGAACTAAAGCATCTATAGAAATTGATACTGGTCACCTTTGAACAAATTCTAGGTAAGTTTCTATTTGTTAAAGCATCCACTAGTATTGGAAAGCACAAAAATAGTTTTATAATAAGTATCGTCTATTTCCATTATCTTAATGGAGTGACCCATGGTATGCCTTACGGTTGTGTATCACCTCATACCGAGTATATCATACCATACCGGTATTGAACCAAGACTTGGTATGGGTGCATACCGAGTCTTGGTATGTTGAACCAACCGGCGTTTCGGGCGTACCAACATTGTACGAATGTGGTACTGGTACAACGAACCTTGAAGCTACTTGATACTAAGAATCAAAGGCTAGATCTTGGTTACATTAAGAGGATGCAGGGACTCCATTATGGTAATGGGAAAATGAACTCTTTAAAAATTGAGGAGCATTGACAAAAGTGCACAGGAAGCATCCCTGCAAAATTATATATAGTATCATAAAATAATAGAAACCTACTTATATGATTATTACTTTTTATTAAAAAAATGCACAAGGATTCGAAATGAAATTATACAATGAATGGTATATTTATTATTAGACTAAGATTTTGATTATATTAAGGTAGTGGTAGAAGAGAGCAAGTTCTAGGGGTAGATGTCTTAGAAAATTGTGGGTTACAAGAATAAGGTTCTAGAGAGATTGCAAAGCAACCAAGCATTCTTAGGAAGATCCTAGTTGCTAAGAATTGGATATTATTGAATGCAAATTATGATATTTTTTAGGGAAATATTAATGGATGCCCTATCGTATTCATTAAGGTGGTCATGCTTATTAATCATCAAGTACGTGCTTTATTTTTATTGGTTATATAACTACAATTAAATATAATATTAATCGAGGTTATAAATCCTATAGGATGGGGCCGCCTTAGTTTTTTCATGAAATAAGATATACCATTGTTCGGCCCTATCCTGATACCTGGGACGGGAGATGTCTCAAGATGCGTCGATTGGAATGCTAGGATGATGGCAGAATGGTTTGATCCCGACACTTGGATGGCTTGCTGGAATTTGAAATCATGATATCAACTATTTCAATTTGCTCTCATTTCCTTTTTTGTCACCAAATGAGTGGTTAACATTTATCTAATGAAGCATAAATGATAGATTTAAATTTGTTAATATTAGCAAATACAACAACAAAAGAAAAAGTCTTAATCCCAAACTAGTTGGGGTTATTAATATTAGAAAATAAGATTTTTAATATTAGAAAATAAGATTATGAGTAATTTGTACTCGGAATTCTAGGTTGTTATAAAAAGTTTATAATATTTAATCATTTTGAATTAAATTAGATGTCAACTTGTCATTTAAGATAATGAGACATTGTTCTTAGCATATGCTGGGGCCATTCATATCTGGACCCTCAGTTTTAATTGTCATTTGGGACTGCATCTTTTTTGGCTTTTCAGCATATTTGTGCCTTTGAAAGGATCACAGCTCCCTAGATCAAAGTTAGTACCTCACACATCACCAAGATTCTTTGTTAAGATTTGAAATGTCTCACACGCATCTCAACTGGTTCCAACTTGAAATAGACCTTATATTGTTCTTTTGGAGTGAAACTTGCCTCAAACTCATTTTGAGTGCTCCCTCCCAATTCATTACTTATGAACTTGATTAATCTTGTCAGATATGTGAATTACAACAAGTAACACATAGATATAAATTCTTTTCATTGGAGCATGAGACTATGCTTGCGAGTTTTTATTTATGGAAATGTTTTGAAGAAAACGTTAAATTGTCAACATGAATGCTCCGACTGTCTTCATATTTGTGCATCATAGATGAACTCCCAATATTAAAACTTGCATTTACCCCTTGCTTTTGCCCCTCTGTCTGGACTCCTTCCAAGTCCACAAAACCTTGGATTGTTGCTTGTTGGCTTGATGAGGTTATACAACACCACTGCCAGGATAAATACATTTTCTACTAATCAATGGGCTTTTAAATTACCTGCCAAGCACATCTTCGGTCCAATGACTCCCTGGCCAAGGGCTGACAACCAAATCACATGGTTGACGTCCTTCAGAGAGCGGATCATAATCCATTTCTCAAACTTGACGGATTGAGCCTTGATCTTTACAGTCCCAAATAAATGGAATAAGACTTGTTACTCAAGGTCAAAGATTTAGTTATCCACATGGTGCCATGCACATGTACATTTGTCTTCAGATGACACGAGTTGGTTTCTGAATTTAGGTCATGGATTTTGTTATAAAATTTCTGAGAAAATATTTTATTTTCTGACTTGGATGGCCTTATTTGTGGCATCCTCTGGATACAAAACTAGACATGCTAGTAAAGCTTATCAAAATTACTAAAAGAAAGGCAAACGAGAAGATTCATACTGAAACAGCTGCAAAGGCCAAAACAAATAGCGTGAGAATTTGTATAGCATTATTACATTCTGACAATTGGAGCTAAATGTTAATATATTTTGCCTTTCTGTGTCCTAATATAATGCTGTTCATTGGTGCACTTTCTGAGTCCTATTTTATGCAATCCTACATTTTTTTAATAAAAATTTTGGTCTGCATCTCCTGCTGTAAACAACTTAGTATCATCTGTAATACTTGAAATGCACAGCAATGACCTGAAATTTAGTTTGTTATGATTTTCTTTAATACTTGAAATGCACAGCAATGACCTAAAATTTAGTTTGCTATGATTTTCTTTCTCACAGACATAGAAGTAGTTGATTTAAAGATTTAGTTGTACATTGTTGATAATTGATCAAATTCTGATTATCTGTAGGCACCACTCCTTGCACGGGATGAGGAACAGACCATTTCAGATGCAAATGAGGCTCAAAGTAGTGAGTCCTCTGAAAATCTATCTGCTACAAATGGTGAAAATCTTATTAATGAAGATAATGAGATAAGAAAAATGCTGACAGATATATTTATAGATAATGCAAGACTGAGGAAACAAGTCAATTCTGTTATCCGTTGTGCTCTTAATACAGTTGTTGAGCCAGAGAAGGAAGATTGTGATCAAGTTCCCTCTACGAAGACGGTTCATAACCGATTCTTAGAGAGATGAAAGAAGGCTACTGTAGATTATCTTGAATGCTTGTTTTATGATTCAGCTATCTCCATTCACATTCTACCAAGGGCTGTCTTGAGTATCAACCCCGTTGCTTTACCAATGCGAGGGCAAGTGCTATCTAGTCATCCGCATCTTGAGGACAATAGCCTCCTTTTCTGCTGTTGTAATCATATTTTTGCCTATATAAAAAAAATAATTGATGAGAATGATTCAAAGGGCTCAGCATTGATTTGCCCTCCCTAATCCAATCTATGGGATATACTGTAATTCAAAGACAGAGACAAACAAGAATCAAGAGTTAACCGGACTGCCTCCGGCTAAATATGAAATAGAACAGAAGGGATTTTTAACAAGTTTTGGTGCCATAACAATGCCCTTGCACACGACAAACATGAAGTTTATATCGTTTTGTAGTCCTGGCAGAGAAAGTGTGCTAATTTGCACTTTTGTTTTTAAATGTAAGTATGCGGTGGGACGGTAGAATAATAATCCGGGATTATAGTAATATCCAAGGGTGGTGCAGAATAACTATATTGTATGTTGCGCATCTTAACCGTTTATGGATTCTTTTACTTAATTTTCCTCCTATGGTATCTGGAATCTTACCATAATATCATTCGACGCTTGCACTGTCATAGCGTCTCTATGATGCCTTGATGAGCCTGAAACACTCGAGGATCTTCGTATCATGAAAGTCTTCATGAAGTACGAAAGTAGAAGAATTGGTGCCCATTTGGTGTTGTTTGTGTGCTGCTTTTTCTTTGTTGTGGTGGTGTTTGCGGGTGGTTTGGCGGCTGCAGTTTCCGTTTATGATGATCTTCTCTCTCTTTTGATTTTCAAATCCATCTGGACGAAGATTATCACATTTCATGATACAGTCCATAAAATTAGCCATTCTCTAGAAATTTTGTGGTGCCTTTTTTTAAGGGAAAGGAACAAGGAACCGTCGTTCCCTTGTTCAGCAGTCAATGGCTCTCTGTACCAATCTGCTTCCGCTTAGCCGCCAAGCATAGGTTACATGTAGCTGAACTGTGTTCTATCTCATTTTTAATGACTGCATAAAAGGTTGTTCCGGCTTGAAGGCCCTCGAAAATATCAAATATTATCGGCCTAGCTACAAAATTCTGCTACTTTTCTTGTCCGTGATGGAATCCTTCGGTTCAGTGAACTTGTCGCTAAAAATCAAGACGAAGGATTTTGTCAACCGTCATTTGTTGAAGGGTCTAGATGATGCAGAATTCTATGCTCTAATAAAAAAGACCCTAAAAGATTATTTAGTAGAGGCTCTTCCCCTGACTTACAGCAGCATTGGATGACGGTAGAACACGTAGCTAGTTCTATTTTACCTCCGATCTCCTCAATTCACACCGGAAAACTTCAATTTTAAGCACATGAGTAATACTATGGGGCTTCCATTGTATACACAAATAATTCTCTGCCATGTAACATAAGAGGATCGGTGTTTGCACCTCTTTGATTAATGATCATCGGATATATCCTCTCCGATTCCTTGGAAATTCTTAACATAATTTGCATCTTTAATGGTACTTCTTATTTCCTCTTCAAAATAAGAGAATGCTAAAAGATAATTAAAATCTTTACCACATACACATTATTTAAAAAATAAAAAAATCAGGCGTCATTTTCTTCTTATTTTCTTTTCGAATGAAAAGGAGTTCAATATACCACGAAATGATCAAAACAATAACTCAATGCATGCAATTGATGTATACACACATAAGCTACAAAATCTTTTATCTTTTTTTTCTTTTTTTTTTTGCTTTCATAAAGATTATTAAGTCATAAAAAGAGGCCAATTCAATCATCTTGACCATACACATTGCCATGATTATAATTTAACAACTTGCTATATTCTTATCCAAATGCTTGATGAATGTTGCTAGACCTTTAAAGCTTAAAGCTATACATAGGTCATCGTAATTTGCTCATAAGTTCGTATCGTGATAGAAATGTTTAAAATATAAAATCATCATTCTATTAATTTTTTTTGGGAAATATAATAAGTCATATACTATCACTAAGATTTAAACCTTATATATCCATTCAAAATGTTCTTGCATGAAGAAATACCAATTAATACAACCGACAGCTTGGTTATCAATCTGTCAGTATTGTAATGCTATATCACAGCATCAAAAGCATGCTGATAATTATGCTCAATACAATTAAGGAGATCGATAATTTTTTTGTTTTTAACATAGGATGAATTTATAGCAGTTCATTTATCGAACTTTAGAATTACATTGAGTTTTACAGTCCTTAATTCTTTTTTTATGATAGGTTTACAATCTTTGCTTAAAGAACAAGTATTAAATATTGTTTTTTAATCACTTCGACTATGTTTTCCTATGATGTTCCTTATTTTAGCTCAAAAGTTTTGGTGGCAAAAGGAAGAGGCATAGATTGAACAGACATGATCACTAGCACAGTGATCTTAAATTGATAAATATCAATACATCTAATATGGCACTTTCAATTAAAAATGAATTTAGGTTGTTAGTTATAGCAATTGTAGTCTCATGAATCAACGGTAATTTTTTTTTTCAAGGAAAGAAAGGGGTGTTGATAATATAATATCTGGCCACTCTTTCTCCTCCTTCCCATTTCTAGATATCATACATATATCACAAGAGGATGGTTGGTTTATTCGCATCCTTTTCAATAATTATGTATTTAGAGGTTGTAATTGCCATTTAGAACAATAAAAATACCTTTTCAATATCTAAAGAATCTTAAAATTAATATATGAAAACTTTTATGAATTAATAAGTTTCTTTTCCTATTATCTCTTGTTGCCCGTAGCCATGGCAGAGCCAAAGGCTAGGGCATCCATAGTTTCAAGTAGCCTTGAAGATAACATATTTATGTTGTCCTAAACTCATCAGACAAGCTCTACTGCTCCATTTTATATCACTATGAATATAATCACAAGCTAATGCTCTTGCATTTTTTCATATACAAATAATATTTGCTTTGGTTGCAAATGAGGGCCCCAAGTTGGCCCCAGATCCCAACTCCACAAACCAAAATGTCAACCTCACGCCTCGCTTTGGTTGTCTCTCATTGTTTGTTTGGTGGGTAATATGAAGTCGGCAACGGTACTGGGGGACACGAATTTTTACATGCACTCGCCTTTTTTGAAAGTCTTCGGCCCCCTGCCCCATATAACGTCCCTTCGCCAAGCAAAGCACCCACCAGGGCCATCAGCGAAGAAACCCCAGCCTCCGCAACCCCCATCCCGTTCTCCTTCTCATCTCCCCATCTTCTCCTCCACCGAGCCCCCAATTCCCCTCGCCGCCCCCGCCGTGGATCGATCCAGAGAGGCTCGCAGAAGGGTTACGGCCGAGATCGCCGCCGCTGGATGGGAGGAGCGGCATAAGGACGAGCAGGAGGAGGAGGCGGCGGCCGCGGTGAGCGAAGGGATCGGCCCCGAGGAGGACTGCAAGGCCGAGGTCAGGAGGAGACCATCATGTCTGCCCTAGTCTGCGGGAAGAGGTCTTCTTCCGTCTTCGAGGAGCACCTCCACACCCCTCCCCCCGCCTCCAAGAGGGTCCGCTGCTTCACCGGCGCCTCCTCTCCCACCGCCCTCCTCCTCTCCCCGTCCCGGCCCTCCGCCTCGAGCTCCCCCGCGTTCGATCGGAACGACGACAACAACAGCGGCGGCAGCGATAATCACTATTCGTCTCATCTCGCCAACCTGCGGTCCCTCTTTCCGGACATGGACCCGCAGGTTCGAAGCTCCTCCTCTCCCTTTCTTTTCTCCGATAACGATTTCTTCTGTCGCTGTTGCGTTTTAGACGTTTTTGTTATTTATGAAAGATGGATGATTCATGATTCTCTGTGATTCATGGGAGAAACGGAATCATTTATGATTTATGATGAAATTGAGTATGATTCGATGCCGATAAGCTCGGCCTGCACTCTAATTTTAGTAAATTTTGTTCGGCACTTTAATTCTAGTATGTTTGATTCATGAAATGATCATGCTTGCATTATGAATTGTGCTTCTTCAGGCTTATGCACCACTACTATTTGCTGACTGGTTTCAGTTTGCTTAGTTGATTTTGTATTTTCTGAGTTGGTACTTTCTTATTGCTGCTGAAAATGATGAAACCAAGATTACAGATTAAAGGAAAGAAGCTTATATTGTGATATCTACTTTTATATCTGTTATTGTGGGAGATTTAATGTCTTTTATATCTGTTATTATGGCTGCTTGTTTTATTTTGTTTGGTTAGTGACATATTTTCAAGTGGCACTTGCTGATTGCTGATAAATAAATTGTATTGAATAATTTTCATTTTAAGATCGTAATAAGGAGTACTCATTAGGTGTCATATGGGTGAACACATTAGAGAAATGACAGTTGTATTATATTCTAATTTTGATAGATGTTGAGCTCTTTGAAAATATGCAAATTAATAGATTTAAATGAATAGCTAGAAGGATCAACGGGCAGAACCTATTCATTTATAGTCTGTTCTCCATGTATGACCTCTGTGTTCACATGGAACATTTCTTCTGTTTGACCTCTGTCTTTGAATGGAACATTTATATTCATTTCTTTTTCGTTATCTAATTTTAATTTGTATGGAACAATGGTGAGGGTGCTAACAATCATCTCATAGAAATGATGGAAAAATTATTCATATCAAATACTTGGGAAACACCTCCCAATGTTTGAACATGGAATGTCCTCTCAATAAAGGAAGGGTGAATCTGCCAGGCTATAGCCTTCTTTGCCTTATCTTTTTTTTTTAAATAAAAAAATTAATATTAACTTCTTTACAGTCCAAAGAAAGGGAATATTTACTTTTGACTGTTTGAGGTGATGGAACATTTAATTGGCGATGGGAATACAGCATATTTTCTCCCCCTTTTATTCATTTTTCATTTTTTCTCTTTTCTTTTAAACTTATCGTTTTTGTCATTAAGTCAGAGAACATTAATGGTTGGCTAATGAAACACTACCACCTGTTTAGCGGATATGATGTGCATGCACATTCGCATGGGACTTGCGGCCTCTATTTGTAAAGGATTGTCGGTGAACTCCTGTTCCTTTGTCTCTCTAAACCCTCGCTCCGCTCCCCGAGCCGCCCCTCCCCCCTCCTCTCTCCATCTCCCTCCCTTCTCTGTCCTCCTCTTCCTTTCCCTCTCCAAAAGCAGGCGATCCTTCAGAGATCCAATTTCGACCTTTGTATCATTGATTTTGATCCTGTGGCGGTTCCTCTCTGAGGTATGCAGCTGTAAATCTGATTGAGAGACCCAAAGGACCAAGCTACCGCTTGCATAGAAGTTAGAAGAGGTTACAGAATCAGCTTTCTTTTCAAACTGTCATATTGCATTCTTGGTATCTTATTGAGGAAAATGTTCAAGCATAAAAGCCAGGTGTGTTGGTTGCGAATTTTAGTTGGTCCTTATTTATAAGATGCTTAGTTCTGTGAAAACACATCTGAAATACATCCTGTGAAGCAGCTTATGGCAATTCTTTTTCTTTTTTGGTGATTTAGCTGATTGATTTGGTAACTTACATCTAGCATGCATGTGATTCCATTGCACATTTTTGCCTTATTCAAACTCCAACACTTTCTTTATAATTTTGGATGCTTGTTAATCTGAATTGGATCAATTTTCTTTCTGATTTATAGAAGAGTCACAAAATTAGATTAATGTCTGATGATCCTATCTTTAGCTATTAAATGGTGACAAAGTTATTACAGATTATTGAACGGGCACTCGAAGCATGTGGGAATGATCTGGATTCTGCCATAAAGGGTTTAAATGATCTCCGTCTAGAGTCAGCAGATATTAACTTAGATTCTGCTGTGGGCAAATCTGAAAGTGGAATTGAAACAAATGTTCATGTTTCAACTGAAGGTATGCATGCATTTGGATCCTCAGGCTCTCATGTGACATAACTTTTTTCAGTCAATTAAAATGCATATAATTTATATTTATTTTTCTTGTAAAGTACCCTGTCATTCTTGTTTCTTCTTCACATAACTTTAATTTTGGAAAGTCATGACTTTCACCTTTTGTGACATGGACTCGGCCTCAATATATGCCCAACCTAACCTAGACCTTGACTTGATCTGTACTTAACCTAACTTGGATCCGATCCCAGTGTTGTCAAAGGCACACCTAAGGCATAAAGTGTAAGGCATCAAGTGTTAGATGCTTCTTATATTTTAAGGTGTGCTTAAAGCATAAGGCACACTTAAGACGGGTTAGGTGCTTCTTATACCTTAGGCGAGAGATATCTTTATCTTGACACACATAAGTGAAAAAATGTGGACTTTTAATCTGATTTGAAATGCAAGAAAGACACTTTTTTCTTCGTAAATTATATTTGTAATATTTTTTTAAATATATTATATTTAGTAGATTATGTTGACTTTATGATGTACCATCCATACACAATTATTTTTCTAATCTTATAAAAAGGTTAAATATTGAAAAACAAAGTGATAGAACATCAAAAATTATACTATCATCTAAGAAAGATGAGGAAAAATATTCAGGGACTATAAATTTCAACTGAGAAAGAAGAGGCTTTGCATTGAGCTAATAAATTAAATATATTATTATTATTATTGTTTAGCTTTTTTTATTATGTATCATAAATCTCTCTTATATTAAATGTTTTAATTTATTTTAAAAATATGCATCTCATATTGCTTAGGCGCATGCTTGTGCTTTGCGCTCAGGCTCTAAGAGCCCTTTGTATTTACGTGCGTCTAGTGCTTTTAACAGCACTAAGTTTTACCCCTATACAAAAATTAGCATCCAGATGATAGGCAATTAAAACATATTTTCCTTCTATTTTATTTAATTAAGGGATGCTTCTTTTTCAACTGTTACATATTTATATGTATATGTGGCTGACTTTGTTTTACACCTTGTTTCGTTAGGTTGATAAACATCTAAATGCCCTGGATGTTTCAAAATTCTACTGTTTATGCTTGAATTTTTAGTTGTAAGAAAGAAAAATAGAATTAATTGCTGGAAAGTTGTGTTTTGGTGCCTTTAATGGTATAAAGCCAATGTACCTCCTTTTTCATTTATTTTAGGTTTATTTTTGGCATTTCTAAAACTTGTGATCATGAAAATTGTGGCTTTGTGCAGAACATACATGTTTGTTTTAAACATTTGGAATCTCTGACTTTTTTGATGTTTTCTGGAACATTTTTTAAAGAAAGTATGGTTACATGAAAATAGTTGTATTTGGAAATTCATGTAGTCTCATATATTTTATGTTATTTCTTATATTTATTAACTAAACACTAAAATTTGTTGTCGAAAGTAGTCATGTTTAGCTTATTTAATACCTTCAAGGTTATGTGCCTTTTTTTAAAAAATTTAAGCTTAGGTTTATGTTTTCTCTATTTGTTCTTATATATGAATGACTCATCTTCTCACACTGCTATATGCTGTTTTGGACTTTTTTCCTTCCATCACCTTGCTTTTAAAAAATAATAAAAAAACTGTACAAGTCTAATTTTACATATTGTTTCGTTGAGTAACCCTGTTTTATTTTAATTTTTAAATGTTTAGATAGATTTTTGGTGTGTCCTCAACAATGACTACTCCTAAGAGAGGATAATACGTTAAGTGGATTATCCTGCAAGGTCTTTTTATAGGCCCTTTTAAGTTATTTGTTCTTTGCTGGGAATTTTACAAACATGATTACCTAAAAAAGTATGAAATGCTCTCTTGTCAATCACTGTTCTACTGGGCCAATATACCCTGAAAATGAAAGATATATCCCACATGGACTTGAGGAATTTTGCAGGTATCATGAACAACAATGGTGAAAAGGCTGCTGAAAATCCCCATGGTGCAGACTGTCTACCAACTGGTGGCTCTGAATGGGTTGAGCTGTTTGTGAGAGAAATGGCGAATGCCACTGATGTGGATGATGCAAGGGCCCGTGCCTCCAGAGTGCTGGAAGTGCTGGAGAAGTCCATAGTCACTCGTGCTGGTGCTGAAGCAATGCAAAGCTTTCACAAGGTATCTTGTATGTGAAGTATATATTTCCTATATGGCAAGGATGACATCACAGTTGTACACTGAATGGAGGCATGACATTCATGATTTTTGCTTTAATCTATATATTTCCTGTTTTTGCTGTTTAAAATGGCTAGTCATTAAATCAGAGATATTATTATAGTTGAGATCAGTTTGCTTCTGAAAACTATTTGCATGTGAAATAGGAAAATATGATGCTGAAGGAACAAGTTGAAGTCCTGCTTAGGGAGAATGCTATTCTGAAGCGAGCTGTGGCAATTCAGCATGAGCATCAGAAAGAGTATGATGAGAGAAACCAAGAACTGCAGCATCTGAAGCAGCTGGTGTCCCAGTATCAAGAGCAATTGAGAACACTAGAGGTAACCCGGTTTGTCATTCATCTTGACGTGCTTCTTTTGCCTCAAGAAAGCCTTTTAGCGAACTCATTCACTGTCTTGTTGCATGGCAGGTCAATAACTATGCACTCACAATGCATCTCAGACAGGCTCAGCAAAGCAGCTCTATTCCAGGACGCTTCCATCCTGATGTCTTTTAAGATGGATGAGCTGCCTGCCCTTCCCCAAGATTTACAGTTTCATTGTAGGTCTGCTTAATGTTCTGTCAATAATGATGTGCTGGTACTGCCTGTTGTTCCTTTATAGGTAGTTTTAAGTCGCTGCCTGTTGTGCAAGGATCCTGTCACATCAACATATATACAAGTTACATAAATTTAGAACCTTATGTAGTTTTTCTTTTCAATGCAATAAAAAGAGTTGAACTATGTCAGCATAATTATCATAAGGTTGCATCAATGGTGGGTCAGCTCTTATAGCCGCAAGAGGAGCTACATTCTTTTTGGTTGCAGTTAAAAGCGACTCATCTTGAAATCCATGTTTGTGAATTTTCTAATAGTTTGCTTTTGTTGGGCGCAAATTCTCTTTTGCATTTTTAGGACCAGAACCATTTACATCTGTTGCTTTGCACTTGTGTTGGGCATGCTCTCTCTCTGTCTCTCTCTCTCTCTCTCTCTCTCTCTCAAGCAGAAGATGAACTAATTATGTATTGAGAAGGAGTATATTCTTGGTTTCTTTCGATGGATAGACTGCTGCACTGCTTAGGGCCATGGTTAAAGCTCAAGTAGTTTGTGTTATCGTAGTAGGTATGTTATTTAGATGTTAGAGAAATGCTGCATACAAAACTAGTTGCCAACATTGTCCTTAGTTTACTGGAATGCTATGGGCACGAGGGGATTGGTTGAAACTACAAGGCTGGTGCAACTTGCGAAGAAATGTACTGAACTAATTGAACAACTGTAAGAGAAATGTTAACAGCTTTTCAGGAGGAAAGCGCAAACGCTATTGGGTGGTGAGTGCCTCTATACAGTTATTGATGGTTTCCTAAATTTAAGTAATACCATTCATCAGTCCTTAAGTAGTTGCAGCTTTTATGTAGAGTATTTTGAGGAGACATGATGATTAGACATGCCATCTTTGATTGTTCTTTTATGTGTTAAGTTTGTTGGTTCCAGTCGGCTGAAACAGCCACTGTGATACTGTCGGTGGTGCTTGGAGATGGCCACCTGATCTCTGTGAATAGTTTATGAGTGCTTCGTTTTGTACCCTATAAACTACTTCGTTTTCTTTCCTATAATGCAAGGAAGAAATTATGCTTGGAAACTATTTGGTAAGCAGAGAAGGGGGCGCATGTATGATGTAAATTCAAAAATTTCCATCTACTACTGGTTTGTTTGTAAGTTGCAACCCCTATGGGATGTCAGTGAGGCAGTAGCATGCATGTTTTCACAAAGAGGTGCTTGTAATTCACAACAAGACAGTACTTATATTTCATGCGGAATCATGAATCCATCTTCAACATGACAATATTCTTCTTCCCCTCACCATGCTTTATTATGTTCTCATAAAAATGCGCCCAAAATTATCCAAGCAAAATTGTCCGAGGACAAGAAAATCATGGCTCCTCAATTCTTGGATCCCTCTCCTGCAGGGAAATCAGCACCAAGGCAGCGTAAATTATTAAGTCTGGATCAAGTCCCATTTCAAGTGCTCCTGTTTGTTTCAGTCAATCCCATGCCAGGAATAATAACTCAGGGAACTTGCTAACATCTTGAGCTAAAATGTCTCCTGATTTGCTACTGCCAACAAAAGATTAAGGTAACAAGTAAAAATGATCGATCTTTTAACTGATCATATAAATCAAATAGGCAGTTTGCCATTTGATCACATGCACAGTAGTTGTAGGAAGGAACATGTCAACTTACAATATTAAACTAATTAATCACAGCAACAAGTATCTCACCTGATACCTATATGAGAAGTGTGACTACTATTTTCCTAACAACCTTTAGATGTGTATAAATATTACTTTAATTTTTTGCTCGAGTCAAGCGACTAGAACCCCAAATGAATCGGATTAAACCAAGTTATGTTTGAACTCAACCCAACCCGATTTCGTTTTCAAGTCTTAAAACCCTACATGTGACTACTTAGTAAGAATTGGTTCCATGAAAAGGATTATAGCCCTACTTGACCATTCAAATTAGGTCGAAGCCAAAGCATTACTTAAACCCAATCCAATATTTTCAAGTTCATGTTTGGATTCAATTGAATCAGATGTAGTCAAGCATTTAACTTTTTTTTTTTAATAACTAGGAATATAATAATCATTAATCAAATAAAACATCTAAATAAAATTAAAAGAATACTAACTCAAACATGATTTTTTATTCTTTTTAATTAGATTCAAGAAAATGATTATTTTCAAGGTACAAGTTTGCAAAATATAATTTAAAAAATATATATATTAGCGTACTTGAGAATATTGCAGATCAAACTCTAGCAAATTAGATAAATGAATTTTTAAATGTAACTAATAGTAAGTGAGAGGAGATGGGTTTACTGGGATGAGCATGGAGGGTCTAGTTTGGACAAAGATTCATTGGACGAATTAGGGAAGATAATCAAGGAGAAGAAAAGGGTTTTAGATGATTTTGATTTTTGGGTCGGGTTTGATTCAGATTAAGTATTTCTTTGATTGATTCAAATCAAACTCATGCGCCTTGGGTGGATCCAAACAAAAACTATAAAACCCAAACTCAAGCCAGTTGTCTAATCGTTGTATTTAGGGCTCTTTAACTTGGTGCGAATGGATTGAGCGAGTGCCACCTCTGAGGTGGCTTCGGCGGTCGGTAGACTGTGTCCAATTTAAGTTGGACTAAGTGATGGCTTTACTTGAGACCAATCAAATTCTTAGAATAACCTCCTACCTTGAATTGGACTTGAATGCCTTAACAGATGAGCAAGCAAATGGGATTTTGGACGATGCTTTCATGTTATTGTGGCAGTCCACATGTTTGCAGTGAGGTAGGATCCACTCATATGCGGTCAAAAGGGGTGGACATGAGCGAGGTGGGGCTACATCGAAGGTAAAAAGGTGGGCCAAAATATCAGGTGGTTCAATCTGAACTTAGGTTAATATTGTCGGTCCAAATCCGATCCTACGAAAATCTCTCGAGATCCAAACTAGCTAACACTTTTTATTTAAAAAAGCTTACTAGAGTATATTAACCTATGACTTATGCTTTAATTTTTTAATTATTATAATAAAAAAAATAATCTAAAGAAGTTGACATTAAGCTAAACTTGCTTCTCTAATATTGAAGCCTTTAGGTTTTGATTCAAATCTAATAATATCTATTATAAGTATATAAACACACACACATATATATATATATATATAGAGAGAGAGAGAGAGAGAGAGAGAGTCGGATTTGGTTACATTAGTGTAGCCAAGTCGTAAATTTGATCATCTTTTCAATCTTTGAATCCATATGAAATTTGAAACTATCTTATTTTTTTTATTTTTTTTGCTTTTAAGATTCGTAATTCATATAAATTTAAGAATGAAAATGACGACTAAAGCTAGACTTGACTATATGCAAATATAATTAAATTCCTCTTTATATATATATATATATATATATATATATATATATATATATATATATATATATATATATAATTAGACATGCATATAGCTAATTAACTTTGATTCTTATAATACACTGAATGTAGTTGAATTGATGGGTGAGAAGAATGGAGATGCGTTCTACTGCCCGAGCTACTCGCTCTGGCGCCTGCTGGCACGCTCCTGTGCAGTGCTGGGAATGAATGGCATATGGCAGACCAGTGGCCAAGACATCTTGATGTGCCGTGAGGCAAAATATGCCCAATCTCAAGTTTATTTTGCGGGCGAAAGATGATGGGCCTGTAGCCACTTGGACAATGTACGAGCACCACCAGCTTCTTGGTTCTCCAGCCGACGACTAAAACAAAGAAGAGGCCGTGCTTGGCGCATCCAGAAGTCAGGGACGTAAGTGAGGGATGACCTTCAACCAACATGCCTCGATGATGGAGAATTTGCAAAGATAGTGGAATCGATGGTGCAGGAGGATTCGGTGGACGTGGTGGGAAGGAGCTTGGTTGCGCCACCACCACCACCACCACCGTGCCAATAATATTACCACAAATGTTGATGTGGATGTCGGCATTGCAACGGATGAACAGGGAAGTCGGGCATCAATGGGGATCTCGGAGGCTTAGGCTGTTTTTGTTAGAGCTATTGATGACCAACCAATGGTTGTTGGCCAACCCAATGGTAGCTATTGGTGATCAACTATTTATACTATTAGTTGGCTCTCGGCAACTTCTAATTAGCTTCCAACAGCCATGCCAAATAAGCTTTTAGACTATTATGATTTAAATCTAGTTAAGTTCTTTTGGAACATCTTTTGAAGATTATGATAATTTCTTCTAAAATGTCTTTTGAGGATTAATTTTTGTAAGTTGTTATAAATAGCCCTGGGGTCTACCTATTTGCATTGGCCCATCAGGTACCTTGTGGTCTTGAATTTTTTTTTTTCTATTAAGGAGAACGATGTTCCTGATCCTAATGGGATGAATTTATCCAATCCATTTAAAATTATAGTTGGATGATAGTATTAAACATTAAACCCAAAATGAGTTTGAAGTGGAGGTGGCGGATAATCACATATCTATCTCAAACCCGGCTCTATATATTTAATAAAAGCCTAAAATACTCTTGATATATAAGCCTAAAGTCTCATCAACTCTTCTTTTTCCAAACTTTAGCGGTCTCATTCCAACTCCTCTTCAATGCTATTATTTATGATCTCTTTATTCTTCATAATAGTAGTTCCAAATCTTCTTTATTTTAGTTTTTTAATATGATGTGGGAAATTGAGAATTTTTTTTTTTTTTTTTTTTTAAGTTAGATTTGTGTGGTGAAAGAAAGAGATGGTAGCATGCGACCCAGTCCCTCGGGGGTTTAAATATACCTACAGGGCTGGTACGATCATAAGGTGCCTTGTCATAGGAGGAGAGATTCAAGGGTAGATCCAAGTAATAGCGTCAGTTTATAGATGGCCGTGGTTACCAAAGATATATTAACTCGATTCCAGTTTTCCCTTGTTATATTAATGCTTGTCGTCCACGAATTAAAAAAGAAAGTTACAGCTTGCTATTTGGTTGAAATAAGGTTCTTTAAACGTGTAAGGAATCGACGACTTGACTCCATAAAGAGAGCTCCCGCGGTTGCCCTTGCCAACGAATCCATGACCTCCTTCCAGGAGTTACAAGGTTGTACGCTTACAACAAAATCATTATTTATGGCAGCTTGAGTAAGAAATCAGAAGGTCCTTCTGAAGTAACGAAGGGTCTTGTTTCTTAATTAGAAAGAAAAAGAAAAAAAAATAATCAAAGTTTTTGCCATGTTTGGCACAACCTTATGTTTTTTAATTAATTTTAAAAAAAAAATCAACCAATGTTTTGCGTTTCATTATTTCATCACTGACCATGCTCAGAATGAATTAAATTCGCTGAATGACGATGCCAACTATAGATCAGGAGCCCACACGGAAAAAATAAGATGGCTTGTAGATGCCAAGATATTGCGATCAGGCATGTCATCCGCAGACCCAATCAGTTCGGATGCTTCCCCAGTACAAGCTTTTTCCGCCCGCTTCAAGTAACCAAAAACAATTTCAGGCTTAAAATTCAATTCTTAAAAAAATAAAAAATAAAATAAAAAAATACAAGATAACTGTCTCAATATGGGTCACAAATGCTGGTTTTTTTTTTTTTTTTTAACTAAAGTGTAGTACTTCAAAAAGGCACAAGATATTGATTCATAAAAGACCACAAATAATGTATTTGTTTGAATCAATTTTCTTTCCTTTTTTTTTTCACTTTTTTCTGCATCACACATCGGCTGAGTGCAAAAGAAACTCAAGTGTGAGACTCTTAAGGATTGGAGAATATTCTTGCTAAAATGAGTATGAAATAAAACATTAAAACAATAGATACAGATAAAAAGAAATCAAAAGTTATATAGAAAATGCACCATCCAAATCCTGACCGTAACACAGAGATATCTAAAGTTAAAAAACTTAAAGATATTTACAAGAAGGAGAAGGGTTTTACGGTCCATGAGCTTATTTTAGAAATTATAAACAGCACTTCTATAGTTTCTAAGTAGTTTCTAAGCCCGTTGAGTCTGGATGATTATCTAGCAGAAGCAACACCCTCTCTGAAGAGGATGTTTGCCACCGATGGGGGTAGCCATGCTGCATTGCTTGCATTCTGTCCATCCTGCTGCTGCCCTTCCCCCTGCCCTGAGATGCCAACACATTTCTTCCTCCTTAATCTCCCCATACTCTTGCCAACAAAGAATCCCAGTTTCAGTGCTGTAAACAGACCCACAGCAATAACCAATGGCCTCACAGCCCAATGGAAATCCTCGAGGTGTTGGTACTTCTTAACCATTCCTTCGCATGTATCGAAGCTCACCACCTCCACCTCTGAAGGATCTGCAAAAAAACTGCATACTTCTCCAAAGCAAAGTCTGCCAGGAAACTTGACTTCAAGACACCCATTTGGAAGAACCTGTGAAATTCTGCCCGTGGCCCATTCCCCGCCTCTCTTACGTGGCCACTCAAACCTGGGACTTGAGACAGTGGCTTTCAGCCTTAAGAACTGACCAACACAGTAGGTCTCTGTCATCTGAATCTCTGAATATTTTCCCTTCCAAAGAGTTTCCATCCCAATAAAACCAATAGCTACTGTTCCATCTCGCTCGATGTTATGGAGGATGCCTACTGGAGACTGTTTCTCGTCTTCCTCCTTTAACCGTACAAAGTCACCAGCAGCAAAACCATAGGTCACCCTCTTCACTCTAGAAGAGTGCACCCTCAAAGGATCACGAAATCCATGGACCCTAACAAGCACAAAACCATCGTGATCCCCATTATCCTCCACACCAACCACAATTCCCTCTGGGATCTCCATGCCTTCTGACCTGCAAGAGTTCCTAGGTTTTCTAGAGCGCACAGTGTCACCCACTTGAAGGTGGTCCTTTAGAAGGGACCAATCAGGGTAATCAACATGGCTTGATTTGTTTGCCATTTGATTTTCAGAATCATCCCAACTGCTATCACTGGAAACTGCATCCTTGCAACTGAAAGAAGAACATAGAAGCAAATTTACTGCTTTAAAGGTACAGCACCAACAAAGAATATCAGAGCAAGACTGATTCTTAACATTATATTTTCTATTCATACACAAGTTCAGAAGAACAAGTTTCCTATTTAACATTGATATCAATCAAACTAGAGCTCTAGGACAAAAAAGACAAGCACAAATAATGTCAGACTGATCTGCTATGAAAAAGAAAGAAGGCTGTAAAAATTATAGTCTTTGCTTCCTAGTGAAATCATTAACATTCTTCTCACAGTGATACTATATTATGCATGGTTATAATGCCAAATTAGTTAGATAATCATTTCTACAAGACAAAAAAAAATCAATCACAAAAAAGAAGGAAAGGCTGAAAACCCTGCAAATGTAATATACCTATTATAAACAAGAAACAGTTCCCTTATTCCAACAAATTATATTTATATCAAAAAGTCTTTTATCATATAATACACAGTCAGAATGGCATGTGTGGCGTAATTTACAAAATTTCTTGATAGTTAAAATTAGCACACATGCAGTAATGTCAATCATATTTTCCATAATGAAAGCCCTTGTTTGAAATATGCCTAAGGGAAAAAGATTGAAATGCTAAGTTCATCATCTGATATCGTCAAGCTCAGCTGGAGGCTGCCTGGATTATATGCAAACCTTAGCTCCAATATTATCGCAACAAAAGTACATAGCAACCATATGAGACCTGCAGGCTGCTACCTAGATCAGCTTAAGGTTCGCTGGTTGCATATGAGAATGAACTACAGAACTGTAAGACAAGCACCTCCATCGATCAAGAAAATTTCATAGCTCAAATCCTGCTTTAATTAAAGAGCTATGAACTAGCATCCATTAGATAACAAGACAATATACCTCTTCTCCATCTTTGCACACCATCAAATTTTTACACCTAAAGGCATTTATGCTAATTCCTCTATACTAAATTTCGGAGAGAATCCAGCACCAGCAACTTCTTTATTGAAATGCTTTAAGCTGAGAATTTATCCAAGATAATCATGGGCTAAACTGGAATGTCTGGAAGCCAATCCAAGTATTAGCTTAACCTGAAGGTTCGATTTCATTTGATTTCTTATAGAATCAGAGAAAGTGAAAGTGCACTGGTTAAGTCATGCCAGGATTGCATATCTTACATCTAATTTTATCATCCCATCTCTAATCATCTACTGTTTTTTGATAGTCGCATAAAAATTTTCACTCTCACAATTTATTCCCGGAATTTCAAGTTCACCAATCCTTGGCATCTTCTATCCTCATCATGAATCTTCACATGCAACAAACTCTAGCTGGGGACATGAGGCAATCTGTTCTCTCCAGTCCACAAACTGCTGCATTGTCATCACTTCACCTCCTCTAATACACGACATCAACACCTAATGCATGCTCAGTCTCCTACATATCCAATCCTAGTTGTCAAAAAAAAGTTTCCTCATCCAATGACCGTTCCTTTGACATGACCGTTCCTTTGACATGCTATCTCAAAAGGGAATTTATGTCCAACAAATCTTCCCATGCCAAAGTATCATAGTAGGTAAGCTGAAACAACATTTCTCTTCATAATAACAAATTTAAATTTTCTTTCAACTCCCATGTACACACCTGCTTGAGTCACCTATATGTCAAGGATTATGTTAAATTCCCTCTTTAGCCCATTAAAATATAAACTCACCTATTCCACATAAGCACGGTTAGCATCATTCTCAAGAGACAAGCCACCTAGATGACATGAGTCTGCTTTTCCTGTAAACTTGAGCATTGTTACTTAAAAAAAAAAAAAACTTTGATAAAAATGACTTCCATCCATGAAAAAACTTTAAAGATAATCCAGAAAGCATGAAGAGAATCTTGTTAAATGGTGTGGCAAACCAACAACAAAATAGTTCCACCTAAAATCTACTAAATAACTAACTATGAAAAGAAAGGTGGCTACAGGTAATCTATATAATTGGGCTTTAACAACTAGGTGAACATGTGCCATTTATTTAAAACAGCAGGATGAACAAAAACAACTCAGCTCCCTAATGCTTTTTGCACACTCAAATCAAAATCACATGAATGTGATGAAATGCTGAGATCTCCGAACCATAATCAAAAACTTGCAGTAAATAACTTGATGATTGAAATTAATGAGGAAAGATTTATAAAAGCATATAATTGGTATTTACTTTAAACAGCTCTCAGTAAAGCAGAAAAGGCAATATCGGTCTCAAAGTTTCAATGCCTGCACTTTTATTCACTAATGAAGCTTGCACAACGCTACTGATAGAAAGATAGCAGAGAAAATGCCTTTGAGAGGCCAAATAAGTCAAATAAGAAGTAGCTTTAAAGCTTACCTTTGAAATGCATGCAAAATGTCTGACATTAGAGGGCGACTTCGGAGATCATAATCAAAGCATCCATAAAGAACATTCTCCATTTGAGGCGGTAAGCCTCTTGGAATGTCTGGTTTTTCTTTCTTTGTCACAACCAGGTGATAGATCTCTTCTGGTGACTTCCCTTGCCAAGGCTGGATACCACTCAACATTTCCACAATACTGCATCCAAATCCCCATGAATCAGTTTCAAAAGAAATCGGACCCCTAATGTTTGGTTCCCATTGTTCAGGAGCCATGTAGTTTGGTGTCCCAAGCCTCTGAACCAAATCTGAACTTGGCAATGAAAGTCCAAGCAATAATGAGGCGATGCCGAAGTCTCCTAGAACTGCACGGTCATGTTCATCTAGAAGAAAGTTACAGGGCTTAAGGTTGAGGATTATAATCCCTCTTGAGTGGAGTTCCAACATTCCCTGAGCCAAATCAACACCATACCTGTGGAAAGACAGATGTCAGCACATGATAAGAATTCAACACATAATTTTGTAATTCATTTTAGAAAGAAGCACTGATGTTAAATCCACGTTATCACCTTAAAACATCAGAGAGAGCAAGCCTTCCACCTTTAAGACGAGCCATCTTGTCACCAATCGATCCCTCATAAAACTTCATTGCAATGCAAACCTGGAAAGTCATTTCAGGATGCCAGATCCATAATTTGTCATTCCAGGATGCCAGACTTATTATTTATGCTATAAGTCTATAACTCGACAACAGAACTAAAATTCCTCTTTGGAGAGTGACATGCAGATAGCCCAAATATAACCGCTTACTTACCCTTCCATTTTGAACTGATATTCCATGCAAAAAGCAAACGCCCTCTAGTCCATGGCACATGGAGAATACTTCATCGAACTTGACCAAAAAAAGCTGAAGCTGATCATCTTTAATAGGATATAACATCTTGACAGCAACCTCATGAAAGCGATCATAATCTTCGGTACAGTGATGATGAGTTGCTATCCAAACATCACCAAAAGGGCCCCGCCCTATGCGATGTTTCAGTTTCAGAGCACTAGGATCAATCCATGGGCTAATTTTGCTTGGGGTACATACAACAGCTCTGAGATGATCTGGATCTCCCTCAAACAACATGTATTCAAACGATTCAGTGGCTTGAGAGGCAGCACATTTTCCAGTCATGGTTCTAGGCGAATAACGCATCAACTTTTAATGGCTACCTGACCAAATGATCCAAATAGTCCACAACATATTGAAATGGTTAGTGCAGAGGTAATTTAAGCTATAATATATACATCCCACAAGAAATATGCATGGACAAGCAAATTCTGAGAAATTTTAGCAGGAGACATTTGGAGTTTGAACAGTGACAGATGATACACTTTTTTTTCCATGCGGACATAATTGATCACATTATGCTAAATGAAAATGTTGATTTCCTATGATATAAGGATGTGAGAGGAAGAACACAAGGCCATTCCCCCATTCCCCCTTTGGCAACCAATGCTCATTCTTGGACAGAATCTCTTTGCAATTGTGTTTTAAAATCGATAGTGGTGGCCATATAGGTCATAACTAGCATACCATACTAGGTCCATTCAGCATGCCTTGTACTGGCCAGTATGTGATTGTACTTAAACCTTGATGTAAATATTGGTGCTCATATCTAAGGTTTTAATAGGATGTCCCGATTTCTCCATAGACCGGGATGCCCTACTGTTCTGCCTCACTTTGGCCCTTCTAGCATAGCATTCCAATAGGTATCCCCCATCTCTCTCCCCTTGTTCTTTCCTTTATTTCATTCTTACTTTGTTTATTTCCTTTTTTCTTTTTTCTTTCTTATTTCCTTCCTTTTCTTTTTCTTCTTCTTTATTGCCATTCTTCTCTCTTCCTTTCTTTCTTCTTTTTTTTTTTTTAATTCTTTCTTTCATTTCATTACTTCTTTTTCTTTTCTCTTCCTTTCTTCCTTTCCTCTTTTTTCTTCTTTCCTACCTGGATGGATTTCAAGTCCTACCCTCATCATTTTTCCATAAGAATGGGATGGGACACCTAGAAGACCCCCATCTTATTAGGACTTATAAAGTTTTTGGCATCTCAATTATATTCTCATATTGCAAAAAGCAGCATGTTTATTAGGATAAAGAAAGGCTATCTAGTGCGCCAGTCTCTCATCACTATGGGGTTTTGTGGAATGTTAGAGAGGTTTTCATGTTTCAAATCCATGACACCCAAGTCATAATAGAGCATGACTGTCAGAATGCAAGTACATACTATGTTCCAACATATGTTCAGTTTTTTATATATTTCATGCAATTTTGCTACCAAATGCCTTTCATTATTATTTTAGTTCCATCGAACAACTTCTCCCTTGTTAAGGAGGAAAAAAAGTACTGCATCAATGATGAACAAGTACAGAGATATATTTGCCAGGCAGAAAATAAGAGCTCTGCTTTTGAAACAGCACACATGTCATATTACCATCAATATAAACTTGTTCTAGCCAACACAAGCTAAAAATGAATCTGTAGAATGGCCAATAGTGCTGCCCTGCATCATGCAAGATAATTCAACAAAACTCATGCTGAAAAAACCATCTATCATTACCTAAAACCCAACTCTTTCAAATATTTATCACCTAACCATAAACATGAAACACCATCATAAATCTTGCTGTCATTCCTTGTCACAAAATTTAGTATTAGCTGACACAAACAAACCATATAAATTTATACTAGTTAAGCTATTCAAGTGCCTCTAGGGGTGCATCAAATATTGACCAAACAAATAATAGAATAACCACCATTAAAGTTTTATGTCTCAGCAGGATGGGGTGCATCGATCCCATCCCATTGCTATGGGAAAACAGGATCAGGACGAGGGCTGGACACCAAAACCTAACCATGCAGGGAAAGAAGAAGAAGGAAGAAAGAAAGGAAGGCAAGAAGATAAAAGGAGAGGTAGGAAAGAAGAAGAAAAAGAAAAGAAAGAAAGAAAGGGAGAAGAAAAGGAAATAAAGGAAAGAAAAGTAAAAAAGCAATGAAAGGACGGGAAGATGAAGGGAAATAAAAAAGAAAAAGAAAAGAAAGAAATAAAAAAAGAAAAAAGAAATAAACAAAGTAAGAAAAAAATAAAAGAAAGAAGGAGAGAGAGAGAGATCAGGTTACTAACCGGGATGCTCTACTAAGAAAGCTATCAAGACAGGCCAGGATAGTGAGGCATCTCAAACAAGACACCCCCACATCCCACGATATTTAAAACCTCATCTACCATAACTTAGCTTGCATAGAAAAAGATGAAGGAAAAGGTTTAGCATAATGCTACCATCAATTAAATTTATAACACAAACAAGTAGCCACAAATAATTAAACTAAAAAGAGAGAGAGAGAGAGGTTTCTAAACAAACAACAATTTTCTCTCATGAAGATCACTAGAAATAGTTGCCCTACAAACTTCTTCTTCCAGGATTGATTGAATTTCTTTTAAGCACACAACTAACACCCTTGGCTCATTAGAAAAGTTGGTAAAAATTACATATAGAGAGGAATAGGCAGAACTAAAAGAACCTAAAGTTAGTATATTTGATATCTTCCTCTAAGCACCTTTTCTTTTCTACCTCTTTTCTCAAAACACAAGATAAAATTGAAGATATATAAATAAGGCTGAAAACAGATCATATATAACTTGACCATAAATCTTCTCCTTTAGATCCATATATGCATATAAAAATTAATGTAATATCTAGATATAGATCAAGTTATCAATGTATCATAAATACAGCTCCTTTTTTGTACTGTAATGATGTATTGAGGTCTTCAACTCTAGTTATAAATCCAGTTTTATATTGTTTATCTTTATGACTAACATTTTTAATTGATTTTATCGATTTATCACATCATACCTTTGTATTGGACTCATAAACATAGATACTACAAATATCTAATCTGCAAGAGTATTTTCTAAAGAAAACATTGATTTGCAACTATGCAATTTATATCTGCTATTTTTGAAATAAAAAGGGATATTGCACATATCTGATCCATAACCATATATATTTTAATAAATAAATATTACCATTACCTTATTCATATTCATGTTTGTATAAGAACATGGAAATACATTTTAGTATCAGATATATATCCACACATACCCATTGAATAGATGTGTTATAGATATGGATTTGGTTGTATCAATATCTGAGATCTGCTTTCAGCCCTATCTAGGAAGCAAGCATAAACAGCAAAACTACATAAACTTTTAGGCCAAAACCTCATGCTCCATGAATCAAGAACAATATTATTAAAAGTACTAGGCGCATTAAAATGGAAAAGGCTGTTGAAGCCTAGACATAAGGTGCAAAATGCAGGCATGCGCCTAAGCAAAGTAAGGTGAACACTTTTGAAATAAATGATAGAATAATTTTTATAGAAAAATTGATAACACAAAATAGAAAAAAGCTAAAAAAGTCATAACAGTAATATATTTAGCCTATTAGCTCAATGATAGAGCATGGTACTATTATACAAAGATGTAGATCCAAATCCTACATAGACTATTTAAAATGTTTTAAAACTTCCATCTAATATAATGCAAATCAATTAAGCAAAAACAACCATCAAATCATATAAAATTAAAGCATGAGGATAGCTTACTAGGAAAGGCATCTTTTTCTTGCATATCAAATCAGATCAAAAGTATGCACCTTTTTTACTTCATGTATGCCTACATAAAGACACTTTGCCTAGGGTACGAGAAGTGCCCAATCCTTAGTGCCTTGCACCTTAAACGTACCTTTGACAATACTAATAAAAAAATCGGTTTTGAACTATATTAGACCCTAATTTCTGCCAATTTAAAAATTTTCCATAGCTATTAAATTTCAAATATTGTTTGGAGTCTTGTCCAAAACTCTGAAACCAAATATGAGAGCACAACCAATTTTGAAATCTCAGCAGAATTTAAGTGAGGGGTTAATTTTAATATAAATATTTGTGATTATTCTATTTTTCGTTCATTTAAATGTCGTTAAGAATTTCGGTCTTACTAAACTTGAATTTTGCAAGTTTTGATCACGTTTAGAAAGCACTCTTGAAATGTTTTCGCACAACACTGAAATGTTTTCTCCCAACACTAGCTCAGCTATTCCAAAGTTCCACATTCAAGCTCAGATATGTAATCGTATGTTAGGTTGCCAATGATATACTGCAACTGAAAAACAATTTTTCAATGCAAAACTGAGGAAATACATCTAAAAGTCCTAGACAACATAAAATACTTTGAAATGATATCTGATTTATTCTTCTTGATTGCTTTTACTTTTTATCACTTTTTCATGGTTTAATAACTGATATATGAAATTCTTTTTTTTTAACTGAACCTGTCAAAACTAGAGCAAAACAACCAAAATTGAAGTTAAAATGACTAGCTGAAGCTGAAATCAAAAATTGAGTTATTGAGTCTCTTCATTCAGAACTGATTCACTGATATAAACATCAAATCATAGTTATAACCAAAAACAAACAATAACCCCTGAGGTTTCATTATAAAGAACACAACCCAAAAACCGATAAGTTATCTCTGCTTCACTCTCGATACCAGTAACTTATTTTTAAATATAATGACTCCTTAACCTCTTCATTCGTAGACTCATTCCACAAGCAGGAAACAGAATCCATTTTATATCAGATAAAATATCAGAGCTGATCCATGTACAAATTGGAACTGCATACCAGTTAGGCTCTGCAAATATTAGGCATAAACAATCCCTAGAGATGCATCCACGCTGTGTCATAAAACTCCTTTTATACATCTAATGTTCAGTTGGTGATCAATTGCTGCTCAACAATTCCTTATTACAAGCTTGTGAAAAGATCAACTCAACACAAGATGATGTGGAGGCATTTGGCATAGTTCATGCATAATCAAAGAGCAATAAATGCTCCTTTTGACTGCTTCATAATCCCCCCACTTACTGTTCCATATGTTTCTCATCTCTTTCAGGTCATCTTCAATTGTTTTTACAATGCAAGCATTCTCCACTTCATCGTCATAGCGCTACTTTTGAACCAGCAAACCCTAATGCTAAAAAGTTCGCTTAAGAACATCTGACCAAATCAATGAACACTGCTAGTCTCAGTCCATTTTAGAATAGTGTAATTAGACCTTAATGTTCAGACTTAAATTCTAACTTCTGCATGTGGAACATAACACATTTCCACCTATATAAATTAATGCATTATCTTACCCAAAAAAAAATCAGACATTTCCAGCCAATATTGCCGATGTGCAACTTCCAACAATTTTTCTCAATCTGCATGTATAGCCAACGAATGTAGGGTGACAAACATATGCATGTAAACTTAAAAGCATTCACCATTTATAGGGTACAGCCTGCCATAGTAGTGCTCAATAATGAATCTGTTCTAGCCAATAACACAGAAGAAGAGTATGCCATTAGCTAATATGGATGAATCTGTCAAGCATATGAAATCATACAAAAGCCACTGAAGACCAGACCAACCATGTCATGCAAGTTATCCAACCCAGTGTCCAGAAAGTCATAAGTTATGAGCAACCCAACATCTAATTACTATCAGACTGTAAAAATCATTCCTCTCACAAGATCCCATCAACCAAACCAGAAAAAACGCAGTTGAATGATTGATAAAGTTAGAAAATCTCAAGAAACTCCATCCGAACACAGTAAAAATTTTCTCTCTTTCATCTCTTTATGGAAATTTAATCTGAAAATGAACACACTTCCCACCTGGGGAAGCTTTAACTAGTGAAGGAACAAAGAAAAAAGACATCACCAACATCTTGAGGTCATATAAACAACAAAATCTATATCCATTGGGAATCTCAGCTCCAACCAACACCATCCCCATGCAATTGAACTGATCAAAGGTCCATGACAAATCATTCATTACCTAATCTGGAAGTAAATCAAATCCAATCAGATGAGGAAAAGAAATAATAAATGAAAAATCACCAGCCCAGAATCATTGGCCAACAAAAGCTATATTGTGCCATTTTTGACATTTTACAACTTCTGGTTTCAATTAAGCATCATTTAATATTTTTCCTCAATTGGCACTTCATCACCTATAGATGAACTAAAAACGGAATAAGAATAAAAATATAATTTCTTTCTGTAAGCATTTACATTCATACAGCACATATGTGCCATAGAATAGCCCAAACATGAATTTGTTCTATACCAGCCAACAAACTGCTGGCTAATATGGGGTGGAAAACTGCTCATGTATATGAGTCCATAATAAAGCACAATAAAATCCAACCATGTCATGCAAAATGGACTTGTCTTAATGTTGAGAAAGTCATATGCTCTAAATCCAACCCTTTCCATAGACACACACACACATAATCATAGGATATTGAAATTTCAAGTTAACCTACAACTAAACTGACAAAAAATCCATAACACATGGTGAAAGGCCTAATTTGGAAGTAAGTCAAAACAATTAGATGACAGGGGAAGAAAGAAGGAATGGCAAAGAATGGTAAAACCTACTAGCATGGATTCTCAGCTAAACAAACTCACCCTCATAGGACAATTTCCAATAAAGCAGTCAAATAATAAAATACAACAACCAATTCACCTCAGTTGAAGATGTTTCTCCTTTCCAAACTCTTTATAAGTCGATGGATTGATTTATTAAAGATAAAATTTTAAAAAAAAATAAAAACACAAAGACTATTTCTTTCTTGCTATTTCTGACATTTTATGACTTCTTTTCTTGCTTCAGCTTCAACAGATAATTCTCAACAATTTTCTCTTCATCACCTATAAACAAAACAATAATGCAAGATGCATGTATTTCCCGAAGCTTTTACCATTTAAACAGCCATCTATCTTAACACTGCCAACTATGAACTTTCTGGTCTGTGCAAGCCTTCTAGGCTGCTGTGAGTCCATACAAGTTGAACAATAAAATTCAATCTGATGTTCAGAGAGTCATACCCCAAATACATGTCACTTCCAATCGCATCATCATTCTCATTATCATTCTCATTATCAGATTTAAAATAAGCCAACTCATGAAATCCATGAACATATGATCAGTAGAGTCATCCTAAAGGAACTTTCTTGAGCACCAAAAAAATCCTCACGTCTCTATGAAAGCTTTACTTAAATACTTTTCCAACATGTACAAGTGTAAATCATCAAAGAAACAAAAAATGTCATCATTTTCATTTTTTCATTTTCAAAAATAAAAAATTAAAAGTTCTACTATTTTTTATTTTTTTTAGATATATAAACATGTTTGATGTAATTAGTTATTTTTAAAAACAAGTGACAATTGTGGCGGTGGAGGTGGAGCAGGGGTTGTGGTGTTGGTGGGAAGGTGACAGTGGCGGTGCTGCTGTTGGCAGATGTAGTGCCATCACTGGTGTTGATGGAAACAAGATGTTGCAGTAATATGGCAACGATGATGGTGACGGTGGTTGTGGTTGTGGCTGTGATGAACATAAAAACTATCATTTTTATTTTTCGAAAATAATAAAAATGATTTTCGAAAAATAAAAAAAATAGAAACCATTGCACCAAATATGTCCTTGCTCGGTTTCTCTGTTTTTATGTTTTTATTTTAGAAAATGAAAAAAAAATAAAAGATATGTCAAACAGACCCGAAGAGATCATCAATACTCAAGAATCATAAAAGCAAATGAAAAATTCATCTCCAAATGGAAATTTCCAGACCATCTACAACCACTCCATCCGATCAAACTAATCAAAACTCAAAAACAAGACATGCAAAGCATCAAAAGGCAACAGATTGAATTCAATCAAATGATCAAACCCAAAAAAAGAAAAAAAGAAAAAACCAAATCAAATGAACAGAAAAGCAAAACATCCACCAGCATGGATCAAATTTAGAGGAAAAAACTATTACAATCCATCAAATAACATCAAGGAACAAAAAAGTCGCCTCACCTGAAATAAATTCTTTCCCTTTCCGAACCACTTCCAAGCGATGTCGACGAATTGATGGGCAAAATGTAAAACACAAACAAAAAATAAATCAAGAGATTAGTAGAAAGCAACTAATAATCGAAGAAGAAGGCGAGGAGGAGGAGGGGGGCCGGGGGACAGTTGGAGAGGGGAAAAAATTCTTCTAAGAAAAAGTAGGAGAAGAAAACGAGTTGAGTACCCTAGGTTTATATATATAAGAGGCCGAGGGGGCGCGGTAGACGACGATTCTTGCTTGTTGGTTACTCTGGGTGCGTGCTTGGGTGCGGAACGACCCGACGCTTTTATATATATATATATATATATATGCAAAAGATACCATTTAATCCAAAGGATCTTTTCGTTGTGGGATGGATATAAGCACCCCATTTTCTATATTTTAAAGCATTATTATACTCCTCTTTCATCACTGGAGGATGTTGTACTTCTCCATTATCTGCCTCCTTAAACCTAAGGACGGGTAGTTAACGTCACGTCACGACTAAATCAATAAACAATTGAGGTGATTAAATAAGGTATTGGAATTGGTACGTTATGTGAGGTCCCATGTCATCTGTTATTAGCTGTCATATAAAACATGATTAGAGTAACGGAGGAAGTGGGAGAGCGATCTCTGTCGAAAAGGAAGGGTGTATTTATCGCGAACTTGCTTGCGTGCCCCAGTTGCGGTACCCAAGGCGGGGGTGACTCCAGGAAATTGGATGAGCCTTTTTTATAAATAGGATGAAAAATTTTTTTTTTAACAAATTCAGGGTTGGAACGAAATTATTTGCAAGAAAGGGGTTAAAGTTAAAAACGCTATTTCAAATGGCATTTTTTTGTTAAAAAAAATGCCACATTTGTGCCAGCGGGGCTGGCACGGTGGCAACTTAAAAACGCCACTCAGAGTGGCGTCTTAAAAAACGCCACTCAGAGTGGCGTTTTTCTCAATTTAGCCTCCTCCTCCCCCTCCCCCTCCCCCTCCTTCCTCCTCCTCCCTCTCCCGAGACCCCACAGCAGCCACCCGAGCCCCCGCCCTGGTCCGCGCCCGAGGCCCGAGCCCCCCCCGGCCCCCCGAGCGCCCCGAGTGCACCCCCCCGCCCCGGTCCGCGCCCGAGAAGCAGGGGGAGGGGGGGCTCGTGATGGAATGGGGGAGAGACCAAAAGAAACGCCACTTGGAGTGGCGTTTCTTCAGGAGAAAACGCCACTCCGAGTGGCGTTTTCATAAAACCCCCAGCCCTTCCACGCTGGCGCTGACGGAGCTTTTTTTATTCCGAAAAAACGTCATTTGAAATGGCGTTTTTCACTTTAACACCATTTCTGCATTTCGTTCCCATCCTGAATTTGTTAAAAAAAAAAAAATTTACTCTAATTATAAAAACAGCTCAAATTGGATCGCTGGTTGCGCCACGTTGGATGAAAAGAGGGCCGTAGCTTGACACGTGTATGTTCAAGGTTTTGCGGCCAAATTTGCCGTCCGACGTAGATCAGCAGCGGTGGGCCTCTCGCAGCGGGAAGCATGGGAGCTGTGCCTAGCGTTGTACGGTAACGAGATCCCATAGCATCAAATGATAAGGACGGAGACCTGAAATGAGATCAATTTGGAATCATTAAAAAATTATCCTATCAGAAATTTAATTTCATAATTTAAATAATAAAAAGAAAATTATAAATTTTTAATTTTCAATTAAATAAAAATAATTAATTGTGTAAGAAAACTGAATTAAAATTCATAATATGCATAATAAAATATTTTATATTTCTTAAAATATCCACCAAATCCAAAGAATAACCTTCTAAATCTTGATCAAAATATTTCGGCTTTATTTACATCTCTTATTTATCTCAGACTACCAATATCAATCTCAAACTAGATTTTCACATGGATTCTTAAATAGCTTTTATTGCTTTTTAAATTTTGTTCTGACTTATAAAATCCAAAGTTCTTTATTTTATAAATTTTTTATCTTTTAAAATTATTATTTTTTATATTAAAGATAATATAATAAAATTATTTTATGAATTTTATTTTCATTTTAATTTCAAACAAAAGAATTAAAGTTCATTACTCCATACTTTATTCCACATATAAGTATTGGAATTTCCAATTCCATTAGAAATCATAAAAACTAAGGAACAAAAGTTCTATTTCCATCATGATTGATTCCTAAGGATGCTGAGGTTTCCTAACGAGAATCCTCTAACACCAAAATCAATAGAGAGAAAAGATAGAGTTAGCCAAGAGTAGAACTTAACCTTTGGAATTTGTAGATGAAATAAGATGTATTGGACGAAAAGAGAGCAAAGTATAACCTTAGTAAAAGCCGGTTGTATATAATGGAAATTGGTCCTCTAGTTATGGTCCCGAGCTTATTTTAATAGAGCTTCTTTTAATAAACAATTGCTTGACATCGTGGCATGGTCCTATATCCGATGATAAAATCGTATAGGTTATTTGTTAGGGATTGCACAAAATGCCCTAGGTTGCATACTCTGTAGACAAATATCTGTTTCCATTAGAGATAATGCACGTGCTGACTTGTTGAATTGGTGCTACTTACCGATTATATGCCTCCAAATTATACTGTCAATTGTGCTGTCATTGGTACTAATTCAGATCAAACTGCCCTCCATCATCTTATTACAAGATGAGGAAGTCAGCTGCCATCATCCTAGCTCATGTACAGGCCTGTTTACCGTTCTTTGATGAGACAGAGAGCTACGGTGCCAGAGGGTTTTCTAGCAGTTGTGCCTCAAGGCAACCCATGCCAGCAGTCGTTAATTAATGCACGTAGCCACACTTGCTTTGCCTGCGAGTCAAAATAGGTGCACTTGGTGGATGTCCTAAAAAAATCTCATGCATCGTTCACATCATTCTTTCAAGTAAGATAAGAGTATGACTGCTAATGATCCTATCAACTTGAAAAAAAGTTTGGACTGGCCCTGTGGTTGATGTGTGAGTGTGTTTAAAAGATGGCTATGATCACATTTACTGGCAAATGGTGCATTCGTTGAAGTAGGCTGTACTTAAAAGAGGGGTGAATTGGTGATTTAAAGATAATATACACAATGATGTAAATTTAGGAGAACCACAGAACAAAATAAGAGCTCGCAACAGATCCAAATCAGCAAACCGTACACTTCATCTCATCTTTACCAATAGTTCTTTTTATGGACACGAAGTAATCTAACTTCCATTACTTTTCAGGTCATTAACTTGGTTTTAATCAGTAAGCTGACACTCTGTGGTTGCAAGCAAAGTTGTGCCATTAGAGATACCCGTCCCACATTTTGTCTGCGTCTCTGCAGGTTTCCGTTGGCAGAAGAGATCTTGTTTTAGGGGTACCACCCTGTGCATACTAGAGTTCTCTGTTAAGAGTTAAGACCGAGGTAACTTGCAGGGTGGACCTCAATGGAGACTAGAGAGGACCGTGGCCCCGGAAAAAAATTTTGAAAATCCCCATACAAAGTTTATAGTGTGTGTGCGCATGCATATATATACATACATACATATATGTATGTATCTATCAATGTATGTATCTATCTACCTATGTATATATGTGTATGTATATATGTATGTACATACATACATGCATGTATACATGTATATGTATGTATGTAACCGCAAAACAAAGTTCATGTGGTATATAATTTCAAAATAAAGTTTATCATTTTTAGTCCAGCCTCCCCATACAAAGTTCACAGTATGTATTTATATTTGTGTGTGTATGTATGTATGTATGTGCGTATGTATATGTATGCATGTATGTATAACCACAAAACAAAGTTCATGTGGCATATAACCGTAAAATAAAGTTCACCATTTTTAGTCCGGTCTTCCCAAAAAAATGTTCTAAGGTTTGTTACTGGTAACTTGCATGCATCTCCCTTCAATTGGGTGCTATGACTAGAAAGCTTGAACATGCCAAACCAAAGTTTGATACTTGTATGCCAGGGAGTCACAATTTCAGCAATCAGTAATCCAAAAATAAATTAAAGCTTGACTGAAAGAAAGCTGAAAGCTTAAAAACTTATCAGAATGAATTTTCCCAGAGCCAGATTGAATTGAAATGATTGGCATACTTGTGCATATAAATCCTAAAGCAAGGCAGGAAATGGCAAGGCAACAAACACGAAAAAGAGAAGCAGCAGCAGAAAGTAGCATCAGTTATACAGTTGTCAATGTTCATATAATTTTTGTGGATTATACAGGGACCATAAGGCAAATGGGAAACAAAGGATCACTTCAATGAATTCTTGAGGAATAATGTGGCCGATAGATGACTACATCTCTAGGAGAACTTGTTAACCTGATGCAACTTTCAGCTCTTTTCTTTTTCAGGAATTTGCAGTAGCAAGTAACCAACCATCCAAAATCCAACCTGGACTATTTTCACTCAGACATTATTTGTTCATTTTTTGAGGCGTATATTCCAAAGATCTTCAGGGTATATCAAGAAAGTACCAAGTGACCTACGAAATGTTCTAAACCAGCTGAAACTTGTAATGAATGTTTTTTACAAAGAAACCATTGACTTGTAATGAATGTTTTTTACAAAGGCTATTGAATGCAGATCTGGGAAGATCAGAAAAACTGAAGCCATCTTGCTAAGGAAGGCAATCAACGAGAAATTATGGACCAGTTGTCCGCTCATTGCTGCTGTTCAGTTAGCACCAATTCCAGCCTCCTTTACAAGTTACTCCATCAAAGCAGGCCAGGCAACCTCCTCCGAAGTCTCCACAAGATATGAACTGGAAGTTGAAGCTGCAGCCACTGCTTTCCAGAATCTTGCAGATATGAACTGTCAGCTCTTGAAATTCCCTCACACTTTTGCCTGCATAGTCAACGTTTTAAGAACTGCTCTGAGCTCTGTCTTTAACAGTCAAAGCTTTCGGAGTAGCCAGGAAGTCCATCTCCTTTTGTCTCAGTGATTCCTTCACCATCTCAAGCTCAGTCTCAAGCTGCTTCTGCTTCCTGAAACTAGCACCATGATCCATGTCCAGACTTTTCCTCATCTACTGTAGCAGGAATGCTGCCCCCTTCGTCTTTCACAGAAACAACCAGCTTGTTTGTGAGTTGGGCTATCCATTGTATAATGGGTGTAGCTTCTGAGTACTTGAGCTTCATGTCATCTAATCCACATTGCATTATTTGAATTTTCTCTTCCTTCTCCAATAATTTTGTCATGGCTTGGATGTGCTGCTTTTCTTTGCTGTTCATTAACCTTTGCAACTCTGCAATATCTTGATTAACCTCAGCTAATTTCTTCTGAGCATTATAATAATCAGTATCATTTTCTAGCAATATTAGCTGAACATAAGCAAACTCAGATTTCAAATGTTGGATTTGAAAGCCAGCTTCCGCCAGTTCAGACTTTCACCTGAAAAAGATTTTATCATAATCCACTTCTTTATGTCAGAGCTCATTTTGGAGCAAGGGTACTTCTTGGATTTTTCCTTCTAGGGATGCTCTTTGTCTAGTCAACTCCTCTTGTAAACATCCTATCTTTCTTTCTCCACTAATAACTGTGATTCAAGTTCCTTGCACTGAGCACGTGCAGCTTTTAACTCAGATCTCTTCAACTTCCATTTGAGCAACTTTCAAATTCTAAGAAGAAGAAGAAGAATGACTCTAATGTCAAAAATCATGCAACAGAGAAAGATGCTCAATTGGATGGGTGAGAATAAAGGAAAAGAGGAAATAAAAAGAGAAAAAAAGAAAGCAAGTAACCAAGGATCTCATCACAAGACCACCGAATGGGCAAATAGGACAAAAATAAAACATGAGAAGAGTCATCTGTACCCCATAAGCCTGTAGGATAATGTTGGGAGAAACAAAGAAGGGTTCATTTTGGTAGGAACTTGAATATAATGGGTGAACATGTTGATAGGCCTCAAAGGATCAGTCTTTCAAGAAGGAACTTCCAAAAAGAACTGGAAATTGCCACCATAGAAGCTGGCCTTGTGGACAAGTCCTTAATCGTGTGAGAATACAAGAGGACAAGGTCTCCTTGAAAGTTTCTCCACATAGAAGTTGAAAAGGGGAAGAGACTAGTAACTGAATTACTGAATGCATCTTGGAGTATTTTTCTCATGTTCAGCATATAAGCAGAGTCTCACTATGTCCAGCCACTTTGTCGTTTCTTGTCAAATTCAGTGATGAGGCATGTGAAATGAGAAAGTTGAAATCTAGTTTATTTCTTGTTTCTTAAATGAAAATTAGTTTTATTTCTTTTTTTTTTAATTTCTGCCACAGTTTTCTTTTGCAGGAAAAACACTTACAAAAATGTGCTTATATGAACAAACAACTCGGCAGAGGGTGGGGATAAGATTGCGGAATTGAAAACTAGACACAGACTACAGAAAGGAGTGGTAATTGAAATTAAGGATCAAAGTGCCAGTACATAGTGGTCTGTATAATATCATGCATATCATGCTGGCTAGATTCAGGCACAGTATGACGGTGTGTGCTGCTGTTCTCTGCTTGTCAACCCATGCCAGTTTGAATTGATACATGCAGTAGAAGCACACAATCTCCCCTCCCCTTTTTTCTAGTCTTCTTCAATCTTTGTTTTTCTTTTGAGTTCATTTGGCATCTCCAGAAGTGTAAAACCTCTCATTTCGGTGTTCTGCTGCACTGATCCTAGAATATATGTTCTTAACATGTATAAGCTATCCAAAATCAAGCCATATTGTGAAAATTGCCCCCTTTTTCTTCCTTCATTAAGAGAAATCAAGGTATAGCATGTATCTTAAATCAATTTAAAGTTAAACTTGTATCTAATTAGTTCATTATGTCACTTGTTCAAGTATATAGCAGAACTTCACTAGCTTTGTTGTGTTCATCTATATTTATTGTCCATGTGATTATGAATGTCATCCAAAAAATATGTCTGACAACAAATTACATCAATGCCTTGTGAGAGTATATATATACAAAACCACTAAGAAACAAGTTCATTCAAGAGATCCACACAAGCAAGCCCCCAGATCCCTATACAAATCCCTGATGCCTAAATCGTGAACTAACACTTCTCAGGGTCTTGCAACAACGTTCAATGAATCATGATGTACAATCATTCGAATCCCAGAAGTCCAATCAAGAAAAAGCAAACGGGATCACAGACATTAGCATGTATAAATGTAGACAAACAAAATACCAATCGCGTTCAAGTAAATCCTATATTTCAAGATTCATGATCTCAGTCATGAAACTAATTTCCATCCAAACCCATTCGTTCTCAAATCAATTGCGGACCAAGAAACAATTAAATAACATCTATGTCACAGCAATTACAAAAGAATCAACAAGATTAAATATCAGCTTCTTAAAGCTTAAACGTAGCAGCTAAGTAAATTAATAGCAATAAATAAAGGAAATGAGATGAGAAGGAAAAAAAAAAAGGATGGGGATTGGAAGTAGTACGTGGGACGAGTTCAAGGAACGCGAAGTGCTCGGCAAATTGCCGCTGAGAGCAGCCGAGAAGGCCATCTTCTCGGAGCGCCTCCGGATCTCCACCTCGCCTGCCTCAACCCAAGAATCATCAAACGAGGCCCTCGGAAGCTGATCCCCGTCGTTCTTGAATGGTTCGTGGCAAGCGATTCGGCTTTGGGAACGAAGTGCGTTAAAGTTTTAAATGGCCTCGACGGATTCCGGCACCAACGGTCCTTTGGTCACGTGTTCTTCGCGATTCTTTTCACGGCTCCGTCTGCCGCTGCACGCGTTTGATTTGAGTGGAAATAGTGTTTTACTTGAAATTTATCCAAGTTTTTCGTATCAACGGAGAATATAGCACGGAAAAAGTGTTGACCGTTCCATTATCCCGCAAAGGCCGGCGCTAGCGTATCCTCAACGTTCTTCTTTTACTCAAATTAATAGATGTGTGCGTGCGTTGAGACTTGTTCATTCAAGCCCCTGGGCAATGAGATTAACTCATATTCACCAAAAAGATGTGCTTCGATGCAAACGCTAACAAGTCAATGCAAGCAATCCCTTTTTCTATGGATTTTAAAGAAGAAAATAAATGCTCTAGCTAACCTCCTAAAATATATATATATATTAAGGTTGTTTTTTAGAACGTTTTTTATTTTATTTTTTTTAAAAAATAGTTTTCATTTTTTTGCTTTTTGATTTTTAGAATATGTGTTTGATAAGTGAGAATAGAAATTGTTTTCTAAAAATGAAAATAATGAAAATGTATTTGGTATCTTGAAATAGAGATGAAAAAAAAAAAAAACAGATGGAGTTGTGGGATTAATATGTTTATTTATTGGGCTAATTTATAAATGATGCCAATTATTTTTTAATTTTTATCTCTATTCTTTGGAAAAGGGTGAAAATGATTTTAAACCATTTTCACTTTTCTGCTATTTTGAAAGATTGTTCTTTAGAAAATAATTATCATTTTGAATTACCAAATACATTTTCTCATGAATTTTCTATTTTTTATTAAAGTAAAAATAAAAAATAAAGCTATTCTTAAAAATCAAATATATTCTAAATTTTCTCACTTTACTTATCTTACATGCAACTAGAGAGAAATCTCAAATATATATATATATATATATATATATATATATATATAAAGAGAGAGAGAGAGCGCTAAACTTGACTACATTCACCTTCTCTATATTTGAATCTATAAATATATATATATAGAGAGAGAGAGAGAGCTAAACTTGACTATATTCATCCCCCTATCTTTGAATCTATATAGTTTATATATCTTAAAAATGAAAAAAGTAAAAAATATGGAATGACTTTAGAAACCGTGTGAATGTAAAGATGAAGAAGATGATCAGATTCTAAACTTGGTTATATTCGAATATAGTCAAATTCATCTATATATATATATATATATATATATAGATTAAATTTTGTATTTTACATGCACTTTAGTCAGTCTCAACACAGTCTACAAATTTAGCATTTTACCTGCACTTTAGTTACTCTCAATACACAGTCTACTCTTTTACATATTATTGCTCCTCTATAATGATTTTGTATGCAATATTGTGTAACCATATATAAAGATATGAACTGAAAATAAATAGTCATCATAATCTAAGTTTAGGAAATCAGTTTTCAAACGGAGTTTAAATACGATGTCAATAATCTAGGAGATGGGTCTCACTTTTTATTTCTAATTCTAGACCAATTTAGCTAAAGGATCCTGTATTGACACATAGCAGGGTCGACCATTAACATGAAAAAAGAAAACCCTAATGAAAGAGAGTTCCTCTTCATAGTGACTATCTTTCTTTCACGATATATTGCCTTCGTCACCAAGATCAATAGGAGCCATTCAATGAAAGACTCTAACTTTCTTCATGACTCTTTCAAACATTTATAAATGAAGCCTAATACCCCATAGGTAAAATAAGTGTGAATATATGTTGCTTGAGAGTTCTACAATTTCCTCCTTATCCACCATCTAACTGACTTGAGCATCAAGAGAGTTTTTTTTGAGGAAAAGTTATGAGATCCCTAATGCTTTTTCCTTGAGTGCGGAGAGCTAGATTGATTGTATGGGAAGGTGCTCTACCATGATGATGAGGATGAATTGAAATCAAATTTAGGCATCTATTAAATTTGATTTTCTTTATTATTTAAACAAAATCAAATAATGATGATAAAGAATTTACCATATATGATATGATAATGTACCTAATCAAAATGCCAACTAGCCTCCTAAAGACGCCTATCAGATAAGTCTTCGCCACCTCATGTTTATACCTATTAGGTACTAATTATGTGTTTACATATGAATGCATTTACTTTTATGTGCCCAATTTCCTAAGTTTTCATACCAAATCATATCATACCAACTGCATTAATCACCAGCTTAATCTTGTTCGGTTTTCTTTCAAATTCCCAAGGCATTGCAATGCACCGATACCATATTTTGTTATATGCTGCGTGCGAAGCGTGAGCACTGCATTAATTACCATCTAAATATTTCCCTGGTGGGACGTAGAACACATAAATGTAGAATATAAATACCACATGATAAGGCTTTTCAATGGTTATAACGCTTTATCATCCATAGCATTTATTGCTTTATATTTCAACTTTGTCATATTTGAAAGAGAAATGCTCATTATCTCGCGTTATTTTCTCTATGTAAACGTTCATCACCCTATCTTTTAACTCCCCATAAGCGAACTTTGAGCAAAGAAAGTGGGGGTGGGAAAAGAAAAAAAATGAATGGACCAATCAAAGCAACTAATTGTTATAAAAAAAGTAAAAACAAAAAAAAAAAAAATTCTCGCCGTACTCTCACTGCGACCTTAAACAAAGGTCATGACGCTTAAATTTGAATATGGACGGAGAAGGCAGTAGCATGTTGCTCTCAGGATTATAATGAAAAATTTGTGGCACAAATCAATTCAGGCAGACTAATGCCATTTTATAGATAGATAGGGTTCATTGGTTCTCATCCAACCTGACTTCTTATTTTTATCCTCTCTTTTATTAAAAAAAAAAAAAAAACACTCATGCACCGATAAAAAGGTGAAAAACCTTGCTAATAATCCAAACTCAAGCCTACGTAAAACGATATGTTTTCTAGTTTTCAAAATGTAGCCCGAACACACTGATTCAAAATCTAAATAGTTCTAATTAAAATAAATAACAATGATAGAAGATAACTTTCTCTTGTGTACTTAGACAAAGAGAAGATCAATTACGATTCATACTTACTCGTTATAAAGTTTGTTACGATGAATAACTAATATTTATTATTTAATAATAAAACTTGTTAAAATAAATAGTGACTCTTCATTGTTAAAAGATAATTCCGTTAAGGATAAAAAATAATTCTAATTTTAATAAACTTCGTAATGACTTCCAGCAGCCCAGCTGAGGTTGATGGAATAAAAATAGATTTCTGATCAACGTCATATTGGCCGGTTGGGTCTCCTTCCACCCCAAAGGCATGCGATACGGCTTTCGTCCCCAGCCAATATTCTATTTCAGTCAAATCTCGATAACGTTTAAGGCTTGAGACCCGATAGGCAGTGCTGTTGACATCTCCAACAAGTGCAAGGCCAGGGACGTCGGCCAAGTCTTTTCCAATAGCGGTAGTCTTTTACCGATGTAAGATTACTTCGGATGGGAGCTTCCACTTAAAAAATCTGGACTATTGGCACTACCGCTCCAACTTTTTGTGGTCAAAACCTCTAACTTGTCAATTGGAGCTGGAAATGGAGTTAAATATCTTGCAGAAAGTATTGAAGAAAGCTGAGAAAATTGAAACCTGAAAAAGACTTGCTGAGAAGAAAGGAAGAAGGATGGATGGTCAAAAAAACAAAAAAAAAAACTTAGCGTGTTGGTTCAACTGAGTAAGATTTGACGTAGGAGCCCTGTGACGTATATATGCCAATTAATCTTGGTTAATGTCGTATTTGATGCGAGAAGTATATGGTTCTAGCATGGATAAGACTTGAGCTTCTTGTTTGTTGCTTAACTCTAGAGGAGTACATCATAAAGGTGGTTAAATCTCACCTCATATATGAGTTTTATCAATGAATTAATTATAATCATGCAGTGCATTTATGTTAATGACTGTCTAACTGGAATGGGTAATTTTAAGTCAAGCTAATCAATTGTGGCAGATAATTTGTTCTAATGAGATAAGTAAACACAGCAAAAATGCAGCATTTATACTTATATTTGAGAGTCAGAAAAAAAAAAAAAAAAACGAAAGAGTTTTAAAATAAAAAATAAAATAAAGATAAAGATGACATTAAAACCCTTCTATCATTTAGAAGTAAAATATAGAATGAAAGAAAAATTTTGTACCATATTATAATTTGATTAAATGAAGAAAAACAGTCAAACTCTTATAAATCTTTTAATTTAGAAGGTTAAAAATGATTACTGCCGAAAATTTTGAGAGAAATATTAAAACAAAATTTTCTTTTCTAACTTTAAAACTTTAAAACAAAAGTATCTCAGTATCCTCGCTCTAAACAGGACCTTGGCAGCATTTATGAGAATAATGATGCAGTTTTCCTGCCAACTTTTAATCTTCATAATTCCACAACTCCGGCGTTGCTCCTTGAAAGTTAGGAAAGCATGTGACTTGCAGTTGAAATTATAGCAACAAGAATAGGCCGGGCATGAAAGGTCACCAGTGCAACAAATAAAGAGGGCCACCTCTAGTTATGAGCTTGTATCAATTGATGTCGAATACTATCTTCATTCAAAATGAGAATCATTAAATTCTTTAAAACTATCATGGCCGAAATTACTCGTCGGCGACAGAGCCTGTATATATATCTGCTAGCTAAATTATTGGAGTCTTTAATGCCAACATGACGAAAGTTATAACTTCTGATTTTTTAGTATTTTGTTAAGGATTAGTATTTGCTTGCATAATCTACGATAGGAGTCCTTGATGTGTTTTTAAATAAACTGCATGCCGATTTTGTAACTTGCAATTATGAAGGGAGTTCAAATTTTCACCCTTGGATGACTTAAAAAAAAAATGACATAATGCTAAATATTCAGTGCATGAGGACGGATAACTAAATTTACTCAACTTAACAATGATGCAAAAATTCTTTTGACATTCCATCACATTGGTAATAATTTAGCCATTCATTTGATAAGGGAAAGAAAGGTTGGGTCAATAATAGTTTTACCATGCATCAGGTTGTTTGAACATATCATAAAAAATATATAATAAATAAGTTCACGATAGGCGTCTATTCCACCTTGTAAATTTTAAAAAGTAAAGAAACAAAACTTCAATCAAAAGTTAAGGTATGATATCTCCTAACAATTGATACCTTTTGTTGCTTTTATTAATTGCTACATGAAAAAAAAAAAAAGTCATTATTTATTTGGATTAGCTTGACTCGAAACACTGAGGAATAAAGTAATGACCCTTGTAATAGTATTTACTATTAGGGTTTTATTAATGTGCACCCTTGGGGCATTCATTAAGAGGCATTTAATACATATTTATCTAGTTTTTCATAAAAATAAGAGAGAAAAAAAGAGCTTTCATTTAAAGAGGTATTTAATGTCCTAATTTTATTCAGTAAAAAAAAAAAATCTATAAATCCCACTACCTCCATACGTTTTTAAAATAAAATTATTATTAAGTGCTGTGCATATGTGAATTATGTCATATGTGCCATCTCAAATAAGAATATTTATAATTCATCCATAACCTATATCTATAGAAATATTTATAAATTTTTTACTATTTTTTAAATATTTTACATCTGTTTAGCGACCATCTAACTATACACATCATGGCACTAAGCTTTTTTTTTTTTTTTTTTGGGAGTTATAATTTTTTTTTAAGCATTGCTGTATGAAAGTGAGGCATTAAATGTCTTTTTAAATGGTTTTTTTCCTCTCTTATTATATTTATATATATAAAAAGCCCCTTAACGAATGCCTTGGCTCTCGTTAACAAAAACCCTTGCTATTATGATAAAAATTAATTAAGCTCAGATAAACATCTAGTAATCAATGAATAAATATTTATTCCGGTTGTGTACTGATGTCAGTCAGGTCGCAGGATGAAAAAAATTAGGGCCCCAATCTCACTACACGAAGAACCCTAATTCGCCATAAAAGCAGCCAATCCCCTCGTGCCACGACAAACTGGCGACTTTGTTGGCAACAATTTGGAGCGGGAGCGGGCGCGCGGACGCTGTACCGAAACTTCCTGCGACGAGTTCTCCATCAAAGGATCTTCTCGGGCTTTTTTTTTTTTTTTTTCCGTGGGTCCCACCTTAATTTAATCCGTACCCCTTACCGTTTCCCGAACGTTGAAATTGCAATGCAAACAGCATGAGAGGAAAAGACGAAACAGAATTCCCGGCCTCTTCCCCTCTGGGGCCCAGGCCAAAACCACCGATTCCAAGCTCCATCGACGGTGTCACGAGAATGTTGAGCTTCGCTCATTTATCATGCGGATGGCACCATTCCTCTGGAACAATTTGAGCGTAGAGGCTTTTGGGAGTCGTATTTGGGACGTGCAGCGGAAATCCCCTTTGAGATCGCTGACGTCAGCCCTAATCCACCGTCCAGCCCTAATTCCATTGCCTAGGTTCACAGAACTGCGAGAAATACGTATTCTAATAATTTTTTATTCGAATCTTCTGAAACGCTGAAGTCCCTCTTCCGTCCGGCGGGGGAACGTACCTGTCTGATCTCCAACCCGAGCCTATCTTCCCGTTTTCCTTCCAGTTCTCGCCGCGAGAGATGGCGAGAAGTTTAATGAGAGACCAGTGGAAAGTTTTTATTCCAAGTCGTCACTCGCTTCCCGAGACTTCCTTTAGGGGGCGGAATCCCGAGACCGCCTCCCGACAATACAAAGCACACCAACGCGAAAACCCATAACCGCCCCCCAGCGTTTCGAGCTCTCAAGTCGTGAATGCGGGACCCACAACGAGGAAGATTTTCTCTGAGAGGTAGTGGCGGTGACGCGGTGGTGTGACTCGTCTGGAGCTGGGTCCCGCGGCGGGGGCAGTCTTTGTGTTTTGGGTGCTCGCAGGAATCCTTCAGCACCACGCAATCCTCTGATAAGTCACCGCACTTTTCAATAATTAGGTCTTGCCGATTATAAGTAGTTGTGCATATCAAGAAATCAGCGGTCCGTATCAAGTGTCGACTTATATAACGCAGTCCCCACCCGGCCCTCACCTTTCCCATCTACAAACCCACCTCTGCCCTTTTCCTTCCCATCACATCTCTTTTCGTCATCGTCTGTGTTTGTTAACCTCCAATCCGTCCCCCCACCTTCTCTCTCTCTCTCTCTCTCTTTCCTCCGAAAAATCCCCCTTCGGTCCGCTCCTCGACGGAGCCTTCTCGGCCCCATCGATCCGCAGGACCGAGGAATCCGGCCCGTCCCGATCCGATTCGCGGCGGCCGGAGGCGGCGCCGCGCACCCGATCTGCCCCCCACCACCCCGCGCCGCCCACCGGAGCCCCCCGACGATCCCGCCGCGCAGCCGTGAGCGGAGGCGCCACCGGCCGCCATGTCGTCCCTCAGCCGCGAGCTCGTCTTCCTCATCCTCCAGTTCTTGGATGAGGAGAAGTTCAAGGAGACCGTCCACAAGTATGGAATCCAAGAATACCCCTCCCTCTTTTTCTTTGTCCTTCGTCTTTCGTTTTCATTGTCGTTCCTTTCTTTCGCTTCTCTTGATCGTTTTTCTTGTCTGGATTGCAAAAGATTGGAGCAGGAGTCGGGATTTTTTTTCAACCTAAGGCACTTTGAGGAGGCGGTTCTCGCCGGGGACTGGGAGGAGGTGGAAAGATACCTGTCGGGGTTTACCAAGTTGGATGACAACCGGTACTCGATGAAGATATTCTTTGAGATCCGAAAGCAGAAGTATCTTGAGGCCCTCGACAAGTAACCCTCGTTTCCATCCTTATTTCTGTTATATATTTTCTGTTGCAATGCTTTTCCCTTTTATGTACTATTTTTGTATTTCTAGGCATGATAAGGGCAAGGCAGTAGAAATCCTGGTCAAGGATCTTAAGGTATTCTCGACATTCAATGAAGATCTTTTTAAGGAAATTACCCTACTCCTTACTTTGGAGAACTTCAGGTATGGTGATCGAATCCATGTATTGGGTGTATCAATCTGGAAGTCGTAAACAACATCTTAAAATTTTGTTCTTTTCTTGATGCTGAGCGAGAATTTAAGAATTGGACGCAACCGATCTTGACGTAGTGAACTACATTAAAAATTGTATTTTTGTTAATTTAAGGGAGAACGAGCAGCTGTCTAAGTATGGAGATACCAAGTCGGCCAGGGCGGTGATGCTGACAGAGCTCAAGAAGCTGATTGAAGCGAATCCCCTATTCCGTGACAAGCTGCACTTTCCCGCCTTCAAGCCATCAAGACTTCGGACTCTCATTAATCAAAGGTATGATTTTGTTCGGGAATCAAAAGAGTCTTTAGTTTTATGTGGTTTGCTTGTTTTGGTATCTTCTGAGATTTCTGATGGTCTCTCATGCGATGTTGTGTTATTTTGGCAGTTTAAACTGGCAACATCAGCTCTGTAAGAACCCGAGGCCTAACCCTGATATTAAGACCCTTTTCTTTGACCATTCTTGTTCCCAACCAAATGGTGCTCGTGTGCAATCTCCAGCCCCTCCAGTCATGAACATCATGTCAAGACCAGGAGCATTTCCCCAACTTGGGCCACCACATGTGGTAAGTGGCAACAGCCGACCTTGCCATTTAAATCCCGAATGCATGCATTCTTGTTTCAAGTTGAATGTCCTAACTTAGTCATTAAAAAACTTGATGTGTTTGTTCATTTTCATTCAGCCATTTCAGCCAGCTGCAGCAGCTCTGCCAACATCTCTTGCAGGTTGGATGGCTAATCCTGCCCCCATGCCCCATCCTGCAGTCTCTGGTGCCCCACTCGGTGTTCTAGCAACTCCTCCTACCGCAGGTTCTTGTTTAGTGCCTTTTTTTTTTTTTTTTTTTTTTTGAATTTTCTTTTTAAGAATATCTACTGCAGCAGTCCCTCTTTGTAGGTCTGTCATAGTCAAATACTCAAAATACCACACTTGTCATTTGGCATGCAAACAAGCATCGGGTTCACCTCTGTAAATCTATTAAACTATTGTTCTCTCTGCTTTAAGATGGTCAGATCCCTTTCTTTTGCACTGTGTTAATTGTTGTATCTTTTAGAGTTGAATGATGCATATATGATGGTTACAATGATAAATAACTATTATGTTTTTTATGTGTCTCATAAATGTAATTCTGACTATCAGTCTGATGCCCATTTATGCCTATCGAATTGTATTCGATTTGCCAAGTTGATCATGTGTTATTTATCGGATGGTTTCAGTTAGCAGTATGGTGCTGTCTTGTGTTACCCTATATCTTGTATCTGTTTGTAGATCGTTTTTTCTGAAGTTCCCTGGCCCATGTGTTCTTGGGCTGTTCTATTTTTATATAAGTGATGCATGCATGCACTTGCAGACCAACTTCTTTTTGCCACATCATCTATTATATGTATTAATTCTTTATATTCACCTTTGTAGTTGCTCTCTTGAAGCGTCCTGTGACTCCCCCAAACAGCAATCCTGCTATGGATTATCACACAGCAGATTCAGAACATCTGATAAAAAGAGCACGTCCTATGGGAGTATCTGAGGAGGTGTCTTTTCCCCCCTGAATTTTGTTTTGAAATTGAATCCCTTTTCCATGTAATGTTTCAGTTAGTGAGAGTGCTGGCCTCTTGTGATGCCTGTGGAAATTGTTATCGATAAACCTATTATTTCTTTTCTGGGTTTTAAGTTTGCAAAATTTATAGATGCATTGTCAGTTTTTGCATTGCTTCAGGACATATGAAATGTTTCTATGGCCTTTGCAGGTTGGCCTGCCTGCTGCTCATTTACCTGTTGGATACTCTGGCATTGCACGGAGCCAGCATGGTTTTGATGAGTTGCCCAGGACTGTTGTTATGACTCTAAATCAGGGTTCTGCTGTCATGAGCATGGATTTCCATCCTGGTCAACCAACTATTCTTTTAGGTTAGAAACCAGTGTTTCTATATTATCTTTCCTTTTTTCGTTAAGGAAGGTTTTCTTCAGGGTTTATATAGGTTCAGCATTGAGTTGAATGTTCTTTTGTTTCTAGTTGGAACAACTACCGGTGAAATCTCACTGTGGGATTTAGTTTCTAGAGAGAGGATTGCTCATAGAAGTTTCAAAGTTTGGGATCCTCAATCACGCACAGCAGCCCTTCAGGTATTCCTATTTGACAGTAGATTGTGAGTGTATTCATTAAATCTCCATCTTGATTCTCACTTTGGTTTTTGATTATGAACAGACAGCTCTGGCCAAGGATCTTTCTACCGTATCTGTTAACCGCGTTATTTGGAATTTTGATGGTACTCAATTTGGTATGTTCAAAAAGAAAACCAGTCTTTCCCTATGGATTATAGTTCGGTAATATATGTTATATGAATAATAGCATGCATAAAGCAAGGACAAAGAACTTTATGAACTGTTTAAGGTGTTTATGAAATTTGTATATCACCCTTTGCACTTGCAGCTGTTGCATACTCCAAACATCTTGTGCACTTGTTTATATACAATGGCCGAGATGACATGCCAAACCACCTAGAGGTAATTTTTACCAGCTAATGTGCTTCTTTACGCATCACTAAATTTTAATGTCTATTATATTGGTGAATTTTGAAGCATATATGTCATTAGAACTTCATCCGATGCCTCCTTGAGAATTGCAGAGAGGACTTCTTTTTTAAAACTTTCATGACTTGTCAGATTGAAGCACATGTTGGTGGAGTTAACGATGTCGCCTTCTCTCAACCTAACAGACAAATGTGCATTGTGACCTGTGGAGATGACAAGACCATTAAGGTTACTCCGATCTTGTTCACAACTTAGCTAGTTTTGATGCTTTCATTATTAATCATTATCAAACTTCAGGTTTGGGAGACTCTTACTGGTGCCCTTCAGTACACTTTTGAAGGTCATGAAGCACCCGTCTACTCCATATGTCCACATTTTAAGGAAAATATTCAGGTAGCATGCTTTTCAGAATTTATTTACTTGTTTTAATATCTTATGGTAGGCAATCTGAAAGCCTTAAGCTAACAATTCCTTATTCACCTAAATACTTGGGTGGAAACTCCTTTCAAGGCTTTTATAATTTTGTCAGATTCTTGCATCTCTGCTTTTTCAGTTCATCTTTTCGACTTCTCTTGATGGGAAGATTAAAGCATGGCTGTATGATAATGTGGGCTCAAGAGTTGATTATACAGCTCCTGGTCAGTGGTGCACTACTATGGCTTATAGTGCTGATGGAACAAGGTTGATATGACGACCAATTGACCATTTTCCTTTTTTTTTTTTTTTTTTTTTTTGGCTTGCTTGATATTTTTGACCATGACATGTCCATTTTTAATAAATGTTCCTTTTTTTTTATCTAATGATTCTCCATGGGCACAATTAGGCTGTTTTCTTGTGGGACTGGCAAGGATGGAACTTCCTATATTGTTGAATGGAATGAGTCCGAAGGAACCATAAAGCGGACATATGATGGGTTATGCAAGCAAGCTGTGGGCGTGGTACAATTTGATACGATAAAAAATCGGTTCTTAGCTGCTGGAGATGAGCGTATGGTCAAGTTTTGGGACATGGACAATACCAACCTCCTGACAACCATTGATGCGGATGGTGGTCTACCGGTAACTAGTCTGATGGCTATCCTCATCGTTTCTCCTTATCACATTAATAAGAGGTTGTGATTTACTGAATGTAACCTTATATTTCCAGGCATTACCACGGATCCGATTTAATAAGGGTGGGGCTTTGCTGGCTGTCTCGACAAGTAGCAACTGTATTAAAATATTAGCAAATGCTGATGGTCAGCTGCAGCTTTCCGTTGAAAATCGTTCATATGTTGCTGCCAGATCAGCTTCTGAGTCTGCTGCAAAGGTATGTGGCTTAATATCATATTTATGTTTTAAGTTTGCATGGTCTCTCCTTATTTTGAGCATACAATCCATATGTGATCATCAATTCTAATCATCAGATTGTGGTGCAGGCACCAGCCATTAGCCCATTAGGAACTGTCAGTGCAATGGCTGGAACTAGTGCTTCAGTTGCTGATAGAGGTGCTCCAGTGGCAACCGTTGTTGCATTGGTAATATAGATTTTGTAGTTTGTAGTTCGTGCCTTAAGTGTTAATAGATGCCCTTTTCTTTAAATGATCTTTTTTTGGCTATTCGTTCTTAGATTGCTTAGATTATGAGGATTATTTTAAGCATGTTATGCTTGGGTTCATTGTTAACTTAGTATGAGTTATTACTTTCAAATTTACAGCAGACTGGTGATAGTCGGAGTCTGGGAGAGGCAAAGTCTAGGATAATTGATGAATCAGTTGAGAAATCCAAGACTTGGAAGTTGACTGAAATCAGCGAACCATCTCAGTGCCGTTCTCTGAGGCTTTTAGATAGTTTGATACCAGCTAAGGTAAGAATGTTAGACTGGTGTCCATACTATGTAAAATTTGGGAATGAAGCTACCACTACTGATTTAGCAGTGCAATAAGCATATGTTAGATATCACCCTTTAATAGGATAACTTTATGATGCTGTTGCTTTTCCATTTTTCACGTTTTAATCCTTCTGGCATAATGGTATTCATTGGTTTGATGATTTCTATGCATTTTAGTCAGTTTATTTTGTTTTTGACATAAAATATATTGAACTGAAACTGAGGAAGTGATATTTAGTATTTCTTTTTTCATTATATGCTAGTCTGCTTTGTTTCGTTTCATTATACTTTATTTGGCAAAAGTAGTTATTTGCATCTTGGTCAGAGGAGTTTATGCTGTTAATGTTACATATTGGCATTTAATGTACTACAGTACTCTCTTAGACCCAGACTGGGATTCTGTTCCCACATGCTAGATTTGTTAATCCTTTCGGGTGCAAATACACTTAGATTTAGAATTGTATGAGTACTGCAGCACCCTTAAATCAAGTGTTAACTTGAGCTCCTAGTGGGTGTCAGACATAACTGGAACTGTTTCAGAATTTGCATAGTCGTCGCTCCGTGATGCAACTATAAATTCATATTCTTGCTGTACGGTCCATTTACCTTAATTAATGCCTAGACACAATTTTCCAAATGCCAGCCTGAAATTTACAGCACTCAATCAGACTATTTCTGCAGGGCTGTCCCCTTTCTGGAAGTATTTAGCCATTTGAAACATAGATCTAGGACATCAACAAGGATCTGCTATTAAAGTTCTTTTATGGGGTAATAAAAAGCTAACATCAGATAGATCCATTCATCGTCTATTTTACTTTTTGTTAGGCTGGGCTTTGCAAACTCCATCTGCATCTGAGACCATAAATAACTGTTGTATTGGCCTCTGATATATTTTGAAAATGTTGGACGGCAGGCCATTGTAGAAGGCATAGTCATGAGAAGACCGTTGAGTTCCTTCTGTCTCCATTATGTTACATATACTAGACCATGGCCGTGACTAGTCACTTGCTTTTGAGTTTTGAGGAATAGACCTGTAAATTTCACTTGGATGTTACCATATTACCTTTCATGGTTCGTTGTATCAATCGGTACTGTCCCGTATGGGCAACACTATGCTAATATAGTTCAAGAGTGAAACCAGCCTATATCAAGTGGAACCTATTGGTTCCTGTAGTTTCATGTTGTACAGACCTATATCGCTCGATTTTGGATGGTACCTTGGCTGGGCATATCAAAGTCTATTTTACTTTCCAAGCAAAAAGGGACATTACCTAGTTATGGTCCTAGTGATTTGGGATTTTGCAAGGGGCAAACTGAAGACAGACCTAATCTTCGACTCTTCTTTTTTTTTTTTTTCCTTTTAATATAAAATGGCTGTTCTAGAACTTGAACCTGTGCCATTACCCTTGTCAACCCAAGTCTTTTATCATTGCGCCAACACCAAGCAATGATCCCTTGATTTTTTCTAGAAAAATGATGAAAACCTTACACCTGGAGCTTTTTTTGTGGGAATCCTACAATCTAAAAATTTTCCTTTTTACCTCAGATTCCCTCCAAGCAATTTTGTCTTTCTCACTACTGAGACTAGACATACAAATTCTAAGGACTTTTTAATTGCCAAGTAATAGAGTGTTAAAAAGTCCAAGTAACAGAGTGTCCCCCATTTACTTCATTAATTGGTTATGACCTTGCACATTTTCTATTGATGTTAGAACATTTTTCCAACCAGCCTGACAAAGTTATGATGAAGATGGATTGAGATGTTTAGTACCACTAGGAAGAAAAGAAATTTGCTTGCGATTCTTGAGAAGTTGCATGTGCAAAACATCAGTCCAAAATATTTGTCTCACTAGAGGGTCAATGTTCAGAGATTGCGTATAACTTTCTAGCGTGAGACATCTATCCAATGTTATTAGATCAGGATGGAGTCTTATCTTAAATCATACAGGGATTAAGATTGGATTGAACCATGGACTTTTTTCCCCATTTTTTTGCAAAAGTTTATATGATTTTGGTTTAAAAGTGAGTTAATTGTAAAGTAGGTGAAGGAGTAATATAAGACATACAGTATGTGCTCCACTATTATAAGGCTATATATGGCATGTCTAATGAACAAACATCATGCCTAGTTATTGAAGATATTTAAAAAGAAAAAATTATGTCTTGATAGATTAGCAAGAACATAAAGATTTTCCTTGTGCTTGCAGAAGTTCTGCATCTGTAGTCTTCAGAAATTGAAAACAATATCTAATTTGCTAATTTTATGTTTTCAAGCCTTATTATTTGTAAAATAAATAATTCTAAAAGCCAGTAAGTTGGATAAATCATAGAAATGGTCCCTTTTTTTAAGCTTTAGCATAAATGGCATGATCAAGTTGGATTTTATAATTAAGAATTCCTATGATCTGTAATGTAGATCTGGATTTTACAATCCTCCATTTATTCTGATCCAAAAATGAGATCCATATTGTTTTTGGGTTTGTAAGCTCCAAATCATGGATGTTTAGATTCTGAAAATAATGCATATAGCCTCACACTAGATTTGAAATTAATAGGCCTCATCTTTCCTATATAATTTTTCATGAAACTACTTACCAAATATGAACCTTCATGCATCTATAGACCGTCATACATGTGTACATACATACATTTGGTTATATAATTAATCTCATGTGTCTTTAGAGTGATCTTCCAACTCCAAGATTCCCTTGGACTTGGGAACAATCTAGAGAAAAGTAACAAGAATGCAGAGTTCATACAGGAAATTAAAGTTGATCTTCCAACTTCAAGATTCCCTTGGACTTGGGAACAATCTGGAGAAAAGTAGCAAGAATGCAGAGTTCATACAGGAAATTAAAGTTGTCTTTTGGTCATTTGGTCATGGAAGTTAAGAGAGTATATAATTCAATCTCAATAAATTTGGCTAAACATCTCCTTTACCTGGCTTTAGCTGTATGGTCCAGGAAGTTAAGCCTATATCTGATCTCAAGCTTGACCTGGTCATAATTGATGGCTGACTTTAAGCCATGTAACTCATATCCACCACATGATGAGAATAAGGTAACATAAAGAGAAGTTCAGGACTAAAAAGATGGCATAAAACTGTTTGCTAATAATATCTGACCTAGCTGCCAAACTGATAGGTGGATCAATTGTACGAGCTAGTTCAGTTCATTTTTATGTCAAGTGGAGCTGGTTTGGGTTTTATTTTACCTACAAGTGTTGGCTGACAGTTGCAATTATATCCTTTTTGTTCTTGCATGTATTGAGAGGACAAGAGAGTGGAAAAAAAATATGAAAGAGGAAAGATGCATAAAAAAGGAGAATAGATGTACAACAAAGCTGATTATTTGGCTAGGATGTGGTTTGGTTCTTATATAGTTCTTGTACATTCTTTGTCTTGTTGAATTATATTCTCATGTAATAAATTTGATAGCTTGAAGAATTAAGAGAGGCTTTGGCCTTTGAGTGAAGAATGAGATCTGAATAAATGAAAGATATAATATGACAAGCTGCGGAGAGGAGATTGCTAAGTTAGATATGCGGTTAAGTAGGGAGGGTCATAAGTATATTTTTCACTTTACTCTGAGATTTTAGTAGTTGCATAACCTGCTACTCCAGAATGACCTGGATGTGAGAGGGGTTGCATTTCTGCATTAGGACAGGAAAAGAGTGTGGCAGAAACATCACAAACTGATTAGAGAATTTGAAGCTACAGGTCAGATCATCATTTATAGTACATCAAGAGCCATTACTCTAAAAAAAGACATATTTTGAAGAGGGCATGCCAAGTAGTGCCATTTTGTTCATGCAAGTGTCTCTTCAAGGTTTGAACTTTGAAGTTATTTTTTCATGAAAAATAAATTATTGATGTCCCAGGATGCAGGTTCAAATATAGGTTCTCACTTATCCTAATGGTCCCATATAGGTACCCAGATTGATTTATACAAATTCAGGACAAGCTATTTTGGCTCTGGCATCTAATGCTGTTCACAAGTTATGGAAATGGCCCAAGACTGATAGAAATACTTCTGGGAAGGTATTGAGTTTTAGCTGCTGTTACTTTTTTGTTGATGTCCTTTTCTGAAACCTTAATGTATCTAGATGCTTGGATTTTCTAGGCAACTGCAAGCATATCACCACAACTGTGGCAACCTTCGAGCAGCATACTAATGACTAATGTTATTAGTGATGCAAACACAGAAGAAGTTGTTCATTGCTTTGCACTGTCAAAGAATGACTCGTACGTAATGTCTGCATCAGGTGGAAAAATTTCACTTTTCAATATGATGACATTTAAGGTAAGTTGCATCGGGCTTATGTCTTTATGTTGCTCTTTTATTATCACTTGATCTACTTGATGGAGCTTGTAAAGCACATATTTCACATATTGCAGACAATGGCAGCTTTCATGTCCCCACCTCCAGCGGCCACTTTTCTTGCTTTTCATCCTCAAGACAATAACATCATTGCCATAGGCATGGATGATTCCACAATCCACATCTACAATGTCCGCGTTGATGAGGTTGCTCTGATTTTATTTGAATTGAAAATTTACTTGCTAACAATAATAGCTAGATTATATTGCTATTGTTGTTTATGTTATTTTTTTAAATATTGTGTTACAGGTGAAAACCAAGCTCAGAGGGCACCAGAAGAGAATTACAGGCCTCGCCTTTTCTAGTGCGCTAAATATACTTGTCTCATCAGGAGCAGATGCTCAGGTATGTTAGAAAATGAAAGGATTCTCTCTTCCAGCATAATGTAAAAGAACTCATGCGTACTGTAGATGGCATCCAATAATAAATATCTCTCAATTGCAATGGACACCTTTCTAGCTAGGAAGCATGCTTCAAATTACATGGATACTGATACTTCTTGGATAAATGTATATCATCTTTTTCAAAACTAAAAAGAACACTGGAAATTTCTCAAATACGCTTAAATACTTCCTCGTTACCCTAAAAATAAGTAGAAAGGGTCGGTTTTGTAGTCTATGGTGTTAATTTTGAAATATGAAGTATGATTATGGTCTATCGAGTTGAATGACAACTAAATTATCCACTTGTAAAAGTTGATGCTACCTTATAAAATATCAGTATTGTTATTTTATGGATGCTTCTTTTTTGTAAATGTATTACTTTGTATATATGTACCTATATATAAAAAATATGTACATAAATATGTGTGTGTGTAAAGTTGGACTACATACTTTATATTAACTTCTTTTTCAAAAAGTTAACGATTTTAAAATAAACGATAGGCTGTCCAAATTCAAGATTCGAGCAGTTGCACATGAGCTACATGCTACACCAAAAAAATGTGTAGACATGGAAATTTATGTATTTTTGGTAGTCTCTAACTTATTCATCAAGCTAGTAAAAAAAAAACGAATAGTATGAATCACACTAATATAATAAAATACTTAATAGGGCTCATAAATTGAAAATCCACTTTATAGATCATGATTTGCACTTCTTAAAATATAAGAATATTTAAATTCACTAGATTTTGATGAACACATTAAACTATATCATCATGCTATTAAATCTCCATTTTGGCACCCACTTGGGGATTAAGTTAGAGATCACTAAAATACATGAATTTTAGTTTCTAAATATTTTTTATTGTGTAGATCTTGTTCATTAGTTTGGATTTCAATTTTAGATAGTTTATTGTTGATTTTAATTGTTAACTCTTTTTTAAGAAGTTAAGGTAAAAAATGTAGTCTAATATATATGTGTGTGTGTGCATGCATGCACATATGTGTATATAGAGAGAGAGAGAGGCTAAAGGACAGTCATGTGTACTTGGTCTCAACAATTTCTCAATGATATATATCTTGATATGAAAATCAATAGCATTGATCATGTTTTATGGTGCATAAAATGTGTAAAAACAAAAAATCATGCATTTTTGAGATCTTTTACCCATGCATTGAATGGTTGAAAATGAATACTGTGATATGATGCCATGTTTTCATTTGATCTATGGTATACAAGGATTCAAAACAGTTGAAATTTGGTCTATATATTTTTTAAAATATTTAAATCAAGATCAACAATTTGGATTTGCAAACTATATAGTATAATATACTCTAGCTTATTAGCTATGTTACTGCCATTCCTTTTGTACTCGCTTGATGTAGAGGCAAGACATATTTAAATAAATGATTTTTAGTCTCCAAACATTTTATACTCTCTAGATTATAATCAACGATGTCAATTTTTATTTTGAAAGGTTCAATATTGATTTTCACGAGAAAGCATTTGAAGCCAAATGCATTTGAATACATTTTAGCCTTACTCTTATGCATATAAGCTTGCATGCATGCATTTATATACGTATGTGCATTTATATATTCCTTATGCATCCTAGCTATATCATATTTTACTTTTTCATGATTTGCCATGTCAGCATGTCTGTGCATTGTGTTATATCTGTATGCTGTATCCATGTTTATACTTCATATCTTTCTAGGGTTACAAAATTATCCCAAAAACAAATAATTCTGTGTTTTCTTCCCTTTCTTTTTCCCAGTTGTGCGTATGGGGAACAGATGGATGGGAGAAACAGGCTAATAAATTTTTACAGATAACTACCGGACGAGTGTCAGGTCCTCTTGCCGAAACAAAAGTTCAATTTCACCATGATCAGCTCCATCTATTGGTCGTTCATGATACACATATAGCAATATATGATGCAGCAAAATTGGAATGCCGTAAACAGGTGAATTGGGCAAACTTCTGTGTAGCTGTACTTGTACAACCCATCTGTTCATGTTATATATGCATGGCTGAGGATTCTTGTTTGTGTGAATACTTTCACATGTTTCATTGCATCACAGTCTATGTTTCATATGCATAAGAATTGCGTTGTTGAGAAATGATTCTGTCAATGCCTTGCATATGTTGATCAACTGATTGCGAACCTTCTTTCATATTCTACCATGACAGTGGGCACCCCGAGATGGAATAATTACACATGCAATGTATTCATGTGATAGTCAGATGATATATGCAAGTTTTGTGGATGGAAGTGTGAGCATCTTTACAGCGGGCCTTCGATTGAGGTGCCGGATTAGTCCCCTAGCCTACCTGAATGCCCAATCCAGGTACCTTTACTAAGAAGTCCTAGACTGGAGGTATACCTTTTGCTCCGTATCTGAACTATTCAATTGTGTTGTTTTCAGCTTAAATGTACATCCCCTTGTCATTGCTGCCCATCCATCTGAGCCCAGTCAGTTTGCACTGGGACTGACAGATGGGGGTGTCCAAGTACTGGAGCCTCTTGAGTCGGAAGGGCAATGGGGAACTGCACCGCCACCAGAAATTGGCGCTGGATTAAGTGCTAGCTGCAGCCAAGCTGTTGGAAACTCTGCTCCAGATCAATCATCAAGGTGATGATAAATGCCAAAAGCATTAGCGACTGACAAGTTCTCTTTTCCTTGCTGTTGCCTTGCAATTACCTCAACTTGTCAGGCACAGATCATCTGAAGACAGACTGCAGTTAACACAAATTGTCGCTAAGTTACTCAAGGCATCTAATCATTCTCCGGTGAGAGAAATGACTGACATATGCACAAAGGTTAAACTTAAACAGAAGCATAAAATAGAGATGGGAAAGAGGGAACCAGGGAGGCCTGGGTTTAGCTACATTGTTTTAGGTCTAGCATCCCTCCCCTTTGAAGTGTTAGATATGGGTAGAAATAAGTTTGTTTAAAAATGGAATTTTTTTGGCAGATGGCTTCAGTTTTGCGTTGTATGGATGATGTATTTCTTCAAAATTTTCATTCAGGTGTGAATGTTACCAACCTTTTTTTTTCATGGTTTCTTTGGATTTCTGGATGATATGATGCAAATCTTAGCAAAAGATCTTTTTGAAACAGGATACCATACTTATAAATATCACATAATCTGCAGCTAAACTTATTCCCCATTTCTTTCGCCCTCCCTCCTAAGATGTCTGGGAGCTTAATTTCATCACAGCAGCTGGTCCTTCGGCTTAGGACGGCAGCTTGGATGACCACACTGTCTCAACTTTGCATCTTTTTCTGCAAAAGCTTGATGCATTATTTGGTTGCTACTATAATTATGCGAGGATGATCCAATCCAATCACTACGCCTCTACTTCGTTTTTGTTATCTTTTTCTCCTGTTCTGCTTGGAATCCTGTTATCTTTCTCCTGTTCGTTCCTAGTTGAGAGCTGATTTGAGCATATTAGCTATCTTCTCTCTACTAAGGATGAACTGGTTTGTGTGAGTTAGAACCTATTTAGTGTTGCCTATTTAGTGTTGCAGTCCCACACTCCACGTGAGTTAGAACCTATTTAGTTTCTCACGACGCCTTTCAATGTCTAATCAGCTAAGTTGAACATTTTGACTGCGCTATTTTTTTCACGTCAATAAGTGCATATAATATATATATATAAGTGCATATAATATGAGTTGAATATTTAGATGACGTTCGGTAGAGGGGATAAGCACTACAAAATAAGTGCAAAAATAACATAAGAAAGAGAATTCTATTTTGTCATTTTGATGGAATGGAGTTACTTGCCAAATAAAACATCTTATCCTCTCTATTTATTATTATTTTTAACCAATTTCAGAATATAATAAAAAGTGAGAGGGTAATTTTTTTATTATGATAAAATCTAAATTAGTATGAAAATCAATGCACTCATGTACCTTCTATGCTTATTCGTTTGATAAAATATCAAAAAAAAAAAAAAAAAAAAAAAGTATATTCTGTGAAATAATCATCTGAGAGGGGATGAGCCTTAGTAGCCCATTTGCCCATTTGATTTGGTTATGTTTTACTGATTATTAACTTGACTACAATTATTTGATTTGGGTATATTTTACTGATTGTTAACTTGACTACAATTATTTCTACCCGTGGCAGCGGTGGTAACGAAAGTAATGGCAACGAAAGTAATAACAAAAGAAGAAGGGTTTTTTTTTTATTGAACAAAAAGATAATAACCATATCACATTGTTTAATTTTCAATTCACTTATGACCTCATGGCAAGATGCATGCACCAGTGATGTTTAAAAACTAGACTTTAATCATAATAATAAAATTTAAATAACAATCTTCGGTAACTTTGTTAATTAAACAAATCGATAATTATTGGGCAAAATAATTTTTTTTTTTAAAAAAAAAATTAGATAGCAATCATTTGATCATATTGATTGGCCAATCGATGCCAATCAAAATCTCGTACAATTTGTAATGAAAATTAGCTATTTGCTCTGGCTAAATCAATATGTTTTTGTCTTCATTTTTATTTTATTTTTTAAAATCTAATCCGGCTCGGTTGAGTTTGAGCACGAATTAATAGACTTCCAAACGCTGAGCAGAGGACGCTGCCCCTAATCCTTCTATTATCACCGTGTATGGTACGTGCTAATCCCCCGCGGAGGTTTCGGAGATCCGGGGCTCCGATTTGGACCTTACAACCAGGTCTATCACCTGATTCGCCCGACTCATATCGGCGCTCTTTCTCAAGGCACCGCCATTTCCATCGCTTATATCACGGCCTCAGCGCTCGTAGACCGAAACGAAACGAAACGAAACGAAACAGGCCCTCCTCGATAAACGTTGGGTCTCGAGCATCCCGACTTGTTCCCTTTCCTCCTTCCCCTTCCCCTTCCCCGCTCTCTCTGTTGCTCTGCTTACCCCGCCTCCTCTATTGCGCGGGGAAAGATCGAGGAAAAAGAAAACGCTCGCTCCCCTACCCTTTCTCTCCCAAACCCAAGAAGAAGAAGAAGAAGAAGAGATGTGGAACAGTGGAGCGGCGGCGTCTCAAATGCCGCCGGTGGCGCCGCCAGGGACGACGGGGGATCGGGCGTGCCCCCGCCGCCGGCGGTGCAACCCTCCTACAGCATACCCCCGTCCCCGGCGGAACTGGAGGCGCAGCTGGTAGAGAAGGCCAGGAAGTGGCACCAGCTCAACGGGGACAAAAGGAAGTTCGGGTTCGTCGAGGCCCAGAAGGAGGACATGCCCCCCGAACACGTCAGTAAGATCATCAGGTAGCACACTCTCTTTCTTCTTTTGTACCTTTTCTTCTCGTGATCTTGCTCTCTTTGTGTCTGCTCGCTTGCAATACTTCTCGATGATGCAAGGCTGGGAGTGATTTGGGTGAAAATGAGGGGAAGGATATAACCTTTCTAGGGTAATAATCAAAAATTCATATCCATTCTTAATTAATAATAACCGATACTGTCTATCCATCTATGATGAATTGCTTCACTTTGCTTGGATATGCAACTAATTTGGTTCCCATTTTTGTGATGCGTTTATATAATACTTGTTTTGTTATGTTTACTCAGATCTTTTCTATAACCCCCACCCAGAGAGAGAATAGCATCTATGTCAAATCTCATTTACTTGATAGCTGGCTGTCATGGAAGAATATGTCTCTTTGGATAAAGCATGTGTATGACAAAATTTGATTAAATGATCAAGATATTCTGGAAGTGGGAAAAAAAAAAAATGCATGATGGATTTTCATTTAGTGATGATGCTAATCCAGTGGAACTGTACCCTTCCCAATTTAAACACGTGACATATGTTTGGTAGCTATGCAAAATGTGTAATGGAGAGGTTACTTTGTTTCTTAGATTAAAGTTTTTTTCTGAATTTATCGAAACATTGATCTTCCTTACGTGTTTCACTTTCTTGAATGAACTTTTTCAGTTGTTGGGATCCCTTGGCTACGTCGTTAGCTTTTCATTTGGCTAGTGCAAACCAACTGTGATTTTTTCTCTTTTTTTTTAAAAAAAAAAATGCTTGTAGTAACAATTAGATTGTAGAGGATTGCTGACTTGTAGAGTATGAAAAGACTACTTTCAATTTAATGAATATCGTCCCTTTCTTCACTTGAACAGAGACCATGGAGACATGTCCTCCAAGAAATACCGTCATGTCAAACGTGTGTACCTTGGGGCTCTGAAGTTTGTTCCTCATGCAGTGTACAAGCTTCTTGAAAACATGCCTATGCCCTGGGAGCAGGTAATGTCTGCAGCCTATTGCAATGTTTCACATATTTTGCTTCTTATTGGAATTTTTCTGTCTTGATTTTTCTCACAAAGTCTTGTATGTATTTAGGTTCGCAATGTGAAAGTTTTGTATCACATCACTGGTGCAATTACATTTGTGAATGAGATTCCGTGGGTGGTTGAACCCATATATTTAGCACAGGTATATCTTTTGAATCAGCAAAAGTTGTGTATTTGGAATGATCCAGTCCATGTAAATAGTTTCATGTGACTGATTATATCAGAAATGGGTCTGATTAAGCTTTTGCCTTAGTTACAATTTGGCTCTGAAGCCAGTGCAGTTGACTTAAAATATAAAGAAAATTAGTTGTTCATGGTGTAATTTGAAGGTTAGTCATGAGTTCGCTATAACCAATAGTTTATAAGGGCATTGGTTGAGTTATTCATATCTCCCTACTGCATAACTTATTGGCCAATTCTTGTTTCATAGAGAATGAGAAGTGAATAATTTGTTGAAACAAAATATTACCATTGTAATCACTATTTCTGTTATTTCTTTTAATTGACCTTCTACAGTGGGGTACAATGTGGATTATGATGAGAAGAGAGAAGAGAGACCGGAGGCACTTCAAAAGATTGCGATTTCCTCCTTTTGATGATGAGGAGCCTCCATTGGACTATGCTGACAATTTGTTAGATGTGGACCCATTGGAGGCTATTCAACTGGAATTAGATGAAGAGGAAGATTCTGCTGTATATACATGGTTTTACGATCATAAACCTCTTGTAAAAACAAAGCTTATAAATGGTCCAAGTTACAGAAAATGGCATCTTTCACTTCCTATCATGGCCACTCTTCATCGGCTTGCAGGACAGCTGCTCTCTGATTTGACTGATTGTAACTATTTTTACTTGTTTGATATGGAATCATTTTTCACTGCCAAAGCGTTAAATATGTGCATACCAGGTATGTTTCTTATTGTGTATATTTTTTATGCACATTTAAATTCCTAGACTTTTTATGCATGTTATATATATATATATTATGGATCTTGTAAGAAAATCAATCACTTTGATTCAAGAGTGATTTTGATAGTTCATCTTGTCTTATGGGTGCATGTGGTGTTCTAACTTGGACACCTCTAAATACCATTGTCATTTTCCAGATATTGCTCTTCTTTCTGTGTACACAGTGTAATAAGGAATGCTGGATACCTGCATGTTTTAGTAGATAAAGCTTCTATAATTTTACAGCTGCATATGCTTCAAAATGAATATGGTAATGGTTTGACTTTACTGAGAATTTAGACTCCCCTTGCTTCTTGTATTCATTGCAGGAGGCCCCAAGTTTGAGCCTTTGTACCGTGATATGGAAAAAGGAGATGAAGATTGGAATGAATTTAATGACATTAATAAACTCATTATTCGCCAGCCACTCAGAACAGAGTACAGAATAGCATTTCCTCATCTTTACAACAACAGGCCCAGGAAAGTGAAGCTTGGTGTATATCACACTCCTATGATAATGTACATAAAAGCTGAGGATCCTGATTTACCAGCATTCTACTACGATCCTTTGATTAACCCCATTACTTCCATCAACAAGGTTGACCGACGGGAGAAGAAAGTTTATGAAGAGGATGATGAGGATGATTTCTGTCTACCAGATGGAGTTGAACCTTTACTGCAAGACACTCAACTTTATACTGATACTACGGCTGCTGGTATCTCATTGTTGTTTGCACCACGCCCATTCAATATGAGATCTGGTCGCACAAGGCGAGCTGAAGATATACCTCTTGTTTCAGAATGGTACAAGGAGCACTGGTATGCCTTATTTCTTGCCACCATTCTGTTTGGCTATTGTCCTGTTGTATGTCTATGTTCTTTTCTCCTTCATGATGTCTGCTTTTGTATTGCTATTTCATTTGCAGCCCTCCATCATACCCAGTTAAAGTTCGTGTTAGTTATCAAAAGTTATTGAAGTGTTTTGTGTTGAATGAGTTGCATCATCGACCACCTAAGGCACAAAAAAAGAAACACCTGTTCCATTCGCTCCAAGCAACTAAGTTCTTTCAAACAACAGAATTGGATTGGGCAGAAGCAGGTTTACAAGTTTGTAAGCAAGGATACAATATGCTAAATCTATTGATTCATAGAAAGAATCTTAATTATCTTCACCTTGATTACAATTTCAATTTAAAACCTGTAAAGACGCTCACCACAAAGGAGCGGAAGAAGTCACGTTTTGGAAATGCATTTCATCTATGTCGTGAAATTTTGCGACTGACAAAGCTTGTCGTTGATGCTAATATTCAGTTCCGCCTGGGAAATGTTAATGCCTTTCAATTGGCTGATGGCCTGCAGTATACATTCTCACATATTGGCCAGCTGACTGGTATGTATCGTTACAAGTATCGGCTGATGCGGCAGATCAGAATGTGTAAAGACTTGAAGCACCTGATTTACTACCGATTTAATACTGGTCCTGTCGGGAAGGGTCCTGGCTGTGGTTTTTGGGCCCCTATGTGGAGGGTATGGTTGTTTTTCCTTCGTGGCATTGTGCCCTTATTAGAAAGATGGTTGGGTAATTTGCTTGCACGCCAATTTGAAGGTCGCCATTCTAAAGGAGTTGCCAAGACCATTACAAAGCAACGTGTTGAGAGCCACTTCGACTTAGAACTCCGAGCTGCTGTATGCATGATGTTCTTGATGCAATGCCAGGTCAGTTCATAGTATAAGTTTGAATTTATTCTTGCTACATCTTGATCTGTAGTTCAGTAAGTAATGTTCATATGCATTTTCTGATTTGACACATTGTGATCATTTTGTTTGTGACCTTGATGAAGAAGCCATTATATTCCTGGTCCAGAAGCATAATCCTGGATTTACGTATATCCAAAACTGAAAATCTGAAATAAATATTTTGGGTTTGCAGAGGGCATTAAGCAGAACAAGGCTAGGACTATTCTGCAACATCTAAGTGAGGCATGGCGTTGTTGGAAAGCCAACATTCCATGGAAGGTGCTCTAAATTCCTACATTCTGATTCTTGCTAGTTCTTTCTCTCTTGTTGTCTCATATACAGGCTTTTGCAGGTTCCAGGACTGCCAGTACCTATCGAGAACATGATTCTTCGTTATGTGAAGTCCAAGGCAGATTGGTGGACCAACGTTGCTCACTACAATCGCGAGCGTATTAGAAGGGGCGCAACAGTGGACAAGACTGTTTGTAGAAAGAATCTAGGAAGGTTAACTCGTTTGTGGCTAAAAGCTGAGCAGGTATATATAACTCATTCTTATAGTTGGTTGGTATTCTAACTAGTTTGCCTTCCCCAGCATTTCCGCATGGGATCACTGCATAATTATTGGGTTTTATGGAGTGAAAGGCTTAAAAAACAAGTGGGCACATGTTTTCCCTGCCTATTAGTTTTCACAGGCAAAGGAGAAAAGCAATTAACCTGTAAGTGTCAGTTTTAAGAGGAACAATTATAAACAAATTAATCCATAAATGCTTGGTTAGAGATTGCCATGTCTAAATAAATATAAAGTGCAACAAATTTGGAGATTTTCTCCTTTCTTTTCTTTTCTTTTCTTTTTTTTTTTTGAAAAATGAGTTTCTATCTTCCCTTTTAAGAAAGTTCAGTTTGCATACTAATATATACATCCTTCATGATATGATTTTTCTTGTGTTTTCTATGTCATTGAGTTGAGATGTTTCTGGTTCTCTTCTTTCTTCCTTTTTTTGGTGATCTTATGAAGTGCTTGTCTAATTCTTTGGATTACTTTATTAGGGAAGATGACAAAATTGAACAATAAATTGTTGCCTGTTCTTATCTTATTATGTTATTTTCAGGAAAGACAACATAATTACTTAAAAGATGGTCCATATGTCACCCCAGAAGAAGCAGTTGCTATCTATACCACAACTGTTCATTGGCTGGAGTCAAGGAAGTTCTCCCCTATACCATTTCCACCTTTATCATACAAACATGACACCAAACTTCTTATCCTGGCACTAGAAAGGCTGAAAGAGTCTTATAGTGTGGCAGTCAGATTGAACCAATTGCAAAGGGAAGAATTAGGTCTTATTGAACAAGCCTATGACAATCCCCATGAGGCATTGTCAAGGATAAAGCGTCACTTGCTTACACAACGTGCATTTAAAGAGGTAAACTATGGCATGTCAAATTTCATATATTTCTTCTTCAACTTTTGCTTTTAGAAAACTCAAAATAGAAACTAAAATTTATATCTTCACAGGTTGGCATTGAGTTCATGGATTTGTACAGTTACCTGATTCCTGTGTACGAAATTGAACCTCTTGAGAAAATTACAGATGCTTATCTTGATCAGTATTTATGGTATGAAGGTGACAAACGACATCTTTTCCCTAATTGGGTCAAGCCAGCTGATTCAGAACCACCTCCTCTTCTTGTCTATAAATGGTGTCAAGGTATAAACAACTTACAGGGCATATGGGACAACAGTGATGGGCAGTGTGTTGTGATGCTGCAAACAAAGTTTGAGAAGTTTTTTGAGAAAATTGACTGGACCATGTTAAACAGGTAATTTGCTTTGTACCTTGTTTGTGCATAATTCTTCAGGTGCAAGTGCGGGTGGTTAATTAACGTTTCCGATTGCAGGCTTCTTCGTCTGGTTCTTGACCACAATATTGCTGATTATGTCACAGCTAAAAACAATGTGGTGTTGTCTTACAAGGATATGAGTCACACAAACTCATATGGTCTCATTCGGGGTCTCCAATTTGCTTCATTTGTTGTACAATATTATGGGCTTGTGTTAGATCTGTTGCTTCTTGGTTTAACTAGAGCCAGTGAAATAGCTGGTCCTTCTCAGATGCCCAATGAATTCATTACTTACGCAGACACCAAAATTGAAACTAGGCATCCTATTTGGTTATATTCACGATACATTGACAAAGTACACATATTGTTCCACTTCACTCATGAAGAGGCACGAGACCTCATTCAAAGATATCTTACTGAGCATCCTGATCCAAACAATGAGAACATGGTTGGATATAATAATAAGAAATGTTGGCCAAGAGATGCAAGAATGAGGCTGATGAAGCATGATGGTAATTTTTTTTTCACCATCTTTCAATTTTAATACTCACTATATCATTGTTTTCCTCTTTATTCAAGTGTCTGATGAAGATCATCTTTTATCTTATTCTTATATGTATGAGTGGATTTCATGACTTTATTTGTTTTTCTTCTATTGTATTTTTAGTTAACCTTGGGCGAAGTGTTTTTTGGGATATGAAAAATCGACTACCTCGAAGTATCACAACATTGGAATGGGAAAACAGCTTTGTCTCTGTTTACAGCAAGGACAATCCCAATCTGCTATTCAGCATGCAAGCATATTGTTTAGCTGTTTTATTTTTAAAAATAATTTAGTTCATAACACAGCTAAGGTTTGAGGTCCTTTCACTGGAATTGCCTATATGTTCTCACCTACATAATTTCAATCCGCAAGTTTTTAAAACTCTTCAGGCCTTAAGATATGTGCTGATTTTAATTTTCCATCTCTTCCATTGTGACTCTTTCTTTATGAAGATCTACCAGTTTTGCTCTTTATTATAACCATTTATTTGTCCAAAAGCTTCTTAATAGTTTAGATCATATTTTTAAATTCTTTAATAAATATAAGAAACACTTTGACTTGCCTTCTAGCTAATGCCAATTTCTGGCTATATTTATGTAGTTTATGCACGTTTTGAATCTGGCAGCCACATTCTTGATTGTGCTTCAGATATCGCTATCGGTTTTGTTTCACTTGTTCTCTTTGTCCTCTTAATTCTTCCGCTTATGATGAGCATAATCATGCATTGAGACAATTTTCCTTACCATCTTCAAGAGATTAGTTGGTGTTGGAGGTTTTTTTTTTTTTTTTTGACAGTTTCTGTTTTACCAAATCAGCCTTCTCTTTCACATTCATTGACTTTTTTTTCTTACTGTTGAAAGCTCATATTAACATGGTTATCTTCATCCATATTTCCTCCATTTATATAAGCTAAATCATATTTGATTGTAGGTGTGGATTTGAGGTCCGAATATTGCCCAAGCTAAGAATGACCCAAGAAGCATTCAGCAATACTAAAGATGGAGTTTGGAACTTGCAGAATGAGCAGACCAAAGAGAGAACGGCCATAGCTTTCTTACGTGTTGATGATGAACATATGAAGGTCTTTGAGAATCGCGTGAGGCAGATTCTTATGTCATCAGGATCGACAACATTTACTAAGATGGTCAACAAATGGAATACGGCTCTTTTATTGGTACTATAAAACGGAGTCTTGATTTGATACTTGTCAAACTAGAATAATAGTCTATTTGACATGCATGCTATTGAAATTAACTGTCTTGTCTAGCAGGTCTCATGACATATTTTCGTGAAGCAACCGTGCATACCCAGGAGCTATTAGATTTGCTGGTCAAGTGTGAAAATAAGATCCAAACTCGTATCAAAATTGGACTGAATTCAAAGATGCCTAGCAGGTACTTTTTTTGTCACTTAAAAATCTTTTTTCGGTAGAGATGATTTAGCATTTGAATGTTGTGTCTGAATTTTTTTTGTTCAATAGGTTTCCTCCTGTCATTTTTTACACGCCAAAAGAAATTGGAGGCCTTGGCATGTTGTCAATGGGTCACATATTGATCCCACAAAGTGATCTACGGTATAGCCAACAGACAGATGTTGGGGTTACACATTTCAGGAGTGGTATGAGCCATGAGGAGGATCAGCTTATTCCAAACCTTTACCGCTACATACAGGTTGATGAAAACAGATTCTTTTGTTTACTACCTATTCTCGTATGCTCACTATCATTTTCCTAACCATATTAGGCTGCTTTTCCCCTTCAAATTTCCAGCCCTGGGAAAGCAAATTCGTCGATTCACAGCGTGTTTGGGCTGAATATGCATTAAAGAGGCAGGAAGCACAGTCACAAAATAGACGATTAACCCTTGAGGATCTTGAGGTGTGCCTTTTGACTGCTCAAGTTTTCTTTCTTGTGTTTTTTTTCCCTTTTTTTTAGGTGGGTGGGTGGGGGGGGGGGGGGGCGGGGGTGTGCTTGGGTTATGGAAACCATGGTTTAGAAGCTGGATATATGGTGGATTTGAAGTATTGTGTAATCATGGTATTAGACAACAGTTGTTTGGCCCGGCTCAACTATGTTATCAATTTACATATTGCCACATAATTAGTAATTATTTGTGTCTTGTGACCTCCAGATACTTTGTAAAAGCAATTACTGATATTGCAATGTTTCATAATTTTAATAGTCTAATTTAATAATTTTTTTGAAGTAACAAAAGAACATACTTTTTACATATAAATAGTCATTGCAGCCTATTGCCTCTATTATTAGAAAATCAGTATTTTAATTTTTCTTGGGGGGTGCTTTATTGTGGCTTATCATAACTGTTGCATTCCATTACTGGTTTGGTGCTTACCCATTCAAATGCTATAAATGATATATTTATAAGTTTATAACCATACTTTAGTATTGAATTTTTGGACGTAGCATTCTCTTTCTCTATTTATCTATCTGTTTGCCTGCCTTCTCTTTTCTTTCCCATGGTATTCCTCTGATGAGGGCATATACACATGGGATGTTATATAGTATATATTGGAAAAAATAAGGCTTAAGCTTAACATCGTTATAATGGGGAATTCTATGAATTGTCTGTTGCTAAATGGACGATTAAGGTTTGACATCGTGCCTTGCTTTTAACAGGATTCCTGGGATAGGGGGATACCTCGTATCAACACCCTTTTCCAAAAAGACCGTCATACACTGGCATATGACAAAGGGTGGAGAGTACGAACTGATTTTAAGCAATATCAAGTCTTGAAACAAAATCCATTTTGGTGGACCCACCAGCGACATGATGGCAAGCTTTGGAACTTGAACAATTATCGGACTGATGTCATCCAAGCTCTTGGGGGAGTAGAGGGTATTTTGGAGCACACCTTATTTAAAGGGACATAGTTCTGATACATACTCTTTTTTTCATTTCATATATTCATGATATACTCTAAGCTTTTTTTTCCATGTTAGTATTGTGCCTTGTCAGTGATATGGGTGTCCCAGCACCACCATGTATCCTGAATGTCTGAATTCTTTATCTTTTGACATGATTGGACTTTATGCTTATTTCCTTAACATTTTTTTTATCCTTAACTTTGGGTCATATTTTTTCAGTTTTCCAACTTGGGAAGGTCTCTTTTGGGAGAAGGCATCAGGATTTGAGGAGTCTATGAAATATAAGAAGCTCACTAATGCACAGCGGTCTGGGCTGAATCAAATCCCAAACCGTAGGTTCACATTGTGGTGGTCTCCTACCATAAATCGTGCAAATGTGTATGTAGGATTCCAGGTGCAACTTGATCTTACGGGAATATTTATGCATGGGAAGATTCCCACATTGAAGATATCTTTGATTCAGATATTCCGTGCTCATCTTTGGCAAAAGATTCATGAGAGTGTTGTTATGGATCTCTGCCAAGTTTTGGATCAGGAGTTGGATGCATTAGAAATTGAAACTGTACAGAAAGAGACCATACATCCAAGGAAGAGTTACAAGATGAACAGTTCTTGTGCTGATGTTCTTCTCTTTGCTGCACATAGATGGCCAATGTCCAAACCAAGTCTAGTAGCTGAGTCAAAAGATGTTTTTGATCAGAAAGCAAGCAATAAATACTGGGTAGATGTGCAACTTCGTTGGGGTGACTATGATTCACATGATATAGAACGTTATACAAGGGCCAAATTTATGGATTACACCACTGACAATATGTCCATTTATCCATCTCCCACTGGTGTGTTTCCTTTATTTTTATTTTTATTTTTATTTTTGGTCTCCAGTTCGGTGACTCATATTTGGAAATTCTGTGTTAATGATTTTTTTCTTTTTTTGGCAGGTGTGATGATTGGAATTGATTTAGCATATAATCTGCACTCTGCCTTTGGCAATTGGTTCCCTGGGTCGAAGCCTTTATTGGCTGAAGCAATGAACAAAATTATGAAGGTATCTCTCTACATGGTTTTGAATTTACTGCTAGTTTTTCTGAGTAAGCCTTTCCTGACCCTTGTTTTATGCTGATTATGGTTTTATGCCCTTGTGCAGTCAAATCCAGCATTATATGTTTTGAGGGAGCGAATAAGGAAAGGTCTACAACTGTATTCATCTGAACCTACTGAACCATATCTTTCATCTCAAAACTATGGGGAGATCTTCAGCAACCAAATCATATGGTTTGTTGATGACACAAATGTATATCGAGTTACAATCCATAAAACTTTTGAGGGAAATCTCACTACAAAACCCATCAATGGTGCCATCTTCATTTTCAACCCAAGGACAGGGCAATTGTTTCTAAAGGTTCCAACTCATTCTTTCTAAGTAACCAGTTTTAACCTTTTGACTGCACTCCATATACTGTGGCATGACAAGGATGGTATCTTGCAGGTGATCCACACCAGCGTGTGGGCAGGGCAAAAGCGTCTTGGTCAGTTGGCAAAGTGGAAGACAGCAGAGGAAGTGGCTGCTCTTGTGCGGTCACTGCCGGTTGAAGAGCAACCAAAGCAAATTATTGTGACCCGCAAAGGGATGTTGGATCCTTTAGAGGTCCATTTGCTTGATTTTCCCAACATTGTGATCAAGGGCAGTGAGCTGCAGTTGCCTTTCCAGGCTTGCTTGAAAATTGAGAAATTTGGTGATTTGATTCTGAAGGCCACTGAACCTCAGATGGTTCTTTTCAGTATTTATGATGATTGGTTGAAAAGTATTTCATCTTACACTGCTTTCTCTCGTCTTATGTTGATATTACGTTCACTCCATGTGAACAACGAGAAGGCAAAGATGTTACTGAAGCCTGACAAAACAATCATCACTGAACCCCACCATATATGGCCTACTCTTACAGATGATCAGTGGATGAAGGTATAAAACAGAACATGCAGAACTTTTAAATTGTTCTCATTTATTAAACTATGGATTGCTGATATAAAACTTTATTCAGGTGGAAGTTGCACTGAGAGATCTCATACTTTCTGATTATGCTAAGAAGAACAATGTGAACACATCTGCACTAACGCAGTCTGAAATTCGTGATATAATTCTTGGTGCTGAGATAACTCTGCCATCACAGCAGAGACAACAGATTGCTGAAATTGAAAAACAGGTGATATATTTTAGTTAGACAGAAATCTATTAGATCTTTTTGCTGGTTCATGCCAACTAATGCTTTTGTCTACAGGCCAAAGAAGCTAGTCAATTGACTGCAGTTACAACAAAGACAACAAACGTGCATGGAGATGAACTTATAGTTACCACAACCAGCCCCTATGAACAACAAGCATTTGGTTCTAAGACTGACTGGCGTGTTAGGGCTATATCAGCGACAAATCTTTATCTTCGTGTTAATCATATTTATGTAAACTCAGATGACATTAAGGTACCAAGTCGACCTTTCTCTTTACTCTTACCATGTCAACAATAGCTGACTTTGAATTAATTTTCTAATAAACAGGAGACTGGATACACCTATATCATGCCTAAGAACATATTGAAGAAGTTCATCTGTATAGCAGATCTACGAACACAGATTGCAGGATATCTATATGGATTGAGCCCCCAAGATAATCCACAGGTGAAGGAGATTTGTTGTATAGTCATGCCACCACAATGGGGGACTCATCAGCAGGTCCATCTCCCATCAGCTCTTCCTGAGCATGACTTCTTAAATGACCTAGAGCCATTGGGTTGGATGCATACACAGCCTAACGAGCTTCCCCAGCTCTCTCCTCAGGTTGTTTTTCATCTTTTAGTTTTTTGAATGGTTTGCTTGCTCAAAATTGTCCTGTTTTTTCCTCAGCAATTCATGACTGTTATGACCGATTAATTGTTCAGTTGTGTAATGTCTCTAAAAAGATGGGAATGATGTTAGTCATTCAAATGTGTATCTTATAGGGCTCTATGATCGTTTATTGCAGGATCTCACATCTCATGCTCGAATTCTAGAGAACAACAAACAATGGGATGGCGAGAAGTGCATCATTTTAACCTGTAGCTTCACTCCAGGATCCTGCTCGTTGACGGCATATAAACTCACGCCATCAGGTTATGAATGGGGTCGTGTCAACAAGGACACGGGAAGCAATCCACATGGCTACCTGCCAACACATTATGAAAAGGTGCAGATGCTTCTCAGTGACCGCTTCTTGGGATTCTACATGGTACTACATATTTCCCAATGTCCAATTCCACCTAAATGAAGATGAGATTGCTTTGATGACAATGCTAGTACTTCTAGAAATAGGTGAATGAGCCTTACTTGGTTTGCTTCTCAGGTTCCAGATAATGGTCCTTGGAATTACAACTTCATGGGGGTAAAGCATACGGTGAGTATGAGATATGGCGTAAAGCTTGGAACGCCAAGGGACTACTACCATGAAGACCATAGGCCGACACATTTTCTTGAATTCAGTAATTTGGAAGAGGGGGATACTGCAGAGGCAGACAGAGAGGATACCTTTACATAGAGGATTAGTTTTGGTGTTCTAGCGTTTCCTTTTTTTATCTAATTATGCCTCTGAAAGTCAGTGGCATGACAAGAGCCATGTTAACCTGTGCATGTAACCATGTGTGCTTGTATGTTTTGTATTTGATGCTGGATGGATGCTATAATTCTACCATGCACTTGTGTGTTGTATATACAAGGTATCCAGTGTTAAAACTGTATTTTTCAGTTTAGGCGGTATGCTTTTTATTTGGTAATGGTTACTGTATCTCTACCATGTACTTGAGCGTCGAATATAGAAACTACCCCAGTGCAACAATGTTCCCTCTCAAATTTAAGCAGTATGATTTTGGGGCCGTCTTATTTTGTTTACGTAGGACTGTAGGTGACTTCTATTAGGGTCCATGGTTTACCTGAGGATATTATTTGATTTGCAGAAGATCTAGGGTTAAGGAGATGGTCAGGCAACGATTTTTGCAATGTGATGAAGTCACCATTCGACGTGGTTTGTAATGTCCTTCATTTGAAAACTTCCATGTTTTGGACGCGGATGAACTCAATGTGACAAGAGGGTGAGGTCGTTGGAAACTTTGTAGCCTTGTCTGGATGGATCTCCATTGGCAATTATTGGTCGAGTTTTAAAGTTGCTTCTACTGCTGGTTTGGAAGCGATTCTTGGTGGGCTTTTTGGAGTAATCCTGACGTAATTAAAACCTGCCTGGGGGCCGCCATTCTAATGACGACATGTTAGGATCTGGCGTCTAATCAGAGTGGCAGCCGAGCAGGCCAACTGGCAGGCCTGTCTCTGGAGACTTGGGTTCTAATAGCCTTCGTTCTCACATCTGGCCTAGCTTCCACTCCTTGTACTTTCTCACCCTTAAATATAAATCAATCTATCAATCAATCTTGATCCAGACAGAGGTGAAAACAGAGCAAGAGGTTGTTGAGGAGACAAGATACCTTCCATATTAGTTTTCATTCAGAAGACGTCGGTCCGACAACCCCAGCAGCTTATTAACTGTACTGTAGTGGGAAGTCTGAAACTAGCAAGTCCATGTTTCCGGACCACCTGCCTGGTCGGAAGACCAATCAGCTCACCTATGCTTCTTTCGACATTGTTAGGTAGAAAATTACAAGAGCAAGCCCAAGCGCAAACCACACCCACAAGATGTATATATAAACCAAATCGCCTCAATAATGTCAGTTTTTGCGGCAACTTTCCACCTAAACCACTTGCAATGATTTAATTCGATTAAGGATCGTGCTTCAAATGTTCTTGGTGGGGGAGTCCGAGTACAGTCTGCCACCACGGCTACAGGGAATTCCTGTACCGCTGAGGGCGCGAAACTAACGGATACGTCTGCGTTCCCTCTCCATGCATCCTCTCTATAAAACTGGCGAACAGCTCCGACACTCTCTCTTCCCCCGCCCCACCGACACTCCCCCTCCAACTCCATCGGCGGTTCAAGATGCCAAGAAATAAGTCGGCCAAGTTCCAGCTCCTCATGTGAGTCTCTCTCTCTCTCTCTCTAAGTTCCAGCTCCTCATGTGAGTCTCTCTCTCTCTCTCACGGAACATTTCTTGAACCCTTTTTAGCAGAGGAGACCGCCGCCGCGATGAAGACGACGAACAGCACTATCGCGGTTGCGACGACGACGACGACGACGCTGCCGCCAACCCACCCCCTTCCGATCCCATCACTTGCCTCAGCCTCCTAAAGCACGACTGCTCCAAGCCCGGTACGTTTCTTCTTTCTTGGTCCTCTTGCCCTCTTCTTCTTGAACGATCCAGTGATCGTAGCGTTGTTCTTGTTCTTGAACGCAACGCCACACACCGCAGCGGAGAAGCTGTCGGAGGCGTACGGGCAGTGGCGGGAGGAGCGGCGGGCGAGCGCGTGGCGGATGGAGCGCCAGCTCCGGGCGCAGTGGGCCCTCGACCAACTAATCGACTCCGAGCTCGCCCGCTTCGATGCCCACTTCAACCGGTCCATGCTCCCCGCCCGTCCCCGCGACGTCGGCCGCCTCCTCCTGCCCCCCTGGAAGCTCCCCTTGGAGAACGCCGCCCTCTCCTGGCTCGGCGACTGGCGTCCCTCCGCCATCCTCTCCCTCATACCCGTCCTCGCCGCCAACTCCGCCATCCTCCCCCTCTGCCCCCGCGCCCTCCGCGCCCTCGCCGAGGCCTCCCGCCGCCTCCGCGTCCACGAGGCCGTCCTCGAAGAGGAGGCCACCGAGTACCAGACCACCTGCGTCCTCGACCTCCCTTTCGGCCGCCGCGGTGGAATGGGCCGCAGCGGTGCGGCAGCCGCTGCGGTGGCGGCGGTGAGAAAGATGGAGAGGGTGGTGGAGCGGGCGCAGCGACTGAGATATCGGGCGCTGGAGTTGGCGGTGAAGGGGGTGCTTGGCCGGACCCAGGCGGCTGAGTTCTTGGTGGCCTTCAACGGGATCCAGGAGCTGGTCCACCGCCAGGCCGGTCGCTGGAGGGCCCGGACCGGTCGGGTCTCCATCATCCTCCACGCCGTAGACGCCACCCGCTGAGCCGCCCGTCCCGACTCAGGACCGGGTCCGGCTCCGCTTTTCCTTTCGGTTCCTTTTACCGGTGGGATCGATCACTCTGGAGTTTCTTCAGGATGCTGCTGATCTTGATTGTAGCACATGGTTCTTTGTGTGAGGAACAAAGGGAAGAAAACGTACATCAACGAAGCCTTCTTTAAATTGGATACTATGATCTTGGAGGTGGATCGGTACTCAGTATCCATTTGATGTAGCATTCTGTGTTGCACTGTCTTTGCTTCATCAGTTCTTGTGCATGCAACCCATGTCTTTATATTTTTCAAGTAGCTGATCTTATTCCAATTGCATTGGGAATCATGGTGTGGTCTCAATATGCCGGATCTGAGAGAGCATGCCAGTGAAATTTTTGAGAACTGGAAATATCTGGCCGGAAATATCACCTTGATAACAAAGTGGTTCAATGCATAGTTGAAAAGAACAAATCGATGGGTGGATGCTAACACTGCAACAACCCTCACAGATAAGATGAATGATTACAGAGATAATGTGGAAAATGTCTAGCAGCCGTGCTGCTTGCATTTTGACAAGCAGACGCCAGAGCGTTTTGATGATGCACATAGAAGAGCTTCTGCACTCCAATGTCTAAACCATGGACCAAAATGATCCAGGCTTTGCAACAAACACATATCAAGAGGAAAATCCAACACCACAACATTACCGTAAGAAAATAGAATAGATGTATGACCCCCAACAAAAAAAGGGGAAGAACATCACCTGTCTAAAAGAGATTAGCAGATAGGCTGACAGCACTAAAAGCTGTACAGGGATCAAGAAGGAATGAGACCATGCTAAAACAAATAAATGGTCAATATCCATGGAAAATGCCCTCAGAAAGGAGACCATACACTATTTAATGTCATCAGCACATGCTTCAAGTTAGATGCTAGAAAGAGCGATTAGGGTTATGCTACTTCCTAACATAGGAAGATCATATTTGATATCGACTTTTGGCAAATCTGTCATGCTTCTTTGCATCATCCTGTAATCAGAGAGAACATTGTGTTGTAAAATGAATAAGCAGTAAAACATCTCTCCAGTCAAGCAGTGTCCATGTAGTTCAATGAACAAAAACAGAGCTTACGTGCAGTATAAAGCCAATGGTCTCATTGTAATCCAGAATCTCCTTCCATTGCTTCCCAATGCTCATCTGTAAAACAATATTATTTTCTTTTTTAGATATATATTTCAAAGGCAATCAGCATACGTATTGAGAGATCGGTGAGAATTTGAAATACATAGCAAGACATGTTTAATCATGACCCATGTCAGATGGTGCATGACATCAGACAAAGTCAAATGGCTCTTGATGCTGATATGATCAGCTTCCAGTTGCACCCAGCACAAACAATGTAGACAAATCAATCTAATCATGGTTTGACTCTGACCACAACTAGAGACAAAAGATGAAAAGAATAACAGGAGCCATGCTTCAATTCACCTCGAACCACAAAACCATTATGAATTGGGACTTGTCCTGGTGGTCATAAAACCACCACCACCCTCCCAGTGTAGTGACCAGAGATCCTGGGTTTGAAGCTTGGATGGTGGATCCCAAATATTGGAACCTACATAATTATAATGTGGGCAGTAGTTACATAAACTATTTAGGAAGCCAAAGACAGTACGGAAATGTCCCATGGATATGAAACCAAATTCTTAACCCTCTAAATCAGTCACACTATCACATACCAAAAGCAAAAACAATACAATATAACAAAACCTCATACTGGCAACTAGCATCTAAAATTCATTGTCCAGCTGTCAGACAGCCTAAATGCATGCTTCAATATTTACCTGAGCAGCTTCATTCAAACCATTTTTTGTCCATATAGAAATCTTCTCTTGTTTTGCCCGTACATTGACGACTGCCCCACATATTTCTTCACCGTGATCAAATTGCTCGCCAAGCATAGCCAACAACTGGCAGAAATATAAAATTAAAGAAAAAAAAAAAGAGAGAGAGAGGAAAATTCATCAGCAAACTGCATCTGCATTTTGTACTACAGCATATAACTAGAAGAAGAAGAACAGTGGGAACAGCAGCATACCGTATATAACCACCATGTATCAACCTTCCCCCTGGAGCAGCTTATGGTCCATTTTCCACCGTTTGCACAGACTGGGTCCTCCCATTTGGGCTCTATTTTGCATTTGAAACAAGAGAAGTCCGCTCCAACAGCCAATTTGCTTGGGCGATGTATATTATTGTAAAGACTAGGGAAAAAAAGAAGTTTTACAAACAGATCTTAATAACTAGACAGCAAGGACTGCTTCATTAGTATAAAAGAATAATAAAGTGAGAAGCACACTAAAAAGATAGGACACAAAAATGTATGAGTCATTTAAAAAAAAAAAACACAAAAACAAGCCAAGCAAAGAGACATCAATAATTTACATTATTCACAGAAAAAGGTAAAGCATCATAATTACATTAAAATGATAAAAAAAAATTCAATTGGTTGATAATAACAAAACCATGCACTTAATAAATGATAGAGATAGATTGCACTTAATAGAAAATGAACCATTATTTGAAAATTATTTTCATGAAAAAATTTAAATACCTAGTTTTTATTTGACTTCCAACAAGTGTGGACGTATAAAAGGCGAAACAGCTAGTAGGAGAATAGTTCAAAATCCTCACCTTTCAACACGCTGTCGGTGCAATCTCCAATCAGTTCTACCGTAATCTTTTTAAAAAGCTTTGAGATACTCATTCATAGATCGAAGTAGATGTACAAGACCCCCATGGAGAACAATGCCTTCAGTTGTAAACAGGGGAGGCAGTGTAGACCATGAGTAAGAGCAGAAATTTTGTACATCAAAGGAACATAAGCAGTAATCCTTTTCTTTCAACAATATGGTTTGTCCCAAGGAGCAATAGGTGGTACGCTCTAGTTAAAAGGATGAAAACATAACCAAAGGGAACCAACTAAGATGCTCCAGTCTAGAGAGCGGGAACCCACAGATTCTCCAGAACCAGTCTGAACACAGAAAACTGAATGATCACTGAAAGAAAACTGCATCAGGATACTTCCACTGCCCACAATCACAATTTTGGGGGTCTCAGGAAGAAGGTATGGCATAAAATATCAGGTCTCTTAGGAAACTGAGTTAAAATGAATGGTACTATGGATGATTATTTTGCATAGTATGGTATGGATAATGCCAGAACTATTTTAACTGAATAGATCTTAAAAGGAAAGCACAAAAATGTTCTGGGGTGTTGAAATTCATAGAAATATTCTCATCTGTGAATGAGATATTGCTGCAATCAAAACAACAAATCAAGCAACCACACAAGCTGTCTGCAAGGTGGTATACATGATGATAATTTATGACTGATAACTTCTTTTTAATAAAAGCACAATCTTCATTCTGACACACATGGCAAGATGAGTTTATAAGAAACATCTCCAGATGCAAATCATGCATTTCAATTAGCCATTAAAATCGAAAAGAATTTGCCATCATGCTCTACAAGATCAGTTAGAGTTGAAGTAGAATGATCAATGATGAATTCCTAACTTCATTGTTTCTCCAAAATGAATTCTAGAAGTTGATATAACATACACTCTCCTTGACCCAAGTGGTTCCATATTATAACAGAGAACTGATAAATCCTGAGTTTAAATCTTCATGTGTCAGGTAGGTGTATCCATATGAAGAAAGCAACACAAAGACAGTCTCTACATGGGATATTTTTAATCATGGGGATTGGGGAAGCTCATGTTGATAGAGAAAACTAATAGAACCCTCCTCTTGTCCATCCATAAATACATTACCAGCGAAAGAGAGAATATAATAACATCCCACTAGGAACACCACCTCCCACTATACCAGTTCCACACAATTGTTCTCATGATTACAATATTGATTTCTAAACATGGTTAAATATCCTTTTTTCAATGGTAATCAACTCTTTATGCCATGATGTGTAAATATAGTTGCACAATTAAAATAGTAATTTATATGATAAATAACTCAAAATAATGCAATACACATCCTAAACAATCATTGCATATATCTAGGATAGTTCATCATGTTAAATTTCTTGGAAAAATATATCTGTTATCGGTTCAAAAATGTTGCACACTTGCAGAAACTAGCATAAATCTATCCAAACTAAATAAATGAATAAATGAATAAATAAATGAAACAAATTGTCTAGACTTGCTAGGGCAAATACTTATGATATATTTATTTATTTAAATAAAAATATATATCATAAATATTTAAATTGCAATTAACCAATAAAATGATGTGTTTCTCGATCACAATATTATATATATTTATATATATATATATACACACACACATACATATATACATACAGAGAGAGAAGGAGTAGATTTAGCTATATTCGAATGTAGCCAAGTTTAGGATTCAATCATCTTTTTCATCCTTAAATCCATATAATTCATCAATCCCAAAGTCATTTCATCTTTTTCATTTTTTTTATTTTTGGGATTCATGAACTTTATGAATCCAAGGGTTATGTAGATTCAAGGATGAAGAAGGAATGAAGCCAAGTTTAGGATTCAATCATCTTTTTCATCCTTAAATCCATATAATTCATCAATCCCAAAGTCATTTCATCTTTTTTATTTTTTTTATTTTTGGGATTCATGAACTTTATGAATCCAAGGGTTATGTAGATTCAAGGACGAAGAAGGTGACCCGATATAGACTTGATTATATTAAAATATAACAAAGTCTCTCTCTCTCTCTCTCTCTCTCTCTCTCTCTCTCTCTCTCTCTCTCTCTCTCTCTCTCTCTCTCTCTCTCTCTCTCTCTATTAAAATGCAGACCAACCCAACACGAAGCAGCCCTAACAAAAACCAACGAGACAGTTACGATTATTTACAATGTATCACTAAGTATTATGATCCTTGGCAACCTTTAATGCGTCAAAAACAGGAACTCAAAAAATTCAATCCAAAGCTTAGAAACCCTTTCCTACCAGCCAGAACGACATAAACAAAACTATAAATCCATTAAAATATTGTGTGTGTGTGTATCAATCATCTGAAGGTATAACCTAGATCTCATGATAAATACGGCATGGAGCAGAACAGAAGAACATTCTTTAGAGAGAGAAAGAGGGATTACCCTACCCCCAGAAATCTTCGACGGTGGAAAAGGTGTGGACGGGGCGGATGGAGCTGCCCCAAGCGGCCTGCTTGGATTTGGCGGAGGGGTTGTCGAACCAGAAGGTCCACGAGTGCTCCAGAGGATGGCTCTCCCGCACCCGCCGCGGGCCCTCCAGCTCCTCCGAGGGATTCGGATCCGCCACGATTTCCCCTTCCTCCGCCTCTTCCGTCGCCGGAGACCCATTGCCCATTCCACCGCCCTCTCTGCTCTCCTCCTCCACCATCATCTCGCCGCCCTCTTTCCCTCCCCCTCGCGCTCCCTGGAACTCCGATTTGAAATTCGAACCCTATTCCCGAATCTCGGGGGGCTCGGGGGCAAGGGTTGTCGTTATCCAACCCGACGGGCCCGGTCCGGCCGGGTGTAATTCGTGCCCGAGTCGCCCTTTGAGCCGGTCCACTCATGGCACGAGCGCGGTTCGAATAAACGACCGATGTAACGGTTCTGCAGCCGTTATTCGCCAGCTTCTATTGCCAGTCACCGTAACGGAAGTAATGATCATTCCTCAACATAATCTACCGTTCTTCTGATTAAAATAATATCTTCTAGATTTGAATCTTGAAAAGAAAAAACAAAAAAAAAGGAAGTATTTCTGATGGTAAACAAAAGTTTGAGGGGCTCGTTTGTTTGTGGCAGAAGAAATCGTAAAAATTTATTTTTCGTATATTAGAATGTTTGATTTATCCCTTTTAGAGTTTATTCATAAAAATATTATATTTCATTTGAATTCCTGCATTTTATGAGAAAGTAAATTTCACCGTTACTTTTCCACTACAGCGGAACATACTTTTCTTTTCCGTTATATACCTTTTTTTTTTTTTTTTTTTTTTCAAATCAGCGGGCAAAAGGTTAGAAAAAAACGTTTCGCTTCATGTATCAACTTGATCTAAAACTTTTTATCTTAATTTAGAATTTTGGTATCTTGATTTCTTGACCATTTTTTATAATCCATATAAAAGTTAAAAAAATTAGATGGTAAAAAGAAAAAAAAATTTAAGAACTAAAACATATAATTGGTATTCTGCATTAGTTTCCTGAAAAAGAAACTGTTCAACCAAACGTGACAGCTTCATTCTTTCTCAGTAAAATGCGTATTTTTCATGATCAATCAAATGTGATAGTTCACGTTTTATGCCTGAGAATCTAATTTTCAGATATTCTATTCCTATCTGAAAGTCACTTCCTGTGAATTAAACGAGCCCTAAAGGGTTATTGATCTTTCTCGAGCGCCGTACTCAATCATCAACAACAACAACAAAAAAAAAAAACAAAGTGAAAGACTTGAAATAGCAAGAGTAGTTAAAAAGGGAATTTCCACCAATTGTTCAAATGAACGTAATGTGTGCACACGTAATCATCAGTATCTAAGAGCCTGTTTGGAAATCTAGATAAATTTGTCCATGGAAGTGATAAGTTAGCAATGGAAGGGAGTGAGTTGAACCAATTGTGGCAACTTTCGATCATTCCATTCTAAAAATTTGAGGATGTTGGAAATCAACTCTTAAAAGGAATCCACTATATTTTTCAGGAGTTCTATGATCTAACATCTCTCTTTGATCTCATTATTTCCTTCCACTATAGCTTTACGTGGTGATCGCTATGCAAGGAAAAAGTCTAAGTATGAAGATACGAATGCAATTTACTAATTTCTTGTAATTTTTGGTCAGTCTCACATCCTTCATTTAGTGCAAGCCCATGATCCTCATCTAATGTGGCAACTTTCCTTGCAAATAGTCTCCTTATTATTGATAAATATAGTAATTTATAATACCTACCAAAATTGATGATGGTCATGCTACCATTGGCAAGCTAATTTATTTTGAAATAACTTTTAACTTGATTCATTGTATTTAACAAGGTTTAAAAATTCCAATCTTTTTGACCTCTTGCTGAGATAAATACTTGATTGATTAATTGGATTTATTTTTCCCTTTATACTATGTTTGGAAGTTAGAAAAGAAAAAGTTTTTGAATTAAAAGAAAAGTAAAGAAAAACAAGATAAAGAGAGGATGAAAATTCTTTCTTATTTAAAAGTTTCATAAAATATAAAAGATAAAATTTAAATCTAACCTTGTTTGATTAAATAAAGGAACGTAGAGTAAAAGAATGAGTTATATATCTAATATAATAAATATATTTTTATTTGTTAAAATAAAATTTTTATTACATTTTAGTTCAATTTTGAGGCATAAAACTAGAGGTAAATGAAAAAATTTCATTATCCATCCAAGTATATAAAGCCACTACCAATTTTATACGAGTTCAAACATCGTGATAACTTAATGCTATAATTACTCACATATAGTAAATCAACATGACTTCTTTTTTTTTTCCTTGAAAAGCAATCGTAGGAGATGAATAAACTATAAAACAAAATATGTAAATAAAATACAGAGAAAGGTAGATAGATTTTGTTCGGAAAGAAAAGATAAAATATGGTGAAGGCAAAGAGCTTTTTTGTAATTGGATAATTTATAAATTTTAATAAAGTTTATGAGTAAAATAAAAATCATAAAAAATAATAAGGCCCATTATTTCTTTTCCTTTCAAACCTTCTTTTTTTTTTGAGGTTAAAAATTATTATTATTGAAGGATTTAAGAGGGTATTGAAAACTATCCTAAACATTTCTTTTTCCTATTTAAAAAATACTCTAATAAAGTTATCCATCCTTCTTTACTTTTCTTTTCTTTTCTTTGAACCCCTCTTCCAAACATAGGACAAATGCTTTCCAACATCTAAACATAAAGTTTGAATTAGATAATATGAAGTTCACCAGCTTGACTACGTCTATCATTATAAACTAAAAATCAGTCGGATATCAATGCACAGCCTCAGCCAATAGGATATTAATTCATATATAATTCTTACTGATAATATATCAATCAACATATAGTTTTCATAGCAGAGATAATGACTAACTTATAATTCCTAATGGTAGAGAATGAATCATGTATAATTTCTACCAATATAATATTGATCAATATATAATTTCATTGGCAGACATAGAAAAATTTATAATATAATATATCTAGTCATTAATTTATATGGTATTATTTATGATAAAAAACATGTTTAAAACATGATTTTAAATATGATTCAAATGGAATACTTTTTTTTTTTTTTTTTCGATAATCATGCTTCAATTCTATCAATTCAATACTTTTATTAAATACCTTTAGTTCCTGCACCACTCCCTTCCAATTTAAACTTCATTTTATTTATAGCGCCGTTTCATTAAAAAAAAAAACCTTTTATATATATATAATTTCTAACTGTAAAAATAATATATAAATCGACGACAAGAAAAATATTCCCCCTCCCCTCCTCCTCTAAAAAAAAAAAACCTGCCTCCAAATGCTAGACACGACTCGAGATCCCTCAACTACGGAACTCCTCGAGCGCTCCTGGTCCCTCTTCGCGACCAAACCCGAGGATTGGCGTCGACCACGACGCGGCTCTCCGGGCTGACCTTGCCGCCGGTCGCCGGCGCGCCCGCTGTACCCCGGAGAAACCCCACATCAAGCGGTACAGCGCCGAGTACCGGCTTCCGAGGCATCTCGAGACGCCCGAGGGGTCGAGAACGGCGACGTTCACGGAGAGGGTCTATGAATCACAAGCGGATGGAGCTCGGGTGGGGGATGAAGGGAGGGTTCCGGAGGGAGGTAATTGGGATTATGAAGGCAGAAGGTGGCCGTGGATCGAATCAGGGGCTCGGAAGCCTGTAGGTGATCCGGCGGCCGGGATCCCGTATTTGTCCTCACCGGTAATTAGCTTTTTTTTTTTTTTTTTTTTAGTGATTTAACTTCAAAATTTTGTTGGAAATTTGCTCTTTAAAGCGTTTTTTTGGTTTCTGGTTTGAAGCACTTGAAATTTTTTTTAGTGGCAAAATTGTTGCTTGTCACTGAATCTCTCCGTGTCCTCCATTTGAATTAATTTATGTGAGTCAAGTTTGTTCGTGGCAGTGTTTTTCTGCGTGATTGCGGGAGAGGAGTATTTTTCAAGCATTATTCTTTCAGTTGTTGGGGTTTCCAATTTTTTAATAATCATATTTCGCATCGGCAACCAGTCTATTTCTGATGATGATATTGCTGAACTACATTGAAATTTCCTTCTTGGCACCTTGAAGCTCTTAATCTTAGGTCCGGCGCTTGTTATCAAAGATAATTGCAAAACAATAAATAAAAAAATAGAAGTGAAATGCATAGCATTGCGACAAGAAGGGAATGGATGTTGAATTTTTTATTTGTGTAAGCTATCATTATTTGCCAATGGTTTTAAATTTATAAAATTGACTCAATAAATTTATTTCATTAATACATGCGAAATGAATCCATTATATAGTGCATGTATTTGGATTCATATATGTGTAACACTTCAAATTCACGTACTGATTCGATTAATTTATTAATGAATTAAAACTATATATATATATATATAGTACGTGTATTTAGATTCATACATGTGTAACACTTCAAGCTCACGTGCTGATTCAATTAATTTATTAATGAATTAAAATTATATATATATATATAGTACATGTATTTGGATTCATATATATGTAACACTTCAAGCTAACGTGCTAATTCAATTAATTTATTAATGGGTTGAAATTGTATGGCTCAAAAACTTGAGTGAAAGTTAATTGTTAGTAGAATTTATCTCCAAACCAAATCCTTGATATTACAAGGATGGCTCGTAATAGTGGGACTTCACCACTATTTCATTGATAGCCTTTTCCTCTTGCTCTTGGGTTGGTCTAATTAACTTGTCCAATTAACTTGTTAGTGGATGAAAATCATGTGTGAGTATTTAAGTGAAAGTTAATTGGTAGTAGGTGAATTTAAGTGATAAGCACATAATTTATTTCTTTTTTATCGTTACAGCATGCCTCTTATTGGATGATGTGGTTGCAGTTCATCTATTTTAAGCTTAATAGTGATCGATGATGAAAAGACCTATTGTCAATCAGTTGATGGGCAGATCTGGTTGACATTATCCCACTTTGGTCCTTGATGTGTTTGTGCATTTCTGGTGATAAAAGACCACAACACGACTGCAATTCATATTTGTGGAAGCAAGGCATAATTTGAACGAGCATTTGTATGGTGAAATCAACCATCTCATTGTTGGGTTGTCTGAGTCTTTGTTTCGCCATTGGAGCGTCGGCATAAGCTGGGCCTTGTCCTTTGCCTACCACCATCCCTGCCAAGACGTTGATTCCAAGTATTGGAGCAGATTGGTTGAGGCAGGATGGCCCACGTCCATTTCATAGAAGGAGCAGCAGCCGAAGAGGCTCTTTTCCTTCTTTATTCGTGGGCAATGATTTGATCAGCGATTCGTAAAATCCATGACTTCGGCGAAGCAGGCCTTCAACTACCGTCGTTGAAGTTTCAACACCTCGGTGCCCTCATCGACTCCGTGATTCACGATGCCTTGTTGCTGGCACCAGACGCAGGACGTTGGCTTGAAGGGGACTCCGCTTGAATACTGCGCCAACCTTGCCTCTCGGATTGAAGTGACGTCTCTGGCGCCTTTGGACAGGCCTAGAACTGGTCAAGAATCCAAAGAGGCCAGCAAGCGTGCCGAGATTTGAGTTTGTTAGTGAATAAACTTTTTACGAATCATTCATCTACCGCGCATGAAGGATTTGGCTTGGCCGATTCCCCAAGGATAGAGACGGATGCTCGCTGTCCCCACCCCTGCTTCCCAAACCACCACGGCGGCTGATTCCCAAAGGATGGAGAACCCTCCGGGCCCGAAATTGATTTTTCCCTCTATCTCTGTCCCACAGTTCCACATTCCCGCAAGGAATCATCAGCCCTCATTTTTTTTTTTTTTTAATCAAGAAAAAAAAAAACTCCATAAAATCGTTTTACACTTATTATTATCTTAACAAGAGCCTATAATGACATACAAAAGAATAATAGAATAATTAGTGTTAAAAGACTTAACAAAAGTGAAGCTGTGTTTGATATGCTATGTATGAATAAAAGGAAGGATTGAATAAGATAAAGAATAAGATATGATAAAAATTATCCTATCTAATTTTTGATGGAGTACAAGATGATAAATTAGATAGAACAGTTGTACTTTTAGTTATTGCTGAGGATAACGATGAAAATAAAAATAAAAATAGCTGTTTTGATAGAATAAGTTATCTTCTTCCAATAGAATTAGTTATTTCTGTGGAATAAAATTTTATTTTGTTTTAGAAAAAATAAATATTAAAAAAGACTAAAAAAATTCTATCCTTTTTAAGGTGATATACCAAACGCATCCTGAAAAATTAAAATGATAAGTCTGTACCAATAGGTGCAGTGAATAATAGGATATATTTAGAAAAGATTTGAAATGGGTTTGGGGATAGGTTTGGGAATGAAGGCATTGGTTGTTTCCATCCCTAAACTTGGATCGAGTAGATTTTCAAAAAAATTTTCCATCCCTTCTTTATCATTTTTTAATCCCTTTAAATCTATTTTCATCAAAATGGTTTTCATGAGGAGCTATTTTTTCATCCCCATTGCTATTCTCACTTATGTATATGTTTTGGTTTGGAACCTTGTTCTTCTCTCCCTTTTCTTTGATACATATTCTTGGAATGAACTATCAGGTTACTTCAAGTCAAACCAAAACTATTATGGAACTTGAAAAAAGCTATAATGCATCACACCATAGAAGGTTCAAGGTTAATTATCGACATCGCCTTTGCATATGAATCGTGCAATTTGATTAAGTTAATTATCATGGTGAGTATTTTTTATAATGTAACTAAATAATCGATGGCATCAATTCACATCTTCTCTTTATTGTAGTTAGAATGACACGTAGCCCATATGCATCACCAAACTATTTCCAACATTGGTCATGTTTCACCATTAAATATTCTTTCCTATATTCGTTAAAAAAAAAAAAAAAAAATCTTTCCTATACAAGTCCTCTTAAGATTATGACTTAGTAAATACTTACAGGAATATTTCAGGTAATATTTCGATATAAGAGTAATAAGGGTGAACTTTATCAGACTAATACTAACAATCAAATATGTAATCTCTAATCATCTATGTACTTTTTGGTTGGCTCAACAATATGATTTAAATCCTCAAATATTAATAGCAAAAATCAAACAAAATAATGACATGCATGGGTAATTACTCTACAAATGATAAACTAAATTTCTAATGGTATAAATATTTGAAAAGGTTATGCACCGAAAAAAAAAGTTAATTAAATTATGTATTAGACAGCTAATAATAAGAAAGAATAAGGATAAGGGACGAAATACACGATTTGATTAAAGAATTTGAAAGAAACTCCAGTAGAAGGGTTTGCTAAACCCAATTATAGAGGGAAGGAAATAAGGTTAGTTAAGGGTAAAATAGTCATCAAGTTGGGTTGGATTAAGGTCATATTATTAACACTTATAAGGCCTAACATAAACTTGACTCAATCTATCAACGTGTTACAAATAATTTCAATCCGAACTTGACCTATAGTCAACCATATCATTTGTTTAGTTAGTTATCTCAAATAATTAAAATCAACAATACTGACAACAAAAAACTAAAATCTATATTATGAGATATAAAACAAGAATTTTCAACAAAGAAGAATTCACTTTCATTATATTGAGAACTTGGAATGTAATCTTCATATATGCACATAACTAAATATCTATAGTAGGTGCACTAAAAAATCCTCAAATTGTTACACTGAAAGAAATCATTACAAAATTATCCTTTTTAACTATTAAAGTAAATAAAAAAGAGAAGTTAAGGAGAAGATGGACCTCATCTAGATCTTCTAAAAACTTTATAATAGACCAGATTTTAATCTTATATTGATCTAATAACCATTTTTATTTTTATCGACATTTTCTTTTTACTCATCTCTATTAATCGATGGATATAAAGCGGTATATACTTATTTCCTAACTAGAGGCTATTACCTACCTTTCTCTCAATTTTCAGTCTTTATTGACTAGCTATTATCTCTCGTGTTGTCATGCTATCTTTATTATCAGAAGAGTAGTTTTGGCATCAATTTGCTAGTGATATAATCACATAGAGTTGTTCCATAATTCCACCTCTTTCTACTTATAGCTTCTTTTCATGATGCCACATACTCATATCAATCATAATCTTAATTAATATCAATAAATCTACAATATTGGATTGAAGTGAGGTGAGATGGTGCTGATAGCATTGATAAGTTAAGCTAGCGAAATGAGATGCTGTTGATAGCATCGATAAGTTAAGCTAATGAGATGAGAAGAAAAGCATGCGGCAAGCTACAATGACATCGCGAATAACAAAATTGAGAAGGATCAAGTGAAAAGATAAGGAGAAGAGATAGGGAGATAGCTATTGTTGAGCCTATCTTCCCATACTTCTTATTAGCTTGTTAAATTTTAAGTTGCTAGATCATTCATCCAATCGCTCAATTCTACCATAGAAATCCAACAAAAGTGTCTATTCTTCTTAATCTAATGGGTTGAAGGGCTCTAACCCAAATATGACCCAACTCATTAGCATGTTAGGATCGGTTGACTTATATCTAGCTTGCAAATCAAACATAAGCTGGATATGGGTGAGGTTGTGTTTGGTAAATGAATTAGATCAAAAATTGTTATTTCCATAATAGGTGAGCAAGAAAAGGATGATGGATGGAAGATAAAAGCTAGAGAGAAATTAATGTGTGAGCGTGTATGTGTGCATGCATGCATGCGGGCATGTGCTTGTATGTATGGATGTGAAAGAGATGCGGGGGTATAATGGATTAGAGAATTAGCAGCAGTTGGACCCATGTTGATAAAAACAACTATTGATGTATCATGGTGAAAAAGATTTTTAGAGAGGCTTCAAAAATGAATAGGTCATACCTAATGCTACATTTTAATGTGGAATGCTGGATTACTTTTCTTCCAACAAAGAGTAAGCTAAAATGTTCTTTCAAATCAATAATGCTATTTATCTAGAAGAAAACATAGCAGCCAACTTATTAATATAACAGGTAGTGATTACCATGGTCCATTGATGCACAGTCCATACTGCAAATGAGAAGGATGTTTAGGTTGGAGGGTAAGGATTACTTTGCAAAATAAAAGTCTATGGAAAGTTATTCTTTTTCAAAAGGTATGTTGTGATATCCACATTAACCTACCAAGATTACATGTCACAAATCATGTGAATGAGTAGCACTGGCTAGCTGTAACACTTTGATGCATAAATAAAAATCTAAATAGATTTGTAATATTATATAGAGCACAAGTAACAATCACTAAACTATATTACTGTACATACCGGATTAAAGCAATTGCAATCTTGTTATAATTGTACCATATTATTAGTAAATGGCAATATAATGCCAGTATATTATTTTGATATGGCCAATTAGGGCCCAACATAACTTTGATATTCTCATCTTATTGGAGAAGGTCTTTGATTTGAATCTTGTAATGTTTAGTATTTCAAATTTCTGGTTGTCTAAAAGTGCATTTATGGTGCCAATTCAAGGCACAGGAAAGATTAGGCAGCAAAGGCACCAAAAATATGGACAAAGGTCACCCAATTGCATAGAAAAGACTATTAGAAAAGGATGGGTTTGCTGGGTTGGGGGTTGAGCAGATGGCTTGTTTGGACCCATCTCCCTATTGTTTGACCTAGACCAAGGGCATGGTGGCTTCTGCCTTCTTTCTGATCCCACTAGGACTTGCCTTTGGAGAGTACCCCCAGGTATCCAAAGTAAAGTTCACTGGTAATTCATAGATAGCCATGTTCTATCTAAATCAGTGATGAATAAGGGTCCATAAGGTAGATATATATGGGTCTGAGTCTTAACTAGACTGGGACAAGGAACTGGAAGATGGAAGTCCCTGGAGGTTGGATGAGGTAGAGAACAACAAGTATCAAGAAATTTATGCTTGCAATGAAAAAAGAAATATAAGTATAACCAGTCAAAAACCAATAGCTGGATAGCCTTCTTTCTGAAATAGGAAGATAAAATATTAAAAAAATACACAGTTAGGTGGCTCATTCTTCTACCTTCTCTCTTTCTTTCACTCTCTACCTTGTTTTCTAAGTCCAACCATCTACATGAGCACCTCCAAGGAAATCTAAATAGATTTGGCAGATAATCCAACTCTTTCACCGATTTCTAATCCAACTTGTGGCTTGTAAACTTTAGACATGATTGATGGCTCAATTTTCACATACTTACTTGGTCAGAATACCAAAAGTCATAGAAAGTTTTGTTTTTTCCAATTTGAAGGTTTCTGAAAAAGAAAGAGCAGGTGATTGTTAAGTTTGAGAATAATTTTGGGATTTATATTATTTTTTTTATATTTAGATAATAAATAAATACTTTAAAAACCTCAAATTTCAACCATTAAAGTTAGTGGGCTATTATATATATATATATATATATATATATATTAAAAAGTTTGAAATAGAATTACACGTGGCAAACTGCAGATGTATGACCCATAAATTAATTTTAAATATGAGAATATTATTTACTATATAAAAAAGAAGTAAAATCTAATAATAAAATTTAGGAGGTGGAAAGCAAATCTGATGTGAGAGAGGTGAGGTGCATTTATGGCAAATGACTCCGTTCCATGCATTATATTATCATTGCTTGTCTATATATTTTAAGTCGACAAATTGGCAGTGGCACCGAAGCATCGCCAAGGGGGAAAAAAAATTCCCCCAAATTCCTCCGTCTCCCGTTCTTTTTGTCTCCTTTTCTCCCCTCTCCCCTTCTCTCCTCTTTCCATTCCAAACCCCTGCCCCCTTCCGCTGTTTCCCCACCCACCCCTCCCCTCCCCTCTTTCCGTTCTCGGAAGAATCAAAGAAGGCCCGGTCTTTTCCTTGTTCTATGCCATAGGGGAGAGAAGGGCTGGCGGCGGAGTTATTTATTTTTCATCTAGTGAGAGGGGGACAAAGGAGTCCTCTTGCTCGTCGATCTTGCCGATTTCTCGATCGATTGGCGGTTTTGCGGTAAGGTTTGATGAATCCGATCATCTGAAATCTGATTTATTGAGTTTTTTTTTGGAGGAAAAATTCTATCTTTATGCGTTCGAGAAGCTCGGTGCATGATGGTTGTTCTCCGATTGCTAATATTGTCCTTTTTTTTTCGTTAAATTTCAAGATTGTTGTGAATTTTGGTCGGTGTCTGGAGATCAGATCATGATTTTTCGCTTCTCTTTCTTTTATTTTTATGTTATTTATTTGTTTGTTTATTTGACTTGGTACTGCTTGGGGCCGTGCTTGTTTTGCCATCTTGATTGCTGTGGGCTTGAAAAGATGGAACGGTAGCCACCGGAGGAGGCGTTCACATGATTTCTAACGCTCTTCTGCCAGAAAAGTTTTCGTCTTTTGTTTTTTTTCGTTGGTTTTTCTTGTTTGTATCTTGTGGCTAGGTCTTAAAGAACTTCTCTTTTTCTCATATAGGCAAAACAGGTATTTCTTTCTACTATTTCCGATTGCTTTTCTGCTTTTGATCTTTAGTCTACAGCTGTAGCACTATTTTGCTTGTTGAATTGCCCGTTTAGAATTGAGAGACATGTTTAATCATTGTTTTTTTGGTTTCACCTTTACCACACGCTTGGAAATTGAAGTAGCCCAAATTTGAATGCTAGGAGTGATGAATACAGTAACCAAGTCAATGTAGAACAGCTATAATGCTAGCCCAAACAGTTTAAAGGTTTGGTATATGATCACAAGTAATAGTATTCAATCAGATTTCTGTAGAGTTGAGACTGTTGTTTACCAAACGGAAGAAAAGATCTGGACAGCACTGGAGAGGAAAATGATTGAAACAACACAAAAAGAAACATGTCATGTTGGGAAGTACTGATGCCCAAGGAAATAAAAGGCAGCTTATGCATGTCATGACATGTTGCAGCAGACGTTTGGACATCTCGTGATATGCTTGAGTGCTGTTAAAACCTGTTTATGGAAACAATCATAATTATTAATTTTCTTAATAGAATGACAATTATTACTAGTTTTTGAACAGCATAGGTTCATTTGGACACAGCTATTGTTTCTAGCAAAAGCAACCTCTGATTTTAGATTGGCTGAGCACAAGTAGAACATCTAATGTCAGGTATGCATCAAATAATAATGGAATTAGATGAAGATTAAAAAATATGTTTTTCTAAGTGAATAATTTTAGTGCTATAACTGTATTTTGAAAGGCTTGTATTTGAGAGAGTTGATGTCTTGTTGAATTTTGCACAACTAGATTTAAACATGTTGCCATAATGTCATGGAAATATATGGTGCACTTCATTTGTTCTTATCAAAAACTTACATAAAATTTCGTGAATCTACTTGTGGAATGGGTATGCTCATGGTTTCAGATCTCGGTAGGATGTTCTATTGGATACCGGGATGGGTTGCTGTTCCAAGTGTCGGAACAAAACCATCCCACCATCGTCCTAGTATCCTAATTGGTGCATTTTGGAATGCCTCTTGTCTCGAGTGTTGAGATGGGGTGGGATGGCAGTGCGTCTAATTCTATGAAAAACCAGGATGGCCCTATCATGTGAGATTTAAAACCTGGGTTATGCTAATCATATGATCATATTTATCAACTTAATATCTCAATGAAGTCACATCTTGTCCAACTGCTGTAGGCAACTTAAGTGTGTTGTGGCACATTGCCTCCCCCATTGCCTCCCCCCCTTCCTCTCTCTGTGTACATATATCCACACATCAATCACTAAGTTGCAAGTCTTGTATCGGGGAACTAGTAATTTAATAGGAAATGATAACTAATTACTGTATGTTTGTATAGGTTGTCATTAGGTGTTCATCTGTTTGTGTGCATCTGTGATGCCAATTGTATGTATAAGAACAATATTTGAACTGTGTCATGAAATTTGAAGGAAACATGGACAATATGATGTGAATGCTTTAATTATAGTGAGAGGGGCGGGTATTCAAGACATAGCAAAACCTATTAAAGGACTTTGATTCAACTTACGAGCTCATAGTTGGATTGATAACTCAATCCTATAGGATTAACAACTAAACCATGTTTGGCATCTATTCAGTGATGTGTATAATGGAGCAAGCTATTGCCTTCCGACCTAATTAATTAGTCAGGTCTTGAATTATGAAGAGGAAGAAAAGTTTTTTTCATAGTCACATTATCATTAACCTTTTGCTTTCTTAATAGAATGTGTAGAGTGTGTCCTTGTATCTCGTGAAGCATGATCATGTAATATTAGCCTCATAATAGCCTACAGTTCCAGTATACAGAAAAATAGCCTCTAATTGTCCTAGAGAAATTCTGTTATGATTTTGTTTCTTTAGTTGGATCATATGGAAAACACAATTTTATTGTAACCCAGAACATGGACCTAAAATTTTAAAAAAAATGATAGAATCACGTTTCATTACAAGAAATATAATGTTTATGAGTCAAATTTTCAATTACATCATAAATCTTTGAGTCAAATATATTAGTTTGTGCCAGCCTGCTTATTTTGACACTAATGATAAAGATGTTCGGAATTTCCAAATGAGCCAGTCATCATTATTCACTGATAGAGATCTTTGGCTGATTGTTTATACATTGACATTTGTTGGCTTCATTTTATGAGCTAATATTTAACTTACTGTGTTAATAGCACATAATCTTAAGCTAGCATATCTAACCACTAACCCTCAAATCATGCTTTCGAGGTCAGTGAAGGTATCTTAAAATTCCTAAGAAGCATGTAGATGATGCTACTTCTTTCATAAATAACCAAATTAAGCGTATGGACGCTGAGTCTTATGAACTAGTTATTACCAGATAGCTTCCTCGAAGGAGAATTAGAACAGAAAATCTGGCACAGACTTCGAGCTTTTTTCTTTAAAAAATAGAGTGAATTATGCTGGTTATTTACTTTACATTAGGTCGAGTAGACCTCTAATTTGCTTACTGGAGAGTTATGATGGGAAAAACAGGGCTTGAAGTTTATGTTTCTTTTTGCTGTGAAAGCAATAATATTGTTGGCATAATTTCATACAAAATAAATCTCCTAGCAAATGCCTTTTGTACTTTTTTTATTTTTGGGTTCTTTTTTGGAAGGATTTGGTACAAAATGGGAACCTATATTTCAAACAATTAATTAGGAAAGCATATCATCCATTTAAATTAAGGATCTTGTAAATTGCTAGATTTTGATCTGTGTTGTGTTTTCCTTTTATGAAGTGTATATTTTGCAAGTTTCTATTCATACTTTCAATCATTATGGGTAGACCCATGATCATGAATTAGTACTATATTATGTGTTTATGTATGATTTTGAAATAAAAATTTCACTTTCAGAAAATCTACTTCTTTATCAAATTTTAGGTCAGTGTATTTCTCCTTGTGCAGGCTGCTCTTGTCCAACCCATCGAGCTGAATTGTTGCGTGTGACTAACTATTTATATTGAAGTACGCTTTAATACTTATTTTAAAGCTCGCTAGAGGTGAACATACTGGACCTGATGCAAGGGCAAAGGAGTACTGTAGAGTCCTTTTCTGAGACATTTGAATCAGATAATGGGTCCAATTCTAGCAACTTAGGCGGAGATCAGCAAATATACTGGAATAACTTGCGTCTTAATCCAGTAGAGACCCAGAACTTAACGGGGCATCTACTATCATCTGATGATGCAAATACATCATATGGAAGTCTGGCCAGCCAAGAAAGTGCTAGCTTAGGTACCTGGAGTAGAGGCGGACCGAGCTCTAGTGAGCACATACCAAACCAGGGCAACCATAATGAAACAAAAATCGAATATGGATGGCCATCTTCTATGGCAGTTAATAGGGGAGGTGGACCAAGGATACAAGAAAGTTGGTCTGAAGCAACCAACTTGCATTCTTTGGAAAATGTGAATATAAATCTTAACAGCAATCAGGTGGACAATGGTCAGTCATTTTCACAAATTTCCAGTTCTAATGGATTTTCTCAAAATTCAGACTATAATGCAGCACATGTTGGTATAAACCGCCAGAACCTAGAACCTGGGCTATGTCCTCATCCGTACAGTTCAGACTTCTTGCAGCATCACCATATCTTTCCATCAGGTGGTTCTTCAGATAATTTTGGAAGTTCTTCAAGGGATGTTGAATTTTTGTCGGATGATAGTGGAGGTAGACAGGGAGGTACATTAGATGGTCAACGCTTATTGTGCAAGAGAAAGAACATTGAAGGAGTGTCTGGGCAGTCTTCAGCAAGTGGAAGTTCAAGTCGCTTTAACCAAAGTGTGAATAGCTCGGTTTCTGCGTATCATAGTAATATTACTAGTTTAAATATATCTAACTCATCTAGTCATCTAGCAGGTGCAATTCATCTGGAAGAGCAACCTAACCAGAGGATGGATGCCATTGCAAGAGCAGTGGCCTATGATCACCGTCCTTTTAATAGTTCAGAAGGAAATACAGGAAGCTTTCAGCGAAATACTCGAATGAGAATAAATTCTGAAAATCAAATTGATATGTCTCCACCTGATCTATGGCCCCAAGGGAATACTATGAGGCGTTCTAATCGTTGGTCTGTCCATCAACCTTCTTCTTCACTGAACTCTTTAAATCAGCGAGTGGAATCTAGGGTAGCGGCTATGGGTGTGAGTCCACATGATCAACCTCAGGCACTAATCTTTCCTGGTTTGTCGTCAAATATGCACCCTTTCCCATGGAATGGAACTGCCAATCCAAGAATTGGTAGCTCTTCAAGTTCTCAAGTTATTGCAGGTGAGCAATCAACTGTTGAAGAATCAAGCACAAGAAGTGTGCCAAGAAGCGATATTTCAGAGCACTCAGTGATTGTTCCTGCATCTAATTCCAGACATTTGGTGCAAGACCCAGCTAATTGGAGTTTGACAAATGGAAGCAGAAGCATGCCTGGAAATGCAATGCCTGCATCACAATCTGGCTCAGGTGAAGGGATTCATCAATCATCAGGACCAAATTGGATGTCTCATCAAAATTCTCCAAGTCAACATCACCGAAATTTATCAGAAATTGTCCATAGATCCCTAGTTTCTTCAGGTGGCACTGAATCTAGGGGTCAGAGCACCATTCAGCCTCCACGTCATGGCCATTCTTCTACCTCACAAGAGATTGGAGGCCGCCAATCTGGAGCTGGTTTCCGTGGCCTTCGACAACCATACCTGAGGCCAGCAGTTTTAATCGACCGGCGGAATGATGGTGTTCCAGGCATTGCCCTGTCAATGAGGACTTTAGCAGCTGCAAGAGAGGGAAGAAGCAGAGTGATATCAGAGGTATGCTTTTGATACGTTCTTCTTCATGATTGCCTTTATGAAAATTTTCGTTTAATATAGCTATACTCTTTCAAGAAATAATGCTTTTCTTGGTATAATATGAACTTTTTTGGGCATTTAATGATCAGCCTGGGAAAGCTGATTGGTTCATAATCATATTTACTTATAGAGTGATAAGAACAGGGTGTTATAATAAAAGCACGGGGTTTATGCATAGAGTACATTTGTTACTTGTAGCGAGTGTTAATGTTCATGAATTTATCTGTAAGTATATCCTAATATATACACATGCGATTGCATGTTAACTGTGAGTATCGGCCAGGATAATGAGCTCAATAAATATTCAGACAAACTTCATATAAAACCTCAAACTAGTATTATGCTGGTGTGTTGAAATTTCTAGCGTGAAGTTTTCTTTCTTTTACTTTTCATAATGACCATCAGATATTTCTCTCTGTAACAGATTCGTAATGCGCTAGATCTCATCCGACGGGGTGAAAATTTACGATTCGAGGTCAGTGTTTATTATCTTGTTGCTATCTGCATTACTACATGCATAACTAATATATTCAGTGGTTTAATGTCCATATTAGTATTGTGTATGTTGCATTTGCCACCAAAGGATGAGGGAATATGGAAGCATAGCCATAACCTGAGCATTACCTCTTGTTCCCACAATTTGGCTTTGGTGCAAGCAGCCAACTTGCTTGATGACATGACCAAATTTCACTAGTCTCACCACTAATTTGGGTTTGTGGCTGATGGGCATGGCCGTGTTAGTCTATCAGTTTAAATCATAGTGCGAAGTTGTTTGTCCTTTCCATTTACTTATACTGGAGCTACTTATGTAATATAAAGTGGTTGTTCGTGGCTCTGCTGTTCCAGTCTGTTCCAGTCACAGCCGCTTGATTATACTTCTTTCACATTGGTTAAGATGTACATCGAACCCCTCAACACTAATGTGAGATCAGAACAGAACCACCTGACCACCCCTTCCCTCTCTCGTGTTTCTCTCAGCTGTCTAATGTCCACATTACTGCGTCTGCATGTGCGTGTGCGTGCAGAGAGAGAGAGAGAGAGAGAGAGAGGGAGGGGGTTGTTGGGATAGGAGGCTTTCTTTCTGCCCTTTTTATTTTGCTTTTTTCAGCTGGACTTTGTTCTGCCTGAAATTTTTTGATATATTTGATAGTTAAATTGAGGAACATATATGTGCATTTCTTATTTCATTTTTAGTATCTTGTTAATGATGTAACCTAATGTCTATTTGTTGGCCTATCTTGTTTTGAAACTCCCGCTAATCCTACCTTGGCCTGAACTTTAACCATGAAGCCTTTTCATCAAAGGATCAAGTCATCAAGTCATGAACCGTCAAAGTTTGAGATAGTTTTATTGCTGCTCCCCATCAACCCACTAAATTGATACCAAATTCCTGCCATGGTACCTTTTGACAAAAGAATGGCCTGTCTTGAAACCTTAACCAGCAGCTGGTTGTAGAAAGGCCTATCTTCTTTTAGGGGAAAGGAAAAGCTTAAGGTTGCATTTGGTTTTCGAAACCATTTTCTGTTTTCTGATTTCTAGAAAACAAATCATGTTTGGTTAGTGAAGGCAAAAACTCTTTTCTGAGAATGAGAGGCACAGAAAAATAAATAAATAAATAAGCTATTTTGCAGTTGTGTTTTTCAAATATTTATTTTTATTTTCAATCATCAAAATGCTTTTTCACAAAAGTTTTCTATTTTCTATGAAAATGAAAATAGAAACACAGCTGTTCTCAAAAATCGAACACATATTTACCTTCTTGGCTACTCATTTTGAGCTCGTGTAAAGAGAACTTAATCACCAAACATGTTTTCACGAAAGTTTTCTATTTTCTATAAAAATGCAAGCAACTATTCTCAAAAGCCAAACACACATTTACCTTCTTGGCTACTTATTTTAAGCTCATGCAAGAGCGATTCCAAATGATTAGAGAAGGCAAGCCTATGCCGGACTAGCAATAATCTGTGAACTTTGATCATCAAAGTGCTTTTCTAACTGGTTCCAAAAACTTTCTTTTTAACTTTGATCAACAAAGTGCTTCTCTGACTGGTTCTAAAAGGCTTTTTTCCCTTATATGCCATGTAATTTGACCCACAGTGGTGGTATTTGTCCAGGATATTTTTATCTTTGACCAGTCTGTATTCTTTGGGGGCGGTGATTTGTATGACAGGCATAGAGACATGCGTCTTGACGTAGATAATATGTCTTATGAGGTAGCAGACAACCCCTTTTTGGTTATTTATTGCCACTGCAATTGAAGGTCTGCTGAATGCAACAATCATTTTTTCCACAGGAATTATTGGCATTGGAAGAACGGATAGGAAATGTAAGCACTGGACTTAGTGAGGAGACAATTTTAAAGCGCCTCAGGCAGCGAAAATGTACATTCGCGGCATCAGATTCACCTGTGGAAGTCGAACCATGCTGCATTTGCCAGGTAATCCATTTCTTAAGGTGTTAGGCTTCTCTTTTATTAGATCTTGTACATGTGCAATGCATGCAAGGATTTCTCACCTATCAGCCATGACAGCTTAGTGTTCACAATTTTCGCAAGTTTTTTCCCCCCACGACAATTGGACTTTTTAAAAATTGCCTGCTATTCATGTCAGTTTTCCTGGTACTCGCATGTGATTCATGTGCAAGTGTGTTGAATATTAGCATAGATGATCCGCATCCATAATAAATTGTTATGTGCTCTCTTGCAGGAAGAACGCAACGAAGGGGAGGATCTGGGAACTCTGGACTGTGGGCATGACTTCCACACTGCCTGCATCAAACAATGGCTGATGATAAAGAACTTGTGCCCCATATGTAAAACAACTGCTCTAGCAACCTGAATGAGAAGGGTGCATGGCATGCACCCCATCCATATCCATTTCAAATTATGAGAGTAGGATGAGCTTCAAGCAAAATGAGTGATTTTGTTTACTCTTGTTTCACTAAATCGGTACAGTGGTGGATGGTATATTCTGTGTTTTTTGCCTCATCAATTTTTAGAATATCTTGAAATTAGTAATTCCTTAAAGTTGAATATTTCATGTGCCCAAGCTGGAGATTGTTTGGTTTTATGAATATGTTTGAATTTCCTGGCAATATAGACTGGAAGTCAGCGTGGTTTTCCTACAGCTGTGGTGCTACTGAGGTTTGTCAAAGATTAGCAGCGGTTGTTTGGATGGATTTAGTCACTTGGTTGCATTGGGTTGATACACTTCCAGAGAGTGGGGCTGCAAATGGATTGTTTGATTGTGGTGAAATCTACTCAACTCCCTCAGAAAACCAAAGATAAACCAGGATTGTTCTCATGCGGCGTCAAAAAAAATTTAGGGGTTTGATGTGCGGTAAATTTTAGGGGGACTTTACATGCAGTCCCTTCATGCTTTAAGAAAAAATTACTGTACTATTTTAATTTAAACTCCTCATAAGATAAGCATATATAATGGACAGTTAAGTATGTACAATGAGTAGTTATGTACTGATAGGATGAATATATAAAAATATAAAAAGAGAAGCAAATAAATATGTATATTAAGAATATAAGTGTATACAGTGAATGAATAAGTATGTACTGAAATTGGAAGTGATAGAATTAATGAAAGTGATCGAATTAGTCTGCTGTGATACAATTAGTCAACAGAAGCTAATAGTTATAATCTCATCTTTCTAAGGACTGTTTGTTAAGTGCCTCAAAAATTTATTAACTAAAGATGGTGGTTATTTCAGCTCCTAGCCTTCATTGAAATTGTTTGCCCCAAAAATCTAATTTTATGATCAAGTAGCCTGCTATCCTTATAATTCTTACGATTCATGAGGGTGGAAACATTTTTTTGTGGAGGCATTTACATAGGAGTGCTATTTTTGATTTTTTTTGTTTGTTTGTTTGTTTTAGTCAAATCATTTTTCATATGATGCACTTGAGAAAATTTATGTCTATTTTGCCAGCTAGGTCAGCATGGCGGTTCATGCCAGTTTTACCTTTTCAAATTCTTACTGAAAAAGAATTTGGATTGCATGATGTATTCTACATTAGTGTTTTTTTTTCTCTCTCTTTTTTTTATTTTGATGGTGTGAATATTGCTTCCAGTTGCTAGATTCAAGGCTATTTAGTAAGATCAACAAGTCAAATGCTAAAACCTTGCAAAATTGCACATCAAATTTTGAATGATGAAGGGACACGATATTTGAGATGCTCAATGAAAATTTTTGCATTAAAAAGATGGTATGTCTAGCGTTGAAATTTATTTGATCTTTTAAATTGATCTGCTTAATTTTGTATTGCACCCAAACTGGGTCCTATTATCACCCATAATATTCTTTTTTTTTAAAGAAACTCAGTCCCATTTAATTAAATTGTGACACCTGAGCATATATAAATAAGCTATAAGCTTCCCACTCTAGAAATAATAAGTTTTTTCCTATAAACTATAAAATAAATGAAAGTTTCTAACTGGAAGCTTGCCTCTTGCATGTAAGTTGCCAGTGAACTTAAAAGCTCCACTGGAATTTTAGACATTGATCTTTAAGAGTAAATTAGGGACTCTGATCTTTCAAAGCTCTTTTGATTTTTTTTTTCTTTTTGGTTGAAAGTCATGCTTTACACCAAATAATTTATCAGCAATTGTAGTTATGTGCTATTAGATTAGCATACCTATTTAAATATGCCTGATAAGGGCCACAAGGAGAAATATGGACTATATTTTTCTCACTTTTTCTTGGTGCAGAGTTTTTTTTTTTTTTTTTTTTTTTTTTATTTTGCATGCAAGAGAAGATTTAAATGATCAGTAATCCAAGGAGAAGGATAGGCTATATTTTTCTTCCTTTTTCTTGGTGCAGAGTTTTCTTTTTCTTTTTCTTTTTTGTTTTGCATGCAAGAGAAGATTTGAATGATGAGTACTGCAAGGAGAAATGTAGACCATATTTTTCTACCTTTTTCTTGGTGCAGAAACTTTGAGGAAAAAAAGCACTAAATGAATCCCATAAGATTTTAGTTTAGGATTTAACTTTATGTTGTAATCAGAGCAGGTTTTTTCTATTAAAAATTGCAAAGGTAAAGGCTTCAGTTTTGAAAGCTGGCTAGGTGAGGAGCCACAAAATTACTTAATAAGCACGAGTTAGCAATCAAGGAAACAAAAAAAAAAAAAGTGAAGAGCAACAATACTTGATAGAAAAGATCTAACTCAAATGGGTCTAATATTATTTTCATACATATATCTTATTCATCATTATTTTTTTTTTGAATTAAAGACTATAAAATATCTTATAATTTATTTTGGCAGCATTAAATCCTTGGAAATCCTTACCAAGCAATTCATCTAATCTAACACAGCTTTCTAGAAATGTTATATAGCACAACTTGACTTTTTTTTTTTTTTGTTAACAACTTTAGGATCATGTTCAATACTAAGTTCCTGTAACTTCTTAACCTACATAATGCCATGTATATTATAACTATAGTGATAAAATATAAAAGGAATTATATGCACACACATAACTAACCAAATGAAAAAAAAAATACAAACCATTTAATTTATCTGGCAATTTATTCTAATTCATTGTATTAACTTTTATATTGTGTAGAATGAAACAAATTCAAGGACATAAAGCTAAAATCTAGTAAAACTTTTGTTTCCTTTGGTTATTAAGTGAATATATATTCATTACTTTATAATTATAACGAAATTATCATCAAGAAAATTTGAAAAAAAATAATTTTTAAAATACATAATTTTCAATTGTCTTATAACCATGCATAAACAAATAGCATATTCCTCTACATCATGATTATACAATAACATTTGATTCTATAGTGTATTTTTCAATAAAGTGTTAAAGTAGAGGAATAATGAAAAATAAATTCCTCAAGCAAAGTGCTAGTGGTAATTTAACAAACTAATTGTTATCTGGATGAAATTTTTGGTCTATTGTTAAAAGAAAGTTTGAGAGTAAGAAGATTTGTTTTCATGGTAAAATAAAATTTAACATTTAAAGTATATAATGCAATAATGTAATCATTGCAAACAAAATAAAGATCAAACATAGGGACAACACTTTACCATCCATTGCTAATATGTGCAATTTGTTGAAATTTATAATACCAAAAGATAAGTAGTATAATTTAGTATTGATATATTAATTATATAATTTTATTAATTTAATAAATTATTTAGCAACGATTGAAAAAATGAATTGAAATAGTCTATTTCTGTTTTGAAAAAAAACTTTAATAATTTATACAGAAGAAATACTATGTTTTATTATATAATTTATAAAATAATCTTCATCTGATGCAATGCAAACTCTACTCATTGCTGCTGTTAATATATTATGCATAGTTTTTTTTTTTTTTTTTTTTTTTGTTGGAGTGATTCTAGCTGAATGCCTCGCTAAAATCAAAATTTTAGGTCTTTTATGTGAGGATTTCATGACATAATATTTTTTCTCTCTCTCAATTCTCAAACGAGGCTATATACCAAAAGAATCATAATTTGATATGTCTCGGCGTCTCAAACACCGGAACCTTTGGTAAGAAATTTTATACAAAACACCTCGTTATTTCTTAATATTATTAGGTTAAAATCGTAAATAAATTACAAGAGCTGGCCACTTCTGTGTTCCCTAAAACCCTAGCGTTCTCTACCCTTTATAACGCCTTTGCCTCTTCCCCTCCCCCTTTCCTCTGCGGCTCCTAGGGTTTGTTCTCGCCCCTCTTTCTTTCCCACTTGTTCCGAGCTCCAGGTAGCCCCCAACCATGGCGACGGAATCCGTGCAGTGCTTCGGCCGCAAGAAAACAGCGGTGGCGGTGACGTACTGCAAGCGGGGACGCGGGCTGATCAAGGTGAACGGGAGCCCCATCGAGCTGGTGAAGCCGGAGATCCTCCGCTACAAGGCCTTCGAGCCTATCCTCCTCCTTGGCCGCCAGCGCTTCTCCGGTGTCGACATGCGTATCCGCGTCCGCGGCGGTGGGAAGACCTCCCAGATCTACGCCATCCGCCAGAGCATCGCCAAGGCCCTGGTCGCTTTCTACCAGAAGTACGTCGACGAACAGTCCAAGAAGGAGATCAAGGACATACTTGTTAGATACGACCGCACCCTCCTCGTCGCCGACCCCCGCCGCTGCGAGCCCAAGAAGTTCGGTGGCCGTGGCGCTCGCGCTCGCTTCCAAAAGTCCTACCGTTAGGTCAGCCTGCGCCGGTCCTCTCGGGGTTCTATTCGGTCTCTTGGAACAGTTCTAGGGTTTGAAACTCGATCGGAAAGTTTACATCTTGTTTTCGTTTGAGATGGATCCTTAAGTTTTAATTTGGCCGTATTTTATGATTTTTAGGGTTTTGAATTTAACTATTTAGAATGTTTGCTGAGACTTGATTAATATGATGCGAATTTTGATTATATACATTTATTTTTAAATGTCATTTATATACTATGCCATTTGAATTTGAATCATTCGAACTTTGATGACGTACACGAAAAGATTGTCTTTCAGGGATTCGTGATGTGTTATGTCATATGATGGTTATAGATTGCTCTGCTTTCTTGAGACATTATTATAAAATTTGCCTGGGCTCTTAGGGATCATGTTGGACATGTAGTCTTCTTCCTCATTATCTGGAAATTAACAGGAATCACTTTAACCGACTATGTGTTTATCAGCATATCTCAGACTTTTCATATTGAAAAAGATGGTGTAGACAATTGATTTATGACCTTTAAAATTATGTAGTCTGGCTAGATTGTGATTTAAAGTTTTAAATGTTTGATTCCCAGAAACTATAAGTCAATCTTTTGGTTTTCTGTAGTTGTTCTATATGAGAACAGTGTATGATGCTTAAATCATTGTTGAGTATATGTAGTAGTCTCTTAACCTAATAAAGTTCTTTAATGTGAGAAACTTTTGGTATGTATTTACTTGGAGAATTACTGAAAAAACGATTTCACTTGCGACTTTATACTGAAATGGAGTATGTCAAGAGTAGAGGTAGTAGCTTGGTGAAGTTCGGGTAACAAAGAGTAAGTTGAGTGCATGGATGAAAAATGTGAGTGCTACAAGTAACAGTTGAGATGAGATGAGTTCACTCTTGGTATATGCTTGAGATCATGGTTTATGAACTAACTATTGATATTTGTAGTAGGGCACCGGTATTTACTGCTTATGGATAATGTGGTGTTATTTGTTGAGAAGGGATTAAAATGGAATTCTATATTGAAATTATTATTGAAAACTTTTTGGGTGGCATCTTATGCTGATATTCCACAAAAAGCATACTGTTCCAATGTTATAGTTTTGAAGGTTTTTATGTCTCAGTCATATTATACCACATTAATTAGTGAATGTTGGATAAACTCTAGGTCGCCCAGTCCAGGAGGATCCATGTTATTGGGGATGGAAGGGAGGATTTCCTGGGATGGAAGGGGGGTTGGCAATACTTTTTTGAGTATTGATGAGGGCTTAAGCATGAGATATGAATATTACAATGATGAGAATTTTGAGTGTGGATTGGTGGTATTGTTTTGAGGTACATGGCTTGTAATAAATATATTAAATGAAGTGTATAACTTGCAGCAGTTGATGACATTATGGCTAGGAAAACCAACTGAAATGATCTGGGTTTGTGCAACTGAGATCTAACAAAGTCCTTAAGGGGTAGCTTGCTTATGTGTAAGGCTATCTGAAAGTGAGTTATGTAAGAATTCTATTGCCTAAACAAAGGGGGTAGTCTGATTAGAACAATAGTTGCAAAAAAAGGAATTATGCTGATCCTAGATAGCATTAGCAAGGCTTATATGTCATGTTCCTTATTATAATTCTATTTTTTCCAAAAAAAATAAATAGCTAGCCCATCTCATGTAGTTAGCTGTGATGCTTGAAATTGCAATGGCTTTCTCAGAACCATTAATATGTTGTTTTTGCACTACTTTATAAAATGTAAAATTGTACTTTGGTGGTGATGATTTGAGATTCTATTGGATTAGTTTGTTCGATTAATTGCAAGCCTTATTTGGTGGCACCCTGCACCCTGCGGATCTTAATATCAATTATTTATGCTTTTCTCTCACGATGATTGTGGGAGGTTGAGCTTATAGGCCTGCGTTTGTGTTGTCATGATATTATGGACTATATTTAATTGAATTCTGCATAGAGACATGGGAAGGGCATCCTTGCATATGCAGAAGGTAAGGGCCTGTAGGTATTTGAGTCACTTTAGGTATTGGAGTTGGCTTTAGGTAATTGAGTTGACTTTGAAGTCGAGCCCACTTTAGGTATTTGAGTTGGCTTTGAAGCCGAGTAAGTTTCTGAAATGATGCACAAACTGAAATGAAGCTGGAGCCGGTTTTCAAACTAGCCTGTGAACGGGGAAATGACCAGACTAACTTTGTTCCAAAGGGTAATCAAGATGATTTTAGTGAAGTGGGCTTTTTCTTAGCCGACTTGTAACAAACCAAACAGGCTTCTAACATATCTGAGCTGATTTGTGATATCTCATGGAAGGTCCTTTGCAAGGCTGGGAATCAAAAGCTGGGAATGTTTTTAAGAGGGATAATCGGTTGGTGGTGCTTGAGCAAATGCCAGATGTGAGGCTTGCATGTAAGCACTAAAGTGGGTATAGTGCATGGTCGAGCAGTGATCGTTGTAGTTTAAACTTATGCTAGGTGTCTCCGTCTACCAGCAAATCGGAATTATGGACGGTTGAGATGATATGATTAGGTGCATTGATCAGCGCATTATTGATCAGGCATTGTTGGAGACCCTGGTTTAAGGGTTTATATTGTTATCTTCAGGTCAAGAGAGATAAGAGAGAATATAAGAATTTCAAATGAAAGCTCTCGGGAAATAAGCTTTCTTAAATCGCAAGTGACCCAACCCTGTAGCAGTGGATGTTCTCTTCGTGAGCTTTAGGAAGTTCAGGAGCTAAGGATTTGCAATGGCCAAATGATTTTACAGTTTTGTTTGGACTAGCTTGGATGTGCTGGTATGAAGCAGATGGTTTGGAGGTTGTGGTTCCAGTGAATTTCAATAATCAGTTGTATATCAAGTAATGGCTTTATAATTTTGTATTACAATCGAGGTCTATTATTGTATAACAGTTGAGATATATTTTTGAGATATATCGTATAACAGTTGAGATATATTTTTGAGATATATCATCACAACTGCCATTATGTGTAGTGTGAATTTTTGACTTGAAATATAGGGCAACACCCCAAAACATTTATGCACTTGACATAGGGTGAATAAATGGTCATCGGATTTTTGTTTTGGACGAAACTTAGATTTAGGTATTTTCTGTCAAGTTCTGTATAATTTTACATTTCTTCGTAAGCTTAGACTCTGTTTTAGTAAAACAGTAACAAACATATGTTACATATTATTTATAATATGTATCATGTGTGTTAAATAAATTCTGACTTGCTGGTGTGCAGTATTGGTAAACGTTGTACGCCGTCCAATCTAAAATTAATAATCAAGTTCAAAGTGCTATCAGACCCTGCATCAGTCACCACAAGAACAATGTCGCACCTATTGTTAAGAGCCGCTTGCCTCCAAACCGAGGCTAAACCAAGGGTGGTGGCCTGTATTTTGTGGTCACCGCGCTGCATCGAATGTAATATCGGCTCTTTAACTGAAAGGTTTTATAATTTTTTTTTCCTTTCTGAAAAAGAACGGCTGGTAGCTTCTTTATCATGCGTTTTGGAGTGCAGCTCCTAGAATAGCTGACGTCTTAGTTCCGAGTTCCCAACTCACGGCCACCAACGCCGAACTTTTTTTTTTTGTTTTGGAGAAATCCAGACAAAGCGAACCTTAACCAGGGTGGTTCATTGAAAATGGGAAAGGCCAAGACTGTTCGATGAGGTTCCGCTTGGTGAAGGCGCGGACCAAGCAGAGTGTGCGCCAAGCGAGGGCCATGGCCCGCCGCGGGCCGGGTAGGCGGGAGACGAGATGGGCGAGGCATTTCGATGGAGGGGGAGGAAGAGGAGACGAGACGGTGGTTGACGGGGCCCTGGAGAGCTTGCGACAGGAGGACAGGTTGGAGAGGGGGACGGGACGGGGCCTCCCGTTGCTTGTGTGTCTCCCGTGTGTTTAGTCTCGTATCTAATGGATAGATTTGGATGTTCAAAAAAAAAAAAAAATATCTTAGGTTCTTTAGGTGCAGGCCATGTGGTTTCCTCACAGCCAGCCATCTTTTTTTTTTTTTTCCACCTAAGCTATGATAAATAAGAGAGAATGAGAACTGCACGTCCACCTAAAGATCAGGCAGACGAACCTTACATCATTTCTTGAAAAATTCTATAGAGATGAAAATACCATGATAATTCATTATAATGTTATGTATTGTGATCTAATAATCTTATATCATACTATATTACATTACATTATATTATTACAATAATATATAAAAATATAATAATAATAATAATAAGGATATTATAAAAATATTATTATATATAGTAAACATAAAAATCATTATTTTTTTATATTATTTATATTAAATTATTGAAATAAATAATTGTAAATTAACAATATTTTATAATAGTAATTATTAATAACAAAATTTAAGCAATTGAAAGTGTCATGCAATATATTTTATTATTATTTTTTATTTTAAAAATACTTTCTTTAATTGATTACCAAACATATATTAAAATTTTTTGGTTTTTAAAAATAAAGTTATCAAACAAAATATTATATAGGTTAAAAATATATATAAAATCTCTACTAGGTACGTAGAGTCTAAAGTATGTAGGGGCTCCATAATCATTCAATTTAATATATGACGTTCCTAATAACATCTACTTTCTTGGGGCTATTGTATAACAAGATACATGGCAGTTTCATTTGGACAAGAAGTAAATTACCTTGTATTTTTATTACATGCATTTGGAGGAAAGATAAATTATCATAGTCTTCATGTCTACGTGATTTTTGTTTTTGATACAGCCAGCTATTGGATGAATTTACTTCTAGGTTGACCTCATATGCAATTTCTTTTAGTATATGAATGCCTTTTATCTTAAATTTGGTTCTCTTTATTTTTGAGACTGGGCTAGTATGATCCGATAATATCACCAAAGAAAATTAAACCAATTGATTGTAACTAATTTATTACATAGGCAATCTCTTACTTTAATAGAAATTTAAGGGGTCACAATAAAAATGAAAAAAAAAAAAAAAAAAAAAAACTCCAGATAAAGTTTTGTTTTTATTATCATAAAGCTTTGCTCAGCGGTTATGGCTTTGATAGCATATACATGTCTCGTCAATAATATAATATAATAAAAATTATTATTTAAGATTTACAAAATGTTAAAGATATCAACTACTTAAGTTATTTATTTATTTATTTATTTTCCCCAGTACAGCAGTTTATAAAGTTGTTGAAGATTCAATACCACTGCGTACTCTTATTTTTATTACATTTCCTTCTTCCATGGAGCTTTCGGCTTAGTGGCTAAGGCTAGTAGCCGATTACTTCCAAGAGCATCAGAAAGGAATAGTGTTGGTTATACGCCCATCAGCCCAACTACTAATATTACTTCCAAGAGCATCCGCAAGGAAGAGTGTTGGTTATATGCCCATCGGCCCCATTCCTGACATCGCTTCCAAGAAGAACAAGAGGAGGAGCAGCGGTAGCCAGGAGGGATGTTGGTGGAACCCAAACCTCTCTCTGCTCCCTTCGGCCCCACTACTAAAATTGCTTCCAAGAAGAGGAAGAGGAAGAGGAGGAGGAGCAAGGAAGAGTGCTGGTCGAATCCAAACCTCTCTTCTTACTCTTTTGGATTGCACTTACAGTGCTCAAAGTTGGTCTACCGATTCAATTAAATTATTTTTTTAAATTTTTAAAATTAAATAAAAATAATATAATATCAAATTAATTAAATTAATAAATTTATTTAAAATATTATAAATAATATTAAAATTAATTTAAATATAAAAAAATTGATAAATAGAAGAAAAAAACTACTCAAAAAATTGTGATAAAGAAAGTCTCTCCCTTGAAGCCGGCATTCCTAAAGCAGTTATCAAGCAGTTAATTAGATATAGAAATTTTTTCTATGCTTTCTTGGCTGCATCTCTTTCCACAATAATTTTTTTTTTAAATATAAGACATAATTTAAACTCACGAACAGTCAATTAAATAGCATTGATCACTGTAAAATAGAATAAAGCTCTTATACAATGCCTAAAAGGCTAGCGTCACTAACAATATCTTAATTTCTTAATTATAGAAGTTGAATCTAAATCTTTACGGCTCAAAAAATTTCTTTTCTTTACCCTTTGGATCTACCTATTTCGCTTAGAATGCCACGGAGTTTCTTCTAATTTCATCTTTTTGCCAAGCATGGAATAAAAACATTATAAGAATAAAATAGAAAAAGCTAAACAATATTTTTAATTCTTGAATTTAAGGATGCGTTGCTTTAAGAAATCAAGCCAATAAATTTTTAACTGCATTATCCTATTTTAATGATAGAAATTAAATAAAAATAAAAAATAAAATTTAAAAATATTTTTATAATTTTTAAAATTTAAAAAATAAAGTAATACGCTTTTTAGATTTGATTTGATGATAAAAAAAATAGTTTAGCCATAGGTAAAATTTTAGGAGCTCATCACCCGGTGGACTTGGGCGTTACAACGGTACTCTTCCTTTCTTTGGCGTTACAGGACAGCTCTTCCCCTCTTCCACCGCTTCCCGCTCCCCTCACAGCTGCGAGGTTCCCCCATCGTCTCTCCTTCTCTCTAGGATCTGAAAGAATTCTCACTCCCCCTCTCATTTTGATCTGCTCCTCCTCTCATAAATACCTCCTACTGCGGCACCTGCCCGTCCTCGGGCAAGACCCAGCCCTCCTACATCCGCTTGAATAATTGATTCTTTGAAGCAGCGAGTGATATAGTGGGAGTGGTTTCGTCTCCCGGTTAAGGGGCTGCCCTTCAACGAGTACACATTGGTTGGTGGCTCGCAACTCCTCCATCGTCAATGAGCCCTCGTCCGCCGGCGTCCAGCGCATTACCTTCTACAACCAGGAAGACACCGTCACCTACCAATTGAGAGTATCCCCTTGATTCATGCCCCATTGTTCAAGGTCGCTTCCTCCGTTGCGTGATTCCTAAATTTTCTTCTTTCCTTGGTGCATTTTTGGCTTTTATTTGATAAATTAATTTAGAATGGCGTCCTGTTTTGATGCGGGCCATTTATGATTTTGAGCATGATATCTGGCTTTGCCACTTGCTGCAGGGCCAGTGCTACAACTTCACTGCCTATGTAAGTTAATTGCCATATCTTTTCCCTTTTCAAATGCTTATTATCTGAGATGAAGGCGAAGAAAGACCTTACATTATAAATAAGCTTTGTTCTGAGTTGTTTAATTGCTTGGTGTGATGTTAGGAACCGGCAATTAACGCTCCGAGAGAGGTGGAGGCATTCCTGATTGAGAACCTGATGGAGATCGTGGCTATCATCATTGAAGATTATGTGCATGCTCCTAAGGGGTTGACGAAGCTGTTTATGAATGCTGGCTTGGTCAAGTATTGGTGTCCAGCCTCGGAGATGCCAAGAAATGGCAGGGATTGGTCGGAGTGTGGTGGATATGGTGGTGAAGAACCACCGGCTGCTGGTCTTTACTTCCAATGCTTCGAAGGAGGCTGATGAAGGGATTGCTTACCAGTGGAGGCATATGTTGGACAATGAATGTAAGTTCTCGGAAACTTGCTAATGAAATTTGAGAATTATCCATGCTCTTTGTCAAATGCGGGTCCTTTACACAATTAGTGACAATTGATATGTGATTTGCAAGCAACTAGAGACTGCACAATGGTGATCTCTTGATGTGTTGATGTTGTGTTATAGATAAGACAGCTAAATTTTCCTAGTCATGTCATTATTGTGCAGACTGCAATATATGGTAAGGGGTTTTCATTGTTACACATGTTATGAACTGGATAAGCTTCCGAGCTAAATCAGATGCATTTACTATAACATTATGAGCAGAAATGTGATAAGAGTGGAAGGATGTAGATACTCATAAGTCAACCATGTAAACATTGGTTTATAGAAGAAATTTCTATATGGCTTGATCAGCTTCCTGCATGAAATGAGATGCATTGCGTATTGCCATGTTAAGCTTGAGTACATGAAACTTGAGTATGTTATAAGAGAGGGAAAGATTCAGATATTTTAAGTACATAAACAGGATTTGTTGTAGAATAAATCTCTATACTACCAAAACTAGATAGAGGGATGCATGATAAGACAGCAAATATATGATCAAGTTGTCAACACTATGGACCAAAAATGTGGAACATCAAGCTCAAGTAGTCTTCTACATTTGTCTTAGAAAAACTCTCTCTTGACGTCTTCTCCCTATTGTCTTGTAGAATGCCTCTCCTTCATGTTAATCCTACAACAGCTAGACCTTAGCCTTTTTGCCATCTCCTGCAAACTAAAACTTAAGTATTGTTTGGAAAACATCACTTTAGTATTCAACCTTTAAGGTTCATCTAATTTTATATCTTCAATGCTGGCTTAATTTAATGGTTGGTATTCCTTTTTTGGTGGAGTCTGTGAATATATTTTTAAGTTCTTTGTCCATCCTTTAATCAGATATGTGATGGCAACATCCCTCCATCTCTAGCAGATCCTCCAGTTCCAGGCAACCCTTGTATTTTATTGTCAAAACTCTATTTTCCCTTTCCCTTTCCACTTCCACTTCCATCTATTAGATTTCTTCCAATTGTCTTGCTTTGCACTTGGCCCGAGTTCTCAAAGATGTTTATTGCCATATTAAGCTTGTCTTTCACATGTTTCATTCTCTTAACTAGTGTGAGTGGATTCCCCTCTCCTTTGATCTCCATCCCCTAAAATTTTAATTTAAATAAGACTGCATATGGATCATGTCAGCTGGAAATCGGCCCTATGCCTGTGCTCGGAAGTCCGTCCTAAATATGTATCCAACCTCACCTAGTTGAATATTTGGATAAGGTTATGCCCACATCTAGAAATTTCTTTCCTCAGGCAGGGGCTACATAACCTACCTTGTGCCTGCATTGAAATTGAATCTAGATGGATTATGTTTCAAGCCTCACACGACCTGACTCAACTAACAACAGTGAAACCCAGCTTGCTAATATATGGAGATTATACAAAGGCACACTTAATATTCGAAAATTGCAGTTCAGTTTTGGCATTAGCCTTGTAGCACTTTTAAACTACTTTGTACCGTGTAGCCAAATTGTAAGCATTGTCTTCTATATCCCATATCATCTAACATCAAAACCAAACCACAGAACTAATTTAGTTGGATTAGTTATGCTTTTATCTACAGTAAATAATCATTTAAAAGATCTATCATTTGAAATGATTTATGTGGAGATAGAGCCTGAAATTATTATTTTCATTCAATAAATATATTTTTTTCGCTGACTTATTATGAGAAATTTTCATGCATGCTCAAAATTATGATTCAAGTGGAGGCTAAAAAAGTTTTCAGTTATTTATGCAAATAGAATCATACTAATCTTTAGCATAGATAGTATACTCAAAAATTAAGAAACGTAGACATGGTCACTAAATCCAAGATAAGCTCACTTTTTAGTCTATGAATCAAGCAATGGCCCTCAGTAAAGTATATATATTTTTATAAAAAGCACTTATGAAAAAATGTTATATATATGAAGGGACATGCATGCATCCTTTTTAAAGTTTTATCAGCATGAACTTAAAGTTTCTTGATTCCTATAAATTCTTCTTCTTTCTGCTATGTCTCATATTGTCCCTTTTTCGTTTGGCAAGATTGAGGAGAGAATATGAAAGAGCATGCTCCTGTAATGTAAAGCCTAATAAGACCCCACTAACTGATATCAACAATTCCATGCCCTCTTTGGTTGGCCAGTCTCAGATTGTACCTATTGATTCTTCCAGGATCAGGCAATCTGTAGCTTTTGGAGCTATTGCTTCTGGAGTTATTTTGTTGTGGTTATGGCTATTATCAATACCAATTAGTGTTTGTTGCATCTCTAAATGCAAGTTATTTCAATATCTCTTTCTTATTTGTTTCTCATTGAACTAGCTTGTAGCTTTTGGATCTATGTTCTTTATGCTTCACTTAGTAAAAAGATCCATAGAAACCATCCTATATTGTGTTCACACTGTATGTGATAACAACTTTGCATTATTTGCATGTAATTTGCTTGTTTTTCACATCGTTTTGTCTTGCTGAGTTTTATCTGCCCATTAGGCCAGTATATTGTCCCATCGTGCTTAAAAATGCATTTTCATTGCTAAGCCAATATTCACTTCTAGCAGAAATAGAACATTTCCTCCATTCTCCATGCAGTCACTTGTATTCTATGTATCTTTTCATTCTATGCATTTAAGGCTAGGTTGTCCGCTATGAAGACTGGAGCAAATCAAATGCTTGGGAAAGGCTGAAAATTTTTAAGATGCAAAGTATCTATAAGCAATATTTCAAAAAGCTCTCACTGAGGAAGGATGTCTCCCAAGTGAACTGCAAAGTATAGAGGAACTCAAGTTGTTGGGTTAAGGCTTGATGATTATGGTTAGGCTTGATTTAAATCTGTGCTTCAGTATCTATTCTCTGTTTTCTGTTTTTTGCTAACTAGTAGCTCCATATTTTTCCCCATCTGGAACTGCATCTGTTAAATACATGCAAGTTAGTTAATGATGTTGGCATCCACCATTAACATTACCTTCATTGTTACTGAGCTATGCTTTTTTTTCTTTTTCTAAAGAGAAATCATTTATATCTACTGCTGTCTCTCACTTTAAGATATTAGCCTTCTTGACATTCATAAGCTGTTTGGTGTTACCAGTCTCCTTGGTTGATAATAATCAGTCCGCACCAGGGCACTGCCTGGGTATGCCCATCTTTCCTAATTCTAGAAGAATTTTCTTTGTCTAAACAGACCCCTAAATCCTGTCTAGTCTCGCCATGCTCAGGCTCTGAAGTGGTGTTTCCAGAGGGTGCTAGATCACGAGATCCGTGGATCACTGATATTTTGCAGCCATCTTCATCTTGTTATAAATGAAATATCAATAGCACTAATCTTAAAAATAATTGCAGTAATCTGATGAAACTTAAAATCTAATTCTAAATGATCTGCAAATTGTAATATTGATGTCTGATTTTTGGGAGATAGCTGATCATGGAAGTTACATCATGCGTCGGGAATGAATGGCCAAATTCAAAACTATTTATCATTATCTTTACATAGTTATTAAGTTATGGTGGTTACCATAGACCACTTAAAACATTACTTATGTTGGCATGTCTTAATATAAATTGCAGTTCATGTTCAGCTCAATTTGAGGCTCAGTCAAGCACAAATTGAAACAAAATGAGCTGGGTTAATAATGGCTTGTACACTTGAAATTAATTTCAAGTATATTTTAAATATTCAATATATATTTAAAATATTGATATAATATATAATGCTTATACTGTGTGTATGCATGAATTTTCTTGTATGTATGTATGTATGATCAACCATTGAATTCAATCCAGTGACTGAAATCAATGAGATGGTTTATGGAACAATTTGATGGCTTCATTACATGGTGTGATGGGTTGCATGGGTAGAGACGGTAGTACTTCGACAGTATAACCAATCATATGGGATTATTTATCTAAACAAAATGGAATTTCAAGCTTGAATAGAGCTTGAATCAGGATTGGTTAAAGATTATCTAGGCATTTTAGATAGGCTTCTTTTCTGATTAGCTCAAAATTGGGCTCCAATAGCTGCTTGACCAAATAGGAAACAAGCCAAGCTTGATCCTGAATTTCAGGTTTGAAATTAAATGTTGCTCAGGTTTGATCAGACTCAGACTCAATTAAGCTTTGCTCAGTTTCACCCCCTAAGTTTCACCTGCTATACTACCTTACCAAATGGGCTTGGGATTGACATGATTGAGATTTGATGCCTCATCTCCTTGCAAAAATAAATTTAATGTCTGCTAGAAATTATAGATTAGAAAATAAGTTTTTCTACATGATTACTGAGACATAAAATTAAGATGTTATGGTGTTAGGCAAACTTAGTTCATTCAATGCATTGGCAGGTGATGTAGAATAAGATATGTGCGATATTGGCACTGTTTCTGGATTTCAGATTAATATTTGGTACTTTTAGCTAGCAGTATGTAAAATATTAATTGTCATTCTTTTCACACTTTTGCATCTCTTCTTTTCTAAGATTTCTCTGTACATTTTCACTGAACAGCAACATACGTTCTGTCTGCTTACATAACAATACGATCTTTGCAGTTGGAGATCCAAGAATTGTACCGTGCTCCTGTCCAAATAGAAGGGAATCACAACGGCTGAATTCAAGATATGCATCTCTATTTCTGCAAAATTACTTTGCTACAATCCCTGTTGAAAATGAAGCTTGCAAAGAGCACTCAGTTGGGCTTGCTGAAATGGTTGATGCTTGTTATAAAGCAATGGAAAATTTGATGCCTAACTTCATCGCTGTGAACTTTTACATGACCACATCAAGAAAGGAAATTTATTTATAGTGCAAGGGTGAACCTGCCTAACCAAAGGACATACTTGCAGAGAAGTGATGGTGGAGGTGTTTTTGATGCACAAGATAGAATGAATGGGATAAATCTATGTGGTTGTAGCACGGTCGCTGCCTGTCAGGTTTGTTTCAATGATTCCTCATATCTCTAGTGCCCAAAACTTGCTCAGCCTTCAGCTCTATGAACAATGGCACTTCCCTGCTGCTGGTTTATGTTGCCATATCTTCATGATCAAAATAATTCAATCTCTAGATCTGATATTTTGTAGTTGTCTTAAATGGTTTTGCTTAACATCTCTTTAATATCCATTTATTAAATTCTGCAGGCTGGGGCACCGAAGGGAGCCTGCAAGAACACTGGAGCATCTAATCAAACTCCCAGAATTAATGGACGCACCTTTTCTGGGTATGTACAGCTGTCAGGTTATGCATCAAGGTTCTACTTTTATGATCTCTTGGTGCTTTGCTGATGGTAGTGATCTCAATGTAGCTAATCATTCACATTATGTTATTGCATCATTTGTTAATGAACTTTCACCTTCTGATGTGCTCTCATGTTCATCATTTTGGTTCTTCTTCAGAGTGTCCATTATTGCATTTCTGACATGGCTATTGAAGATTTGGATGGCAACATGGCGACTAGGGTAATATTTTTGAGATTTATTTTTTTCTTTTTTAAGAGCCTGAAACATTATATTTCAATCCTATAAAATTAATAGTTATCATGTTTTTTCAACTAGTCGTCGAGGGTAGGTATGCCTAGTTATACCTGTTTACTGGTCAGCAGGTAAGTTGGGGAGCCAGAATAGCTTGCATACTTGAATAGATATGACAAGTCTGATTATATGGCTATTGGCATTAAGGCAAGAGTACAATGCAGTCTTCACTCGGTGTGCTTGCAAATCTTGCAAAACCTTGCCAAATAAGCATTATTGTGCTCTTCTGAAGAATTGATGATGCTGGATTGACCAGTTGTTGGTGGTGTGCTTGCAAATCTTGCAAAACCTTGCCAAATAAGCATTATTGTGCTCTTCTGAAGAATTGATGATGCTGGATTGACCAGTTGTTGGTGAACACCCAATAAAATTAGAGGTAGACTGGGTTGCATATGAGCCCATCAAACTATGTAGATGAAAATTTCAGGCATCTTCTATAAGCTTTCATGAGGGAAACACATAAGATTGATTGATGGCCGTCATTCAATTACCTTCTAAATACTCTTGCTGATAATTCAAAAAAGGGATATTGAGGCAAGAGATCCACCCATTATGATGGTAGGACCCATGAATACACACTTGGCATAAGAAGCACCCAGCAGATATGATTGTTTCACAGTTTTAATAATCATCATGGACAATGGTTATGGCCTTATGGGTCAGAGACTTGTTGGATTACTTACTAAGGGATATTATTAGTTGTCCAACCAAATGCAGCAAGCCAGTGTCTGGTTCAGGGTCAAAGTGGAATAGGGAAGATAACCTGATTGTTCTGGGTTTCCCTCCCTGTTTTCTTAATGGGTAGAATAGGCATTTTAAGGAGTGATGGCCTCATTTTTTTTTCCAGCTCACCTGATTAAGCTGGAATAAAATTACTCCATGCTGACTGCCAAAAGGATTTGTTTGATTGAACGACTCCAGGTTAAAGTCAGTTAGGGCTATTTTACTCTGGATGAATCATTATTCTAAACCAATTTATTCCACAACCAAGGGACTTTTCTGCTAGTGTTCATGGATTGTTAATCATGGTTTAAATGCACCATATTCATAGTGTTTACTAGCCCCTCATGTAGGATGACTAGAAAGGTTTGACCAGACGATAGGTCTGAATCACCATAATATGTAATAATCTTTCTCCACATTGCCTAAAGCCGTAGGGCCCAATCATCGTGAAATGCTTGTCTGAGCCAACTCTGTAAGATGCTGGAGAATGAAAGAAAGTAAAAGGCGAGTGGTCCCGGAGATGTGGAGATAGATTGTCCTTTCCGTCGGCTATCTGAGTTTAGTTAAGAAGCTTTATTTTTGTGCTTTGTTTCTGCTCCATCTTCTCCACAAAACAAAAGTGCATCTCAATTCTACTCTCCATTGATAGCGATTTCTTAGCTACTTTATGTTCACCGACCTTAACATTCACCTCATTGGGCACTAGATAACAGTGACTTGGGTTTGTCAGGTTGAATAGTTACCTCATAATTCATATGGTCGCTCATATCTTTTCCCTTTCATCTCTACTCAGCATGGAGCAAATTTGGAGTTTTTTTTTCTTTTTTTTGGTGAGAAAAAAAAAAACACAGGTTAAAAGCTATCCACCTTCTCACCTGCCTCGCATGTGCTCGACACTAGTTTCTTTTATCATCTATACTTTATTAAGCATCTTTTCACTGAGTGAATCCTGGAAAGGTCGATTAGGCACATGTTTTCATTCCCTCGGAGGTGCGACAGCCGGACAGGGCAGTAAAATTGACCTTTTCCAACGGTAGCCCTTATCCGTTGTGGGGTTCATGTGCCCAATTCATTGCATTCATTTGATGTAGCTGGCTTCCAACTTAGCCAACTTGGCCAAATTCCAGGAATACCTTTAGGCCTCCATCTGGATTGACCATCGAGGCCACTTTGGCAAAAATTAAAAGGGGACTTTGAAGCCACTATCTCTTTGAAATGGAATGCGTTGGCCATAAGCTGATCAAATTTTGGACTGTCCGTCGGCTTTTAGGTGAGTCTTGCGGACCTCTCCTTTCTACAGCAACTCCTCTATTAGCTGACAACATCATGCCCTGTAGTGATTGTCTTGTCTTTCTGCATGCACCCATTGCTTTCTACATGTTCCTCACGTGGTTGCATATATTTGATTTCTATGAACTTTAGATTTTCACTCAGAAGCTACCCAACACGGATAAGTGGGGCAAGTCCGTGCATAACATGTTCAACAAATGGGGTGATCGGAAGGGAATAGTGACGGACTTTTTCTTAGCAAAAACGTTATATTGACAAATGTCTCTTACTTTTCTTGCATATATTTTAAAAGCTTCATAATTTTTCTTATAGAAATTTGATCTAAATATAACTAGTGTCGCCCACTTGCACTGCAGATGACAGAAAGCACGAACAACCACGACCCTGTTGTTGGATTGAGGTTATTTGTAAGTTACAGCTCTTGGTTAACTCCTTTTCTTTTTGATGCCTTTTTAATGAATAATTGGAGTCAATCATCCATGTCAAGGAGTCTATATTATCTTATATGCTATAAAATTACGAATGATTTCTGTGAAGAGATCTTTAGATGTAGCATTAATTATCATCTGTTCAAATAAAATCACAAGTTTTTTTTTTTTTTTTTTTTTTAATATCACTTGGATTCTTTGTTCATCTCTTCTATTCTCATGTCCTCTTTAAGCATGCAACCACTCGCTTCCTCTGCTTGGATTTTTGCAATGATCTGAAATAAATAAATCTCTCATGGACCTCTTGCAGAATGCTAACCGGTGGCCTCCCTTCCTGACCAAACTTCCCAGCCTGAATCTTTATGTTCATCGCTATCACATACAAGTGGAGGCCAACCATGACACCTCTTCTTCATGGAAATTGACAGATGGATAAAATCCCATTCCTATCTTCCTTTTTCTTATCTTCTCTCGTGTGGTGAAACTGTGAACAAAATCACCTAAGAAAAGATGAGCTGATTGTTAAGTACCTCTAGAAAGAGCATATCAGTGCGTTACTTTTTAGGGGGATAATTTTGCTATTTCATCTTTTCATTAGGAATATTGAAAAAAAGGGCAAATGCTTCATTTAATTAAAGTCCAAGTTCTTTTACAAGTAATTTATTCACATGCTAGCTTCTAAGTTCTCGCTTAGCCTCTTCTGTAAAACGACCTAATTCTCTATCCTCACTCGTTTCACCCCCCCCCCCGCAATGATGTCTGACAATAAGGATATACAGTTTAGCAGTAAAAACAAAAAGAAACAATCAACTACCTACCCTACTAAGTTCACACAGGTCCATATTATCTATATTTTTTATATCTATGTTGCGTATCGAAGCACCAATGAATTTTTGTACAGAAGCAATAATTTATCTTGGATTTTAGTGGGTCAACCCGGGCCGAACCTTTTTTTTTTTTTTTTTTTTAAGCACCTCATCTGAGAACACAATTTAAAAGTTAGCAGAACTATCAAAAATTTTGATCAAGAAGCAATAATATCCCTTGGATTGTAGTTGATCAATCCTGGTCAAACATATTTTTGGGAACACTTTAACCAAGAACACAATTTAAAAGTTTGCAAAACTTATCAAAATTCAGTAGAATTCATTGGCAACCCAATTTAAAGTTACAGAACCGGGACAAGAAGAAACCTAGACCAAATCGGGGGTTAGGACAGGATCAAATCCAAGTCACCGATATCTAGATATTTTATCAAATTAATTAGTTGGCAGCCTACTTTATAGCAGCATGGCATGGTAAATTCTTTCTCTCTCTCTCTTTCTTTCTCAGACACAAAAATTGAATAACATTTTTTATTGTCCTACAATCAGAACGAAGTTGGTGATTCTTGATCTTCTTGTTGTGCCTGGCATGCTGTAGTTTTATTCCTTTGGTCAGCTCAACATGCATTTGTACCTATAATTCAAGTAGCAATGGTAAGGTCGAGGTATACTTTTATTTTTCAAACTTTCACTCAAAAATCATATTAGTCGTGAAACTTTCAGTTTATTATTATTATTTTTTAAAAATATTGCATTTTGATTTCTTATTATATGAAGTTAATTAAAATTAATAAAATAATTAATCTCTCTCTAATATATATATATATATATATATATATATATATTATCATTTGAGCACTTAATAATTTATTATATGGTAATCTGTATGTTTATGTTAGCTATTTTATTAATTTTAATTAACTTTATGTAATAAGATGTTAGGGATGCGATATTTATGAAGTATAAAGGATTAATTTATAATGATGAAAAGTTTGAGGATCAAAATGAAAGTTTGCAATGAAAAATATATTTTGGGCTAACAAAGGAGTTGCATGCGGTTGAGTTGGAACATGCCGACCCACCAGATAAAGGTTAGCGAGGTCACGATCTTTCCATCACAACAAGGCACGATGGGCACAAATGCGACAAGGAAGCGGCGCTCAGCTGCCAGGCCCCACTCGTCCACCCACCGACCAAACTTAACTAAAGCGCACCCCCGCCATCCAAGTCAAAAAGTGGTAGCTGGAACCAAATGGCATCATATATTGCTATGATTATCGGCAAAGCTTGGACTGGGGTGCCTCCCTTAACATATCACCACCACCAATCCACATCGTTGTCAGGTTCCATGAATCCGGTCCCTCTGATCGCTTTCCGTAACCAAATTTCCAGTCTCCAACTCCTCTTTGTGATCTCACAGGTCACAGCCCACAAAGGCACTTGTTTTGTCCTCATTGTGGAGGCTAGCAAGGTCGGAATCTCCCATGCTCAAGCGCAGAGAGAGAGAGAGAGAGAGAGAGAGAGAGAGAGAGAGAGGTCGGTTGGTTATGGAAACAAAGAATGGCCCATGCTCTTGGTTATCCTCCTATATTGAGAGAGAGTAAAAGGCCCCCAAGACATTAGCAGAGTGAATTAGATTTTTAAATTAATAAATCTCAGCTCAGTTAATTGGCATCTCTTTTTACATGAGTTTGAGATTTGCATCCTACTGATTGCATCCCTATCATAAATTTTTTTTAAATGCTCTCCAATAATTAATTTAATAAAAAAACATTTAATTCTAGATCTATTTTATATTCATTCACTTATTATTTCGGATGGATTCGACAGACATTTAACAAAAGTTGCATGGCATTATATTTAGTATTTATTTATTTATTGCTTTTGCATGAATAAGTATGTAGTTATAATAATATTTTTTTTACCTTTATTTTTAAATAATTTTATTATCTTTGGTATTTTTAATTTATGACTATACTATTTTCTTCAAGATTTTTTTTTGATGTTCTCTTTGCAGGAATAAAAAGTGGATAAAAAAAAAATTGGATTTATTCTTGCATTAGAATTTAATATTCATATCTATATCTATCAAATAAAATCAAATATGGATATAGTTAGATATCTCTATGATTCTTATCCAAATATCCAGGGTCACTTATAATCAATTTAATTTTATATAACACTCATATATTTTATAAAAAGATAATCAGTCATATTAACAAGGTTCTGATTTGAATTACTTTCTCTTTAGTAATATATTTGATTTGATGACCATAAAATTTAATCATTGGTTTGTATCTCGATAATTAACTTGTATCTATACATATTAATTTTTTTTAAAGAAAAATATTATTGGCTCTAGATGAATTTCTCTTGGAATGGACCATGCTTAGCATTAATCTATCTTTTCAAATTCCTTGAATCAAGCTTCTAGTCAAATTTCTATTGTTAAAAAAAAGGAGCAAGGAAATCAGTGTTTGTCTTGATTTTATGTTTTTCTACCCTCTATTTTGTCTCTAGCTTTCGACGCTTCTTCTTATATAGCGTACTTGTGCAGTGTGCAATATCGATGCTACCCTCCGGACTCTTCAACCGCACGCCATGGCTGAAATCAATGAAAGGCGGCAAGAAAGAGATAAAATTACGATAACGAACAGCGTGCAGAGATAATCCACCCGGTCCAAACAAAAAGCCTTAATTCCGTTACTTCCGCCACGCTGCCTGCTCGCGGGTCCGGACGCCTCCGACCTCTCTCGGTTTGACGCCGTTCCAACCGTCGGATCTCCGTCCACCTACTCCGCCCCCTCCATCTCGTCCGTCCGTCTTCTCTCACCGCCTAACGCGCTGCCGTGACCCCAGCTGAAACGTCCCCGTCGGCAGCCGTCACATGACGTCGGGCCGCCACGTCGAGACCGGCTTTGTCGGCGACCGTCTTCGTGGCGGCCGCTCCGACCGACACATGCCATCCCAGGTCGCAGGTAACGTCCCTTGAGCTTCCATATTGGCCGTCGTGAGTTGTTAACGGTCACCGAAGCCTCCCGTTGCTTTACATGAATGGATGGTCGGCTGCTCGATTTTATCTGTTAGTTGACCGGTCTCCCATCACAAGTCGTAATACGATGAAAATATGAATATTATTTCACATCTTCAAACATTATATCTAAAAAACTATTATCATAACTAACAGTATTATTATAATAGCCAATGACTTCATCTAGACATGTTTAAACAAGTAATTGTTGTTATTGGAAACTAATGTTTAAAAAAATACACGCACTAATACCAAAAAGAAGAAACGTTTGCATTATCTAGAGATCTCAACATGGTAGAAACGTTGCTCTGCTGTACTATCATATGATTCATTGATCTTAGATATTATAATAAAATAGAATACTTAAATTTCTTATACACCATCTCTAAAATAAATAATTATAAAATATAAATTTGTGCAAAGTAGCTTTTATAAAAAATAGAAGAAAATTTATTTTACATAAAACTCATTTTTTTTTATTTTACATAAAACTCATTTTTTTAGTCTTAAAACTTGTCGATTTAATAAAATGGACTTATAAGTAAATATTTTTATAAAATTCTTTTTTTTATTTTAAGAAATTTTCTTGATTCATCAAACTAAAATATTATCGATATTTTTTAAAAAATAATTATAAGCTACGTAGAACATAGTTTTAATTTATAAATCGTTAATAAAAGATTTTTAAACTAGTCCATAAATTCTATGTTAGCGGTTTGTATTTTTCCAATAAATAGACGGACGTCATTTTGTCACAAGAGGACAAAGCGACAGATGGCATTATAATTGAGCCGGCCGTTACGACAATAATAACGGCGTCATTGGGAACCTTTGACTCTCTCTCTCTCTCTCTCTCTCTCTCTCTCTAGTCCTCTCTCTGGGATCGGATAAGCCATCCCACAGCGATCGAATCACACGTGCTTCCACTTCCCCCGTTATAAGTACCCACCTCCCCGACCGCACATAAGAAAGAGTTATATCAAAAATTATAAGGAGGAGAGAGATAGAGAGGCCAAGCTCTCGCCTCTCCGTTCCGCCGATCGATCGAAAGAGATCGAGATGGAGGAGGAGTCACCGTCTCCGCCGCCGGCGAGGAAGAACGGCAAGGACCGGCCTTACCGCGGGGTCCGGATGCGGAAGTGGGGCAAGTGGGTCGCCGAGATCCGCGAGCCCAACAAGCGCTCCCGGATCTGGCTCGGCTCCTACTCCTCCCCCGTCGCCGCCGCCAAGGCCTACGACACCGCCGTCTTCTACCTCCGCGGCCGCTCCGCCCGCCTCAACTTCCCCGACGAGCTCGCTGTCGACGCCGACGCCGACGCCGCCATGTCCGCCGCCCTCATCCGGAAGAAGGCCGCCGAGGTCGGCGCCCGGGTCGACGCCCTCCACGCCTCCGTCCCCACCGCCCCGTCCGCCGCTGCCCGCTCGTCCGGCGCCGACCGTCGCCGCCGCCCGGCTTATAAGAGGCCGGACCTCAATCAGAAGCCCAGCCCCGAGAGCTCCGACGAGGACTGCGAACTCTTTGGCTAGTCGGATTCCGATCCTCCTCCAAGGCTCGTGATGATGATTTTATATAAATATACAGTTTCGTTTATTTCTTTTTGTTTGTTCAGAGTTTTTTTTTTTTTTTTTTTTTATATCTTTAGGTTTTTTCTAGATGGGGGTTGAGAGGCCTTAAAGGCTAAAGGTTGGATAGAGGAGAAAGGAAATAGAGTAGCATAGCCTTGGGATCGGTTGGGAAGTTGATGATCCCATGGGATGGGGTGGTGAAGGGAGTTATCTGTTTATGTGTAAATTAAAGAGGATATATCTATCAACAAGAACAAATCAAAGAAGGTTATGATCTTTTCCTTGCTATCTGGTACCTTGAGGGTGAAAGAATGATCAAGAGTAGTTTTTTTTTTTTTTTTAATTACTTTAATGTTTACCCCTTCTTTTATGTGTAAGATATTGTGTGCGAGGTGATAAGGATGGCCTCCAGAGATGCGTTTGAATGCGTCGAAACTTGAAGGGCAAGTTTCTTGTGGTACAACTTTCTGTTGGACCTAAACACAATCCCTTCTATTTTAGGCCATCAAAAAAACAAAAAAACAAAAAAAAAAAAAGCAATTGATTATGTTCGTTCCATTGATGATGTCCAAAGTCTAAAGGCTGAACGACTATAATTGTTTGCCTCCAAAGTGTAAATTTTAACAGAAATACTTAATTAACCTGATCTATGTATGGTTTGAAAATATTAAAACCTATTGAATTATATTGAATGGTTATGTTCTTTGGTTGTGTTCAAAGATATGACAGATTAAAATCCAAGGCTTGTCTTAATCTATTTGTGTAAAATATAAATGATTGATTCTCAATTCTCTCATGCATAAGATATAACTATAATTTTTTTTTTTTATTCATTCAAGCTGAAAGCTATGAAATTAGGAAAGAAGCATGCTAATATTAACATATGAGAAGTTCAGAATTAAAGCTTGGTCTTATTCGATGATTGTCCAAGTCAATTGTAGTTCAACCATACACTGCACCCGCTTACAATGACATGGGAGACTATTGGCATGCACATATCAATCCAAACATTAGAACATATGCACCTAAGCATGAAGAAATATTTGACATTAGCTTTGATATTGCCATCCAACTTTATGTCAATTTTAGTCAGATCAAAAACTGAAGTCAACATTGTATTGGTCGGTGCATGATTGCTGCTATAAAAACATGGCTTCTCTCCTGGTTATCTGCATAAGAACATAATAGTTAGCCTTAACAAGCACCTACCAAAAAGAAATCGAGCCTTCTAAGTGTTAACCAAATCAATCAGCCTAATTTGGATTGACCTATCACCCTCAAATAGCAATTGCTTGTGTGACTAGAAAGGATGATAGAGGGATGGCATGCCACCCTATCATGCAACGAAGTGCATCAAGGGACATTATGAAAATAGTATCAATTTCTATATAGAGGCTAAATATGGAACAAACTCATGCTACTCATAAATAAAGGCTTTATTAGAACTTGCTAAGATTAGCTAAGCTCTTCCTTTTTTTTTTTTTTTTTTCCCTAGAGAGAGGGAGATTTACTAGCACCATAATTAGTTAGGTTCCAATACCTACGCTCTTTCTTTTTCTTTTTTTCTTTTTGTTTCTTAAAGAGAGATCTACGAGCATCATGATTAGCTTCGTAATCAAGATTTGAATGCCAAATCTTTAATTATTAAGCAATAGGTATGACTATCCAAACAAATCAAAGTTTAAAGTCAAGTTTTAAATTAAAATCTTAAGTGAAGTTTATATTTGAAAATAAGTTAAATGCGAAGTTTTGGATAAAAAAAGAGAGTCCATTGGTTCTATGATTTTAAATAAATACTTTTCAAAACAGTAGAATAAAAACCCTAAATAATGCGATGGATGAATGATCAATTTTTTTTTAAAAAAATTTCTTTCAAAAAGATGAAAAAGAAAATAAAAAAATATATACTTAAGAAAGTTAAGGACTCAAAAACAATCAAAAATGTTAAAACACAAACCATGCAGTGAAACAAATAAATAAATAAATAAATAAATACACAACTTTATTTTCTTGACAATTTGATTCAAAGCCTGACATACTTTAGAGTAGTAGCCCAAACAACCTTGTATAAGGTGTGGGGAATCAGGCAGGGTTTGGACATTGAAGTGAGATTAAAATGATACCAATTTGGCACAAACATGTTTATTGTATAGTTCAAAAATTCAATTATGTTATCATCGTTTTATTAAACATATAAATCTAATTCGATAAGAAGAAGCATCATGTTAATAGAAGCATCATCGTATTAATAGAATTGGAAGAGTCAAATATTGCAGGTGACGTGCACAAGAGAGCATCGGTTGAAAAAGAAAAAAAGAAAAAAAAAAAATAATAATAATACTCCCGGTCCCGAATAAGATCATAAATAAAAAAGCTACATCCTTTTTCCTCTCCTTGCACTAAACGGTCAAGTTCCAAATCCCCACCTCCTCCCCTCTCCTCGGTGTGCCCTCTCTCTCGCTACCCTGCCTTGTCCGAAAGAGAGAGAACGAGAGGGGCCGGAAAAAGTGCCAGGGGAAGAAGAAAAGAAGAGCGGAGATAGAGACGAGAGGGAAAACAATGGACTCTCTCCTCCTCTCCGACGCCCTTCTCCCCTCTTGCTCCCTGGGTGGTTGGGCTCCCTCCCTTCCCCTCCTCCGCCGAGGAATCGTTCCGACCCCTCGCCCCGCCGTCTCGCGGCGGACCGTCAGATTGGGTTTCGCGGCCTCCGGCAGGCCGTCCGCCATGGCCAAGAACGGGGCCTTGATGACCGATTCCATGTCGGTTAGTGACATCCGTTCCCTCTTATCTACCCCAGAGTTCAATTCATGCCGTGATGATAAATTTTCGTTTTTCCTTTTGATTTTTTTTTTTTTCCTGAACTGCCTTCCTTGAAAATTATCTTTAGTGGTTGACCTAAATTTGTGTTTTTAGTATGACTCTGTGGTTCAGATGATAGCACTATATCGAATATCTAGTCCAACTGACCCTTGATTTTTTTTTACTGTAAGATAATTCCGGATCGTGTAGTTAGGTAATCTGTCTACAGCTGTTATACATATGCTGAAGAACAACCTAAGTGAGTTGGTAGTGATATGCAGTATTAGGAAGGGGTGTTTTGTCAACCTCTGAATCCTCAGATGATGTACAGGGATCTATCAAGTGAGTATATGATAGCAGATTGGTGAAATTCTAGTTTACAGAAAGGCAGAAAATGTGTGTGCGCCAAGATTGCGAGTAAACCCACAGGCTTGGTCATCAGCTTTAATTGCTGCTACAAATGCTTTTTGATATATTGAAGTTCAAGAATTGTGTTCATCAATAGTTTTATTATCTTTGTAAAGAAGGCATCCTGTGAAGAATGGTGGGTATGTACCTGGCTTCATCATACTTTGCAGAAAATTAGTGATAATGTTGGTTGCTTCATTGATTTAACTTCTTAAAATAGAGATTAGGGGATGATCTGAGTCAATAGATGGCATAGCAAAGATGCCAGTTGTGCATAGGTATATTTAGGGGGGAGAAGATCGCATATGGGGATCTACAAGTAAATTACATGAAGAAAAGCATTTTTATAACATGATTATATGGGTTTGCTAGCAAACCACCATGTAGTTGGCAATAGAATGGTTATCATCTTGTGAGCAATTGTTTCAGCATATAAGCTCCTCACACCTTGATTAAACTAAATACTCCCCGTTGAGTTCTGTGATGCTTAATATAGCTTAATGTTGATTCTTGATCTCACAGGCATAATTACATGGTATGAGTACCTTGCCTGCTGGGAAAGAAATAATGATCAAGGAAGGAATTGTTGCCAATGGGCTAAATGCGGTATGTGACTGAGGGTGCAGGGGTTTGCATTTACCATGGGTTAGAAGAAAAGCTGCTTAAAGAAATTTGTGCCATTAGATATTCATGTTTACTGCACAACTGGATCGTAGGATTAATATTTATCCTGTTCTCTAGGGAGACATACAGCCTAGCAGCGTCATTTCAAAGGATGGTACTTATTTCTGATTTGTTTTCAAACACTGTGTACGTATATGGAATTCTATGTGAATCACAAAATCATCCATCATTGGCAACCGAACAAAGACTTAGCATCTGTTTAGTGCTTAATGTCTCCACATACCTGGGTATGAATCTTTGCATTATAATACTCAGATTGGAGACTAGTGCAGCTGAGAGACATTTTTTGGGATCAAAGCTGACTATTTTACTTTGCCATTTTTCTCTGTGATCTTGCCGCAACTACCACAAGGGGAAATGAATGTGAGAAATGATACATAACCAGGAGGCAGGAAAAGGTGCTCAAAAAAAAAATCCAATGTGCATGGTGCATGAAAATCATTTAAAAATATATGAATATAACAAAGAAATCAAAAGAAAGAAAGTAGTCATTTTGAAGCCTTTTTTATTTAATTATCACTCATTTTCTCCCTTTCATAAAATAGAAAACTAAATCTACCATGGCAGAGAGGGCTTGTTGTCATCGTATCTTTCACAAGAGGATAGATACCAATGCAATACTTAACTTACAGAAAAAAAAATAAAAAGGCCAAGACAGCTATTGCAATCTTCTTATGTCCCACTTTTTCACTGGCACCAAACAAAATATCGTAGCGAGGAGCTTTAGTGAAGTTGTATATCAGGTAGGTAATGTTTTTCTTCAAAGAACCTTTCTGTCTCTCTTCTTTTCCCTTATCTGTTGAAACCCCTATTGGAGTGCCCTTGTGTCCTATTTAATCCCAGGGTTTGGTGAAACAGGAATGCAGAAGTAAAAGCACAACCTTTTACCGGCTGTAAGTAACCATATATAAAGTTTATGACTTATCAAAAGCAAGAATTTGCTTTCCCATGAGACTCCCATGTGATTTTTATCCATTTCCAGCATATTTCTTAGTAATTTTAGACTTGATATCCGAGTCTGATGTGGTGGCGGGCATTGGATGCTTGAGTTCTCTTGGAGACTCAAATTGGTGTTATACACAACCCACTTCACATCCGTTTCCTGACTCAGTTTCCTGATAAATTCTCGTTAGAGTGGGAAACCTGTTTGTCAGCATCTACAGATTTTACTAAATGACTTTCATTTTTCAAGTTGAATCTATGCATGCTGATATAATATAGTTAACATGGGTCTTCTTTTTTTGATATGCATGGTTTGTTGGTTTGCAGCAAAGTGATGGTGTTTATACAGTTGGGGATTTTATGACTAAAAAGGATAATCTATATGTTGTAAAGCCTACAACTTCAGTTGATGAAGGTACTGAATAGTATGTTACTTTGCATCTTTGTAGATTTAACTAGTTGCTTATAGCATATGTTCTTCATGATGTCAATAGCACTGGAGATGCTAGTGGAGCATAGAATCACTGGCTTTCCTGTGGTTGATGACGACTGGACATTGGTGAGTACTTTTTTCTTTTACTTCTTTTTACTAAGTTTTTTCTCCTCAGACGCTTAAATGTAACTCTTACAAAACTTTACTGTTGTAAGTGATTCTGTAGTTGAACTTTGCCATCACTGAACAATTTTATTTCTATGCACTTCATTATTGACATGATCGTCATGGGTATACTATAGTTATACAGACATTGGAACTTTTTGTTTAATTTTTCAAATCACTCTCTCTCTCACCTGCAGTACTAGATGAACTCTATCATGAATATGTGAAAATAAATGGCTATATTAAGAATTTGGTGATATAAATGAACTATATCATTAAAATATGTGGAACTAAACTGTTTCTTCTTATGTTGCACTTGAGGAGAAATAAGGCAACTGGGATATACACATGCATAACTTGTGGAGGTATGTTGATGGGAGGTTGGTACACTGGCAAGGCCCACCGTGGGGGGGAGGGACTCAAGGGGACTATTAAAGATGGATGGGAGCGGCACGTATTTATTTTTTCCTTTTATTTGTGATTCTCTTATTGCTAACATCATTTTTGTCTTTTCATAACACTAAGCCTCTACTTTTTTTTTGTGGGATTCTGAACCAAAGCACTAGTCCTAAAATATAGAGTGATTCCATTTTTCCTTGTGTTTAATCTCCTGAGACACTTGAGATGGTTGAATGTTTGATAGATGGACAACTTAAAATGAGTTTTCATTATATATAATATTAGATGGTATGAGGAATAACTTTACAATCATGAAGATAGAGGCTTTTCATGGGAGAGGGTTGTCCCAGTTTCTCTACAAAACATGATGCCCCATTATCCTACGCCATCCTAGAAGCTGTTCCTATTGAGCATTCTGATAGATACGCTCCATCTCTCCCTTCTTTTTGTTATTTGTTTGCTTTCTTTTCTTTACTTCTTTCTTTCATTTCTTCTTTCATTTCTTCTTTTCTTTCTTTCTTCTTCCTTCTTTGTTTTCTTGCTTTCTTTTTCTCCTTCTTTCTTTCCTTTTTTTCTTTATTCCCTTCTCGTCTTTCTTTTTTTCCTTCATTCCTTACTTTCTTTTTCTCATTCTTTTTTTTTTTTCTTCTTCTTTCCTTTCTTTTTCCCTTTCTTATTTTGTTTTTTCTTTCATTTTCTTCTTCTTTCCTCTTTCTTCTTTTTTCCTCATGTGAATGGGTTTCAGAGTCCAACCTCTTGCTTGGTCCTATTTTCTCACAAGAAAGGGACAGGATGTTCAAGATGCCTTTTGTCCCGCTGGAACTTAAAACATTGATGAAGACTAAAGGATCAAGCCATGAATAATTTCTCTATGGCTTGGACCATCATGGTGGTTCTTTGGCTTTTTTTGCTTATTTCCAATTTTATGGATTGCATTCATTATTCTCATCTTGTTGTATTGCACATTAGATGGTCGGTCATAATTTTTAGTTTTTCTAGAGCAAATGAAGCATGCCAAGTTTGATTATGATTTGAATCTACTTCTGTCAGCATATTTTTTCACTTTACTAAGTAGTTTACCAACTTTGTTTGCAAAGACTCATAGTCAATTTGTTTAAAATGTTTCAAGGTCAAACTCCTAATCTATGATTAGCCATTGAGTCATATGAGAGAAGAATAAGGGTTTAGAGCCAATTATAAGTGTTTAAATCTAAATGCCTTTCCAAACCATCAGAAAAATATTTAATTCCTTGCCAGAAACTTATATTAACTTCATAGATAATAGGTTGAAGGAGGTTGAACCTTTCTTCCCAATGGGTTTTTTGATGTGTAAAGATTTTTGTGGCTTGCAAGATTGAAAAGGGATCTTTGATGAGGTTTTCTTGAGATCACATTAGGAGTATATCAGTTGCTTTTGATGGATGGTTCTTCCTTTGATATTGTAACAAAATTAGGATGTGTATGTTGGTACATGTTTTAGAAATATCTCGAGATAGTTTGGGAGGACTATTTGTGGTTTGTAGGGTCATCATGTCTATACTTGCTTGATGTGGACAAGTAACAAGGGATGATGCTGATGTATGATGATTGATGAAATTTGATAGCTGAAAAATTAATTTCTGAAAGTTTGCTTCTTTTATGTTTATGGAAGGACACATAGAGAAAAAGCATGTGATTGAGGGGTTTCCTGGCATCTTTGATTTATCTTAGAGCTGCATCTGTTTGGTGGATGGCCCACTGCATGTTGGCAACTTGTATCCTATTACAGCATGCCTTCCCTAATCTTATTCTTGCTTTAGAGAAAGGTCATGTTTGCTTGTTACACAAACACACACAGACACACAAAGAGAGAGAAAGAGCAAAAATAAAATTATTGAGAAATATTTTTTAATTGATGGCACTATTGGTTAGATCTATTGAGTTTTTTAACCGAACTTCATGGGAATATCAGCCATATATTTAGGTTGTTTCCATTCATGTTGATGCTGACATAATAGTGAGCATTTAAATTCTCAATTTTCCTTGATTGATGTGATTTTTCAATAAAGGTGTCATAACATGACAGTTGCTTATTGCAATTTATAATGGTGGTGGTGGTGGTGGTAGAAGAAGAACATAGTGCCAACTAAGCTGGTAAAGTTCATAAAGTTTGTATCAGGGGACTTGGGTTCTAAACCTACCTTCTTTAGGGTTTAGAGGTTAGGGGTATTTGAGAGTCCATTTTAGGGGCCTCTTATCATAGAACTAAAGCCAGTAAAGTAAAATCTTGTCCAATTGAATGGAAGCTGAATTTGTTGTCTAGCTTTACTGACAAAGGTGCGGTAAAAAACTCATGTGCCATTCTATGCTCTAGGATGCTTTCTCATGCAATATGAGTTATCAAGGTTTTAAATACCTGTGGAACAATGGTGCATCTCACTGTCGAAGTGTTGGATTGGGGCACCATCCCAAGTTTCTGGACAGGACATGTTAGGAAATGGGCCACCACAAGACAGTAACCATCCTGAGTCTTGGTACACAAGAGTCTCATTCCACGGAAAAACCTAGACAGCCCCCTCCCACAGTATTTAAAACCTTGTGAGTGATTGATTGCTTGATAACGAAACTCACAAAACCTTGGGGCACGTAGAAGATCATTTGATGAATTGTCTAAAAGTTTGGAACAAGAGTACGGCTATGACAGTGATGACGTTTTGGAGTTAAGTGTTGGTCATTATCTTGTGACATGATGAAACATGTATCATTAACTCTTGCTTTGTAGCATCAACTTTTCTCATTAGTTTGTTTTTGATTATTCAACTTATCTCAGCCTTCCTTCTGGGTGTTGTCATGTTAATTTTCAATTATCTGTGCACTTTGAATGATTACTTACCAAGGGCGGTCCTTTTTCCTCCTTGCAGGTAGGGGTGGTTTCAGATTATGATTTGTTAGCACTGGACTCCATATCAGGTTTCTATCGAAACTTTTCTAATTATTGTGGATCTTTTGTTGGTCAATAGCATTTATATCTTTTGCAGTAAAGTCGGCCATCTACTTTATATTGGATACCATTAAACACAGTAGCACATTTTTCTAACTACTGAATTAGTGAACGATAACCTCATTGAAGTTTCTATCAGGAGCATGGCTCTTCATTGGCAATTCTCTTTTAATTCATTTTGTCTACAGTTCATAGCAAATACCGATGTTAATTGTGTTGGAGATTTGATCATCCTTGATGATTAATTTCTTCATCACATTGCCTGTTCTCATCTCCTAGTATCCTCCATAAACAATGAATGACTGCATTGTTCATACTTAATAGATCAAGCATTGAATTTCTGTCTGTCAACTGTCACATTTAGAATTCTGGCAAGATCTTTTGTCAAGATTGTCAAAATTAGAGCCTAGGTGCCTGCAGAGGCTGAGCTGCCTGGGCAGTTGCTGTTTAAGCAACTTTATATAGAACTAATATTAGAAAATCACACTCTTTGTTTAGCAGTTTTGGTTTTCTGTGACCTACAGAAGCTACATGGGAATGAAAAAAAAGACTAAATTTGTTACTTTCCTGAACCAAAAAAACCCTAACCTTGCCAGATCCATCTCTCTTCTCTCTCTTTCAATGCAAGTTAGGGCAAAGAGCTGCCTGCTACTCCTCTAGTTGCCACCCCCGCGGTGACCACTGTCAGCCCTTTAGTAGCCTACTGGCTCCTATCTAACCACCCAAAAAGGTAAGCCTGCATTTGATTTTTGAAAATATTTTCTGTTTTCATTTTCTATTTTCATTTTTTGTTTTCTAATCTCGAGAAAATACGTTTGGCAAGTGTTTTTGTTTTCTATTTTTATTTTCATTATAATCAACACTTTCTAAAAGGATAGGTGAAAAAAAATTAAAGATAATATTTTTCACTCTTATGGTTTCAAGTTTTTTAGCCTTTGTTTTTTTATTCTCCTCTTTGTTTTGATGAAAAATAATGAAGATATCTTTGAACTGTTTTCAGTTTTCTACTATTTTAGAGTTATATTCTTTGAAAAATTGTTTTCATTTTCATTCATCAAACACGTTTTCACAGCTATTTTCTGTTTTCTATGAAAATGAAAATAGAAAACAGGGCTGTTTTTAGAAACCAAACACATCCTAAGGTTTTTGCCTTTTTCTTCTGCCAATGTGTTTTGCTTTTTTTCTGTTTCTTCAATTCTCTTCTTCCTATTTCTTCCGTTTTTCTTCCCTCTTCTTCTTTCTCTCTCTTTCAAAGGACCTATTTCTTTTTTCCCTCCTTTTTCCACCCCTTTCTTATTTTTCCTGTCTTTCATTGTTTCTTCTCATCTAGTCCTCTTCTTCCTTTTCTCCCTACCCTTTCCTTTCTTTCTCACGTTATTTACCTTCTTTTTTGTCCTTATTTTGTTTTTTTTTTCCCTCTCTTTTACACCTATTTTTCTTCTTTTCATTTTCCTCTCATTTTCATTTTCTTACCCCCCCTGTTTTTGTTTTTTATTTTTTCTCAGGATTTTTCTCTGTTTTCCCTTGTTGCATTTTCTTAATTTTTTCTATGTTTGTTGCTTGATTCCTCTCATCTTATTGCATAATATAATGCTTATTGCTTGTTTGTTAAGTACATTGGACGAAAGGGAGGAACTTGGCTCAGACAAGAATGCTGGAGATGTTATCATCTGTGGCCGATATAACATAAGTAATGATTATGATTATCTTTATGATCGTGATCATGATTACTGTTATGATTATGATTATGGTCATGATTGTGGTCATGGTTATGGTTGTGATTATGGTTATGATTATGATTGTGGCGCTAATGGTAATTGTGATGGGGATGGTGATGGTGATGGCTTAGATTATTAAGCCAAAGAAGAGTGGACACTAGAGGAAGATCCGTGGACCATTGGATTGAGGGATTAAGAATAATATAGTTTTATCTTTTGACTTATGAGCTTTAAACTTTCATTTGGACACTTGTCAACTGTAGGGATTAGTGAAACATGTAGTGACCATTAATAACAAATATATATGCACAATTTCTTGGAGCTGTTGGTGATTGAAATAGATTTATACAACTATGCAAATGATTTTAGAATGTGAAACCAAGCAAACAACATCCAATTGATTTGCCCGGCCTTGTCCGTATGAATGTTTTGTGTAATCAAAGAGATCCAGGGCTAAAGGAGATCAAAGAATGTTACCTTGAGCATTCTTTTTGTGTAGTCAACATGGTCTGCTCACATTGACAAGCCTACGAAGGAGGATTAAGTGGTGTTATTGGTATACTGAAGAGCATGTGAGTAATGGCTGAAGATATACCTCCCACATAAGGTGGAGAATGTAATGCGAGCCCTGTACCTTTACCAGAAAGCAAAATAAAAATAACAAATAGCTTCCCCTATCCTTAGGAGTAAAGTCTTCCGCAATTTTTTAACAAATCCTGGAAAGTAACACAAGTAAACTGATAGCTCATCAGTATTCTTTCCTGTATATGTCAAGGCATCCTTCTGTCTCTTTTATGATGGAAATGTCAATGCTCTTATTTATGAATTAAAACAAGAACTGAACTTTTACTCATTTTAATACTTTGTACTGTCTTGTTTGTTCTTTTGTGCTTAGGGAGTGGACGGTCTGATGCAAGCATGTTTCCTGAGGTTGACAGCACGTGGAAAGTATGTGAGAATTTTTGTATCCATGTCATATATTTGTGGTTTAGTATTGATCTTGTGCTATTAATCTACCTTTTATATTTCCAATGATGTATGATTTTTACCCATCAATAGAACAAGGGAAAGAAAAATGTGGTTCATGAGAAAAATTAACTTGTTTTAGCAATAAGATTTCCCTATTTCTAGCAAGCCTTTTATAACATTTAATGTTTATAAATTATATCATTATTACTTGTGAATTGGAGAGGTGGTTAGTGATATTTATTTTGAAGGGGGAAAAATCCTTAGTGTCTTATCGGCACTGAGTGTATCTGAGACATGAGATAAGAAATAAGAAGGATATAATTAATATATCTTATATTTATTCTATCCTTCCTCTTCTTATTGGCATTGAACGTATCAGTTAAGATAATCATGATCAAGGTGTGGATACTTTTTTAACAGAATCAAGACTTTTCAAGAGGATGCAATTGATTTAAATGCATATCTAGAAATAGGAGTGTAGCGAATATTGAGAGTCATGACAGAAACTAGTGAATAAGGTGTCATCTTGACATCACTTTCATTTTTTTATGTTTTAGAAACATGAAAATAAAAATTTTATTTCTGTTTTATCTTAAATCTTTAAAAATATAATCATGTTTAGCTTAGTCAATTTTTTTTTAAGAAACATAAATATGATGATGTTGGCCAAGGCAATGGTAGTGGTTGGTGGTGGAGACAAAGGAGGTGGTACTGGTAATGCTAGTGATAAAATGACATGAGGGCAATAAGAAAGGCAATGGTGGTGGTGGCAATGATAGTGATGGTGGCATGGTTGAGGTCATGATGGCAATGGCTGTGTGACAATGGTGATGAGGGTGGTGATAGTGGCTAAAGTAATGGTAGTAATGGTGAAGACAAAGGAGGTGATACTAGTTGCAGTGGAGGTGGTATTGGTAGGAGTGAAGTGATATGAGGATGATAGCAAAGGCAATAGTGATAGTTGGGTTACTTACAATATGGTGGTGGCGGTGATGATGGTGGTGGTGGTGGCATGGTGGAGGAAGCCATGGTGGCGGTGGTAGTGTGATAGAGGTCATGGGGGTAGCGGCGGTAGCGCTTATAGTGGCAGCAGTATGACAGAGGTAGTGGGGGTGGTGTTGTTGGAAACAATGGCAGCAATGATGGTATTGGAAATGATGGCAATGGTGGTGGTGAAGACAATGGCTACTTCAATGGTGATAACGAAAATGGTGGCTATAGTGGTAGCAACAATGATGGTGGTGAAAATGGTGTTGGTGGTGATGTTAAAAAAAAAAATGAGTTTCTCATTTTCAAGAATAGTGAAAATAAGAATTTATAATTTTCTTTTTTTAGAAATAAAAATAATAATTTTAAAAAATAAAAATTAAAAACAATAACACTAAACATATTTTTTTGCCTTGATTTCTGTGATTCTATTTTTAAAAAATAAAAAATAAGAAATAAAAGCAATGCCGATTAAGCTCTTAAATTCTAAGAGTTTTAATATAGACTTTGTGAGAAGAGGTTTAGCTTGCGAGAAATAGAATTGATACAGTTTGAAAGTTACCCATCTATCTTGGATTTTGTTGAACTTTTTTTATAGCAGTGGGAATTTAAGAAATTCCTAGAATTTATGAATTGTCTGTTATGTAGCGTAATTTATCATCTGAAGCAAGCTGAGAAGGTGAAACATTCAGTGAAGAGTAGCAGAATGAATGGTGGGAATCACTCAGCTATAGGTCACACCCAATGATACATGAGAAATAGCATATCTTAATAAATTATACTCTAAATTTTTTGAAGTTTTATAGCTTCTATTTTCTTAAAATTTGAAATCAATGTTTGATCTTATAAAACATTTGCTGATTCAAAAAATATATATAATTGACAAAATGACATGAATTTCAATATGGCCCCATGGGTTAGTTATGGCTGAAAAGCGAAAACTGACTTTGCTTTCAGATCGGATCCAGGTGCAACTGAAACTTTTGATTTTGGTTTTGGGGAATTCAGGCCAAAACTTGGAATTGGAGTTATGATCCATCAAATTTCAGGTCATTCTACATTGGTCAAGCGTCAGCCTCTGGCTTGGCTCTAGGTTTGTGGCCATTTCATCTTGGAAAAGAGAGGGACTTGAGGTCCATCCAAATGTGGAGCAACCTTTCAAGGTTGGCCTAAATTTGTTCGGATTAGTTACAAACACAAGGTCAATATGGTAATTGCATTGATCTCTAAAGCACAAAGCATATCAATGTAATACATATTCCCTTACAGAAAAGAGAAAAAAAAGAAGGTACTCACTCCCAGGTGCTGCTATCATATCAAGAGATCCAACTTTAGTGGGGTTCACATTAGATTGCATATACATTTTTGGAGCATCCCAGCAAGTCACAGCTCAGCTACAGTTCAGGATTACCATATCACTGTTGATATATAAATATGCTTATTTCAGAACGTTCTTATTTTCGTTACAGAATCCACCATGATTGGTGGAGTGAGATGATTCATTGGCTTATAATTTGCATTACTTTTCTCTGTGTGCATACCCCTTAATTATTATGCATAGTTTCATGCTGAAAAATTAACTCATAATATGTTCTACAATGTGCTCCAGACTCCTGATATTTATATGATTAATTTGCTGCAGACATTCAATGAGATCCAGAAACTGTTAAGTAAAACTAATGGTCAAGTTATTGGCGATGTGATGACACCTGCTCCCCTTGTGGTTCGTGAAACAACAAACCTTGAAGATGCAGCAAGGTCATAGATAGCGGACCCTAGTTTTAATAATTAAATTGCTAGCTAAAACTAAAACTGAACTGAAGTCATCTTCTCTGTTTGCAGGTTGTTACTTGAAACAAAGTACCGCAGGCTTCCTGTTGTTGACAGTGCTGGTAAATTGGTACGTGGCTTGAATCTCATCATACTCAGTCTGCACATTTTCACGTACTCTGTTCTGATATGTTTTCTGTATTGAAGGTTGGTATTATTACAAGGGGAAACGTTGTTAGAGCAGCACTCCAAATAAAACATGCTAGCGAAAAGAATTCTCAGGTATAAGATGGGAACAAGCTTAGGGCAGTCATTCTCAGGAGGTCATGCAAATGTTCAGTTCATCCAATTGCATTTTAATATTTTGGGAGATTCATTGCAAGCATACAATATGGAGAAATTGCACTATACCCACATCTTAATTTATATCATAACTTGGGTTTCTATGTATATGAATGACCATATATTTGTTTTATTTTTCTGGAAGATTCCGAAATTCTGAAATGAGGAACTCCTCTATTCTCTGTCATAGGCTGTCAGACATTGGAAGTACATTGTTTTCAAAGCCATGAATGAGAAATTTTCAGTTGTGCGGTTGTGAAAAATTCGTCATGTCATTTATTATCATCTGATTTTTCTTCCATAAACAGTTATATAGCTCATCTTGATGGCTTCTCTTCTCTCAAATACAAGTATTTTGCACTGAAGCCGCTGCTGGCTGTGAATGATGTACTGGAGCTTAGGTGGAATGACCGACTGTTGCAGGCAAGCAAATAAATGATAACTTGGAGATCTCTTCATTTTGTGTTCCATTTGTCCTCATAGTAAAACACTGCAGCATCGGTTGAAGAATATTGACAGCTAACCCTGCTAGTCCTTGTGGAATTTAATTTTGGATCTTGATGTCCCAAACTGAGCTGTCTAAGTGCATGTCTGGTGTTTTTTTTCTTTAAAAAGAAATACTTTGTATATTTTTGTGCAAAAAAGATTCTAAAGAAAATGTTCGAAAGGCGTTTTTAGAAGTTAGATTTTATCTAGCTTCTGGCTTTTTTCTTTTTTTCTTTTTTTGGTTTTTGGTGTGAGAAATTTTTTTAAATAATAGCAGCGATACGAAAACTGGAAATATGAAATGTGTTTTTCTGGGAGATGGAATATGAGCTCTCTCTTCATCTTCAACGAGGTGTGCGAAGAGTGATGGGTGGATTTTTGCAGAACAATCATAATAGCTTAAAAGTTATGTGCTTAGAGCTTGCCCCAGGGCAACGAATTGGGCTATGGGAATGAGCACCTAGTTCTGGAAAAGCACCATGAAAAAGTTGGCTACCAATCATTTTACTTTGAGCATGGTGTGGTTGCTTTCCGATCTCCTATAGCTAGCTGATGTCTGTTAGAAGTTTTATTGGAAGGATGGAGGGCGCTGCGATTCGGATCTTGAGGCTTCCGTGGTGGCATTGATTTGCTGGTATTTTTAATCTTTCTCCACTCCTAGGAGACCTCAATTTAAGAAAATACCGTCGTGGTACAAGAAGTGACAAAAATGTCACCTTTATCCATGCTTGGTGACACCGAAATCGTCGTCATCTATTGTTTCTTTATCTCAGTGTGTCTTAGCACTAGGTGTGGCTGTACTTGTGTGATTTGATTTTTTTTTTTTTTTTTCCTTACTTCCTTTTGGACTATAATGTATATATATATATATATATTTTTAAGCATGTGCCTCTATTCAGTCTTAATTGATTGATGGATGGATATCAACATCATTTTTATATCAATAAACAAAACGTATTCTAAAATAATAAATATAATTGTCACATATTACTCCATGTCCTGGACGCATCTGGAATGTAACATGATAGAGGTGTGATGGCCTTCGCTATGTGGGCCAACGGTAGCAAACTTGTCATCTCTACTACTTTTAATGGTTGTCACCTCTTACTTCCTACATGTTTTACTATGTCCATGTAATCCTGTATGCCATCATATGTTTCATTTTTCCTCTATCATATGTTTTTGAAATTGATAAAACTTCTTGTCTTCGTCCTTGGCAAACAGGTATGTGGAACTCATGACTTCCACCCAAAAACATCATATTAGAAAAAAATTTTTTTTTTTTTCCCCAACTTGTCACAGCTGCACCATGTCATGTCCTAGGTTCTATTCTTGATATTTTCATCTTGCATTATTGTGCACTAATGCCAGGAGACAACGCTTGTGGTTGCAAAGAAATAACATCTGACTCTCTAAGAACTAATATCATGGGGGAATGCTTGGTTGGTCGCACATGTCTCCACCGACAACTTATATTATCGCACCAAAATAAACGAAATATTTCTCCTCCTCTGCCCTAACTTGTTCGGTAGGAATTAGGTCGGATGATCTTCCGAGTGCAAACATCCCTGTCAAAGGACCAAGCCCATGGGGCCCAAACCCATGAAGACTGATTAATGGTGACACTGCCAGAGACTGGGATGAAGGGGATATTTACCTTATTGTAGGCCACCCCATTTCCTCAAAGGCTAAAAAAAAACACTGCTGCAACGTAGACATTACGAGACAAGCGACGCTATGTTATGCAATCATGAAGTGATTGAGGTGATACGATCGAGCCGCTTATTTCTGTAGCATAATGGAAAGGTAACAACCAAATCAAATCAAATTAAATCATAAATAAAACAACTCTAATATAAATTAATTATAAAAATCATTAATTTAAATCCAGTATATTTAGCAAACAAATCAGGATTTTAAATTTAAACTTTGATATATTTAATAAACAGATAATTCGGTATAACCTGCTTAACTTATTTATCAAACAGATAATAAGAGGCCTAATAACAAAAATGTCAGCTGCCAATCTATTTAACCTGCTAACCATTAATATAAATAAATTTAAATTTAAATTTATTTTTACAGTTGGGATATGTATATAAATGGATCTACGTGAAGGTTGCTTTCGTTTTGGATGCCACTGGATGTACCACCGATGGGAGTGTGGACGACCAGTAAACAGGGGAAGTGGAAGTCTAGGATTCCAGTTGGAACTCCGAAAAGGCAAAAGGCAGGAGGGAACGGGAGCGCGCATGCGCGTCTTCCTTCGCAAAGAGGAGCGGTACGAATTGGGCGCGTTAACTAAGGAGATGCCTTGCGGTTGCAGGCCTTTTAGTCACATCCACTCCAGAATGCAGCATCTTCCGGCCTGAACCTTTCCCAGGCGCTGGAGAGCATAATGCCAGTGCTTGCTTTTCTAGTGAAAAGCTTCTGTGTCAAATATGCGCGGAAACTTTATTACTATCATCTCCGCCACAAATAATATACATATATAAAATCTAAAATATTGATTGATATAATTTATTCATAAAAATTAATATTTTTAAATTATTTATTCTTTTGTTAAACAGACCTCATAAGTAATAAATCAGTATCAATAAAAAATTTGATATCTCAGTTCTAAAATATGGATCAAGATTCCCAAAAATCTTAGTTTGTTTGATGTTTCTTTACTTATTATATAAATTTAGAAAGGATAAGATTTTGCTTTCTTTTTCTCTTGAACGCTCACTAATTTGTCGATATCTTAAGACCTAAAAAAATCTTAGCTACATCATCTTATATTTTATGATAATATATATATATATATAGTACTCTTATGTGATTATTTTGTTGCTTTGTGATCATCATGGAAAGCAGGGGTTTAGACAGCAATATTGTAAGGATGACGTATGGACTTTGGATAATTATCGATTGCCATGATTGACATGTGATTTTGGATAGCATCCTATACTTCTTGGCATGAATGGGCATCGTGCACATGAGCAGCCACATCAATGCATGACCAGTGTGTCTTGTCTAAACTTTAGTTGTCGACTCATTTTTCCACTTAAATACACTCAAAATGCATCACTCCACTTGCACCATCTGTGCTGTCTGAGTGCTATTATCTAACATATATATATATATATATATATATATATATATATATATATATATATATATATATATATATATATATATATATATATATATATATATAGAGAGAGAGAAAAAGGTTGGACAAATTTAACTATATTTTAAATGTAGTTAAGTTTAAATTCAATCATCTTTCATATCCTTTGATCCACATAATTCATAAATTCTAACGATGAAAAAAAGTAAAAACGATGGAACAATTTTAGGAATTTTTTGGCTTCGAAATTCTTATGGATCCAAATGAAAAAGATAATCGGATACTGAATTTGACCACATTCGAATGGAGCTAAATTTACCTCATATCTTTTTTATCCTTGAATTCATATGAATTTTAAAATTGTCTCAATTTTTTTACTTCTTTCATTTTTAAAGTAAATGAACTGTATGAATTTAAAAATAAAAAAATGATTAAATTTAAGCCATATTTGTACACGTGAAATATAGAGGCTAAAGCCGTTCAAGATTCTTGTTGCGAGAAGCTTGGGCGAGACCAAAGACTCACAAAATAATATCAATTGCTTGGAAGCGAAGGAGCGTACCACCGAGCTGATGCTCTGGTCCGCAAACAATTCAACATAAGATGCCAAAATAGCAAGGCCTTGTAGTAGCAGGCGGTGCAAGTCCGCGTGGTGCCAGGTCCCAATATGAGTGACGATTCCTCTGTGTTGGAGTATGTTTTGTTAACACATTGTTGCGTTCTGGAGGCTATTTTGTCTGCCCCCAAAACACTTGTAAATGATGACGTGAAGGAAAACCCCGTGAAAAAAGAAAGGCACGCATTAAAGGCGGGGCTGGACTTCTCATTGATCCAGTAGTTGTTGGAACTTGAAACTTTTCCAACTATATTGAGCTATGATTGGCATAGCGAAGGATCGGTTTGTCTTTAAGGGGGTAAAGAAGAAGATTGAAACTTAAGTTCCAATTCATCGGTTTGCTAAGTATTTCGCATTTCATCATGATAAACATGTATCGCTAATTAAATGAAATGATAGAACACATATCGCATTGAAAATGAAAAACTACATCATAAACACGTAGCGAACTATATTTAAATTTTATCAAACAAAAAAAAAAAAATCCAAACAACGATCACCATTCTTCTTTGCAACACCTTTCCGATTAAACTCATAATCAATCTCAAAAATGTTAAATGGGAGTTACCAAACAAGGCTTTTCCAAATACTACAATCATATCTATAATTTGAGGGAGGCGGTTTCTAATTCCATCGAGGTGATCAAAGATTTTTAAATTACTACAGCCATTTGTGATGGATGCCAAACATAGTGCATGGAGGCTTAAAGAGTGAGTTGGTTTAACTTCCCAAAAAGTTGCCAAGCTTTGCGCCTGCCTAAGTCCAGATGCATTTATAGCTAGGCATCAAGATGGAATTGAAGGAAAACACAGCCTTGTTAGTTTTATAAGTCTGATTTTTTTTTTTTTTCTAATGAAATGAAAATTATCAAAAATTAATTATTAAAAATTTCATATGTGTAAACCATTATTAATTACCGATGATTTTGAATTTATAAAACTAGCTAATAAATTTAATCCAATGATACATATAGGATGAGCCCATCGTTGATATATATAATTTATATAGTTTGAGCTTATGCACACTTCCGTTAGATGATATGATTGGTAGTTTGTATAAGACTAAACCCCACTAATGATCTCATGATGGAAGAACTTGTTACAATTTTATTATAAATAGATTAGGTCCTCTGTTCTCTTCTTCTATCTATAATTATTTTTTTTATATTGAAAACATCATCTATAGAAAGAACAAAGGAAAGATTTAAACCTTAAAACCTCTACAGCTTTTGTCAAAGATAGCAAGCAAATAGGTATAATAACAAATTTATTATTATTATTTAGTGTTCTAAATTATACCTATGCAATCCTTAAAAATTAAATTTCTACATTAATACTTTCTATTTCCACTCTATTATTGTGATTCCTTCTCATTGGTTTATCCCAGGGCAGGCAGGATTCTTTTAAAATAGAGGTGTACTCATCCTTACAAGAGCCATCAAGGTAGCACCAATAGCTGAATTTCAACCTTTTCAAGTGGTTTGTTGTGCGTCAAAGAATGACAAAAAGGCATATTAGAAAGCTCGACATTCACTGTTTTGCTCTGAATTAGCCATCAGACATTCAGATCAAATTGCATCATGGGCTTAAGACATCAAGGGGCAAAGGGATACCCTAATGCTCAAGGGCTGGTTATGGTACCCCATATATGAAAGCCATGGAAGCCCTTAACATAAGGCAACATGGATGGCTGCAGCTTCTCTGTTCTATTGACTTTAAAGTTGCACTTGAACTTATGTGATGAGACGAATTTCTCTTTTATCTCTCTCTTGCTGCAAGAACTGAACTAAGTACTGAGTATTTATCAAATATAAAAAAGTCATAGAGATAAAGAGGATGGCAGAGATGCATTCCTAGTGACTGCTTGAGCCATGCTCCTGTTGCTCATGAAAGCTCCCATGTAGATGAGCCTCATAGCTGGAGCAGTCCCATGCAACGTTCCCTAACAAGCATGCATATGAGAGAAAAAAAAAGAAAAAAAGTTGTGTTTAAAAATTCAAAAAAACACAGTAATGAATTTTTAACATATTGAGCACTTGATAAAGTGTAATATTATTTCTTTAAATAAACACCTATTGCTGAATGCATGAAAAGAATAATTTTCTTTTTCATTTTCTATTTTCATTCCTTGAAAATATTTGTTTAATTTTTATTTTTTCAATCTTAGTAAGTCAAAAATAATTTTTTTAATTTTTTATTATAAATTATATTTTTTATAAAAAAATATAAAAAATTTAAAAAAAATAATTAATAACTTTTATATTTTCAAATTCTCTAATCTTTATTTCGTTCTTTTTTCTTATGATAGAAGATAATGAATATATCTTTAAATTATTTTCATTTCTTCATCATTTTGGTTATAAAATTTATTTTCATCCAATACATTTTCATATATATTATTTATTTATTATAAAAATATAAATAAAAAGACATAACTCATCTCAAAAATCAAACACATCCAAAGTGATGCTCGTTCTCTTCTTCCAACAGTAAAGACTGAGTAAATTAGAATAACAACAACTCGTATGAAATGGTCCAGCTAAAAGTGGTCTCCATGCTAAATTATACGAGAATATTTTTTGCAATTTATTATCCAGCAAAATATTCCCGTTTGCTCCACTGGCTTACAAGCCTGCCTTCACTTCAAAGGGCCATGTTTCTAGCCTTTTTCCTCTTGTCCTGCACTGGCTTGGAATGGTTAACCACTGGACGATGTCTTGGCTTTTCTTCTTCTCTTTTTTTTTTGATTGCTTTGCTGTGAAGCTTGGAGGAGGCCTTTCCATCGATGGTCCCCTCCAACGGTAAACGAGCATTGAAGCGATGCCGACCGCTGAGGGCCACCTCTAACGTAGCAGTGTTCGGATTTGTTAAAATCTCGGAAAAGCAGCATCGCTGCTGGGTCCACGTACGTTTTTTTCCTTTTTGACTTAAATAATGCATGCCTGGCCCAGTGAACGGAATAGAAAATAGTATGGCATAAATTTTTTTTATTAATTTCTTATATATTTAATGGATATAAAACTCATTTAGATTAGCGAAGGATAAATTTTAACTTATATTTGAATAAAATATTCCTATCTCTGTTTAATAATTATGCAGTACCACAGGCGATACTACGATTCCATTTTGCTCAGAAAACAAGTATAACTTTATATATATATATATTTATTTTATCAAAGAGGTATTGTTGCGTGTTCTTTTTATGTGATAAGATAGAGCAACTTACAGGATTGATTAAGATATCTAATTCATAAAAATAAAAGATGTTGATGCCCATTTATCAGGGATTGACCAGAGGATCCGAATTGATCCAGTGGATTATGAAAGATCGTTAATTTTTATCTTCACATAGAAAATAAAGTTTGAAGCTTTACATTCCAAGCTTTATCATGTGTTATGCTGGAATTGATATAATTTATAGTTGATTATAAAAAAAATATATTTTTAATTTTTAAACTTTCATTCATAATTTATTTTAATTTAAATTTTAACTTATAGTGAAGCCTATCATTCTCTCTCTATATATATATATATATTAACCTAAATTATAAAATTATTGCAAGTGTAGATAAAATATATATATATATTTTTTAAAAAATATCATTGAATGCTTGTCTCCAAAGATAGCGCCGAAATTCCATGGCCTATCAGACATTGTCCTGTTGTGAGATTTGACAAGCAAGAAAATTTCAAAGCCTCTTACGCTACTGGTGGCGTGACGGATAAGACTTCGCAACGCAATGAAAGTGGGGTCAAATGGAATTGTGGTGCCATTCAGGAGCAATTCTAGCGGCGCAAATCGAACATACCCGTCGCCCCAGCGTCGATAAGGCACCGAGTGAAGCCATACCGTTTGCGAGAGCTGCGCTCGTCGTCAGCTCCATGGCCCCAGATAAGCCAACCTCCAATTATATTTTTTTAAAAATTTGATGAAGGAGACGAGGAGGATTGTGATGGAAGATCTGCTATATTAATAATTTTGATTCGTTTCTATTTTTTTAAAAAAAAATAATAATAAAGAAGTATCTTAGAAGCTATGTAAATTATATGAAAAAATAAAAAAAAAAAAAATAGAAAAAAATTAAAACAATAAAGCAGCGTTAGGTGTGAGTATTTAATAACGCTTACATTCAGCACGCACATGGCCGGCGCTGATTTGTGCTGTAAATGACCAGGGAACGATCGGTGGAACGGAAGTGGGAGGGGGGAAATGCGTTGCCTTTCGACCGACGGAGGGAAAGGGCCCCAAGTTCCAGTAGCGGACGGAGGTGACAGGGCTGCAGGCATGTAGCCCACATGGGAGAGCCATCCTTGTCGCTTTGGGAACCAGTAGGGGGCTTCTCCTTGACGCTTTGGGAACCAGTAGGGGGCTCGTCGAAGCCGGAAATGGAGTGGCCCGCTTAGCCGATGATAACGTTGGTGCGCAAATGTACAGAAAAAAAAAAAAAAAAAAAAGTTTTATGATGTCGTGTCATCTATAATATGAAAAAGAGATGCCAGTGGGCTTCGTAGATATGGATGTGACTTAGGAACTATGCAATGTCCCATCTATAGTCTAATCATTTTTTGGGCAAAACTTATGCTCAGATTCTTCAACCTAATCAAATGTTGGCATAACTATAGTTTATTTAAAATGTTAGGTTCAATGGATGAGTTATTTGTCCAGCTAATGAACCGAGATCAAGATATAACCATTAAGCTAAATAATAACAAGCTAAAGATGTCTCCTTTATTCTAAACCCAACCTTGATGTTAGCGCCCAACCATGTGAATTATTCGCCCTCTCGGAACCCAGGCTAGAATGGTTAGTTGAGCTTGGACTTGTTATTATGGTCACCATGTGAATCTAATCTACAAGGCCTTATAGTTTCGAGAGGCAAATTCATACGGGACGCACCCAAAATTTGCTGCATTTATCGTTTGAACTAATCGAACTAGCTATTTTAAAAGCTAATTGATGCTCAAAAAGAAAAAAAAAAGAAAAAATCAATCATCTAAGCACTCAATTTTTCTTATTGATATAATAAAATCTAAAACATAAAAGAATTACAATATGATGATGCTTGACATCGTTAACTGACCATATGGTTCATCTAGTTGAACCCAACTTGTGCTGATATCTAACACCCAATCCAACTTCAGCAACATTAATAATGTCCTATTGTGGAGACAAAAATCTAGTTGAAATTATGTAGACACGGTAATTTCACCACAACCATCGGGTCCGGCCAATCCAATCACGACACGACCTTTCACCCTTCGGATCTTTTCCGGATCGTTGCAATTCTTGTGTCGGTCCCGCCAACCAACTTCTCCCTGGTCCCTGATACCATACCAATAAATAAACGAGTTGGGCGTGACAGGGAGTCCAGCCTCCTAAGCTGACAAATACTACAAACCATATCTTCTAGGATTCCTTGGATGGATTTTTTTAATAATCTTTTGTCCCTCCTCTCGTTTGGAAAAGGACAATGGTGTTTGTACTCTATATGTTGAAGAATCATATACTTAATTATAAGTACCGTATTTATTAAACAATATAAAGAACTTCTCAAGGCGAGGCCTCTGCCTCACCAAATGATACCTTTGACCCGCTCGTCAGATGTCGTCACCAATGAGATCATGACCTCTAAAATGGACTTGTATTCATATTTTTATTCTATATATATATTATTTTTTTATATAAATAGTGTATACATGGAATGCATGCTAGAAGTTAATAATAAGGTGCACTCGATACCCTTGGCGTCCATCAACAAGTCATAGTGTTAGCATGTAACCTCACATGAGAGCGATTGATGGACAAAATAATATTAATATTAAAAAGATTATGGAGGGATAATGATCTTTTATTGGCATCATTGGAGAGCAAAAATAGAAAGATAAGCAGGAATAATCACCCTAATTAGATGCACGGTATACATAAAAAAAATTACTTAATATTATATATTAATATAACCATACAACGTGAATCAACTAATCAATTATTGATTAGCACTTTAAAGATGAAGTGAACTAGTCATGCATTAGCATATTTCTTCAAATAGATATGGTGCATTTAACCTGGACTACTTTCATTGAAAAATCTTATGGCAATATGTTCCTCTCCCTTTCTTTCTATGTTTAGGTGAAGCCTATCATGTCATGCTAAGATGCCTCACGGCATCCTAAAAATAGTAGAATCAACTAACTAGAGTTCAAAAGCGATAATTTTTGTTACGCTAAGAGTAGCAGGGATATTTTTTTGAAATGGCTATCGTACGTATTTTTTATATTTTACCTTATCAGTTATAGTTTATTAATATTTATAGTAATAGCCATTTAGATTTTTCTTAAACCAAAGTGCTCTTTACTCAGTCATTGCAAAATATGGGTAGAAAATTAAGGAAGTAAAATGAAAAGGAAAAGAACAAAATATAGCTTATGAAAGAAGAAAGGATAAAAAAGAAGAACCCTCTTCACCCTTAGCACATACCACTATTATTATAAATGACCATCCTATTGTTACTCACCATTATTGTCAATCCTCACCATTATCCACCACTATCAGTGCTGCTTGCCTCAATCCACCATGATCCTTGATGCCTACCATCTCACACCACTGCCTCTAATCTCTATTACTAACTACAATTATCAAGAATCTTTATTATCACTAACCACCACCAGCGACCTTCCCCACCACTTACCATCACCAGTGATCCTTATCATTGTTTATCACCATTGGTGCTTTCCACCTTTATTAACCATTATCATTGATGCCTACTATCACTTATCATTGCCTCTGATCCCTATTACTGACCACTATCAAAGAAACTCTATCACCACTCACCATTGTTAGAAATCTTTATCATCATCAATCATAACTAATAATCTCCACCATCAATCATATTTAATAATTACCATAGGCATCCGTTATTACCAACAATCTCTACTATCAGCTAAAATCATTAATGTTCTTTATTGTTGCCCATTAGTAATAATGATCTTCACCACTAGCACCACAACCAATGATTTTCACTATTGCCAGCCATTGTTTACGATCTCTTACATCACCCGCCTTCGATGATGATTTTTACCATTGTCCATGACTAATGGCGATATCAACTACTATTTACCATCACCAACAATTAATATGCACCATTGCTCACCATTATTGGTAATCTTCATTACTATTCATTACTGGTTATATTCACTACTATCTACTTTTAGATCGATGATAAAATTAACCCATTTTGAAGTTTTTCTAGAGGAATTTTTATCAAAGATGATGTGCTCTTCGTCACCACTATTTGACCATGCTCTAAAATAGATTCAGGTAAATAAAATCACCTCAAACACCTTGGACTTTGGTCTTTATGTCCTCCATCTTCATCAAATCTAGATTGAGTTTTTTGTTATTTAAATTTTATCTAAATCTTCTTCAAAAACGTACTCAGCTATGCAAGCTGAGGTCCCTTGAAGTCGTTCAAATAGAGTGCAGGTCACTATTTGGTTTATAGTTTGCTCACGTTTCTTCGTGACCTTTTTCAATCCTTTGTGTCTTCAACCATGCATTGGGTTATCATTGGATGACCCTTTGATCCCCATAGGCCAAGACATTTTCAAAAGATAAGATGAATTGCCAATGGTTTGTATGGATGCCACATAAAATTAGTGATCACCATTTCTTCTACTATTAAATTGCCTTCTCCCTTGCTAAGTTTTCTCATTACTAAGATTGAAAGGGTATTCACAACCATTCTATCATCTAATAAGACTTGACAAGTCAGCATACCAAAAACATGAGCATCCATATATAGATGCTAGGACTTGAGTAACCATTGGTTGGGCAGATACTTAGCACCTCTCCATTAAAAACTTTTCTTTCAAAAGGTTTAGGATTCAAATCCTAAGTATTATTCAAAAAAAAAATTATGGTATACATTACTCTTTAAAATGTGTACTTTATCAAAATTGTTTATATGATGAATTTCAAACATGCAACTCAACTGTCATTTATTGGGTGCATAACCATTTTTTTAACCATGTACATCAACTACTTAATTGTGTACTTGTAACACTGTTTCATCATTCAATGAGCACCATGCTTATTTAAAATGCTTTTATTGCCTACTTAAAATGCACGCACCATTATTTTAAATATGTGCATCAAAGTTTATAATTACATTATTTTTTTAAATATTTGCATCAATTTTTTATATCGCATAATCATTTTTTTTTTATTTTATAATATATGCTTTAGTTGTCATTATCCAATGGTCATGCCACTTGTTTAAAATATATTCATCATCAATTTAAAATTCATATGCTGATAACTAGCATGCACACATCGTCTATTTCAAATGTGTCCATTACCTTTTTCAAACATACGCATTAGATTCTAATGTACCAACCATTTAAGATGTATACGTAGCTAATGTAAAAGGTACATCAATTGTTATCTAATGTATGCATTGTTCTTTTCAAATACATGCATTAGCAATCTCTACTATTGTTGTCAATAATTATGGATGGTAGATACCATAAATAGTAAGGGTAGCGGAAGATACTGTTAATGGTTATGGATGATAATGGATATTGATAACGATGATAAATTTCAACTACAATGATTTAACAACTACTAGCATGATGGACTTTTGGCGGCAGTAGAGATCATTAGCATTATTGAGGGATGTCAGAGGCCTTGATAAATAGTGAGCTATGATAGAAATTATATATAATTCATCCTATTTGAATAGTTTATTAATTTTTTTTAAAAAATAGATATCTTTAGAAAACATTTAATTTAATACATGTGCATCGACAATTTACAATATTCATATCATTTTGTTAAAATATATGCATCATTTCTGACGATGATCATCCATTATCCATTCTTGATGGTTGTGGATAGTGACGAAGATTGTTGTCACCGGAGGATGATGTTAGAAATCATAGAAAGTAGAAAATAATAATAAAAATCATTATTAGAAATGGAAACATTAAATATCATTATCAATGATGGATGATAATGAAAATAGTAGTAGCAAGTTGTATAAATTGTTGATGATGATGAATGATATTAGACATCATCATTCATCATCAAGACAATAGCCATTCAAAAGATCATTAGTGGTGAAGATTGTTGGTAACAATGATTGAACGTAAATTTCATTAGCGATGATAAGTGCTAGTACAAAATCTTGATGATGGTTGTCATGCCCCAAACCCACCACCTATGGCTTGGCTTGTGACATGGCTGCATGCTTTCTTAGGGCAAACCCCTAGAAAGTATGCAAGACCTGAAGATCTAGCCCAAATAATTAACAATAAAAAGTATGAATAATTATTTCATTAATCGAAATATAGAGTTTAAATACATTTGGTATCAAGAAAAAAAGTTAACCAAAACTTACTCTAAGAATTCTTAATCAACACATGCAGCCAAGCATCCTGTAACCTTGAAAAATAAAAGAAATAATAATATGAGCTCACAATTCAGTAAGGAATCCCTATGCAAATGCATCAATAATAACTATAATAATTTTAATAATAGTAATGGCAATAACAAAAAAAATAGTTTTAATAAATTATATAGGCACTGGCATTTAAATTATTGTACAATAATCTTATTAACACTCAAATGCTTAGCTAATTAATCATGAGTTATTAAATAGTAGTTTCATATATACAACCATGCTTCCAAATACCATTACTAGTATTCTATGCCACATGTCACAAGAATATACATCTTTCTTAATTTTACTATTATTTATTATTATTCTTATTATGAGTCAGATTCGATAGGGTATTCTTTTATTAGCATTGGACATGGCCACAGCTATGCTTCAGCCTATGGCGAGCAACATTGCACTTCAGCTTCTGGTCGAGCAATGCCACACTTCAACATATGATCGGGCAACACTAATCTATGGTTAAGCAACTCTAATGTGGTTAGTTTAATGTCTCAATTTTAATTTCTATATATTTTTTAATTTTTTAAAATTATTTAACGCTACAAATTATTACATTGATGCAAATTTAAATATATTTTACTTGAAAAATATAGCATAAATAAGCACATTAAAAACATCCGTAATCATAGAGGTAGATGTGTAAGGGATCTTATCTTATCGAAGCATAAAATCAAAAGTATTAGCTTAGTTACAAGCGCACCTAATGCATTTGATAAATTAAAATTAATTTAGCATGACAACACATAGAAATTAGCAATTTTAATGATTAAACGACTAATTCAAAATTTTTTAATATTCTAATTATTTAAAAAAATAATTTATTTTTTACATCCTAACTCTAAATTTTCCTGCAGAGTCCCGCAATGGGCTACTCTGAGTCACTGCGATCCAAAATTAGGCCAACCCTGAGCATGAAATATTTTTGGATGAAGAGAGGGGGATAAGGATGTTCATAAAGTTACGATAGGATCCTGCTCCCAGGGGCTAGGCTAGGGGGAGACTTGGAGAGAGAAAATTTTAGAAAGAGAAAGAAATAATAAAATAAAAATAGGGAAGGGAGAAGATGGCGCGGAACGGAACAGGGGATAACCATCCCCTTCTATTCACGCCTTGGCTCCAGAGAGAAGCGAGATAGGGAAGAGGGAGAGAGAGGTGGAGGGCGGCGGCCGCTTGGTGGCCGCTCGGTTTAGGTGGAGACTATCCTCCCCTGGTTTGGCTGCACCCAGCTGCGAGCCACGAAGGCCATGGCATCGATCCGACCGGGGTGACATAGTGACAGAGAGAGGAAGAGATAGGAGAGGAGAGGGGGGGGTGTCTGGTTTAGGAGATGAGGGCGCTCGATCGGAAGGGGAAAGTTCCGTGCCTTCCTCGCCTCCGCTACAAACCGTGACTGGGCCCTGCAGACCGATCATTGCCATCCAATCGAGATCGACCGGAGAAGACCAGATCAGGGATGCCAGCGAGAGAGAGATCAACAGGCTTCCAACCATTGGGGAGGAAGAGAGGGAGGGAGGGACGCAGAAGCGAGCTAGAAGGCGGAGGCTTTGGGTGAGGGCAGGAGCCCAGATCTACCGCCTCACGATGAGTGAAGACAATAGCGATAGATGGAAGAGTAGAGGGAATGAGAGAGAGAGAGAGAGAGAGAGAGAGAGAGAGAATAGAAGGCGGTGGACATCAATAATAATAGTGCAAAGAGGGTGGCAAACATTGACGATGGTAAGTAATAATCAATGGTGCCGGTGATGCGAGTAGTCTTGGGATGGCAAGAGAGACAGGAGGGTTCTCTTCTTCTCTCCCTTTTCTCTTAAACTATTATCTTTTCTATATTTTAATCCAAAAAAAAAGAAGTAAATAGCCTTTCTTTTTTTAAAAAAAAAAAATTACAACAAAAACATTCCATTATAACATCAATTAATACATCTTTTTCACTATATGTATATATATATATATATATATATAAAAGAATGGCATGGCATATAAAGCTGTGAACAAGAGAGGGAGCTTTAGCGAAGGGATGGGAAATTACCAGGGTTAAGCGATGGAGTTGTTGCATTGCATTGCATTGCATTGCATTGCGAGGGATGTGAGAGCTGAGGGTACCCTCGTTCCCCTCCCACGATTGGAAAGGACTGAGCGCTGGTGGAACGGGTGGGGTGCGGGGACCACAGGTGAGCAATTGCTAGCTGGCACCCCCTATATCTTCCCAGTTTCTCTTGCTTCCGTTGCCTGACGGCGTTGGCGTTGAATACGAGGAGCGGCACCTCGGCTGTCAATTGCGATTGGCTCCTTGACGTGAGCGGAAAAAGGGAAACGTGGCCATCTCCGGTGCACTTGGATTGGACTTTTCTGGAAACCCTTTCCCTTTTCTACTGCCATTCCTCCTTTCCTTTTTCTGATGGGTTTGGTGGCGGGGGCGCCCCCCTTCTCTCCCTTTAATTATTGCGATGCTGGCCCCGCTCTTCTCTTCCGCCATGCCGACCAACACCTCAACTAAATCCACCCATTATTTTTTAATTACATCTCTCATTTAACTGGCGCTCGAATTGACAGGGCCTCATTGGGGTGGAAAGCCTATCAGAAAGTTAGTACCAATTGGGTTATTATTAAACATCCCACGATAAACATTAGACTTGGGATATGATTATAAAGGACGAAGCACTTCGATTCCTAAACTAGCATAGGTAGCTTGGTCGGCTATAGACAATATCTGATCGAGTTTTTATTTTTTTTTTAAAAAAATATTCTTGATTCATTCAACATCCATCACGTATTTATGTGCAACAAAACATGAGTTATATTTTTTTAAATCAAATAGTAAAAACTCTATAAGAATAATCCGAATGATTAAATATAACATACGATCTTTAAATTATTTATATATTTAAAATCATATAATACAGAAATTTGATAGCCATACATTAAATATTTAAAAAATAAATTAATTAAATTTATATTAATATAAATTTAATCTCTTAAAATTATATAAATATTTCTAGCAATCATCATTTTAGCTCTAACATCATTAGTATCTTCATAGTATCCGTTGCTCTGCTATCAACAATATATTTATATTTTAAAAAATAATTAACTACATCAAACTTATTTATATTTTAAAAGTTAAAGAATATATATCATAAATATGCCAAATGGCATCAAATCATAACACTGACTTGCACAAAGCAGTTTCAGAAAAATCGAAAGCTGACTTTTGTTTGGTGGTGGTGGACCAAATGCCTAGTTTTCCAGGTCTCCTAATAAGAAAAATTAAGAAAAATTTTGACTGGTTTTTAATTATTCGAGGTTATTCGTGAGATTCCATGTTAGCTTTGCATTGCTCTTCTCAGCATATGTGACAAAAATGTTGCCATGCTAATCAAACCTAATTGACTAAATCGTATTGCATGCACTAGTCGTCATCCAGAGTTTTAAGTGTCTCGTCCAAGGTGCTTGAGAGAATAAGATTATGCTAATCAAAGGTCAAGGAGAAGGTAAAGAAAGCAACGCTAATGAGCCACTTTAACCTTGGTGGTTAACCTCTTTTAGCGAAGGGGACGCGTGGATCATGCTTTTCGATTTGGTTAACGTGGGAAGGGGAAGCAAGGAGAGAAAAGAGGGGGGGGGGGGGGGGGGGGGGTGCCGATGTTGGTTCCCTTCTTTTCACAATTCCACCAGCATAAAAGTGGGGTTGGGGAGTGTCAAGTAACAGAGGAGTGAATGGAGCAACAGCCACCTACTTGCCTCCTAGCAAAAAAGAAGCGGCTGTGAAGAAAGAAGGCAAGAGGAGTTTTGGGGGAAATAGAGAGACAGATGACATGTACAGCCACCTAAAGGAGATCACCAAGGTTGCCTCCTACTCTTGCTCTCATTTTAAGTCATTCCCACATGTACTAGCTAAAGATTCCACCTTTTAGATTTTTCTTAGCCCATATCCATCGTTGGGAGCAATAAGTTTGGAAAAGCTGCTGCTTTTGGTGATCAAAGCCCCTCCCCTGCTGCCTTTTTGGCTCAGTCGCCTGTCCTAGATTTAGAGGAGGCAGAGGAGAAAGATATTTCTGGGGGAGAGAGAGGGAGAGAGAGGAGAAAGATAGAAGGTTCCTTTTGGGGTGGGCTAAGGAGATAAAGGTGGGATTTTTACGAGGAGCACCAAAACTCCGGCCTTTGGATGGGAGGAGGTGGGGGGGAGCAAGCAGGTGTAGGAGGCGAGGAAGCCAGGATGTGGGATCTCAACGACTCTGCATCGGAGGAGGAGGACTCCCGCTCCCTCTCCATCTCCGCCGTCGCGGACGGTGGAGAGGAGACGAAGGAGGCAGAGGCGGAGGCGGAGCCGGGAACCGCCGCCGCTGAGGCGCGCACCGAGAACGACGACTCCAGCTCCTCTGCCATCGTGATCGAGGCCTCCGACGAGGGGGAGGCCGACGGTGGCGGCGGCGGCGGGAAGCTCTCCGGTTTCTCCATCTCCGGCTACTGGGACACGAGCCCCTCCGCTGTCGTCACCCACCAGTTCTTCCCCTTCGGCGGCTCGGACGAGACGGGCGGCCGGACCGGCGGGGCTGCGGTGGCGCCGCCGCCCCGGGCCCACTGGGTTGGGGTCCGGTTCTGCCAGTCGTCAGAGCCGGCGGCGGCGGAGAAGGCCATGGAGGCGCCGCAGCCCGTGAAGAAGAGCCGGCGGGGGCCCCGGTCGAGGAGCTCCCAGTACCGAGGGGTCACTTTCTACCGGAGGACCGGTCGGTGGGAATCCCATATATGGTTGGCTTTCTCCTCCCTTCCCCTATCTCGAAAGTTAAAAAAGATGGGATTTTTGGAATTGGATTCCACCATTCGGGTTTTTTTCTTTCAGTCTTTCTCCTCTTTGAGCATCACATCAATCTATTCTCTCCCATACATGTGCAGGGACAGTGGAAAGCAAGTTTATTTAGGTATGTATGATCTGCTTGATGTGAAGAATACGTATGAATTCATTGGAAAAACTTTTGTCTTCATTGTTGATGGTTATGATAATGTTTATGAATGTATCTTTTCTTTCTTTTCCTTTCTTTTCCCCTTGCAATTGCTGATGTTCTCTATGGAGTTAACTATACAGGTGGATTCGACACCGCACATGCTGCTGCTAGGTGAATTGATCTAACTTCTGTCCACATGATTTCATTAATTCTATAATCTTTTGCAGTTGGTTCTTTAGACTCAAATCCAATCACAACCCAGCCACCTTTAGCTCTGAATTTTAGATAATTTGATGCAGGGCGTATGATCGAGCAGCAATCAAGTTTCGTGGGGTGGATGCAGATATAAACTTTAGTCTGGATCATTACGAGGAGGATCTGAAACAGGTAAAGGGGGTGTGAGAGATATGGCTCAACGAGACACTATCTGACCTGTATTATGGCATATATGCCTTAATTGGAATCTAAGAAAGGGTTATGAATGGTGGGTGGCAGATGAGCAATCTCACCAAGGAGGAATTCGTCCATGTACTTCGACGCCAGAGTACTGGATATCCGAGGGGAAGCTCTAAATTTAGGGGAGTGACCTTGCACAAATGTGGGAGATGGGAGGCTAGAATGGGCCAATTCTTGGGAAAAAAGTATACCACAGCTGCTACTTATTTATCAAAACTTTAGTTTATCTGTGTCTCTTTTTCCTACTTCTCAGCTGATGGCAATTGTCGTTGGTGATTGCCTAATGGTTCCTCTTGTTTAATATATGTTGTCTATCTTTGTTCCGACAGATATGTGTATCTGGGCCTCTTCAACACTGAAGTGGAAGCTGCAAGGTATGTTAGATTCTCCCTCTTATAAAGTGCGACCATGATATGTTTCAGATTAAGTTACAATTTGGAGTTTGCAGGGCTTATGATAAGGCTGCAATCAAGTGTAATGGAAAGGATGCAGTTACCAACTTCGATCCTAGCATCTATGAGAATGAACTTGATCTCCCCAGTAAATTCCTCCTTAGCTGTTCATTGTTTTATTTTATTTTTATTTTATTTTTTTGTTGTGTGATATTTATCCGGTTGATCATGCCTCGATTCTATTTATAGTTTTAAACACTGTTTGCAGCTAGCTGCGCTGAGCAAAATCTTGACCTTTGTTTGGGGAGCTCCGGCTTCAAAAGGAATAATCTTGAACCAATGGATAATGAAGTCTCCAATGGAGCCGATCAGCAAGATCCAATGGCCTTTGACCCTGAATGGAATCGTAGCACTAGGCTGAAGGTATCAATAATCCACCTCTTTGCTGCGTCTCCTTAGTAAAAACTTGATGAAATAGCTCTGAAAGTCTCCTAACTTTCAACTATAATTCATTTCTATTCCCCTTTAGTTTGATGACAAGCTTAAGCTGCCTGAAGAAAGAGAGAGCAGAATCAATTATCCCTATAGCAATGCCTGCATCCAGCCTCCAATTCCTTTCAAGGCCAATGAGATATTCCAGTACCCACAGCTTCAGAGGAATGGCGACACGCTCCCCATCTTCCAAATCATACCACAGAAGCTTAATTCTTCTGGATTTCATCAAGTGGGTAGCTCATTGAGTAGAGTCGTCACGTTATTCCTTGATACTCTGTTATCTAATCTTAACCCTGCTTGGTTTGTGATACAGCATCCAGGCAGCAGTGATGGAGCAAGTACTGGAGGCCTGGAAGGAAGTCTCTCACTAGCAATTGGCAGCGAGCAACAACAGAAGCATTCAAGTTGGGGAAAGGGTGGAAACAATTGGCCATCAGCTACCACCCTTCCTTCTCAACAGTTCACCGTGACCACTGGTGCAGCATCATCAGGATTCCCACCCCAGATAACAAAACCGCCCCCCAGTTGGCAGCAGAAGAATGGGTTCCAGTTTCTTATGAGACCTAGCTGAAACATTGTTAACATACAGTGATGGTATATCTATTTCTCTGTTGCTAATGGACCTACAACTTCAGCATTGTTTTGCTTCAGCTTTCATAGAAGCAGTCACAAAATACCAAAAATTAAGCCTTTGTGGATCTTTTTGTGTGTAAGATTAAACAGCATGAGAAGGAAGGAGGGGAGGGGGGGGGTGTTGGGGTTGGAGATTGGAAGATATCTTCAGTTGACACAATGACTTAATTTGTTTGGTCTTATGTTTTACCATCTCTCCCATGAAATTTATTTACTATCAGGTAAGGTCAAAGGAATCGGACAATGGAAAATGGAGGGAAAGAAATATCGGTATTGTTACCAACTTTAAGCCTAGCGCTGAAGTGATATCAAACTCTGTTGACTCTAGTGTAACAAGGGAGGTTGTCAGTAAAGTAGTGGAGAACTTCTAAATGTAATGAAATAGAACAGTCTATTTTAAGGGGAGGATGCAATCAGAGATAATGTGGCTGCAGAGAATAGGTTATTTGAATCAGTGAAGAGCAATTAAGTTGAGAGGGACATCGCAACCCCATAGCCAGGCCAGGCCAAGGGGAGAGATGGGAGTCCCTTACCTTTCTTCTTTTTTATCTTTTCTTGTTTTTTGCCCTCATTATAATTTGGTTGCCTGTCAGTGTCACCCAAACTTCTGTGTGGTTGGGATAGTTTCAAGCAGCAGCCACTATATAATGATTCCAAGCATCTCCATTGCGCTATAGACACAACAGAATGGCCTGATGGCAGTGTTATCTTGATATGACTGTTATGATGCTGGGTGTTGTATAATGTCTGTTAATTATCTTGCTGTCATTAGCTTTGAATAAATTAAAGCATGAGCTTTGACATTACTTTGGTTTGACTGCAGCATGTCTATCAAAATTTTAGATACCTGGTGCTCCCTTACAAGTATTGTCATTTATTGATAACTGATCATCCAGACTTTTTTTTTTGCCTTAAATCTTGGTCAGAGATAATGGCATCCATCGATTTTTAGATAATGCAACCTATCATTTATTTATTACAAGGAATCAGTTGGGTCGTTGCCCTGTCAATACTAATACAAGAATTGCCATCTGTTTATGAAATAAAAGTTTGTTCAAAAAATCATGTTCTCACTTTCTTATGCTGTGTTAATTTGAATATAAGAAAAATATGTCCATTTTTTTGAGAGAGAGACAAAAGTTATGTCCATTTTTCTGGCCATCAACTCCGCACTTCTCATTCACTAATCTTTCTATGAGCCTCACCGGATCTGTGTTGATAAATACTCATTTTCTTTTTTGTTTTAATTGTGAAATTGCACAGATGCATATATATATATATATATATATATATATCAGGATATTAGCAAATGCAACACTGATTTGTAGGCAGAAACTTTTAATATTTTAGATATAATAATCACTGTAAGTAGATTCTTTAAATTTCTTTTGTCCGTATTTGAGAAGAATTTAGAGTTACATCCAGGTTGCAGACTTCGTTACAAATATGACCGCTAGTTTGGATCATTGGGTGAAGTTTTTTCTTGATGCAGAGGAATGAGGAATGGCCTTCTTCGAATTTTAATTATAATTTTTGTTTTAAAAAATCACTGAATATTAAAATCATTAACAGGTTTAAAACTAAAAACACTTATATTCATTCTTGCTATACTGACCAGCATTGAATATCTTAGTCAGTCTTCATCTGCCGTGATATCAGGAAATCTCCGTTTAAAAATTCCTCCAACTCGCGGCACAAAGAGGTCGCCCACCGAGGTTGCCGGGACCTTGGAGTTTAAATGTTCCCTTTCTCTGGCTCGATACATCGTTGCGAGCAATGAAGTAACTGTGGGTCTCTAGATTGGCAGCAGGAAAAGAGGCTGCGGCTTCCTACCTTCTTTGTCGGAGTTACAGTGGTCGCCGGTACTGTCCTTGGCGCCGTCAGTGGTCCCCGTACTCGGATTGGCGGAAGGGACGATGCTTTTAAAAAGAAAGAAAAAAAACGAGATTGCTCCTTCCGTAAGCTACTGTAGCTCGTAGGCATTTTATATCCTTCCAAGCTGTAAAGAGTCACAGTAACTTAGATTGCGTCTGGATGCAAGTGAATCTTAGTTGCAAATAAGTGGCTTATTTTTTTTTTTTTTTTTCATTATTTGGTTGGGTGTGAAGTGAATGAGGCCCATGCATGTGGAGCTGCAGCAGAATCTCACCTGCTGTGAGTGGTCCTGCAATTGAATTTGCGGTAGGATAAAACGTAGCAACTGAGAGAAGGGGCGGACGATGGGCTTCACTGGTACCTTTCACGTTGGCTGGGGTCTCTCTCGTGTTACCATCACATCCCACAATAACCCTCTCTCTCTCTCTCTCTCTCTCTCTCTCTCCTTGTGCTCACGTTGGTACAAAAGGTGATTGACACTCTCGAAGTGACGAAGGTGAGCAACGCCTCTAGCATCCGTGTCCAGTATATGGAATCAGATCACCAAGAGGTTCGTTTTTCCAGCAAAGAATCCGGAAACTGGTCGTCCCTTTGCCTGCAAGAGAGAGCGCAGCTTGATTCGTTTTTGACCGCACAAATGTAGCCACTTCTTAATCCTGAGAAGCAAAGGGTAGGGTAGAAACGTTGAGTGCAAATTTTCAATCAACCAATAATAATAGCATAATCTCCCTTCCATGATAATACTGTGAATAGGCAAGCATGAAATAATCAGCAGCTGTTAGTTCAGCTTAAGAAAAAAAGAGAATCTTGAGAAGGATAACTTTTTGAAACAGTAAATCTCTCGCATTGATTATTATGGATAATAAAACTAGCTCCTATTATGCCTGTTTGAATAGAATCATCAAATTTTAACTTAAGATATTTTGAAGATGAACACTAAACATCTTTACTCATAACCTTTCTTTTTCATGCAATGATCGATGAACTAAATTGAATCGATCAAAAATCGATACGAAATTGCTCGTTGGTTCAGTTTAAGTTAAAATCCAGGGATGGAGTGGGCTGGGGGTTGGGGCAAGGTAAGTTAGGGTGGGGTTTCTCAGCATCTGCGATGCGTGCGAGGAATTGGAGGTCTGATGCGTCATGCGCGCATACTGAGGAGGCCTTTTATTTGTGCGCTTTTATTCTCTGCGAGTCATGCGCGCAAATACTGAGGCCTTTTATTTGTGCGCTTTTATTCTCTCTCTTGCAGAGATGCGAGTGGTGCTGGCAGAATCCAATTGATGTGCGAAACGGGGAAAAGGAAACGATAAGAACAATGTGTTTTTATCAAGACATTTTGACAGGTGAACTCAAGGAAAAGGAAAGGGTACAAAGAGGGCAGAGACTGTCAAATTTCTATGAGTTGGCTTGCCTCCAAATGAGCCAAGGTTGGAAAAAAAAAAACTCTCCAACGCGACAGATGGATGCACGCACATCATTCTTTCGCATTTGGCACGTCATTCTATGAAGAGAAATTGCATGAAACCGAAGCAACCACTTTAATCAACGGATGTTCCTGAAAAATCTCTGCCATGACAGCCATCATTAGCCATCAAAATCGCAAAGAGGCAGCGGCATTATTTGATAGAGGCGTGCACGGATCAATTTAAATTGGATATTTTTAGAACCAAATCAGTTTAATTTTTTAAAATTTAGATTGAAACTATGTCAGAACAAAATTTGTCAGAACAAACTAACAAAATTTGATTTAATTTTAATTTAATCTATTGATTTGCATGTATCTATTTTAAGTAAGTATAAGATTATTTTTATAGTTAATTTTATATAATCAAACGTTAATTTAGTTGCTTACAATTAAAAAAAAATATCTTTTACATAATATAATTATCCACATGTATATAGTAGCTCAAGTTTAACTATGGTATAAATAAAAATCTATTAATATTTACATGCAATTCAGTTTGGGTTATATCTGATTTTTTTAAAAATCTAAGTCCAAATCAAATCAATTTTTTTGATTTTAAAAATTTTTAAATCAAAATTAAATTAATAGGCAAAAAAATAATAATTCAAATTAAATCAAAATTATGGTTCAAATTGCTTTTACAGTCTGATTGATTTCCTTGCTTATCCCTATCATTTGATAAAATCAATATCGATGACTTTTTTTGAACCAAGGAGACCATCGGCTGTCAACTAATCATGTCTCATTTGGTTTTCAAAAGTGAAATTGAGTGAAATTAATAAAATAAAATAAAATAATCATTGTGATTACAATATTTATTTGGAGCAACTAATTGAGCATAGAATATAATGCTAAATTTATTCTTATATTTTATACAGAAAAACCAATAGAATGGAAGCAGGTTTATTATTGTAAATCTATTGTTCTATCATTGTATATAAAAAGTGATTAAAAAGTCAATAAACTTTATTTTTAAAATTTTTTAACATAAAGTTTTGATATCAATGAATTATAAATTTAATATAACCCATGTGATATTAAAATAAATTATGCCATAGCTATATTAAAAAAATGAGTTACATTATAACATTAATTTTATAATATTATACATTAAATTTAATATTATATTAGTTATAATATAATATGATATGATGTAATATTATAATGAAAGTTGTTGTATTAATTTTTTTTGGTAATAATGAATATAACATTAAATTATTAGTATAACATAAAAATATAACAACTTTCATATTATAATATTAACTATTATAAAATCATAACACTATAATATTAAAATTTAATATAAATTTTATATTATTTTAATTAAAATTTGCTATTTAATTTGAAATATTACAATATTAAATTTAATATTATATTATATTATATTTAAATATCATATCACAATGAAGTTGTTATATTAATTTTCTTTTGTTGATGATAATAGGACATAAGTTGTATTAAATTTAATATTAGGAGCAGTATGTTTTTTTTTTTTTTTTTTTTTAAGCATAACATAAGAGCAAAGTTAAAATAATAAAAAAATAGATGGCGAAATAATGGAACGAAAATGTAATTCATGAGTGGAGGTCCATTCCTCTGAGCGAAAGAATTCTTAATTGAAAAGAATGGCAATTCTAGCTTTATTTTAGAGAATCAAGCAATAGACTGGAATAAAGATCGGAGTCACCGTTCATACCTTTTGTAACCTCCCTCTCAATAATTAAATTCTAGCTCACTAACTGGGAGATATGGCACAGATGCGATATCTCGTCACCCAAAAATTGGACGAGCCATGGGATCAATGGACCCTTTTGAGTGAGCCACGGTCGGGTCTAAGCAATCCATGGGACGCAACAGTCAGCCTGAAGCATGGCAAGGCCCAGCCCATGGACATATTTCCTTGGCCCAGCTTGAGCCAGGGCAGACCAAACCAGTTTGAACCATGGGCTAGCCCATCCATTCCAAAGTAAGCTAATTCACCAATGCCATTTGGCCGAGCCAGCTCGTGACCCTTCAACCCACCACCTGGTGCGCTCGAACTCTCTTTGACCGCAAGCGCCAGTAACTCCCGGCTCGGGCTTCAGACATGGCACACCCTTTGGTCCTCCGGCGACGTCAGTTCGCGAACCATCCCGAGACCCGAACCCCTCGTCGAGCGGCGTAAGCTGGCCCGGTCACCAAGCTAGGGTTTTCGCCCCCAACCTCGCGATAAATCCCCCGTACCGCCCGGCGATTCGCGGCGCGGTGCAGTCCGGGCTGCCCTCCCAAACCCTCCTCCCTGTCCCTCTCGCGCTAGTATTCTGCACGCCCCCCTATCTCCGATCCTATCCAAAACTCCAAATCCTTCGAAAAAAAACCCAAAAATATCGAGAAAAAAAAATTTAAAAAAAGAGGAGAGATCTCTATCCCCTTTTTCTGCGATCTCTATATCTATCCTTTTGAATCGTAAGAGGAAGGAAGGTTTGTTTTTGTTGCTTTTGATCTCTTAGGGCTTGTGCCAGAGGACTGCGGATTGAAGCGGAAAAAGAGGGTTTCCTTGGATCGATCCGAGAGATGGCGCAGGTCCAGGTTCAGCCGCAGTCGCCGGTGTCCGGACAGGCGGGGGCGGCGAGCGATGGCGGCGCGGGGAACCAGTTCCCGTCGACCTCTCTGTATGTCGGGGACCTGGAGCTGAATGTGACGGACGCGCAGCTGTTCGATATGTTCAACCAGGTCGGGCCGGTGGTGTCGGTTCGCGTTTGCCGGGATATCAACACCCGCCGCTCCCTTGGCTACGCCTACGTGAACTACAGCATTCCGGTTGATGGTGAGTGTAGGCTTTTAGTCGATGATTGCCATGTTTATTTGGATGCAGCCTCTGTCCGTGTTTCTTTAAAGATTATGTTGCATTATTTACTTGCTTGATCGCTCCTCTGGTGCTATTTCCCTCTACATAACGATAGGATGTTAGGAATTGGAAATAAATTGTAAATTGCTTGGTGTCCAATATTAAGTTCTGGATTAAATATGAATCATTTGTTGCCATATTATGCACGTAAGTTGAAAAATTTCCGAGTTGTTTAGTTCAATAGGGTCCGTCGAAAACGTGAGTAAAATTTTTCTTTAATTAAATGCTTGTCCCGTCTGATCCCCCTCCTCTTCTCCTTCCTTCCTGTCTTACTTCCCCCCTCTCTCTCTTCCTCTGTTTCCATTCTTCCTTTTCCTGCCTTTCTTTCTTTTTCTTATCCTTTGTTGCATTTCTTTCAATCCGTATTCCTCTTCTTTCTTCCCCCTTTTCCTTATTTTCTTTCCTTTTCCTCTCATTTTTTTTTCCCCTTTTACTACTTTTTCATTCATTTTCTTCTATTTCTTTTCTTCTTTCACTTTTTCTTTCTTTCTTTTTGTTCTCTTTCCCTCGTTAGTCCGGCTGGAACATGTCCGGCTTGAACGAGAATCAACTGGCTACATTTGGCCAGGCAAGTCCCTCTTGTAGCTCTTAAAGAAGGAAGAATGTGAAGAACTGTTGGATGGATTAGAAGCACAGTTCTTGATGGTAATAACAAGCGTACTGACTATTTTTCCAGCAATGTTCATGGTATAACTAGTTAAAATTAATTATATGATGCTTTACTAGGATGCCATTTGATTTGACTTAACTAGTTGGACAACTTTTTGGCTTGGTGTTTGGTCTTGTATTGATAATATTAGTTTTATAGCTATGGTTTCTGTTGACCTTTTTTAACAGAATATTTTTAGTTATCTGTGTAAGGGCTATATTCATTTGATGTGCATGTGCTTGAACTAGTTTCAGAAACCTTTTTTTTTTTTTTTTTTAATACTGATGACTTTATATTTCACTCACTTTAAGGAGGTTGTTTGAGCTCATTTAATTGTCGGACTCTGTCCAAGTTTTCTTTGCACTTTATGGACTTTCCTTCTCAATATCTCTTAATGAAAGAATCAGATAGCTTGCTATAACATATGGTAAAGGTAGATTGAAAATTACATGAGATGAAGTCATAAATAAAGATTTAAAATCTTTGCATGTTATAGAGATTGTAACTCAAAATTTGGCAGAATGAAGGAAAAGAATTCATGTAGCTGATCCTAATTAGTTTGAGAGTAAGGCTTTGTTTTTATTATTGTATGTATAAGTGGTTAAAATTATCATGATTTCTCATGATGTTAGCAAAATAGAAATACCGCTGCCTAGTTTGGATGTGATCCTAATAGATGACTAGGTGCATTTTGGCCAGGTTTTAGTAAGTGCATCTAATAGCTATTTTCACATAGAAATTTTACTAAATAAGTCATTCACACTATCTTTTTCATAAAATTAGAAGTAGAATTCAAAAAATTTAAATTAATAGTGTATTTATATTGAAGAGACAAGGGAAAAAAAGAGAGTTAGTGCCCATTTTTTTAGTTGAAATAAGAATGATCAGTTCGTTTTTCTTCATCAAAAGTGTTTCATTCTGTTGTTTCATTCTTAGTGTTTAAAAGTGTTCATGCTTGTGTCATGCTAAAAAATTTAGTTCATTATTACTATTATGTATTGATTATAATAGTGTCTCAGCGTGAAGAGTGGAAGGTGAGTAGATCAATAGGAAACTCAGAAATAAAACATGCAAAAATGAAGCAATATAAATTGAAAAACCTTTCGTTGATGAAGGAAATTCTTACAAAATAAATTTTACTAATATCTCAAAAATTACTTTTCACAATGAACTAAGAGAATATATATAGATCGTGACCCTAACCTTAATTTGGGCATTAAACCTGGTATAAACTCATACTAGGAATAGGCCTTGATGGTAATGAAATATGAAAAATCATATTAGGAATATGAGTTGATATTAGGAAAATATGATAGAATTATTTGGATGCCAATATAGAAACTCAGCTAAAATTCACTATTGTCCTTAATGAAAAATTTAAAGGAAGATCCAGTGAATTGTCAAAATCTTTGCTCGCCAATCTACTGGCTCCTACGAAGTTTGGTGCGAAGTTTGGTATGGCCTTGTTGGTCATAGTATTTGCTAGCTGTCTTCTTTGCTGCATCAAATAGCCACTTGGAGTGAATGCTTCTGTAAAGGAGAAATGGCATGCTTGGCCACCACTAACTCGTGAGGGCCTCTGTTGATTGTGGAAAAGATATAATTATTCTAGACAAATTGTTTCATCCCCCATGTAATGGAGTGAATGTACTTCAATGTGTTATTTTGTTTGGTTGAGATTTCGCTTAATGATTAAATTCATGATCTTTGAAGTCAAAGTAGGTTTGTGAATAAGCTTGAAAAACTTGAAATTCATATAATACACTGTTCTCAATCGTTTAGATGTTTAGACATCTGAAACTTGTCAATATGGGAGTTTAATTAGATATGCTCTTTCACATTAAACAAGCGGAAGACCTTGTTTATAATAAAACGTGTTTTATTTGAACATTCCCCTATGTAAACAGGAAAATGGGGTTATCCGAAGAGGAAGTTAAAATAGAAAAATTATGACAGGATGCTTTCGTGCTATGTGATTTTTCTGGGATGATTAATGTTATATGGGTAACCACATTGGTAAATTCTGTTATTTTTATTGGGGTGTTGGAGAGCCACCCAAAAATAGCTTTTTGGGTTTAGTTCTTTTAGGAGCTTTTCTTTGTGTAACCCTCAAAAAAAAAAAAAAAAAAAAAAAAAAATCTATTTGCATATTTAACCTTCTTGTAAGTCTACCTATGCCCCTTGAGTTGTCTGAATTTTGTTCTATATCTTTTCTGCCAATGTTACTTTCATTATTAAATGTAAGCCTTACTTTGGCTGGGTTGGAAGCTTGCTTGTTCATTGACAATTTTGCTGTTGCTTTTATATATTTTTTAATATTGAAGGGCATGCCTTTTTTGTTTATATTAATGCATGCTTTTTACTTTTTGAGAGGTGAATAAGTAATTATGCACTATTTGAAGAGTATGTATGTGAGAAATCCTTGAAGGGACAAATGGTAAAATAATATTGTAACTTTTTTGCTGGAGGTTGTTGTGTAACCAGAATGGCATAGATAATGTTTTTGACTTTTATTATGTATTCACGTTGCACTTTTTAGCAGGGTTAATTAACAAATGATTTTTTTATGTAGGTTATATATGTGAAAGTCCTGAGTTTTAATATTATTATAGACCTTCTGTTAGATATTGAACTGTAATTGGTGAAATTTGGTGGCGATAACTTAACAGTTTTATAATTCCACTGGATTTGGTTTGTGTTTTATATTCCTCTTTTCTCAAATACTAAAATTTAATTTTTGGCGAATTTTGAATCTTCTGAGAGGCTTGGGAAGTGCTAATTTGAGATGCATGTAAAATTGATGAGAAAATTCATACCTCATCCTTTTGCTCCTCTCCCCCTCTCTACCTTTTGGAGGGTTGAGGGGGTGGTATGTGGGATGGACCTCTTCCTGATTCTCACTTTTGTAAATTTTATCAACAGCGGCGAGGGCATTAGAAATGCTGAACTTTACCCCACTCAATGGAAAGCCTATTCGGATAATGTATTCAAATCGTGACCCTAGCATGCGTAAAAGTGGGGCAGGGAATATATTTATTAAGGTGTGTACCTTGAGTTCATCTGATTTTTTCCATGTTTTAACCTTTACACATGCTTTATGATGTTATTGTATGTACATCCTTTTTGCAGAATCTGGACAAGTCCATAGACAACAAAGCTCTGTATGATACATTTTCTGTATTCGGTAACATTCTTTCTTGCAAGGTTGCCACAGATCCATCTGGTCAGTCAAAAGGCTATGGATTTGTTCAGTTTGATCAAGAAGAAGCAGCGCATAATGCCATAGAGAAGTTAAATGGCATGCTGTTGAATGATAAGAAGGTTTTTGTTGGACCTTTTGTTCGTAAACAAGAAAGGGAGAATGCTGCAAACAGCACAAGATTTAATAATGTGTTTGTAAAAAATCTCTCAGAATCTACCACAGAAGATAATTTACAAGAAATTTTTGGTGAATATGGAAAAATTACAAGTGTTGTTGTAATGAGGGAGGGTGATGGGAAGTCAAAGTGCTTTGGGTTTGTTAATTTTGAGGATTCAGAGCATGCTGCCAGGGCTGTAAAGGAACTTAATGGGAAGAAGTTTGATAATAAAGAATGGTATGTTGGAAAAGCACAGAAAAAATCTGAAAGGGAGATGGAACTAAAAGAAAGATTTGAACAGAGTATGCAGGAGGCAGCTGAAAAATATCAAGGGGCTAACTTATACTTGAAGAACTTGGATGATAGCATTGGGGATGATAAACTGAGAGAACTATTTTCAGAGTTCGGCATGATTACTTCTTGCAAGGTCTTTTTAAGTTGGTTGTCATCAATTATATTTTATTATCTTGGCTTGGTAATTTTGTTGTCAGAGTTGGCATAAACTTTTGGAATATTTTATAGGTTATGCGTGATCCCAATGGTGTAAGTAGAGGATCTGGATTTGTTGCCTTCCAGTCTCCTGATGATGCATCTAAAGCTGTAAGTTAAACTCTATCACTTGTGAGGCCTATATATAACCAGTGTAAAGAGCTTCGTTTTCCTTTTGTTTATATCATGATCTTTCTGTGATGTAGCTTGTGGAGATGAATGGCAGAATGATTGGCAGCAAGCCTCTCTATGTTGCACTTGCGCAGCGTAAAGAAGACAGAAGAGCAAGGTTGCAGGTAGGTTCCCTAACAGCAGTTCTTTCAACATGCTTGTGAGGTGTCAATAAGTGTCTAAGCTAGGTGATAGAAGAGATGATATTAATGCTAGTACTGGTTACAGTCATTTTGTCATCAGAAGATTTTTACTGATGTCATCACATTTCTTGATTGTGTTATGAATTCTTGGGTATCCATAGTTTTAGTTATCTGTTTCATTATTTACAAGGTATAGTGGTCTCTCACTTGTGTAATGTTTGATTTAAAGATTTTCTTTTTTTTTAAGGGCTTGATTTCTAATGTTATTCCAAGAATTACTAATAATTATTGCAAGAAGGTAAAGGTAATTGTATTGTATTTACCTGAGAGTTTCTTTTGCTGTATTCTTAATTTTGGGCTTAGGGTTATAGACATCATCTCGTCCCCCATCCTCCCCCCCCTCCCCATTTTTTAAACCTAAGCTTGAATCATGTTTTTTCATATTGCCTGCTTAATGTTCTCTTAATACTTTCTAGTGTTGGTACAATGTATTGTTCTTAAATAGGAAGCCCTTATTTGTGCACCAAAATTTTTTAGTCAAGTGAAAATAGTGATGATGATACAACTTGTTAGGCAAATGTTTAAGAATCTTTTACCGGAAACTATTTGGCGATATTTCAGCTGTACTTGTTTAATATCTTTTACCATACATTCCTAATGGATGGTCTTTATCTTCTTTCCGTTTAGTTCTTTTTCTGTTTTAAATTCTACCTTATGAAAGCTATTTTCTTTTGTTTCACCTATGGCACATAACTGCCATGCTGCTTTCCATACTTAGTCCCCAAGTTCTCTATTGTGTTTGCATGTCATCTAAATCAGCTGTGCACACCACTGCTTTCTTCTTGGGTGCAAGCATTGCAGTATCTAAAATAAGCTCGTTTTTAATCTATATTCCTTGTTTTATAGCTCACCATTTCAACATTATCATCATTGCAACTCCCTCATGTGTTTGTAGGGTTTTTTTTTTTAAAAATAATTGTTTAATGTTCCGACGTACAATTTTTTGGACCTTTTCACTGTGTACCATTGTAGAGATACTCCATAGCTGTTTATTTCATTCACCTTGTTATAATTTGATATTTTTCATTGTTGTTCTGTTCTTTTTTTAAAAAAGAAAAATATAACCAAGTTTTTAAAAATTACATTAGTTATCTTTTTGTAATTATTCGTTAACTTGATGTAGTTTGATTTGCTTTCTGTTACAATTTCATTTCATTATATTTTTGCATATTTTAGAAGCATTTGGGCCTTTGTATTTTTATTTGGCATACGGGTTAGTACATTGTCATCTGCAATTGGTGCTTCATTGTCTATATGTCAATAGAAATGTTGTCTGACCACTTTGTAGAGGTAATGCCTTAAATTAACCCTTTGTGTAGGCCTCCTGGTGTGCAAATCTCACTCATTTTGATGTAGCTGCTTCTGAAATCTAAGGCCACTTGATTGACATCCTTAATGATTGCAGCATACTCTTTTGTTGCATCTTACTCTTTTTATTCACTTTTCTCCTTGATACTCAACTATAAGTTTTGTCATAGAGTAGACATCCTTTTGTTGTGCATAATGATCATATATAATTTCTTATCTATATGTTTCATTAGTTAATTGAAGCAAGATAGATTGGCCAATGCAGTTGACTTCACTACTTGAAATCCATTAGCGTAGTCATGGTTGACATAAAAATTAGTGGGATATGGATAAGAAAAAAAAAGAGAACGAGTCAGTTTTAGTGCAGCTTCACTGGGTCTTGTTTGTAAAAACTATTATCTCATCAGGTAATCATAACCCCTAGGCTGCTCCAATTCTTAGCGATTCTGTCCTTGAGGACTATTTATTTCAAACTTGATATACTGCATAATAAAAAGACTTTATGGTGATTTGAAATCTACTCTAAAAAAAAAAACTGTAAATCCTAGAGTATTTTATATCAAAAATTGTCATGATATCTGCAAGTTGAATGGCATCATGACTTTGCCAGGAAACTCAATCGAGCCCTATCATCTAAAGTGTTGCTTCAACTCATTCACACGCACACATATTTGTTATGATATGGACTGAAGTTCACCATGAACTCAAAGTTTAGCCCTTTATTTTCTTATATAATATATCCGACCAAAAATGTTAGAATTGTTTGTTAATATTAGCATGTATACATTCATACATATGTTATGTAATGGTAGGCTTTTGTGCTTTAAGGGTTTGAAAAATCGGCTTCAGTTTTGGCTGGACCAAATGCATTTTGTCTTTTGCAATGTTGACCTTTTCAGGTCTAGCCTACTTCCTTCAGAGTAGAAGATATATTGCACATCCATCTTATGATTTTTGTGTTGATCTATGCTGTTTAACAGCTATTGCAGTGTTGTGCCTGTCTCTGGATGCCTCCTACGTTGCCCTTTGAAAATTTTGGTATTTGTAAAGGGTCATAACTTGCACAATCACTGCTTCTGGTTTGTATGGAATGTCAAGTTGGGAATGATCCCATGACCTGTGCAGTTTGTTAAGGCCTGGTTCCCACTCAACCAGTTGAAAAGAATTGTTTTCAGTTGGATGTTCAGTTTAGTCTCAACATGACTACAACTTCTAAGTATGTCTTATTTGTCATCAATCTGATTTAATAAAGATTCCAATTTTTGCCTGACCAATATTATCTTGTCTGAGATTATATGTGAATTGATATATGGATTTTTAGCACTTTTTTAATCATTGCTCATGTGAGTTGCGTCATCTTTATGGCCTCTTTTGCGGCTGATAGTCTGTTCATTTATCAGGCACAATTTTCTCAGCCGCGTCCAGTGGCAATCCCACATTCGGTTGCTCCTCGTGTGCCAATGTATCCTCCTGGCGGCCCTGGTATGGGACAACAGCTGTTTTATGGCCAACCTCCTCCTGCCCTTATACCTCCTCAGGTAAATTTTGTTTTTCTGTATAAATTATAATCGATCGAATGTATTGGTTTCAGCATGTCCTGGTGCCTTGTGATTTGACTTACGAAAGCTGTGCTAAAGGTTCAAAACTGATATGCCCATTCAATAATTGATTGAATGTACTACCATCACCATATCCACCAGTGCAACTACCACTAGCACTAGTGAACATGATTTTCAGTTTCATATTCTAAAGAATCAAGTCATTTGAGACTACCGGATGTGATTGTTGTTTTTGAATATTGCAAGCAAAACAAAGAGTATTTTATTCTTAAAAGCAGCAAGACTTGAAAGTTGCCAAGTAGGTTCCTAAATTTGCTGGTTCTGTCCGGCATTGGTTATTAAAGTTGTTGAAGCTTTGTGCAAGAGTTTGAATTCTGTAATGGACTATGCAGCTCTTATCATTCATTAATGTTACTGATGTATTTGATGAAAATCATGAGATTTGTGATTTGATTTTCAAATTGATTAGAGGTGCTACATTACCATGTGTGTTCAGCCAACTAATTTGTCATTATTCTAATCAATATATATTTTGCTTTTCTTGTTTATATTTTCATTGTATTGGCTGGAATTTTTTGTTTTCCAATTCTCTGAACTATTTTTGAGGTGTTGTGGCATGTTGTTTCTTAGTTGACTTGTGTGTCTTTTTTTGACAAGGGTTTGTTGGATCTTAGCAAGCATTAAATTATTCGCTAAAAGAGTTGATTTTAGAAGCATAAATTATTTGCTAAAGAGTTGATTTTAGATTGACCATCAATCACAAATCTTACTCTCTTCACAGCCTGGATTTGGCTTCCAACAGCCAATTGTTCCTGGGATGAGGCCTGGAGTGGCTCCCATGCCAAATTTTTTTATGCCGTTGGTCCAACCGGGTCAGCAAGCCCAACGACCAGGTGGTAGACGTGCTGGCGGGGGGCCTCTACAACAAACACAGCAACACCCTATGCCACTGATTCAGCAACAGGTGGGTGATCACCCCTCCATCTTCAAAATGTTGTGTTTTCTTCACTATTGATATTTGTTATCAAGCAACAACTCATGTGGTACGTATGTAATGGTAATTTAAATGTTGCAGATGCTTCCTCGAGGTGGACGTGCCTACCGCTATCCTCCTGGGCGCAACATGCCAGATGTTCCAATGCCTGGTGTTGCTGGAGGAATGTTCTCTGCCCCATATGACATGGGGGTTATGCCCATAAGAGATGCAGGCATGTCGCAGCCTATTCCAATTGGAGCATTGGCTTCAGCTCTTGCAAATGCTGGTCCTGACCAGCAGAGAACGGTAATATTTGTTTCTTATATTCCTGCATATATTTACATGCACATGGCATGCTAAGATTTCTTTGTTGTCGCTCCATCCATTCTCTAGCTGTCACAAAATTGTCAGTAATCTGATTGTTTCTGTTTAGATGCTTGGTGAGAATCTATATCCGCTTGTGGATCAGCTGGAGCATGACTATGCGGCCAAAGTAACGGGCATGCTTCTGGAGATGGACCAGCCTGAAGTGTTGCATCTGTTGGAGTCCCCAGAGGCCTTGAAAGCCAAAGTTGCTGAGGCTATGGAAGTTTTGAGAAATGTTGCTCAGCAGCAGCAGCAGCAGCAGCAGGCGAGCACCCCCACTGATCAGTTGACTGCTCTGTCGTTGAATGACGGCATTCTTAGTTGAGTTGATGCACTTAATCATTCAGATTGCCAGGAGATGGTGCGTGAACGATTTGGATTGGTTTGGGTTTCATGGTGATTTATTTTTTTGAATTTTAAATTTTCAAGCAGGCTGTTTAGTAAGGTTGGCTTGTTATGTTTGTCGACTGTTGTGCGTTGTTTCAGAGATCATAGGATTTGTGACTTCATGTTTGTTGGTGTGTTCCCAATCTTCTTGCTGATGTGTAGCGATTAACTTATATCTGCAGGGGTGAAACATGGTTCTTTTAATTTGTCCTAGTATATTTTGCATTCTTTTCTTCCCCCTCAGGATTTCGTAGCAGCAGCTTGAGTTCCGTGCCTCATTCCTGCCTCCTTTCCGATGAGGTTGGAGTGATGGCGCTTCATTTGGAATTGTCGTCCTGATAGTTTTGGTATTACCCTTTTTGTCTTGGCAAGTCATTCTACTCATAAAGTGATTGATCCTTCTTTTTTAAATTTTCCTGTCAATCTTGACGATAGTGTTTAGAGGAAGCTTCATCAAGGCTACCTATCAAGTTGCTCATACCAGGGAAACTAGGAAGGATTCAAGGATTCTTCAATAAAGTGATGTGCGCGTTTCTGTGGTAATGAAAACAGAACAAAAGCTGCTTACAGATGCTACAATATGACTAGTAGCACTATTAACAGGGTGGATTTGAATTGTCATCGTTCTATAACACGGTACAATCCATTCATGATAAACAATTTGATTATAGATTTAAATTTGGTTATTGTTCTTGCTTTTCTAGTGGGACTAGCAGGTTTGGTCTCGTTGTGATATTATTCCAAATGGCTCTCTGAGTTTCCAAAGTCGTTTTCTGCTATATTATTCTTCCTAATGGCTCTGATGTGCAATCCACCTTGCAATGGTTCAAGGCATATATTCTGTAGCTACAAGTTTGCAGCGCAGACATGGCGATTACCAGTGATGAGACTGGAGTAGTTCCTGTCCATCCCGTCGGTTGCGAGAGTCATCCTGTCTTTATTGTTTTACAATGGAAAAGTGCTCTCGTATCCAGAAAAAAAAAAAAAACACTGGTGGTTTTTTATTTCACCATCAGACCAATAATTTCTTAAGTTATTGAGAACAAATCAATGAAGAATTATGTAATTCATAAATTATAAGAGGATCTTGATATTCATTCATAAATTATTCACAACTAATCCAATAAATGTTTATGCTATTGTTTGTAGTGTTGCATTTTGCCAGTTTTTATTGTTCTTACTTTTCATGTACTTTTCTATTGAATCAAATGCAAAAAATTTTAGACAGCTTTTTTTAAGGAATACTTATGGCTTTTTTTTTTTTTTTTTTTGAATTTTTGAATTTTTGTTGAGGGCATTGGATTGTTTTTCCCCCTCTGAACGACTGAATTGTTCTGCAACGCTTAGATTATGCTTTTGAGAAATGCCTTAAGGCCCACTTTAAGTGGGATACCATCTCAAACACAGCATCGTATCCATTCTTAAAACCCTATCTTATTCAATAATTTTTTATCAGGGTGTTAGAAAAACGATTTAAAAGAACATCTAATTGGCTGTAGAATTTGCAATTACTGAATTTTTTTATTTTTTTCTATTTTTTTAACGTTCTATTTGGCATCTCCTTGGCTTTTCTTTTTCGAATAAAATTAGATTTTTTTTAAAGATCTCTTGCAATATAAACAACCTTTATGCAGACTTTTAAATTTTATAAATATAAAAGAGAAAAAATTGTTTTCAAAATTTAATATTGATGGTCAAGATGGTAGCCATTATGTTGGCAGTAATAATGGCAACAACGATAATAATAGTGGGCTTGTGTTGATCATAAGGAATGACTATAGTGATGATGATGCTGGTTTGATATTTTGAACTTATTAATATTTTTATATTTTTTATTTTACTATAAAATATTTAAAACCTATGTAAGATTATTATGAAAGATATCATTTGCTCCAAATTTTTGTTGTACAAAAGCAATGACTCTTTACTTTCAAAATATTTAAAGATTTTACAAATAATTTTAAAAATAAAAAAAAATACTCATCATATGCACTGTTTTGTTCCTTTTTTTTATATATTTTTAAAAATAAAATATAAAATAAAAATAAGACTAAACAAAATCTAAGTATTAGCTTAGTAGCCACATCCCTTGCTCCCTCTTTTTTTTGCTTTTTTTTTATTATTTTTATTTTCAAAATAAAAAAAAGGGCTAAACAAACATAGTTTCTCAGTTTTATTTCGAGCTTATGAAATTAAAAATAAATATTTTGCATCTTATTTTTATATTTAAAAAAAAGATATGTGAAAAAAAAAGCCTAAAATTAGATATGGAGTTGTTCGGAAATGATTTTAAAGGATCCAAGTAATTTTTTTTTTAACTTAAAAATTTGAAAGATAAAAGGTGTTTGATAAAACCTTTGTTTTGTTTTTATGAATAGATTTAAAGTAATTTTTTAAATTTTATCTTGAAATACAAGAAAGCTAGCTATTCCTTTTTCCTTTTTTTTTCCCCTCCTCCACGCGTACGAGGTGAATTGACCGCATCCATCCATTAAGGCGGCTTATGGTTCACCAGCGCAAACCGAATCGACCTGCGGAAAAAACTAGCCCTCATGGTAATGGTCAAGAGATAAGCGAATCAAAAGCAGCAGCTTCCTTCTCTCTAACAAACCCCTCACGCCGCTTTTCTTCCCCCGCGCCCTTTGTACGTCCTTCCCTCCTCACCTTCATTTCGGAAAGAAGGAATCAAGGGAGAGACCGATCACCGGCGGGCCCGCGCTTCGCGTCCGATGGAGGAGATCTCCTTGAAGCACCGGCCCATCATTCCTCCTCCCGGGGACGGTGCGGGCCCCTCCTCGTCGCCCCAGCCGGCGTCACCGTCGGTGAGCCCCGCCGGCGCCCGCTACGACGAGGAGGATGAGGACGAGGGGGACGTGTGCCGGATATGCCGCAACCCGGGCGACGCCGAGAACCCGCTCCGCTACCCCTGCGCCTGCAGTGGTAGCATCAAGTTCGTCCACCAGGACTGCCTCCTCCAGTGGCTCAACCACAGCAACGCTCGGCATTGCGAGGTACCCCTTCTTTCTTCGACTCGATCGATCCCTCTATCTGGTATTTGGGTTTCCTTTGATCTTCTTGGGCCGGTGGAATTAGGGTTTGGGATTTCTTTTCTTTATTTTTCGTTGGATGTTGGTTTTGGTGTTTGGAGGTCATTAGGTGGATCATGAGAAATATTTAGCTAATCAAACTACAGATTGACTGATCCATGGAACAGACGGGATACGTGCAAAACCACTCGGCTTTAAAAACCCTTGTAAAACTTAGTATAAACAGTTTGTTTGCATTGTCTCTTGTTATGTATGCATCATCTTCTATCTCAACATGTTTGATGTGGCATACTGTTTAGCCCCTCATAGTTCATGAATTGGTCAAACATAGGTTGAGGTTTCCAATATGGAGGCTCTGGCAAACCCCACTGGTGATCTGCAGCATTCTTGAGGAATAACCTTCCAATTAGGAAAAATCAAACAGGTTTATTCAATTTAAGACCATTACGCAGTCAGGTTTTTGTCTTACAATAATAGAGACGATGCATCTTCGTTTGGTAGATGTAACCTCATAAACCAATATCCAGGACCCAGCTCTATCTCTCCAATTGAAAGATGGGTTTTCTTGTTCAAGAGATGTAACCAGTAGGACAACATTTTGTACCACACTGTTCTTACAGAGTTGGGATCGATGCATTTTCAAGCTCAGGTTGGTGATTTTTGAAGCTAAATGATAGTATTTAGATAGACTGACAACATCACTTTTTTTAGACCCTGCATAGGACTCTCTTGTCCTCTATTTTTCATTGCGTATTTGGTCTTGACTAGTTTGTTATTTCATGCACTTAAATCTTCAACATTTAAAGAAAAAGTTCTTCCCTGAAAGATTTTTTTTTTGCCTCCTCAAATGACACAATACAGCCATCACAGCCTCCAGTTTGTCTTTAAACTAGTGAAGCAGAATACAAAACCATGGAAATGGTGATGGAGTAGGAAAAAAAAAAAGAAGAAAAAAAAAATCAGAAAAAATAGTGGAGCCAAAATTGCTCCATGATTTCAGACTCAAGGTAGAGCAATGCATGAAAAGTGGAATCTTACAAGAAGACGTTTCGTCATGACGACTCATTGTTCTCTACAGAATTGTGGATGCTTATGGCACAGCTCTGTTGTGGAGTCACTTACTCTGGATGTGTCCCACTCTCAATGTAAACAAGTGCCATCTATTAAGTCGAATGTGGGCTGGAGTTGAATCCCCTGAGTTCTCATTATAGTAGTAGATGTAGTGTGTGTCCGACAGCATGTTCCTTGCAGTACTTGCACATGTACCAACCTCTTTGATGCTGTTGTAGAGATTTGTTATTTGTCTCGTCTCTTTTAAGATTTCATCTGCTATTTCCAGGGTGAGTAAATTTTTGTGGTTTTCATAGCCACTTTCACTCTGTTTATGTTTCAACATGTTTAATGTGCTTATTATTTGGTTATGATTGATTGGGCCTCTTCTTAATACATTTACTACGTTATGCAGGTGTGTAAACATGCGTTTTCTTTCTCACCTGTTTATGCAGAGAATGCTCCTGCAAGACTTCCCTTCCAGGAGTTTGTAGTTGGGATGGCAATGAAAGCATGTCATGTCCTGCAGTTTTTCCTCCGGCTTGCTTTTGTTCTTTCTGTTTGGCTCCTTATTATACCTTTTACTACATTCTGGATATGGCGTTTGACATTTGTGAGGAGTCTTCATGAAGCTCAAAGACTATTTTTGAGCCACATATCTGCACATTTGATTCTCACTGATTGCTTGCATGGGTTCCTACTTTCTGCTAGCATCGTGTTGATATTTCTTGGGGCAACCTCATTAAGGGATTATTTTAGACGCCTCCATGAACTTGGACATGATGCTGAGAGGGATGATGGTCATGAAAGACATGGTGCTCATGTTGTGAGAAGGCATCCTGGTCCTCCTAACAGGATTGCTGCTGGTGATGGCAATGCTGATGATGCAGCTGGGGCCCAAGGAATTGCTGGGGCAGGTGAAATTATAAGAAGGAATGCAGAAAATGTTGCTGCACGGTTGGAAATGCAGGCTGCTCGTCTTGAAGCACATGTTGAGCAGATATTTGATGGATTGGATGATGTAGATGGTGCACAAGATGTACCATTTGATGAGCTTGTTGGCATGCAAGGGCCTGGATTCCATTTGGTTGAAAATGCTATAACAGTAAGTGCATTAGTTGTCTCTATGCTTCTTAATTTTGTTTACATGTTTAGCTTTTCTTGACTGAAGAAGACTAATTGATTTTATTTTTCTTTCCATTTGGCATAACTTGGCTAATTTTATATTTAAGTCTGTTACCGAAAGTAATTCTGTTTGTTACATAAAAAATTTTTTTGCTTGTTTTGTTGTGCTCGAATCAATAACTTGTTACAGGGTATGATTGATTCATGGTAATTCTACACGGGACCTTGGGACTAGTGGACCTTGCAGTATCACATCTATCCTATGAAGGGGATGTTAATTTACAATTAAATCATGTCTCATTAGTATAATTTTATGCCTAGTGTTGCATATGTGGTGGAGCATCTAGCTAGTTTGTTTGAACAAGGAGGATTAGGAATTGGTTGTATTCATTAAAGTGTATTTTGCAGTCAGATGGTTCCCTTGATGGATGAGTAAATTGCTGCACGCATATTCTAGGTGCCTAAAATTTTTATGAACTAAAATTGCCACTTGTCGATATTTCAATTATTTATTTATTTAGGTGTCTGTGATGTTTATAATTTGTGACTCATTTGGATGGAAGTAGTCATTTTTTAAGCATCTCTACCACATCACCTATTTTGTTATTTGTGCCTCTGCTTACACCTTTGCAAGCTGTTTACAATATCACTTTTTGAATCCTTTTTGTCAATCTGTCATTTGCCATTACTTTGAGCTCTTAGGAATCCTTTCACAGCTTTTATTAGGTTCACTTTAGATTTTCCACCTTTCTTCTCTTCCCTGAAACCCTGACTCTTGAAAACAAATGTACTGCCTTCTCTAATGAGGTCTCCTTGTTTTCCTTGTTTCAGATACTCATACCATCTTTATTGGTTTTTTTCTACTTAGTTACCTCAAATCTGGATCTTCCTGCAGTGAATTCATTTTTCACCCTCTTATTTTCAGTTTATCACACATCCACATTTGCTTTTCATCTTTACCTCGCTTATATTCATGGTTAGACATGAAATGTTGCCCCAAAATTGAGACATGCAGTATTATGGGTCAAATTGTTGTTTTATTCTTCCTGCATCTGGAGGCACTTCTCTGATTGTGTCTATCTTCATCCTTCACCCTTTTATTTAATGGAGCTTTCAACCATTTCTTTGCAAGAAAGTTGGCCCTTGCTTTCTTTCATGGCTTCTTTGGGCTTCTCTTTTTTTTTTTTTTTTTTTCTTTTTTTTGCATTCTGATTTGGGCTTGGTTTATGCTTGTAAAAGTCAGTCTGGCAGATCAGAGCTGAATGTATTGTAGGCCCTAGTTATATGCTAATTGCTTGCATTTCAAAATTGTATTCCTTTCTAACTTCATGATCAACTTTATCAATGATGACAAGGAAGGAAAAAAAATCCTATTGCATATGTATCTCATATTAGAATTCATGGTTATGGAATTCCAAGTGCCTGGTTTTAGACCTCTATCTTGGTGTTGTTTAATTTCTAAAAGGTACGATCCTGGCATAGTATGCTGCTTGATTAATCTAGACACACAACAGTGAAGAAACAAAGTCCCTTTGTGCTGTAGCATTTCATGGGCAAATTCTTTGTTATTTGTTCTGATTTATTCTGAGCTTTGTTTTGTATTTTTTCTCAAAGTTAACACTAGTGGTTTGTGAAACTTCCCACTTTGTGCATACCTAACTACATACAGATGTTTGATCATATTACCTGTGCCATCTGAAATGTCTAGCTTGTATGTTTACACTGATGTTTTATCATGCTGTTTTGTGTTAATTTACAGTAGATTATTATGAATAATTGTCTTTTTTTTGCCAGGTATTGGCAAGCAATGTGATATTCCTGGGTGTGGTGGTTTTTGTTCCTTTTTCATTAGGAAGGGTTGTACTCTACCATCTGTCATGGTTCTTTTCATCTGCTTCTAGTCCAATGTTGGCAAAAGTCATGCCTCATACAGAATCAGCTTTTCCATTGGCTAACATTACCTTCAGGAATGCGCTTACTGCTGCAAAGAGCTTGTCAACTGAAAGCGATAAGGAGGTTGTTCTTGGGCACATGGTGGAAACAGTTGCTGGATCCTTGCAATTAAATGCAACTGGACTAGATGAGGTCTCTAATAGTCTTAGAACACATGTCGCATCAGATCTATTTAAAGGAACATTTGTTGGCTACCCACGTCTTTCAGATGTCACTACACTTGCAGTTGGATATATGTTCATATTTTCTATGGTATTCTTCTATCTTGGGCTTCTCACTTTGATTCGATACGCTAGGGGTGAGCGCTTGATTATTGGGAGGCTTTATGGGATAGCTACAATAGTAGAGGCAATCCCATCATTTTTCAGACAGTTTGTAGAAGCTATGAGACATCTACTGACTATGGTCAAGGTTGCTTTTCTTCTGGTGATTGAACTTGGGGTCTTTCCATTGATGTGTGGGTGGTGGCTTGATGTATGTACTTTAAGGATGCTGGGTGCAACAATTTCTCAGCGGGTTGAGTTCTTTTCTTTGTTACCATTAGCAAGCTGTTCGGTCCATTGGTTTGTTGGAATTGTTTACATGCTCCAAATAAGCATTTTTGTTGGCCTTCTTCGAGGGGTATGGTTTAGTTTTTGATGCTGTTTCTTTAATGTATTGCTAAAGTCCCCTCTCCCCCACCCCCCCGGCAAAACCTAAAGTTGCCATTGCCTTTTTACAGGTATTGCGTAATGGAGTTCTATATTTTCTCCAGGACCCAGCAGATCCAAATTATAACCCATTTCGTGATCTAATTGCGGACCCCATGCATAAACATGCCCGACGAGTTTTGCTGTCTGTTGCTGTTTATGGAAGTTTGATTGTGATGCTAGTCTTCTTACCTATCAAACTTGCTATGCGATTAGCACCTTCCATGTTTCCATTGGACATCACGTGAGTTAATTTATTTATTCAATAGCCAGGGAACAATTATTTTGCTTGTTTCTTTTTTATTTGTATCATGAAGCCTTATTTTGTGTATCTTTTCACTTATTCTATTAGCATTTTTTTTTTTTTATTCCTCCCAAGTGCAGTGTTTTTGACCCATTCTCCAAGATTCCTGTTGATGTGCTTCTGTTCCAAATCCTCATTCCATTTGCCGTTGAGCATTTCAGGCCACAAGGGACAATCAAATCCCTTTTACATCATTGGTTTACAGCAGTCAGTTGGGCTCTTGGCTTAACTGATTTCTTACTACCCAGACCTGAGGAAAATGCTGGGCAGGATATTGGGAATGCAGAACCAGCAAGACGAGACAGAATGCATGATGTAGGTCAAGGCAGAGCAGAGCAGCCTGACCAGCCTTTGATACCATTAATTGCCGCTGATAATCATAATAGGAGAGGTCATCCTATTGGAGATGCTGATGTTGCTGAAGATTCTGATGTAGATGATCAAGCAAATTCTGAGTAAGCACTTTTAGACAGTTTGACATGCACATGCTTACACACACATGGGGGCATCAAATCAATATGCACTCTTAGTCTCTTTCATCACTCACATCCAATGGGTTACGCTTGCAATCTGTGTATAGAAGACAGGAGCATGAAGCTAGAATGACAACTAATACACCTGAGATGTAACCTGATACATGCTAAATAATATGATATAAAATGAAATAACGAATATAACTTGGAGACTTATTACCTGTGTATTAAATGATCATCAAGTGAATGGTTTTTATATGATAAAACACAAGGTTTGTTTAGATCTATGGATGTGAACCTACCCAAACCACTTGAATTTTGATTTATCATCTACATGTATTTTCAATTATTCGGAGCTTGTTGAGTGGTGGATCATATTAAGTTGATTGTCTCATCATGTGTTTAGGTGCAGGGGACCAATGAGTAGTTAAAGCCCTTCTTGCCTTGGAAACATTAAAGCTATCCTTGTGTGCTTGCATGTGTGTTTATGTGCACGTAAATCTCAAACTCCTAAGTGCAGAAGATTCTTATTTTGGAGGGACATCGAAGCATCGGTTTTGGGTATGGGAGGATGAGTGAAATTTCAAAGAGTGCAACATTTTTGGTAGAGTTTAGCCTACATAATATGGAACCCTTGTATAAGATTTAATATATACATCAAACACTCATCCAAGAAATAAAGAGATAACTGGACTGCAAAACAAAAATAGGGATGGTAGCATGCTCATATATGACTAGACACTGATGGCCTTTCATTCTCTTTTAAGGAGACTTCAATAAAGATATACGTGACAGAATTTCCTATACCATGCGTTAGTAATATGGTTTAATTTTACATCATTTTTTAGGGTGGTGTGCAGAAAATACCCTCATCTTTGTCAAATTCAACAAAGTTTTTCTTGCATAAGCCATTCTCTGTCTCCACTTTCTCATCCGAACTGTGTATATCTACTTCTAATGGTCCCATGAATTACCTAGGATTCTAACTGGATAACTTTTTTCATTGTACGAGCCTTTGTCATGTGATATGCTTAACCAGATTTTTATAAGTATAGATGATGGCTGCTTTTGTCTTAAAATTGTGTTTTGGTACCCCCTTATCCTCCTCCCATGCTTGGGAGTCATCTTCTACCTTTCAGGTGAGAGTAATAGGCATTACATTGTTGACAAATTACTCCAAGCATGTGCTAAATCTTTGGAAGCAGCTATGAGATCTTACAGTCTCCTCGGGTACTGATTTTTTAAACTTTAGCAGGATATATGTGAAACTTTGTTGGGAGAAGAAACTGAATTCCTGCAGGGCCTTTTTGGATCAATTTATTATGTCAACATGTTTATTTTGGACATGTAGTGGTATTATCAATTTTCTTTGAACTGCTGCAATATGTGTGGCATTCAGTTTGTTTTTGGACCTCTGCAAATTATCATCCAGATTATTTGAATTGTTTAAAAGACCTTGTTTAGGTTCACATTTGGAAAGCGGTTTAGGCATTTTGGTTGGGAAGGCCTTGGAAAGTTGAATATGTTGTGGAGGATACTATTGGTATTGCTTTAAAGAGTACTAGTAGTTTACTGAAAGTGTTGAATAGACTACTTTATGAGGAACTTGGTTATGAAAGAGACTTGGGATGAAGAATATGTTACGACTAATTTCAACAACTAAAACCCAATTAAACTAGATTTAATTAGAATAGTGTTACATCATTATTGTCACTATCAAGGTTTTTCGTATCGATCGTATCATACTGTATCGGTAAGGTAACAGTATGGTACCAAGTTTTGATTCGATATGAATCGAACAATTTGAATCGAGCTAAATCGATCGATACCACTTAGTACTGAGTGGTCTTATAGTTAAGAGTGAGAAAAGAATGGGCACCCTATCTTATTATAGGATAGGGATAGTAATGGACTGGATTTGGGGTGTAAAGTACATTCTCCGTCTCCATCCCTTCTCACCACCCCTCCCTCCATCCTTGCCTTGATCCTTGAACGGGGATTGATTTTTCCCCTATCACCATCTCCATCCTCATCCCCATGGTTCCCTATTCTGTGGGGGGAATCCCCATTCCTCATTTATTTTATTTCTAGAATTGGGTTGTTAACTTTGGATCCAATTTTATTATATAAAAAAATGCATTTGAAGCCCAAAATATATTATAAATCAGTGGACATTTAAAATAATTAAAAAGCTTAAATTTAAGAGCCTAAATTTAATATATAAGAGCTCAAACTCAATATTTATATTAGGAAAAAATTATCGGGTTTTGGGGATGGAGACCCTATTCCCCATGCCAGTCCTCGAATCTGACATGTTTTCAAAAATTCTCCCCACCCCTTCTATCCCCATTTAGTTGCTCCAAACCCACCCCCATTAGGATGATTCCCTAGAGGGATTAGATTTTTCCATCCCCATTGCCATCCCTAGTATCGGCTATATGTATCATACCGTACCGAATCGGTAATGTATTGGCATGTGTCTTGGTACTGATTTTACGAACCTTGGTTGGTGATAAGTTGGGTTGAACAGAATTATATGATTATGTAGATAATTGAATGCGGGAGACTAAAAGTTGATATTTACAACAAGTGTTTTACTCTGCTAGTTCTTGTGTCTTATCTTTTGTAAGTTTTGTGCATCTTTTATTGATTTATCACTTCATTGTCTTGGGAAACAACACTGATTTTGGACTATTGCATAATAATATTAGTTGATAATTGTTTATTCAATCCTTGGCAGGTATGGTTTTGTAATCCGTATTGTGTTATTGCTGGTGTTAGCATGGATAACTCTTCTGCTCTTCAACTCAGCAATGATTGTTGTACCTATTTCACTTGGGCGCACATTGTTTAATGCTATCCCTCGCCTCCCATTTGCTCATGGTATCAAGTGCAATGGTAATAATTATAACTAAAGAAATACCAAAGCAATACTTCATCTCTGGTCAATCATCAAAACCTTTTTTATCTTGGGGAATCAACATGTTTATTACTTGTTTTCTCAGATCTGTTTGCATTCAGTGTTGGGTGTTACATCATCTGGGCTGTCATAGCTGGAGCCAGGTACCTAACTGAATACATCAAAACCCAAGGAGCTCCCGTTCTGGTATCACAGATTTGGAAGTGGTGTATAATTGTTCTGCAAAGTTCTGCCCTTCTGTCAATATGGGTAAGTACGTATGTGGGGTGAATATCTACCGTCATGCATGGTGACCTCTCTTTAGAACTGATGTCTCTGATGTTCTTTTTTTTTTTTTTTATTTCCTTTTTTAATTATTGCTATGTTGCTGTTTTCAGATCTTTGTTATCCCTGTGCTGATCGGCCTCCTTTTTGAGCATCTAGTGATTGTGCCAATGAGGGTGCCTGTGGATGAAAGCCCAGTCTTGCTCCTATACCAGGATTGGGCTCTGGGGCTTATGTTTCTTAAGATATGGACTAGACTGGTACTATTACCTTCTCCTTTCTTTATCTATTTGTTTAGTTTGCCGGATCTAGCTGCAGCTTCTAGTTTGCCAGCTTTATCATATTCTTGATTTTCTTTTTTATTTTCCTTTTTTTCTTGGGTGGGGTTTAGGGGTTTAAAGTTGCAATTGATATTTGGACAATTTGATCGGCACCATAAAACCATGTGGGCCAAGGGTTGGGGTTCCCCTAGCATTTTTAGCAAATTGAATGTTGTGCTTTGTGTTGTTACAGGTTATGTTGGATCAGATGGCACCGTTGGTAGATGAAAGATGGCGTAGAAATTTTGAGAGGGTGAGAGAGGATGGGTTCTCTCGGCTGAGGGGGCGTTGGGTCCTGCTTGAGATTGTGATCCCAATTGTCTCAAAGCTGCTGACCGCACTCTGCGTGCCTTACGTGTTTGCAAAGGGCATCTTCCCAGTCTTTGGCTGCTCACTAATGGTGAACTCTGCTGTGTACCGGTTTGCCTGGCTGGGCTGTCTCCTTGTCAGTCTGATGTGCTTCTGTGCCAGGCGGTTCCATGTTTGGTTCACCAACATCCACAATTCCATAAAGGATGACCGCTATCTGATAGGCCGGAGGTTGCATAACTATGGGGAGGAGGAAATGATGAAGCACAGCAGCGAGTCAGAGATCATCATTCCACATAACCAACGCATGAACCCAGCTGATGCTGATCTGATATGGCGCCAACAAGAAGCAGATGGGCTTAGGCAGAGACTTCCTAATCAGCGCCCGCGCCCGCGCCCTAACCAACAACGGAGGCTGGCCATACAGCTGGAAGATTGAACAATGGGTTTTCCCGGAAAATTTGTAGCTGCTGCTGCTGCTCCTGCTGCTGTTCGAATTTGTCGTTGCATTTATGTACCACGTTAGGGATTTCGTCCCTCAAGGTAGATGAAGGTGCTACTTGTAAATGTGCACAGGGCGCTGCATGCACGGAGGTATTCGTGGACTTTTGTGGTGTAATTTGAGACTCGGTGGTGGTTCTCGTCAAGAATCTGACGTCTTGTTGGAACACTGGATGAGCAGGTGAAGAAGTTCTCAGCCCTGTAAATGTATCCCTATAAATTCTGGTATTTCTGGGATGGTGACTGGAACGCGTATAGCTGAATCAATGAACGTGCAACGTTGGACAATGTGTGGAAGCATCGCAAAGCAAAGCAAGACTGGATGTAGGCAGCGAGCGTTAAGCGATCATATGGAGATCTTTTTGTGAAAAGTAACGCGTTATAGTCTATAGGAGACATGCCCCAAAATTTATTTTCTAGGCGTCATAGATGACATGTAAAGGTTGTTATTATTATTATTATTATATATATTTTTTTCTCTTAGGTTATATCTTGTTTTCTTAACTGAAAAGTTTTGTTGTCTTCTTAACCGAAGAGTTTTGTGCTAATAGGTAAGAAATCTTCTATCATCAATAAAGGTGCAATCACTATCCAAAAAAGAACGAAAAGTCAGCCTTGATCATTTGGGTAGATTTTCTCCAATTTTTATAATCAAATATCAGGGATTTGACATCAGCAGCCCACCTATCAACTATCACATGTTTACCACGTCGACATAAAGAACACGCTTCGATCACATCAAAACCTATAAATCACATATACTGAATCCTCATCACGCCAAGCATCTAAATGTTAAAAGTATACTGTAGTATGCTCCAAAATGGCATCATGTCTATTTTATTAATCAAACTAACAAAATTATGTTACAAAATTTAAGTATCACTGCTTATACGGTTTAAGTATCCATAAGTATTTACCCCCGAAGAACAGGATGGAGATGGTTGCAACGAAATTTGGTCCATAATTCCTGCTTAATCCTCGCACCCAAAATATCAATGCCAAATATAACCCAATCAAATTTCTTTATTATATTTCACATTACTAGCAAACCGAAACTTAGGCAATTGGTGAATAGTTCTTACAGAAATATTTCGTGAAAATATGCATCTGAATGAATTTCATTTTCCTTGAAATATGATCTCTTTTACTCCTACAAAGAAAAGGCAATGTTTAGTGGCAAGACAAACATCAGTATTATGACATAACATACATCACCTGTGGGTACTATATGCTCTGAGTGGCATGTTTGAAGGTTCAGCATGGAAACTCATCCTACCACTGAATTAGCTGACTGCTCTCTTCAAACCAAAATAAGATCCCTGTGATCGGTTGTAGAATTATCAAATGGTAACATATTATTTACTAAGCGCAAATGTAGATTGTAAATGGATGTTTCATAGTTCAATGCATCTTTTTATGACATACCACAAATCGACGATCAAATGCAAAGAGCTCCCACATCTGGTAAAGGTCCAGATCCACTGTCTGGTACTTCTCTTATGTTTTCTCTTTTCCTGCTGCGTTTTGTTTCCTTCCTGCTTTTACTGGAAGCAGATCTATCATTGCTGCCATACATATTTCACTTTCCAATCAGGAATGTAAAAATTATATACATATAGAGGTAGACTTGGTTACATTCGAATGTAATCAAGTTCAGAATTCGATCACTTCCCTCGTTCTTGAATCTACACGGATTCCAAAGCTATCTTTTTCAACTTTGGGATCCATAAACTGTGTGAAACCAAGGATAGAAAAGGTGACTGAAACTGGACTTGGTTACATTCAAATGTAGCCAAGTCTACCTCATATATATATATATATATATATTATTCTCATTTTAGCACTCAAACTATTATAGAGATCATCACAAAATATTAAAATATAAAAAAGTGATGATGTTTAGGACTGTATTATGCTGGTGGAAATAATGCTCAATGTTATATAAATCTGAAAGCTCTTAAGTTTTAAATTTCCATTTATTCTAGTGTGAGACTTTACAGCTGTCATACATCATATAATTGCCTATATTTCTTAATAACATCAATTGTTGTCAGAAACAAACTTATAGAGCCTGAAGATTGCTGCAAAAGATCCGTCATCTTATACATATTATAGTATGTTGTTAGATTCTTGTAGAACTTCGAAGCAACTAAAGCTATCAATATTTCCTGATGCAAAATCACACAAATTTAGTTATCTATGAAAGATTATTCCACAAAAACTATCTATTGATGTTAAGAATAGCTGTGGCAGAGTTACTGATGGTTGGTTGTAGGTTTTTCAGGAATGATAAGTCTTATAAATTATAACACTCTTTCTTGAAACTGTGCCTAGACTGTGTAACTCTATATTTCATTTATTACACTCATTTCACACTATTCTTCCTGGTTAAATAAACATCTGTGTTAACATTCACATCTCTGTCACTCTTGTCTAGTGCTTGGGCCTTCTTTTGCCAACAATCACAATCTTCATTTAAGTTATTAATTTTCAACTATTTAATACTATAGCATCCTGTGTTTGCAAATGTCCTTTCATTTGTTTTCTTTCACAAGGAAAAGAAGACAGCTAAGAAGCTAGATTAACTGACTAAAAAGGCACAGAAAAATAAATTACAAAAAATGATAATAAACTAGTACAAAAAAGATGCACAGGAGCTCTAGAAAGGAACATGCTCAATGAGGCAGTGATTGAATCTTCATTTGTGTTCTAGTTTGGCTTTTCAGTTTCTAACATTGAACAAAAATAATGGACTGTTACCATATTTTTCCTCATGATGCAAATCCTTTCGGTTAATAATCAGGATAGTACAAGGGCCGTGGAATCAAGTGCCTTAGCACCAGAAAACTAATTGCATAATTTCTTACAGGCTTATCCTGAAAACTGAGTTTTTTGTTATTTGTTTGATCTCATAAAAGCCAGTCTATTAATAGCACAATGCAGACCATTCTACTGAAAAAGTATTGACACGAGTTCTTCGACCATGCTTGTATGCTGCATAAAATGTTCTACAGATTCAGCAGAGCAAAGTGATATACTAATGTTGTAAGAAATTGAGTTGAGAGTTGTCTATTTTCCAGGTTCAACGGAAATTAAATACTTAAAGCAGAGAATAGTCAAATTTCTATGGAAAGATATGGAAAGGGATTGCAAGAATTATACATTACAGGTGATGCAGAAGATTTCCCCTTAGCTGAACCACAACAAGCCTTGTACTTCTTTTTTGATCCACAAGGGCACTCTTTATTTCTTGGTATTTTCTTCAAGAAGAATAACATATAAACAACTATGAATAAGAATTCCAAGCAGACTTCAGCAAATTAATAAGAGTTTTAAATTGTGTTCATGGCTAATACTTTATCCTCATGCTGAATGCTGTGGCTTTGAACTGGTTGAGTGTTGCTGCTGGTTGCATCATCTTCACATTTTGTATTCATGGATGCAATCTCTGGTTGTCCACAGATTTCATTTTTATCGTCTCCTGGGCAATCTTAAACCCTTAAGCATGAAGTGGTCAACCACCATCAAAAAGTGAGAACATGATGAATTTGGGCCTGGCATATATAAAATCCCCACTTATAATAATTGGTTGACTTTTGAAATGGAAGAATTATTATATATATTTGATAAGAAAGGGATGATTTGGAGAAAAGAAATTGGACAATTTTCTCCAGTTTCCAAATTTATCAGGTGTCTCCAATGAGATGACAGTGTTCTCTACTTTCATAGAGTCAAATGATACTGTTAATTATATGTAAAGCCAGGAGCATCAAATGCATAGAGGCTAGCATAGAAATTCACTATCTGTGGTCATATTTTAGTCAAAAGCCCCCCAAGGATTTTTTTTTTTTTTTGTTTTACTAGCAGCAGAAATTTTCAAGAAGAATGTCTGAGAAAAGTATGAGTTACATGTCACTATTATCATTGTATCATAGATAATGGACCAAGGATCTCACCAAAAAACGCTAGCCTAAAATTATTAGTTTGGGTTCTTGAGCTTACTTAAGTACCTAAGACCTCCCTAGCAGACCCACTTTGGGACCAAAGACATGTTTACACTAGTTCTCACACATTCTACTCATTAAGCCTTTAAGGTCCTTGCTAGTAGTAGAGTCTAATCACAAACACCACGAACCTAAAATAAAAGGACCAATCCCACAATGTCCCATAGCCACACATGAGCCATGTAGTGGGTTGCTAGACATGACCTCTCCGCAAAGTGCTAGCCAGAAGTTATTAATCGAGGTCTTTAGCCCTATTTAGGTAGCCAGAGCCTCCCCTCAGTGTGCTGCTAAACAAATGTCCGCTCACCTAAAGGGCCCATGTTTTAATGTTCCCTATGGGCCATGTGACTAAGGAACATGCTCTTCTAGGACTGATCACGAGCCAATCATAGTGTTTATAATTGAACAATTTCTTGGCAAGCATGCTAGGGCTTAACTGAGGAGAGCACGTACGGATTCATGAAGGCATTTATTTAGTAGCACACTGGATGTACATTGAAGAGGCCTTGGCCACTTTAAGGCCAAGAATCTCAAAGAATAACTTCTAGCTAGCCCTTTGTGGGTAAGGTCCAAGAAAGCTTCTACATTATTCCTAGTTATACTAGTTGCTCAAGAGTTATTAGACAAATGAAAGGTATCAAATACAAGAGTGGCTGGTAATGGAACACATGCTAATTTGAGTTCACGTTTTGCCAGCCATTATGTTATAATCAGATTTTTTTTTTTTATTTATCCATTCTTTGCATTAATCCTCTTTAGCAATAAATAAGTGTCAAGGAGATGCTTAATATATTCATGACATCCTTGGGTTACCAAATAATGCAAAAGCATCCAAAAATTTAGTTTCTTCCCACTAATGACAATAAGCAAAGTATCATGTGCCAATGGCATGCAGCACTTGTATAAGCATGGTATGTACTTACCATGCCATTCCATGCGAATGCTTCACGCATGATGGCATGATAGCGTGCTAATTATTGAACCACCCAACAATATGCTGAATATATGCTGAATGAAGTTTAACAATAAAAATCCATGAGATAGACATCCCGAGCAACAAAAACTGCACACGTGCACGAGAGAGAGAGAGAGAGAGAGAGAGAGAGTGGTGCTAGCTCTAGCGATAGCCGCATTGGTGGTTGAGGTTGGCTATTCTAACTTCAAAGAAAATTTTCAAACAAAGTATTTAGTATTTGTTGACTGAATGGTTGTCAATATTGAGTTTTTTCTAGCGCAGAGCATCTTGGGAAAAAGGAATTTGAACAAGAAAGTTATTTCCATTAAATTAATTGACTGTAAGCAAGCATGCACCACTTCACATGCAGTTATTTCATGTATACAAAGAAATGGTTTATTTGTGGCCAAAATATGCTCAAGCTAATTGAAAGCAAATAACTTTGCAGTAACTACCGACTAAAGGACAGTCTATAACATGCTGTCATACCATCTCATCAGGATTTGTAACTAGTTAATGCTTCAATGTATGGTAGTAAATAGATAATTTCCAAGTTCTGATCAACTTTTGCATGCCCAAATGCAATTTTTATATCGTGGAAGTTATACCACTAGACTTATACCAAGAGAAACAAAACTCAAAAATCAGACCAAAACCTGAATGAGTCTAAGAAAGCAAACACGAAACTAGCTAACAAATGTTATGAAACTTATATTGACTGCTGAGGCTGAATTGACACTAATTGAAAATACAGAATAGTTTATTCCAAATGGTGAAGTTATGAATTTCAGAAAGGAAACAAATTTTAACACAAGTAGCCACCATGTTGAAAAGAAAAAAATGTTATATTATGACCACAATATGTCTGCAAGTCTGAAAACTGCATACTGAAAGGAACATTACCATGATAAATATTGTCTTCAGAGGCATTCTCAACATTACAGTTTGCATTATCATCTGATTCCTGTTCGGCTATCAAAAATTCAATTGCAGCATCAACATCACCATCTACTTCTTGTAAAACCTGGCTCATAATTGGATAAATTGTCTGGTTATATTTTGTAAAATATATTTGAAACTCAAAATATAAAAAAAATGTAGCTGTTTTTGTTATGAATTTCCTACATGATTTGGAATTATAAGCAAGGTTTGTCATGCCGACCCATACTGTACCGTACCATATTAATATGATATTGAGTTTCAATTTGGTATGAACTGAATCAGTCTAAACCAAGCTGAACCATCTTGTACCGTCTAGTACCAAATGGTGTTATAACTAAGAGCGAGAAAAGAATGAGCACCTTATCTTAATACAAGGTGTGTATCATACCATACCGATCCATATTATACCAAATCGGTAATATCCCAGCACATGTCTTGGTATCGGTTTTGCAGGCCTTGACTATAATGATATACGCACCTGTTCAACTTTATCAACATTCTGACATCCAGTTCCAGCCATAACCATTTTAACTGATCTAACATCAAAAGTTTGTTTACGAGACGGCCCTTTTGATTCATTTACTATTACTTTTTTGTTATGGCCCATTACAGAGATGTCAGCATCCACCTATCATAGGAACAATACCAAAAATTAAATATAAAATATTTGCATATTGCACTTCCATGGTTACACATTGGGAAAAATAAACCTTTCAATAAACACAAAGGAAAAAGTATCTTTAGAGAACTTATACAAGAAAAACCTTAAGAATGATTGGCTTAGCAGGTCCTTCACAAGAATCTTCCTTCAATCGAACACTATCATAGTGTTCACCATCATGATAGCATCTGCATGAGTCAAATTTAATGACCCAATTAGAACTTATAATACACAAGATAAAAAACTAGAAATAGCAAGGAATCTTTAGTAACTTGCATGGTTTTGCATTAGATGTAACAGAAATTAAGTATCAAAACGAAAAGATGAAAGGAATAATATTAGAAATGGACAGTAATTGACCTCTATCATATTTGAACACAAATAATGTGAAGATATATGACTAGAAGTATAATAATCTAGCGAAAAATCAACAATGCAACACTACTAAAAATCTAGAACTTGATTAGAAGTCTTATTTATTGATTCCTCTTGATAAACAACTAATTGTATCATGATGTATCTTAGAATGCAAAAAAAGTTCATACTATCGATGCTTACCATCTCATACTAGGTATACCATACCGCATTGTACTGATACCAAATCAATGCTAAGAAAGTCCAACCCCATATGAATACCGATATCATACCAGTATGGTACCTCTATAGGTTTGGCACCGAGATTGAAAACTTTGGTGTAAAGTAATGGAAGGGTGATATAACATAGTGACTAAAGTCTCGATAGGACGGGCTGTCTCAACCATCCCATCCCATCCCAAAGAGATTCTGAGACTAATCTTGAATGTTTTGTCATATCCTATCTCAGCAATAATATGTTATAGTGCCAATTTTAAATAGATCTAATCTATCATAAAAATATAACTTTCGAAGTTCAAATATATTTAAAAGTAAAATAATAAAACACAAAAGCTTCACAAATTTTTTTTTTTAAAGAAAAAAATATTTTAAACAAATACTGGGATACCTAACCAGGTCAGAAATCAGGACTGGATGAAACATAGGGCACCTTATTCCAAGAAAAAACCAAAATGCCTCTATCCCATAAGATTTAAAACCTTGATATAACATACCAAAGGTTGCTAGTCATTTAGCAATTAACCTATATTATAAATCTAGGTGTTATAGAAAAATAAAAATACTTCTACAAGCTAAAAGAATTCTTTTCTATGTGAGCTGAACATCATTCTAGCCGTAAGAACAATATGATGGGATTTAAGTAAGCTCCATATAGGAGAATCCCCCTCATGAGCCAACCTTGATCAATAAATGAGAAGATCAATTACATTCCTCATATATCTATGCATTTTCTTATTAATCACATAAAATAAAAGTAATTATCTCACACATTTAAGAAATTCACAATATCTTTTATCTCCTATTTTGAAATTTTCAATGTACATAAATTTTGTTAGCCTAAAAAAGAAAAGGTGGCCTTGTGCACGATGCTCTTGCCATTGTGAGGTCCGAGGAAGGTCAAACGTACGCAACCTTATCCCATGAGTGGAGAAGCTATTTCTATATTTTGAAACTATGACTTCCAAGCCACAATGGAGCAACCTTACTGTTATACCAAGGCTCACAATCAGCCCAACTGACATAATTATTAAGCATGCTCAAAGAAAACAGAAAACAATATTTGGCTGCTAGCTAAACACATGGACCGACAATTAATAATCTGCACAACCTTCTTTTGCAGTAGTATAAAAGCTAAAATATGGCTATGATAATAACCCACATCACATCTTGTGTTAAAGTAATATAAACATCAGTGTTGGAGGTGTCAGCAACTCATCAGTTGAATGAGAATCAAATCATCCTTCAATTTCTAAAAAGAATATGAGCTACTAATTACCAGGTAATCCACCAAGAAACAAGATGAATAAGAGAAGTAACACATGAACAGTTCCATTGGTGGAAATATATAAGTATCTAACAGAAAAGACAACCACCAGATCCTATTCATGTAGTCCATGTTTCAAGGCTAATTTGATATAGTGAGACAGCCCTGGGTTGCATTTTTATTGTGAAAATAGATATTTGTTCTGTAAGGTTTCTACCATGAATTTGATCTCATTTGTGTTGTTAATATGCAACATCTTTGTATGATACCAGGATGCACAACAAATTACTTAAAAGTAATGCAATCTGCATATTAGACAAAAATAAGCATGGATTTACACTAATAAGAAAGCAAACAGTCTGTACATATGTAGAAAATTGAATAAAAGAACTCATTTTAACATGTCAATTGCTAATTTTTCAATAGATTTGCTGTATCTTGCTGTACTGATGCATGCAACTGTCAAATGTGATCTAGCAACCAGCATGGACACAAAAAAATATGATCATCTAATCTTTGTGTTAATTACATTTTGCAATCAGATGTTTCTTCTCATTATGTTGATCTTTCTTTGATCATTCACAGTCTTCTTGATTAGACTCTAGGTCTACCAATAAATAAAGCTTCGAGCTTCATATTTATGCATCTTCGTACGTGCAAATTGATGCTCCTCTATGCCCCTTACAACATCAAGTGTTTAAGGAAATTTATATGACATCCATAAGGATCATCTCGTTCCCTCATAATTCATCTTCAAAAAGCATAATGATGAATATGTAATGCAGACTCATATAGCACACTGAAAAGTTGATGTGCAAATCACCATTCCTTATAATATGTACAATAACGCCAAGTAGAATCTTAAATAAATAGATGACCAATATAATTTTTCGTATTATGCAACAAGAGTGTTTTAATTATTTGATTGAAGGAAACTATTATAGGAACATTTCTAATGTATACTATATTAAAAAGAATACCATGGGTCTTGAACAGAGATGACAACTAGTATTTGTCATGTGAAAGAAGTGTTCCAGTTCTATGTTAAAAACCAAATGAACTAATAATATAAGGCAACATAAAAGTTTCATTACTTTGTTAGCCATTTTATTCATTTAATCAGATATGTTCCAGCCACCACCACATTTTAGCAAAACAAGATGACAACTGAAGTCCAGTGATAATTTATGAATCTAATACATGCATACCAACCAATGGCAAGATAAGTGCACATAGTAATTATAGAAATTATACAATAATAATGTAATAATACAAAAATTGTATATCTTAGATTCTTGACCACCAAAAAAATTCCTAAATAAGGAAGCCACAAGCATTATCTATACTTTATATTTACTGATCGCAAAGATTAATTCTATAAACATAAAAAATTACCAATAAAATGTCATTGCAGTCAGAGGTCAATCTTAATTTTAGCTTATGAAAGTCTAGGAAAACTTACAAATGAATCATACTAGCCTCATGATTGCTGAAGTTATTTATATACCAGCGAGGAGACCTAAGCTGCATAAAAGAAGTTCACGAGTATATCAATATTTATCAGAGGAAATTACACAGGTAATATTATCCTTAAAGTTTGTTATAACACGTGCCCATTGCAAGACATAAATAGAATGTGACTAAGCATCAATCTTAACAAGTGATTCATATCTCAATCTTTAGAATTGCAGGTTCATAATTCTGTTGCTTATATGTGTCATCATATGAGCTGCTATTGCAAGTAAGTGCAAATTTCAGAGCTACAATCACAATATGTATGATTGTCTAAATGACAACAAGAACTAGACAATCACTCCAACATAGATTGGTACCCAGGATACTTTCTCTATGTGGGAACTGTAACCAGTCAAATGGTATCAAATACGAGAATTTACAAGATTACAACTGAGCATGCTCATGCTTGACATTGTTGTATTATATTGAAATTGACACAATTACTAGCTACATAATTATGAAGACTTTTTCTATTAAAATGCAACCGGGAAATTGATAATGAGCATCAAAACTAATTTAATAGTTGTAGCCTTAAAAATATAAAAATAACAGCAGTTTACAGAAATGAGATATATCAATCAATAATATAATTTGCAGTCCTACACCTATCTGCACTAAATCATCCCATTTCACAAAGAGAACCATATCACACCACACATCATTGAGGCATACCAACCAGTGATGTACATTACATTGTGTTAATACTGGTTGACACAGCTACTTGCATTTAAGTGTATCAATCTCCCTTTGACTTTGCCATTAGTTTTTTCAAACCAATCCTATTAAACTAATTTATTATATGGTTAATTTTAGGAAGCATTAGGAAAAAGCAAACCTATTTCACCTAGCTAAAAAATGGAGACCTTACTGTTCAGGTCTCTCCATAAAATAACACCTCAAACCATCCATCCACCCACCATCCCAAACACTCTTCTTATGGCATCCAACATCTTCATGGGATCAGTCTCCTTCCAAAGTAGCCAACTTGTCTGTCCTTCTACCCTTCTTGTTACCAACATCTCTATATCCTGAAGTCCCATGCTACAACTCTCTCTACTCAAGTCCCGCTCTCTCTAATTATAGCATTGATTAGTAAAGCAGCATCACTAATCGCAGAGGAAGTATTACCAACTAAGAAAGGAATGTTCTGATCAAGTTAAGGCCATTAATACTTATTGTTTTAGTTTTTTAAAAAAATCACCTGTTTTTGCTTATGGATTTGCTAATTTCACATAAACTGCAAACGTTTTGTTTCACATATTTAGTATCGTAGTTTCAATTTTTTAATACTTTATTTTTGTTTCTTATTTATATATTCTTTCCCTGACCAGGCATTTTGTATTCTACCTTTTCAATTTTTTCATGTTACGTTACTTTTATTGATTTTCCTGTTCTAATTTTTTATTTAATTTCATTTTTTTTTAAATTTTCTTTGTATGCAATTAATATCGACATGACGTTCATATATTCACAGTATCCAGAAAAGTAAAACATTGCATGGTTAAGTTTTATTTTGCTTGGGTGGCTTTTTTTGGGAGGTCTTCTTTATGTATTTCTATGAAGGAAAAAAACTGATCTCTAATATTTTTATAGAATTGATCTATATTATTTCCAACAAGTAATTTAACAACTATAAATATAATGATTAGATTTTATATTTTGGGGAACTTTTTTCCCAACATGCATTGCATGTTTCAAGGGTGGGCCTTGGTGCAATGGTTCTCCATTGTGACATGAGTGACATTGTGGCAAGAGTGACAGAGGTTCGAACCACAGAAAAAGCCTCTCAACACCTGAGGTAAGTCGGCTTGCATCTGATCCACCCTAGATCCAGCATTGACAAGAGTCTTGTGCAATGAGATACCCTATTTTATTGCATGTGCTAATTTACTTTGCATGTGGAAATAGAGACATGGAGAATGATGGAGGAAATTGAGCTGATACTATTGGAGAGCTCAAAATATCAATGCTATGGATGCAAGTTCGATGATAACCATATAAAATTGAATATATCTAGTAAAATTGTAGTTAACAAGAAGGGGAAAAAATAGCACTATATTAATGCCTAGTAATCAAAAATGATTCGAGATTTTCTACTTTTGGATCCGTGCTGGCTTGTCTATATTTTAAGATGTCTAGATCAATATAGATAGTTTGAATTCTCAACTTACAAGGATACAATATATATTACAACATATATTAGCACGCTATCTCGATTGATGTCATCCATTTTATGTCTACTTAATGTATGGTAAGAGACACCCATAATATAGTCCCCTCAATCTAAAAGGCTTGGAGTCAGGCTAATAATTATATGGGAAAAATACTAACTCAACTCCATATATTCGCATGAGCACATATGCATGCATACATCCCTAATGTAGTCTATAGCAAACATGCATGTGTGTTTCTACCATGGTATGTCGTACCAGTGCATACCATCTAGTACCAAGCATATCATACCATATCAATACCGAACCAAGACTCCATACCCACTAGTATCGAGTCTCGGTACACTAAACCGACTAGCATACCAGATGTACCGACACTATACCAGTGTGGTACTGGTAAGAGGTCTGGCACCAAGATGGCGAACCTTAGTTTCTACTAATGATAATTGAAATTATCATCTGATGTGGAAGATAAATCCACCTAAACCATACCCAGAATAACAGAAATCAGATCTGGCACAAAGGATGCAAACCTAATCTGGCTTATTTGTCTAGGAGTAGAAGAAAACCAGATTAAATTAAAACCAGAATTTACATAAAGTAAATAAGTTGTTGAGTATTAGGTACATTTCATCACAAAAAACCATATTACAAGCTCCTCAAAGCAAGAAAGGAAATGAAGTATAACTTAGCACGTTTTAATCTTTAACATATCACCAATTGTTAGGAAAAACGAAATATAAGGAATGTCACTGTCTCCAAGGGCGAAAAAGGATGCATATAAACTTCAAAATTATTTCAAAAGGGCAATGACATGAGTGAGCAACCCAAATAGAAAAAAAGCAGGGCTAGAGATTTTGCAGTTCAAAAATTGCCACAAACTGATAGATGTAAAGGATAACCAAAAGAAACGTCCCTGAAGGTACCATCCGAAACAATATATGATGGAAGGAAAGCAGCAAGTATAGAGTGATGCTTTTATATGTAATAGGTCATGTGCGAGTATGGAAAAAACATGAAAATGAAGCAGCTCAGTGAGGATGCAATCTGCCCTTGAACCTCTGGAAGAAAATTTCAACAAAGAAGTTGATAAGCTCTAAAATCAGAAACAGGTACCCTTCATATATAGAAAGGGGAATGAGCAATGGACAAAAAATGAAGCAAAAGATGGGCAATGGCAAATGATCAAACAGCAATTACTGCAATGAGAATCTAAAGCCTTAAGGTTTCACTGGGTTCAAACAAAATTCCGACAACTGTCGGTACATAGCTCAATAGATTACATGGTGGAACCATAATCACCAACTTATTTATGACCTGTAGAGGACTTTATTCCAAAAACAAAGATGGAAAATAGATGAGTTTCACTCCAGGAAATATTTTACAAAATGATCCGATCTGAGAACAATCTGAAATAAATATGCATGTAATTTACAAGAGTGATATAGTAAAAATAAGTGGAAAACATATGAAGGTCCAGTAAACATAACAACAATCCTGTCACTGTACAAGAGACACAAAAAATGAGTTATATGCAGAAGACGAGCAATGCAACTATATATGAACAGTTAACAGATTTCTGCCTCTTTTAAAATAATATTTTCACCCCAGTACCACAAAGACAACTATTTTTCATGGTGATGTTAGTCTACTTTAAATACGTGGATGAACATCAACTGAATATCATCATTGGACATCCTGCAAACAATGCATAAGATTGCTGAGATCTTCATTTGTTTCACAACATAACTTATAAATTCATGGGCTTATTGCTTCCAAAAATCAAACAATGATCTCCCCCACAGTCCCCCACCCCTCTATGCATGGCTCCCCGCCCTCCTTCCACACTAATGGTAATATGAACGACACAAAGATGATGTAAAATTTAAAGCAGTTCTCTTTCCATAATTGTCAGAGTTGCTCAGATTTCATCCAACATTTCCTCACTTATTGTTTGTTTGAATTAAGTTAGATCTCTATATTTATTATTCTTTTCAACACAAATTGCATCTGATACATACCACACTCAAGCAAACATTTAAAGCCAATCACAACATTTTTGGAGACACATAAAGCTTTTAAATCAACAGTAAAAGCACGGGCTATTGGCAAAATGAAAAGGAGAGACCATCCAGAGTGATTGAATTAAAGACTCCAATCAAGTATTATAAATAGTGTATCAGAAAGAGAACATGATTGCATCTTGAAGGTAGCTGACAACTCCTCATAAGAAAATCAATTTTTACCTCATGATTATAACAAGTTTAGACCTCCAATAGTATCATATCAAAGCATTAGAAATATTTCACTTTTATTCCAAACTTAAATGCATTTGTAGAGTACTATGAAGCACAAACATGGATATGGGATTATATGGATAAGACATGAACGAATACTACAGTATGATAAATCTTGAAAAGTAGGATATGATATAGCCAGGATATGTCAATGAACAATATGTACTTACATTCATAAATGCATAGAACTATACACAAGTTTATATACATATCTATGTATATAAAGAAAAAGCATCCATAAAACATAGTAGGCTATGAAAATAATATAGTCCATACTTTATACAATAATGTTAATTTTATAATCTTCTAATTTAATCATCATTCAAATCCCAAACCCAATCCATACCTCATATTTGAATAACATCATAGTTACAAGATTGACCATTCAACATTAAAAGATTGATATCAAAGGAAAGAAAATACTCTCCCTCTCATTTTTGGAGGTACAGGGAAGCATCTCAAGTGTTTTCAGGAAGCATATGGAGTATAGTTTTAGTTTTAAAAAATAGGATACTTTATACAAGTATCAGACATGTATCCAATAAATATCCCATGAGTATTCATATCTCATACATATTCAATACCAACATGAGTATCCATGCTTCTTGGGTAAAGTATAAAAGAACCATCAAATTGTTCATTGAAAAAACATGAAAAGAAATTTAGGTTGCTCAAAAGTTATGAAGAACTTGCCTGATGAATACAGATATTTTTTTTGGTAAGAAGAGAAGCTGCTTGTAGTTCCATATGGCCCGCCCATATACCATCCTTTTTCATGGACTGACAATATTCATCAAATGGGACATCATCCTCAATAAATGGTTCAAAGTCCTCACGGTGATTCTATGCAATAAAATACCAAAACAATATTATATTAGTTAATCATTTAAAGAATCAAGCAATATATATTATAGAATGGCAAAGTTGCCTCATTTAAAAATTCATCAGATATGTCTAATCAATGACTAGATTCTCGATAGTAAAGTGAAATAAAGAGCAAATGTTATGGATGGTCAGTAACTTTTACAGTTTTATCTCTTATCTTGCACCTAAAGTTTGACATAAACATGAAAATGATGGAGAACAATACATGTACTGATAAATGTATAAGAATTGCTCATTGAAACTCATATCTTATTTGTTTTAAGTGAAAAGGTATATACCAAAATGTATTGTACCACCATATCACGATACTTATTGTGTTCCTCTTCATTACCTTCCAGTTGATCAGCTAGAGCCCTGCAAATTATCTCAAGAATTCGGCATAATCCATGGAGATGTGAAACTTGACATCTATTGCACACAATGTGAACTATAATTTTGGTTATTGCAAAGCTAGATTCCTTTTGTATTGGATAACAAGCATGACTTGAAAAGAAGAGGTTTTCTACAAACCTAAAGAAACAATTGCCATCTGCTGTCACTTGAATTATTTTTAAGCCCAAGGCATCAAGCTGAGAACGAAACTCTGCTATCGTATTCTGTTTTCCATGCTTCTTCACCTGTGCAATGAAGACACTTGTATAATACCAAATAATCATGTATGAAATAGCAAAAGATCTGCATCACTGTGCAAGGAAATGTATATACTGACTTTAAGTGAAAAAGAAAGAAGGATTTATTAAATGAAATGGAAATTTAATCATATAAAATTGAAAATATAGCTTGAAGTTCTGGTCTGCTTGGCATGATTATATGCCTGACACCCACAGTGATGCTCTTTACTCATGTTTGAAATTGTTGTATAATTATATTTAAGTGCATACCAACTCCTATGATTGCCAAGAAGGCATAACACAAAGATATTCAAATATTATGATGTAAAACACAAAGCATTCTGAAGCTTCCCAGGATTTTCTGGTACAAAAAAATTCTTTAAAATAATATGTTTCTCAACATGCAATTAATCTTAATGGCAAAGGCAATGGTGATATTGACAAAATAAAACAACTTGAATCTTATCTGAACATGGAAAGTTTTAAAATCACTTCCATTCTTCGCTGAATTGATATTATTTTATTCTATTCTGACGTGGTCTTTGAAAGCATAGAACTCTGTCTAAATCAAGGTTTGTTGTACCAGAAATTGGTACTATTTTGGTACCAAATTCGATACGGTGCATACTGTACCGATCTGGTGGCATGCTAGTTAGGCAAACCAAGAAGCCTCAACCCATGAACTGTCCCAAATCTAACCGAACTGGACAGTTCAGTTTGATTCAGTATGCTGGCATGGGCAGTTCTGGGCAATTCATCCCCCAAACCAAACCCGGAGTATCGTCCGATTCAGGACAGTTCAACTAACCCTAGTCTAAATAAATTCATATCTCATGTAAAGGTGATACTGGTGAAGCAAAAGGATAAGCATCACATGACCTCCCAACTCTTAATGGTAACTAACCTAAACTCCTAAAGCACATGAGCTCAATTAGATAACATCAACACCAAATCCAAGAAAATAAATATTGCTCACAAGGATTGAGTTACTGCATGTCAGCTAGCATTGGCATGGTATGTAGTGCGTCAGGATAATGTCATGCCTTTGCTTGGCACACACTAACACCAGGGCATGTTACAGTACATCTGTGCTGTATACGACAAAGACAAACCCATAAATTTAAATTCTCACTTGCATCAAATATAATCCCAAGGGCATATTTTCTTTTATGCATCGATTTTTCAGACTAATACCTTGACCCTGATGTGCTCCCTAAGCCCCAATGATTCCTGATAATAGTGTGGCCAGTAAAAAGATGGTCATGAAAGCATGGCTATGACAATCCATGTAAAAACAATTCTATGATTTTTGAGTCATTTTACACCCAACGAAGTTCATGTTTTCTTGTTGAGCATGCGTCAGATAAGCACTTTTGTTTAATATGGTGTGCATTGTCGCATAACAGCTCATGGATCTCTCACACCAAAACCAAAGAATTGTGTCAGATGATATACTGATATTGATTTATCATTTTTTCCTTATCCAAATACAGTCCAGGAAATTCTACTTCTACCAAAAAAAATCTGGCATTAAGATTGCCGACAGGACAACAAAGGTCCCCATTGTTCTCCTAAACCAAACTTCTAGTACGACTATGTTAAGACAGTTCCAATATTTTTCTAAAACAATCCATGTTGAAGTTGAAACAGTCGTACGACAAGCAACAACTTGGAACCTGCATTCTTGGTGGATACCCAAATTATATTTTAATATTGTCAGCATCCGAAGAGGGTGTTGCCTTGAAATCAACCCAAGGAATAGTAACAATCTTTTCAACAAAAAATAACTGTAGCAACCCTATCAACACCTAGCAAATAAATGATCCAGATATGTCAACAGGAAAATAAGAGTTGGAAGAAAATCCAAATATTCCTATTATCAAAAATGGAGGGAAATAACCAGTACATGTAACTACAGTGGCAATGCAATTGACCTGTAGCTGATCTTTTGGCAAAACACCCACCTAGAGAGAAGGTTCAGAGTTCACTTCTGCCCAAGAACAGAGGTGATATACAAAGAAAAAAGAAATAACCAATACATGTAACTACAACAGCAATGTGATTGGCCTGTAGCTAATCTCTTGGCAAAACACTCACCCAGAGAAAAGGATTTGGGTTCACTTTTGCCCAAGAACAGAGGTGACATACAGAGCAAAAAGAAGAATAGTGATCTAGTCATCATAGTGTTCAACAGACCACAGAATCATATACAGAACAGTTGCATATATACAACTGACAACCCCTACCGCCTAACAGACATGTCAGATCATCTACATCATTTATGTTTTTCTTTAAGCAGTTACATCGAGAATTTGTCACAAACCAAAGAAAATGAGGGGTGCATAATGTGACATCGCAGAGCCAACATGTTATAAAGTGAATAGTGAGGAAAGCTTCTTAGGAAAAAAGATAATGCTGATCAAATTGAAAACCAAACTCAAGTATGCTTGTTGCATTCTTGAAACACCATGTTTGCGATCAAGGATTGAGGTATTGCATGATGGTGTAGCATTGGCATGGTATCTACCATCTTGTGCCATGCTAGTGCTTAGCACAGACTAGCATGGTGGCATGCCAGGCACTAGCACACAACCAATGCCATGCCAAAGATGCATGCTGATAAGACACTTGCAAGGTACATATCATGCCATAGAACCGGCATTTTAATCCATGCTCATGACCTGAAAATATATTATGCTCATAAGAACATAGTGATAGGAGGAAGGTGAGATTTGATAGCACAAACATAATCTCTATGTGGGCCTTTTTGAGCAACTTTCACTCTCAAAGAAAAACAAGAAGCAATGCTTATCATACATTGAATTGTCTTCAAGATGTTTGACTGGATTTCTAAAATAGAGTTAATGACATGTTTAGACCATAGATGCGGTGATGCTATTTGTGCAGCAAGCATACTGCATTCCACCTAAGCAAGGACCGAAGTAGAAGATGAAGAAGATAAGAGGAGAAAGAGGTGTTGGAGGAAAAAGTGGGGAAGGAGGAGAAGGCGAAAGACAAGGATAGGCAGAGAGGCAGAGGAAAGTAAGGAAGGGGATTGTGGAGGGCAAAACAATAAGAATAAGGGGAGGAGGAAAAAGGAAGTGGAGTAGGACAAAAAAGGAGAGGAGGCAGTATGTATACCATGTAGCACTTGACTGTAATTTCCACCCAACCTGTATATGGAAAGGTGCACACACAGACCAGCTGGGCCTGTGAGAGTACTTATTATTATGTGGCTTATAGCCAAAGAGTCACATATGCCTGTGCAACTGCATAGACCTTTTGAAACAGTGGTAAAAATAGGACATATATGGATCATATTAAAATAGACAAAAGGATGTTGCTCGTAACCACAAAATCTCTACAAAGACAGAGTCCATGCAAAGCTTATATAATGGTCGCTGGCAAGCCATAAATACAACAATATATGTATGGGCCACTAACTAAAGCAAATGCTATTTCAAAACCATGAATAATAAATCAAGCTCTATGAAGCTTAATCAAATCATATACATAGTCTTTATCCTAGGGATTAGTACGCATGAAATAAAGAACAGTACCAGCTATAGAACAATAAAAGCGCAAAATAAGCAATAAAGAACAGAAACATAGGGCTTTAAGAATTTTGTGTTCTAGGTCAGGTCAAGTTAAGTTTTAAAGCATGTACTTAGTTTGGGTCACCTAAAGCTCCAAAGTACAAATAATAAATACATAATATATGATAAATTTAATTGCACATAGAAACATATATGTAAAATTATTTATACAAATATGAAATGAAGAACCTTACTAGCTAGATAACAATAAAATCAAAAGACAGGCACTCACAGACAAAAAGCTAGGGATTCTAAATTTTGTGCTTTGAGTCAAGTCAGGCCAACTTTTTAGGCCAGTAACTATTTATGGAATCTTAGAATAAGCTTTATGAAGAATAATCATATTATCTTGCAGATAAAGGTGACAAGATGAGGTATGTGTAAAATAGCAAACTAAGAACATCTATTAACAGAAAGCAAAAAATGATGATCAAATTTTCAATGATGAGACGTTTGAAGTATGGCATGCCATATTAGTGCGTACTGCCCCATATCAGATGTACTATACTATACTAGTATCGAATCGAGACTCGATACCAATGTGTACTGACACTCAGTACGCTGAATCAACCTACGTACCGACAGCATACCAATGTAGTACTGGTACAGGATTTGATACCGAGACGGCACACCTTGATTTGAAGCATTGATACTTCCTTATGGTAGTCATTTGCATGTCCTACAGGCAAAGGACATCTATCCACCTTAGAGATAACTAGATACATAAGACATTTCACCTAAGTATTCCTAAGAAATAAAATAGATCAGATATGGCAAGGATACAGTCTATACTTCCCACACATAGCAGACAATACATTAAAGAAAATGAATCCCCTTCTGATTCTGTCATTATGCCCCAACCAAGAGACAGAGTTATAAGCATGAGTGGAAGACCTAACCTATAAAACGCGTAACAAACTTTTTCTTAAAAAAAAAAAAATATTTGTCATATGTATTGAGATTGTAAACATAATATATCAAATGTTTGCTATATTAGTATATTGGTTCTTCAAGATCTGCCAGATCTGCATGTTGCTATCATGTCAAATTCATATCCTGCAGCTACGATATGGAATTTTCTTAGTTAAGATATTCAAGTCGTCTAAACCTGGTTACCATGTGGTGGAGGCCTCCCAAAGTTAAATCAGGTCTTGATGTGGCCAGTTGATGCAACCAGAGTCCTCTTTTTCTTAATCACTATCCAATGATAATGAAATAAGACAGCAATTGATAATGGCACACGCCTCCTGGGAGGCAAAGCAGATATGTATTGTACAATCACTTGAGTTTTACATATAAAGAGTATTTTAGGTCACAAAACTACCGTCGTTTAAGAGACTCATTGTACTTAAAATAATGGGCAAGAAAACAACAGACAAAGATGGCAACATCTAAAAAAACCCAACTCTAAGAACAAATTTTTGGCCTAATGAGGCGTAAATGTGCAATTTATCCACAATCCCAAGTCACCGTGCAGTAATTACTCAAGAAACGAATCCTGGCTATCTCGCACGACGGGAAGGAATTAATTTTTCAACTAGGTATCAGAAGAAATTGCGACAGGCATCAGAAAATTCTTATAGAACCAAGAAGCGATCAGGAAGTGATTCGATTACATCGTTCGATGTACTCGAAAATCATTAAAATAAATGAAACCAATTTACCATAAGAAATAGATGGACTCTTGAATCGGGACACGCCAAGAAATCGTGACATCTTGGCAACATATTTAGAACAAGATTTAGGGGAGCCTTACGCCATCGTGCTGCTTCCTGGGGTGGGACTTCTTGTGGTGCTTGGCCTGAACCATGGCGCAAGAGCGATGGACGGACGGAAGCTTCCCCTCGCGTTCGCGTTCGTTCGGAGAGGGCGAAAGCTTTCTACGTGGCTACGATCTACCTGCAAATAAGCGAAAATCTAACCGAGAGGCGAGCGCAGCGCGAACCCAGCGGGTTAGTCTAGGGTTCTAGATCTGATTCCTGACGAGCGACGGCTTCGTTGGCACCGTCGTCGAGGACCGACACTGATGTCCGGAAAGCAGCGGCCAGCTCGGGGGAGACCCTGATTCCAGAAAGGTTTCGATGGTACTTTCCTCTAGAGCGAAGCCTTGTTTCCATAAAGAGAGTGCCTGCCTTGTTTCCATTTTTATTTTTTATTTTTCTTTTTAAAAATAATATTTATTTTCTATTTTTTTATTTTTAAGTAGAAATAATTTTTTCTTTTTATTTTTATTACAAACGGTATCTTTCAAAAGGATAAGTGGAAAAAAAAATAAAATAAAAATTAAGAGATACCATTCATTTTAATGTTTTCAAGCTCTCTATTCTTTATTTTTTACTCTCTTCTTTATTTTAATAAAAAAATAAAAAATAAAACTGTTTTTAAAAAATCTAATACATTTTTAAATATTAATCATTATCATAAATTGTACCATATATAATATACATGATAAGAATGATTTTTTCAGGTAATTATAATAGAATGATGCATTCTCATAGCAATGATCATTATATTCATTTGCCAGATCTACAAGGTATTCATTAATACAAGGTATTAATTGATGAAAGTGCATGTCACCTGTGGCATTTCAGGTTTCCAGCATCATGCAGGTAGTTGAAGGAGATACAGAAGGAAGGGTTGGACAAACCAAATTAATTATGAATGTTGCAAAATGAACTAAAAATATCTGGTATAATCATATAATCCAATATTTCAGCATAGATATATTCACCATAATTCAGCTGTTGAAGATTTCCAGCCTGATATCACTCACCAATCTAACCCTGACAAACTATGAACTAGTAACCATGATTAAAATGTACAGCAGGTGCTGGGTCTCTTCAAACTGAGCTTTTTATATGGAATGAATCAGTACTGCATTCAGTGTATCATATGCTCAGCAAATACATTTATTTGACATACTTTACAGAGAGAAGGAGAATCTAATCTTAGTTCACAAAAATGGCGAAAAGAAGAATAATATCGATCACATTTTCCTTTGATACAAACCATTAATAGAGATGGAAGGGACCAAAACCTTTTAATGTGGACAATCGATGATTATAGTCAATACACATCACAAAAATAGCTTCCCACCCTCAGAAGAACAGACAAGCATTACAAAGAACTCAAAACAAGCCAGAAAGGCCAAAATATTATGTATTCAAGTTTCTTTGGGGGAAAATATACAATAACACCACCTCCAGCCATAAATTTCTAGATCCATCAGTCCCTTCAGCTCAACTCAACAATTCTTTGAGGAAGGTGGCAGCATCAGAATCGCTTTACAAGATGCTTCCTGCACATTCAAGCTAAAACACCAAGCAAGCGAAAACAGTTTCCACTTTTCTCACCAACCAGCAAAATTCTTTAAATTCCAAATAGACTTTTTGGCATCTCGCCATCGATGGAGACTGAAACATAAGGACTTGGCTGAGTATTTTCTTGTTTGTATGGATGTGTTCATATATATGGTCAGAATTTACATCTAAAGCAAAATCCTATAAACATGTACAAGTAGATTGCTTCACTGAAAGCTTGAAGAAGGGGACTTTGTCAAAGCTTACTTGCATTCAGCTGTGTTTTTACCCTGTAAAAGTAGTTAGTCATGTGGATCGATAACTGACAAGTGACCAAGAAAGATGCTGTCATATCACATCATGACTCGAAAAGGCTGGGGTCTAGGCCTGGCTCTCATTATTTTTTCATCACGTCTAGGCCTTGCTCTCATTATTGTTTCATCACTATGCCGGATCCATTCAGACAATTTCCATGGTTTCTGCCATTTCCACTTGAATTGTAATAGCCACTGATGATGACTCCTTTTCCATCTCCAAAGCTTTCCTGCTTTTCCTACCACTGCCGTTTTCTTTCCCATTGATAATTGCCCGATTGGGACCATCTGCAGTCAAAGAATATTTTAACCAATCTGAAAGAAACACTACAATGACCATAGTGAGAGCAGGAATCCAACCTTTAGTGGCTGGTTGTTAAATGTTGCAGTCCCTTTGTTCGGGCTATTAGCAATGCCAGCAGTGTATTTGAGTTGCTTCTGTGCAGGAAGTGCAACTGGAGATAGTGGGGTGTTGGATTCATCAGCGCAATGCTTCAGCAAACCATTTGAGTTATCCTGAAAATTATCATAGCAAAGTTTAGAAGAATGATCAAAGCTCAAATCCAAGACTTCTCAATTTGGATCCAAAGAGACCTATCATGAGCTCTACATACAAGGTTCATCATTTTAGTACTAGACCCTATACCACTATCACACTAGTACAGTGTTGGTACGCTTGATACACCAGTTGGTTCCGTATACCGAGACTTGGTACATTTTCTGTATTGAGTCTCAGTGTCGTTACCAATATGGGGTGCATATATTTTTCATACCATGGCTACATATATTTTTCATACCAACAGAAAAGGAAAAAAATCCTTCACTCCAGTAATGTGTTTTATCCCACTAGGTACTCAATAGGTGTAGCTCATGCATTGTCTATTGCTAGACTATCACACCTTCGATTTTTTTTTGCCACCCAAATAACAGAAATTTTCTATGTAGGTCTCCAAGCATGGACAGACACAAATCCCTTTTTTTACTTTAATCTGTAGGGCCAAAATTCCAGTTAAATAGGAAAGATGATATCACAATGAAAATTAGAAAGGTGAGGAGATGAGAAGGGGGTAATATAGAAAGAACACAAGACACAAAGAAATGCTGGCTTTAAGAAAGATGCAATCTTATTACAAAATCTTTTGCAGCCATATGTCTCAACATATTACTCTTCATTTAGACAAAGCAATTTCACAGTCACTGTACTTATAGTCATTCCTTATGAACACGAACTTTTATGATCATTATACTTGTTGATGTAATCATAAATTTATATTGAGAACATGTTCTAATCTCAGCAGTCCTTGATGCTTCATCAACACCCAATGACTGATTAACAAAAAAATATAAAAATAAGACAAAAATGCCTGACAGCAGTTTTCTCAAAAAGAGGGGGGCTAACAAGCAGACTAAGCAAACTTAATACGTTAAGTCTTCTGGAGTCAATTCAAAGGGAGGAATGACCCGGCCTTTCTATTTTAGCACAAATAATTTCTTGCGATAATTTATGCTTACATGGTTATTTTCTCATAGGAAAACTTTAGCAGCCTTAGTTGAATCACAATAGTTCTCCATTGATTTTGAAAATAAAAATGATAAAGCAAAGTGCTACCCACACATTGCACTATGTTAAGACCCTTGAATTTTTCTTAGAATAATGCAACAGCTTACAAATTCCAGTTTGCAGAAATATAACAGTCACAAAAGCAAGCCTAGGTTTGCATTCTTCTTTAGCTGTAACCACACTATGTCTCCTACTCATTTTTAGGTTTCAAGCTATCAGCAGAGTTTCAGCTTCCAATTTAGGACTGCAGATTTTAAGCTGTGCAAGTTTAAACTTCAAGGCTACAGTAAGAGATGAGACCTTAATTCTGCCTTGACATAATCGAAGTATGTGATAACAAGTCTGTACAAGTTTATGCATATGGGCTCACCAAAGATGATGTAGCTAATGCAATTGCAACAGCTTGCTCTCTCAACTTTTGCTGCTTCTCCATTTCCCTTCTCCGCGCTTCACTCTGGCGGAGGATACCAACGAGCTCATTCAGCTGCTCTTTCAATTCCTTGATCTCAATTTCCTTCTCCCTCAACTGGCACCTGTTACCAAAGAACGATTACTATATCACAGAGGGATAAGATAATGAGGAAGGAGTCAAAAAGAAGAAAAGATCAATTACATCATAATACGTAAGATAGAAACTAGGAGGATTTTGAAAAAAAATCGGCATACTGAGCAAAGGAGATTTTCTATTTTCCTAATTTAACTGTAGAGAAATTTTATATTTTTTCCACAAAATTTCTGCATGTGCATGCTGTAGATATGGTGGCTTGGTGATGATGAATTTCTAATATTAATTTTCCACTGATAGTAAGTCACCCTTATTGGACCACAGTTTTCAAAAGTAGTACTCCAGCAATCCCTGTTCTCAAATTAAGATTATTATAAAACAGCATTTACCTAACATGAAGAAAATTCAAATAATAGAATAATTTTAGTATCTCCTGATTATTTTTTTCCATAGAATTTTTGAAATTTCTTATCAATTCTGTTGATATTTCAGAGGAACCGAACTAATTAAGTCCTCACAGATTCAACTGAGCACAAAACCAGCAAATAAATGAATTATATTGATTAAAAAACTAACAAGATGACTAGAAATTCTTGACATGACTGGTTTAATATATGAAGTTGAACCTTGCATCAGCCGCAACATTAAACACGTATTGAAGTAAGCACTTTGCATCTCCCATTGATCGCAACTGATTCCATCTTCCTCGTCCGGTAAATGCACGTTCTCGTTCCTCTGCCTCTGAAAGTTGGGAGGCCATTGCTACAAGTGTATTTGATGAAATGCTCACCATGTTCTCAAGAGATGCTATTCTTGCTAACCTTGCATTAGGTGACATATTGGAGACCCTGAACAAGAACAAGAACATTAAACAAAAAAGAACAATTTAACCTTAGGCATACTAACCTGAAACACTAGTTTCTTTAATTACCCACATGACTTACATATAAGATTCTGTACCAGATAATTCAATCTTCAAATGTAAATTTAAATATATGAGCCAACAGTATCAGAAATATTGGACCCTAAGGTTTATAATGTTAGTTACCGAGAATTTCCACTCTTTCCTCTTGGGGGACTAGCCCCCCCAGATAATGTCTCCTCTTGTTTCAAAAAGGCAAGCTCTTCTGCCAATGCAGCTCGTCTATATAAAAGTATAAATATTATCAGGATAGCCATAAATGCATTAAAAAATAAAATAAAAACAGACCAGTGATAAGATTGGAAAGAAAAAAAAATTGCATACGCTTGACTTTGTTTCTCATATTCAGCACGAACTTCATGCACATGCACCATGACTTCAAGCTCATGATTTAACCAGCGTTGCAAGGACTTCTCATTGATCTGAATTTGAAGATTAAAGTTGATATATATTAATTATGCCTTCTATACAACATCAGACGTCCTAAATATAACCAAGCATATGGATCAGTCGTTCAGCACCTGATTGCCTGGAGAATTACCATTTGCAATGACTGGAAAAAGAAAGACCAGTTTCAGAATTAGACGCAGCCACAGGCTCAAGAGTGTATTCAGAAGTTTTCATTATGTTGAGAAATACCAGAGTTGTCACGGGCTGAGGATTTGCGTGCTTCTAGCAACTCTTTCAACTTCTTGGTAGCCATAGCAGCCTCTTCTGTCTTCCTCTGAAGAACCTGTAGAACAGATTCTTGACCTGGTTAACTTCAATTCAAACACAAAATAAATTGTTGGCAAAAGGTCAGGAGAGTTTATGGCATTGAATTCACCTTACATGTACTTCTATTGCAAGATGGAAACAGATGCATGCCACCCACACACACCCTCACGCGCACACAACCTACAGGTCTACATTCTAATGCATGGAAGTCAAGGCAAACGTTTGTCTTGTGCTATTCTAACATTTTAGGAATATTTTGCAGGTGAATCATATATTGTTATTCTTATCTCACTAATCTACAACCCATCAGCACCATTCCAAGATCCATTTGTCCCCCACTGCACCTTATGAAGCAAGTTGTATGAGTCTTCAAATCAATTATGTGACAACAATGCCTTTGCATGTCTTATGTTTTACATATCCACAACCTCATAATACTTGCACAGTCCAGTATCAACACTCCTTTCAAATATAATTTCAGCTATAAAACTAGTCAGACAGCAAACAAGACACCAAACTGCCTAGATTGTCAAAGTGATCTGTCATTATCTTTCAATGACAAGGGTCAACCATCAATCCATTTCTATCACAGGCAAATAAAACATTTACTAAGCTATATAATCATGTAAAACAATAAGACAAAAAAGAATATGACAACACATGCAAGTCACCCCTCCAATGAGCGAACAGAGATGGTGTGTTTATTCTCTTAGACACTATGTCAGTGTTGTATAATAAAAATTGTATGCGCATGGATGAGCTTGTCGGAACTCATGTTTCTGGATGAAATTACAGGTTCAAAAACTCATGGTGGCAAATATTGAAGACACTGGTTGGGAGGTGGCTTTGCGGCAAATATTGATGGTGCTGTTTGGAGGGTGGCTTGGTTAGTCGGCACTTGGTCCAGCCAATTGGAGGCAGTTTGGGGGATGGGCTAAACCCCTGTGTAGCTCAAGTGACATAAGGCTGAGCTATCAAAACACACATATTACTACTCCTATTACTATTGATATTATTATTACTCTGTTATTACTATTACTATTGTTATTACTAGTATTATTATTACTATTACTACTATTATTACTGCTATTATTAACATTATATTGCTATTACTTTATTATTAGGTAAATAATAATAATATTACTATTAGTTTCGAGTACTTTCTCTTTGATGTAAAAAAATATATTAGATTGGTTAGCTGAAATCTCAATGTTCTGCATGGCATTGTTAACTCTAAAAGAATGACAGGTTTTATAATGAAAGTTAAGAAGTAAGGCTCTTCAGTTCATGTATTTTCATCAAGCTCATCCAGTGTTGCACTATGTATGTAAAAAGTGAACATAATATTTGAGTAAAGATTGTTTGTATATGGTATACAATATTATCTCTAGCAGAAACCTAAATCCAATTAAAATATAATCTCCATATCAATTAGTAAATGAACATAATCTTTGTAGGAATATATCAAACCTTTCAGCTGCTGGATCACCTCCTAGAATAAGAACAGATTAAAAGAATCAAATGGGCAGCAACCAACCCCCCCCCAAAAAAAATAATAACAATAAATCTGCAACTGATGTTCAAAAGGCATCAAGAGCAACTCAACTAATATTTCTTCATTCAACATAAAGTGCTTTCAGCAAAATAATGAAAGTAGAGCAAATTTTTTAGAGAGAAACTTATATGCACCATTTTCTGACGTTGATTCAGTGCCTGAAGTTTATGTCTTTCATACTCGTTTCTCCTCCCCTCTTTTTTTAACTGCATGTGAAAAGTATCAAAATCAAACTTTCACAGGATCCTGGCAAATCCAAAAATTTCCTCAAAAGTAAACAATAAGCAAGAGAGTTAAAGTTACCAGTTTTTATAACAAAAGAATAGTGGAAGTAGAAGATGAAGATGGGATGCTGCATGCTATGCTTTTGAAATGACTTTAAGAACAATATTCAAATTGTCAACCCAACCACATAACTATAACTATAGGATACAATATCAACAAAACAATGCTGACAAAGATAAGTCAACAGAAACTACATAACTTAGGCCTCTGTTTGAGAGGTCTCTTGTTTTCTGTTTTAAAAAACAGAAAAAAATGGAAACCAAGGCCAAAACTGCTCATTGTGATGTAAAGTTTCTAAAATTTCTGTGTAATTTTTTTTTTTTTTGGTGCTTTTAAAATGAAAACAAAAACAGAAAACATGCTCCCCATAGAACATATGTGCCCCCCACCCCAAACCTCCACTGCCACCATCGCTGCTGCTGCCACAACTCACCACCTCTACCTCCACAGATACCACCACAGCGACTACCACAATGTTCGCAATCACCGCCATTCAACTGGCACTACTGTCCATTACCACACCACCTACCACAATTGCCTGCCATCATGACAACAGCTACCATAACTACCATGCTGTTGCAGCCATGGCATCAACCAGCAACACTACAAAAACCCCTTACTGCCATCACTATGACCTCTGGACTTTTTTTTTTCTTATTATTTTATAATATTTTTTTGGTTTTCTACTAAAAAAATGAAAAACATCTATGACTACCTTGCATGTTTTAGTTTTCAAAATATCAGAAATAGAAATAACAGAAATATAGAAAATTGGCAACAATCTCAAATGCAAGCTCAGATTCTTTCTTTGCCACTAGAGCTTCAGTCTTACCATCAATCTTCACTTCATTGCAAAAAGGATGTCAGTATCGCATGTTTGTGGTGACATAAAAGAAACATTATCATATAAATGGACCAACCAATTAAGTGGTGTTCCAAATGACCGATTATAATATAACACCAAAACAATAAAAAATTATGATAGGGTGCCCTAGCAATTTTGCACCTTCTAAGCATAACTCCATCCTCAGTATGAGATTTAGGAGACAAATAAGCTGAACGAGCAGTAAGCAAGTAAAATCTCCTGCTGACTATGCAACTTTTGTGGCAAAGAAAAAAAGTATGCAAAGGAGATTCTTCTCATATACATGAAATTGTTTCTCATTTAGATGCATAGGGAAAACTTTAAGCATTTGTTTTTGTGCCACCAATTTATAATAAGCCAGTAAATCATCCATCTGTAGCGAACTTGTAGACTTATTCCCACTTTGGGCAAATTAAAAAGTGACTGAACAGGAAAATCCACCCCAAGAACTTTCAGCTTTATTGGAAATATAAAAAGGGGTGGAAATGATAGTATCTGTGATGACGTGGAAAAAAAACTACAAATCAAATCACTTTGTTACACTCTTGAAAATGAGTATTACTACAACACACCATGCAATAAAATGCCAACAATGATAATATGATTTATGCAACTTCAATTAGAAAAAACGGAAGTAGACAGCAATGGCATCATGCTGATGTCAATAAAACATGAACATGAAGAAATGTTTGACAATGTATTAGAACATATAGCATATTTTTTTCTTCCAACCATCAACAAATAGAATATACAACAGACATGACAAAAGTTTTATGCGACAAAATAATATAAATTGTATGTTTTCCTCATTAAATTTAAAACATCAACATATTTGTCAAAAATTTGGCAATGCTCAATCACTAGAATATCATCCTCGCTTTCCTTGCCTTAAAAAAAAATGTACATATTGATACACGATGGAAGTTCCAGATGAGATTGCTGGGTAGCTTCAAATTAGAACCACACACAAACATGTGAAAAAAGAAAATGATGTATATTCATTGGTTCATATTTCCATCACTACTGCTTGATGAAATGCTTCATGATGCTATACATAATCCAAGAGGTATAACTAATGATAGAAATGAAGCACCTGCATAAGTTCCTTTTCACGAGAAGCCTTCCATTGGCGAAACTGTTCTGCCTCTTGTTTTATCTTGTGCTGCAATTGAACCTGAAAGTATTGAAAACAGCGAGCAGTGGGGAAAAGGTCACGAGAAGTTAGAATAATATGGATGAGAATGACCATGATAAAAGATCAGTGGTGGAAACAGCAACCTTTTGTGCCTTAATAAATTGAATTTCATCTTGAAGCTTCTTTGCTGCTTCATCACTCCTTTGCTTTTGCTTTAAAAGCTGAACATGGTTTTCTTGTTTCTTCTTAAGATCCAAGATCTGAAAAGAAAAAGGGAAAATCAGGAGATAAATTAGTGTGCAAAAGGGCGTGACAACATTTCAGCAATACAATGCCCACTATTTTCACCTGTGCTTCAAGGGACTTTAACTTCTGTAAGTGGACATCTGGCAACTTGTGTGCTTGCCCATCTGAGGAGGCAGCAAGGCTTTCCACTTCAGCCAACAACCTATCCCGCTCTTGCTGAAAATATTTTCCCTGAGTTTAGACATAACAGGAAAAGCAAGAAAAACAAATGACTCAAAACCAAAAACCAATCAACCTGCACTATCCTTTTTTCCTCCTCAAGTTCCATGAGTTTCTTCCCAAAATGCTGCTTAAGAGCAAGAGTATCATACCCTCCAAACATTCTCATCTCAGACTGCAGAGCAAGACAAAACATCAGTATTGAGAAAAAAGAAAAGGAGCAGAATATTTTAGAAATTCATTTATCTAAATTTCTTCAGACAGTAGGTGATCAGAGGTTGCATAAATATGTTTCCATGATGGAAGGGTAAAACTTCTTTGCTAGCAGAGCGGAGGTAAAAATTGAAAATAATGGAAACTATACAGGGCGTAGGACAAGAATGTAAATAAATATAATAGATAGTGCAAGAGTTTGAAGGTTTAAGAGTTCTTTTAAAAACAACGATGGAGAAAACTAAGGTAAGTACATGGAAATTCAATCTCAGGCCGCAGATACAGATGATACTTTCTTAAGTACACAGGTCTTCTAGCCTTATCTATTATAAAATACAAGTTATATGGGGATTTATAATTTATAGCAGAAAAAACTTCATTTCTATTTCCAGCTTGTTTAAGTCAGCCTGAAAGCCTATATTTCTGTCATGTTCGCTAGCAACATTAGATACTGGAACCATCTCAGAATCACGCGTTAATTCATGAGATCATGTAGACCCAGAAAATCAGGATAAGCTCTCCAGGGCTTTTTTTTTTTTACTCCTTATGTCTCCTCAACATAACCAGAAATCCAATACCTCACAAATTTCTCACACATCCAAGTTTTATTAGCAATTTAACAATTTGAGAATTTCTGTTATCTAGCAATTTAACAATTTGAGAATTTCTGCTTTTTAGAAATGCAGATCTCTTCCACTTAATCCTAATATAGAGATTTGCTATCATCTGTTCATCAGAACTCTTGATCAATTCTCCTGTACCAGCACAAGTATCCTTTCTATAACCACTTGCGTAATATGTCATTACAAGGCCAATATCAGTGCATTACATGGCAGGTAATAATGCATGCAGGTTTCTACAACTTTGATCAGTATAATGTATATTGCAGACCATTTCAAGTGAAAAAATCTATGTTTGGAAGCACTAGGCAGTCATTTAGTATCCAAGTAACCATATAGAAGCAATTTGGAAGTCAAAGATTCTTGCATCGACTTAGTTTAAATATATCTTAAGGATAGGGTCTGGTTACAACTCTCACTTTCATATTATCAAAGTCAGATGTGCAACTTCAAAAATACCATCTGTTAGATTATCACCATTTGAATATCAAACATTTACTCTTTGTACTTTGTGCATTCGTACCAGAGCATATGTCTACCATCAGTAGAGCATCACAACAATTTTACTTCGGATAATCATATATAAAACATAGATATTAGAAACTAAAAGAAAAAACTTGTACTTACAATACAGAGGCATACAAGCAAACAGAACAAAAATAATATAGGACACATGCAAATATGAGTGCAAATCATTGTGTAGATATTGCAATTCTGTAATCAGTGTTATGTCAAAACATCCTGTAAAGTAGGCTTTATCAGACAATCTTAAACAATGTCATAATTTTTCATAAGAAGACCTCAAAGTTCTCAGTGATAGTAATTTTTTACCACTTTGTTTCAAAATATTATATCTTCAGTAAAATGCTGATTTATTTGGCCGCATTCCCTTGAATATATGTAAGTGAAATTCTACTAGAACGAACAACTAGAATTTTCAAACAAAATTCCACATTGGGCATGAAATGCAATGCACAAGACATGTGGGACTTGAAATACTAGATGTTCACACCACTGTGAAAATTTATTCATGAAATAATCAAGATGCACATTGTCACAGCATTTGCCCAACTGAAATTCACACCCAAAGAAGGATATGGCATTCTTGTTCATACTTTGGAAACCCATGCAGCAAACTTATTCCATTAATTGAAACCAAAATCTCGCTTAAAGCATTAAGTCATACATGGTTTTAACTAGTTTTGAATTAAGGTTTTGTTGTTGTTGTATGCACAGTGAAGGTTTTAATAAAAATTAGCACAAATCAACAAGATGTTTCCTGGAATTTTTACATCACCTCTTTCTGCTCCAATCGCCTATTTAACTCATTCAATTCCTTGCCCATAGTGTCTTGCAAGATTGTATGTTCCCATTCTTTTGCTACTTCGTCATCAATTTCCTTGGAATTATCACCTGCTGATAGCAGAAATTTGCTTACTGAGTTATGAACCAAAAATTATTAATTTGCAGAAAACGAAAAGAATACACTCATACTGAACCTCATATATCTCTAATGGAATACAAACATAGAAAACCAAACACAACATAAGTGATAGCATTTTTATCAAGTCAAGTGTGACCAGAAAATTGCCTCTTATGATTTCAGCCATTTGGTAATCAAATGAGTCCGTACTCTGCAGGCTCCTCTTCAGCCCTTCTGTTTTCACAAAACAATTTCCACCTTTCTGAAATATCAAACATCAAGAAATACTAATAAACCAGTTATCCAATTAATGGATCTCCTCTGTATTATGAACATACATATAAGAGTCATTAACTTGATTGAAATAGGCAAACTCAGATCGGAAAGAAACTAAAGAAGCAGAAAGTGCTGAGTAATGTACTTGAACATCTGTTGTTTCACAATATTCAGTGTGCGCAGAATGATTGCGATACTCATAGAGTTCCCTACAAAGATCTTCATTTGTAGATTCCAGCCAAGAAATTCTTTCCTTCAGAGCCTACATATAAAAGAAAACTAAAATGTTAATGCGTGCAAAAGAATTCTTAGAATATACATATACATGTACATGCATTCATCCATATACATACATATATGTATGCATGCGCATATATGTATAGGAATGGTCATCATGGTTGCTTCACTGGCAGCATGAGATTAGTCTGTGGCCTACAAAATAGATATCTTGTTCTCCAACTGGACTTCTAGGCACCACCGTAGGACTCCCTCCAGCCTAAAACTTCCCTAACCAGGAATGTGGCACTGGCTCTAAAAGTTGTGCTGCTGTGGACAAATTATCTTACCTGAATTTCATCACATGAAGCTCCTCCCCCACGAGCACAGAGTAGCTCTGCCTGCAAATATTCAATTTGCTGCCGCATCCTTTGCATTTCATCAGATATTGGATTTCTGTTAACCTGGAAAGGAACACTGATATAAGCAGACAAGCATTTGCATAAGAGGAAATGAGAACATCAATTTCTGCATAGAAGGTAGTAATTGCTTCAATAAATATAGTCCTTTGCAGACTCACAATGGGCTTATTTTGAATGTTGCGAGCACGATTAGCATATTTCAGTGTGTTAAGGGTTTCCTCTGCATTAATATCTGCTGGGCTGATACAAGCTGGAAGAAAATGGGACAACATAATTAGAGAGTACGTGGAAGGAAATCAAAGAGAAATTCTAGAGGTTAGTTTCTTTAGGAGGAAAAAAAAAACATTGTTCATGCAGCACTGTACAGACAATTTAGCCAGAATACATACAAATACTGACTAATTAACATCTTTAATTAGCAGTAGCAGCCGTGGGTTACCAATAAACAGCAGATCAAAAAAGGGGTACTGTTGAAACTAGGGTTCTGTTTCATTCTATATCAATAGAATATTTCAATTATCAATCAAAACAGCATCAATATATGGTTATTAAACCAGCCTTTTCCAAATCATGAGATGCACACAATAGGGCATAATAAATGCAGGAGCCCTGAGTTTGCATGCATTTCAAAGGCACAGTCAAAGGCAATAAAGATAAGTATTAAGTTCTTTTGGTGGCAAAATGTGTTACCTATCATGACAGTCCTGCTGTTGCCACCAAGCGAGTCCTGCCAAAAATGTAGACAAATAATAAACAAGAAAGCATATGGATTTCTTTTGCTTAGGTATTCAAATTTATCAAAAGAAACTTCAGCTGTAGAAGGATGATGCATTCTTTTCTTTCTTTATTGCTTTTCTTTTCTTTTTTCTTTTTCCTTTTTATTTTCTTTCTCTTTCTACAGATACGTCTATATCCATCATAGAAATCCTGTTAGATTTAAGCATTCTGATTTTAGCCACCAAGAAAATACACCAACATCATATGCTGTCTGCTTGGTGTAAACAAACTGATGCAAGGTAATCAGATAGCAACAATGGATCAGGGTGCAGATGAGAGCAAATCCATGAAGAAAAAGTGACTTGGAAGTCTGATGGCTCATCAATATGTGCTGCAGAAGAGTGCTGCTGCTAGAAAAAAGGAACCACTCGATCAGGCTGTGTGCAATAATTACACCATCCTGTCAAGCAGAAGGTAATAATTGCGAACAGAGTAATCATTTTGTGTTGGACCATTGGAAGTCCAAAAATTGCTGAGTTTTGATTGTTTTTAGAAATGTGAGTAAAGAGTACATATGGAGTTGTAATCACTGAAGAGATGTTGGACTATGTTAAGAGTTTTTAAAGCTTCAAATTTGATAAAGAAAATCAGAGTTTTGAGTTCAGATCTGGATGCCAATTTATTTTAACTTAATATTATTGTAGTTAAACTCCCTGGAGTCATCTTCTTCCTCCCTTTCCCAATTTTCAGCTTCTTTTTTGGGGTTATGGATTAATAACTCAGCTTTTTGTAATCTCATCCCTTATAAACTTTGGGACCGACAATCCCTAGGTCTCTGAGATCAGGAGGGCAAAAAAGGGCACCATTTGTGTAGCTGGAGTCTGCAGATATGATTTAGTGGATTCACAAGAAATGAACTATGCTATCCAATTCTCCATTTTACACAATCCTCAACCATAATTTTTATTAGTTTCTAAATCTGGGGAAGTCATGAAAGCACCCTGTGCCATGATCCAAGGGATGCCCAGACATCTTGAAATTGCATCACAATTAGCCTAACGAAAAGTATTCTCCACCATTACTTCAAAGAAGAGTCCAAAAACTCAGCAGTGTAACCATGACAGTTAAATGCCAAGGTTGCTTATTCCTGATTGTGGTAGCAGCTGGACTTATAAACTTCATATTTTGCTGATACAATAGTATTGTCCCTTAAATAACTTACACCCCCTGTAATCATTTCATTTTCAAACTCCAAATTGCCTCAAACTAGAGTAAATGAGTTTCAGACTCCTGATGATTATCCATGTGTTAGACCAGATGTCCATTTGTTATTATCCTACTACATGAATGGATCACACACATCAATCATCATATTTATAATTTCAATAGAATATGATCCAACCTGCAAGAGTCTTGTAAGTTTACTGTCACGGTAAGGAACATGGGCTCCTTCTTTCCGCTTTTTTTCATCCCCGAGAGCACTTATGACATTTCCAAGAGCTAGAAGGCCCCTGTTAATATGAACCCCTGAAATAAGCAGGCAGATGGCATTAAGAGAGTTTTCTTAAAATTAAGCAGTCGTTTAAACAAATAAAGGAACAAATGAACTACCTTCCTTGAATCGAAGGCCATCAGAACCTGTTCGCTTAGCCCGCTCTGATCCAGCAAGATCTACCAGATGGAGTTTTGCACAGAGAAAATCTCCAGTCATATCCTCAATTGGGACACCATCAGCAGTAATAATTGGATCAAGTTTGCGCATCTGCTCCAATGTGATAGTGAAGATGGCATGCGAACGACTATCACAGAATATAAATCAAAAACAAGAACATTAAAAACACTAGGAAAAAAAAAAATCTATTTAACAGTTTTGATAACTAGGAACTTTTAATCTTGTCAACTTACTTGAAAAATACACTTCCATATAGATGGAAATGAAATTAAATCGTTTTTCATTATGCCAAACCAAGTTAACTATGCTCGGATTATTTTCTGTGTTTTCATCACCATTTTGTACTATCAAGCACTTCAGATGCCATCATCTTCTATGGTGCTTTTATCCATGCTTTGTTTCCACTTTTATACGCTATAAAATGTGATAACCAATCACATATGACAAAAGGAACACTGGCGTCAGATTGTTGATCATTTATGATGAGAAGTTAACTTACTATGTCAATCATGATTGAATTTCAAAGGAATTTATTCTATTAGTTGGATTTAGTTCTTGAAATGCAAACATAAGAAGTTAAAACACAAAGAAATGGCATATATGATTTTAGCTTTTAAAAGGCAAGATCAACAGGGTGGGAACAGAGGCCATTACTTGAGAAGGGGTAATTTTTAAGAATTAAAAAGAGCAAGCAGAGTATAGAAAGCTAATATGACATGACAATTTACACTATAACATGGATTCACTTGACAAGCAAGGCACCTACAACTTAGTATATCACAGGAGTCAGGAAATTTAAAAAATAGATCACTTTATACACATTAAGGGTAAGGATGACATGGTCCTATTGAAAGATGATAATGAAAAGGATATTTTCAGAAGTTGTTGAACAAGGATTCGCTTTCTTACTCATGCAATTTACTAAAAGAAGACCTACCAAGTGTTAGAAGTGAATAGGTAGACTAGAACTTCATATGAATACTCTGAACAAAGCCAAGAGCATATTAAAAGTGCAAGAGTGGTAGAATGGTGCTCTCCATAAAAAGTGAAGCATCTAGGAGAATTAATATCAATAATAAAAAAAAGTTCCACTTAGATGGTGGTTTTCAATTTCTTTTATACATGAATTTAATGCTCATACTTTAAGAACACATAATGAATGGTTTCAGAAGATGACTGAAGAAGAAAAAGTAACTAAACTTAAGTCTTGAAAAGTGTAAGACAGCAACAAAAGATGCTTGATCACATGAGTCAGAAGCAACAAAAAAGGTAAAAAAGCACACTCCAGATCCGAAATATGTGCATCTCTTAGTTTCTGAGTTATATGTAAAACATAATATGAAATAAGGTAGAGTGTTAACCTTGACTGGTTGTTCATGTTCGTACTTCCAGTTGCACGATTTAGTGAACCTTGCTCTAGACAACAAGCCATTTCCTTTTGGGAACTAACATCAATTTCAGTGGATCCAGCAAGTGTTATAACCCCATTTGATGCTTCACGGATTTGTACTGGAGGTTTCCCAGGCACCGTTACCTTCCCCACATGTCCATTGCCAGACTCAAGTTTGCTGACGAATGCAGGATCCAACAAGTCTCTCACTTCTTCTTTAAAAATCTTCACAATCAAAAGTTTTAGTTAACATTCTTGGTAACAAGAAAAGGCTTATATTTATCAAACCATTATTAATGAGAAAAAACAAAAACAAAATTGGAAATCTGTGTGCAATGTTTCATCAAGAAAATGATAGACTAAAGGACAAGGATAGTACTGCTATCAGAGGCCAACAGAGGATTATGAAGCCTAGGTGCCAGTAATGTAACAGATTATTTAAACTTTTGCAGCATGAAGCCAAGTCTATAAAGTCTTGTCAATGCTAATCATCCATTATTCAATAACACCACAGACACAACCTATTTCTAAACTGTATGTCGTGATTGCATATATATGGAATAAACATACAAAAGGATATGAGGCCACATATGGGCAACAAAGCAACCTTGTCTCATAGAATCCTCCCTAGGAAGAGAGGCTGCAAATATCATGGGCAACCACTCCCAGAAGCATATCATATTTTATTCAGCTTTCAAGAGATTCTTTTACCATCCTAATGACAATGCAAATTGTCTTCAATAACAATCTCAATGTGGACAGTTCAGACTTCATGCAGCTAAATGGTTCACTTTAGCTGCCCCAGTAGCCTGCCTTAACCTAAATAAAGGAGAAGCAAAACATGAATCAAACACAAACCTCATTATCAGCAACCACTTTTGTAGGTGGATCAAAATGAAGTCTTTCTCTTTCCAATTTGCACAGCATAGAGTTGAGGTTTACAGAGGAGCTCACATGAAGACCCAATAGATATTGAGCTGTCAAATGGAGCTTTCTAGCCTAACAAGCTCAAAGAAAGGGCATGGTGGCTAATGAGATTACCGCATGTGAAACAATGTGAAACCATCCAATCTTTGTTCTGCTTAATTAGATCCACAAGTAATTCAACTAACTGCAAGCACATAATGATGTGCATGTTATTATCATAATCTCCTACAGGCCACAGCATACTACAAAAATAGAGTGCTGCATCCAATCACCCACTCAGTTCACCAGGCTGATGTGATAGTCAGGGATTGGTGCAGCACAGATTGATGCAGCACACTGCTGGTTTTGCAGTCTTAGTTGGGCCCCACGGACCACTCAGCTAGTCACCGATCTCCACATCAATCCACTGAGTTGAGAAGTGTCTGGTGGGTGATCTTTAGCATTTTCCAAAAATAAAGTGCAAAACATACAAGTTAGCATGACTTGTACATCTGCATTGAATCTTGGCAAACCATAATTCAGTCAAGAGTGCGGTCACAAATCTTATACCTGAAATGCAAATATTGAGCTCACCCTAATTAATATTTTTGCATTTGTACGTTATGTTACTTTGCTACACCAAGAAATTTTCAGAACAGGTGACCTGGAATAATTAAATCACTATTTTTTTTTTTTTTTTTTGCAAGTATCGTTTTATAGTTGTGATCAGCGAAAAGTTTTAGTGGCACATGCTAATACCATATTGACCTGGCATTGGCATGACATGTGTCCTCTTGTGACAATACTTGGCACACATGTGCATGCACTTGTATATCATTGGCAGACAGCCATGACATGTACCAGTACAGGCCTGGCAATGTACGTGCCACTCAGAACTGATGGTTTTTAATCCTTCGAACTTAGTCCAAGTACAGCTGATTGACTTATTTCTGTTTGAATATTTGGCCCCAGTGAACCCCCTTGCTTTCAACCATGCCCAAAAAAAAGGATAAAAAAAGAAAATGGAAGATAAATTATGATTAAACCTTTAGTGAGTTTATGGAGCTAGAAACTTGCGCCCCTAAGATATTTAAAGAGCAACAAAATGTTGTCCTGAATGGTAAGTAATATAAAAATATGATTAACAACAAGAGAAAAGCCAAACCTGTTCACTTCAAATGCTCAGAGTATTAAATAAAAGTTGTTGTATAATCATTATGCTGAGCATTGTACAATCATTTTAAGATGGACATCTGAGGATACATTTAAGTTTTTAGCTCATACAAGACCAGAACACTTAGACCTGCTAAAATGACATTCCACTGTTTTATTGTTAAGGAGAAAATCAATATCATGCGTAGAGTCAGAGAATAGTATTTCTCCCGGCTAGCATGTTAAGAAAAATAAATTACAAAATTCAGATGGAGAGAGAGATAGATAGCGAGAGGGAGACCAGAAAAACAACACATGAAACAAGAGTAGGAAAGGCACAACAAGGAGCATTCCATGTACCTCAATGAATGACACACGCAACTGGAATTCTGCTTGATGTTTCGAGGTCTCGATTTTGCTGAACAATGCATTCATAACTTGAGGGATAACTCCAGTTTCAGAACCATCCCTACATGCAGTTCCCATGGTGTATGTTTTCCCTGACCCCGTCTGTGGCAATTACAAAATTCAGATGTTTCAAGGAATCAGGCTACATGCTACAGATATATTACAGTTCATATTGAATAAACTGGCAGGGAGAACAATATATTGCACCACTTGACCTGTCCATATGCGAGAACAGTGGCATTGTATCCTTGGAACAAACCATCGACAAGTGGAGCAATGCATTCTTCAAACATGGCAGATGACGGAGAACTTGTACTACCATATACATGATCGAAAGTAAATGAATGAGATCCAATTTGCACCTGCACATCAGGAATTTTCAATGGAAGTCTGTTAATGATGATTTCAATGTCCAACAAGTTCTAGAGAATAATTGATCACACTGCGAGCACTCTGTCATAAATAATGCAACAGGTTTGAAACTCTTAAATCAAAAAAAAAAAAAAAAAGGCAGTAAGCCATCTGAGAACTGTCAGGTTTCAAAATTACTATACTTGCAGAAGGTAACCGAGTTTTAACAGCATAACTGCATCATCTTCTACTCTTGACACCCATTTTCAATGTTATAACAATATCACAATCATGCTATGAAAAACCTAAAAACTTTGCAGCAAAGTACATAAGATATCTCAAGACTGGAAAGTACCACAGAGTTTGCTCAGTAAATTTTAGTTTTTATGGCATTTATTTAATGTCTGAGAGTTCAGGAAAGTTTACAAAGCTTATTTTGTTGAAACGTATCTGAAAGGGACGTACACTAGACCCTCGCAAGAGTAGGTACGATTTTATAACATGGGGATAAGTCATAAAGTTTGTTTAGTTCCAGTACTTCTATAAATTGGTGTATGTATGGCAACAAATTTAGAGAGGCTTAACATTAATGGGCGTTTTTCCTTTATTTCATATTATTTTGTTGAAAGATTCTGCAACAAATCTTATGTACCTTAATCTATTTTCTTCAATGTTTTCCTAATGTGCACACATGATCCATGATGGGCAATGTTGCCATGATACAAAATATATAATCTATCTTCCTTTCTTCTCTTTGTGCACCTAAGGAGTATCAAAAATTACTCAAGCATAAGAAACAAAGGCTCAAAGATTTACAATAGGAAGAAGAGATTAGCGCACTAGAGTAGAGGAAGGTAGAAGATTGTGACTTGAGTAATGATGAAAATGTTGTTAAAATTTCTTCAATCATCATATTCTTTATTTACAAAGCCATTAAACTACCGATGATCAATCTTAAGACATTCATAATCACCAGAACAACCTGAATAATTCTGGGGATGAGAATCTTGCACCAGTTGCCAAGAAATGCAAAACTTACATAGGTTATCAGGAATGCAGAAGGGGAAAAAGGTTTTGAGTGAGCTAACAAACCAGGTTATAAAACATGAAACCGAGTGAAATTGAGTGAATCTTTGAAGAATGATGACCAAACTAAGATCTATATGAAATCAAATTTCCCCTTACTTCCCAAAAACAAAGTTCAGAAAGGAAAATTAGCACAGAATTTCATAATCCACAGAACAGAGGCGGAAAAAACACAAAAACACCGAGATATAACCAAATCGCTTCTCCCAAATAAAAAAATATATATATAAAGCTAAAACCAGCCAGTTCTAGTGGGAATACCCACTCAATTGCACACCAAACAGCTGGAGAAGGTAACTCATGCCAAATGAGAAGCCAAGGACAAATCTATTGAAAAAAAGGAAAAAATAAATCTATTTGCATCCTAACTGAACATTCACCAATCCATCATTATTGTTTTTTTTAAAAAAAGTTCGATTGCCACTAATTTACCAACTCGCCTTAAAGATCTCCAGCTCAATTCGCGCGAAAAAATCCACTAATCAATAGCAAAGGCATTGGGGAAAAAATCCTTCTTTTTTTTTTTCAAGAAAACCTCATCCAAACAATGTGAATGCGATCTGAAATTGGTAGAGGAACCACAAAAGAAAAATTCACCAAAAAAAACATACCTGCGGCTTCCCGGGAACGACGGTGACGCAATCTTTGCAGCCCTGCAACCGCTCATCGCCGATGAGCGGCCTGATGTGGACCGCCACCTTAACGCAGCAATCCTCCCCGTTCTCCATCGTCATCTTTGTCGAGAACGGGCCAGAATTACCCTCCCAGAACCACAAACCTCTGTTTATATTTATAGAACCAGCAAGGTTTGTTATACTGAAGAAGACTCGTCGCTCGTTTCCCAGGAGCTCCCGATCATATCCAAGAACGTAGAAGTAAATCGAGTAATAACGAGAGACAGTGGGACAGATGGGGGATTAGATGGGCCGGGATGGGATGGGATGGGATGGGATGGTTTGTTGGAAAAGAAAACGAAGGAAGGAAGGAAGGAAATATGAGAGACAGAGAAACAGTCAGGCGGTGGTGGTGGTAACAGCCGAGACAGCAACCGCAGAGGCAACAACCGCCATCATTCTTTCTTGGACTTCACTGCAAGCTCTCCAAGCTAAAAAACTAAGGGAACGTAGAGGCGGCGTTGGTGATGGTGGTGGTGGACGTGGTGGTGGTGGTGGGAGGACGAGGAGGAGACTTCAGTGGTACCCTTTCTAGGCTTTGGAGTGGCGATGATGGAGGTGGTGGTGGGAGTTTAGGAAGGGAGCATGGCGGAAGTATATGTTACTCTACTCTTCTTGCTCACTGTTGTCCCTGGTGCAGCGACAATGGCATCTCCCCTGTTTTATTATTACTCTGCCCACCAACTTACGAAAATTATTTCCATGGTTTGTTTAATTGTTAATCTAACGTCGTGCTTGGAATCTACTCGATAAATCCTTCAATATTTTATTAGTTACAGCTGCGCTGGCTGTGGTCAAGCCTTTTGGACCCAGACCGGCTTCTTTATTCCTTTGTTTCAGGTTGCAAGCTTCCAGCTGAGAATCTTCAGAGCTACTTTCACCATATTGCATAGATTATTTTTAATACTCAAAACAATGGTGATAGTGTCTGAATTAGTTATTAAATTATCGTTTTTTTTATTTTATTTTATTTGACGGTGTTGGATTTGGCTTTGGCGGTTTACGAGTTGCCTCCTGCCCTCAGATGCTAAATATAATACATATAATATGCAAGTCCTGTGGTTCCCATTAAAAATATTATTAATATTATTTGTTACAAAGATCTCGTCTGTATTCCGTAGATGGGTCCAACAAAAAATTTGCCATAACCAAACGCTTGAGGTGATGACAAGAAAATACTGATGTACAGTCGATTTTAACATCACCAACATGAATTAGATATTGCACTTCATGTATTTCAGTGAAAAACTACAGCAGTATAGCAACGATGCTTCGACCACGTACCATCCAGCAGTATGATACCACATGATCGAGAGTTTGCCATGCTGAGCTTTCTTGTATTAGGTCCATGTATATAAAACTTTAGAAGAATATATATATATATATATAGTCTGAGTTAGAATCGAATATAATCAAGCCTATATTCGATCATCTCTTCACTGTTAGATATACATAATTTATAAATCTTAAAGATAGAAAAAAAAATAAAAAATATGAAATGGATTTGGAATCTATGTATATTTATCGATGAAAAAAATGATCGAATCTTTTTGGTTAAACCAAAGCAAAAATATACTTTTAGAAGTTTAACTATCATACTTTTTTTTTAACTTTTTTTAAAAGTCAAACTTCGGCCTTATCCGTTTAAAGTCGTCATTTAATGTTTTTAACCTGTATCTAACGCCCTTATGCCCTTGAATTATATATTATTTGCAACACTTCTGATATTGAAAGTATGGTAAAAAAATATATTTTTATTCTTTAAACTTTTAGTTATTTTAATTTAACCATTTATGTTTTAACAATGTTATATTCTTAATATTCTATTGATAAAATGATTTATGTATCACCCTATCAAACAATTAGTATTAACATAAGGTGACGCCTCAACTAATCTCACAATTTTAACCGACCCAACATCACAACATATCATAAATAGGACCGAAATGGGTCTTGAGCGTAAATTTAACATTCAATAGTGTATTTTAATCTTAACATCTTGAGCTAATAAATTAGAAACCTATCATTGAAAGGAAATACCCTTCGTTGTCACTTCTTTAAACTAATTAACTCCCAAGGACGATGTGGTTACCATGACTCCTCCCCTCCATGCATGCGAGGTAAAGGTGATGACAAGTAGCAAGGCTATTCTTTCTTTTTCTTTATTGCGTGGGACAGCGCACGCCCCACGGTCCTCCGGCACGGCCAGGCTAGCTTGTCAAGCCGAGCAACGCACTTGCGGGCTCTCTCCCCCACCACGTAATATACCACACTCCAAGGTGACTCGGACTCGGCCCCGGGCCCGGCCCCCACATCACATGGCGGTGTGTCCAAAAGAAAGGGAGGGTCTGGGAAGCCGGTATGGGGGAACGTCAACACTGTTATCCATCTTTCCCGTGATTATTCGAAGGCACCATTTCTTCGGCAGGAAAACAGGGGAGAGGAAAAGAAGAATATTAAAAATGTATGGATGTAAGGTGAGAGGTGATCATCGATAGCTTTGGACGAACGTCATGTAAGGGTCTTCTTTTGCGGTGCCTAATTTTTAAGCAAGGGCATGCCCCCGTTTAATGCGTGCGAGGTTGGTCTGATAAAGGAATGAGCAGAGTCCTGTCAAGCTCAGTGACATCTCCATTGGCTTTAGGGAGCATCATCATCCTTCCATTTGGTTCCTAACATGGGTCTACTCTCACTAGCTGTGACGGCTATAAGTTTCTTTTGAAGAGGTAAAGTGATCGCGACGAAATGTCTTGTAATTATCTGTTAATTGATAATAACACAACATGACTAGAAATAGGATGCGTTCATTGGCTTCAAAATATATATATATATCTAGCAGGATCTCTTTTATTTTATTTCATGAAATATATGAAGTTTTCAAGGTACAATCACTTGTTGGCTACTTAATTTGTTGCTCCGTACAATGGAATCAAAATTTTCATTTCATTTTTTATTTTCCTACAAAGCATAATCAGATGAGGCATGCATTCTTATGTTCAAAATATATCTATTTTGATCCAATATAATTAATCAAGGGAGCAAGACTATTAGAAACCAAAGTATATTGTTCCTTCCATTGGCTAGCAGTATAAATATGTTTTCGCCATGAGCTTATATTGATATATATTTTATTCTCATATCAGTTGTACATTAAGTAAATCTTAAATATTTATATAAAATTAATAAATTTAAATAATATTTTATTGATTAGCATTTTTTAAGTGAGACTCTATATCAATTCAAGTACTGTATAGAATAAAAGGCAATGTAAAAAGCTCTTTTTGAGCCTCATAATGGTTTATAATCGTATTTGTAATTAAATAATTTGGTTGAATTTACATTTATATCTGAGGATATCAAAACATAAAAAGAATAAATTTTGAATGCTTATAAGCTTGAACAGTGCTTTCATGTATGAGTAACTTTTTTTTTTTTTGAATGAAATCATGAGTTGCTGCCTCCTCTCTTCCACCCCACTTTCTTTTTGAGAAGCATTTGAAGATAGTTTTTATGAAAATAAGCACACTCATAATGTGACTGACCTGGCTCCCATGAAATAATATGGATGCCGTGCCAGAGGCAAACAAACAACTATATATATATATATATATTTTTCTGCATTTCTATTCTTCCATTTCTTGTACTCATTCCACCTTCCAATCCTAAAGGACAACTGAAATCTTCATGTCATTACTACCTAATAAGATAGACTTCCCAGTTCCCACATGTTAGACGAGAGAGAGAGAGAGAGAGAGGCACGTGCTTTGGCACCTTGGTGAGGACAATGAAAGCATTATAGGAAGCCAAGGTGGGTCTTCTCATTATCTTCTTTTTCTAAGAAGATAAACGGATACATGGAGCTGAAACAGCCGACCACCACGCCTATTCCTCTCTCTCTCTCTCTCTCTCTCCACGTACACCAAAAGAATGAGGAAGAATAGAGCCTCTCTTTTTGCACGACACCCCGTGATGCCAATGATTCCCCTTCCACGATTTTTCTCCATTATTTCCCCTCAAAGCTTTCCATCTATCCTATCAAACAATGTGGCCCTGACACGTTGCACATGGACTCCCAACGAACCCAGTTGGACTTATCATAAAATTTGGGGAATACGAAAGTCGACGAGGAGTTAAACGGAGCTCAGTGTGGGGTGGGGGAGACAGGAGCACTGACGTGAGAACAGAGCAAGTTGACGTGAGAAAAGGGCCGAAGGCAGCCTCTGTTCTCTGTTCAATTAATTCTACGGCGGGGCCGAGAAAATCGGTGGATGAGAGGCGCTTTTGTGGGAGGAGCCAAGAGGTGAGCGGACCGGCGACGAGCGTGACCCGCCCTGACGCGGCTTCGCCGTTAGCTTTGAGCTCCGATGCCACCTTGGTCCCCCAACAAGCTCTCTCATAATTATTATCAAGTGAAAATAAAATAAAATAAATAAATACATGTGAGTATTTCTTTATTTCTTCTACACCAGTTGCTTTGTTTTATTGATTGTATTGTAGGTGGTGGAATTCTATCGTATCATCCTTGTGGTACGTAGCTAAGTTTAACGTATAGAATATTCTGTGTATTTCTTACAAGAGTTGCATATGATTCAGTGGGGTTGGTGATATATATATATATATTCATAAACTTTAAACAACAAAGGCTTAGACCCCGTATCCTGATGACCTCCATAGAAATTGTTATGTATCTGCTAGCTGGTTGGTTATGTATTTGTTTGACTTTGCCTATCATGAACCATATTAATAACGGGATCTAAGAGAGTGGAATGGTGGGAAGTAGTGTACACATAGCTGTAGGCTTGCGATTTGCCTCTGTTTAGGTGTATGCTGACTTTGATTTCTTATGCCAGACCTCCATTTATGAATGTATTTATTTATGAAGTTGTTTTATTTTATTATTTTATATTTAATTATTAATTTTAAGATAACTTTAGCCATGAATACAAAAACGATACGTTTGAGAGTTGACAGCAAGCAAAATGTCTCGCAAATTAATTGATGAAGTGCATGGTTGGGTAACGAAACATTGAATCCTTCTCTTATATGAATGTTTAAATTAAATTATATAAGTTCCCTATAATTAAAGGTATGAAAAAGAGTAGGATAACTCAAGAATCCATATCAACCTGATCTGGATCGGATTAGTTTAATTCTGACTATTAGTTCGTTGACTCGATATTAACTATTTTTTAGTAATTTTTTTAAAAAATAGAGTTCTCCTAAAGATCCGACATGAGATATCAGGTATATTTTATAAGTTATTTATCATCTCTATTAAAAGACTTTAAATATTAAATTAATTAATAAATATTATATATATCATTTTTATTGAATATAATTAAGAAAAAAAATTTAACCATTAGATATCAAACTTATGTTAAATTTTTTTTTAAAAAAATCAACTCTATCCTAGAATCGGACTCAGAATTGAACTAATCTGGTTATATTGATTCTGGGTTGATTTTAAGATATGATTAATTTGATTTTGTATCCAAAATTTTAGAATTAATTTTGGTTGGTTTAATTTTAGATTTTGGTTTAAAACCAAACCAATCAAGCTTATGCTCAATCCTATTGGTAATGAGATTTTTATAACTTCTATCTTCTTAATTAATATGCAATTAAAACACAGTGTCTTGATAGAAAATTATCATGCTATCAAAAAGATTATATCGAGATCAATAAATATTGCAACATATAAAAAGTTAGAAGTTAGCTATGCTTATATATTTTTTATGGATTTAAAATGCACCAATGAATGTGAGGAAGAAATCAAACATTTTCTGTTTTTTTTTTCTCTCATTAGATTACATATATTTTTTTATTATGATTAATGAATCATTTTTATAATTTCCTCCTTCAATTTAAGAGTATTTCGTAAACACTATGTTGTTGCAATTGAAGTAGGATTGCTCTCTTCTCATGTCCTGAAGTCCATGAAGCCATGACCATGGTAAGGGCTGCATGACATTGACTTGAGCCTTTGTTGTTGTACCATAATCAGAATAACCTACTAAGAAAAAGCGCTTAAAACTATTTGCTTCGCAGTTTTATTTTTTTAACCAAAATTTGATGTCTAAATTATTTAGATGTTTGTTTCATGACATGCATAAAGTAATTATGTGTTTCACCAAATTACTACAAACATATCACATCCATAAGTCGCTAGAATCGTACCTACGTATACCCCACCTAATATTGTTTCTAAATAAATGAACTATTCTGTAACATTACCCACAAATTCTTATACGTAAGCGATGACAGCCTTTCCCATCTTTGTCTTTTAATATTTGTCAAAAATTCCTACAGCCAATCAGCATTGTTTTTGGTGAACGACGTAATGCATTACCTTTTCTTCCATGTTGTCCTCGTTAGATGAATTTAGGAAAATAATTTCCATGCCATCTCATGGTAAAAATAGAACATGCAACGTTGAAATCCATGATTTTAAGCTTACTTTAGAGAGGTTAAATCTTTCAAAAAAAATTTAGATCACATATATCTCCAAACTTGATATCCATCCATTCATTAAAAGTTTCTCAAAAAAATGTCTTCTCTATGATTTAACTATCAAACCACTTATTCTTTGGTTTGCATGCATTCCAAGGCATGCAAAATAAAATAAATGGTTGAGAACACCAACATGGATGGCATACCATGCATGCTAGTCAGTGGCATGACCAATTTAGTTTTGTCCAGGAAATAATAATTGGTTGCATGAGCAAGGAAGCATCATGAACATAGAGTTCTCCAATAAAAAATAATAATAATAAAAAAAAAAGAGCCCTAATAGACATGTGAGCACACAGGACTAAGTTTGACCCTTCTACAGTAAAAAAAACGAAAAGGGAACAGTGTATCCGATAGCACATCAATTTAAGAGTCTTATCACTTTAAGGGTCATTTTTTTTTGGATAGATTTAAACTTCATAAATCACGCCAAATATGGGTGAAAAATAAAGTCACGGGCTTAGATATGCAAGCGGAGACGACAGCATTGTACGTTTGTTGATTGATTGGCTCAAATCTGCTTTAAAATAATTTTTAATTCAGTGGCTTCATTATTCCAAACTCCATATCCTCCGGCCTCCCTCACCAAACGGTCGAGGAGTCTCGGACTCTTGACGCGGTTTCCATCCCTTCAGCGATGGACGGTCTTTCCAACCGTTCCAAGCCTTTTGCTTTGGCGAAGCGTGGGCTCGACGCAAGCCGCACGGTAGCAGCCTTTTACGACCCCTTTTGCGTCATGGCGGACCCAAGGAGTTATCTCGGACAAAACGCCTTGCACCTGCGCTGACTGAACCGGATGCCATGGCGATGCTCGGCGGGCCAAGGCGCTCGCGCAAAGCCCTACTTTTTGTATCGCATTCTAAACTAATTGAACGCTGAAAGCACCGAAAATTAAATAAGGTATAGATTGAGACGAATCCAACGAGAGTTCAACCATTTTAAAAGCGCTAGAGGGCACGCAACGCACCGTGGTGAGCCAAAGGATCTAACACGCACAGCATCTGTCGGAGCTAACTTCTGTTAGCAGGCATTTAGTTTGTATTAATTATGTATTGTTTAGTTCTCTCATATTTATATAAGGATAAAAAGTTAAAATAATATGTTTCTATATATTTTATTTATATGAGATGCTAAATTATTTATAAATGATATCGAGTAAATCCGATTTATAATTCGTATAGACTAAAAAACATTGCTAATAATATTTACAGATTAGATCGGATTTGATCTTAAATTTGGATTTGAACCTTTATCCTACTAACAGTGTTTAGTTTCACAGTAATGATGTTATAAAGTAGATCTTGAGTACAGGATTAAGAAGCATGAATAACACCTTCTTTACTAATATGTTTGGATGAAATTTTATGTTGTAACAATACTAAAAATAATGTAGTTCTAAATAAGAAAACTATTCATAAAAATAATGAGGACAAGTGTGATTCAAGTTAGATGATTTAAATTGTAGAGAGAAATTCATGCTTGAGAATGTTTAAAATCCTTTTCAATTTTACTTGACATGGCAGATGGATTTGACGGTCATGAAGAGTAAAAACAATTCACAATAAATAACAATTAAAAAATTTTCTTAAGACACTCATAAATAATGATCCTTGGGGCTTTTATTGATTTGAGATAACTATGCAAATTAATAAGTTTGATAATTAAATATAATCTGAAAGGTAATATTTGATTTTCGATAACATAAGATCACCATAACTTATGCTAATTAGATTTCCATTTAAAAGTAGGTATTTAAAATTATCAAAGCATGATAAACTTCCATATAAATATTTAATAATATTTAACTGATTATATATTTAATTAGTATCCGATAATATTTAATATTTAATATAAAACTTTATATTAGTATTAAATTTAATATTAATACAACATTTAATATTTTATATATTATTATATGTTTATATATTATATATATTATATATTAATTATTTTATAATATTTTTAAAATTTATTTATAAAGAATCTTAATTTTTATCAAAATATGTCGTGTTTTAGTCAAAAAAAAAAAAAAAAAGAGAGAAGACCGTTCAAACGATAAAAATTTATAATAAAATTTAAATAAAAATTAAAAATTAATTATTGTATTTTATTTTTATAAATTAAATATGATAATTTTTTTATTTTTAAAACTTTAATGATTAAGAACGTAGGATCGCTCCCTTAGATAAACTCTCTAACAAACCCGGGTTTTGTCAGTGATACCCCCACGGAGCCCCTGGATCCCCTCCACGGATAAACTCTCCAACAAACCAAGGTTTGTTACCTTGGCCTCGTCAAAGATGCACCACGAGGCACCATCTCCTAACCAAGTGGTTCCGTGTGTTGTCGTCTCTCCTACCGTTTTGCTCAGAAGGACAATATTGTATGGTGTCTGATAGACCTCTTCTTACCTTTTCTGATCGATACATGCATTGAATGAATAAATTTTAAGTAGTCCTTCTGAATAAATTCGGTGGTCCGTTTTCAGATGCAACAAATCTCGCAGACCCGAAGGCACCGCGCCCACCATGTGCTTCCCAACTCGCAACGCATCGAAAGGACTGTTGCAACGATGCGTCCAAGACTCCACTTTCAGTCTGGACACCACGTGATTCCTTCCAAAGTTTCCGAGCCACTGCTGTCTGGCTCGTTTGGTCTATTCAGAATATGTCCTCCGGCAACGCTCACCGGAGGAAACAGCTCTTGGGCCTCACGATTCTGCTTAAATTATGGTCATGGACCCAATCTTGTATGGATTTTTTTTTTTTTTTTTACCTGGATTGAAATGCTTTTGACTTTAAATGAGTTGGATATTGGCTTAGACTTTTGATATAGCTCAGGTCATGAAAATGATGTTTTATTCAGTTTAATTTGGGCTCCATCGAGACATGAACTTCGGTAAGGATTTTGAGAGTGGTAGGTCTCTTTTTAAAAACTAGTAATATGATACTTCAAATTTAATTCTATATTGGATGAAAAATAAATGTATTATGTGTTTATAACTCAAATCCACTTACTATCTATTAACTTTCACTTGAATCTTTGAGTCGCGTAGTTTCCATCCGCTAACAAAGTTAATTGAACCAACACAAACTGGAAAAGCGTTACATAAATGGCATCGGAAATCGAAGAGCGAAAGTTGACGAAAGATGAAAGGATTTACGATGGAGACCCGTTATAGTATGAAACCATTCCACTATAGTATGAAGCATCTTTTCAGCACCAACAATCCATGCTTGTAGCATGAAGGAGAGATTGTGATATCCCATCCAAATTTAACATTGAATGAGAAGTGGCATACAATTCGCATTACAAAAAAGAAGATTGTGATATCCAAAATTTAACACCACACCCAAATTTAACATTGGATGGGAAAGAAAAAAAATGTGTTATGTGGTTATAACTCAAGTTCACTTGCTATTTACTAACTTTCACTCGAGTTTTTGGTTTGCTAACGAAGTTAATTTGGTCAAACTTGAAGTGTTACGAAAGGTAATTGCTTAGTTCGCCTTGGAATTGAGGTACCAAGGATCTTTAGAGCTGTGTTAGGCAGTCAAATTAGAATTAGTTGGAGTAAGGCCTGCGAGGTGAGGTGCAGCAAGTATGGTCTGCCAGGTCATGGAACAGAACATGTGAGCTGATATGGGTTGAAGTTTCTTATCTAAAGCATTTGATAGGTTATTTGACTTAGACCTGATCAGTACAAAGAACAGCTGACTGACTTACCTTTAAATTACTGTTGAGTGTCATGAAAAATTTGAATTTCTCTAATGGTAGTCTTCAAATAATTGAATGAAGATTTTGCCTTCTTTTGATGGTTGCCCTTTGCACTCCACCTGCAGGGCTTTATCAGTTGAGAAGATCCGATCAACAAACTCCAAGAACACAAGCAACCACAATTCTAAAAAGCAGTTTGCTGGAAAGAAAAAATTAAAAAAAAGGAAAAATTAAGGCTTGTGAATGGAACACCACATGACTAGACTATTAAAAAGGCCTGTTCAAAGATTATGCTGAGAGGCTTTGACACAAGGCTTAAGAAACAGCCCTTGGGCAATGTCGGCAATGATGTGGTGACATTCAACTAAAACTCTAGCCTAGGTCCTAGCATCTTGCATTTAATTATATGGACTACTAAAACTCACATTAGCCATTTTAATTAGTTCATTTAGTTAATGGGTGCATATAGTATTATCGAGAGATTTTACCAAACTTTGGGGCTCCACTGTTTGATAGCTTGTCAATGTTCTCAAAAAGATAGGTTGTCCGTGTTTCCGGCATTTACTTTTGTTTCCATCAAAGTGGTTGCTTTCAATTTATACAGCAATTCTACAGGACTTCGTGTCACCTAATATGCACAACACTATGGTTTTGTCCCTGATAAATTGTTTTCTTCCTACCTTATTACTTAATCTTAATAAAATTTGTTAAGCTCCTACAATTTAACTGACTTCTAAGGATCCATTTAGAAGAGCTTTTGGTAACCATTAATCATAAGATCTACTTGTGGTGTTCCTTCAAAAAAATCTACTTGTGTGGTTATCTCATGTCCCTTTAAAGTGAGTTTGATTCAGATTTATAAACAAAGTCGCACATTAGATGTGTGCAACCAACAATTGCAAGGCAAAAGGCCATGGTGTCTAGATCTTGTACTTGCCTTTGAACTGCTAAAACCGATCAGTGGAATGGTTCCGCTTATCATATTCTTTTGGGATAAATTTCAGCAATGAGATAAAGTATTAGATTTTCATTAAAACGCAATGTGGTGCCTGAGAACAATAACAAAATTTATTATCAATTATTTTCAAAAAAATGATCAAAATTTGGTGTCTGGTGGAGTTTTCTATATCTAGGTATTTGAATAAACACCTTCTAAGTTTTAAATGTAGGATTTCTGCTGCCGAAAGCAGAAGTGTGGCCGTTAAACTGTTGCATTGTTAACATGAAAAGCTCAAAATATTTTAATGTATGCACTGTGAAATCTAAAAAATTAATTAAGAAAGTATTATTTTAACTTCTTTTATAAATATTGAAGGCCTATTCAATAACTGTATAGAGATGGAACACAAGCTAGCATGAACTATGATATATTCAAGTTTGGCATCCTCATCAAGCAAGAAATCTAAGTTCGAGCTTAATCAATCTAATTATAAGCATCAATGTCTTATAATCAATAGCATGGACTATGATATATTCAAGTTTGACGTTCTCATCAGGCAAGAAATCTAAGTTCGAGCTTAATCAATCTAATCACAAGCATTGATGTTTTATAATCAATATGAGCCATATGATACCAAGTATAACAACTCAATATCTTATTAAAAAAATTCATTAAGAAAAAATTAGTTAAATTTTTTTATTCTATATAAGTATTCAAAATATATTTGATGCATGATTGATATAAGATTAAGGTTTAGCTATCGTGTTTTTTTATTTTTAATTTTTAAAAATTAAGCTTCAATCCTAACATTCAAGGCTATCATTTTATGTCTTCAGTCCTTACTCAATTCCCTTATGTTTATCGGTTTTTTATTATTTATAACATTACCTACATGTAACTAAAAGTATGATAGAAAAACTGATGAGAGTATACATAGGTTAGGCTAAAATATTAAATCACTTTCGGCATGAGGCACATTGTTGTATGGTGCCTGGCATGGAGACGCTCTCAGCGATCACCATAACACAAGATGGGGGGGGGAACCAAGTACATGCAACACTGGCCAACTAATCATTAAAGTTTCTAAAGAAGTACTCAGTACTTCACATGCATTAGATCCAATGGCGCCCACCCACAGCATCCAGTGCTTCACATGCACTCTCGCTTTAAGCTTGTTGGCATTTTATCCAGTTTGAGGCATGAGTGAGCCTTTGCCTCCCAGCCCTCATGCATCCCACATGCCCTACCTCCTCTCCCTCCCTCTCTCTCTCTCTCTCTTTCTTTAACAAACCATACATAATGCCATCATTGTTTAGGCTCAAACCCTCAGTTGATCCAATGCAAGAAGTCCTAAGGCTCTCTATCATTGCAAATCCATGGCTAATTGGGTCACTCATTGTTCCTAAGAGAGAAATAATAAAAGCTGCACACATAGAGAGATGATTCGAGTAGAGAAATCATCACAGTGGTCCCTTGGTCCCCCAAGGGGCACCCACTGGGCTCTCTTTTCCTGAAACAATCTCTATGCTTCCTTTCTAGTCTTCTCTGAGCTTTTACATAATATGATCAATTATTTGGAGGCCTAACTAGGCTAATGTTAGTGAAATAAGTCCCAACTTTACACAGCTCTGCATGAACTGGGACGTGTTTGGCTGTAACCTTAGGTCCAGGTCCGAGAAACAAGGCCCAATCATAGCCTTAGCCCAGGTCTTGCAGGGCTCAGAATTGGGCTCAGCTCCTGTCAACAGAAGTTTAAGCCTGGGATGAAAATTGAGATATTTGCCATGAATACTACAGAAATATTTTTACATACCTAAATCTATTTAGATCAATCCTCAACCAGTACCTTGACACATCTGATGTTTTGGGAGCTAGTTTTGTGATTTAGATTTCACTTTCATAACCTTGGTATGTAACCTTGAGTATTGGATATCATCGCGCTTATATTTCTAACTTTATTGATTATGTGACCATTTGAAACCTATACCTTTATTTTTCTCTCTGTGTGTTATTTTTTGTGTCATTTTTAGACTATTAAGTGGCCTCCTTGGATTTTGTTCTTTCTTCAATACACAATGGACTTCGATGTCATTATAAAAGCATCCTCTATGTTTGTGTTAAGTAGGAGTATTCAATTGAAATGATTGTTGAGGGGCACTAAATATTTGACCATTATAAGAAAATTTTTTGTATCTTCTAAGTGAAAAGAAACTCTTTTTGATGACATGCATGCCTTGCAAGGCATTGCTCAGTTGATGTTAGATCACATCTTCATTAAGATCAAAAAATTATTGTGATCATCCTTCCAAGCAAGAGTAAAATGCCAAATCATGCAATCACTGCTGGATGAGAGTTTTGTACATCAAGATAAGTGGTTGATGGAGGGCATTATTGTTCATTTTATCTTCAGCCGATTGCCAAGACTTAGATCAGGGTATGCAAAGCCTTTTTTTTTCTTTTTCCAATATCTATAATTATATTTGTTTGGTCAAGCAAGAAAATGTATGATTGCCAGCATGGTGATTTAATTAGCATCTTGATTATAATATACTTTAGTTCTTGCAATGTAAAGCAAGTGTTTCCTGAGATACCAATAATTTGTCCTAGTTGGAAGATCAATGCCTCATGCGTCTTCTAATCAATTGAGAAAATAAAGTAGATAAAAAGAAATCTACTCTTTCATTAAAATCTAAAGGTTAGATTATTGGGAAGAAGAGATATCAATAATTTGTTTACGTTAGAAGATTGGTATCCCATGCATCATTTGATCAATTGAAAAAATAAAGAAGATAAAAAAATCTATTCTTTATTATGATGATGATAAAAGAGTTCTAAGCAAGAGACATGCAATCATTTCTACAAGTAATATCGGTCGATTCTCTCTGAAAAAATTTAAAAAAATATATTAATATAGATATCGTAGTCATTCATTTTTTAAATTTTTCTTAAGGTAATTAGAGTCATGTGAATAGATTTTTTTTTTTTTTTTTTCTTTTAAGAACAAATAATGCGAATAGATCCAATGATGGATAATTTTGCAATGGCAGCGTCGCACATGACACCTGGATTCTCCTGATAAGAGGTAAAAACATTTAGGAATTTTTTTTTAAGAAGAAAATTATAATAAAAACTGAATCAATGAAAGGCGGTGGGATGGAAGAACTCGCTGGAAACCTCCCGTCGTCTCGAAGGCGAAGCGGAGAAGGGGTAGTATAGAAGGAGAAACGGGGTAAAGGCCTCGCCTTTTCTCATTCACCGACGATGAAAACCTGAGCAAATACCGTAAGGAAAACCGATCAAAAACGATGGACGCCATGGATACCGACAAGGCGAATGGTAGCCGGGATATGGAGGAGGATGCCGTCGGCGGGCAGGCCACCACCGGCGGCGGCTACCGCGGGGACGCCTACGAGAGCGCGTGGAGTCTGCTCACCTTGGCCCGCCAGCTCATCGATCAGGGCAAGCCTTCTCTCGCTCTCCAAGCCGTAAGCGCTCGCGCTCTCCCTCTCTCCCTCTTTATGAAAAAAATGCCTTCTTTCTTCGAAGAAATCGAAAAAATGAAATTTTGTTTTGTTTTAATCCGCTGGTTTACTTGGTTTATTTTATTGATTTGTAGCTGAAGTTACGAATAAGAAGGGAATTATTCATGTGATTTTTTGTTTACATTTTAGCCATTTATGCCCTACTCATAATTTGGTACATAATGGCATTGCTCAATCTTTTGGCACGGTCAGGGGTATTAAAGATTTACATGGAATCATCACGAGACTTTTTATTATTATTATTATTAACTTCTTATCGAAGAGTTTTGAGATGGTATTTGATTTCTTTGGTTGTAATTTGACGAATTCCACCTAGTCCAACCAGTCTTGGGCAACAAATTAGATATTTGAACGATGCACACTAAGCGAAAGAGAAGAATTTCCATTTAGTATGAGGAAAGAAAGAGAAGAATTTCCAATTTGTATGAGGAAAGAGAGAATAAAGAATATGGTGGAATCCAAGTTAATTAGTTTTTCTTGATGGACGCATTTTTGTTCTTGGTGTGGAATGGATGACTGAGTTTTGGATGGAGGGTTAGTAAAAAAGAAAGGTAGGAGAAAAATCTGAATGGAGGTCTTGCGATGAGATTTTAGGACGTGTGTTGTGATGATGAGTAGGGTTTATGTAAAAGGGTGAGAATCATAACATGAACCAGGTGGAGCTAAATTTATGGATGGTGGTTATGGTTGTTAGGTGGCGGTGTCATGCTGGATTTGGGGAGAATGTGAGGCTGGTGATTCCCAATATTAGCTTTTCTATTGTTGTGGATTTTCATAAGTTCACTGTTAATCTGGTGGGGAAAAAAACCATTTTAATATTATGGTCGGGATCTCTCATTGGAGAATTAAGGGCTGTATAGTTCGGGGGGATCTTACTTGAGCATTCAGGCATCATGACCAGTTTATCAGATTTTATGTTGTGGAGTATGGGCATGAGGTTTTTCTCCTATTCGAAAGTAATTTGATTGTTTGATTTTCTTGAAAGTTTGCATTTGGTGTTAGTGTAGAGATACAATTCAAGTATTATTTGTATGTGTTGTGCACCTGGAAATATTTCAAGAAGGAAGAATGTTAAAGATTGAGTAAATAGAAAGAGCTTGGGACATTGAAAAAGAGGATGTAGTAAAATACTGAAAGAGAGAATTTGTTTTACAAGGAAAGTTCAAGTCTGGTCTTATTAAGAAGACCATATGATTTTCACGAGCAAAGATTTAAATGTTGTAACACCTGGCACTTATACTAAAAAAATTTGTAACATCTCACTGCTTTAGAGCAAAGGGGTGAAATGTTCTTGGACTTAGACCTGGATATTGGAAAGGATTTGAAGGCAAGTGGTTGGATTGAGATTATGATTGAGATTATGCTTTTTAGTTATGGCCCCTTTTGAATTTTACTTTGCATGACACCTAATTAAGTTCAAGAAAAATCAAAATCTTTCGTAAAAATAATATTTAAGTAAATAACTTCATCCTAAATTTAGTTAGCAAAAGAGTCCTCCCACTATGTTAAGGCCTAATCAATATTATTATTTCTAGATGTTCGATTTGGCTCCTTTTGGTTCTGTTCTCCTTAGAGGTTGCATGGACTGGCTGATGAGGGTGTCAAAGTTTCCAATTGTTTTTCATCATGAGCAAGCAAAGTTGTCAGGAGATGATGAGTAGGAGCAAATAAGTGGCTAAAACTTTGACCTCAAGCAAGGGCTTGCCTCTCAAGTCTGAAGACAATTTTAAGAAAGATGGCCTGTTCTATGGTACCCTAACAGAGCAATATCGTTCTCCTTGTCAATGCACATGGATTTGGATGCAAGTTTCAAGTGTTGGTATGTGTTGATTTGTTGGGTCTTTTTAATCTTCAAACTTTTCCGATGAACCTGTACCCAAGGAGGCCCATATCCATTTCCAATTTTTAGGTGCTGGTCCTTTGGATGCAAACCAAAGGAAGGTAATTTTGATAAAAATATTTGGGATGAGTTTATTTAATTAAATAGTTTAAACAATCAACATTTTGTAAAAAGCAGCTCAAATTTTTATAATTGAATCCTTGGATTCATTTTGTGGTGTTTGTAAATTTTCATCTCCTGTTCTTGTTTGGTCTAGTTCATTTTAGTCTGGATGAATGAGATGTCTTGTGATTACCATTCTTCTTGTAAAACTGAAGAATGAACTTACGATATGATCACACTGTATTAAGTTAACCAAGCTCTGGAAATCTGCTTCATTAAAGTCTTGCTAAAGAATATTATGCATGTTTTAGGACTATCTGAAGGAGTGGCATGTAGATTAAGACTGTTTCCCTATTACAAGGAGGTTGTTATGGTGGACCGTGGTATTATGATAAGTTTCTTGACCTACCTTAGTGGTGGTGCCTACAGTTAGCAGGTTATCAGGTAACATAAAACAAAACATGTATGCTAGAAGATGGTGTATCAGGGGAAGAGATGTAGGGCCAACTATATAAAGCATAAAAACATCAATTTTTGCTGATCTGATAAGAAAATAATTTACTAGGTTTATATTGTGCAACCTAATTATTTATTTTCCCATATTTTATAGTTTTTCATTTTATTTGCTTGCAGATTAATGTTTAAGGAATTTTACACAATTATCAATACATTAAGAATCACTAAAACCATCACAATTCCTTCCTTTTTACCTAAAGGCATAGTTGACTAGTAAGTTAATTTTTTCTAACTATATGACATCATGTAATAAAATAAACGAATAAAAAAATAAGACATCATGATATCATGCTAAATAAAAGTGATAGGGTGATTAGAATAATTCCCTTTAAATCCATGCAATGCAGCAAAAGAGTTGGGAAGGATATACCAGGAGTTATGGGTTATAGTTTTCATGTATTTCATCAGAAAGATATCATGATGGTTTTATACTAATGCTTTTTTACGTGATTTACTTAAAAGTTTAAGGAATGAGCTTAGAAAAAGGGGCCAGTTCTTTGGAAAGAATATTGGTGGGAAGCCTTATCTTTGTGGATAAACTTAGGAGGGCCATATTTTAACTATGGAAATTCAGCCACCCCACCCCCAACCCCAACACACACACACACACACACACACACACACACACACACACACACACATTTGAATTTATCCCTTTGGGAACATGAGTGACCATTTTCATTAGAGATAAAATTAATAATCACTTCTTACAGTTGTATAGGATGATGTAATTCGGAGGGCAGTTTCTTTGTGTTTAGTTATGAATATTTTGTTCTTCCTAACTTAACTTCCTAGTTACAAGGATTCTTCTCAAATTCTAAATGCAAAAGTGGGAAACAGGTGATGACAGCAATGAGATCTAAAGGTGGAGATCAAGCTGTCTTCCAAACTCTGAACCGTGCCCGTGAGCTCTACAGGAGCAGAATGCAAGCTAATACTGCTGCAGATGAACTGGCATCCTTGTTTGCAGAATGTGCTATAGCTGAAGCACAGCCCGTAAGATCTGGCCCACCACCACCTCGTGCAACTGTTCCTTCCATTCTGCTTGATGCTGGTGCCACCTCCATACTTGCGGTAACTGGGAGGAAGCAGATTATGTTGGATGCCTTTGCAGATGGGAGCAGCTTTGTCTGTTTGCAGTGTGGGGGCCTTGTCAGCAATCTACGCAAGGAGGAACATCTGGCATACTGGTGTGGCTAGGTCTGATCTTAATAGCACAACTTTCTTGGGTTACTGCTGTTATTTGTATGCATGTATTGCAATTGCCATCAGCAGCAGCATCACCATGGTCACACAAACAATTATTTGTGTTTCTTTTCCCTGTTGCCTGGTCCGTATTCCTGACTGCGTGATGCCACAATTATTGGATAAATCATAATATAAAAATGCAGTAGACCGTTGACAACTTTTGTTGCCTGCTGAAAACTTTCAGCTATTCTTGCATGTTTACACTGTGTAAAACAGCACTTCTTGTGTGCAGAGGCTGGGTTCTCCAGGCACTTGAGTTCCAACACTAATGTAACAATAAGCGTAACCGAGCATGGGGGCAGCTTACTGCCTCACTGAAATAGAATTGCTTATGGATGTCAAGGTGAGAACAGGAACAGCATTTAAACTTCTTCTCAGTTCAATTCCAAGTTACTAAGAAATCATTTATAAACTTTCTCAAAATTGTGCTGATTAAAATTTTCCCAACAAACACCTGTTTTAAGGAGGCACCAATCTCGAACAGCATTTAAACTTCTTCTCAGTTCAATTCCAAGTTACTAAGAAATCATTTATAAACTTTCTCAAAATTGTGCTGATTAAAATTTTCCCAACAAACACCTGTTTTAAGGAGGCACCAATCTCAGATAGTGAATGAAGCTCTTGTGGAGCAGCATAGTCATTCTTGGGCTAGTAAACAGTTCTATAACCAAGTGGCACAGCTCTCAAAGCTTTGGATTGTTGTTTGGCTCCATTGCCAAGGTGTTGCCTTTCAGCTTGATCAGCACTGCATGGGTGGTTAAAGGTCATCCTCTTGCCTTATGAAGTTGAGAAACTTCTCAGATAAACATGACCTGTTTCCATCCAACTAAGCCTGCTGGAGTTGCCAGTGGGAGTAACTAGCTCATTCAGTTCTTAAAATGTTTTTCTGCCAGTGTTGTGCAACTATTTGAAATAATCTCATTCACTACCCATTCTCTTTGGAAATTACACCAAAAATTTTGAGAAATTATACAGAATTCTCGGAGGTTCTGAAATATATTTGGTTGGCTGCTGCCAAGATTGATTTTTATTTGGTTTCTTCAAAGTTCAATGAGGTAGGTTGTTTTGGCAATTAGAATGGAGTGTCTTCTTGAGTCAACTGTCATTTGTCTTTCTTTATTGGACACTGTTAATCGGGCTTGGGATTATGACATGCTAATTAAATTTATGCAAAAAAAAATTAGGCTCGAGTTTAAAGTGTTAGTTAAGTATACTGGAAGCATTAACTGGGTTTGGATAATTGGATTAATGGAACCTGTTTTTGGGTTGAGAATATTTGGAGCTATTGACAAGGGTTATTTCAGTTCTTGGATATTAGATAATAAAGACTTGTTGGGCTTTCGTTGGACGATCAAACTTATATTTGTCACCAAGCTATCTGGAACGCTTAATCACTTTAATGGATGGCGCTACGACTCCACCAGCCGATGATATCCACGTGACTGGTTCCAGAGAACGCAATGCATGTATGGCTCGAAAGGAAGGACTGCTTGATAGATGGCTGTAATTACGATGAGAGCTATACATAATAAATGAAAACATAAATGAAAAATGGTCACTGAGTTTCTCTGGGGTAAAGCACATGTTCAAAAGCATGACATGTTGAGAAAGGTCAGGAAACGCCAATGAAACTCTTATTAGAGAGATGTACTTTCTATCAAGCAGGTATCGTGATCACTGGCAAACCAAGGTGACAACGCTCGCCTAAAAAAAAAAAAAAAAGGGTTGGATGCTAATCATTTTGTGGGGTAAAGAAAAATTCAACTTTCTAAATTTTACTTTTTGTTCCTTGAAGTTTTTGTCATTTCTTTTTGTAGGTTTTTCTTTTTGTCCTCTTTATCATTTTTGTGGGTATTTGACAGTAGTCTGTTTGACACTGAAAATCATATCCTTTTATTTTTTGAAAAAAAAAATGCTGGGTAAAAAGGGGAAATTGAGGTTTGAGTACTGTAGCAGCAGTAAAATTTTGTTGGAGAAATTATCAATCAAAAGACTTGGGGTTCGTTTGGTTCATAGTAAAAGAGAGCGCGAAATTTTATTTTTCGCAAATTAGAATATTTGGTTCGTCCTTTTAAAGCCCGTCTGTGGGAATACTCTACTCCTACGTTATTTGAATTCCTACATTTTATAGGAAATAAAATCTCATCGGTACCATACGATTTACTTTCCCATTGCAGCGTGCTTCCTTTTTCTTCCCAACATATCTTTTTTTTTCATCGTATACTTTTTTTTCCAAATCAGCGATTGATTTAAAATTTTGGTATCTTGATTTCTTAACCATTTTTTATAACCTATATAGAAGTTAAAAAAATTAGATGGTAAAAAAAAAAAATAATTAAGAACTAAAGGATATAATTGGTATTCTGTACTATTTTTCTGGGAAAGAAACTATTCAACCAAACGTGACAGCTTCATTCTTTCTTAGAAAAATATTTATTTTTCATGATCAACCAAACGTGATAGTTTAGATATTCTATGCCTGAGAATCTAATTTTCAGGTATCCTATTCCTATTTGTAAGTCATTTTTTGTGAACCAAACGAGCCCTTAGTGTTTGGAAGTGGAAGCTACCCGTGATTCCTTGTAGCAATCTTAAATCGTTGTAAAAAGTATGATCATCTTTCAGTCTGCTTTGCTTTGAGATTTTTCTACCAGTGTGGACCCATGATTTTTTTTTGTTAGACACTTATATCCTGCCTTAAAGCTGTGGTGTGGGTTATTGCTTTAATGCTGTGAGGTGGGTTATTCATATGATTGTTAACTGGCGCCTAATCCATTTCCCTTTGACACGTTCAAATTTCTTGAATCCAACCTATGGTCAATGATGGGACCTAAAACTTACCCGTAAGCCAAGCAGAAAGGTCATTGTTTGTTGGCCTCTTTCATTGAAATGTAAGAGTTCCAGGGAACTTGAACAAGCATCAGTGCAATCTTTGAGTATTGGCATTTTCTTTCAAGTCGCTTGCACCATGGTAATATTTAAAGAACATCAAGAGGACGAGTGTTTGTCTGATTTAGCTACGTACGAGAGAACCTTTACCTTGATTCGCTTAAGTTTAAATTTAGATGATAAAGATTTCATATTAATAATTTAAGCCGTTAAATATAATATATTATTTTTAAAATACTTATAAACTAAAAATCATACAATTCGGAGATCTTTAGCTTATACATCAATTGATAAAAAAAATGACCATTATAAATAATATGAAATAATGCATACTTCTTTGACTTGTTAATGTATAGGTTAGAGGTCTCAAAATTACATAATTTTTTATGTGAGCATTTTAAAGATAGTTGATCATATTCAATGATTTAAAAGAGTCTAAATAGTACAAAATAATACATATTTCTATGGCTTTTTAATGTGTAGGTTAGAAATCTTCAAATCACATAATTTTTTTGTATGAATATTTCAGAAATAGTAGATTACATTTAGTAGCTTAGATCTCGAGATAAAATTTTTATTATCTAAATCTAGACTTAGCTAAATCTAAGTAGAAAACATTCCAAGTGTAGCCAATTCAAGCTTAAATATATATAATATGAACACTCTCGAAGTTCTTTGGATACTAGCAAAGGGAATTTTTATTTAAATTAAGTATAAATTTAGATGATGAAGCTTTTACATCAATGATTCAAGTAGTTAACTATAATTTACAACTTCTAAAATGCTTATACATATGGTTTGTAGACTTATTAGCCCACGTGGTCAAAACAAAAAACTAAAAAAAATAGGGAAGTCTTGAACTTGAAGCTTCTCTTCTTGTAAATTAACCGTCAAGTTGATGGGCTATTACAGTATTGCGCCTCCTTTTTCTTGGTTGAATAATGTCGTTGACTTATATCAGCATCCCTTGCTTATAGTTTGCTTAGCCCCAAGCATTTAAAAAAAAACCTTTTTTTCCTAACACTAATATATATACACACACATTATTCGCTGGATGACAATGTATATTTATATTATCACCTACACACAAGGAATAGGTGATGGATAACTGAGATCCTATTGCATGAAATTTTTTGAAAATGAATGATTGTAAGACAACGTTTTTTCATTGTTGCTTATAATTACATAGACTGTGTGCATGCGTCTCTCTCTATATAGATTATAGATAATATAAATTAAAATTTGACCTTAAAGTTATATGATTTTTGGTACATAAATAGTTTAGAAATAATTGGCATCATTCAACAACTAGGTCATCAATATAAAATTTTCAACGTAAAACGTAACTCCCTTAAAGTTAGGTGAGATCTAACTTAATTTGATTGTATATATATATATATATATATGGCATGACATCACTCATATATTATTACATCTCAAACCCTAGGGTAGATTCAGATCACAACAATTTGTCACACATAAAGTATGCAAGGTATCTATACAATTGAATAGCATAAATTCAATAAACACAATTATTGTTTATCATTCAATTAAACTAATAATGTTCAAATCACCACAGTTATCAAGTGTTCTGAAAAAAACTAATATCAAAATTTTGCTAACTCCAAAACATCAAGCTCCGCTAACTAATTAACTAGTTTAAATGTAACATCAAACTCAACTAACTAAATAACTAATTAAAGATAACTAGAAATAAAATATGGTAGGAGCTGTTTCTACCCAGTGATTCCCTTTTTAATTCATTGAATTTGAAAAGAAATAAAAAGATATTTTATGAGTCTCAGTAAGTAGCATTAATTATAAAGTAGTGATTATAGAAATTAATATAAAATTTTTCATGAGACTTTACATGTTATAACTATTAGCTTTCTATATTATTCCATGTAACACTATCAAGTCATTATTTAGACTTTTATGTCTGCTTTAATCAGAATTCTCACAATGCCAATTATCAAAGTTTCCATGTCATCATATTTTTCATGTCATTAGTTTTTAAAGACTCTATGGTCACAAACTACAGTCACATTTATCCCTGTGACGGAGCCAATACACTACATTTAACCTTATGAATGAAGATTTCTTCTCCCATATATTCCTTATCGAGGTGGATCCCGATATCTTTTATCTATCATTACATAGTGGACTGAGAATTCATTCAATTTTTTAATTCTTTATCCAATAATTTTTTTTTGTAGTTTTTTACTCGTGAGACCATGTAGTTATTCTATTTTCTTCCTTTTTATTATAATATGGAATTTATCATTATTTTATTTATTTATTTATTATTTCTATTTTAATCTTTCCTCTATATTTTATAATTCTTATTATTTTCTTGTTATTATTATAAATTATTATTATTACTATTATTATTCTATTAGTACTTACTCTTATTTTATTTTTTATTTTAACATAGTAAGGCTTTCATGATAACAAATAAATTAAAATTATTTCATTAAAACAGTAAGTAACTAGCATTATTTTAAATTTACGACGGTAACTATTTATTAAAGCATTAGCAATGCTATTTATATTCACAATTAAATAATACTAATAACAATCTTTTCTTTTAAACAATAAAGAGTAACAATAATAATTCTTTTTAACAACAAAGAGTGATCAAATATTTATGCTAAATATGCAAATTTAATTAACCTAATAATGAATAATCATAACTTTTATAATTAAATAATAATTAATAAAATTATAATTAAGCTATTTATTAAATTTATTAATTCATAATTAGTCTACTTTCTTTCCTTGTTAACTCCAAAAACAATACAGCTCAATTTGTTCTTTTTCTAAAAATTTTAAATCTTATAATCTTAACCAGATTATCTTGTAATAATGGCTTAGGATTAAAGAGAGTTTTGTGAATTAAACATCTATAAATAGCCTGCAAGCTAAACCAACAAACCCTCTTCTTCTCCTCCTTTTTTTTAAAGAAATACAGCAGATGTTACGAATGAAATGGCTAATGATACAATAATTCTTTTTGATGTTATAGTTAAAACCTAGGGACAATAGTTGCAAACAAAATACTATTAACTTTTTTTTTATAATCAGTAGTTCATATTTTTAAAGAAAAAATATATTATAATCATGTTCAGTAAACCTTGGAGTGGACAGGGAGCCATCATTGTTTCTGTTAGGCATAATGCATACATGATGAATCTTATAAAAATATATAACATTGCATTAGTACACAAAGCAATTATTATTGTTATTGTTGCTATTATTAAAACCATCACCAAAATTTAGCAGAGAAAAGCACCTATACCCTATTGGATTTTATAAGTAAAACGCTCGGCCAATAGTGCATGGTTTACAATTTTTTTAATTATTTTTTTGGAGATTGACTGATTGAGTGACCATTATCCCAGTGTGTGGGTTTGCACCAAAAAAAAAAAAAAAAAAAAAAGGAATGCTTGCGAGCCCTTCATAACAATAGGAAGTGTGAGGGCTCGCTTGGAGCATGGATGATACTTGTCAACTTGCATGCGGGAAGTAGAAAATTTATTTATTTTTTATGGTGTAATATAGGAGGAACCTCAACAAAACTGAGATCCAAAATAAGTACAATCAGAAAGATTAGTAATTAAAAAAGAAGAAAAATAATGTAGGCTATGCTAGTTCTGTTAATCCGCATCACCACTATGTTCGCCATTGGTCAGCCAACTAGCTGGCTGACACCCCTATCTGAGAACAGTGAAGGCACTGAAGTAGATGCAAGGCCCTCTACTGTTCCCTGTTGCAAGCACTGGTGGATTGGCTTCGCTAATATTCTTGTTTCCTTTGAGCCACCTAATCACCAATTGGATTATGAATCACAGTGTTATCTAAAGTTAAATCTTATAAGGAGCTATTCTTACATGCATTTGATCTATCATGTAGCTCACAAATTAGACCTATATCACTGAGTAGGTAAGAGTCCATAAGAGCCATAACAGTATGCTCAATGATAAATCTAGCATAAGAATAATTTTTTATAAGACAGATGAAGAATAAAATATTATCAGCATCATTCAGCTGCCCTACAATATGCCTTATTTATATTACATTCTTTCATACTAGATTTGCCTACATATAGTTTTTGGAGACCGGACACTGCTTCCGGATGCACGTATAGAAATTCTTATGCAACCTCTACGTTCGCCATTATTTTTGCTTCATACAAGGAACACGCCATCCACCGCTCTGGAGGTGTCGGATTTGAGCGTCGACTTGCTCGCTTGAAGTGATGCAATTAACGCGTCATTTGAGCAGATAACTTCACTAGAATAAGACCCGTGACACTAAAGCCGCTCATATCAGCAAAAGATAGCATTGGCCGCATCGCTATCTTTCTCCAAACCTAACCCCATCCCAATTCTCACGGTAACATTCCATCATGGTACTACCAAATACCAAACCCCAACGAATCTCTCAACCTCTTTTATCTTTCAGCATGCCTAAACTATTGGCTGACCAATTTTCTTCTGGATCACATCGCTGTCAATCACTAACCATCGATTATCTTCTACAGGAAAATCTCATGGGATTCCAAGTCCTACCAGCTATTAACCAACTACAAGAAATTTGTTAATAACTAGTTCGTCCTAATTAAGTTCTGAAGGTACATGATTGTGGCCACCTTCTTATGAAAAGCGAACTAGACTATAGCCAGCACTTGTGCGCCTTTTCGGTGCTTGCTTTCCAAGTGCTTGGTCCATATGATTGATTATGTAGTGCTCCACTGCCACTCTAATAAAAGAATAAGAAGCTAGTCTTTGATTAATTTCATCCAACAGCCCTGTCTGCCACTGTTATCATATATTATTTTTTGAAAACGTAAGTAAAAATGTGTCATGAGCAACAAAACGACTCAATAAATTAGTTGAATAAATATTAACCTAGACTTATCCCTTGGAATGCAAATGAGCGGTCTTGAATTCTTGACCTGATCCAAGTATTGGGATGGTTTTGAATGGTATGCGAGGCTGGTAGTTTTGACTCGCGAATGGGGAGTTTATCAAGAAAAAGACAGAGATATACGCAATCTACCCCCAGGCCACACCCCACAAGGCATCGTTGATGCAATGCGGCCTCGAAACAAAATAACAAGTACTCGTCCTCTGGTAAACATGATTCAAAACAAATATACACGACGTTATGCATCGCTCCTCCATCAATTCGCGCTATTCATGCACGCATTTACTTGTTCTTCCTTTTATAAAAAAGGAGCGGTGAAAACTCAATGGACAACACCATCGACAACATCTCGCCCTCTCTTTCTTTCTCCCGTTCACACAGAGATATTATGATGAAGAGCGCCAACGGCACGAAGCTATTCTTCGTTCAATCCTCACCCCTCAGGCCAACACCCTCCATGCCGGGAGCCCGTCGCCGCCTCTGCGTCATATCCACTCTTCTTTCTTTCTTCACCTTCGCCTCCCTCCTCTCCCACCTCCCCTACTACTCCTCCTCCTCCTCCTCCTCCTCCGCCGCCGCCACCACCACCACCACCCCACCTCCAAACCTCTCACCCGCCTCCGCCTCCGCCTCCCATCATCCTCCCCTCCCGGCCCCCATCTTCGACGCGCTCCTCTTCTACGCCACCTCCTCCTCCGCCCCCGGCCGCATGGCCGACCCCGAACTCCGCGCCGCCGCCGCCGTCCTCCGCCACCGCGCGCCCTGCAACCTCCTCGTCTTCGGCCTCGGCCACGAGTCCCCCCTCTGGCTCGCCCTCAACCACGGTGGCCACACCGTCTTCGTCGACCATAGCGACCTCCACGCCTCCCGCTTCGAGGAGGAGCGCCCCGGCTACCTGGGCCTCGAGGTCTTCGCCACCGCCTTCCCCACTCGCGTCGCCGACCTCCGCCCCCTCCTCGCCGCCGCCCGCGACGAGAAAGCAAGTCCCGGCGGGCACTGCCGCCCCGTCCAGGACCTCCTCTTCTCCGATTGCCCCCTCGCGCTTTCCGACCTCCCCAACCACCTCTACCGCCTCGCCTGGGACGTCATCCTCGTAGATGGGCCCCCAGGCTACCACCCGGAGGCGCCGGGGAGGGCCGCGGTAATCTTCACGGCAGCGGTGCTGGCAAGGTCCGTCGGCGGAGAGGGGACGACGGAAGTGCTGGTCCACGATCACGACAGGGAGGTGGAGAGGGTGTGCAGCGAGGAGTTCCTCTGCGCGGAGAACATGGAAGGCTCCGCCGGCCAGCTGGCCCACTTCGTCATCCATCGTGGCCCCGACAACGGTGGAGGCGTAGGCTTCTGTAGGAACCGCACAGCCACCACCTAGTCGGGCGCTCTTTTTTTTTTTTTTTGCCCCTTTTGCGAAGCCATTTTCTTTTTACTTTCTTTTCCGAAACATATTTTATTAGCATCAGCCTATGATCTTCTCCATCAAGTCAAAAAGATCTAACGCTGCTGACCTCTAGGCGATCGATGCCTGAAACTTTTTGTGATTGATCGTTAATTAATTAACTAAAATTCGAGAAAACAGTTCAGAAATTTTTGTGATTGATCGTGAATTAATTAACTAAAATTCTATTCGAGAAAACAGTTCAGAAAGAACATGGTAAGCCATTAGAAGTTAATGAAGCCGACAGCCTTCAAATCTGATTTAAAGCCGATCGGAAATATAAAGCTTGGACATAAAAAATTATTGGATTGGATTGAATTAAATTTTGAAATTAAACTCAAAGCTAGATAGAATTTAGCTTTAAATCCATATTTGAAAACTTAAATCAGTTCTCAATTTATGCATCCATGTAAATGTATGTATGTACATGTATGCATCCTAGGAAATTGCATTGCAATTATTTATATTTTTCTCACATACAAAAAATTAATAGCCTTCCTGATGGTGTAAACATATATTATAAAATAAAATATATTTATGAATAATTTTTTTATACTTTGTAAAAGTAGAGATTTGACTACCCAACCATAAGTTAAAATTCAAATAAAAAAATAAAGAATTTCAAAATTATACAAATTCAACAAAATTTATATAACTTTATCGACTTATAAGGCAAATTTGATTAAATTATATAACTCAATTGATGCCAAATGCATGTAATTTTGAGTAAATTTAAGCAATTAAGGAAGATAACATTTATATAAATAAATAGGTTTACCGATCCAAATTATAAGTTCAATCATGGAGCCAACTATGCTAAATATATTTTTTTCAGAATCATATCTTTATACCATCTACAACGATAAAATCAAAATAATATTATTATTTTTTTATTATATGTTTTCTCATTATAAAGCATAATAAAGTCTATAATATAAATATTATTTTGCTATCAAATAACCCAAGTATAGTCAGTACAAACCTATCTTAGCAACTTGGCCTTCTATGTTCACATGACTCGTTGGCCTCCTTAGATTGAAAGCAATAACTTGACTGAGTGATACTAATGTAGTCCTCTAGCTATGCAAATCTCGTCTTATATGCATGCTGGGCCACACATGAGCCTTTACAAAGCACCCACTTTATGTGAGGTGACAGCAATACTGCTTTTATTCTATCCCTATAACTGTTGCAAGTCAAGGAATAACAACAAAGGAGAAAAGGAAGAGTGAGGATAAGGCAAGAAGAAGACTAAGCGAAGTGTAAGACAACCATGAGATATGTGATGAAAAAAGTGAGGGTATTTTAATCAATGATTACTTAAGCCGGTTCAATCAAACTCTTCTGCTCTCTCTCTCTCTCTCTCTCTCTCTCTCTATATATATATATATATATATATATATATATATATATATATATATGTATGTATGTATGTATGTATGTATGCTCATTCACTTTATTAGATTGAAAGCAATAATTCTTGATTCTTTGCATTGGATGATACCATTATAGTCCTCCAATTATGTAAACCTTATCTTGTATGCATGCGCAACTCATATGAGGGTCCATTGTGTGCAAGGAATAGTGCACACTCTATTCCACCTCTATAATTTTTTTAAGTCAAGAATAACATCAAGGTAGGAAAAAAGAGAGAAAGAGGAGATAAAGCAAATAGAGAAGAAAAGCAAGAGAGAGACTAAGCAAGCATGAGAGAATGATGAGACACATGATCAAAAAAAGCTAGCATATTTTAATCAATTAGGAACTAATTCGGAACAATCAAACTCTTTACTTTTAAAGAATTATGTGTACATAATTTCATGTGTGTATTTTTTTTTAACCATTAAAAATCATAAATGAAGTGGTGAAACCATAACCATCTTTCTCAATCGAATTTCTATCAACGTCATTAATTGTGAAAGCCATTTCACAATATTTATTAAATTTTATATCGAGCTTGATTATTGCATGATGCCTTCATTCTTCATGTCTTTTAATTGCAGGAATGCTTGGATAACAAAGGTAATAGTTGAATAAATATCCTTTTCTAAATTATTTTTTAATATTTTATTTATATTTTTTTAAAAAAATTGATAATACATGAGGTGACATTCCGAATGTTTTAAATAATTTTAAAAATAGTCCATAAAAGAATTTATTAAATATCTAATATCTACTCAAAAAAATCTTTTATGATATCTAGCATTTTTTTCTTTTAGGGATCCAACATAAAATAAGGCTGCAAAGTTTTAGCTGAATTTGGATTTAAAATTAAATCTAATGAACATATTTTGGATTTGGCTATGGGTATGGTTAACCCGTGCTTAAACAAGGCCAATGCGCATCCCTTAGATGTACTGCAAGGCATATCCCATGCGCACCTGGAACTTTCGTCAGCTATATAATAAGAGAGCACCGAAACTAATGGGATTAGGTGTGACAAGTGAAAGATGATGATGCCAAACCAGCAGCAAAAGTGGAACCGGGATGCCTTTCATGTGGACAAAACAAATGGCCAATGAACTCTTGGCTCAGTACTTCGTTGCAAAAGAAAAATTTATGGCTTATTTTCCTTTGACCTTCCTATAGATGAGATCGTTAAACTGGGGATTTTTATGAACAGCTTGTGTTGTCTTAAAATTTAGTTGGACGGACATAGTCTCATTCAATAAGAAATAGGAGGAGCCAAACTTTTGCCATAATTATCAACTCAAAATATGAATAAGTGAAATACATTGCTCATATGACTTGATTAAGTTCAACATAAATGAATATATAAATATATAAGATCTAAATTAACCAAAATAACAGAAATATTATATTTTTAAAATTTTATGTACATATAAATAAAAATTGTATGATTTTAATAATTAAAAACATGCCATCATACTTACTTTAATAATATGCTTAACCAAAGGTAAATCTGTATGTATATAAGGATAGACAACTGTTTCCTAGATTTTGAAAAAAAATTTATATGCCCTATTGAATTTTTGAAGAAATAATGCCCTCTCCTGCCGCCCTCCCCTCATCTTTGAAACAAAAAAACTTGGAAGGCAATAGGTCAATTCGAAAAAATAATATATTCATTATAATATAGGTATAATATTAAAAATATATTTACAAGTGAAAAAAATAAGGTTTAAATGTAAATTTAAAAAAAATATATTTATAAAGAATAAGTAACTACCTTTCCTAACCAAGAATGGGTATAGATCAGGTTGGATACGACCTTAGACCAAGAATAGGCCGCTTGAGCCAAGTCCGTAATAATATTCAAGAGCTTACATATTATAATTATATAATATATTTAATATATGTATGAAACCTCTCTAAAATTTGAGTGAGCTTGTCAACTACTGTCTCTTATATCACTGGTTTTTTTTTGAAAATAAAATTTTTATTCATATAAAATATATATCATATTTTTTAAAGAATATAATATATGTAATATAAGAATATAAATTATCCTTGGCTCTGCCACGGGAAGTCGGGCCCATGTCCACCACATGTCTTGGCTCACCCCTGCTTCCGTTTTCTACTCCGGCTCAACTGAACCCCCTGCACCTCCTCTACGCGGCCACCGCTGCCGGCACTACGCGTACCCTATCTCCGCCCTCTCCCCCCATCAGCACCCTCTTTCTTCCGACCGTCCGTACCTGAAGCAACCATTATCTTATAGTAACCATTACTTTCCTTTCATCCTGTTCACTTCTTTCTCTTTACCTTATTTCTTCCATTCAAGAAGCATCACTTTAAAGGGTAAAGCACTTCGACAACCTTATGGTTAACATCTTTTGCTTTAAATTTATTTTAAGTGTAAATGCTGACACCAATCTTTGCCTCAGTTCTATCCAATACACTAGTAATCTGGTATGACTAAGATGCAACTGGTACAGTTTCTCTGCTTCTCTAATGATACTTGCACTCACATGTTTGAAACTTTTCTATTAAAAAATTAAAAAAAAAAAGAAGAAAAACTAAAAGACCAGAATTTCATAAAGAACAAATACTTTTATAACACCCCAAAAACCTAGCCTCACATCAAATTAAAATAAAAAAAATTATTATGTACTTATAACTAAAGGTCATCCGCTATCGATTAATTTTTACTTAAATTTTTAAGCCACATGATTTCGATCTACTAACAAAATTAATTAGGCTAGTATATGAGCTTGGAGCGTTATAAATGGTACCCAAGCCGACTCCAGTATATGAAAGTTGATGGATATGAGAAAAGATCTATCTATAGGATAGTGGTAGAGAGTGTCATCATGGCATGAAGTCATCCCTGCAGCACCAACGATCTAGCTTGAGAGTAGATTTTAGTTAGTTTGTGGTATACGACAAAAACGTCGTATTATAAGAAGGAAGATTGTAATATCCAAAAAAAAAAATTAGTTCATATCGTGCTTGTAACTCAAATTCACATGCTATTAATTAATTTTAATTCAAATTTTTAAACCTTTTAATAAATTAATTGAGTTAGTAGATAAGATCAAATATTAACTTTTTTCTCTCAAAAAAGGATAAGCACCTCCTTTGGAGACCCTTAGTTCTCTTATTGGCGCTTGATGGTGCACAATATGTTGACATAACCAAACTTATAAGAGACAGCAAGAACACAATGCTCAAGGTTTCACACAAAATATGTCAAATATAATTGTAAACTTCACGCGAACTGATCAGCTGATTCAAAAAAGCTCACGGTTTCATTGTAAATTGTATGAGATTGTTTTCTTCTGCCGCCATTTTCTGGCGGTATCTCTCTGCAAGGGGACCATCCATTGGATGATATTCCAGTGAAATCCATGGCTGCACCAAAGGAAAGAAATGAATACCCATCTTACTTTAAAACAAAACAAAACAAAACATAGATCTACACATGCATATAAGCTGAAATCTGAAGCATGCAAACCGTGAATCACAGTAACATTGTTCTTATTTTTTTAGCTTGGTAACAAGACTTTCATTTGATTCAAGTATAAATATACATATGATCAGATTTTTGTAGTACTTCAACGACTAACATTACACTACTTGGGCTGCAGTGAAAGGTAAGCTCAGCCTAGTTCCAACCCTACTTGTAGTTTGTTAAAAAAAAATTACTAAGCACATACATGAACAGAAAAAATAATAACACATACCGTTGTCTCAGCTCAAGCAGTGGAAATTGGCAAGCTTCCTCCATTGTTCATCTTGTTTTAAGGCCAAAGTTCATACTTAGGATTTTGTTGTGGCCCCTTACTTAACTACTACTCCTCAGATACTTTTCTAATGCAATCAGATTTTTCTATTCTTTTTTTTTTTTTTTTTTTTTTCCCTAAGTCCAATCTGATGCATCCCACTCCCTTACTAGCATCCAAATGCCACTTAAAATAAGAAATTGAAGAAAACCATAACCAGCGAGCCTTTTTCCAACTATTTAAAGACATTTTTGATGTTGTTCCAAGTTTCTCCGTATCATAATCTCAATCCATGTTACCACACAGCCTCCAAATCAAAAATAACACTTCATATATGACCATACACATACATATATTTCTATACATATAATTTATGTAGATATGCAATCATATTATTATATTTTGTACACATGCATTCATACATAGGTATGCACATATATATGTATATACATATATATATATATATATGTATATATGTACATACATCGGCATCCTAAGATATGTTTCTCACTCAGGCATCTCCCTAGGCACTAGGCTATATAACCCATAACAACAGCTTTTCTTCCTCTATAAAAGACGTAATAAATCTTCTTTACATCAACCACCTTAGTATCAAGCATCGTATGGCCCAATCTCTCTTAGCTACTCCTACTATATTCTGAAATGTTAAAAATATGTTGTGTAATTAAATTTCTTCAGGTATCACTTTAAAATTTATTTGTCACATATTTCAGCGTCCAAGATCATAGTGATGCAACCAATCATAGCAATTTTCTTTGAAACAAATGCATGTCACCGATGACAATTACCATATGTCAATAATTTTTACCATCTCTTAGGGGAAAAAAAAAAAAAGGAAAAATAAAAATTAAGGTCCACCACCAAGATTGATTATCATTTCACATCAAGTCCCTCTTGAATGAAAGGTGTATTCCTAAGTCTTTATTTTGATGGCTACTTTGTGTTTAATCCTTGTCCAGCGAATAAGCGTGTAGAAAATAGGTATGGCTTTGAACAGAAACAGGCTTAACTGTGTGCAAGGGATTAAATGTAGAATCCTTAATTGAGGAAGTTATATATGGTCGAAATTTAAGTACATCCTAGCTATTCTCACCTCAGCATCACTGGCGTTTTCATTTGAATCCTCTGAAACCTTCTTTCCCTGCTAAAAAAAACATGTGTAATTCCTAAAAAAAAATTGGATTATAATATGAAAGATATTATATGAAAAACAAAAGTTTATAATATGGAAAGCCAATTAAGAAATAATACATTAATGTGCTCAATATTTGCTATTGTACTAAATATAGCACTTCCAACATGGTAAGGCTTGTTATGTAAATAACATAGTTTATCACGAAGAACTATAGAAAATCTAATGTCTCTTAAATTTTTAATTATTTTTTTCATCGCCAAGAAAAAATTGGCAGTGCAATATTCACATAAATATCATTATGCTTGTTTTGACCTGAAATCAACACAAAGCAACAAGCAATACTTCGCTGAAAGCCATCTTGATCAATCAATCCAAAAATTGCTTAACAAGACCAAGTTAGCCACACTAGCCATTTGATAGAGACTTTTTTTTTTTTCAAAAATAAAAATCATCAAGCCACCAAAAGAAACTTCAATCCCACAAACTTGGCAAATATCCTACCTAGAATAATATTTATAAATAATACAAGAATAAAAGCAACAATCCTTCGTACTAAGCTGCTGGATGTAATTAAAGCTAAAAAGAGAGTATCCAATAATATATATAATCAATACCATATATTTCTTCATTTATTATTTTATTTTTTTGAGAAAAGGCATAAAAATGTTTATCTGAAACTAAAATTAAAATCATCAACATTCACAAGTCCTCAACATTCCCGAAGATAAGACCAGTGTGTCAACCAATCTCGGCCATGTTCTCTCTTTAAAACCTATTTTTATAAAAGTGCAATGGCAATAAAAATAAGGATAGCTTATCATCATTTTAAGTACATATTTAATATAATAGATAACCTTTAAGTAGCAGACAATAATCAAAGCAATAGCATAAGCACTTAGGTGGTACCATTCAATAAGTAAATGGCAATCATTGATAATATTGTGCAAGATTTGAATTAAAAGAGGATAAGATGAAGGAGAGCAAATTTAAAAAGTAAGAATGGAACTTCAGTGCCATGTATTACTTATGCGCCCCTTCATTTCTATCCATCTCTCTTATCCTTTTTTTCGCACCTCCTTAGCCTCTATATAAACATCAAGTGATGATAGAGAGAGAAAAGGAAAAGACAGATAGAGAAAGAACCGAAGGGCGCGTAGGTAACTCACCACACCTAAGTTCTATTTAAAAGGTAATGGGATTAGCAAATATGAGAGTAGCTAGGTTAAAAAAGGGTTAGAAACAAGATGAGCTTAGGCCAAGCCTTTCAAAAGCCCAAATCTTGAAGGATTGAAATGAACCTAGGAGGGTTATCTTCATTGTTAGAGGAATTTAAGGAGCAAGAGACAAGAAATAGTGGAGAGAGAGGAGAGCAATATAAGGAAGAAATACCAATGGTAAAGGGAGACAAAGAGAACAAGGATGGAGAAGAGGGGAAGGGAGGAGTGCTAAATGATGAAGGGATAGGTAGTGACCAACAAGCATATGGTGGTGTCATGAAGGAAAAGAGTTTAACTCAAAGAAAAGTTCAAGAGAATAAAGAAGATCAAAGAAGAGACCAGTCTTTGTTTTTGGTAATGGTAATGGTATAAGGTAATCAATCTTAGCTATCAAAAGAGATACACATGATTTGGTATCTTAAAAAATTATATTCGTTTTGTTAAAAATTTAAAAATACTTTGGCTTGAGCCAAGTAAGGGGCTGCTAAGGCTTACTATAATCTAATTCACATCTTAATTTTTAGGGCGATGGGGTCTATAAAGGTAAAATCATCATTCAAAATCTAGCATAACAGAGACTCAACTCAATGAGCTTTTGAATTTACTCGAGAACATTTTTAGCTATAAGCAAGAGAGTTGTTATTAATCTGATTAGAAAGATAAAGATGAAAAAGGAGAATAACAGAAAAAAAAACTTTATCAAAAAAAGTAAAAAATATTTCAAGAACCTTGCAAGGATGAAGGATGTAATTGGCAGATAGATTTGATTTTGAGAGTTAAGGGCTTATAGACAGTTGTCATAATTGTGGTTCATGACTTCATGAAGTGCACATCTTTTAATGTATACCAAACGAAGGAGATGTGAATTATAATAATAAAGGATAGCAAAGTGATAGAGCACCAAATTAAAGAATAGAAAAAGTATAACATTGTGGTATTATAAAAGGAATAGAATTTGGCTACGTTTTGTTTAGCGCAGGCCATTCATTTCCTCTCTATCACACTTCTATTTACCATCACATAGGTTTTAGTTGATTGTGAAAAAGTGGAAAAGAAATGGTAAGGAACTGAACAGCCACATCTAACAAACCGCACCTAAATTTTATTCTTATAAAAATTGCCTACTTTAGAATAAGTAACCCACTACAGTAAGCAAATTTTCAAGTCTAAGGGTAAGCATTTGACTCATATTAACACACACACACACACACACAAACAGAGAGAGAGATGTTCAGAAAAGATGACAACAAACCAGAGCTCACCCGCCTAATAAATGGCCTCAAAGGTTCTTCTGAAATTACATCAGCAGACTTTGCACTACCTTGTACACTTTTCACACCATGTTTTCTAGCCTGTATCCCAGCATTTAAGTAATCCAACGATGGCCGAAGCTGCACAACCGCATGAACAGGATTCAAGTGCAACTGCAAGATAAAAGGAGAAGCTTTAAATTCTTAAGATAAATCAGTCTTTAATAAACAGACAGTTAAGCTGGCCATATAAACAATAAAGAAGCACATTCACATGATTAGGTATTTAAACTATCATATATCAAGACTTTAAAAGGTTGGCTCAATTGAGCACACAAAGATGAAATGGAGTGATTTAAAGATGAAAAGAATATGAAAAAGTTTGCTATCATTACCTGGTTGCCTCTTAGAATCCCGACAGCATAGTTGGTCACCAAAGGAACCTTTGATGATGACAATGTCTAGAAAATACAAAATATCAAAGAAATACACAAGGAGAACATAAAGGATAACAGCATGCATTACTCACAGTACCCTGTTCAAAAAATTAAACTATGCAACTGATACCACAAACTACACAAGTGAATCTCAGAGTAAATTACCCACAGGTGATGAAAGTTGCAACTAGCATCACAAAATTTTTACTCTGGCATGATTCACAATCACCTGTTTTTCCAATCGCAGAGGCTCATCAACATCCCGGTTATAATTTTCACTGTCAACATCTATATTCAATTCAACTTCAATTTTTGATTGTTTAGGCTTCACCCTGACCTAACAACACGATACAATTGGAAGAATATCAGAATACAAGGCTGCAAGAGCAATAACTCCATTTCAAGGAACAAGTAAATGAGCACATGCCATTAAAAATAATAAAATCCATGCAAATCATATGCTATATGTCACAATTACTATATCATGATAGTGTTGGGAATTGTACCTCTTTGCATCTTTTATTCAAATCATATGGACGCCAAGAAGGTCTAAGTGGATATTGCATAACATAGAGCTGCAAGGAGAAAGATCCATAAGCATAGAGCAAATATAATTGAAAGAACACAGATGAAGTGTTTCACTTTAAGTTAAGGTGGAACATAATCCAAGCATATAAATAGCAAAGAGTTGATAGAAGTTAAACAAGGCCGGCCATGACATTTCGCTGATTAAAAATAAAATCTGAAGAACATGTACAAAAACTAGTTCAGTTAATCGTGAAGAAAAATTTTCATGGGGCTTGAGCAGAGAATAGAGTTATACTACTAAATTTCATGGAGTATTCAAGCCAAGAGCACAATCCTCATAGATAGATTATATTGTAAAATCTATAAGAAGAATTTTCTCAAATGTAAATTTGTTCATTTTACTCTTTAAGTTTTTCTCAGAGTCCTTGTTGTTTTACAAGTCTACTTTACTGATAGTCAACTTGCTTGTTAGGTTAAATTCAGCTCGTTAAACATGGATAAGTCTTTTATATGTTTCCCTAGGTTGATTAATTCTACAATAAGAAGGCTTAAGTTGCTGTGAAGGGGTAGGTGACGCAGAAGCATTTTTTGATTTGAGGAGAAGAATGAGAGATCTTAATCCAACAACTCTGTTTTCATTTTTAAATGAATTCTACTACAGATCTTTTTTCCTTCTCTATTTCACTTGAAACGAGCCGATGATAATTGCTTTCAATTTGGAGAAGTACTCAAACAGGAAGAATTTAGGAGGTTGATAAATTTAATGAGATATGGAGCATTCGATAAAACTCAAAGGCTGCTCTCGGCTAAGTGGCTACTTCAGCACGCCCGTAAAACAATGTGAAATATTAGACAGCGCAGAGTCTGTGTTCAGTTCTCAGATAAAAGCCATCAGTTTCCTCAAACATGTCTATCGATCATACCAGTCGTATTTAAATCTTAACTAGAACTCATTGGTCTCCCCGAGAATGATAAGTTTGTTCCAGTTAACAAGTTATTTTTATTACACATACTGATCATATCCATATACTTCCAACCAAAACTACCTAAGAATCCTCATTTGCTCGCTCGGATGATGCAAACTCTGATTCAAGATTTCGCTTTATTGTTTACTTCTTGTTATGTTATTCATGAACCTTAAACCAAAAGCAGAATATTAAATTTATCCACAAGGTGCTTCAAAGAGGATTCAAGAATCTCATATAACTAACAAATTCTTAACTAAAGAAAACACTACGTGATCCTCTATTCACTATACTAATAAATAAAACATCAACCTGTCAAACCATTGTGACGTCCAACATCATGGGTTTGTTCGTTGATGAGTTCTTTTTTGTTGAACATACCAGCTAGAGTCATATTTCTAACCAAACTGCTCACAAATCTTGGGTTGGTTTCTTACAAGTAAAGAAACCTCTTCTGAATTGGAGATTTATCGTTTTTCCGCTCTTCTTGTTTTGTTATTCTTTAACACTAAACAGAAGATGCTTGAAAAATGATTCAAGATTGAGATAAAATCAGCAATCTGATGACTAAAAGCAATACTTCTCTCGCATTTTTATTCGTTGTAGCACCATCGAATCAATCGCAAGAATCGAGCAGAAAGACTCTTACCCAACTGTCCTCATCGAGAGGGGCTGGAGTAAAGAACACATCAATCTCCCGGACCACCGTGTCCTCGCCGTCATCCACCTCCATTGGCTCGCCCGCCACCTCCTCTGCGCCGCTGGGCAAAGGAAGGGGACTGGATGCCGGTTCTTGGCAGGCCTCATCCGCTTTGGTCACGGCGACATGGTCCTCGACCGGCTTCTTTATAGGAGCAAACGGAGGAGAGAGAGCGAGGAGGGGTCCAGAGTCGATGACGGGCTCGGCCTTGAGCTTTCCCTCGTTCTTGGGAAGGAAGCGGGCGGGGCTCGCCCGAGCGTGGCCGGAGCGGTGGGAGGAGTCGGGGAGGTCGAGGTCGAGGGCTACGTTGACGTCGGCGTCGGAGGAGGAGGAGCGGAAGGGATCGATGGCTTTGTCGTCGCCGTCCACCATGGCTCGCGCGCTCTCTTTCTCGAGCTGAAAGAGAGAAGGAAGAAACCGACGAGAATAAATGGCAGGAGCCAACCACGCGATATATATATATGTATGTATATATATTTAGTCCCAAGGGAGCGATGCATCATGCTTCATCGATGATGCAGCGGTGGAGCGAGCCTGCACTCGAGCGGTGAGGTGATGCATGGGCATGCAAGGCAGGTCCATGCTTACACTCTTGCCATCCACCAAACCCATAATGGCTTTTATGGCCATGAAGCCCATGCAAATTCCGCCGAGCTTAGCTCGACCTTTGGATCACACACACGCCATCATCAACGATATTTGCAACGACAACGTCTTCGTCACGACCATCTTGTGGAATAGCTTCTTGATCTGATTGTATTCACGCTTAGAAAGTAGTAATTATATACTCAAATAAATTGAAGGACTGCTCGTCTCTCATGTTCACCTTATCAACAGCATCAATAGCTTGTGCTCCAATGGTGACTTTGGAGAGAGTCAAGATTCACACCCATGCTTTCAGACATGGCTTTTAGCTAGTCAACGGCATATGAACATCGCCGAAAGAAGAGGACGAAGAAAGTGGAAGGATTGCCTTCTAGATGGGCTCGCACGAAATGGACAAAGGTCTCCCAACTCGGCTCTTTCGTCAAACACATTGAAGAGACATAATCCAAGGTGGTCCACTATTTTCAGATGGTGATGAGTGAGCAATAGAAATTAGTTTACAAAGGGATAATTTCGTTCATTAATTTATAATGGTCCCACCAAACACTTAAAAATTTATCATTTAATAAATAATTGCAAAAACCCTAACATAAGAGATTTGTTACAATATAGATGAAAGACTTTATTAGAGCTTGCTTTAGAATTCACAGACTCAAGAAGGATATGTTTTTATATCCATATAAAATTTTAGTCCTAATCCATATGATCTTAGAATTGAAAAGCTCAAAAAGAATATATTTTTATATCTATATAGAACTCTAATATTAATTCTTGTAATACATTATATATCCCTCTTTTATATAAATATAGATAATCCTAACTTTTAAGATGCCTCTAGTTCTGGCTTTTACTCAAGCTAGTGGTAGCCCCAAGAGGGCTCTGACCCTAGAATAACTTGAGTAAATTAAGGAGTTATTAAAAGTTTAAGAGAGGATCCTATTAGATGTAAGTGAATCTAGGAATTTGTGAGAAAGAGACTCTGGTAAAAAAACTATGCTTATAATTTCAGAGTTTGATAGTAAATGATTCTTATAATCTTTAGATTTTCTTAATAGTAAAATTCTCTACTCTTTTTTGCCTATAGATTTAAGCCAATGCGTCAAACCACGCAAATGTTTATGTGTTTGCTTTTTTGTTTAATTTTACTTTCTTTAGTTTTTTTTCTCTCATTCCCTGCACAATTTTTATCATAATAAGCGCTATCAAAGCCTTCCTACATGTCTTCTATCATAATAGATTTCATGAGGATAGGAAATGTTTTATATGCAATGTTGCTAAACTTTTGCATGTGATGAGCAAAAAATCCAAACTTAAATTCACCCAACTTGACAGCAACCTTAGGACGAAATTTACTGGGCATAATTATTCCTTTGAGAAAAATAATTATTTCTTTTTCTATTAAAGGTAGTCATAGATTAATCATCCTATCTTTTTTATAAAAAAAAAAAATCTTCATAAATCGATATTAGCCAAAATTACAACCTTGCTTGAGAATGGCCAGCCTAACACATCAAATTAGAAAGGGTTTTAAAATTATTGTCCAATCTATATGACGCTCACAATCTTTGTACACTAATGACCTTGCAACATAAATTTATATATAACCCAAAACTAGCTCACACTAGCCATCAACATCATCCCTTTTTTTTTTTTTTAACATCTCATTTATCATCATCATCGTAAAATCTCCTTCAACTAGTTTTTCTTGTTTCCTAAAGATCTCCTGACATAAGAAATTGTCTACCACTTCAGCAGATCTTGTCTCAATTTTCTAGTCTGGGCAGCTAATAAATAATCTCCCGGATTTCCAACAGTAAAAATAATGCTAACACACTACCTTTTATGCCTTAAAGCAGCATTAAGTTATATTCACCCAACTTACATCTAAATGGGGTGCTATCTATAGTCGTTGATGATATCATGATAGGCAATATTTATCATTATTTTCCTTTCTCATTCTCAATTTGCCAAGCATATTAATAAACTAGTAATTTTGCATCTAATATTTTTTCTAATATTTTTATACATATGAATAATTTTCAAGCTTTCAGCAGATTTCTATATTTCTTTTCTTCAAACTCCAAACACAAAATGAATTCGGGTTTGAGACCTCTTGGTCATTCACAAAGCATAGCAAACAAACTCTCAAACTCAAGGCATTGCCCTAGAAATCACCACAAGATATGTGAATTTTTTTTAAAGAAAAAATTTCATCCTAATGCATTATATTTGTATGTACATATGTACATATTTATGTATACATATATGTATATATATGTATATATTTAAGTACCAAGTGTTTTACCAAATTGCTAAGAAGACATCAAATCTGTGCAAATTTGGCAACCTAAGAGAAAGCTTTCCAGAGTGGTGGGGCATCCATCATCCATAAACATCTTAATCACCCACCACAACCTGCAGTCTATGGTTATGATGGTGTGCGTGCTCTTGAAGCCATTGAGTCATGAGACAATCATTAAGTAGTCATTCACTCAGAAAAGCTTTCTGATTTGAATCACTCAAAAAGTTATGGATGGATGTGCTTGATCTCGCACTACCACAATGGCATGAACAGCCTTCGTCAGAAACGAGAGCGCCCAGGGTGCTGTTACGTATGAAATATTTTCCGTCACCTTCCGTGGTTGTAGTGTTGCGTAAACGCACTGCACCAATTAGATGGTTGGCCTTCCAAACGCACTGCAATGAATAAATGATTTCATGAAAGGATCTATCTACTTTCTTGTGGTTGAGGGTTCTGAACTCAAGCTCAACTGAAGAGAGGCATGTCCAATAATTTATTTTGCTAAATTCTATAATGCTTCATAGTACCATAAATAAAAAAAAGTTTAAGAGTATGAGGAGGTGATTATAAGAGGTTGAAGCCAGATTTTTAAAAATACTATAAAAATGTATCTTATCTAAACCTGTTTGTTTTTCCTAATTGAGCCCATACTCCGAAACCCAAATTCTCAATTCATCTAAAAAGAGGCTACGAAGTTCAGTTCCAAATGGATAATGGAAAGATTTTAATGTTTTTTGCTGAACGAAGTTGCATTCTTCACATGAAAGAAGGATACCCATTTCTTTTGTATCTGCGCATCATCTTCTGCACAAATTTGAAAGCACTTCAAACTTAGTCAACTATCTGCTGCATAAATGAAATGGAGAATGATCCAATGATATTAAGTTTTGGTGCAAAGTATGCAACCCCATCCCTTTAGCTCACTTTCAAAGCTGTAGTTCACTTTCAAAATGTTTGGATATGGTTGGTTAGTCTAAAGTGACTCACTTCTAGAAATTTTTTAAAATTATTTTTTAAATTTCTTTAATTTTTTTAAGAGAAAAGTGGGGAAAAAGACATTCCTCGACCAAAATTTTAAAAGTTCCTTTTTCATCACTTATTTTCAGGCTCTGGCCTGAACTCTCATGGCCTTGAGCAACGAAGACCAAAATGGGCACTTCCATTTTGATCCAAAATAGCAAGGAACTAAAATACAGCCGCCAATGAATTTGATCCTTGTCTGAATTCACTGAAATAGAGTTGTAATTATAATTTATCGAACTCAAAGAAATCCTAGACCAATAAACTGAAACAGTCGAATAGATTAAAATGAGTAGAACTCCATCTCTGGCTCCTGTTTTTGGACATCGAGACATATCCTTGGCAACTTTCTAAAGCCGAAACGTTAGTATTGTTGTCTGAATAGAGACAGCTGAACTTAGCCTTCTAAATCGCATCAAGAATGATTAATAGTGCGTCTATTAATATGATCGATTTAATGAGATCCAATGATTAATTAGCCTTCTAACTCACATCATCAACAATCCAATGATATATATATATATATATATGTGTGTGTGTGTGTGTGAAGTAACGAATATTTTCCGTACAAAGGAAACAACCCCGTCCCTTTCCTGCTCACTTTCAAAAACTTTAGTTCGCATTCTCCAAAATATTGGTTGGTTGGTTTGTTTAAAGTGATTCACTTTGAGATTTTTTTTTTTTTTTTTTTGATCTTTTAAAAGTTCCTTTCTTTCTTTTTCATAAGAAAAGTGAGGGAAAAGAGGTTTCCCTGCCAAATTTTTAAAAGTTCCTTTCTCATCTCTTATTTTGAGCCTATCCGGGCTTTGGCTTGGATTCCTGAGTCAACCAAGTCCAGCACTCATGATATCATGGTCCTGAGTAACAGAGATCAAAACGTGCACTTTCATTTTTCATCCAGAATAGCAAGGAACTGTATTATCCAAAGCCCGATCTAAAATACAGTAGCCAATGAATTTGATCCTTGTCTCAATTTACTGGCTCAGAATTGTAATTATAATTTATCATGAGAGACTAATCAAGCTGTATTTTCTAGTAAATTGAAGCTATCTCGACCAATGACTTTCCTTCCTAGTTGATACGAATTCTTAAAGCTGATGCGCAGGAACTTTCTTGTTGAGAGTTTACTCCTCCTCCATTGTTATCCAACAAAAAAAAAAAAATCTCTACCAACAAACTGTATCTGAAATAATCAAACCATATAATATACATTATAAAACAGATGACTGAAACAGAAGCTGAAGCCGGAAAAAAAAGGTTGTGAAGGAGATACATCCGTGTTCTTTTTTTTTTCCTATTTTCCTTCGAATACTCTGATCTTTTGAATGCTCTCTTTCTTTGGTTGAGAAGGAGCTGCAGCCCATTGGATGATGAGGGAAAAACTCTTCAAGCACGGCTCCTTAAACCGGCAGGCCTTGCGATGCTAATCGGTGACTCGATAAACTCTGGAATGGTCAGCGAGATAATTTCCTTGCATGCAACTCCAAGGCACGAGGCGCATGAAAGGTTAACCCGATCATACGACCACTGCACCGCAAGAAAGAGCACACATGCGTTCTTGCGGTCGTAAGAATCCACAGTCGGGCAACATCCGTCCTCGTCTTTAGGGAATATATCGTTTTTTAACCTCACGACAGCATCATTTCGAATTCCTTTTCAATAAAGAAAAAAGAAAAAAGACAACATCGTTTAGAGTACAATACAATAAACTAACAAAGAAACATGTTAATGAGGTTGGTGTGCTCCAGGCTAAATATTGCTAGTCTTTCATTGATCCACAGTCAGTGCGGGAGCTTTTTTCTTAAAAAAAAGGGAAAGGATCACCATATGATATAAGAGATACCCCTGGCATCAGCCTTAAGAATTCTTTACGTATCAGTAGGAAAATTATCGTTCCGAAAAAATATTATATGAAGAGGATATTGCGACTTTTGCCAAATGATTAGCCTCTCTACAGACATGCTGACATGAAAAATTTGAAAGAGAGGATGTGACGGGCCCGAGCTCGAATGTTCTTTTATTCTTTATGCTAATAATTGATGCGGCTTTAGAGAAGAATCGAGTCTGCCTTGTCCGGGGCTCATTAAGTTGGCTACTTTCTTTTTATGATTGAGAAGAATTGATATTCCATACGTATCAAGTGAAGTTTATTAAAATAATTAATATTTGAAGATAACCGGGGTGCAATGCACTGGCATTTGATTACTAGTTTAAAATGACTAGAACTCCATCTGAGGCTCCTGATTTTGAACAACGAAACATTTCCTTGGCAGCCTTCCGAAGCCGAAACATTGGCAGAAGATGCTGTTTGATGTCTGAATCGAGAGAGCCCAACTTAGCCTTCTAAATCACATCAAGAATGATTAATAGTGCATCTATTAATGGTCCCATAAAATCATGTCCACTAAGCACTCCTTTAAACTCATGCACACACCGACACATTTTATTTTTGGTTCAAGCACACAGGATTATAGATATTATTTTCCTCTGCTCTGTCCCCCTTCCATAAAAACAGACGACGACAGACCTGCCACACTTTCAAATGACGTGAAATGAAGCACAGAGTTGGCCGCATCGCGGCGTCCCCCTTATTCTGTTATTAATTGCACAAATCTACCACCCTCACACGAGCTAAGGACACGACCATGAGGACAAAGGAGAAAATAATTCCAACGGACCGCTTCTATTAGTTACCAGGTCGCCGGTGAAGCGCCTTGTAAGCCGCACGAGGCCGCGACGCCACCGCCGGCCCCCGCACGGCCGCCGGCATCCGAGGCGGTGGCGGCGGCGCGGCTGGGCACTTGCAAGGAATGTAGGGGAAGAAGGGGCAGTAGAACTTGGGGTGCACGAAGAACCGCAAGCATTCGACCGGCTCCCGCTGCTCCGGCAAGCCCGGTATGCAGTTCCGCCGCACATCCAGCACCCCGCTCTTTATCAGGTGCCAGCAGCTGTGCCCGATGGACGTAAAGTAATTCCCCGACAGCGATAAGTTGGCCAACTGGCCCGTCTTCGCCAGCTGGCACACGACGTCCGGCACGTTCCCGTAGAGGAGATTCCCCGCCAAGTTCAGCTGCTCCACCTTCTGCAGGCAGCCGAAAGAGAGCGGTATCGGCCCGGTTATATAATTAAAGCCAGCGTCGAACACCGTTGCTTCGCTTAGCAATCCGATCTCATATGGCAGGCAGCCTGACAACCGGTTGTTGAGGAAGAGCACTTCGATAAGTGTGCTCCCGGCGTTACCAATGGAATTCGGGATGGGGCCGATGAAGCCGTTGTTGGCCAAGGTTAGATAGTTCACCGGCGTGTTGCCGAGGTTGGCCGGCAAGAACTGGTTGAAATTGTTGTTGTTGAGGAAAAGGACGTCGAGGGGGAGAGTGAAGATGGAGGAAGGCACGGTGCCGGCGAAGAGGTTGAAGCGGAGGTCGAGGAAGGTGAGGTTGACAAGTGGGAGGACGTTGCCGGGGAAGTAGCCGGACATGTTGTTGTTGCTGACGTCGAGCTCGTAGAAGTAGGGGAGGATGGTAAGGTCGGGGATGGTGCCGGTGAAGTTGTTGGAGTTGGCGTGGAAGAGGGCGAGGTCGGGGAGCTTGTCGACGAAGCCGGCGATGGTCGGGGCGCAGAGGTGGAAGCCGTTGAAGTCGACAGAGGCGATCGTGGGGGTGTTGGGGGAATCCGGCGGGGACTCGCAGAAGAATCCTTCGTAGTTGCAGGGGCGGTAGCCGACCCAGGACTGGGTCACGTTTTTGGGGTCGCAGGTGATGGTCTTCTTGAAGTTCTGGATTACTATGTAGGCGTTGTATTGCTTGACGTTGGGGAAGTCGGATGGCTGGGGATAGCAGTCGCATCCCAGCGGCGAACTCGTTTTTGGGGTCACGCTGCCACCGTCGCCTCCGATGCCGATGCCAGAGCCAGAGCCAGAGCCAGTGCCGGCGCCGATTTCTATGGTCTCTCTTTGTGGGGTTTGGAGTGAGGTGTCGGAGTGGGCACCGAGGAAGGAAGATCCATGGAGGAATATAATGAGGAGGATGAGGAGTTTTATATAGCAGCAGCGGTCTCCAATTGCCATCCTAGTTTTTCTTTGGTTGATAGCTAGCTAGCGATGCTATAGCGAAGCTGTGGCAACCATGGTGGGAAGGAGTTAATATAGAGGATGGAAACGAAGCTGATGGGTTTGTTCTTCTGGATAACAATTGGAGGATGAGAAAGTAGAATGGTGGCGATGGTGGGGAGGAGTAGGGGGGAGGACCAAAGAGCGGGGAATAAGTTCGCGAGCGGAACCATGCTTTAATACAGCTAGGGTGGGAATAATACTGTTATGGTGGTGGGGTTGGGGGCATGTTGCAGGCTTTCTTAACCTACGGTGTCCATCTTCCAGAACCACTCGCACATTCTTCGCCGTGTGAAGGCGGCGGCCAAAATGATTGCACGGTCGCTGAGCCTGGTTGGTGGGCACCAATTTTGTCCGGATGGTTGGATTAAATCCACAAATGACCTTCAGTTTACCTTCATGAGTCAGCCCCGTGCTGTCATCCCACTTTTTGCCATTAATCCAAACCAATTATGAAAGGTCAAAGCCATCGAGAGGCATTGCTTAGAGTGGATGTGCGATGCATGTTGACAATGTTGATCGCTTGATCATATCTGTAGGCGATGTCAGGTGGAACTTTGTTTTGATGCAATCAATGTCATGTATGTAACCTAGGCTATATCGCTTCATACCATACAATATCATGCTTGCATAAATAATTATAATTATATTTAAAAAAATAAAAGAAAAAGTTATTAATATGTATATATATACATACGAATTACTCATAAACGATAAGCATCCAAATCCGAGATGAAGCATATAATAACCATACTTAATCATATAAAATTTGCATCATACATGATCCTGTTTCTATAATGTGCCGCAAATCTTGTGGTATGGGTTATTACATCTTAGTTTATTAAGCTGTATTCCCCTTAAATGGAGGCACTCCGGTCGGTTCCTTCAACTCAAGATGATTAATTCTGATGCGGTGGAAAATGTGGTCCACTAAGCTAGTAAGGCAGGCCACAGCATCAAAGTGCCTATTTCAAAGCAGTTCGGATATTGGAGTGGGTCATCAATATGCCGCACTAAACCTTTGATGAAAACCAAGTGGTGGTGTCTTTGTGTCTTTGTCACAAGGAGCGTGTCGGTGGATTGACCGTAGATTTGGCCGTCGTGGGGAGCCTAACGCTTTCCCATTTACAATGACGCGCGAGCAACTCTACCGGCTGGGCTGGTTGAGGGCGATGGCCACCTGGATCGAAGGCCCACGATTCGCAGACCCCGGATTTTTCCTTCCCTCCCCCATCAACGCACTTGGCTACTTCCGTGATCGCTTGGGGTAGTGGACTTATTAGCCAAACATGAGGTCATCTTTGTCGTTGTTTTGAGCTATATTTCCACCGAATTAGCTCGTCGGAGTAGTTCAGTCTGAAAACTCAAAACGGTGCACAAACTATTGTGGAAATATTTTATTGATAAACTAGTCCCAATAGAAACATAGAACTCTTTGTGCTATCACACAAACCATCTTAGATCATCAATCTGGGGCTTGTCAGCTTAACTGAGTAATAATATGGCCTGAAGGATCTGTTATTTGAGGAGACTCTACTACTGTCACACAACATTGTGTGGATAAAGAATGCATCTCAATGTAGTAATAAAAAGAAGATGCCATCTTCCTACAATTTCTCTACCATCGTTAGTCCTATCTTCTAATAAATGAATCAACCTACAAATTTTATTACTCGAGCAGCAACACCTTCCTAAAGTGCATTTTGGAATTTATGCTAGGAGTTTGATATATCCTGCTAAACATCTCTTTTATAAAATAATAATAATAAGCAACAAGGGCTAATATATCTAGTGGCTTCCATGATGGCACGTTGGGAATAATGCTTTAATGCAAATAACGCCAACTGAAAATAATGCTTTAATGCAAATACCGTCAACTGAAACTCGATTATAAAGCCTTAAATCCGAAAGCCAAGACCAAATAGTTGGCCTTATATGGACAGACAAGATATCAACAGAGCGTACGTACAGGACAGGAGATAGAATAATTCCGATCGCCAATGATAAGGAGAGAACTTGTTTGATTCACACAACTGCATGGTTTACGGTATCTGTCTACCTCTCAATTAAATTTGTGATCACTGAACTTGTTTGATTCAAGCAACTGCATGGCTTACGCTGTCTAAAAAACCTGTCAATTAAATTTGTGATCACTGAATTTGTTTGATTCACGCAACCGCATAGTTTACGGTATCTGTCTATTTGTCGATTAAATTTGTTATCACTGAACTAGGCACATGGTATGCAGACGGACAATTGCAACTAGATTCTTATTAATCAAGTCATCTGCATGCAATGCAAATAAAGACCTTCAAATAATGCATGCATAAGAAAGCTGAGTTCAGCATCATTTGATTCATCTGACTTCTGAAATTGATAGGTATGTACAGGATTTATGCTCATTATCGAGTCAGCAACAAGCTAATGTTTCAAGTTCATAAAGGAGACGAACGATGCAGCACTCAATAAAGCATCCTCCATTCTCCCATCACCAACAACTCAAGGGACTTGTCATGCATTAATCGTCTCGCCTTCTGAGAAGGCCCAATGAGGTTTAGCAGAGGTGCGAACCAGAGCCCTCACTCCAAGTGGATTGTCCTTGCTCTGTTCATTCACATAAAGCAGCATACACAATTAGAATAAACGAAACAAAATCCAGAACCAATACAAGGAAACAATGCTTAACGAGTTAATTCACATTATGATTTTGTCAAGAAAGAGAATGTTTACCACTTGACAAGTTCCGGCTTTCACATTGCAAACTGGGTAATCATGAGGGCAGCAGCTGTAGTGATCTTCACAGCAGGTGGCACCCTCAAGAGGGCAGCATCCCCAGGCATAGCAGTAACCGTGAAACTCATAGATGCAGCAGCAGGTGGTGGCAGACGGGCAGGAGTAGTGGTTATCACAAACGGATGGAGGACTCACTGGAGAAGGAGGGGATGGACCAGGATTGGGTGGGTTCTGGCCCTTCTTGATCGGGTAAGACGGCTCGATGGTGATACCACACTTGCCTGTGGATACGTTGACATTGCGCTCCATCCTGATATACCCAGACTCTCCCCAGTCACCACCCCATGAGTTCCTGACAATCCAGTAATCTTTGCCATTCTCAGTGCCATAGCCAACAGCAACAACACCATGGTCAAGATCAGTCCCACATCTTCCAGTGAAAATTCCCTGATAATAATAAAAAAAAACAGTTAACATGCTTATATCCTTCCTTAGTTTCCTACGAAAAATGAATGTCTTTTATCTGACGGGCATTATTGTAGCATAGTGTAACAGACTTTAAGCTACTAATAGTAATTAATCAAATGTAAATGAATCGTTCAAAGCAAAACAAAGCCATTTGACTTCTATCATAAATATCAAGAGATTAGGATATAATATAAAAATTTGAAAAACCACCACAAGCATCCTTTAAATTCCAATGCTGCAGCAAAAGCATGTCTTAACGTACAATAAAAATTAAGTTTCTGATGAGAAGTTTTGAGGCATATATCCCTGATACATCCAAAGAGAACTAATTCTAATCCATAAGTTGCAAGGTTTGCTGTATCAAAAATTAATACCATCGGTACAAGATATACCGTACCAAATCGGTGGTGGATTAGACGGTCCTAAACCATGAACTGCCCCAAATTGAACCTTGCAACAAACTAAAAGATTGAACCGCCTCGGTTCCGTTCCGGACTGGTTTGATTCAATTCACCCGATTTAGGGCGAGCATACTATGATGCCAGATATGTACATATGCTTTAACTCTGAATTTCAGATATAATCTCTAAAAGAAAAATAATTCACAATGAATGTAATCAAAATCTTCAGATATTCTACTTCATTATTAACTAAAAAGGGTAGATCAAGCAATAAGCTAAAAGGATGCCAACAAACTGCCAAAAATCATTCTTGGACCCATCACCAGAGTACTAAGCCCAAATCAAAACAGGGTTATATTCAAATAAGACTAAAATCCAATATAACGAAGTCTCACCGAGTTGTATAGCTGGAACTCCCGGCCGCCAGCTTCAATAGCGACGCTGACAGGCTGGTTTGCAACAGCCTTCCTCAGGGCCATCTCATCATTCACAGGAACATCTTCGTACGAATCAATGGAGACAACCTTGGCGTTCTTCTGCACGAACAAAACCAAGAAGCCAATCACAATCAAAACAACAGCGTCGAAAGCAACAGCAACACATTCTTATAGAAAATGACCGAGAGACACACCCTGTAGGGGTCGCACTTGCCATCGTAGCCCTTGTACGGGTAGTCCTCTTCGGTGTCTATGCCACCGTTTTTGATGATGAACTCAAAGGCGTAGTCCATGAGGCCACCGTTGCAGCCCTGGTTGTAGGCAGTGTCACAGTCCACCAGCTCCTGCTCCGAAAGGGATATCAGATCGCCTGTCACGATCTTGTTAATCCCTTCCACCGCAGCAACGGTGGAGAACGCCCAGCAACTCCCTTTATCACCACGAATGGTCCATCAGAATCCAATTCCAAAAATCGTAGTTTCCTTTTTTTTTTTTTTTTCCAATAATTGATCAAAAGTTTTACAATCATTTGAAAGATAAAAATAATCTATAATTTCACACAATTATAACAGTAATTTTGGACTTCTTCTTTTACCATGCCAACACCGTAGTTGTTGGAATCTGAAAATATTTAATCCGTTAGATTATATTCACTCTTTTTGAAGTTCGATTCGCTATACAAGGGTTACCCAGGGAGCGTTGGGCAACGCTTCCAAGGCCCGCATAGAATCTGTTTGAACTCTCACCCATTCGTATACGGCGGATGAGTTTGGGGCACGAAGCAGGTGGCAGATCTTTCGCCGGCAAAGAAATTTTTATACGCACAATAAATTCGGCAAAAGATAAACACAGATTGAAGAAATCCGGCGATTTATCCGAAGCCTGTTACTTATCGATTATTGTTCCGACGGAACACGATCAGTTACCCTGCACCATCGACTGTTCGACACCAACCCGAGAATCGGAGGGACGGAGACCCCAAAAGAGAACGAATGGCCTATGGTACGGTTTAAAAGGACCAAAATACCCACGAAAAAGTAGGTAGGGCTAAAACTCAACTCGAATCATCCAAGTGCAAAATAGTGAATTCATTTAACTTTGGCAGGAAGGAAGAGGAGGTGGAAGGGGGAATGGGGGTGGGAAACTGACCGCAGCTGCCCTGGTCCTTGACGGCGGCGACGGCGCCCTTGGCCCTCCAGTCGACCGAATCCGGCAGCTCCTCGCCGGCGTTGTACCGGTAGCGGTCGCTTCCGACGCGGGCCCTCCGGCGATGGCCGGCGGGGCGGGTGCCGAGGTAGACGGCGCGGTACTCCTCGTTGGTCATGTCGGCGAAGCGGTTGAGGCCGAGGAGGAAGGAGTGGTGGCCGGCGTCGGCGGCGGCGTTGTGGGCGTCGATGAAGCGGACGTTGTCCTTAAAGATCTCGAACCTCCGCTCCTTCTCGCCGAGCGCGTTGTACGCCCGCCCGTGCTTCGCGAGCCACTCCTCGTAGAGGATCTGCATCTCCTCCTCGCTCCGCTCCAGGCCCCGCACGTTGTGGGCCTCGTTGTAGCTGATGATCGACATGTCCGGCGCGGCGGAGGCGGCCGCGGCCAGGCAAAAGAGGAGGAGGAGCGCAGCGGCGGTGGCCTTCGAACCCATACCCGTAGATCAAGGGGTAGGAGAGAAGCAGTAAAAGAAAAGGTGGGATATTTTTCTTCTCTGGGAGGGGGGCCCGGACGAGCTTTTATAGGCGGAGAGGAGATGTGAACGGGCGATGACTCGGAACGGGAATAGGGTTGGGAAATAAATAGAAAAATGGTGTTATTCTTTCATTATTTTTATGACTTATCCTCGATAATCAGTGTGTGGGAATTAATAATTAAGGGCGGTAAGCTATCTGTAAAGCAACTCGGATTTGGTTATTGGGAGATAAGATAATAGAATAGGAGGGGTTGGAATAGGCGAGATGGGGACAGCGGGAGGGGTGCGGAAATTGTTGTTTCTCCAATCGTCTTAGAAACAAATTCTGGTCTTCTCTTTGACTGGTCAACGGGAGTTTTCGCCACGGTACTCTGGTAGAGATCGCAATGCTGGTTTTTTTTTTTAAAAAAAAACCGTCCAATTTATTTCACCCTATCGTCAGTTGGCTTGGCTTATTCATTAAATAAATAATTAAATTTAAATCTCAAATTTTAACTAGTTTAATAAATAAATTAGGATTAAATTAATAAATTTTTAACTTCACTTGTACATAATTTGATTCATATCTCATCTATTTTGCTTTGATTGCCATTTCTACTCTTAAAATTATAACTTTTTTCTCAAACGATAGGATTCACTAAAAACAAATTAAGTAGCAACCTAACGCATCTAATGTGTAGTTATAGAAAACATTGAAAAGCTTGGTGAAGAATAAGTGGCCACCTTGAGAAAGTTGAGGTGAGACTAAGTTTGTTTGTGAAATAAATGTCAAAAAAATTTTTTAAAAATCTACCTAAGCTTGAACAAATAAAAATTTTTATGAAATAAAAGCTTTATATATTTGATTAAATGGATAAGTTTGAAGGTTATTTTATAATAATTTATTTAATTGAAGAAATAAATATTATATCAACAAGAATAAATATATTCAATCTTGCAAACAAGCATTAACAACTCTATCCTTAACTATCAAATAGTAAAGTCATCAATAAAGTAACTATCAAATAGTAAAGTCATCAATGAAGTAATTAAAAGAAGAAAAAGTCTTTTACTACACCCTTGCTCTTTCTCTATTAAATAAAATGTTAATAATTCCATTATTTAGTATTAAAAAATACATTTTCATCTTAAATATAAAATACTGTTTTATGTAATGCTATTTACAGCATATCAATAACTAATAGTATTATAGTTAATTTCTGCATTATTAATAATATTATGATTTATTATCTAAAAATTAAAAAAATTAATAATAAGATAATATACTTTACCGAATTAGTTATAATCAAATTTTATAATGTTTAACAAATTATATTATTTAAATATAGAATGCATAATTAATAATAAAAACAATAATTTATTCCATCAATATGTTCTCCATAAGGGAGATAATTAATATAACAAAATCGTATTCACATGTTTAATAATAAATAATAAATAATATTATTTTGAATATAAATAAAAAAAATTAACAATAAAATGGTAATCAAGAATATTTGGAAAAGCGAGAGAGGGTTCGAAGGGGAGACAGGGAGAGAAGGGTAAAAAGAAGAAGGTTCCCAAATCCGGGGTTATACCAAGTTGGCACTTCTCCCTTCAGTAGGTTACGGAATAGCTGGTTTATTCCGTTATTATTCCACCGTCCAAACACGGACCGAAAAAATAGTCTTTTCTTTTTAAAATATGTAATGAAATCCTATGCGCGATCGCAGATCTGACGTCCTTTCTTTTAAGAACAAATTTCTCACGAGACCGTACGAGTTCTGCTCATGCCTTCCGACTTTGCCCTTGGAGGACGCTGGAAACCGAAATCCCGGCGTCCTTCGCAAAGGGAAATAGTATATCCCGGATAGCAGCCATATTCATCGTCCATCCCTTCACCACGGCAATCTCGCCTGTAAAATTTTATCCATAGAATTTTATTTTTTACCCGATTCTTTCTACCTCCATATTCGAACTCGCGTGATTCGCCGATGCGGTTAGGACTCAGCAGTTGGAATCTGGACGGAACTGTCGTGGTACCACGTGATGAGAAACGGACGGCTGCCGTGAAGGGTTGGGAGACTTATTTTTTCTGAATAAAGAATGGAGCACCATACCATAAAGTTACCCGACTGGGTCCGGTGGATCCCGCTTTATTATTGGATTTGATAGATCGAGACCGTTGAATGATTTATGATGGGTGGTGAGGGTTCATCGATCAGGATAAAGCGCTCTTCTTGGAGGTTACTTATCGTGGACGCACATCGATAGCTTAATTGTTAAGCTGGATGGGGTGGCAAGCGATGCCATCATCTCTTAATAATTTTTTTTAAAAAAAAAAATAGGATTCATCTTCTTGGGTTTTGTCGTATATCGAATCGTTACGGAAAGTCACATGTCAATTTAGAATAGGCCGCTGATCGCGGAGACGGATTCGTCCTTTTCTTATATATTGAAATCTCTACACCGTGATTCACAAGACGGATTCGTCCTTGTGATGAAAGATGATGTTGTTAAATTTGCATTCCAAACGCATGGGCGACTGTGGGCATCATCTAATATGCTGGGTTTTATTTAACACTAATATTAATAGTCGTGATTGGATAGACATGGAGCTTATTCGATCATAGTTGTTGAGATAATTATTGGTATAAATTATAAACGTGACGATGTGAGTCTAATATTTTGATCTCTCCAATGGCTCGGTAATACACACTTAGCATAACAATAATTAAATTTTGTTTTATGCCATCTTGATTGCAACTCAAACTTACTGAAGATTGACATAGAGGATGAATCATATGAATCCTTGCACTGGCTTCAATTTTATATCTTATGGTAGTTCAACTAAGCTCTGCCATGGTTCATGGGCTCATTGGAGTAGTAGCCATATGAAGGCCATCAAATTGCATTTGTCTTTTAATATGCTAGATGGATTAGTAAGGCCTCCTGCCAAAGGCCATAGATGAGGAGTTAGAATGAAGCGGCTAGGATTTGGGGGGAAGGAAATATAGTAAAGACTCTAAAGTCATACACTAAAGATATTTTAGTCTTTTAATAAATATATTGGATCAACTCCATGGTAGGTGCGCCATTGCCTGCCTTTTTCCTGAGCTTACTTTATGTTTTAATCTTTTATAGCCGTCCTCACCCCTAACTTAAAATGGGTTTGGTAAAACATGCTTTGTTACGGATAGGTAAGATTGAGGACTTGGTAGATGGATTCAAATTGTTATTCCTAATCTTTATATAATAATTATATAAAAAAATTATAATAAAATTAGAATATATAAGTGAAATAAGTAATGCAACACAGAAACATAACCTATTGCTTTGATCAGCAATATATACTCTTTTTGGAACTAAAGCCTATGCTTGGGCCTCTTCATGGCTCACCCACTTTTAAAGAAGGAAATTTTGAGTTAAGAAATTAATGTTAGGAGTAACAAAACCATTTATATTATTGGCGCAATTGGTATAGTAAATTAAAAGGAAAATAGAGGTTTTTCTATTCTTTATTATATTTATTAAGTTTTTTATTTTTTTACATATTTATCAGCTATAAGAATCGAACAAAATTTTGTTCAGCAAAATTGTTAATCCCATCACATAAAAGATAATTTATTTTATCAAAATAATTATTTTTATTTTTACTCTATTCGATTATTATTTTATTTTCTCTTTTCTATTCTTATTTTCAGCAACATATAATATCTAACTACTATTTTTTTATAAAAATATAATTATTAAATTTAAAAAAATATATTTTTAATTCTATTCAATGCTATCTTACATCAAATATAAAATAGCATAATTTTTATTCTATTCAATTTATTGTCCTACCATATATGAAGTATGAAAATGATATAAATTTTATCTTCTTTTTTTTTTATCTCTACATGTCCACGGAGTGGGTAGGCTTGACATCCATTCAACAATCTAAAAATCTGAAGTCAATAAAATAATACAATCATTTGAGCTTTTATCTGCGCAGAAGGTACTTTTGGACAGCAAGAACTCGCTAAGATATAGTTTTTCAAGTCAATAAAATAATGCAATCATCTCGTGTATTATTTTTTTTCTTTCCACATCATAATAGAAATTTATTAAATGATTATACGATGTCAAATTAGCAATCTTTTCTATAATATATAATCAGAATTATTTTTATTATCTTTTAGAGAAGAAAATCCCATGAACAAAGAAATTGTGTATAAAATAAAATAATTTTAAACATGTCGTAGAAAAATATGAAAAATTATAAAATACTAGAGATTTGACTTGTTCTGGGCATGTGAATTGTGCTATAAGTGATGTAATTGGCCTTTAAAAATTTATTATACAGATGGATATAAAGAAGTTATATACATACATTCAATGGTATCAAAAATGAAATATATGTAGGATTATATAACACTAGAGGAGACAGCTTAATTTTGGAAACGTCCTCATACCATGGCAGGTCTTAGCTGGCAGCTTAAATGATAAGCTCATATGAACGCCACTGATCACCCAACAAAAATAAAAAGAGACAATAGAAATTATTTTAAATCTTATCTGAGGAAATTGGTAATGCGAACGTCTGCGTTAGAAGTCACGAGAAGGCGATGATGGGAAGATGGGATGGGTTGCCTTCCAGCGAGTCCAAACAAACGATTGCGGGTTCTCGGCACTTCCGCGCAGCGTGGGCCTTTAGATAAAGACAGCTTTGTGATTTAAACCATTCAAATGCCTCCATTGATCAAAAAGCAAGTCGCTTTACATTATGGTCCCCAATCAATTAAAATCCAGCTCTGCTACGTTAATGCATTTAGAAAAAAAAAAAAAAACTTTAAAACTGTATGATTGACAGAAGAGAGGGAAGAAAAAATTATTGGCCTGCTTGGACGCAGAGTTTAGGAAGATCGCTCTATCCAATCAATGGTGAAAAATAAAAGCAGCCAAATGAAAGATGAAAAATAAAAAAACTTTTTAGTCCTCAAATACACTCGAATTTTATTTTAATCTTAAAATTTTTAATTATGATAATTTAATACATCATATTTTTTTTTAAAAATATTATATTTGTAACATCCTGTTATATAGTATTAATTAAAATCAATGAAATATCTAATATTATAGGATGATATGTGAATTGGTTCATAAAATATCAGGTTAATTATTTCGCCAATTTTATTTACTGCTCATGGTGGGAGACTGAATTTTTTATTTTTTTTTTAATTCTGATAGTGGGGCTTATCATGTGTAAAAGATAGAATTCAAGCTCTTTTAACTAATCTTATATGATGGGAATGTAATATTTTTAAAATAAAATAAGTTAAAATAATTAAAAGTTTATTGAGGAAAAGTTTTAAGAAAACTTGTAAGATTTTATTCAAAAAGATAATCTTAAATTTTCGTACTAAAATATATTTTTTTTCTCTCACTATTTAACTTGTTTTTAAATATAGTCATATATAAAAAAAATTTGGATAAATTATATCCGCATCCAAACAGTCCATATTTTGACAACGATTCAACTCATCTAGTCATTGGGTCCAGGGCTTATTTCAATCCTATATTTATTTATTTATTTATTTAGATGCGAAGACAAAGAGCCACCCAAAACGTTTGAAAAAAAAAAAGAAAGGAAATTTTGGGGTCATGTGATCCATGACACATTCCAAAATTCTTGCTGTCTCCCGTTTTGTTCCGTTTTGTTCTCTGCTCTTTGGTCTCTGCACGGTCCAGAACCTAATATTTGTCACGTAATATGCCTGTCTAAATGAGCTAAGTTTAAATAAAAATCTTCAGCATTGTTAGTCTCATGATTCATTGCGTCTGGTCGTATATATCTTTTTATCAATTCAATTCTTCAAAAATCTAAGCCACTGTTGAAGTTATCCTACGGGTTGGGTGGGGTCTGAATCAAATCAAATTTCAAGCCCAGTCTCGTTGTAACCAATCCACTATCTAGCACTCACCGCTCACCCACACTCGTTGTAACCAGTCTGGTTTGGTTTGAAATTAGAATTGGAACCGTAATCAATTAAGTAAATTTTTATTACTCTTGTTAAGTTCATTCAAACTTTAAAAACAGAATCAATTTAGATTTTTAATATTATTCCTTCTAATCTTAACAAAAAAAAAAAAAAATCTGCAATACTTCCTGAAACACGCCAATGGGCCCAGAGCTGGGAGAGTGCTGAAATGGGACAAGGTCAATTTGGCATCCCTGTTCTCCCTTGTGACGTATATAATTATAAGCTGTAGCTAAGCTAAAGTTTGATTATGATACTTATTATTAGATTCATATAATTCACAGGTTTCAATAATAAAAAAGAAAATTTAAAATAGCTTTAAAACTCATATGAATTTAAAAATAAAGTTTTCATATCGTCAATCTGGCAAAAAGGCTTTTACAAATGAAGGAAAATTCTTGCACTTTATCTTCGGTATTTGCTGGTTTTTTTTGTTTCTGTTTTTTTTTTATTTTAATGACCAACTTATGGAGGATTGCGCAGAGGAGACTCCACCCACTGATGAAGGGAGAAAAGGGGACGCAAGGTGGCACAAAGTAGGGTCGCAAATTTATGACCAAGCTCTCTTAGAAAAGAAGAATCCATCACTAAAGCGAACCGTATCAATCTCAATTCAAATAACAACGTAAAGTTGAAGCGCGTTATTTTGCTTAGAAAATAAATCGTTCTAATTACCAGTAATCCCAGTGGCCGTGTCCTTTAGCTTAGCAATGAGCAATTAATTATTTTTGGGCTGTACTTGTGCCAACAATCCGTGCATGAATTATTGGAGTGCAGGTGGGTCTACTCCGGTCTCCTTCCAGAAAGGACTCTCACATGTCACTTAATGGAAATAGACCCTGGGCTAAACTTTTTGAGATATTTTTGGGCTGGGTTCAAGAAATGGGTCTTCCTCACTTGTTTGAATCCAATGTATGTTTACCGAGCAACAATGCGAGAATTACAAGCATAACAACGTCCAATGAGGATGTTCTAGTCTTCACACACAACAAGTAAAAACATATAAGATGTCTTAACATTAAGGTAGAGAATAGAAATTCTCTATTTTCATTATTCCTCTCTCTTGATTCTTGTATTGGCTTGAACAGCAAAGAGTTCTCTTGGATAACATTTTTGAACCTCTTCAAACTTCTTTGTAGACACTTGATCTCGAGTAGCTCATCTCGGCGAACAGAGCTCTACAACGTGATCCCCTGCCTTCATCTTAGTTGGCATTTGAAAGTTAATTTGAAACATCAATATCGTGCATATTATATTTAATTTTTTCTAAATTTAAGGACTTAAGATTTTAAATAATAATATATATTTTTTTTAGAAAAAAAAGGTTGCACTTTTGTTTGAACATCATACTACTACATATAATATGCAACCTTCATTCAAGGCTTAATATTTTACAGCTATATCAATAGCCAGCACTACCATAGTTTATCACTCAATGCTATATTCTATGTGTTGTTAACAGATTGCTTAATCTTTTACCCAAATGCTTTTAATCGTCTTCTAATGATCAGAAATAAATAAAATGAAAGATCATCGGTAAACCCATTTTTGAGTAAAAACCATATAGCCTTGAGGCTTAAAAAATCCTCTTAAAGCTCTCCTTTTTGAAAAACACTTTTTGAGAAATTCGTAGCTTAGGTTGGTACGATTTATACTTCTATATTCTCTTATCTATTTATGACTAATTCTAGATGAGATTAACTAAAATTAAAACTTGAGAAAATATTGCTGCTATTTATTGTCAAACCGGGGGCACCTTTTGGTAGGAAGCTAATCTCTAAGGAAGGTTTTGGAATCGGAACTCGGTTTGGAGCCAGAATGGGCCCAAACCATTCAGCCCTCTAGCGAGATGGGCGAGTTGATGGGGTTTAAGGTCTTGAACTCTAGCTTGGGTTAGCACCAAATAGTTTGGTGTCAAGCGGATAATTTAGACTAACGGGTCCAAATTAAGACCTAATGTCACCTGATCTAAATTTAAATCGCGTGTGAGCTGCGTTAAAGTGTCCAAAGAAATAACCCTTGGATCAATTAACAGCTAAGAGAGGAAAAGATGACGTAACGCTAGGGCCCATCGCGTCTTATTAGATACCGACGATTCCAAGTGCGATGTGAGAGCACTGCCGCACGCGATGGCCAGGTCGAAAGTTCGCAAGCGGAAGGGCATCAGTTCACCATTTTTTTTTAATTTATTATTATATTTTTGATGTAAAAATGTAACAACAATAGTAAATGAAAGAAAGAGATAACATTTCCTTCGCATAAAAAAACGAGGATAAGAAATTAATTTCACTCGCTTCACCAATATATTATCGATCCATGCTGATGGAATGCGGACCGACGAAGGAGATGGCGAATCGCTATCGCATACAAAACATATAAGACGGCTAAAATACGTAACTTTAGCCAATTAACTGAAACCCAAGTCATAATTATAAAAAAATATTCATGCAACTATATATAAAAAAAACTTCTAACTCAAAAGCTTTAATAAAAAAAAAAATTCATTTAAATTTAAAAGAAGTTAAAAGAAATGATCTGGTAGGTTCTGTATTTATCCATAGTTTCACTTTAATTTTTTAGATTAAAAAAAATAAAATATTTAATTATTATAAATGAATTATTCAGATATACGAGTTATTAAGAAATCGATATTCTATAGAATATACATATGCAAATGGTATTAGATACAAAGCTATCCATGAGATGGTGGTAAAATCCTCTCATGGCATGAAGCCACCCTTACAGCACCAATGACTTACCTTAAGATAGATTCTAGCTAACTTTGATGAGAATGACTTATTAAAGGGGAAGATTATAATACCTCAAAAATTAGTTTCACATCGATAGAAAAAATGTTTAAATGCTTATTAACTTTCACTTGAGTTTTTAAAGCCATTTGGTCTTGGCCCATTAATAGATTAATTGGGTCAAAAGGTAGACTTTGAGCATTATAAAAACAATTGATCTTCTAAATAATTTTGAAATAAAAGGAAATAAGTGTTTTCTAAAAGTACTTCTATTTTAATCAGAGTATTTGATCTCATCAAAAGAAGATAGCTAAGATTTTACCATCCATTGTTGAACCAATTCAAACTCGGATCATGGAAATCTATTACGATTTCTAATCGAAATGACTTTAAGCCCTCTATCTTTGTGCAGTGAGTAATAAAAGTATTAAGAATCTAAAAACCTTATATAAAGCTACGTAGAGACGGGCAATTTGCCATTAGGATAGCTGTGTGCATATGACTAAAGTATCCTAACAAGCAGAGAGATTTAAATCTTATACCTGCATGGCTTATTAACTCGATCAATAGTTGATATCTATTTTTATTGTTCAACTATTTGATAAATTCAGGTCATGAGAAATAGAATAATATATAAACTAAGAAACATTAGTTCTATAAAAAATAATATGGTTTATTTCTGATATTAAGAATGAAATGGAGAACACATTATAAAAATTAATTATGAGGAGGAAAGAAATCCACTCTCCCATAAGAGCCGATCAAGAAGAAGAAGCTGATTTCAAATTTGGCTAGATATTAGGTAGAGAAAAATGGGGTTGGGAGCAACAACATGCATGCCATGCTACACATATTCTCAACAAATTGATTATAATGAAACTTTTAGAAACATTTATATATTCGGCAAAGAAAGATGCAAAAAAGTAATTAATAAATTTTTGATCAAAATAATCTAAATTAATTTTTAATAACATACGAGCAAGAAGTCTTGCAATGCTATCCCATTGCTTGCGTATCGATCTTTTCCATCCTTTTCAAAGGTAGATAAATTCAAAAAGCAAGAAATTTATCGAAAAATGGATGGATCATTAAGCAAGAGTTCAAGTTTAATTACATGATGTAAATGATTATAAAAAATTATTACCTATTAGATCTAACGAACGGAATGATGCATAGCATATGGTGTAGTTTTAGTTATCACTGAACCAAAAATAGAACATAAAAGCTAGTAAGTATTTTCTCATCTCCTGGTGGATTTCTTGAAAGGAATAAAATAAAAAATAAAAAAATAAAATAAAAAACTATTAGATGCTCAAAAATTTATCGAATCATAAACCCTACTTTGTCACCACACGAAGATAAGGAAGAAAAAGTTCATTACTAAGAGGGAGAGAGAAAAGATGAAAGAATGATCACACTCGTTTTTGCTTCAACTTCACATTAGGCTTACTTCACCAGCAACCCCATCTGAATTAAAACCTCGGGTCATTCCATGCGTAGCAGATGGGGTGCCTTTATTTGCCATGATCATGACATGTCGCACCACATGGCTGTTTGCAATCGCAATAGCAAGCCAAATCGTGTCTAATCGCTGGGAGGTGACAAAAGGCCAAAACGGTCACAACTTCCATGGATACAGCTGCTATAAGAGAGCCATAATGGCTCAATTATATCGTTCTCGTTAATAACTCACTTGTCTCATAGGGGCTCAGTTGTATCGTTCATGTTAATAACTCCTTGTCTCAGAGGACCGCAATCATGCTTGGTAAAGGCATCGATCCATCCATTTGATCACGAGAGTAGGGGTTTTCAACGTTCCATTAGCAGATGTGATTAGGACCATCCATCAAATACTCTACAAATATCTGAAGATTAAAAAATATAATGCTACTTGATCATTAAGAATGACATTAGGATAGAGTGGATCAGAAGGAATGGATTCTGATCAATAGAAATGATAATGGAGCGAGGTGGGGATGAAAGATCTCTATCATTGTTTAGTCTTTATCCCTTTCCTCCAACAAGGCAAAAACATTTTCATCGTATTCCATATGGATCCTCATCTCCGCCAATTCTATTATTAATATTAAAATATTTTGGTAACAAATAGAGATGGGAGGCGACTTTCTCTTTACATCTTTATCATTATTTTAGTATTCATCCCGTACTAATCCCTGTTGATGGGAACGGAATGTTCCATCTCATCCTCACCTATCTCATTTTTCATAAGATTTTCATCATCATTTCCACATGAATTTTCATCTTCATCAACTCTATTTTTAATATTAAAATATTTATTTTTTTTATTTTACTTCTTACTCAATACATTTAAAAAATAAAAATAAAAATAAAAATTTCATATTATAAATAAAATAGATTCAAATAAATTTACTATAATTATAAATTTTATGAACTAATTTATAAGAAATAAAATAATTATAATTTTAAAAAATATAATAATATACGTCTATGGCCATAAGCACAAGAAACAAACATATCGAATGATAAGTTTGAATAAATACAGAGTCCATGATTAAAAAACTCAACTAACTAATTAGAAAATAATGATTTCAAAATAAAAAAAATAGAAGTCCATAACTATTAATTAGTTTATAACAAATAAATATATCCAATCATATAAGTTTTAATAAAATAAAATAATAAAATAAATATATCCTCACTTTCTTTCTTTTTCATTTCCATTTATGCTACATTTGGCTCACAGCATGGGAAGAGAGGGGTATGAAATTGTTAAATTAGATTAGATTAGATTAAAGTGTTTAAAATATGAGATTAAAAATAAAAATAATTTTTATATAATTTAAATAATAATGTTTGGGATATATGTATGTAGCATTGGATTGATCTTAATTTTTTTTTAAATACCCTTTGAAAAAAAAAAAACGAGGATGTGATAATTTTTTTTTGACAAAATTTACTTATTTAAATATTTATACCGCAAGTAATGTATCCATAACAAGCAGGCCCTCACTAGAGAGAATTTTCCGCGTTATCGCTCTCACATGGCCTAAGATCGCTCCATCTCCGCTCCGTTGGGGCGGACCCCGCTCCATCAACGGACAAAATGCCATCCTTGCGTCACGGGCCTAAATGCGCCTCCCAATAAGGGATATTTATGAGGCGCCCAATTTGCACACAGTGGTTTCTCCGCCTAGATTAATGCGGTCATCCGAGGTCAAGTGGTCATCATACGCCCGAACAGTCCGGTCCATTGAACCGACCAATCTGTCTGGCGTGGCTTCTCGGTGCCGCGTCGGCGTCGCAAACGAGAAGCTTCTCAGCCTGACTCAGTCCCATTCCTTGTCCGAAACCAAGCCGCCGGGACTCCCACCCTGGGATCCGGTCCCCGGAATTCCGCGGCCCGAGACTTCTCCCCTGCTCAAGCGCCCCCCCCCCCCCCCCCCGACCTAAAGCGTCCGGCGTATCCCCACCCAATCTACCCCACTCCCGCTCCCAAAACAACTCTTTTCTCCCTTGGCCAACCTAATCCTCCATGCCAAGGGTCCACCCGCTTCCCTTCCCTTTCCCTTCACCACCCCCCGCCCCTTCTGCCAGTCCGTGACAAGAGAAACAATCAGAAGATACGGCGCACGAGCACCATACGATGAAGCTGTCGCTGCTGCAGCCCAATCGCCGGGCCAATAGCTTCCGCTCCCCCTCCTCCGCCCCCCTCGACGGCGGCGGCGCCCCCTCCGACGGCCCCTTCCTCCGCACCCCCGCCGCCCTCTTCTGGTTCGTCCTCCACGCCCTCTGCTGCGTCGTCAGCCTTGCCCTCGGCTTCCGCTTCTCCCGCCTCCTCTTCGTCCTCCTCTTCTCCCCGTCCTCCTCCCCTCCTTCCTCTCCCCCCGTCCTCCTCCTCCAACGCAGCGCTGACATCCCCCTCTCCTCCCCGCCGCCGCCGCCGCCGCCGCCGCCCTTCGCCGCCCCCAACGCCACCGCCAGCCGCGTCGTCGTCGGCCGCCACGGCATACTTGTCCGCCCGTGGCCCCACCCGGACCCCGCCGAGGTCATGCGCGCCCACCGCATCCTCGACCGCGTCCAGCGCGAGCAGCGCCTCCAGTACGGCGTCAAGAACCCCCGTCCCCTCCTCGTCGTCACCCCCACCTATCCCCGCACCTTCCAGGCCCTCCACCTCACCGGCCTCCTCCACTCCCTCCAGCTTATCCCTTATCCCCTCACCTGGCTCGTCGTCGATGCCACCGGCGGCGACGCCGCCTCCAATGAGACCGCCGCACTCCTCGCCCGCTCCCGCCTCCCGGTCCTCCACCTCCCTTTCTCTCGCCGCATGCCGCTCCGCTGGTCTGATCGCCACCGCACCGAGGCCCGGATGCGACTCCACGCCCTCAGGTCTCGCGTTTATATGCACCAATTCCGATTGTTCCCCTCTCTGAGCTCCTTTTTCTCACCAGATCTGATGGATTTGGGTTCGATTTTGGAAGCAGAGTCATTAAAGAGCGCCGATTGGACGGCATCGTGCTGTTCGCCGACGACAGCAACGTCCACAGCATGGAGCTATTCGACGAGATCCAGAAGGTGAAGTGGATGGGGGCGGTCTCGGTCGGAATTCTTGCGCATTCTGGGAACCAGGAGATGGTGGCTCAGAGTCAGCTTAGCAAGGAGGAGGAGGAGAACTCGCCAATGCCGGTACAAGGCCCGGCCTGCAACTCCTCGGGCCAATTGGCCGGCTGGCATACCTTCAATTCGCTGCCGTATGTGAACAAAAGCGCCACCTTTGTTGGCGATGGGGCGACGGTGATGCCGCAGAAGCTGGAATGGGCAGGGTTTGTTTTGAACTCAAGGTTGCTGTGGAAAGAAGCAGAGGGGAAGCCTGATTGGGTTCGGGATCTTGATGAGGTGGGAACGAATGGAGTGGAGATCGAGAGCCCATTGGATCTGTTGAAGGACCCATCGTTTGTCGAGCCTCTTGGAAACTGCGGGAAGAAGGTTCTACTGTGGTGGCTGCGCGTCGAGGCCCGTTATGATAGCAAATTTCCTCCAGGGTTAGTCTTTGCGAATCTTTCTTGGTGCTGTTAACTCTTAATCTTTTATCAGTCCTTGCCTTCTGACTTGCATTTTCTTTCCTTGGCGCATTACTGATGATTGCCATGTGTTTTGAGTTTAAGCTCTTTTCATCGCCAATATTTTTTTAAGTTATGGGTTTTCTTCAAATTAAATCCTCTATTATGCCATGGAACGTTCCAAGGAATTTGACTATGACAATCACTTCTAGGAAGTTCTTATGCTCTTGTGCATTGCTTGTTGAGGCGTATTAAATAAGTTCTCGTCATTAGACAACAACCACTGTGATATCAACTGCTGAGCTAGACATATTATCATGTGACAGATATCAGATAAAATGTATTGAATTGCAAATTATAGTAAATGGGTTTTTGAGATAAACTCTGACACCAAAAGCATGATGCAGAGATTATGAGGAGGTTAAGAATGATATTCACAGCTTTTAATTGCATGCCGAAAGATTGTTTGATGTATTGAATCTAGTAATCATGATGTGACTACAATACTGCGCATGGTTCCAGGACCCGGCAGGATGTTTCGTAGGATATTGTGACAGATTGTCCTAATATCTCAGTTGGCGCATCTTGGGATATCCTCTATCCTAGGCATCGGGGCAGAATGGCAGCTCATCTTGATTTATGGAAAAACTGGGATGGTCCTATCCCGTAGATTTAAAACATTGAATTACTACATATTTGTACTTTATAGAGCTACAAAAAGTTGGGTCAAAAAATGTTTTTTGGATTATAATGCCTGGCTCTGGCCATCAAGGGAGTGCTTGGACTGGGCTTGAGCTTAATCGGATCATAGCTGTAGATATTTTGGTTTGGCTCATAAAACACTTAAATATTCTGATTCTTGAAAGCTCATGTCCGTTCTTATCCCTATGATCTGATTATTGTTCATGCTTGACTTGTTTATTAGCTAAGCTACGAACATTGCTTGAGCTCAATTAGTGAGCTTGATTGAGCCACTTAGAGAGTTAAGCCCAAGCTCTTTGTGAACAGCTTGATTAACTTGTAGCTCTGATGCTTTATAGGTAACATTTGATTTACCATCACTTACATAAGGACATTTTTTGCAACTTTTGTACCTGGAAAGTGAGAGCACATAGGTGTCAGTTGGTTTAATCAGTAAAGTTACTGGGAGTTGTTGCCAATGATTTGGGTTTGAGTCCCACAGACATCACTTTAGTTGGGTGGGGGTTAGAAACTCCCTGCCTGCTATCTCAAAAAAAAAAAAAAAAAGAAAAAAAAGAAATAAAGTTTATGCTTTGTGATCATGTGGTTGACATATGATATAATGAGCATATTTATTTCCTTTTCTTCATCTTATTTTCACTAACATTTCATACTACGGGGGTAGTGCCAAAGATCGACAAGTATTGTCTTGAGCTTTCTAAAGCCAGTCAATATCATGTTAAATGGTGAGCAAAATCATTCACATCAGCACTAGTAAGCAAACTCAACTTTGGAAGAATGGAGTGGTTTAACTTATTTGACTATATGATTGGAGTTAAAATAGAAGATACAATAAAAAACTGGAATGGGATGAAACTTAAATGAATTTTATCAAATAGGAAGACTAAGTGGATATATGAAAGAGGGCCACTTGTACTTTCTGAAGAAGACAATGAATAGTAACATTATATAGATGATGTTGATTCATCACTAATTTGGACAAATGATGGGCTAGTTGTGCTTGGAACGAGCTTGATTGATTTATCAAATTGGGAATAACAGCCTGAATGGTATGATCAAATTGATTTAATTTGTCAAGCATCCCTGCTAGGCATGGTGATGGAGGCATGGTGATGGAGATGCTGCTTCGTGTTCAATCTCTAGAGCAGGCAGGTCTATTGAGTAGTTGGGAGTCAGAAGCTGCTTATAGCATTGCCGAAAATGAGTATGGTGATTATTTTGGTGGTTTCACCAAATATGCTGGCCCATCTAGTGATAGGGTTGCACTGATTGTAAATACATGAATGGCTGTTAGATAACTATGGGCACTTGCCCAGCTATATAGAATCTTATTTTCATTTATCTCCAGATTTGTGGATTTTGCTTACTGTTTGCCATCAAGACCTCCTCTATCAACATTGAGATGATGCGTTCTAGCATGGGCAAGTTTATTTTGATATTTATGGTTGGTACCGAAATTTGTTTGATACATTATGTTCATGACATTGCTACAGCTTCTTTATTGAAGTGATCTTTTGAACACGTGATGCAGAAGCCAGGTGGCCAGGGCTGCTTGCGTGTGAGAAATGGGTTGGCAATATTTGGGCAACAGTAACTAGGTTTGGAAGTTGACAACTTTTAGGAATTTCATTGTTCAAAAATGCTCCATGGTTGGCCATCTTCGTTTTCATCTGGAGTTGAAATTTAGTAACAGCATAGTATGGTTGGCATTATCAAAATACATGCTTAAGGTAAAGACTGTTAAGATAATCTTTCTTCTTAATCAAAATGCCCTCCCATCCAGGTCAATGCACGCCAAGTAAAAGGGTTTTTTGCTTATAAGACTGGTTATTAAGTGATCAAAAAGAAGGAATAAATGTAAAAATTATTGGAGAGAGAATTTAGCATCTGTTAATTTTTCTAGCTCTCTTTGCACGCCTTTAGCTTTTCAGTACTTCTTGTCATTTGTTCTGCTTTTTCTTTTCTTCTCGATAACGGTTTCTAAATTTAAAGACATGTCCTAATTTTTACTTGTTCATAAAAAATTAGGCAGTGCCAGTAAATAATCATGCTTATCACTCTCTCAAAATATACAACTAAATATTTTTAAGAAGGATTTATTTTCTAAAATGATGAATCAAGATTCCTTTTAGAATATGTAAGCTTTACAAAGAATATATTTGGTAAACGTATATAATAAACCATTGTCATGGGCATGATTAAATGAGTCTTGATTTGGAAGATGACTCTCCCCCTACCAAAGAAAAGTAAAACCCACAGCCAAAATGAATTCAGGCATTGTGTTTCATGGTTCACCGTACCGGTATCATTACAGTATGTCTAGCATGGTATGGTACAACTCCCATTTTGACGCAAGGTTGAGAGATCCTTTTCTTATGCCCCACCATGGTACCACTTGAAATCGGGTGGTACAGATTGATACTGCATGTAACTAGGCAAAACTGGTTGGTTTAACTTGATACATGCTGTTTCAGCCCATGCACAATATCGAAATTCAGTACCATATGAATACGTTTCCAGCATGCTACGATACATCTCGTATGGGATGGTATGGCTCGGTATAGCGAACCTTTTCATGCTTAAATGTGTCATGATCCATCTTAGCTCCTGGGTCAACTTTTTTGCCATCAGATTGAGATTTATATCTAGTATTATGACATATTAGCATGAAATTACAATATGGGATCGCTCTGCATAAGGGCTGTTTGGTAGTATTGAATTTCTCAGTTCCAGCATGGTCACACACTTGGCCTCTTTTTTTTCAATACCCACACTACTGTGCACAGGCATGTGCTCACATTAAGAATGGTGGGTGCAGCTTCCTTTTTCCCTTTTTCTTCTTCTTTTTTTCCCTTTCTTTTGGAGGGGGTAGGGTGCAGGTTGGTCTTTTCAGTCAAGTCCGTGTTCTGACCACCTAGGGCACATTCAGGGTATTACAGTGTGATGAATTGATGATCAATCTATTATTTTCATGGGATATTATATGGTATATCATGCCAATCCAGTACTGCATTCTAGTTAACATCAATAGGCAAAACATGAGATATAAAATTGATAAGTTGGATTTATGGAATATCAATAAATGGTTTTGTCCATGCATGAATTGTTGTTGTCACTAATATCTTGATGAAGAAATGGCAAATGGAAATTTTTATTTGATGCACCAAGCTTGCACACACATATATGATCATAATACATAACTACAATAGCTATCCTGGCACGAACTTTTATTTTATGAAAGGTGGTCATGACTGCATATTTTATCATTCTAAAATTTTAGTTTGTTGTAAAGTCAATCATTGTTTATTCAGATTTTTGGAATGGGATGGAGTTAAATCATGGAGTCCAATTTGCATATTGGAATATGGCCCTTCTTTTTTTGGTTCCTTATGTAGTTTCCAATGGAACATCGAAGGGAAATAAAAATTTAGTTTAGCAGCTTTAGCTTGTGGCCAGAAATACATTCTAATGCCACCAAGGAAATGATAGCAGACAATAGTTAAGACTGCCAAGTCAAAAGAATGAAATCGGATACTTGGAAGATCATGGGAGGAAATCATCCGACCTTAGGGCTGGAAAGACTAGCTCTAGCAGATAGATAAATGCTAGGTCTTTAGAGCATTTATGAGTGGTGAAACTATATAATGACATGCATGTGTTGTAAGCTCACTTGAAGAAGCCATGCCAAAAGATATAACCTAAAGACTGGTAAGGAAATGTGCAGTCAATGGCTGTATGGTTAACAGGAATTCCACAGATAGATGGAAAAGATTATAAGTGAAGAAACCATCTAGTAACATGACACTACTGACATATAAAATGTCCAAGTACTCATAATTCAAAACCCAAGGATTTCTAATTTAATAGCAATCAATGAATGAACCTTCGATGAGAAAGTGGAGCTTTGAGAGATTAGTTATTTGAACATATTGCAAACTAAGGATGATAAATGGCACTTAAATTTCTCCATTTGGACTAGGCATGAAGATAAAAGAGATGAGTATGATACGTACTCAAGAATTTTAGAGAATATTGAAAATAGCTATATGATATGTGCAAAGATTCCAAAGTCTTCAACCTGATGTGGAACAAATCAGCATTAAAAAGTGAAATGTGTCCAGTTGTCCCAGAAAAATTAAAAACATCACATTAGTGAGCTCAGTGGAAGGATTTGGTGGTTGCCTAAATGTTGCTTTTCAAATAAAGAAAGGTAGCATGGACCAAGAGCGCAGAGGTTATATGTACGGGCTCATGTGATGGATGGAAGTGTACAGACATAGAAAATGTGCTAAACATGTATGGCCTATGATATTTGCAACAGTCTATAAACATATATTGTAAATGAATATTTATTGCCTTGTCAAATATTTTCTTCAGAGTTGCTAAATAGCTTTGTTTGTTGGTAATGAATATCTCCATACAAATATGATTACTACAAAGAAACTGCTGCGTTTGACGTTATCATGTATCTTGATGTTACATCTTTCTAGTTCACTTTACAGTTAAGCAAGCTTTTGATGCTGTCACTTTTAGATAACTTCATGACATTTAGGTCATGATTTTTATGGCAATGATGCATATTTTAATTTTTGAAGATGTATCGTTGGCAATGCTTTGGAATTATAATGGACATGCCAGTTTGGTAATGTTTCTTATTGGTTGCATCATTCTTTGTACCACTAAGCTTGGAGAACTTCCATGGGTTAGTTCTTGCCTATTTCTGGCAGCAGTACTGGCAAATTTTAGATGCTAGTTGAAAGATGAGACATTCTATTATTTTGTTACCATTATGTTGTTCTCTGCATACAGATGGGTAATAGAGTCACCTTTGGAGATTACGGTTCCTGCAAAACGAACTCCATGGCCTCCTGAACTTCCGTCTGATAAGGTGGCTAGCAGTCAAGATCATGTGGAGAAACGTTCTTCAAAGACCAGTAGATCTTCAAGATCAAGGCACAGCTCTCGCAATAAAAGGAAGCGTGAATCACAAGTGGATGCACACATTTGAGACGTCTCAGAGACAAGCACAATGAGAGAGGCCTCAGAAGACAGGTCTGTACAACTAGAATTTTAATATCCTCAGAAGATGAGTAAAATAGACATACTTATTTAGGTCTATTTCATTTAGAAACTTGATTCTTTATCTTCAACCAGGATCCATCTGTATTTTTAGCTTCACCAGAAGATAAGCCACCAGCTGGGGTTCGGCATCTAATGGCTTCCCATTTCTAGCTGTTGGAGATGGGAGTACAAATCGCACGGAATTTGCTGGGTGTCTACATTCCATGTGCAGTTGACATGGGAACCATCAATTTTTCAATCAGGTGCAGTAAATATTCTGGAGATCTAAACATGCGATACTGCTGGTGGTCTTGGTTTAGTCGTTCTACAATGATCTTGTATCTGATGTGAATCAAGTTTCATGTACACTGGGAGTCTGGACCTTGTTTTTGAGTTCAGTTACATTTTGCGTTCACTTAACCATTCTATTTGTAATCAAAAGTAGTTTCAGAAGAAAAAGGGCAAAAAATATGCTTTCTGTTGGCTTTTCTTGTAATCAAAAGTAGTTCCAAAAGAATAATCTACAGCCTAGGGTTTGGGGAATCTGCCATCCAAAATCCAGAACAATCAATGGTTAGGATCCGCAACCTTTTCTTCAATAAATATTTCTTCCTCATGTCTCAAATATTTTTCGTCGCATCTGCCACCTAATCTTGATGCCTCACCGTCCAATATTTATATATGGATATAGTAGTGGATCGACCAGAATGCCAGATTACTCTTTGCTCGTTAGTTGTTTTTGTGCGCTATACATAATGCCCGTTTACGATGGGACACATCCATCTTGTATCATCAATTAACATGACGAAGGCCATGCAACAAATATTCCATAATAAGATCAGGGGGGCCTTATACTGGCCAAGATTTCAGATTGCATGCTTTCTTTTATGAAAAATCTCATTCAGTATGGCCATCGGGTATGCATGCATGCATGAAGAATTTTGATGATAGTTTCTATGATCGTTCCGATGGGACTCCATTAGAACGTGACAGGACGTTATTTAAAACTGTGATATAATCATATAAACCATTGTTTTTTTTAAAGCACTTTTTGGATAGACCGGATATATTACGCCGCTTTAATATAAATACCTTCAGGATAAACATAAAGCAGAATATCTGAAAACTAGCGAGGTGCTGTTGAAATTTCAAATATATAACGCCAAGGCGCTCGCTTTTCACTGAATTGATCCACTAACAGTAAATCAAACTGTAACAAAAAAAAAAAAAAAAAAACGAAAAAAAGGGCCAGTGGTGTACCATAACAACAGCCTTAATATATCTTTTAAATTATTAATTATAGATCTACCGTGCCGTTAAGGTTCCAATATAGCATCATTGTCGACAGAAGCCGCCTCATTACCCGACGGCCCCAGGCAACTCTCCGATTAAATTTAATTAAAGCCCCATCGACCATTTTACAATGCGACCCTAGGAGAAGGAGACTAGCAGCAAGAGGCCGAGACAGAGACAGAGACAGAGAGAGAGAGAAAGACGATGATGGATTCTTCCTCCGGCGGCGGAGATTCGTCTTCCGGCGCTGTCGGCGTGGGCCGCCGCGGCGTCCCGGCGGTACCAGCACTTGCTGGACAAGGCGACGCCGCACGTGCTGCGGCGGTGGATGGCGTTCGGAGCGGTGGTCCTCGCCTACGCCCTCCGCGTCTGGTTCGTCCAGGGCTTCTACATCGTCTCCTACGCCCTCGGCATCTACGTCCTCAACCTCTTTATCGCCTTCCTCTCCCCCCAGGTCGACCCCGAGATCCAGGAGCTCGTCGACGGCTCCGGCCCCTCCCTCCCCACCCGCTCCACTGACGAGTTCCGTCCCTTCGTCCGCCGACTCCCCGAGTTCAAGTTCTGGTGCGCGCTCTCGCCTTCTCTTCTCTCTCGATCCCCTTTTTATCCAAACTCTTTGGCTAATCTGGAATGTGAGTTCTTGTGATTCATCATTTGCGTTTCATCATGTGCTGTTGATCCTCTTTCGTCCAATCAAGGGGAAAAATTGCAATAAACTTCAGAATTTCGATGTGGGAATGGGGCTTGATGATGTGCTGATAAAATTTCATAAAGACCAAAAATTTCAGTAGGAAAAAGAAAATAAAGGTGTCTCTTTTGCAAATTATTTTAGGTAGCTTAGAAATTTTTATACTGCATGAGACATATAACGAAGAGGCTGATGTAGACAGGCAAGAAGCTTCACAGAGCTGCTAGTTGCACACTCAATGTAGCTCTTGAAACCAGGATGGAATCTTCTTCGATGTGGGTGATCATCTTTTCTTTTTTCCAGTATCAGCTTATCGTTTCATTTTCTTCTCCTCTTCTTAGGAGAAGATGAGATGATGAGATGCAAAGAGCAAAGCATAAAAGGGATATTCGATGATGGATGACAAAATATTTTCGTTAATCTCTCAATGTGAATAACAATTTGTCTTCTGAAAGCTCACGCTATTGTTGAATTGAGATAATCTAAACTAAACATACGATTGCTTGTCTACAGTATGCCCTGTTTAGCTTTCTGACTTTAATCTAGTCTTGTCCCATTCCAACGGGGCGGATGACGTGACTCCTAAACACTTTGATTGCTCAAGGAATCATAGGGTTTCTTCGTTTCCTGTTGTTCATCCTAGAAAATCCAAAGTATCTAATTGTAAGATCGGTAACATGTCAGCCTCAATCTGACAATTTAGTTGTGATAAATGTGAAATCCAGCAGTATAGATTGCACTTTTATCAAAAGCACTTACAAGAACATAGTAATGGATCTTAATAATGTTTAAAACATCAATTCATCAGGTAATAAGTCACAATCAGCATGAAGAATTGTGAATAAAGAGAGCACGAAAGTACAAAAACGAAAAGGATTATCAGCCTAAACTATAGAGGAATCATACAACTAGTCAAGGTTACATTTGGACACATTGCGTTTAGCATGTGGGATTGCAATAAGATAATAAATTGGACTTTATGGAAAAGCATCAGAATATATGATGGCGGAATGATGAACCGTTAAGGGAGATGATGAAAGGGATCAAAGAAAAATTAGTAGGAAAGGGGTCAGAAGTTGATGGTACAATTTGCCCACCTCTTGGGAGGACCACATAAAAGCATGGCAGATATTTTGTTGTTGCAAAACATTACTTATAATGGATGGCAAGACAGGAATAACGGATTGAATATTTTTTTTTGGCTCTTATTAAAAGGATTTAGAAGTGCAAATAAAGGCATACTGAAGGTGTTATTGGAAGGAAAGGTGGGTTTGGGTTTGAGAATAATGTTAAGCAGATCAAGGATGGCCTTTCAAGAAATTTTAAAAGACATCCGGGGAAGAAAGAATGACTTAAGTTTCATGAAGAAGAATGGATCCCCAAAAAGACCATGGTTCAACTGAAAATGTTGGTTTATAATTAAGCTTTACAAGGTGGTCAAATGTTAAGAAACAATCTTCGATTCCATTTATATGGAGTTTGCTTTCTGGAACAAGGTATATAATTACAAAGTTTTGAAAATGTTTTATGACTGGCTCTCAATTTGACACCAACCCCTGACAAAATTTGCTGATCAAGGTAATTTTGAGCAAGAAAGACCTGCCATGAAACCTTATCAGTTGGCATGTAGAGGGCCTACCTTACATGTTATTTTAATTTAGCTTATGCAATTGGGGAGCAAGTCTCCATGGTACCACTAGACTTGGAAAGAATTCCGATAATTATGATGAAGGCAATGCTTGACAAGAAACCTTATCAGTTGGCATGTAGAGGGCCTACCTTACATATTATTTTAATTTAGCTTTTATGCAATGGGGGAGCAAGTCTCCATGATACCAGTAGACTTGGAAAGAATTCCGATAATTACGAAGAAGGCAATGCTTGATGGGAAATTGCATTCATCTTCAGGGCTCAAATTCTAAGCTGAAGAACTAAAATAGGAGGCTGGGTAGGATCTTTGAAGGTAATTGCTAGTTGCTGCATGCTAAAATAACAAACAAGCCTTTGTAGCATGTGTTGTGCAATCTTTGAATATCGAGTGGCTATAGAATGGTCTGCCAACTATCTTAGACACTTACAATTGTTCGCATGCTTCCTATGCTTCAAGGGAATCCACGAGGTTAACCTAGGATTAAGATGTAACTAATTTCATTTCTTTCTTTTTGTTTTAGTTGGATATCATCTCTGTGCTTGAGGACTGATTGGCTTTGTGATAATTGGTATGGAGGTTGGTTCTTCCACTTCTTCTTCTTCTGCTGCTTCTACCTTTTATCTTCGACTTCATCTTCTTCACTTTTTGTTTCTCTTCCTCCATGAAGTACTTGCTTTCAATATTACCTGGATCTGTGGAAGATCTGATTTCAGACGTTTTCGCTTTTGCTGCAATAAATTGCTAATAAAACTTGTAAATATATGCTGCTCCTATTCTAAACTCAAACCCATCACCAGCACTCATCTCAAAATTCCAATTTTTCTACCTACTTGCCTTTCTTTTGATTCTCCATTAGAACAGACATCATGTTCAACATTTGCTTTTTCATGGATATCATTTCTTTATCGTTCTACATTCTTTTTGAAATTTGCTTGATCTTTCTTTGTAGCTTATATTTTTGTTAATCTAAAAAATATAGATCTTTATGTTTCAGATTACCACAAATTTGACTAGCCATGACCTTGCGACTCATGAAAACATGAGGATTGTGATTTTTTGGGATGACATGAGAGTCCATGCAAGACTAATGAAAACCTGACCACCTAGACCTAAAATTCTTTCAGTTGCCTGAAACCTATTTTTTAGAACAAAACTAGAGGTCCAACTCTATAGGATTGATTTTTTTATCCTTAAATTTAAATTTTAAATTTTCCATATCCTATATTTTTGGATCTAAACCCCTCCCATCACCCCCTGTCCTGAACCAATGTCCTTATATGGAGTTTACACAGAGTGACATTGAGCACAGAAGTTACCAAGATGTCTTCCTTGACATGTTAGTTAATCAGAAACAATCCAATGTTCTCAAACTGCACCGTTGAATGTCAACCTTCACAAAGTGTTATGTCATGGGTGTTGAGAAGCCTCCATTCCCATGGATCTCCTACTGAGGCAATGGTTTTGACCTCACCTTTTGCTAACTGGGCTCATTATTTCAGTGTACACAAAAACTGCAAATTTGTAGATGACCTTGTGAGAGGTATGGTCATCTTGCACCCATTACCAAAAATACAGCCCCCCGCCCCAAACACTCCAACCCCCACCCCCACCGCTGCTCCCCTTCTGGGTTAAACAAAAAAAGGTTCATTTTTTCAAGTTTCAGTCAGTTTCACCTAGTTTTCAGCCAAAATGGATCATTTTGGCTGAGACTAATCAAACCTGCTGTAAATGAGTTTTCTGTCTTTTTATTGGTATTTAATATTATAATGGGATCATCTTTTCATTTATTTAGTCACATTTGGATGACAAAGTATCAATAGTCAATCATTATTTTCCCAAGTTGGATAGGGTGACAAACAGTAAACATAATCCACGATAAGTTGATGTCTCCAAAAACAAGACATGTCATAGGAATAACATATCTTTTATGTAAATAAATATAACACCTCTACAATTACTTGCATTTAACTAAATGGTCACTTAAACCTCAAAAATTTGAGAGTCATGCCAAAATTTTAATGGACTTGTGAAAAGTGTACAAGTAAAGAATATACATATGAACGTAGAACACGATAAAAATCTTTAAAAGTAATATTGCTCAATAAGCAAAGTTCAAGAAGTAGATAATTTATATATTCATGGGTCAAAATGCCAATTTATTTAATGAATTTCACTTATATGTGATAAGCTTCAGCTTAAAATCGCCAAAATTATACAAATAAAGAACCTATATAGCACAAAATAATTTAAAATATTGTGTAACATTTTTTTTTATTTTTTTATTTTCTTTGGAGTTTTTTGTTTGAAACTCGAAAACTTGGAGCAAAACTTTTGAAACAATTGAAACTATCAAAATTGAAACTCCACAAATCCGGTTGCAGCTGAAACCGAAACTGAGTTTTCAATCCCTGAATAGGGTTATGAGCCCACAGGTAGCTCAAATCAGTAAAGGTGAGGGTCAGACTTTTGTGCAGCTTTGACCAGAGATGGTTGGAACTCCAGTCATAGTTGATTTAGTGTTTGTTTCCCCCACCTCACAACCCCACCTTCAAATCTCAATCTTCTTGCCATGAGGAAATTTATGCATGTGGTGAATGAAGATAACTTTAATTTGTCTTGCAAGTGTTACTCAATAGTCATGTTGTTGGGGGAGTTTCCACCATGAAACCTGAGAAGCACAATAAATGGTACCGGAATGGTACCGGCCGATTGGTATTGTGGCTAATATTTCTTACATGCAATCAATGTTGTTAATATTGAGAGTATATATTAAAGTATATAGTGCCGTATTGGATTGGACCGTGGATCATATCACAAAGCTTAAGATTCTTTCTGATTTCTTTTAAACATTAAAAAATGGTAGTGAGAAGTGAAAAGTTAAGGAACTTGAATAACTTGTTAAATGAATAGAATAAGATATCACCATATAAAAACATAAGAAGAACTCCTTCCAACATTCACTAATCAATATATGGAAGGTCCAAAATATATACTTCATGCCATTTAAACTCATAGGATATCTTGATTTGATTAAAAAAAGGAATGCATGGTTATATAGGCGTGCAGAGCAGTTGAAAATGATAGACATGTTATCACCATCACCATCATTATTGTAGGATACAATATATGAAATTGCCTCCTTTTCATCCACCAGTCGATCTTATGTAACATCCTAGTAGCATGTAAGATAGTCTTTGTTGTTGTCAAATATCTGAGGTGAGGCCAAGCAATGTACCTAGAATACCACTTGGGTGCCTCAGCAATCAACTAGGCATGGACTTAATAAAAACTCATGCAATTCATTTATTCAGCCTCTACAATTATATTACCGGATTTTAGTATGAAAACATTTTAACATGACCATCAGGCATTCACACTGAATGCGAACAGCTAGTAACACCTCTGAGGTATGTCATAGTTAGTAAATTTTGTACTACTTATAGATAAATATAACAAAGATAAAAACTCGCATGATTACTGTTTTAACTCAGGTGGTAGATATTCCTGAGCTTTCCAAGTCATCCATCTTATCAAAGAATGGAGCTCGAGTACAAGGATTCACATGGATGGATGCATGCATGCATACATATGTGGGGGTGTGTGCATGTGCTTGCCTGCCTACATGTATATGTGTGAATTATATGTATAGATAATGACATTACATGCAATTATATTTATGTGTGCATATGTGTGTTGATGGCCCAACGGAGGGTCACCTAGATGTCATGAGGCAAGTCTATTGTACAGATATTTAGACAACCACCCATAATGATGCTTGCCAAGACATGAAAATTTCCTTTGCTCTTGAAAGTATAAAACCCCAAATGGGTGCTTAGATGTACACATCTTGGCTGCTTAGTCATTTCAAAGATGTGTACATCTAGAAAAAAATTGTCTTTTCAAAGATGTATATATCTTTCTCAAAATGAGAAAAGTTTGTCAACAGCATTCTTGGACCTTCTGCGACTTCTTTGTGGGTTTTGTTGAAAAAGGGCAGTCCACGAGTACTAAACCGCTTTCCACAACTTGTGTAGTTTTGTGCATGCATGATCGATTGTCTTCTGCATGCCATTCAGCTGTCATGGATTTCTTTGAAAGGAAGGTTAACCAACCAAAATTGAATTAACTTATATTAATCTCATATGTATAAATGCATTTATGCATGACGTATGGTGCACTGATCATTGTGTGACATTAAAGATAGACATATATTCATTGTTGAAGTTTGGTTTTTCTGTTGATTCATAATTTGTCTTGTTATTGGTAATGTACATTATCTATTTTTGTGCCACTTGTTTTTTCCCTAAATTTATTTGGTGGCTGAGCAGATAGTTCAGCTTCGTTTGTGAATGGTAACTCGGAGAGATTCATTGGACTTCAATTCACGAATCCAAGCATCATTTATCATATTACTGGTTTCTTATTGTGCTAAAAGAATAGCGCACTGATTATGGTATAAACTCGTAGCCAGAAAGATGTTTATTGTTAAAGTTTGGCTTTCGAAGATTAACATACAGGATTGTTTCTTTTGTATTGCGTTTCGTTATTGGGAATGAATATTTCCTATTTTTGTGTATGTCTTCTTTTCCTAAATGCTTGTGGAAGGCAAGCAGATATTTCAGCTTGGTTTGCCAAGGGTAACCAAGAGAGATTTATTAGACTTTGATCTATCCATCTCCTAGCATCACTTTATGCTACAGGATTTAATTTGCTTTTGATTATGTTTCTAGGATAAGGTGTTTCTTATGTTCTAATTGCAACTGTTATGAGAGTGACTCCACCATATGCTGAATCAGATGTTTTGGTCAGTTAGAGAAAAAGGAAATATCTGTTAAAAATCATTATGTTTCTAATATAAAACACCATACTAGCCCTGAGGAGACATCTGAGTGATCCATTTGCACAATTATCCTTTTTATCTTTTTTAAGTTATTTTCAAGCCATTTGTAGTTGTCGAGGGTTCAATATTATTGTGGATAAACTGGAATCATGTGTGTAGCTTTGTTATGAATCAACAGTTTTGTCTTTCCAATAGAACCAGTGAAAGAGACATGCCTATTGTTTTACAGAGTCTGCGTTTTGGTTTCTTCTATTGTCATTCAGTTGTTGGCAGATAGAGTAATAAGCTTCTTCCCCTGCTTTTCCCCTGTGCAGGTATTCTATTACAAAAGCCTTTTGTATTGCATTCATATTAACATTCTTTAGTGTGTTCGATGTTCCTGTGTTTTGGCCTATTCTGCTCTTCTACTGGTTGGTCCTATTTACAGTGACAATGAAGCGACAGATACTTCACATGATAAAATACAAATATGTTCCCTTCACCTTTGGGAAGCAGGTAACTTCTTCTTCACATTAATTGCATGATTATCTTCTTTTTATTAATATGATATCATTGACCATTGGTTTCTCATTTCAGCGTTACACTGGGAAGAGTGCAGTTTCTTCAGAGGATGCAAACATCCCCATCAATTGAACTTGATGCAACTTTAACTGCAAACACTGTCCATTATGAATTAATGCTTTCCAAGGAGTAGAGTTAGTTTAGTTCTTCTTACTGTAATACTGTAATACTAGCCGTTCTCTGACAACCTGAAGGAATCCTGGTGTTAAGAGTTGAGTTTAAGAAGTGGGTTTCATGGCAGACTTGGCAAAACAAGACAGGCTTTGTGCCTACCTTGTTTTTTCAAGTGATAAGACAAATTACATTCACCCATGGGCAGAGCATTTTGCGATGGGAAAAGCTTTCCTCACAAAAACTGCAGCTTATTACATATATGAAGTCATTTTTAAAGAGGTGGAAAGGTTATCACATATCTGCTCTGATAATGCTGGCTTTCATTAGTGATTCTGCCATCCTTTTGCCCATTGTCAGGGACTTCTTGTTGCCTACTGAACTTTTGGATTTTGAGTAATACAATCCATCATGTATTTGGTGCAAAGGATGCATTACTTGAATCTTTCAGGGAATGCTAGTCTGATGTTCATGCGTTCGTTGTTCTTCATAGTCACTCCCCCACCCCGGGTAAAAAGCCCGGTTCTTAAAATCCTCTTGCAAGGGTGTGTTACCTGACTTGAAGTGTAATCTACTCCTCACCTGCCATGGTGACTAATATTCTCAAATCATTAATGTTGTAAAGACAAAAGAGAGTCTATCCTGAAGGATCCAGCGAGTCCCAGGGACAATACCTCCTTTAACAATGAGATGATGGTTTATCTCTTTCCTTTGGGCAGTGACGGTTCGCTACCTAATCCTTGAGGTTAGTTGGGTCACAAGATGGATAAATGATCGGCATAAAAGGAGGGAATGAAATAGGTGGTAAAACGAATGGACCGCTTCTATCGGATGCTGTAGATGAATTGAACTTTGTATTCCTCCACAAGTGCAAGAAAAAGCCAGCGTCCCTACTATGCCCTTGGTGATCATGGCATCTTCTCCAGATATTTTATTAATAAAAAAATAATCAATTAATAGCTACCTTCTTAATCTTGTGATCTAAAATAATTATATGAGACCGTTTCATCAAGCGAGTTTCTCAACACTAATATATTGGAGTTTAGATTGCTCAAAATATTTGCATCGCTAACGACGCAACCGTGTCCAGGCCTCCTCTCAAACCACGGTCTCTTCTGTTTCTGCCGATAATCTCAAGGGGGCGTCATCCAAAGGGAAGGTACCCCTTTGTTCCAATATTTTTTTCTTCTAGTCATCCTCAAATTATTTTCCTCGTACCCACCACCTCTTCAACATGCCGACAAGGCCAAATCCCTGATGGAAGATTGAGGGTCAATAAAAGGTTTGCCAGTATATCCCAGCTTGGCCTGAGTCCAGTAACAATTTTCCTGATTATTTACAACAACAATACAAAATTTCAATATCCATCTTTGTTTTCTCTAAGATATTGCTGTCCAGATGTTTTCATATAAAGGCGTTAAAATTTAACAGTTCAACCGCACTTAGCATAGGCCAAATAAAAGGGTACATGTACAAGCATGCAGATGTCATAGACTACTCGTATGTATGCGTGTACATTGCTTGGACCAAGCATTGGACTTTTCTTGGCTCATTGCTTTGGTTTGAAGCCATACTAAAATGGAGTGAGCAAATTTTCTTTTGAGAAAAAAAAAAAAAGAAAAAAGAAAAATGAAGTTATTAATTAATAAACGAAACGAAACATCCATTGCATCCATTAAATTTCAAGATATAGGGGAAGATTATTGGCAAGAACCATTACCTGTTACCATATGCTTCATAACTTCATTTACGCGGTCCTCATTCTTGACCCCCTCCTCTCGGCGTGCCGACCGCTTCCGGAATCCAAGGCCATAACTTTGACATCTTTGATAAAAAAACCCGGTAACTTGGAATACTTTCCTTTCCACTCAGAACATCACCATCCGCCATTTGATTCCTTTCTTTCTTTTTTGGTCTCTCAAAATTCTAAGACGTCGATCAATATGGCAACTCCGAGTTCCACGCTCGGACCTTCAACATAGCCTATTATAACGAACTATTCAGACCAGTCTAGGCCGAATAAGTTTATGTAGAATAAGGCTGTCATCATGAGCCTGAAAGTGGAGTAAGAAGGCTCAGACCAAGCTAAGATCAAACATAAGAAGCATGATATCAAATCTATTTGCAACCAACACCAACTTGACAATATTACGTCAAGCATGCATTAAAATTATGTGCAAGTACTAAGATCTCTGTATTGTTTCATACAAAGTACGGTATCGAGTTTTGATTCAATATGAGTCGAATCAATTCAAATCAAATCGATTCGAAGCGATGAAAACTATTTTTTACCACTTGATATTATAGTTAAAAGTAAGACAAGAATGAATATCTGTCTTGATACAAAATGCATACTATATCATACCAATCTATACTAAACTAAACCAATAATGTATTGTTTTTGATACCAATCTTGGGAACTTCAGCAAAGCACCACCAGATTCATTATTCTATTCTAGTGAATCCTTTCACACAAATGAGTGAACGATAGAAGGAATATGTTTAACAAGCAAATAGGATGAGACGCCGTTTGGCAATGAACAAGTTATCTATGAGTCAACGAGATTATATTTTTAAAAAAAGAATATTGAAAAAAAAAAATCTATGGTCTATGTTATGAAGTAGAAAATCTAAAAGCATTAAGCAATAAACAAGAAAAGTACACATCAAGAAACGTGACGAACGGGAAGCTGAGTATGAAAATACGAAATCTAAAAGCATGCATTACCTTAGAAAACCATGATAAGACCGTAAGAGATTGCTGAAAAAACAAGCCTGTGATGGTCTGTCGCCAGTTTTTTCTTCTTTACCACCTTTTCAACCTTGTTGAACAGGTTTGGTAATGCCTTCTAGCATTTTGTCGTCTCTTTCACGCCACTCTATACTTGGGAAATCAAATCAATTTCATTTTGAAACTGTGCTTTCAGACGTTTCGGAGAAAGAGGGAGTCAATATTTCACTGCAAAATCCCAAACAAGAGAGAGAGAATTTCACTGCAGGATGCTTTGCGTATTCGATGCTACTTTGCATTTAAGATATCCATAATAAAGCAATATTACTGGCACAAGTGGATGCCATACAAACACTACGAATAACATTTTCCTTTGCTTTGTGAACAGAATCGGACTTCAGTTGCCCAATTTGGACATGATATCCTATAAACTGGTACACTCAGTGCAAACTTTCAATCTGGCACGTAAAATTAGTATCCATAATTTCTACACCTTGTGCAAATTTGCAAGCTGATGTCACGCATTCTGGACATTAAATGTGAAAGGTGGATACGTACGTTATCTCAATAGACTGATTGACTAGTAGAGACAAACTAGAAGCTTGCATGTCTACCATTCAAATACATAATTCATTTCTGAGGTGTACATTGAGTTTTAAACGGCAGGTCATAGTCACCATAACCATGATCAGATATTTGATTCGGTGCCACAAGAGCTTTATCTTGGATTCAGGCAGCAAAAGGGAACAACAGAGCATATAATGTGTGTGTGTGCGTGTGTGTGCGTGTGAGAGAGAGAGAGAGAGAGAGAGAGAGAGAGAGAGAGGTGGGGAAGGCATATACCGTCTACTTTCCAACATTCGGGAAGAGTACAGAATAGAACCCAAATAACCAAATAATTGACTGCTGCCCTTCATATTCTGCTCTAGTGAAAGAACATGCATCTTTTTATCTGATATCTCATTCTAGAAAAGACCAAAGGGGTTTCCATACAACTCCATTTAAGTCTTTTTATTTGATAGAGTGCAAAATCTCCCGATTCTCACTTATATTCTTAGTGAAAATTTATGTATGCCAATAAATAACATCAAAATTCTATGAGCTGTTAGTAAATATCAGATAGCGACCTCATCTGGAGTCCTATAGGCCACCACCTAGCTCCCAGCCAGCAAGTACCAAAAAGTACCATTAGAAGCTAGTATCTTGGAAAGATGCTGCACATAAAAGTTTAGAGGATGGTTGCTTGAAATCTTTTTTTATGCTGAAATACCGACGGAACAACAATATAGAATGAGATAGCATCAGCAATTGAGGAATAATTCCATTAGCCGATCATGTCCTGTTAGAAACAATGGGATTTACCTGTAAGAAAGTATTAGCCGAAAGTATTTTTAGCATCCCTTGTGAGGATGTATATCATTAGAAACTCCAATAAAATGAGCATAAACCCACTGAATACCCACTATTTCAACCAACTACAAATAATATCAGAAGAAAATAATACAAGATCAATCCTCCTAAGCTTTCAGCAGGAGTAAAAATATTATATCAATTTACATGAGTACAAGCAACTCTAGATTAGCAGCAAGGATGTATAAATTGTTTATATCAACCCTAACAAATTACAGGAACATTAATGAGACCGAAAAATTATCTAGAATTTCCAACTGAGAATTCAGTGGAAATGTAAAGAAAATACAACAAAGCCTCCCTTCTTTCCCTTCTTTCCAACTGATAGGCAGAACCCTGATACCATTTTGATAGAGGTGGTGAAGTTCTCACCTTTGATCACAAACTCGGCCTAAGAAAATGCGGCACCCAACTAGCTTCCTGTTGTACAGGAAGAAATTTGCTACTTTTAAGGAATTCCACGTTTTAATCCCTTACAAGTGCTGTTACAGTTGTGGATCATCATCTTAGAGAAAACTACTCTATATATTTGAGTTTGTCAGAAAATCCTATTTGACTTGTAAGTATTAGTTAACTGCTTTTTATACCAGAAAAGAGCAATGTTAAGTGCTTGAATAGGACTAGAAGGTTAATTCCAAGGTGTCTTAACCAAATGAGGGTTCTCATTGGACAAAGCATTCAGAACGAGAATACCACTTCAGCTACTTATTAACATTTTCTCCTAGATGAGATTAGACTGACAATTCACCATAACATGACTAATATAATTATACCACCAAAATGTAGTAAGCTAGCATATAAACACGGTCTAATACTTCAATACTTGGAAAATGTGTGCACTGATATCTGCAGCTTCTAAAAGGTCAATAAAGGAACAGCATATTTGTTCCAAAGTAAAGATACAAAAGTTACACTAGGAAATATACATAAAATAGGCAACATAAGGACAGGTACAAGGTACCAAACAGGATTGACATTGGTTTTCCCCCTCCATGCAAAATCACAAAGGAAGTGCTCTCAATACAAAATCTCTAAGACGAGCCCACCTTACTAATATGACAACAATTTATCCCTCAGCACCACCAATGAGCCATTTGAGACGAAGGGTAGATAAAGAGGTAGATTTGAATTTATTTGAGAAACTAACAAAGAAAGCAACAGCATGGTAGTTCTATCTAGGACACCCTCCATGTGAGAGCACTCACAGCTCGGACTCAAACATGCACCAGACACAACCATAGGAAGCACAACCACCCAACTCAACCACAACATTAGAGCACTAGTACCAGAAGGGCTCATAATACACATCTCCCACCACCACAACTTTCAAGACCAATCAAAAAATATGCAATCCAAGGTAAAATTATAGCTAATAAAGAATTTTCCATCAATGACTTGGTAAAAGATGTAAAGACGAAATTACACCTGAAATCACATGGTGTGAAAGTTAATCATATATTATATGGAATTTACCCTTAAAAAAGATATCTGAAGTAATTAAAGATGGAACATGTTTTGCTAAATTGGTGTCTTAAAGCTGTCAAAAGGTTATGATGACGTCTAAAGTTAACATCTAAAGTTAACATGAAGGATGACAAAAGTAGAGAAAGGTAATGCTAAAATAAAAACATTCAATAGACAAACATAAGTAAAATCATCTTGTAAGGAGCTGGTTATACACAGTTCACTCAGGTTCCATCTCAAACCAAATACTCCAAGACAATGTGTATCTTTAATTTCATTTTTCAGAAAATCAATTTAAGCCTATTGATGCGAGAATATTAAGTCAAACTCCTGATCATGGACCAGATCAAACCCTCCTTTCTCTCCTTTTCATTCTCTTTGTTAAATGAAAAAAACCAGTCTACATTCATGCATGATCTGACATATGTGGAATACTACCTTTACTCTCCTTAACAAAATTTCCACATGGATAATACTTCTACACGTATTCAACCACCCTTCTTGCCGTGGCAACACAAGTGTCTACACAGGTCCACATTAGCTAAAATGCCCTTTATCTGTGCCACTCCTTACTCTAACAGACTCATCCCAAGCATTAAAATCCCTTGTTTTTATCATGAACTGGCACTCCCCATAGGTGCCACTCCTAATAATCTTTTGCTATATTAATTTCAAACTTAATTCCCCCATTGCTATCATAAATTCACCTCGGCTTCCATTTCCGTTAAAATCACTTCATGTCCAATGGCCATACTCATGGAAAAATGTTCTCTTCCATAAAATAAAGTTGATCAAATAACTACTCACTAAGATTTTTATCTTATTTATTGAAATCTCAGCATTACAAAAGACACATCACCAGTCCTTTCCCATGCTTTCAATATGTTAAAGAGATATCCTTTTTCTGTCTATATATCCTCTTAATAATAGATCACAAATTTGCTCAAAAGAATAGATCACAAGACAGAAATTCACTCACTTGAGAAATCTTGAACCAATAACTACCAGATTTCATGGGGAGAAAAGTGCTTATTAGATGGATGAGATTAAGTGAATTTTCTATATAAATCTTCTCATGTGCAATAAGCACAATAAGTATGATCCCTTTAAAAGGCACTAGTGGACAAAAACACATAAATTGCCTAAAAATTAAAAATAGGAACGTAAGAAGATGCATTTACGAACATTAAAATACTATTTGTATATATTCTACTGCTGCAATGTTCTCTTAATGAAGCCAATAAGACCAAATTGGTCAAATTTTGAATCCACAAAACGGTTCATACAGTGACATGTAAAGAAAACATGCAGATCAGAAGGAAAAAACATAACAGCCCATCACCATGACAAACGAAGATTCTACGCGAAATTGTCATCGAACAAGGGAGTGGGTATTGGTAACAGAGGCAACAATGCTTATTTTTCTAATTACCCATTAAGCAGATTAAAAAAAAAAAAAAAACTAAAACCCATTGATTGACTATACAATAAAAATTAAAGATATGAGTAGGATAAATTATCATATAACAGGCAATAAATGAGAAAAAAACTAGTGGTCAACAATACAAGAAAAATAGCTATACCATATCGAATGGAATGATGTAATATAGTCTAACATGTCTTTATGATGATCGTTGGTCAGTGACCAACTTGAAATTAGTAAGTTTCCAACTCAATAATATTTTTAGAAAATAAAAATGTGAATTTTTGGGGGGCATTGTATGTGTATAAATTGATTCTAACTTTTGTCATTGATACTAATTTTACATATTAATCAAGCAGCTTTATTTGCTGGCAGTTTTCCACTGATCAATCAATCTACATGAATACTTGCCTCTAGTTACCTCAACAAATCTCTAACTTCTTTTTTTTTTTGGTACACGAATCTCTAGCTGCTTTTAATGTTTATGGTCATCACATTACTTGTCAAACATGTATAAGGATACCTATGATCTTAAAGAATGTTAGCTTTGGAATTAAAAAAAAAAAAAAGCCATGTAATTTTATGAGTTCATAAGTTTATTCAGTAATTTTCAAATATGAATAATAACTTCAACAGGTAAATAATTCCTTGAACATCTAAATGAATATTAGATACCCATATAATAAAATTAATATATACTGCTATTAGAATAGATTTGTCTGGAATGTCTAATATTTTTGGGACCCAACTTATCACTTCAGAAGGAAGTTATTTCTATTTGAAATGGCAAATTCCAGATCTCAGACTGAAAAATTATACCTCAAATCTTGCTTGATGAAGTGAGTTCAAGACTCAAGGAAAATGAATAGGAAATAATTAGAGACCATGGTTGACTTGTTAAATTTATTAAACTAAAATATTTTTTAGAGTCTAAGAGGGAGGTGCAGTCAAGATAGTCTAGAGACTATGCTGATAAAGAATGGCGTCATGTTTCTGGATGGGTATAACTTTAAAAATTATGCTGATAAAGAATGGCATCATGTTTCTGGATGGGCATAACTTTAAAATTGTTGAAGCCGAAGAGTGAAAATGAGAATTCAATTAGTCACTTTCACTCGCTCAAAGTCACCGATGTCAATGTCGCCGAGAAATTGATATGACAGAGAATTGCTGGATCTTCTCCAAGCTCATGACAACCATTCATGATACAAAAATAAGATTTTAGAATTCAATACCTATACTTAGCGAAATCAGGTGCCATGACAACTAAAAACTTCAAAATGCTATGCCTCATTGTGATTCTCCACAGATCCTTTGCAAATTCCTTAAAAGGTGTTCATACAAGCATCAGAAATTGCTTGTTCAAACAGCTAAATAATCTAACCATATCTAATGCAACTTCCCTTCAGTAAAGGTTTCAACATTACTTCAAACCAGCAGCAATTAGCATAAACAGCAGAACTTTGTTCTTCATAAGAATCACAATCCTATATTCAAAATACCAGCAGTGCACATGCAAAAAGTTGGAAAAGGGGAAAAAGAGCATATGCCTTTCTACAGTTTGTAGAGTTAGACCTGCTAAGGAGTACGGGAAATTGAAAAAGGCTGCCAATTATAACCACAAACAGTTCAAATCGATGTACCATAAACAATTCATAGAATCCTGGGGAGGGAGAAGGATAGCAAAACAAAGTAATGATCAACCACTATAAGCAACAAAATTACCAAGAATCCAAATCCACAAGACAGCAATAAACAGCTTATGAGCAACAATAATGATAGAGCTACAGCCTAAAACGTCAAGAAGTTAATTAACATACATATGCAAATACCAAAGAAAAACAATGTAAACGACAAAAGAAAGAGTTCTTCTCTTTCCCTTTTTCATGAGTGATGGGGATGGCTGCTCCCATGGGACCATCGCCTGAAAGTGGAAGCCAAGAAGCTCCTCCCAGACAGAAAGCCCATCCTAGTCTTCCATGGCAATGACCGACCATTACTGCTCGATGGAAGCCCCATGGAATCACCCAATGCAGGGAGCTGCTCGCTGCCATTATCTAGAATTCCACTCTCACTTGATGCCGCATCCGGCTGCTCAATTGGGTTGACGGTATCCAAGTTAATGGCCAGTGTTCCTCTGCTCGCCCTTAACCAGTCGGCGAACTCCGGCGTCACTCCCCGGCATTTCTTCACCTTTACCTTCACTAGCTTCGGGCATCCCTCAGCAAGGGCCTCCATTCCCTGGTCGGAGACCGGGCATCCCTTGATACAGAGCTTCTTCAAAGACGTACATTTGGCAGCGATGCAGGACATCTCGGCATCCCCAAAGGTCTCGCTGCCACAGAGGGCGAGGCGCTCCAGGTTGCGGCAATTGCTTGCGATGAGCCCCAAGCTTAAAGCCGTCGGATTGACCCCAATCAGGACCAGTTCTTGAAGGTTAGGGCACCGCCTCGCCACGGCCATGAGGCCTTCGTCACCGATACGATTCGTCTTCCACCCGTCGATGTGGATCTTTCGGAGCAACCGGCACTTGTCGGCGAGCGTGGCGAGGCCAGAATCGGTGCACTCGGGGGTCTTGACGAGGTGGAGGACTTCGAGATCGACGCACAAGGAGAGGGCAGCGAGGCCGCGGTCGCTTACCTGGAGCTTCTCGAGGTGGATCTCGACGATCCCCCGAACGCCGTCAGCGATGGCCTCGAGCAGGCTGTCCCAGTCGCCGGAGCAGCGGAAGAGCTTGAGGGTTTTGAGGTTGGGGGAGCCGGCGATGAGGGGGGCGAAGCACTGGCCGTTGTAGAGCTCCTTAAGGCAGACGGAGCGGAGGGAGGAGGCTGCAGCGCCAGGGCCGACTGGATCGGCGGAGGCATCGGAGAGGCCACGGAGGCGCTTGATGGAGAGCTCCTCGAGAAGGGGGCAACCCCGGAGGACAGCGTCCACGCCCTTGGCGCCGAAGGTGCAGGAGCCACACGAGAGCTTGCGGAGCTTGGCGCAGTGCTTGGCGAGCGCGGCCATGCCCTGCTCCGTGATGGCGCGGCACGCGCGGAGCTTGAGGTGGGTGAGGTTGGGGCAGTGGAGGGAAATGAGGGCGAGGGCCTCGTCGCCGATGCTGTCGGAGCGGCGGTCGCACTTGAGGGCAAGCTCGTAAACGGCGTCGAAGCGGGCGAAGAGGGACGGGGCTGCTTCCAATAGGGTGGCACGGGCGTCGAGGTCGAGGCGGTGGCGGCTGTGGCCCTCGACGGCGAGCCAGCGGTGGCAGACGAGGGAGCACCGCTTGCGGTCGCCGGCGCCGAGGGACTGGAAGATGAGGGCCAGGCACTTGTCGGGGAGGTCCGCCGTATGGTCCCGCGAGGGGCCTGAGGAGGCGGAGGCGGCCGCCGGGATCATCGCGGTGGAGGGCCGGGCGGCGGCGTAGGGTCTCTGGCGGCGGTGGCAGGATGTGTAGGCCGACTGGCCCATCCAAGGCGCACGTTAGCCTAGGCCAGAGAAGGCGTAGAAAGAGGCATCGGCTCTCGCCTGCTCCTTCTTTCCGTCGGGATCTACCGCTGCTTCCGCCTCCCTCAACGCACAGGAGGAGAACCGGACTTCAACTGGGTACTAAATTCAGTTTTATTCTCCTTGTTTTCTTTAATCTTGTTATCGTATCACGGAAAAGGGCGCTGGCTCGACCTCCGGTTTCTAATCCTGGCCTTTTATATCCACGATGGAAGATGGACGGACGTGATGATGGGGGCGAACGGGAGGAGGGGACCCGTCAACGAATTCGTGCGCGTGGACGCCGCTAATGAAGACATCCGATGGTCAGTCGGCGTGCATTAACGCGGAATTTACTATGAACCCTAATTCATCACCGTCGCTGCCAACTCTATCGTTCGGTTGGTGTGAGTGGACCGCGAGACGTAGGTGCGTCAAGTAACCTCGGTTCATCGGTTCGTATAAAATACTGTCGAGTCCGCCCGATTTAATGGTTTGGATTTGGATACGGGAATCTCAAAGAAAGGCACGAGCTGCACGCATGCATGGAATTTAGAACAAAATATATAATTGAATGTCTCGGTCGCCGCTCTAGCTATTTTTATGGAAGGCTCTTAGCTGTTAATTATTATTATTATTATATTTTTTTCTTTTTTCATAAGCCTGTAGTGAATTATTAGTAAAATATTTAATTAGGATTCCATAGAGGTAAAATTTTCTAATCTAATCTTTAAATGGACCATAATTATAAGGATAATATTTTATTTATAACAAAATAATATAAATGGGATGAAGTCATGATTTTGGGTAAAATACTGATCTCTTTTATGCCGGTTATTTAAACTAATTTTTTTTAAAAAAAATTAGTAACAATTATAAAAGCTAGATTTAATGAATTAGGTTGCCCTTAGGAATTGGCAATTGATCCGTGAGTAGATACCAATCAAAAGAGGTGTTGACTCAATCTTAGGTCAATCACATATAAGTCAAAATTTTATATGTTATTTATATTTGATCAGATTTGAATCCCATCTAACATGATTCACTGTTATCTTTTTGGGAATTATAGCATTTCAAACTCTACACATGTTGCCAATGTAAATAGAGACGAAGGGGCCATGCAATGAAGAGACGAGTTCGGAAGGGATGCAGGAGAAAAGAGCCAAGCGTATTCATTTTGCTTTTTCTTTGAAAGTTGACGGTAGTTGCAATGAAATTGAAAGGCCTCTTCACGGTTGGGACAAAGGTTGTGGAGCAAAGACTTTTCCCATGTAGCAGGATGAAATAAACCATGCAAAAGAGAAACCGATCCAACTTATAAGATGTAGCTTCGCCTTCCAAGTTGCGTGGAATTTATTGTCCAACATCTTCATTCATTCATTCATTCATTCTCTTTCTTGGGTGGCAGAGGTCTGTGGATAATAAACCCATCCACATAGAAGATAAAAAGTTTGAAATGGATAATGCATCGAACTCGCGTATGTTGATCAGCTCATGTCCTTAGTTGCATTAGTCCAGTTATAGTATGTTTCAAAAAAAGTGACTAAATTCCCACCATGTTTTACTCAAAAAATAATAATTTATCAGATATTATATTAATGAGTTAATTAATAAATAATTATTTGTGAATGGATGCATATTATTTGTGTAATAGTAAAGCACAAACCGAATCAGTCCAATCAAATGACTTGGACTAGCTCCGTTCGCACTCTCACTTAATATATGAGCAAAGTACAAGCGGCAAAAGAGGATAGAAGGGTTGCAATAATATATATATATATAAAAGGAAGGCTAAGTTATGCAAGCTGCTTCGTAAGTTATGATTATTTTTAAAAATATTTTAAATATTTAATTTGATATTAAAATTAAAGGTAAATCTTTTGCCAATGTTATCTACATCTGAATTTATTTTTAATGATTCAAATGTAACTGTAAATGCTAACAAGGCATAATTTTTAGTAATTTTTTATTTTAAAAATTATTAAAATATTTTTTTATTCTGTAAACTATCAAAAGCTCCTTTAGTTAGTAAGAATATTTCGTAAGTTTTGCAGTTTAAATTTTCTTTAATATTTTCTCAATTTAACTAACCATAATCACCTAAATTAAAGGTAAATAATCAATTCTACGAATTGAAAGTTATCATTAAGTTTTTAGTCTAATATTCTTTTATATTATATTTAGGAGGTGAAAAGATGATTTTAATAGTTCTATAATAAATATGCACCGTAAATAAGGAAAAAAAAAAAAAAAAAAACCTCATTTGATTGCTCATACACAGCATAAAATTATACATTATCATAGCATGTAAATAGGGGTTTATACAACTTTGCTTAGCAAATCATTGTATAGAGGTATGACTACGGTGGCATAATACGTAGAAATACATAATATGAGACTTAGAGATAATATCTCTTGTTTAGTATAGAGGTATGACTACGACGGCAGGCCCTCGTTCCTACATTAGCGCGTCACATGTTGAAGTTTAGCAAGAGAGAGAAAGATAGAAAGAAGAAAAGAAAAGTAATTGAAAGAAATGTCAAAGGGATGATGCTTTGAGACATATGATTTAAATATGACCTGACAAACCAACACGTAGAATGGGAGAATACCACTAGTCTTCCTCCAGAAAATTCTAGAAATCGGTCTACACCTTGCCTTCGGTGCAGTAGACTGGACGTTTAGATGCTAATTTGGGCCCAAAACGCCAACTTTGGTGCTGATGTGAAGCCATTTTTGAAGCTTCTGGTGGCGACGAAGCATCCTCTCAAGTGGAATGTCATATTATTGTGCCTAATTTTCACGCCTTTTAAGCCAACACGCGAGACCCACTCCACTCCATTCGGTCATCACATGAGCGTTAGATCGGAATCAATTTTCACCCCTCTTTTCTTTTTGCTTCTCGTGCAAAATCCACGCACCATCGCGAGCACCAAACCAGCAGCTGATTGGGCCGCCGCAGCTTTCGAAGTAAGTTTTGGTCCAAATCAAAATTAACAACACCTTCACCTGAGATCATACCACAGGGGAGCGACGGACGCTAGGGGCTTGTCATGCTCTCTTGGCTTCTTTATTAGGTCCCCATTGAAGACCGAGGGAAAAGTATTCTCCTGCGAAGAGTAGCGTGGGCTCTAATCCCTTCATCTCCGCAAAAACATGGCTGACCGGATTGGATGGACCGGGTCCGATGCGTTGGGGGTTTCCAAGTATGCAAGTTGGACCGTGACTTTTCGAAGGCAGAACAACTTGTGGCCCGGAAAAAACAGTCGCAGGGGCATTACTTATAACTCGGCACGATGCACGCCCAAATTCTAAATTCAACCCAATATCTGGATTCAAAAGGAGAAATAGTTGAGTTCGATAAAAAAAATATAAATCATGGGTTTTATCGTGTTGAAAGTCTCAGGTGGTAAACTATATTTGCAACAAGGCCGACTAGTCTTTTTATAAACATATCTGAAAGAGTCATGACAGCACCTTGCCTCGTTTTTCCCTTTCAATAAGGTTTGGCAAGTGCAATTCTTATGTTTTATTTAATGGGATAGCAATGACTTGGATGATGATTTTAATTAAATAAACAAGATAATATAGAGGTTTGGTCCTAGTGGTTACATCTCCCTACTCAACAACCAGAAATTTTGGATTTAAAACCTTTGAATGATGCATATAAAAAATTCTAGACTTGGATAATTATAATAAAGATAGATCTCCCTTCTTTCTTTTAAAATAAATATAAATAAATATGATAAAATTCTAATCAAACTAAAAATATGTGCAATAGAATTCTAACAATTCTTTAATGCTAAGTGTAGGGCTAAATAAACAATGGGGACTCATCTCGTTGTTGTAGGTAGACAGCAAAACCTAACACCAAAAGTAGCAGATCGTCAGTGAACTTAGAAGCTACCAGAGTTTCCAAAGGTGTCCACACTTCTAACCACAATGTTGAAGAGAGAGGAGATCAGAGGTCCGAAGAGGAAAACATAAAACCAAAAGAAGAAGATTAAACGTTCAATGATGGTTTCTCAGCTTTTTTATTCTTAAGAGATGAGGGACGAGCTGTTTTTATAATTAGAATAAAATTTTTTTTTTTAAACAAATTCAGGGTGGGAACGAAACTATTTGCAGGAATGGTGTTAAAGTGAAAAACGCCATTTGAAATGGCATTTTTTTAAAAAAAAAAACACCCTGTCAGCGCTAGCGTGGATGGGCTGGTGGCGTTTAAAAAACGCTACTCAGAGTGGCGTTTTGAAAAATGCCACTTAAAGTGACGTTTTCTCTTGAAAAAACGCCACTTAGAGTGGCCTTTTTTTTTGTGATCCCCTCCCCCAGCGCTCCCACTCCCTCTTCCCTCCCGTGCCTCCCCCCGCTTCCCGAGCCCCCCCCTCCCCCCGCTTCCCGAGCCCCCACTCGTCTTTCTTCCCTCCCATGCAACCCCCCCTCACGGCCTTCCCGAGCCCCCACTCCCTCGTTTTTCCCTCATGAGCGCGCCCCCCTTCTCTCCCGGCCCCCGCCGGTCCCCCGCCCTCCCGATCTCCTCCCCCCGTCCCCTCCCGAGCGTGCACCCACCCCCCCGCAGCCCTCCGGCTCCCTCTCTCTCTCGCGCACCCGAGCAGCCGGTCCCCCGTCTCCCAAGGTAAATTTTTTTTAATTTAATTATAAAAATTTAAATATGCTTTGTTACTAATAGCTTCACATTCATCTTTATAATAAAGAAATTGATAACTGAAACAATGATATTTTTAGTTTAATTACATCGATTAATCACGACAGAAAAACTAAAAAATAAAAGAATTTATGTATCGATAGAAATAAGTAAAAGGTTAGTTAGCTTGTTGTGGAAAAATTACATTGTTTGATGAGTAAAAAAAATTCAATGAGCATGATCTATCATGATAAGTAACGTTGACAACTTGATATGCCAATATATCTTATTTTAATAATAATACTTAAAAAAATAAATGCTTTGGATGTCAAGTGTCTGATATAGTCTCATTTTTACTATACAACAAACAGACAGAAAATAAATAGGTTAATATCGAATATTTAACAGGGTACGCATCTATTATTTAAATGTTAAATGCTTATGAAATACGTGCATATTCCATTATTAATTTGTTTGCGGTTAATCAGTAGAAAATTTATACTTATTTCAGTTTATGCTTGATGATACAATTTATGTATTAATGCTAGATTTATTTTGAATGTTATTTTTTAGATGAGCACCGATACTGTTCGATTGCTGCTTTATTGTGATGGATCAATTGAACATGGCTTAGATGGAATACAATATAATAAACCTCCTCGTAAAAGTTTTAGATTGAGCATGGGAACCCGTTATGTTGAGTTGATCGAGCGGGTTTATAGTGTGCTTAAAATTTCAGTGCAGCAATATATTTTGAGATCGATGTGGAGATCTCCAACATTGCATCAGAAATATGTGCTTCATCCAATCGAGGAGGATGACAATGTGGAGGAAATGTCGACATTTCCTTCCAAATTTTCAGATTATCGCTATGTTGAATTATATGTTTTCAAAGAAGATGCTCCAGCTCCATACAATGTTGATCATACAGAGGATATTCAGGATAGTTCTCCTATTGCCCAGCAGCAGATCAGAACTCCAGTTGATTTCTCAATGATGGAAGGAGTTATGCCAGTAGTGCAGAGTGTTGATGTGGCAAACAATCAGAGTGTTGATAGTCGGGGACTTGAGTCAGACGACAGTGCAGATGATGACTATTGGTCTGAACATGATGACTCTGACGAAGAGCGAGATGAGGATGAAGACTCACATGGAGATGATGTAGTTCATGAAACTGGCTATAGTTCTATTCCTATATCTACTTATCCAGAAATTGTTCCTAGTCAAGTCTATGAGCATCAAGTCTTTGCACATAGTCAAATACTGGAGTTTTATCATGACTTGAATTTGCAGGATGGTGGTTGTGTTAGCACTCAAAGACAATTATCCTTTAATTCATCAATGACTGAGTTTGCTACAGGATTGTTGTTTACTAGCAAAGATGAACTGAAAAAAGCATGTGAAATTTATCACATCAAGAAGCATCGCACATATAATGTTGTGGAGTCAAAGAAAGCATTCTGGTCTATGAAATGTGCATCTTCAAGTTCTGCACAGAGTTGTCATTGGAGGTTGCGTGCTACGAAGTTGAAGAAGCATGGATTTTTTGAGATCACAAGGTACGAGGGGCCACACTCTTGTTTATTCAGTCATGTAACTCGGGATCACAAACACATAAGTTCACGAGTTATCAGTCATGCGGTTCGATATATTGTGGAGAAAGACCCAAGTGTGAATATTGAAGCCATTATTGCAGCTGTGGCAGAACAATTTCATTATACTGTGCCATACTCCAAAGCATGGCGTGGAAAGCAGAAGGCATTGATTGATGTATTTGGTGAATGTGAACCCTCATATGCTAAGTTACCTAAATACATGCTTGCACTTCAGAATGTAAACCACAGAACGGTGGTACATTTGGGATTTCTACAATGCATGGACATCTAATGTGCGTGTCCTGAATTATGTTTTCTGGGCATTTCATCCATCCATCGAGGGGTTTCGGTATTGTCGCCCAGTCATTTCTATTGATGGAACACATCTTTATGGAAAGTACAAGGGGAAGATGCTCATTGCAACAAGCATTGATGCGACAACGGGATATTTCCACCGGCCTACGCAATTGTGGATGAAGAGTGCAATCGCTAGGAGTTGGTTTTTGTGGAATCTCAGGAGGCATGTTGTGAAAGATAGAAATGGCATTTGTCTTATTTCAGACCGACATCCAGGTATACTAAGTGCCATAGCAGATGACAGTAATGGATGGGCTCCACCTCTAGCTTATCATCGCTACTGCTTGAGACATGTGTGCAGTAATTTCAACTCAAGATTCTCTAATATTCAATTAAAAAGAGCTGTATGGAAAGCAGGGAGTGAACATCAGCTTCAAAAGTTTAACTTTATCATGGAACGGATCAAGACAGTTAATGCAGAGGCTTGGACTTGGCTATCGGAGTTGGAGCCAGAGAAGTGGACATTGGCACATGATGGGGGCTTCCGCTATGGTATTTTGACAACAAATCTCTCAGAAGTTTTTAATAGTGTACTGAAGGGAGCTAGAAATGTGCCGATAACGGCATGTGTTCAGATGACATTTTACCGTCTTGTTAAGTATTTCAATACGAGACGCGCGGAAGCCATGAGATATGTGCAGGATAATCGAAATACTTTTTTCACTCCTCATGTGACAATTAAGCTTGTTGAAAGTCAAGCTAAAGCTAATGAGCACAGAGTGTTTAGATACAACATGCAGAGAGCCACCTATGAAGTCGTTACAAGAAGGTCAAGTGAAGCTCTTAGGGGTGGAGGCAACGTTCAGAATGTCACTTGTAGACAGAAATTATTCTTGTGGAAAGTGGACAATTTATAAGTATCCATGTTCACATGTCTTAGTCGTGTGCCACGAAATTGCCATGGATACAACCCCTCTTGTTGATGAAGTATACACAACTGGCTCTTATATAAATGCATAGGGAGGTGAGTTTAATCCGTTACCCCACAAAGACTACTGGATGGACACATTCACATGCATTCCTGATCACAATCGCCTCAGACCGAAAAAAAATGGTAAGCCTAAGTCATCACGCATTCATAATGAAATGGATGAGGTGCAGCCAAGAAGTAAAAATCGTTGTAGTATTTGCAAGCAAACGGGTCATTCTTGACGCCGTTATCCTAATGTAAATGTTGGACCTTCAGGATCCTAAATTGTACTATCTATATTTTATGTATGAAACAACTTCTGCATGGTTGATTGTAATAAATGAGAGCAAGAATTTGTGGGTTTTAACAGTCTTCATTTAGGCTATCTGCACTTAAGGTTTAGTGTCTTGAATTGCTTGATTTTTCTTCTACTTTTTTAGGGTATGTTTGTTATTGTTTGAGTGAGAGTCTCAGATAGAGAGAGTCTGGGCTACATTACAGGTGTTTTGCTCCATCGGCTTATATATACAGCAGAGTCTGGGCTACTCTTTTCTATTTGTTATGCTATACTGTGATATTCAGTACAAGATATTCCTTTTCAGTATGATTATGCTATGCTATGCTTATTTTATTAGAGACTAACTTATGTTTTGTGGGTTTCTGATCTGACATGTTCCTTGAAGTTTAGTCAATTAAAATGCTGCCAAGAGTTGGGGGAACAGGCTGATTTTTGTTCACTGGTAGGTGTATTATATGATTTTTCTCTGTTTCTTAAAGCTAAATCTCTTTCATTTAAGTTAATCAAGTAAATTTCTATTGCGTGCATGTGAATATGTTGCCTTCAAGTTATATGATTGGTAGGATAATACAATTGAATCATTAAAAGTAATGTTTAAGTGCTATTAAATAGATGAATTATATAAGTTAATTTGCTTTAGTCATTGGATTCTGTAATTTTGTTTCAAATTGTTAGGTGGATCTTGCGTGAGACTACAGAAAATCAGTAGATTACTACAGTATATTGACACATGGCACACCACTACTGTATTCGGTGCAGCACCCATAAAATTTGCAATGATTTCTCATATTTTAAAGTGTGCAACAAGTATTTTGAACATGTTGTCCTTGCCTCCCTCTTGTGCGTGCATGTGTGCACATGCAGTCATCCTTGGCTGACCTGCATATGTCGATGCAGTCGTGGTTGGGAAGGGAGAGAATCTGCTTGTGCATGTACATGAGAATGAGGTTGTCTGTGTGCACACTGATGTATTGGGTTTATGTTGGTGCATGGGGGTCTGGTTTGGATGCATGTGTTCTTGTCTTTCTGTGTTTGTGTATTGATGCATGTTCATGAAAACAGAAGTTAGGTGTTTGGTATCTTGAATAGAGCTACACCTTTCTTAGTTTGGGCTTCTGATTTTGCTTTTGCATTGCTTCCTACCTTGTAATTATGTCACAGCATGCAGTGTATTGTTCTGTTATTAGTAATTTAAGTCTTGTGTCACTACTATGTTACTGTAAATAAGCATTGAGTCCATTGACCATACTGATCCCAGTTTTTAGCATGTGTTTTAAAGGAGAAACCTTATGTACTCACATCAATAGTATCCAGTCACTATAATTTTTTTCTGTAGTGCATTGTTATGTTGGAGTCTGGACATACTGATCTTTAATGGACAAAGTTTGCCATTCATTTCTTCAAATCTTTGAGAAGGCTACAGTTGTTTTGACATCTGATATCCACACCTTTATTTGCCAATTCCAACTTAGACCTTTACTTTGTATTGCAGAAATCTGAATGCATGGAGAAATCTGTGTCTGACAGACTACTTAACAGTAGCCTCTCATAAGCCTTGAGAGGTGCTGCGCTCCGAGAGTGAGCAGTCTCAAAATCAGCAAAAAGGGGTGAGGGATAGTGGAGTCTTTCAGAATCAGTGTGCCATTAGAAATGAGTGCACTACCAGAAAGTTCAAATTTTCATCACCTAAGGATGAATCTATGCCTGATAAAGTCCCTAAGGATATCATGCCTTCTACAAGATATAATGACATAATGAGTCTATTGGTCTGTACGCCCTTCCAGTTTCAATTTGCTGAAAGGCCTTTTATTGATGGTGCCGCATGGTTGTGCTTTATGTGGGTTGATAAATTTGCCCTGCTTGAAATATAGCTTTAAGGCTTAAAATAAACACCAAAAGCCTAGATACCAAGTATTCTAAATTGAATGCAAAACCGTACATATCAGCAAGAATATGGTTGGTGCATGTAATTACTTCATTTCTTTATGTGAAGGACAAAACATTCTTGCTTTTTCTTCTTCGACATGTCTCGCAACAATTCATTTCTATCTATGACTTCGACACTGATGTTCAGGTATAGTTATATCACGAACTCTGTACCGCAATGTCTAAGCTTCTGCATAGGAGGTTAGGCCATATGCATACAATGTGACTGAGAATGATTGCTAGTGATCGGTATACTCTTGTCTTTGGTTTTGTTTGACCATGCACTAAAGGTATCACGGTTCTTGAGCAATTATTTCTGCATTTTTAAGAATGCTGCAAGTGCTTAGCTCGGACACTATACACATTTCAGGCTACCTTTGGGCATAACAGAAACCTAAAGGAGCTACAAGATGTAGCCCTAAATAAGAATAAATTGGAAAAAGGATTCATATACCTCTCTCCAGTTGTATGGGAAAATGCTTGTTGCCTTTTTCTTTCTAGAAAAAAGCATAACAGAAACCAAAAGGAGCTACAAGGTGTATCCCTAAATAAGAATAAATTGGAAAAAGGATTCATATACCTCTCTCCATTTGTATGGGAAAATGCTTGTTGCCTTTTTCTTTCTAAAAAAAAGTATAACAGAAACCAAAGGGAGCTGCAAGGTGTAGCCCTAAATAAGAATAAATTGGAAAAAGGATTCATATACCTCTCTCCAGTTGTATGGGAAAATGCTTGTTGCCTTTCTTTTTTTCCTAAAAAAATGATTGGCAAACCCAAACATATGTTCCGATATAAGAGACTGGTACCTCTTCCCTCCAATTTTAGAAATTGAAGGTTGATAATTATCTCTGTACCACAACGTTTGCTGGGCTAAACAGTTGCTAATTATGTCAAGACTAACATCAGTTAGAATTCTAATCAGAACTTATAGAGCATGGTTATTGATTGTTTTGGCATCTATTTGCACCTTAGTTCCGTGTTGGATGAAGAGTTGTGACTACTGCAAGATCTATATGTTGATTCTTGTCCTCAAAGTGATGGCTTAATTCAGTCTTGCCCACAGTGGCTTAGGTGAACCAAGAGTAGTTTCTTTTAGTATTGGGGCAACCTCTAATCCGGTTCTTGTTTTCTCAAGTTAAAAGATTTCTATTTCCTACGGTTCGGTGAGATTGAAAAGTGTCGGCATCAACAACTAATTTGAAAGCACATCAAATGGTGATCTTTGACCTAGTAATCTATCTGTTGATTCATGCACTGAAACTGAAAGTTTAGTTCAGTCTTGCCCACAGTGGCCTATGTGAACCATGAGCTATCATTCTGGCATAGGGCCAACCTCTTTATTTGTTTTTTAGTGAGGAGATTTGGTCCTGCAGTTTCTCTCAAGATGGAAAATTATCGGCATCAACAATTAATTTGCAAACACATCAAATGCTGATCATTGACCTAGCAAACTTCATGTTATGGATCCAATATGATTAAAAATTATGTGCTTATGAATTCAATCATTGACCTTAATTATACTCCATTTAAAAAACACCTATCACCTCAAAAGTTTATAGGACCCATTGCCTCAGTGTTTAAGTTCACAGGGATCAAATTAGAGCTAACAAATTTTAGTTGATGTAGATCGTTGGCAATGAACATTATGTTGAAAATCTGTCTTGCCTGACTCCTTGTTTCTTCTTTCAAGTGAACTTTTGCTAGATGCTTTGCAATGTTTTTATCAACAATTCTTGCTTTCTCTTTTACATTTCTCCATCTTTTTGTGATCCTTTCCTGTTTGATTTTATTTTATTGCTAGCATATTATCTTGAAATGACCTTACTAAAGCCATCCAATTAAAGAGTTTCATAGCTTCTTGCTAATTTTCTCTTGCATCTTCCTGATAAACTTCATGGATGATTTTTCAGTCCATTTCCAACATAATAACTTTTGTTTGAAATTCACTGTTTTACACTTGACTATTTGTTCGTAAAACTTTATGCAACCTGTCACACTATCCAATCTTCCTTGTGACATGCGCACCAATATTGCTTTTTAGTTGCAACTGTCAATTTTCTTGCTAGATCTGAGGTTATTAATGTTACACCAATTAGAACACCACCTATTTATAGGATGACCAAATTTAACATGCACATGCAATCATGTGAGATCTTGGATAATTATAAAGAGTTAAATAAATTTGAAAAAGATCTGGCCAGTTATCCAATATCTGAGCAATACAAGAAACAACTCAATGGATGAAACATATTTAATACATTAAACACAAAAGTTTTTACAACAATTAGTTTATTTACATAGCTTAAGTACCACAGCCCCGTCTAGGAGGTCGTCGAACTCGTCTAGAGCGTCGCGCATATGTCGCGATCGGTCGAGGGCCCTCGTCAACCACATGGGAGACCCCCTCCTGCGCGGGGATCGTATCTGTCATATCAATATCGCCAAAATAGTGGGAGACATCATCGTCGACCTCAGTGATATCCGTATCAGTAATGTCAGTAATCAGCAACGGCCTCTGATCATGACTACCAGATGTACCCTCACCTGCATGCCCCATGTGTGAAAAATCGTGTGCATATGGCGACGGCATGTAAGAAGGCGATGGTGTATAACAAAATCTACTCGTCCAGGATCCTCATATGCGTGTGCCATCGCCGGTTCCTCATGAACTCGTGCCGCAGCAGGTGTACTCCTCACATGCTGATGGCCAATTACAGAAAAAGTGTTATCTAAAATCGCCCTCATGTCCAAATGAATCCTTTGCCGCTCGGCCTCCGATGTCGAATGCATAACTCGATCCAAGTTCAAGGACAACTCTTGAAACCTCTCATGCTGCATGTTTATGACAATATAATATCAAAAAACAAAAATAATAACTCAGGAATAAATGATATTAAATAATCATTTTAAAATAATACCATGAATTCAAATGAAGCTCCTTCTCCTTCGTAGCCCGCAGTATGATACTCGGAACGGCTAATACATATACGTGTTATACTCCTAAACCATTCCATGTACTCAGGAGTAAATGGGACTCCCTCAGCAATAGGCTCCCCAATAATGATGTTTTCATGCCGCTCATTCCATATAGCAATATGTGTGGCATGTATGACATCCCACGAGGCATGTGCCCTCCCTCGTCGATCTATCTGATGAAACTGAAGTGACGTATCGCATGGTGATGGGATCGACTGGCGGCAACCAAATTATCGAAGCACTCGGTCCGGGAAATGCCACTCCACTAAATCAAAACAAATAAGTGGGGTCCGTGCCATCCAAATATCCGAACCGAATAAGCAGCTTGGAGGCAAAATAGAGAAAATCTCGGGCGTATACGGACACCATATGAACTGCATGTAAAAAAACCATCAATCCACAACTTACCTACATAAAATAAAAAAATAACATTGGAAATAGATTTGAAATTTATTTATGTCATACCCGTTGGGAACTATCATCCAATACGTCGAACTGGTCTCTATAGGCACGCAGTGTATGAGTTGGGACATTCTTTTGGTTCAATCTCACATTCCATCTATGCCCTCATGGTGCACCTAAGTGCCAAGCATCATCTGCATCGACAGTGTCTAGCCTCTGGAGTCTCAAGTCTGATGGGACGAAAAATAGGTAATCGTTCCCATGCCCATATCTGAACGTTCGAATAATGCTCGATATTAGTAAACAATAGAAAAGAAAAAAATCCAAACTCAATCGATATAATCAATTGTTTACCTGTAGCAAGGGCAAGTATCCTCCTATCTCCGTCCGAGTAGGGCTCGTTCCGCGACAGTGCCCGATACAAACCGACAAGTGTAGCAGAACCCCGCCTATATGCGGCAAATGCTCCTGTGTCTTCTAAAAGAGGCACATACATCAACTTCACTAAATATCCTGATGTATCCGGAAGGATGACTCCACCTATAATTCGGAGAAGTTGCCCCCTCACAACCGTCGGACAACCTCATCATCTCGCATCATCATCCAAGTGGAAGTCTCGGTAGAACCGATCGAAGAATGATAAGCGAAAACGGCCTTTAGAAAATGCCTCGGCAGAGGTTCAACCCCAAACAACCTCACAAATATATCCCGCTCTAATATATACCGCGGATCAAGCCCAAGCAACCGCTAACCCATCAATCCGTAGACCACTCGAATACCGACATCCCGTAGTGTGACCGTCGCCTCGCCAAATGGAAGATGAAATGTGTGGGTCTCCTGCCGCCACCTCTCAATAAGTGCAGAAATAAGGCCGACATCGAGTCGAATATGGCCTATCTGATATATGCCATACATGCCAACCTGCTCCAAATAATATTGCACTCGTGGGTGTGCCATGCCCGGTGTCTCCTTCCATATCTGCGTGTCATGTCGACGGCATCTAAACACCGGTAATTTCTGTAACAAATTCATTGCAATAATACATATAAATAACATAAACGCATGCTAACTAATTAAGAATCATCGATCAATAATGCATACCTCGCCCTCAAATATTTTGGTTGATCTATGCGAGGCTTGCAGAGTGAGAACACTAGGATCGCGAGGCCCAGGATGTAAAACATTATGAGCCATCTCGTACTACTCTGTCAAAATAAGTAAAAACATCACATAAGAAATTTTTTTTTTTCACTGATAATAACAAGTAATATAGATCATGACTGATAATATAGATCATGCTCATTTAATTTTTTCATGCTCATTGAATTTTTTTTACTTATCAAACAATGTAATTTTTACAGGAAAAGCTAACTAACCTTTACTTATTTTTTCCGATACATAAATTTACTGTTTTTTAAATTTTTCTATTGCGATTAACTGATATGCTTGAACTAAAAATATTATTGTTTCAATTATCAATTTCTTTATCATAAAGATGAATGTGAAGCAACTAGCAACTAAGCATATTTAAATTTTTATAATTTAATTGAATTAAAAAAATTACCTTGGGGAACCACTGGCTCGAGAAGGGGATGAGCCGCGAGATGGGCCGCGAGAGAGAGGGAGCACGGGGGACTGCTCGGGTGCGGAAGAGGGGGACCGGGTGGGTTCGCACGAGAAAGAGGGAGGGTGCTTGGGTGCGCGCAAGAGAGAGGCAGCTCGGGGGACCGGTCGGCTCGAGTGCGGACCGGGAGCGGACTCGGGGGGGGGCTCGGGAGCGGTGCGGATCGGGGCGAGGTGGGGGCGGGGGGGGGGGGGGGGACGGGAGGGGCGGGGGGGGGGCTCGGGGAGGGTGCGGACCGAGGCGGGGGGCGGGGGGCCCGGCGGGTGGGGCTCGAGGGAGGGGGGGCGCGCTCGGGGAGGGTGCGGATCGAGGCGGGGGCGCTCGGGGGAGGGGTGCGGACCGGGTGGGGGGGCGGGCGGGGAGGGGGGGGGCTCGTGCCCCGGCGCGGACGAGGGCGGGGGCGCTCGGGCCTCGGGCGCGGACGGGGGCGGGGGGGCGCTCGGGCCTCGGGGTGGACGGGGGGGGGGGGGTGCTCGGCTCGGGCGTGGACCGGGCGGGGGCTCGGGTGCGGACCGGCCTGGGCCGTGGGGTCTCGGGAGGGGAGGAGGAGAAGGAGCCCAGGCTGCTGTGGGGTCTCGGGAGGGGGAGGAAGAGGAGAAGGAGGGGGAGGGCGAAGCCGCGGGGGTGGGGGGTATTTTGAGAAAAACGCCACTGAGAGTGGCGTTTTTTAATTGCCACCGTGCCAGCCCCGCTGGCACTGACGAGGCATTTTTTTGACCGAAAAAATGCCATTGAAAATGGCGTTTTTAACTTTAACCCCTTTCTTGCAAATAATTTCGTTCCCATCCTGAATTTGTTAAAAAAAAAAAATTTCATCCTATTTATAAAAAAGCCTCGACGAGGGACACCAAGAGTTCCGCTTTCTTGAGAACAGAGCCCTCGACTCATGGGGCTCTTTGTGGATGTTTGATCTGGCACCAAAGCCAGGTCAGCCCACACTAACAAAAGTTCTATGCTTGAATGAAAGTATAAAGAGATCATCGTGCTCGTTTTTCTCCCTGGGACATTCAATCCCTCTTGATTTCATTGCCTCACCAGTAGCTCTGCAGTGAAGACCTTTGTAGCACATTTAATCCAATGCTTGCACCACCATTTTATGTTTAAGTATCTCCTGTTGAAAAAATAATTACTTTTATTTTTGAAAAGCTGTTTAGAAGTTGCTAAAAATTTTAATTTAAAAAATTTAAATACGAAAAATTAAAATCAAAAGAAGATAAAAACCAAGCCTGGACCGAGGCATGCTAGACACTGTCTTAAGGACTAGTTTTCATCCCTTCGTGCAGGTTGTAGGCGATCTGTCCCCAAGGTATAACGATCCGGCTCGATCCGAACCTCCTACTACGAGCACGATCGTGTAGAGGTGCAACCCAACGACTCCTTCAGATGCTTAAAGAAAAAATCAACAGAATCATAGAAAAAGCTTTGATAGTGAAAAAAAGGGAATTTTTGGATTGGAATGCTTAGAACCTTGGATCTTTGAGCCTATTTATAAACTCAGTCCAAGTAACCCCCAATGGCTGAGCCCATAATGGCCTTAAAGGCCTGATAACCGTTACCCCCAATCACGTCAGTAACGGCCCAAAAATCAAATTATTTGGACCATTTTTGGCTGTTCATGAATGTTGGCATGCGAACGCACGCCTAACGTTCGCGAACGCTCGCGCCTCAGTGAGCGTTAGCGGAACGCTCGCGAGCAGAACGCTCGCGTGAGATGATGCGAATGTCCGCAAGCATCCGCTCGCGGGCATTACCTTTTTTTTATTTAAAACTTTTTTTTCTTTTTTTTAAAACAATAAAAAGGTCAACAATCCCCCACAAAAGTTTTTAAATTAAATAATAATAATAATAATGTAACATAAATTTTAGGGCATCTTATACTGCGTAATAGGTGAGGTGTCCTGTGGACTTGAACCCCACTTAGTGTTGATTGTATACATCTGAAGGAATCATAGTGGATTAGACCTTGAACTAGGTTCTTGACTCAGATTTTTATTAATCACACACACAGTATAGATCAATTGGGTTTAAGCAGTCAGCGCATATTAAAGGCCTTGCGCTTTATACCTTGATTTTTCATGAGAATTTCTTAAGGTTAGCCCAAACCTTTAGTCACGGCCTAATATGACAGTTCTCATATAGGTGAATTCTCCAAGTGTATTTGTGACTAATACCCTGCAGATAACCTACCTTGGATCCATTAAGAGTATAACTCAACCTTACACAGATTTATTTTGTTACTTTATAAGAGCACTCATTATAGGGATGGGATGAAAATTTTTTTCAAAAATGTGCTCTAACACGATCACTCAATCAGTTTCGTTTTTACCATATTGAACTTCTTTCATGAGATCTCCAATCATAAAGGTTGGGTATCCACTGCTGGTGACCAAATAATGGGCTTAAGCCCCATCCCCCTCGATAATTCTAGGACTCCACTCCTAAATAGTCTTTTGGTTAATTGATCTGCCAAATTCTTCTCAGACTTGACAAATTTCAAGGAGATAACATTATTTTTCTTATATTGTCTTATAGACTTATGACAGAGCCGTATATGATGGTTCATCTTTTTATTGGTACTCTTTTAATTAGTCAGTTCGATTACGGCCTTATTATCACAATGGATTGATATAGCCGGAACTGGCTTAAGTACCAAAGGTAGCTCTGATACTAGATTTTTAATCCACTCTTTCTCATTACAGGTGGTATCCAGAGCTATCAACTCGGCCTCCATGGTGCTTCTAAATATGATAGTTTGCCTAGTTGATCCCTAGGTAATAGCAGCACCACCAAAAAGAAAAAGATATTCAGTGGTCGATTTAAGATCATGAGAATCGGTGACCCAATTAGCATCACTGTAACCCTCAACCACCTCAGGGTATTTAGTGAACATCAAAAAGAGATTAAGTGTTCCCTTTAGATATCGAAACACTCTTTCTAAGGCTATCCAATGAGATTGATCAGGATTTTGATTATATCTGCTAAGTCTTCCTACAGCATAGGCAATATCCGATCTTGTCCTATTTGCCATATACAAGAGAGATTCTATGATTTGAGAATATTTTAATTAATCAATTGGGTTACCTAAATTTTTCTTTAGGTGAAAGCTAGGATCATATGGAATAGAAACTGGTTTAAGATCCGAGTAACCAAATTTCTTGATCATTTTTTCTATAGAGTGAGAAAGAGAGAGAGCTATCCCTTCATGGGATTTGATAAGCTTCATCCCTAGGATTACATCTGCTTCACCTAAATCTTTCATATCAAACTTAGAAGAAAGGAAAGATTTAATACTTAAAATAATTTCAAGAGATATTCCAAAAATTAAGATATCATCGACATATAAGCAAAGGATTATACAATCATTGTCGATGATCTTAGAATAGACACATTTGTCATGATTATTGATTTGAAATCCAAAGGATAGGATGATCTGATCAAATTTTTCATGTCATTGTTTTGGAGCCTGTTTAAGACCATATAGGGACTTAACAAGTTTACAAACTTTGTTTTCTTGTCTCTTTATAACAAAACCTTCAGGCTGTTCCATATAGATCTCCTCCTCGAGATCTCCATTAAGGAATGCAGTCTTCACATCCATTTGATGAATAATCAACTTATGTATGGATGCAATGGCAAGAAGAGATTTAAGGGTTGTTATTCTAGCTACAGGAGAATATGTATCAAAGAAATCTAACCCTTTCTTTTGGTTATACCCTTTGGCTACTAATCTAGCCTTGTACTTTTTAATTGAACCATCAGGTCTAAATTTCTTCTTAAATACCCACTTATATCCTAAAGGTTTGCTACCAGGGGTAGATCAGACAAGATCCAAGTTTGATTTTGTAAGATTGAATTCAATTCAGAAAGAATGACTTCCTTCCAAAAAGGAGCATCAGGTGAAGACATCGCCTTTGAAAAAGAGGAATGTTCACCTTCTACTAAGAAAGTAAAGAAACTTTCACTAAGGTCTTTTTCTTTTCTTGTCCTTAAACTTTTTCTAAGTTCAGAAGGTCCACTTTTAGAGTTGGATCTTTTCCTTTTCCTTGACTCATTGGAGGACCCAGATTCAAAAGAATCATGAACCAAGAAAGGATTAGAAGATACTTGACTTGGAACTTGGTTCTTAAAAGGAAATACATTTTCAAAATAAGTAGCTTCTCTTGATTCAATAAGAGTATTATTTGAGATGCCACTTATTTCAGAGTTTATCACAAGGAACCTATTGGTACTGCTATCCAAAGAATAACCTATAAAGATAGCATCTATGGTTTTAAGTCATATCTTTCTTCTCTTGGGTTCAGGTATTCCTACCTTAGCTAGGCAACCCCATACTTTAAGGTAATCTAGCATAACTGTTCTACATTTCTAAAGCTCAAAAGGTGTTTTAGGATTATCCTTAAAGGGTATCCTATTTAGGATATAGCATGCAACTAAAAGAGCTTCCTCCCACAAGTTTTCGGGTGCGCCTGAACTGATTAACATTGAGTTAACCATATCTATTAAGGTACGATTTTTTCATTCAGCTACACCATTAGACTGAGGAGAGTATGGTGGTGTAACCTCATGAATAACCTCATATTCTTAGCAAAATAAAGTCATTTCATTTGAGGTATATTCACCACCTCTATCAGACCTAAGTTTCTTAAGGTTTTTCTTTGTTTGTGTTTCAGTTTCTGCCTTATAAATTTTAAACTTATCTAAGACTTCATCCTTAGATTTTATCAAATATATGTGACAATACCGTGAGAAGTCATCAATAAATGTTACAAAGTAATGACTTCCTCCCAGTATAGGTAACTTGGCAGAGTCACACACATCACTATGGACCAATTCAAGAAGAGTTGAGCTTCTATTTACTGATTTAAAAGGTTTTCTAGGCATTTTGGCTTGAATACAAATCTCACACTTGATCTTTTTATCAACATGAACTTTAGGTATTAGATTAAGATTTGTCATGTGATGAATACGATCAAAATTCACATGACCAAGTTTACCATGCCAAATATTTAAAGATTCAACATTAAAAATAAGAGGACTTTTATTAGATAACTTGGAGATTACATTTAATTTGAAAAGACATCAGAAACAAAGCCTTTTCAACAAACTCATTATTACAAGTAATTACAACTTTATTTGACTCAAGAACAATTTTATATCCCCTAGATACAAGGAGAGATCCACTAATCAAATTTCTTCTAACACTAGGGACGAACAGTAATTCATGAAGGATCAGGATCTTCCCAGAGGTCATCCTTAGGTCCACTCGACCTTTTCCAAATACTTATGCTGAAGAATTATTCCCAAGTGTTACACCTCCTCCACTTGATTCCTGAAAGGTGGAGAACCAAGAGCGATCAGAACAAACATGAACATTAGCTCCTGAATCAAGCCACCAATCACAAGAAAATTAGGTTAAGTTAATTAAGGGTTTTTGATTTACCGACCTGAAAGAAGGCTTGGCACCGCTTTCGACCATGTTAACTTGAGGTTTGGGTGATTTTCTCAGTGGTTCAGTCTTTCGGTGGTAGCAGTCCTTCGCCACATGATTAGACCTTCCGCATACGAAGCAGAAAATTTCTTTATTATTCTTTAACTTCTGGTTCGATCAGTTCTTGTTTGGTCGGTTTTGAGGAGGTTTGGATTTAAATTGGAATTTCTTCTTCTTAAAATTCTTTCCCCTAGGTTTGAATTGATCTGGGGTTGAATTTGACTCAGTCAGATGAATCTTAGGTCCAAAATCAGATTTTTGCTTGAGCTTAAGCCGATGTTCTTCTTCAATCCTAATAGAGTTAATCACTTCTATTAGAGTCAAGTCACCTTGCTTGTGGCTTAGCTCTCACGAAAAGGATGATCAAGAAGATGGAAGGGCAAACTACTGCCAGTCAACTCAGCCTTTCTAAGAAGATCTTGGAATTCATGTATTTGAATACTAATAGGTTTAGAATCCACCATTACATACTTTCGAAATTTTGAGATGATGAATCGATCTAGACCAGCATCATCTATCCCATACTCAGCCTCAAGTGCATTCCATAGTTTCTTAGCAGTTTTAGTGGGAAGGTAAACATCATAAAGGTTATCAGAAAAAGCACTTAGAATTCTATGTCTACAATGAAAATCTATTTCTTAGGGTGTTTTTGATGTTGAGGAAGAGGAAATTTCAACTGGACTAAAAGAACTTGGTTGAGAAGTGGATTTGGGGTTTGGAAATTCTATGGCAGAAAATAATCCTAAAGTGATAATCCAGTATTTCACTTAGCTTTGCTACCTCCTAAAGAATGATCCATTAAACTTTTCGGGTTTAATTGTACTAAGGTCATCTGAAACCATTTTATGAGAGTGTTGGTTGCTTAATTGGTTCTGCACAACAAAAATTTGAAGGTTTAGCCTTATATTTTGAGTTTTTAAATTAGTGATTTTTCAGATAATTTCTATATTTTAAATTTAAATTCAAAAATTTAAATCTAGAAACTACTTGCAATAAATAAAGTAACCACTAAGCAAAAATTAACTCAATTAATTTTAAATTTGAATTTAAGTTTCAAAATATTAAATTTTTTAATATTTTTTAAAATTTAAATTTCAAATTTTAAATTTTAAAATTTGAATTTTAAATTTTAAATTTCAAAAATTTGAATTTTAAATTTTGAATTTAAAAATAAATAAATAAATTTTTTTTCAAAAAGAAGATAATTTTTTTAAGACTTTTGCATAGACTTCAAAGCAGAAAAAAAACTTTTTTTTTTTTAAAACAGTTTTTTTTTTCCTTTATCAGTAAGTTACAATAAAAATCCTAGCAATTTCTGATGAAGAGAAAAATTAGCTCTTAGCTGTTGGAAAAATAATTACTTTTGTTTTTTGAAAAGCTGTTTAGAAATTGCTAGAAATTCTAATTTAAAAAATTTAAATATGAAAAATTAAAATCAAAAGAAGATAAGAACCATGCCTGGATCGAGGCGTGCTAGACACTGCCCTAAGGACTAGTTTTCATTCCTTCGTGCAGGTTGTAGGCGATCTGTCCTCAAGGTACAATGACTCGGCTCGATCCGAACGTCCTACTACGAGCACGATCGTGTAGAGGTGCAAACCAACGATTCCTTCATATGCCCAAAGAAAAAATCAGCAGAATCATAAAAAAAATTTTGACAGTAAAAAAAAGAAAATTTTTGGATTGAAATGCTTAGAATCTTAAATCTTTGAACCTATTTATAAACTCGATTTAAGTAACCCCCAACGGCTGAGCTCATAATGGCTTTAAAGGCCTGATAACCGTTACTCCCAAATTATGTCAGTAACGGCTCAAAAATCAAATTATTTGGGCCATTTTTGACCGTTCACGGTGTGCGAATGCGGAACACTCGCGCTCACCCTCACGTGAGATGACGCAAACATTCTTTTTTTTATTTAAATTTTTTTTCTTTTTTTATTTAAAACTTTTTTTTTTAAAAAATAATAAAAAGATCAACATCTCCCACATTTAATTGTTTTATCTCCATATAAAGACCTTATATTTGAAAATAGTGACAGTAATCCACCAAAAGTCACATAAATACAGCATATAATATATTTGCATTTGATTTCGCATGCATTGTTTATTGCATCTCTTAACTCAAATTGATGTGGCCTGGACCATTTTCTTTATGTGCTAACAAATTAATGAACTAATACACAAAGTGAGGATTGATAGAGGTTTAATCAAGGATTTCAGTGGTCCATATAATATGTGTCATGTGATGTCTGCGTAGTCACCAGAATGACAGAGGGCGCAATATTTACACCAACGTTTGTTGATGCATGAATGTCCTTTGGACCATATTTTCACCATGGCATATGCTGATAGAGATTGCCACAGTTCTCAAAATGTCTATACATGCAATCGAACCAACCTAACTTGATTGTTTAACTTGACTGAGCTAGCTTTCATATTTTCCCTCTCCTAGTACTAGTACTGCAGTCTCTTGGAAGCTTCACTTCTTTCATTTAAGTTGATTTCTTTCAAATACCATGCATTTTTGTTATGGCTTGGAATGATGAATTGAAAAGAATCTGGAAGAAGAGGAAACAGTGCTTGATATGGCAAACTGCCTCCATGTCTTAGTGTAGGCAAATATTTAGCCAGATTTGCATGAATACATAAACTGTTCAGTTAGGTGTTCTGTTGATTGTTCTTCAGACACCAGCGCTGTGCTAATTCTTTATCATGGTTTGATTAAACAATGTGAGACGTGATTTCATGTTCATGAAACGCTATGTGGTTATTAAAATCCATATTTCTATAATATGTTTCTGCTTCACCGTTCAAAGTTATTCACTTTCAACCTAATTCTTTTCCTTGAGCTACTTGAGTGTCCTGCATCATCCAATAGCCAATTTGTGCATTATACGGTTCATAGAATTGTTCAATTATTTAAGGGGAAAATCCTGTGCTTGTGGGCAGCACAAATGCTGTCAACATTCAATCACTCCTGGCCAACAGCAATGTAACAACAATGCTTGAGATTGGTGTTGCACTTCATACGTATGAGTAGCAAGAAGGATAGTGAGAGCACCTTTTAGCTATCCATCTAGTTGGATGATGTATACCATAAGCGCTGCATTCACCTTTTGCCCTTTTATATGCACTCAGCTTCTAGTGGTTTAAAAAGGTTTCCAATATGCTTTTCTTTCTGATTTGTTCTTATGAAATTGTTTTCTAATGTTTTACTCGAACTTCTTGCTTAAGTGTGTAGAGAATAATCTGGGACTCCACTTTGTGTGTTCGCATTTGTTACGAACCAAATTTCTCTCATAGTTTTGCACAATCGCATTCTCAGTCTTAGGCTTCCCAGGAGGCCACAGGAGTCATGCTACGTCAAATATGAAAATAAAAGAAAACCTCGAAATAAATGAGGAATAATAATAATAATAAGTCATCTTATCCATGGAAGTTATTAGTTTACAAATTTAATAAACAAGATCCAACTGGTGACTGCATCAGCATTGTTACTTTTGTGATAGGTTTAATTTTTATTATCATCTAACTAAATGCTTTCTTCTTCTTTTTTTAGGGGGGACAAAGTTCTTGCCATTTGTCTATTCCGTAACTGTTATTTTGTTGAGCAGTTTACTAAGCTTATCTTATGTCCACAAAGAACAGCGTGGGAAATATATATATATATATATATATATATATAGCTTTTGTTCCTGTGGCCAGCATTATAAATTATTGGGCAATTGCAGGTGTAACAAATAGGATGAAATGAAACATGTAAGATGATCTTTCTAACATGTTCCCCTTTTAAATTCTTCTCTTGGAAAATTCACGAAGTCCCATCTTAATCTTGGATTTAAAAAGTTTATGGCATGGCTTAATCTTTTGTCAGGGCGCTGAAAGAATTTCACATGCTCACCCACTCAAGGTGCAGCACGAGCTGAGTTCTGCTATTCCACCCCACTCAATTTGTTTGCACTAGCTGATCCTTTCCATGGCTTCAGCTGTGGTCCATCTGAAAACAAATTCATCCATCCGATCTCGCAGTATTGTAATGATAGGTCAAGAAAAAAACTAATTTTAGAGCTTTACTCTGGAAATCATGTAATTATTCTATGCTTGCCTTCTTCTTCCCTTGTGTTTTTCAGGCGCCATGCCGCGCAACAACTATGAGCATCGCCAAGCTTCTACTACATGACATGAGCTAAGTTCTCAATGATATTATACCTTTGATGCATCAAATCATATCGTACTGAAAAGGAGCATAACATCTTTATGGTACTTCTCTCTCTCTCTCTCTCTGCACTTTTTTTGCCTGTGTATTCTAATGTTTGCTTGGAGCACTAAATCTGCTCTTGGGACTCTTCACTCATTAGTCTTCCCAAGTTATTGCTCCAATCGCAAATCCATTGCACTATCTCTAATGAGATGCAGATGACTCAGGTCAGTGTTTGCTTAAAAAATTATTGCTGCTAAAAAATTACTGTGATTTGCTCATTGTTAGTTGATTTGGAGGAGTGAAAGCGAGAAAAGTTTGTCCAGGCCGGTGGCTGTTGATGAGTAGGAAAAGGGTGTTCCTCGAAGAGGAGGGCACTGGACGCCACAAAGAAAACGATACTCCACCGCACCTTTTTCTTCTCCCAATTTTCTTTTCTTCATCTCATGTTGTCACTCTTTCAGGCTTTTCCAATCCTTGCCTCCTATATCACACCGTATCTGGTCTGCATTGGACTTCATGTTCTATGTCTTGTTATAAAGAAAATTAAAAGAAAGAGTACGATGATAACACAACAATCCAAAGGTTAGTGGTCGACACATCCACAGAAGCTTGGCACGGGACTACTATTAAGTCGATGCCATACTTGTTATCCTTCCCTTTCTTGAAACGAGTAAAGGAAAAGAAAGGATCAAGGGAGCTGGAAAGATAGGAAAGACAAAAGTAGTAGTTGAGGACGGAAAACAGAGAGGGGAGCGCGCGCTAGAGGCCAGTGGAACTTTGTGTTTCTCTCTATATTAATAAAGGTCCGTTGGTATCGTTTATCTGTTTACTAGTAAATTAATCTCCACAGGACCAGCAGCCTAGAACTCTCCTTGTGAGTACTTGGGTTTCTCTTTGCTCACTCTTGAAGGGACTCCCACTCAGCTGAAAGGGGTCCCTTTTTTTTTTTTTAATTTGTTTATGTCCATTTGTTGCTCATCATGTGTTTTGTTTCGGCAATTAAAGGCTTTCGTATGGTGATCAAAGTGAGCTTGTGGGTTTATAAATTCTTCGTTATTATCTCTCTCCCTTGATTGGATAATATAGTGAAAGGCTGAGCTTCATGCGTCATTTATCATTTGCCTCTCCCTTGATTGGATAATATAGTGAAAGGCTGATTGCCATGAAAAAAATTTTGTTGCTCGTCTCTCCCTTGAGTCGATAATATGGTGAAAGGCTGATTGCCATGAAAAAGAATATTGTTGCTCAGGAGGGACAATCGTGACTATTTCAAATCCGATATCGAATAAATAAATTGGAGTTGATCAACGGTAGAGCCATACCATAATTGTATTGATACGAATATAACCATATTGTATAATATATCGAACCATTAACTTAAAAATTAATCTTATTTATTTATTTTTATTTATTTATGTAATTAAATTTTTTTATAAATAATAAAACTTAAATTATTTAGTTAAATAATTTAATGTTACGATAAATTTTTGATATAATTAGACATTATATTGGAATATATGTTTTCATTATATATAAAAAAAAAAGTTATGTATTAATGTTATATGGATCATATTTTTTTATATTTAATAAACTATTAAGTGAGTCATATTGTATTAATTTAATATTATTTATTTATTTAATGAATTATATATGCGGCATCGCGTTATCTATTTAATAATCAAATTGTATTGATGTTAAAATTTTTGTCATAATTAATTTATTGCAATGTATTTATATTGATTTATATATTATTATATCTTAACTTTTATACGCAAGAAGGACAGACGAATTGCCATCCTAACAAAGCCACTAAAATGTAAGCAGATGATTCAAGTAAATCATTTTCCATGCTTGGATGCCTTTAGCATAGAAAATCGCATGTCTCTGCTCCCATGCTCGGCCTACGGTGGAACCGCATCCGTGCGGGTAAATCATGGGTGCCGCATGGAGGAGGCCACGCGGTGCCGTTCACAGCCGTTGTGCCAATTTTCAAGTATTTGCAGTCAGCTCATCACATTTCACTCATCAACCTATCTATCAAAGGCCCCATTTCAATGTTGTTTGCAAGATTTTCTAGATCTTTGCATGCAGCTTCCATCTATGAAAAATTCATTCTTCCCTTTCTTTTTTTTCTTTTTTTTTTTTTTTTGAAATCAATCAAACCCTTTCTGAACTATTTCAATTGGCTCTCCTTGGTCCAGGCTCTTATGCTCCTAATTCTTCAATTCCCCCTTCTTAATCCTAGCATAGATGTGGATCTCAACATTTTCTGCACAATGTTCTCTTGTTTGCTTGGATTAGATCCTTCATCCATGGTATCAAGTGACAAAGGTCTGCTTTTATTAGAGGCACATTCATTAAATCTCCATTTGTGATGGATTTGAAGCATCATTATTATTGGATCCCATAGCATGTGATTTCTCTAATTTGGTGGGTTCTTTAACATCTGCCTATCAACTAAACATAATTACAGAAATGTGCATACTTAATATATATTTGCTAAACATGTGTTTGCAAGTCAGATAACAAATAATTTATCCTCATTTTAATTTTCTTTTGGTTCTTCTTTTTTTTGAGGGACTTCTTTTAATTCATTTTTTGAACAAACAAAATTGTATAGCATACACATGTTTGTCGTTGAATGAGGAAAATAAAACAAAGATGCAAGATGGTTGGTTACTCAAATTTTGAATTATTTTCCTACTATGACTTAGATGATTATATTTTCTAAATAATGTCTGGGTAATAAAAAAATTTTAAATATTAATTCAAATATAATTTTTAATTAAAAATTCAAACACTTGGATTAGATGTGGTTTTCTAATTGTGACATGTGATTCCTGTATGACGAATATGAATCTTTAGAATTGGTTAGGGCTAATATTACCTAACCAAAATCTTCATCATGATAAAGTTCTTAATTTATTTTGCTTTTTCTGCCATCATCAATATGGTTATAGGTTAATTCCATCCTTAAGAATTGTTTGAAGTAGGCATTCTCGCATAAAATCTTGAACAAGCAAATAAAATTTTTGCATTTGAGGTGGGACAAATTTTTTTCACAAATTTCATTTGCATCGAATTTTGAGAATATAAAATTAACATAAGGAGAGATATTAATCTTTGGCTTTAAAAATATTTATTTTTTAAAAATAAAGAATTATCATGAAAATTTAATGTCTTTGACTTTAAATAATGTCTTATTATCTTTGGCTAATTCAAAATCGAAGAATTCTAAAATATCAATCCACCTTTTTCACTTAGATCTTGTTATTAGTGCTTTGCATTAATTTGCCATTTTTCAATCATCTCTCTATTTAAATATCAATACTTTATATTGATTCTAGATTTACAAGATTTAGATATCTTAAGGGTTATTTGGAATAGTTGTTGGCCAATAGATATCCCACAAAACTGCTTCGAAATAATCACTTAAAAGCATCTCAACAATCCAAATCAAACGGACCATAGCTAGCATATATATTATTATTCAAGATCAATCAAAATCTTATTTTATCTCGACTTATCATCCATCCATTCATCTATGGCATATATATATATATAGAGAAAGAGAGCGTGCTAGACTTGACTATATTTAAATATAATTAAATTTAAAATTTAATTATTTTTTTCATCCTTGATCTATATGAATTTCAAATTTATCTTTATTTTTAATTTTTAATTTTTTATTTATAGGATTCGTAAATTGTATGGATTTAAGGATGAAAAGATGATCAAATTTAGATTTAGTTATATTCGAATTTAATCAAGCCTAATTTTATATAAACGTGCTTGTGTGTTAACTTTTTGAAAACCTTAGATCCACTCAACCCGACAAACATAGCCAAGGGCTAAGATCACACGGGACCCAATGTGACAAAAGAAGTAGATAACGGGAATCCTTGAGTCCTGCAACTGCATCTTGGACCTGCAGCTGCCACTGACCCAATCCACACAAGTCCAACCCCTCGTAGGTGTAGCATGTTTTGCTGGCCAAGGAAAGAGACGCTGATACACCACCACCGGGGCCTAGGTCTGGCTCACCATGATCGAATAGGTCCGTGCTCACCATATTAGACAATAGTAGCAACTTAGTTCTTCTACCGTATCTGGATGCCATCCACCAGCGTAAAAATAAAAAAGAAAATAGTATGAAAAGAAAAAGGAGGCAGCAGCAGCAGCAGGGCAGGCGAAGGCCTGGTGAAACCCATCCCCTATTAAAGCCCGCCCTTTTCCCCTCTCCCTTTCCCTCTTTCTCTCTCTCTCTCTCTCTCTCTCTTCACGCTCGCTGCGGCGACCGGAGCCCCGTAGGCACCATAGCAGCAGAAAAAGACAACCGAGGTAAAGAGTGGGGGAGGAAAGAGAGAGAGAGATATCAATAGCGAAGATAAAAATAGAACAGCACCAGAGGAGGAGAAGAAAAGAGCGAAAGGAGATGAGAGGAAGCCAGTCCTCCTCCTCCTCCTCCTCTTTCCTCGTCTTCTATTCTCCCTCCTCCCACCACTACCATAACCCCCGCATATCATGAACGAAGCCCACCAAACTCTTCTTCCGTTTAGAAGGACGCAATGGCTCTCACCTCCCTCCTCGACCCTCTCTACTGCCCAGAAGAGCACCTGGAGCTCGACGACGATGGCCCCCCACCCTCCCACCTCCCCGTCTCCGCCGCCGACGTGGCGGCGGGGCCGCCGGAGGACTGGGCCGAGCTCTTGTCTACTCTGGTCGCCAAAGAAGGGGAGACCCACCCCACGCTCTCCTCTGACGGCGCCAACGATCTCTATCTCCTCTCCGCGAGGAGGGGCGCCGTCGAGTGGGTGGCGCGCGCGGCAGCCCGGCATGGTTTTTCTGCCCTCACGGTGGTGCTCGCCGTGAACTACCTCGACCGGTGCTTCCTCTCCGGCGGGGGTGGGCTTCGGCTGCAGGGGGACCGGCCGTGGATGGGGCGGCTGTCGGCGGTGGCTTGCCTGTCCCTGGCGGCGAAGGTGGAGGAGACGTACGTCCCGCTCCTCCTCGACCTCCAGGCGGCTGCGGCGGAGGCGGAGGCGGAGGCGGGGGTCGACGCCGGGTACTTGTTCGAGGCCAAGACCGTGCGGCGGATGGAGCTACTCGTGCTCTCCGCCCTCGGCTGGCGAATGAACCCCGTCACCCCCATCTCCATGATCCACCTCCTCCTCCCCCTCCTCTTTTCCAAACCCCAAAACTGTAACCTCACCTCCTCCTGCTCCGCCGTCGGCCTCCGCTGCGAGGCCCTTCTCCTCTCCGTGATAGCCGGTGGGTTCTCCTCGCAAAAAGTAGTTCCCTCTTTTGTTAAAATCTCTCGTCTCTCTCTGCTCCCATTACTTATTTTATTCGCTTCTTCGTTAAAAGATTGGAGATGGGTCCGGTATCCGGCATCGGCGTGGGCCGCGGCGGCGATGCGGCACGCTTTGGGCCGGCAGCTGGAGCCCGGCAATGGCGCCGCTGCTGGGGACGCCTCGGAATGCCACGAGACCCACCACCTCTTGGCATTCCTCAACGCTCCCAAGGTTGGATCTTTTGTTACTTTTCCTCTAACCGGTTGCGTCTTTTGCCCTCCTTATATAATACTCTACTAATTGGCCAAATAATCTCCAAGAAAAGGTGGAAGAATGCTTTCAGCTCATTCTGGGCTGCATTGGTGGCAGCGGTGGTGATATTGGTCATGGTCACAAAAGAAAGAACTCGTTCTACTCGTTGGAGTACTATTCTTCACCATCCAGTCCTAATGCGGTGCTGGGTTCGTGCTTCAGTTGCGAGAGCTCGTCGAGCTGCGACTCGTGGGCAATGTGGCCCTCCTTGTCGGCCTCGTCTTCGCCGGAGCTTCCTCCTCCCAAGAGACCCAATTGCACTACCGCCGAAGCCGTTGGAGACGATGAAAGAGGGGAGAGTGGGGATCGACTTCACCAGCAGCAGCAGCCAAGACTGGGTTACAGAGCTGTTTCTATCTAAACTATATTAAGTTATATGGTTTATGTTATCAGAAGCAGACTGCCTTCCATCTCTGCCTTCAAGTTGGGGAACTCATGGCTAGTGGAGCGGAGCTCTTGGGAGCAAGTTTTGGTGTGGTCGGGACTTTGGTTGGCGAGGTGGAGGAGAGTTGGGACTCGGGAGGGAAGGAGGAGAGGGTGGAAACAGGAAGCAGAGAAGGGTGGCATTTTCCTTTTCCTTTAGCTGACAAGAAAGAAGAGGCTTTGGCCCGACTGTTACCATGCTGCTGTTCCTTTGGCCCAGTGTTACTGTGCTACTGTGCCTCTGTCTCTGGTCCATCAGTAATATATCATCAATGCGTTACTCCCACGATTTCATATGCATTCATGAACCATCATGCCTTTCTACATCGCTCTCATATATACAATTATAAAGAGTAACAGGTGATCATTAATCTATGCTTGTAATTATTATGTCATTAGGCTATGGGGGCTTCACCCTCCTGTACCTTCTGGCGTGCGTCGCTGGAAGCAAAACAGTACAATCAGAAAGGGAGATGAGAGTGGGGGGGGGCATGAGTAGAGGGGAGGGCAGGTTAAATGCTACGCTAGCAAGCACGGTTAGAGAGAGAAGGGGGGGAAAGAGTGAAAGGTGATTATATGTTTTGTTTGCATGCAAACAGGGGAGGGATCTGAAGTGGGATGTCGGCCACTAGCATGAGTTTATTATCTTTTTTTGGAAGGTCTTATTTGGACTTTTCTAGGGTTTGACCTCAAGGACAGAGCTGGAGCCCTTGAAACCGCACGACCCTCCCATGTCCCTCCATGGACTTTTAAAGCTCCTCGCCTAGTTTAACCCACAAAACCGAAGCCATGAAGTGCTAGCAGACACCCACAAGTCCTCTCCCCATGTGCTGCTTTCCTCTACCTTTTACTCCTTCAACACCGAATCATGTGCTTGGCATTACTCGTTCCGAGGCATGAGCCATGTTTTATGGCATGACTTAGCTCAAACAAAGGCTTTGGTTGGTTGGTACTATAAGGCTTGTGAAATAAAGGGGGGGGGAAGAGAGAGAGAGAGAGAGAGAGAGAGAGAGAGAGAGAGAGGTGGGGTGTCCTTGAGTACTGTGCTCTTTCCTTTCTCTTCTTTTAACAACAATGGAGGCAGGGAGTGGAGCCCGACGAATCCCCACCAAAACAACCCGAAACCATCTTTTCTTCCGTAGCACTAGATTGGATGTTGCGTTTGTGGTGTGGTAGGCCACATGAGATTTTGCATCTCTGGGCAGAAGATCTGAGCCCATGGCTCCTTTTCTTACCACTTTCATGCATGTTTTCGTTCTAGTGTCATGACATGATCAGATGCATGAGCCCTTCCTTTTCAGTAGCAGAGCCCTCTAACGCTTGAAACCTGGGCATAATGAGACTTGTTTCTGGAGGTATTTTCTATAGTTTTCTCATAAGAGTATTATTGACTCGTGGGAAACGCTTGATGCCTTGTCGAGTTTACTCCATCTCGACTAGATAATGGAATCGAGTTGGACTTTGGACAGCATATACTCGTAACTGCAATACTTCATACGCTTGACTTTGGACAGTATTCAAACTCCCATTCTCTGATTGACGTTTTAAAGTGGTTATCAAATATCCCACTGCTCCATTGCATTCCTTTTTGCCTTCCCTAGGCTCTAAACTGTAGCTCTACGGGATAATAAAGGAGCAAGATACATTTTGGAAATTGCACTGCGTCTTGTACTTCATACATAAGGTGGTGGTCGTTTCAATGCTCATGCACCAATATTCCTCTTCTTTGCACCCTCGCTAGCTGTAACCTTCAGTCCTTGGGAGAAAAAAAAAAAAAACGAAGATAATTTTCTCGTATCTAACATCTGACCTTTTAGTCCCAAGTTGAGTCTTCCCTCTGACAACGACGTACTGATACCTTCATTTGTATGAACAGCTTAGAGTACGAGATCTCGAGTAATGGAAGGAGAATTTTTAATATGTGATGAACTCACATCATGACAACTTTGACCAGATGTGCATGCAAGCGTAGCTGTGGTCTTTAGTTTGGAGTAACAAAGCCTATTTGCAACCTGTTATTATGGGCACTGTCGCAGATGAATATAACTATTTAATTGGAATTGTGGTGCTGACTTTATTTTCAAAGTGCCATCCATATCTGTGAATCATGTTCACTGCTGAATATATATGCTATAGCGAATGTAGGATGGTCAAGGGGATTAGGTTGTCACCTATTTTCTTCCCTTTATGTTTACTTTAAGATCGCCTTTTCTTGTTGCCTTATAAAACTTCTGAAATATAATGAGACAGCTTTTATCTTCTCATATCCACATCTTTTGATCTTTCTCCTGGCAACTGAAATGTAGATCTGAGTTCCTATAAACTAACCTAATATGTGCATGTTTGGCGTCGGTTTTTTTTTTGGTTCATTGAGAGAAGAAATGCATCACTGAAACATGCGGGTGGCAACATGTTTTTTCTTTTTTGTAAGAAAAATGAAAATTCTCAAATAATTTACTATTACTAGCTAACTATTTAAACATGTAGAAATATGTGCATAGCATTTAGAAGTGTCATGCATGCATGACATCGTGGATCTTAATTTTGTATGTGACTTAAAAAATTATTTTATAAGGAAAGGCATAACAAGAATCATAATTTATTAATTAAATCTTAAATCATGATCAACAAAAGATATTTTTGATTTTCAAACTTTCACTTAAAATTTATTTCGATCCTTAAATTTTCAATTATTGCAAACTAATCCCTCATGCCTTAAGAGTAGATCAGTTAAAAATGACACTAATGTACCATGTTGACAAGAATGCAAAGTATCACTTATCATATATGATAAATTATTAAGAGCTTCAGTGACAATCATGTATTCATATTACAGTGATACATCCACTATTGAATCAATTTTAAATTAATGAAATGTCAAGAATATAATATTCTTAAAATATGAGAAGCTAAATTACAATAACTAAAAGTTTGAAAATCAAAAGTATATTTTAACCAAGATTTTTCTTGATGGATCCTGCTTTGGTCTGCTATAGAATGCTTCTATGTAATTGATCAAAACAGATAATGCTGGTCATAGAAAGAAAAATGTGGCATACAAATCAAAATATAGATAGAAAGCTTTTTGAGGGGAAAAAATGATAAAGAAAAGAACAATGATGCAATAAAATTGCTGATTATGATAATTCATCAAACTACGTGCTGTCATTTAACTTTCAGAAAAATAGAATATAGGCAGAGATTTGTGCTGCAATTTCAATAGCTTGAGTGATCAATGAACAAAACAGTAAACAAAGCTTTACGAGCATGCAGCAAGCAAAAGACACACTCATGTCTCATGCACAGAAGTCTCATCAACTTAGAAGAAGACAAAATAGAAATGAATTGAAGGAGGGAAAGTCGAATGGGGTTTGAACTGGGGAACAGGCCTTTGAACTGTGAGGGCTATTCGAGCTTTCTTTACGGTTCCCTGACCTTCTTTTCAAGGTGACTTTGTTTTTGTCCGAGAGGAAGCATCAAAAAGATCACTCCCTTCGGCCCACACAATAATTGTGGAATAATATGATGGCAAAGTCCTCTTTTTTGACTCGGTCCTCCACGCCCCCTTCCTCCAAGGACACCGACGCAAGATTTCCACATAAAATATCATATAAATGTAGAAGAAATAAAAGCCTCTACAGCCACCTTTCCTCACTCCCTCCAACATACAAATAGATGTAGTCTGAGAGGCTATTGTTGCAAGCGCTTGCAGGCCATGGCTGTGACACCAGAGAGATCCTTGCATGCTATACGTGTACAAGAGTTCCAGTACATATGGACATCCTACTTTTCCAGTCTCTGTTTGCTGACACTATTCACACTCTCGACTACTCTTCAGCCTTTTAACCAGGATGAATACTGTTAATACGAGAATTAACAGCATAAGTAATGGTATAATCTTGGTCTAGCACTGCTAGAGAAGCATAGACATGCATGGTTTAATTGTTTAGATACATGCAATTAGACACATCTATCATGGGGGAGGATGTATGCATTGGTCCATTATAAAACGTAGGACAGCTAGATATGTCTTTATATAAAGACAAACTAGATGGTCTAGCAAACAATGGGCCTACCTCTTATATGTATGCCTTTTAACACTGCAGAATATGTAGGGTGTGCATGTTTTAAAATCTACAGTGATTGGTGATGCACAATATGACAAATCCTTGTTTCTTATTAAACCACTTCGAGCCAAAGTAATCTACAGTGATATTGATGGACCATCCTATTCCAAAATATATAGCGACTCCGTAGGTAGAAACCTCAAGTTGTTTGTCCTTGTAGCATTACTATGGAAATCCATATAATGTCAAGAATTATATGAACAGGGGAAGTCATTGATCATCGATATGGATGAACCTGTGAGACAAAGAGTAAACCTAAAATGCTGGATAATTTTGTGAAGTATGTACTAGGTTTAATAGATGTTTATTGGAAGGAAGTTTCATTAAGTTTTGCCTAACGATGTGGTTGGAGTTTAATATGGAATAGGGTGTCAGAAATGAAGGGCTAATGCAAGGAGTCCTCAGGGCTGGAGCACTATTTTGAGAACGTCCAATTCGGACTCACTGCTCCCTCCGGTGGCGCGTATTTAATGGAGACCAGAGTCTTAACAATGAGCTAGGTACAAACTCTGGCATCAAATTAAAATCCATGTTTGAAAGAGCTCTTGCCCCAAAAAAAAATAAAAAAGAAATGAACAAAACCCCAAAAAAAAAAAAAAAAAAAAGAGGAAACACCTAGGTGTCATCTGTACACGTGGCGTCAGCCTCAATGCCCTAGCTTGGAGGGAACTGGCCAACTTGGGGCCTTTTATTTTTTCCGGATGAGACATCTCTGTTTTTTCGAATAAAAAATCTTTGTCCAGTCTAACTTCTATAAGGTCCTCTAGTTCTCATATGTGGCATCGCCGAGTTATACATCCATAGCATCCGCGGGGAAACTCGTTTAAGAAATGGCGGGTAAAACACTTATTTTCTTATACCATGCTCATTCGCTGTTAGCGTTGACATTATTTATGATACCATCTAAAAAAATTAAAAGCATGTGATTGGCTACAGGAATTAGACTATGATTTTTCTAACTAATTTCCCCAGCTTAACTTGTTTGGCATGCAACCGATTCCAATCAATAAGATTCATAGGCAACATCATTATAGTTCTAAGCATTGGCTCCTCTAAGGTTTTAAATTTCATAAAAAATATTTATTTTAATTTTTTTCATGAAAGATTTTACTTTGTTGTCTTGTTCCATTGGTTCATCCTAGCATTTTGAATAACAAATACTTTAAGATATATCGATTAGGGCATTGAAATGATTATGGAGTAATCTTGTTTAACACTTGAAATAATAATCCTTTCTGGCGTCCCATGAGATGTCTCGTTACAAGGTCCAAAAATGTGTGGAACCATATAGAGAACAGACATGAGCCTTCTCAACCGACTTCCTTCACTAGAAAAATCTGATGATAAATTTAACACAATGATCAGTAAAAATAAAGGGAAACATATCACTTTTGAACTCCAAAAACACTCTTCATGGTATGTGTATTGTGCATCATCCAAGGAGTATATTTTACTCTGGCATCTTTTACAAGCAGAAGAGATGAAAAAAGAAAATGAAAGCGCATGTTATTCCTGGTTGCATATATTGTTTCTTCACCAATCACCAATCACTTTTGTGCTCTCATTTTTTCCCTCCACATGTGATTGTTTCTGATCTTGCAAGCAAATTATAATAATTTTTCCTGAATTTTGCTTCTCTCAAGACAGTGTTACTCATAGGATGAGATACACCAATACTTGGTGCTTTAAAGAGTTATCTTCAAGCAAATATGGCGAGAGCATGGTGACTGCACCTTGCCTCCATTGCAAGGAAATTCCATGTTCAAGGAGTTGAATGGTTCTTTCATTATTCATCTTATGAAATGATTGAGAGAATAGTCCTGGGTTCTTAATCAAAGAACTTGGACAGATTGGATACATTGGTTCTGCGAGCCATGAACTTGTCTCTTCCACAGCAGGACCATCTCTAACCTGGCCTACCCCTGGAAACTCATATCATTATATTCGCGGCCGGGCTGGCCGAAGGCAAGGCATCTATCTGCTCGGAGTGGTTGGCATCGGAGGTCATGTTGTTCACGGGAGTTCGGATCGTTGGTGGATGGATGTGTGACCGAGTCCTGACAGGAATTTAATACCAACGGCAGGAGACGAGGAAACCTCTCGCGTTCGGTAGCTAATAATTCGAACGATGGCTGGCCCTCTTCCATCATAGACGACGTCCTCCAGGATCAGGACCACGCCGGCCCGTTTACAAATGAGACGGCCAGCGAGGGCCGCGGCGGGAGAGAAGGGGGCGGGGGGGGCCTACGCTCATAGGACTCGCGTGATTTCTCTCAGGACAGGGATGCCCGCTGGGTTTAAGATTGCTTGCCGTCCGCTTTCACTGCTGCGATGAGTGGAGACGATGAGCCTTGGATTGAAGAGAGGCCAGATTGGTTCAGGTAGCTGCCACCTCGTCACAAGCAATGAACACCTGACAGAGATGGCCCTACCATCACTGATGGGGAACTGAGGGGATCTTTCAGCCAAAATCTTTATTTTACTCACAGTTGTTCATGGAAAATCTTCTAATTGGATGATCTCATTGAATCCATGAAATTAGAAATAAAATTTTCACTATTGAAGAATAATTACATTTAGCCTAGCCTGGGACAAGCTTCTGTGAAAGACCAATAACTGTTTGCCATAGCCAACGCCAACACCAACACCAACTGGATTTTTACTAGCCCAGCAAACCAACACGATTCCATCCAATGATGTCTCAATTCTTATTGATGCCAGCAAAGTAGACGTATTTTAGGATTCTTGAGTGCTATGCTTGTTTGCCAAAGAACCTTTTTATTATTTTTTTTTTCTCTTTGTAATGAGAATTTCAATGGAAAAGCGACAGAAGTATCCATAAGCGGTTGCATAAGTGTGAAAAATCTCAGAGCAGGTACGGCACACCTGGAAGATCCTGTACCCTCCTCGTCATCACGGGTTACGACCATGGCATCTCCATTAATTGCCATGACAAATGAAGCCAATAGTGCTCGCCTTTTTAGCTGAACGATCTTTGGATTTTTCTTAAAGCCAGATGCGATGGCAACTTTGTTTTTAGTTTTGCAAGTGACTTTTTCTTTTCTTCGAGTTTAATTGAATTGCCAACAAGCAACAAGCCTCGGAGAATCGAGCCAAGCCTGAATCCATGGATAGCAACTTTACGCTGTTCAAAGAAATGTTTCAGATCCTCCTCACGCTGCCATTCAGAGACTCGAAACACAATGGACACATTTATATGATGTGGCAAGCCTCTGCAGACCTTCTGAAGACGATGAAATGGCCATGAAGGCATAAACCACACTCGATGTATTATATCCTTTGTGTACTTAAGAGACTGCATGCACGCACAAAAGAAATACAGGATTTAATAAAGTGAATCAGACTGATCATTGCACACATTTAATAACCCCTAGGGTTCTCTATCACTGAAATGGAGGTTTCTCAGAATATGTGCTCGTAAATGCTCAAAAACCTGCGATGAACCAAGAGATGGTGCAGCTTTGAAAAACTTGTAAAATGCACCAAAGGCTTGAGAGTGCTTGTGCCTTTGTATATTTAATAGATCTGCTTGAAAACAAGTATAATATGTTTAATATTTGATCCGTATTTATTTGGAATAAATATAAGTGATAATTTTGACATCTATTTAATATCTATATTTTTATTTATTAAAAAATATGAATACATATTTGAGCATATTGACATTCTTTATCTCATTTGATGAAGCCAAATTTTTCTTGTCTTCAAATAAGGTAACACGTGATGAGCCATTTCGTACCAACATTATTGATAGTATAATTGATGAGAGAGTTTAGGAGAATATGGCCAATAGATTAGTTGGCTGTGCACCATCAATAAGAGAGGACTCACATGTCTCCTAATCATCTGACGAAGTCAACAAATTGCTTGCAGGAGATGCGGCCTATAGCTACCAGCACAATTCTGCTCAAAAGGATGAGCCCATCATAATTAAGCATGTAACCCATGATCCCGTCATCATATTTAAAAATTAATTATAAAAGAAAAATCATTTAAAAGTAATAGCACATCTCTTCTGCTACTCTTCATCCTTAACCTCTAGTAAGATTGGGCTCCATCTATCCTCTAATTTTAAAAACTCTCTTCGTTTTTAAATAAAAAAAGCTATAAAATTCTTTTTTAGTCGTCATTATCATTTTTCTTTACTAACTAAGAATCTTTACTAAGAGGCTCTGGTATTCCTAATACTCTTTTTTTTGTTTTTATAGACACTCATTTAGATGGTCGAAGCTCTCTCCTTTATTATTGCTACACCCATTACCTTGTTGGCATTCGAGACTCATTGGCTTGATTGGGGCACTATCACCATTTTATTTCACTCCGTTAAAAATAAAAGTTAAATTTTTTCCCTCAAATGATGCAACGTTTTGCATGCACCATCCGTTTTTGATCTATTTGTTTAAAAAAAAAAAAAAATTACTAACTTTAGCACCTAAGGGTCTTTACTAAGAAGTCTCTGACATTCCTTAGCTGCACTCATTATCTTATTGACATTTGAGTCTCATTAACTTGAGTCAGGCACCATCACCATTTTATTCCACTCCAATAAAAAAAGTTGAATTTTTTCCCTCAAACGGCACAACGCATTGCATGCGCCACCCGTTTTTAATCTGTTCATTTTAAAAGAAATTACAAAATTCGTCTTTAGCTATTATTATCATCTCTCTTCTTTTCACTAACTCCAGCTTTAAAGGAATTTTATCAAAAAGTCTCTGATATTTTTCATGCTCTTCTTTTATTTTTTAAGGCATTCGTCTGGATTGTCCGAACTTTCTCCGCTAGTATTATTGCTGTACTCATTTTCTGATGGCCATCCCATCATTATCTTCTTGGTGTTTGAGTGTCATTGACTTGATTCAGGCGCCCTCACCATTTTATTCCGCTCCATTAAAAACAAAGTTAGAATTTTTTCCCTCAAACGACGCAACGCATTGCATGCACTACCCGTTTTTGATCTGTCCCTTCAATATTCCAAAAGTTAAACTAGTGTTCATCGTTGCGTTTCTTTTTCTTATAATCCAGCAATTTTTAGAGAGAACCAGATGTCTTGAGCCGGCAGCGTTCTCTTTAAATCGGCTGGGTCTTGCTTTCACCAGTTGGCAGTCCAGGCTCGGGGATACCGCGCTTTCGATCCAAAGACGGAATTAGAAAAGAACATTGAACGAACAACTCGTTTAATATTTTATGAGATTTTTAACTGCTGTCTTTGTTTGTGAAAATAGAACGACATTAAGCTGGAGTCAACGACATTCTTGTCCTGTGCAACGACTGGGATTGGAAAAGGCTAGTACTCCCCCAATCACGGCCTTATTGGAGAGACCCTATCTCTCTAATCCGAGTCCGAATTGGAGAGGATCTCAGAGAATGTAGGTTAGGTGTTGATAGAAACCATTATGGTGACGGCTCTTGTGGATCAGCGGACGTAAATGGATGCAGGTGCCAAAGAAAACTGGGGCTCTCAACCATGCATGAGTTGTTCTGATGGGGATAAAGCCCTGAAAGGGTTGTGTTCCGTTGTGCCACAAGTCCTAATTAACCTCTAATAATGGGCGTCTATGTTTTCTCTCTCGTGCGCCACATGCATCAAGATCTGGTTGAGTAATAATCGTTCGTTAATTAATTAGCAAGTGAACGACCTTATTTCTATAGTTACGGGCGGCATATTGCTTGAAATGGCGTTAGAATCTAGAAGTATATTTACGAAATTCTAGAACAACAAAGGTGATGGAAAAAATGACAGGAGACTCGGTGTTGGTGGGAAAGTATTTTTGGTCTTGGCGTTTGTTTCAGCTGTGACTAGACTGGTCATCAGTTCTAAAGGTGCAAAGAGTTTGACAAGGCACTAAATAAAAAAAAAAAAAAAAGATTAAGACTTGGCAAGATCCCTTTTTATTTTTTCAGAAAGGTAGGACTTGGCAAAAGCAAAACTCTGGGGAGCAACCACACCTGAAAGAGACGTCACATTGAGCCGACTTGCTTGCCGTTGCTTCTTTGACCATCTTGAATGAGTGAAACAACAGAGTTTCCAGCATAGAAATGTGAGAGTAGGTAATCAGATGCTCCACCGAACCAAAGTCGGAGGAAATTTTTTTTTAGCTATCCGATTGATTTGATCTGAAGTCCAAACAGATGAAACTCTATCATCTGTTTTTAATAGTTTTTTTAATTATGACACTGGCTCAAGACTCATTGTTGTTCAAATAGCAGAATTATGAAAATGTATGTTATTTTCAAAGTGCATTGACAAAAACCTGAACACAATATTTCAGCAAAATTTCTATCATGATATCTGTCATATTAATGAGAACAAAGCAGCCTTGCTTTAAATAAGGTCACTCAATTGATAAAGAGTTGCCTCTCATGAATCTGAGAGAAGGCTTGGGCAGGAGAATGATTTATTCTGAGTTGCGTAACCAGGCAAATGTCTTAACCCACAGTGATCATCTCTCATGCATTTAAAGCACCTAATGATATTGGAATTTAAGGACTTGCTTATATCATGGATCGGCTCCACTTTTAATATTATTAAAAATTTACCTTCGGAACTACTCTTCTCGGCCGCCCATTCGCCCTTCTAATCGTTACCACTACAATGTTAATTTCGGAGTTCGGACTCATTCGATTTTACTCTTCTTTATTTAAGCGCTCTGTAGTCTGGACTCTGGTAGAGTTCAAAAACGAAAGCAGAGTCCCACTGCGCTTTTTTTTTTTTTTTTGGTATGTTTGTGTGTGTGTATATGTTAACGTTCAATTCCATTGGATTGTTTTTGGTTTCATGCGGGTTCTTGCTGCCTTATTGATTTTTTTTTTTTTTTTTTCTTTTCCTTTGAGAAGTTAATTATGTGGACTCTCCCGCTGATGGCGTCCTCCGCGGCCGTCGTGGAGGCTCTGCGCAACCCACGCATCCTATAAATCGGCACGACCTTATGGTCCCAGTCAAGCGCTTGCTTTTACTTGAAGTCAAACAGGGAGTGTATAATCTTTCCGTGTGGCCACCGATGCAAGCATTTTCCCAACGGTTGTCAGCATCAGGCATCAGCAATTCTCCTGCTTCGAACAATGACTCGTGGCCTGAGATTTTGAAGCGTTTTTCCAACGCTTATCAACATGAGATTTTTTATTTTTTTTGGTTTGTTTTTTCCGTGGGCACCATCGTAATCCCGTTGCATCATCCTTCAGATATTTCCTTCCTGATTGCTTCGCACACTGGCTCACTTCCTTAAATAAGCGTTGAGCTGCAGTCCCAAAATTTACCACCATCCACTGGCAGACTAGCACGAGAATGGGAAGGATCGTGGGAGCTGCGCTCGTCCTGCTGCCGCTGCTCCAGATTCTTTCCCTAGCCGCCGGCGCCGGCGCCTCCTCCGCCCACCCGGCCTACGAGGAGGCGGCGCCGTGCGGGGCAGGCGGCGGCGAGGAAGAGCTGGTGGTGATCAGGAGGGAGGAGTACGACGAGGGGCGGATCCTGGACATCACGCACGCGTACCGGGAGGACATGGTGAGATCGGAGACGGACGAAGGGCTGGGCCAGTTCCTCTGGCTCCCCATATCCATGAAGAACGACTCCCTCACCAACAACTCCGAGATGAAGATGCCCACCCACACCGGCACCCACGTCGATGCTCCCGGCCATGTCTACCAGCACTACTTCGAGGCCGGCTTCGACGTCGACACCCTCGACCTCCACGTCCTCAATGGTATCGCGATTTCATTTAACTTCTCTTGCCGTCATCTCCAATTCTTGAATAATTTCTCTTGATTTCCATGCTTCTAATCTTGTATCATGATTATTATTTGGTACTAGCTCGATTAATTCCCTCTATGTTCATCTGATTCCATTTTCAAACGCTCAAAGACTATTATTTTGAAAACAAAAATAGTGATTAACAAAAGTAGGAAAGGGATGGAATAGAAGCTAATGTATTTTGAAAGTGTAAAAGCTTAGCTGGCAAGTATTTAGCGACACATCGATTATGTATTGAAAAGATTGTTGAGATCAAGAAGCTTAAATAATTTCTTAGCAAATCTTTTTGAGTGAGATTCTGAGTTGTCGCAAATAGTATCAGAACAGGCCTAATTCATGATGCATGCGGACAAAGAAACACTGTAGATGAGATCTATTTATTAGATTATATTTGAATATGAATTTAGAGGTGGACCTTTAGCCTAGTAAAGACTTTAAAGAAAGTATGTGAAAGCTCATGCTAGCGAGTATTTTGTTCCATATCGACTATGTATTGAAAAGATTCCAAATGAAGTCTTGATTTGTGACAAAAAGGGTGGACCACTATGTTGCCAGGCATATCTAAAAACTATGTTTTCACATGGCAGTGTTTGGTAAGCAGATTGCCATCTAGAAAAATTAATTGAGAGGAATCTGTTGGTCACTTACCTAGGAAGGGGTTACAAGGGTTATGATCAAGTGTATAGATCTTAATTGTTAAATTTGCCACGCTTTGTTCCACTCTGTTCTGACATTTGAGCAATTATTTTTGATTCCATTTAGGCTTTCTTCTACTGGCAATGTTGATGGGTATTCATTTTTGAACAGGTCCTGCATTGTTAGTGGATGTTCCAAGGGACAAGAATATAACAGGTAAGCCCTGCTACCAAACCATGCAGGCTTGAGCTGAACATGTTATTTCTTGTTGTTTAGTGTGCTTGTGAAGATTATCTGGGTTCAGTTTTGTTCAGCCTATCCTTTTAAAGATTTATAGAATTCAATAAGTATAATATCTTGATTTGTTGTTACCTCATGCATATGTATTATATGCCTATGCCTAGAGCAGCAAAACAACTTATCATCATCAGATTTGCATGTTAAGTCAGCATGTGTCATCATCAGGTTTTCAGAAAGGTTTCAAATTTGAAAGTATATTCCAAATTTTTTAAGAAAAAAGTATGACAAGTTGGGTGCATCTTCGATTTGGAATTTCATATGAAACATGATGCAAGAACAATAACAAGACATTTTTCATATATTTTCTTTAATAAACAACAAATTACAGGCAAGTTAGCTGAGCTCAATCAAGCCTGAACCTGATCAAGCTTGACTTAACATGAATTTTAAGCCTCAAATTTAGGATCAAGCTTGGCTTGTTTCCAATTCAAACAAGCTTGATTGAGCCTAATTTCATGCTGAATGAAACAGATCTATTTCCAGCAACTGAACCTCGAGCTAAAATCAAGTTTGAGTCAAAGTTGATTTAAGCTAGTTCAAGCTCAATTCAAGCCCATGGATTAGAGTTACAGAGCTTTTGAATTCAGTAATTGGGCTGACCCCAAAGGTGTGCGTGACAAGCAAGCCTAAATATTGGGGAATTTGTTCGTACTTGGCTTAAAACTAATTTTGAGCCTAAAACTTTAGGTCGAGCTGGCATTTTTTTTTCATTGATTTGAACTTGACCCAGCCTGGAATGAAGCTGAATATGAGCCATTCATGAACAGCTTGGATCAATTGCCAGCCCTAATTTCTCTCCCTTCAAGTGATCAAGAATTGGACGAACACCTTTGTATTAGGACTAAAGCACCTTACCTTCACCAGCGGAAACAAATAAAATATCTTGACTTGACACACTGCTCTAGCAAATAAAGCATAAAACTTTGGAAATATCCTAACCCAACTTTAGAGGGCCATGATGATAATGTAGTTGAAAAACATTAAATTGAGACAACATGTTGTTTGAAGTAAGCTCCAAAATAGACACTCGCATGCATGGTATCATGGTATAAATGGAGAAATCCCTCTGAAAAGTAGTCATTTAATGCAAAAAATTGAACCAAAAGTGTGCATTTGAGTATAATAACTACCAGCCCCTTGATAAAGAGAAAATATCTAAGTAGAGAATTTATATTCTAATACCCCATTGAAAATTCAGGTCAAATCAAAACCATTTTGTATTGCAAAACCAATTTTAGCAGAAAAATGATCATATGAACCCTATTTAAAGTACTCTTACTTGATTCATTTATAAAAACAAGACATGACATATGTACCTGTGTGAACATGTCTCTCCGTGTGAACATGTCACTCTCTATTATAAAGTTTTTAAATTCCATGGGATGGAGTTGTCCTGATTTTTTTATGAAATAGGATATGCCGCTGTCCTGCCTCATTCTAACACTTGGAATAGGGAATGTGTCGAAATACACCGATTAGGATGTTAAGAAGATAGAGGACGGTTCTACTCAAACTCTAGAGACAATAACCTATCTCAGCGTCCCACAAGAAGTCCTTTCAGGGTTTGAAACCATACTCCAGTAATTATTTAAAGTATTGCAAAAAGTCCATAACTCTTTATTTAATCATATTGATCATTTGTTTGCATCTCAAACTTTGTATTCATAGGAAGTTTGTTAATTATTATCAAAAAGGGAGAAAGTTAGTATGCTGACCTGCTATGATTTTTACTTACATACTATAAGCTGAAATTATGAAACTAAATTCTTAAGATCTCGGTAGAACCAAGTGAAGAAAAATACAATAACTCTGCATAAGCAGAATGATTGGCAATCACATTCCATTTTTTCTTAAGAAGGAAGAAAAAGCACCACTTACATTTTTCAACTTTGAATAAAGCCAAAATTTAGTTGATTTGTTTTGTGTGGATGCTATCTTCTTTAATGTTTGCAGTAACTCTTGAATTATTTTAAACATCACTCGTCTAGCATAAATCAGCCATGGATAATGTCCACCTTATGCGGCTGAGGTAATGGAGTCATTACATATACCTAGAGGAGTTCGTCGTGTGCTTTTCAGAACATTAAATACTGACAGGTGGTGGATATGTGGAAGTTTTGTTTCTTTTCAAGCGAAGAAAAAAACAATAACTCTGCATAAGCAGAATAATCGGCAATCACATTCCATTTTTTCTTAAGAAGGAAGAAAAAGCACCACTTGCATTTTTCAACTTTGAATAAAGCTGAAATTTAGTTGATTTGTTTTGTGTGGATGCTATCTTCTTTAATGTTTGCAGTAACTCTTGAATTATTTTAAACATCACTCATCCAGCATAAATCAGCCATGGATAATGTCCACCTTATGCAGCTGAGGTAATGGAGTCATTACATATACCTAGAGGAGTTCGTCGTGTGCTTTTCAGAACATTAAATACTGACAGGTGATGGATATGTAGAAGTTTTGTTTCTTTTCATTATAATTCATGATTTATGTCATTTAACATATATGATACTGGTTTTTGCTTATGGCAATCATTATATTTCAATAACTTAGTTTCAATGTTTGTTCATGTTTATTTTACAAAGGCTTGATAAGTTTCAACATTCGTTCATGTTTATTTTACAAAGGCCCATCCCTCTCATTATAACTTGGGAAGCAAGAGTGGAAAATGCAAGGTACATTCTCATTGGGGAATATGCTCAAAATTCACTTGAACAGAAAAAGGTCTTGTCAATAAATGAGATAGATAAAGTACAACAGGATGTATGCACGGATACTTGCAGCATCTCCTTAAATTTTGCATTAAGTAGTATGAACAGCTAGCTGATTAAGCAGTGATGCAGAGTATTATGGAAAATGGGTCTATTAGGCATGAAAATATTCAAAGAGGCTTAAGAATAGAGTAAAACTTTGCTAGGACCTAGGTTCAGATTTTAGATTTTGCTTAAGGTAAACTAGCAAAGTGGTTTCCCTCAAGAAAACAGATGATGTGACTAAATTCAAACATAGGGAAGAGGATTCTAGAGTTTAAATTGGGAGTCTAAGGGTTTATATGAGAGAATAACTAGATTCTAGTGTTCTCTGTCATTTTCTGGTAAATTTCAGCTATCTGTGAAAAATGAAGATTGATAAAATGATGATAAAATTATTTAGGGTTTTAGTGGAGATATAAAGAATTAAGATTTTGAGCTTTGATTGAAGAGGAAGGCCTATCATGTAGAAACAAGGAAAAGAAAACAACTAAGAGGGGGATAAAGAAAGAAGCATTAGTGACTAAACCAGCTTGGGATCTAAGAATCCATCTTAGGCTTAAAATTCACTTTTCCTTTCTATGGAACCACACAGCAAAGTGAAGGGTGAAGTACTCAGAGTTATTCAAAATGACCCCATCTTTTTTAGCATCAAGAGACGACAATCTCATATGGGTTTTATAAGTCTAATATATACAATCCTACCAAATATTGTGAAATTTGGATTTCCATTGGTTATGATGTTCAGATATTAAAAGTACTTCATAGAACACTCCCAATGACTTCAAAAATATTATATATCAACTTATATACAAAGTAGGACTTGTAGATACTAATTTCAATCAAATTAGGACCTCAGAATCCACTTAAAATCGTATGAAAATTCAACCCAGAAATTGCAATAAATAAAAAATTCTAAATTACTCCTAATCCAACTTGAACTAATGTAAGGAAAACTTTGTAAGTCAAAAAAACACTCTTACATCAACTAATACACCAGCTCAAAGATCTGCTCTTTTGCATTGAGTACAGAATTAAGAAAAGCTAGATGTGCCAAGAGAGGCATACACAGTCAATATTATGTCTGTTACTTTATAATTGTCCTGTTGATCCAATACTTTGGCATAGAAAATTATTTTAAACTTCCAGTTTTATTTTGTAGAACTTTCCAGAAACTAATAAATATTTATGTGCCTTCCTAAATTTTTTTCACTTAAGTGATATGTTGAAATTTTGGTTGGGTTAGGTTGCCCTTTCACCGTCTTTCACTTGCTTGTTTGCAGGATGAGGGCAAGAATATTTTCAGAGGCTTTGATCTCTTGGAAGGCCTCATTCATGCGCATTTTCGCTTAGGACTACTAGATTTTAGTTAGAGGAGTACTGAATCTATGAACTTATGTAGATTAAGGACTTAGAGACTGCAAAACCTGCAGTTGCCTTTCTTTTTGTCTTAAGAGTTTGACTACTCTTTGTGATCAGCATAGATTTTTACCTTATTATCATCTTATTTATTTATTTATTTATTTTTAAATACACATAGCCTGAGCTTGACTTCAATATAGTGCACTAGCTAATATCTACAATACGGTAATAAAGTCTAGAGGATGAGTCACCTGGGCTTCTAAGACATAAAAGAGCAAAAATAATCAGTAGTTATAAATACTAATATTAGGATTAGATGCATAGGAAACATATTTTAATTCATAAAAATTGCAAGAGAGCGAGAGCAAACAAAAGTCACTAATCATAAAAACTAATGTTATTTTATGCTTAACTAATTTTTGGAAGGATAATTTGACCACATAATATGCCTCTGGAGCTGTAATACTACACTGGAATTAGATGCATAAGATGTAACAGAATACACGTCATTAAAATATTGCACTTCTTTTCAGGAAGCTTATGTGGAAGAAACAGTCTTATAGAGACTATGTTGGATTCATGAAGGATGGTGCACAGTGGCTGGTGGATAACACTGATATCAAACTTGTTGGTGAGTTGAAATTGTTTCTTTGACTGTAGAACTTTTTTCGTAACTTGATATATATACACATTGTTTAGTAGTTCAATCAATTGTTTATAAGGATTTATTACATTAACACATACATGCATAAATTTTAGGTATATAATATTTTGAGGTGACCATTAATTGACAAAATGGGGTTAGTGATTAGAGCTTGTTGCTTTAAAGAAAAAAGAAAAAAAAAAAAGAAGGTTATCTTCATTTAGGCCAAGGAAGGTGCTGAAATAGCCTACAACCATAAATTATGACCATAACCATCAAACCTCATCCAAGCTATTTTGGGATGGCTGTCTTTCATTATATGTTGATGATTCATATCAAGACCTTTCTCATTGATGCGATTCAAGAAATATTAAAGCATGAATAAACTAATACTAGTATTGCTAAACCTCATTCACAATTTTTAAGGTTTGAACTATTAGATGTGATTTAACTCGTAATATAAGTTTGATCTAAAATCTTCTAACCAAACTTGAGCCACGCTTCAGTGGTTATGTAGATTTTAGAGTAGATTCATTGTTGTTGCGGTGAAAAAAACCACTTCTAGGCATGTTGCCTTTAAGGTTTGGCGACTCCCAAGAGGTCTCTAATTTGCATAGAAACACTTCCCTTAGTTTAGGCAATAAGCGTGTGCAGTGAATTAACTTGATTGCTTAACAAACTATTGTAAACCAAGCTTCACATTTTCGTCAGTAAACCTAGGAGTAGTTCTAAAAGAATTTCATTTTAGAAGAGTGGTGAATCTCTCAGTGAGAACTTTCTCTACTGTCTTATCAATATGAGAATGTTTGAATCAAAATTTTGGTGAGCTGTAACCCCTCCATGGATTCAGAAGGGTATAATATTGAGCAAGCATTACCTAGAAACTTGGCTTTTGGGGAATTATGAAGTTCCGGCAATTCTGGACGCTAGGACATGACACGGCATGGTATGAACTCTTGTCAAAGGACACTTTAGTTCAAGTAATGGGACTTAATTCTCAACTATATCAAGTGCTAAATAGCATTTAATTTGTTCAAACACTTCTAAAGAAGTCTCACTCCTTTTTCTTTTTTGTCATGAATGAAATATGGCATGGGTGCAATTTTATTCGACATTACTCCCATTCAGCGTTTACCTTAGCCTAGTTTCATGTTACATCTCCTGCTGCCAATGAACATCAACATCACCATCAATTTTCTATTAACTTATGGGGTTCATTTAAACATGATATATTTGCTGAGAATCTGTAATTTGATATTGACACAATATGATTTACATGATTCAAGATTTATCATTACTTGCTTATTCATTGCAAGTGTACCATATTTAAATATTTGGTGATTTTGTATTTAGATTATAATAATGTAAAAAATGCAAAGAAATTAGATAGCAACAGAGTTGTTCACCATGAATCTAAAAATCATACTAATGACTCATATGACATTATTGCTAGTATTGTGGTGTTTTATTCATACTAACAGAACGTAGTTCAAACTTCACTGACTCCATATTTTTTAATATCATTCTATGCTTATGCTTCTTAATGCTGTCCATTTATAGCAATTTGTTCTCAAATTCTTATGATATACTACTTGTAAAGGCAAATAGATGCAAAGTTTGCTGATTGTTTATCTGTGCTGTTTCATTTCATTCAGTTTATGCTTTCTAATGGGGATGGGTGAACTGGAGAGCAGTGGGGTTGGTTCTGTTCTTGCTTAATTTTAAGTGTATTTAAGTTTTTCAAATTGAATGGTACAGTTAATGGCTGCTTTGTTCATTGGTCTCACATCTCACTTTTTGTGCCATGTTGAATAGGTGTTGACTATTTATCTGTTGCTGCATATGACGATTTGATCCCTTCTCATTTGGTTTTTCTTAAAAGCAGGGTATAAAACTTCTTCTTAGAAAATAAAATTTATTTTTAATTTTATTGTCTCTTTAAATTCATAAGAGATGCTTTGTACTCTACATCCTGACTGAATGCCCCATATGGTTGTATTTCTTTAAATCATCCATCATGTCTTTCTTATGTTTTGCCAACAATTGTAAGATTACTAATATAAGTTGGAAAGCAAGTATAAAAGAAAACAGTTATGCCTGTCAGTTATTATATTGAGCAATAGTAATTACTGTTGTGTTTGATTTTCACAATGGCAAACATGACATGATATAAAAAAGGGGGGGAAAGGAAGTACCATGTTTATAGGATACATTTCTTCTGCATATATTGGAACAAATTCTAGTTTCACTGGATGGAAAGCTTATTGTGATCGTATACCTTGCATTTTTTTCCCCCCTAGTAGGGAAATTTCCCAAATTTCAATTTATTTTATCTTAGAAGTATAAAATATTTAGACAATGAATTATAAACATCATCTAGAAAGGACAGATAATAGCACACCTGCAAAATCAGCAAGCAGAAACTGATCTTAATCTGTTCCGCATTTAATAAATAATATACCATGTGTCAATGCCTTACATCATGCTGTCCTGTACTGCCTGTAATTTGTCAATGCTCTTAATTACAGAATATGCAACAGGCTCTTCGACATGCATCACATTATGATAAACTATGCAAGTTTTATGTCATTTCCATTGCCTTCCAAATTTTGTTGGTTTTGTTCAGGAAATCATCCTTGTGGAGGCCTTGAAACTAGATAATGTCAAGCCTGGGATATACACCTTGCATTGCTTACCTCTCAGGTTGGTTGGTGCCGAGGGTTCACCGATCAGGTGCATTCTTATCAAATAAGCTATGCCAGGTTTGCAAGAAAGGGCAACTTGCCATCATAAATTCTCTTTGCCTGCTAGACCCCTTCTTGAGATGTCTCTCTGTGTTGTACAAAGTTTCAGTAGGTCAGTGACACCAACAAGGTATAATAATCTCTTCGATCACCAGATGCTAGATAAACATGGTATGATCATCTTCTTAGTCTCTCGGTTTTACACACGTCTGCTTAAATGCTACAGCTCGTAGATTCTTAATAGCATTATATGAGATATAGATTATCTGTGTGATGGAATGATGGAAAGGCTTTTCATCTTCTATAATGGCTTTAATGGGTAATGGAATGATGGAAAATGCTTTGATGTCTTCTATAATGACTTAACGGGTTGGTTTGTTAGGCTATTATAAGAAGGTTTAGGGCATTATGTAGTGCAAATGTAGCAGTAGCGTGGTCTAGCAAAATTGAAGGTGCATTTTTGGTGCAAATAAGGTTGAAACCTAGTTATTGCAAAAAGTAATTTCAGCTGAAAGAGTAAGATAAGGTGAGGGGAAAGGCATAAATGATGATAATCTTGTAAGAGTTGTTTTTAAACTTATTTCGTGAGATAGGGTTGTTCCAATTTTTTTTATGGAATGAGATAAACTATCATCCCGTTTCGTTCCGATGCATGGAATAAAGGTATTTCAAAATATGCTGACTGTGGTGCTAGAATTATTATCTCAGCATCTGACGAAACATCTTATCAGTGCCTAAATTCTTAATTTAGCTCTAGTGTAAATAAATTATGAGGACCATGCAAAAGAAGAACAGAAAGCTCTCGAGGAAAATCGGTGGTCCATCATGCAGGCACTCCATGATCAGCGATATAGTTCGCAGCCCTGTTGGTTGGCCTGTTATCCTCGCAGTGGCCTTGAATGAGAACATATGCTGGGTTAACCGTTGAAACCCTTGCAGAAGAGGATGTTGGGCAACGAGTATTTATGGACGCTTGATTTTGTGCACCTATGTTGTCGTGGTGGTTATTGATCCAACCTTGTGCTCATATGGCATGGATTCAGAGGATTTTGATCCTGTTCTCTGAGGCTGTCCAGGGAAGAACACATAATTCCAATTCTGCCGTTTGGAAATGTACCAATACCATTTGTGTAGGATTTGGTTCCAATGTAGTATATGGTCCCCTTCTACATTTCACTATTAGTAGGAGAGGATTTTAGTGATTGCTATCCGATGTTTCTGTGGCCATCAAGAACCTAATTACTTCACATGAGATTCTAGGTTAAGGATATATGCAGCCTAGGGCTAGGGATTTATAGCGTTTATAAGAAGAAAAATAAAGAGAAATTAGACTAATTTGATGCAAGAAGCTAAAGAAATTAAATTAATTGCATACAAGAAGAAAATTTTAACTATAAATTAAAGAAGAAGTAATTTTATGACACTAATCTGAGAATTTTGTAAGGAGGATGAGGCACTGGAATGTTCTGCCATCGGAAGATGGAAAAAAAAAAAAAAGGCAACTATGCTACGTTAATGTAGAAAATAAAATGAAGCAAAACTAAGAAGGAAGGAAGGAAGGAAGAGAGATAAAGAAGACTTTCTTGGTGTGTTAAGTCTCCGGACAGATCTCTCCTGTGAGCCGTGTCTTTTAGTTTCTCAAATTATGCTCTTGCAAAAAGGTTTTTAACTCTTTTGATTGAGAATTTCGGTGATTTCTTAACCACCGTCCAGCTTCTAGAAATTCGAGGGTTTATATAGGGCCCTTACGGAGGCCTCGAATTTTCTCATCCTAGCATGGGATTAAAGAAATTAATGAAAAATCGTCTAAAATTCATGAAAATTGAGTTAAAAATCGAGTAAAATTCAACTTTTTGGGTATCAAAAACTGGGTCTACAATGTGACAAGCTTGCACCATTCTCCGGTTGTGAGTTTAGCGAGGCATGGAATAGGGATCAGGAGAGAGGCTCGATTTTATCAGTTGTGCAATGCCCTGCATCCACGCGGGCGGAGTCAGGGACTCGGCCCAAGTCCAAATCAGACTCCGATGGGGTCGATGCTTCTGAGGGAAATGGGACTGGCCTTTTACTTGGGCTTTAAACAAGGCCCAGTTAAAATGTGTGCGGTCAAATTTAAAACAAAAGAAGAAGGCCAGCAAGCATACTTCATCTCACATTTGTTGGTTTGTCGTCCCTCCTCTGCACCAAATCCAGGGCCACAGAAGGGTGTGCCTTCGCCGTGACATTAACTTGGTTACGAAGAAAACATAAGGTGTGAGAAGGATAAGGTGGAAGGTCGATGAAGAAATCGAGGAATAGCGGGACTCCACATATCCTACACTCGATTAATCTCCATTGCACATGGATGATACTTTTCCCTTTGAACACACGCTTAAAGTTTGTTTAAGGCCCCTAAAATCTTTTCTCAGCACATATGACCCTTCTTTCTTTCCACCTCCTCGAGATTTGCTTCCAGAAAAGAGCTCCAGTCCTCGGTCCACCGCATCCCCACAACCCAGCAACCGTGTCAGCGCCGAGAAAAGATAAGCTTCAAGGTATGATGATACGGTAGCCACGGAGAACGGTGGCAAAGCATTTGCTTAGTTCCGAAGCCAACAGGAGGAAAATGCCACCTAGGACGGGGTGCCCTTTATCGTTAGCACCGGCCGGACTCCGGGCTTCTGTCTCCATGGGAGCCACCACGTTGCCTGCTACTGAGTGTCGACGAAGCACTGGACGCAAGCATGCCATTGGCCGGTGTGAGGGAAACAACGGGGGGGGGAGGGGAGAGTGAAGCCATTCATGTGAACGGTGCATGGGGAGGTCAATCTTTGAGCTGGCCACTGACACGATCTCTTCTAGTTTATTATATGCCAAATTTTATTCCCAAAAGTACCTGATGATGCTTTGCTTTAGCCTGATCTGTTCAGATTGAAGCGTTTAGATATGTTTAATGGATATTATATATGGATAGATTCCCTTTTTTTTAGCGCTAAATCGGAGCTGTAGATTGCTTGGAGACTAGAGAGGCTGCTTCACATGAAGCACCCACAAAAAGAAATCGAGCAACGTTCACACTAGCTTATGGGTTATTCACCAATCAACTTTGAGCTGTTCATTGTGTGTGCATGGAGGTGGTTCTCGATTACATGCATGCATAAAAGACGTTATTTTAAGGCTCTGCTTGGTTTGCAATTAGCTTACAACAAAATTAAATATACTTCGGTAGTATCTTGTTTTGTTCAATCAAACAACCTTTTTTTGGTGCTACAATAAAGCTTATAAATTTCCCATGTGGAACCAATAAAATGGCTGCCGTAACTAGATTAAAATATAACCACGATAAATAACCAACATTGGAACTCTGATGATTAACTAGACCGGATGTTTATTTGTTGAAATATCCTTCATAAAATATGTATACTTTTCTGTGTTGGAAAGTTAACCCAGCACCTCGTCTTTTAACCAAACCAGCACCCACTTCAACTACGATTTTCTGCGTGGTGCTGAAAACTTCCATCTAATTGGCCGAGCCTGGCAGCAACTTTCAATCCTGGGTGCTTATTTTGTTCAGACTCAGTTGCTGCAGTGTCACAGACAAAGCAATTATACTCTATAATTAATTCTATGGGCTTAACTTGCTCGTTAAGTTGGTGCTATTCCAAGTCACCCCTACTGACCAAACGCCTGTTACTAGGAGACTTCCTGTAAGTGGAGCCATAGTATGAAGTTTGTTTCTCTAAATTAACGATTAAATTCTTCTTCTTCTTCTTTTCTGAGAGCAAACTCTTCATTTCTATTTCACGCGGTGGTCTATAGGCTCCCCCGATTAGTTGGCCATGTACTTTTCTTTTAAAAGCGACAGCACATCTGATTCCATATCTGAATTAAATGGTTTGAGTGCTAACTGCTTCGATCGCATGGTTGAAAAGCTCCTTCCAAAGATCCCGTCAAGAATAAACGCCAAGTTATACAAAAAGCAATACCCTTACAGAGGATAAGAACATCTCGAGCCGGCCAGAGAATGTCCTGTAGGTGGCCTGTACGCAGGACATTCTAGATAAAAACAAGGGCCAACCGACAACATTCATCATCCATTGAGGCCTCTTACCTGCAGAGAGGACCAAAGATTGTACGTGCGAACACATTTGGCATGTGGGCATGTGTACACTTTGTGTGCGCCAATGAAAGGTTAAGACTAGACCAACTATTGTTGAGACCCTTTTGATAGAGAGAGGCTAAAAAGGAGCACTCTTTTTCTCCCTACTACATTAGATATGCACTCTTTTCTGTTAATGCCTCCAGATTAATGTTTAAGACGCAGAGGAAGAAACAAACAAATGTAAGAGAAAAGCTACCGTCATCATCAATTTCTCATACGCTGGAGAGAATGCCAATGCAAGAGTAAAACCAGGAAAATAACGGTGCTTTGGTTGTAGAAGGTAGCAATTCATGTTGTCATATCATAATCGTATCATATTGAAGTTAACGTACAACATCATATGAGTCAATACAAATATGATATAATTAAGTAATCATATCAAAAAACTAAGCATGAATACGATTCAATTATTAAACATATAGTACGATATGGTACGTATAAATTATTTAATAAACAAATTATATTAGATTGATACAACACTATTCACTTAATACTTATTTAACACAAAAAAAAACACAACTCAATTAATACGATTCAATTAACATGACAAAAATAACTTTCTCTCTTTCATAATTACATATTAAGTATTATTTATATAAAAAAAATAAATAATAAAACTAAAAATATTACTAAATAAATAGATTCTAATCGTATCATTTTTAGAGTGATGAATCAACTTATAATATAATATAATTATTTTATATTATAATTATGACAATATGGTTAAGTCATGAATCCACTTAAAATAAATCCAAAAATACTTATCTTCTGTCGCATTCGAGTTCTGTTCAAATTCGCCGTGCTAAGAATGTTCGCACCCTCGGACCATTTTGAGCCTTTGTTTTCAGAATCCTATTTGCTAAACTACGTTTTGTCTCCATTACTTCATTGCTACTTTCTGCGTTTAGAACTGCCCTCGTTCGTTATTTCAATGGCACATGATGGCTCACAACAACATTGAAAATATTTTATGTATATATAATTAACACCATTCACATCGGAAAGATATTGCTTTATGTTTAGTTAATACAATATAGTTAACACAGTGAGATTGACTACCCAATAGCTAGCACTGCTATGAGTCCAGTGTCTGCGTACTTACAAGGACAGTGTTACAGAGGTGCACTGAATCACTAAAACCGCGCCAGTATGTGAGCAGGATTCTAGGTAGATAACGTCCAAAAGCAAACCACTAGGCATAATTGAATTGACCCCAATTACTCATCAGACAGACCAAGATCAAGTGAGAAAAATGGAACTGGCCAAGGATGAAGAAGTTAAAGAGGAAGCAGACAATATATAAGGTGTCGGAAGAACCAGATAGTAACGAGGCCTACCAAATCCACTATTTATTATACCAAGTTTGGTTGGGTACTTATATTTGATTAGGTACTTATAAAGTTGAACAACTCCAGACGGTGATATTACTTGATAACACTAGAACAAATTTTCTATCTTGAGGTAAATAACACTTGTACTGTAATTAAAACGAGTGCAAGATCCCTTTGAGATTTTTATGTAACCTCCGAGCTAATTAAGATAGTTATAGTTCAATATTTTAAAATTATATTAAGTTTCATCATCTAATATTTTTAGTTTGTTAAATAAAAAATAAATATTATTTAAAATTTAGTCCAAGTCCATATCTATCTTTGTCTATTTATTTGCTAGGCAAGTTAAATTCGAGGCAAATTTTGTGCTGAATATGTGTTGCTTCTGAACTCCTTGCCAGGTCGGTAGTGCTAGCTGAAAACTAAAATGGCCACCATATGATCTTGTGTGCCGTAGGCCTTATTACCTATGTTTAACCTTAGCACTTTAATTAGATACACCAAAGTTGGGCTACCAACTAACAAGAAGCAGCAAGAAATATTTGCATTGCACTGCCTTTATTTTCTTTTGGACACTCTTCTGTGTAAAATCTATCATTGCTTTTCAAAATGGACGGTCCAGTGATCTCCTAAATTATTTCTTAATATAACTACTATCTCAAGAACTTCTAAACCTTTAACAAATTGAAATATTTTATAGCATAACATTTACCGTTTGTTCGGAAAGATAGATGCATGATGCTCCCTAATGCCGCCTTTGGTGCTCAACGTAACATCCCCTAAACCAAGGAAATGGGAGAGAAGCCAGAAATTAGTGAAAGATTAATTAAGGTACCACCTGTCCAGATGCACCAAAATAGGGCAGCCATACAGTCATTGGAATCCTCTTGGGAGTCTTATAACAAAGCAGAAGAGCCCTGAGAAACCTTTCACCTGTGCAGATGCCTGATGCTGAACCATATGAATGTCGGAATAGACAAAACTCACTGCCTGACTTGTCCCACCAAATCTAGACTAACTGAGACCTGAGCAATCCCAGTGGAAAGCAAGTCCAAGGTCTTTCCTACTAAATAGCGTAGTAATATGAGGTCAAAATTTGGCCAGGATCATCTCTGAGTTGGTGTGTCTACCTGTCGCCTGTCAAACATGAAGATCCTAAAGATCAGGAATGGCTTAAGACTGGATGAACTGTCTGTTGGTGCCTGAACTATTTAGATCCAGTCCCATTCTCAACCATGTGATGTGAGTTCTGCATTACTTTGTCTTTTTTTTATCAATTAAAAGGTATTTCGACTTCATGCTCGAGGTGCATGGAATGGTCTGGCGAGGGAGATAGGTATTATAGATCAGGCACACGGACTGAACTGTTTTGTGGGGCACGTAGGCGAGTGCGCTGTCCTTGGGACACGAGCTAGTTTGCGGCAACTCAAGGGTTGGCCATATCCATAAAGTTTGCCATGGCAAGCCTAATCAAGTGGGCCTACAATAGCAACAATGGCAAAATTAGATCACTACGAAAATTTCTTCACAACAAATGAAACTCCACTCCACGCATCAATGGAGCAAGTCCAGCAGCAAAAATCAACTTGTGTAACCTGTTATGACAAAGAAAAAGCATGAAAAGAAGTATCAAAATTTTTTTGATTAGGAGCCTTCGATGTTCAAATCATGAGAGAGAGACGAAGTTAGTAGGGAGGGACGATAAGAATAATCAAGACTAAACCTTATAGCTTTTAGATTTATTGGAAAGCTAGGGTGTAATAGAGAAGGAAAGTATGGTCTTACTCCTACGGAAATGAGTCGTAGGGACCGTAGATGAGAGAGGTTGTTTTGTCATATCCTATTTTTTTATCAGTAAGCCTTGTATCTAGTGATGAAACCATACGAATTATTTGGATTATAAGTCACAAGTCATATTGAATAGAAAAGAAATGTGTTATGTGCTTCTAACTCAAGTTCACCTATTATTAATTAACTATCACTCGAGTTTTTGGGCCGTATGGTTTCGATCCGCTAATTAGTTAATTGAATCAGTAGGTAGACATTACAATTAGTATCAAAGCCGATTTGAATGTACGAAAAATTGATGGGCATAAGGATAATGGTTGAGTGATGTCACAAGGAAAGATTGTAATATCCAAAAAGGATAGGAAGGGAAAGATTGTAATACCTAAAAATAGTCTCACATCGGATAGGAAGAGAAAGATTGTAATACCCTGAGAAAGATCGTAATAGTTTCACATCGAATAGGAAGGAAAAGATTGTAATACCCCAAAGAAGATCGTAACATCAAAAAAATAGTTCTAAAGGGAGAGATTGGGGGTATTGTAATACCCCACACATCCGATAGGAAAGAAATGTGTGAAGCTTGGAGTGTTAGGGATTGCATGGGAGATCATTACCGGTGGTATTAATGCGGGATTGCATGGGAGATCATTCCTAGTGATATTAATGCTGATCAAGCTATTACGTTTTATCTCATTGAAGGTTAAAAAATTTTACCTTATTAAGAACTAATTTTTTCAGATCTCGAAAGAATTTTTGCCGGTCATCTAATTCCTATCGCATTGCAATGCTACCTTGATTAGGATGCACCTGTGAAATTCGTGGCTTCAATACTTGTGCCAGCGTTATTGGGTATTGGGCGATTCCATCGCACCAATGTCATAAATTATTTTCAAAGCCATCATCTCAGAGGATTGGCGCGCTCGCTTGTGCCTGCCAGGACGGGTTCCTCAACTTTAAGCCGGTCAACCGTCAAATCGGTACGTGCAAGCAATTGACGGCACGCGTTTACACAATGGAGGCTAATTATTTAACGGAAACACTTGCAGAGAAACGGAGGTAGCTCTCCTTTCATTGTGTGCGTGACTGAACGAAAACATAACATTCCTCGTTAGCTTCCAAAAGCTACCATCGTTATCTAGTTACTGATCCCAAAATTTATTGCTAACCACTGGCGTTCAAAATTATAAAGTACGGACTATGAAAATGAGAGATCTGTAGAAAACCAGTGACTTTCTACAGAAGACTCTCCGACGCTCAGCTCAGAGAGCTCTTCTCTGGTTTCTGTATTCTAAGGCATGTTATATAGTTATGAACAGCCTACTTGATTTCATCTATTTGATGAAGATGGCTAAAGATCCAAAATTAAGTGAAGTAATCTATGCCTTTAGCACTAGTTTTTTTTTTTTTCTTTTTTTTTTCTTTTTCTCGGATGGAACTGCCTCTCTGAGGCCATAATACTCATCACGTGTTGTTCATTGCATGGACGTCAATCTTTTACCACATCACCAACTCTTATGAAGGGTTTAGAGAAAGAGGTTGAATAAGTGCTGCTAAGACCAGGATCTCTATCTAAGAGTCAAATTAGTTATCCATCAAAGCTGTTTCTACAACAAGGAATGTGGAACATGCATGAACAAAGAATATTTTCTTAGTTGGAGAAGAAAGAGATTTTGCTCAATGCTATGCTTAATGTCCTCTAGATTTCCTCGGTTTAAGGGTTGCACATTTACTTGTTTGTAAGTTGGATGACTAAAGGGCAGAACACTGAAGGAGGGTATCTTTCTTCTTCTTCTTCTTCTTCTTCTTCTTTAATTGAACCACAGCAGCAGTTTCAGTAGCCCTAATTGCCTATCGCTTGATCAGCTCTTGTTAAGCACGGGTCTCACCTTGATCATAAAACTTTTGAGAGGGGCGAAAGAGTACATACATGCTGATTCACATCAAATGGTTCTCACCTTATGGTTTCATTAGTAGTCAGAAACCAATTTCACACTAAATGCCGATCCATATTGGAGCCATCTGCATTGCCAAACTTCTTCCAAGCAGTCATCAGGTTTTCGTTTAAGAAATCTAGGCGACTACCAAAATTCAAAACCTAGCATGTTCTCAGAGGATTCCTAGATTGTTACCCACCCCAGATCTATTACACTCTTCCACCCCACAGGTTATAATGCTATAATTCTCCGTGGTCCCAGCAACCCCCTAAATCTCCTCTTCCTGCGTAAAACCACGCAAGAACAAAGAGGCTTTGAAAAACTCTCGAGTCTCGTTACGATAGAAGAAATCCACTACCGACTTCACTCACGTCAGCGCCAGCAAAGAACCCCCATGTGAAGAGAATAATAACGCAGACGCGGTCATTCTCTTCCACCCCTTCTTATTTCTGGGGTCCACTGTCAATTAGAGCAGTAGGTTTTCATCTCCTCTTTCCCACACCAAGATTCGTCCCTCTCCCCTTCTGGCCTTTTCCGGGCTTTCCCTCTTCCAGGAAGTGTAGATGCTAAAAAAAAAATAAACCAGGGTGGGAGCGTACTTAATCGTCCCTCTGTTTGTATCCTCGTTTCAGGTTAAAAATTTATGGCGGGCTGGGTCCTGATGATGAGCTGTGCTCTTATTTTATGCCTCCTCCCTCTTGCTTGGTCTCTCTCCCATCGCAAGCCACCAGCATAATTTTTTTCCCATCTTCTCTCGAAATTGTCCTAATTTTCGTTGTACGACGCTCCTCTATTTGGTGAACTCACTCTCCTCTCCAAACAGCACCACCTTTCCTCATCTTGGCCCTCCCGTTCCTCCTCTTTTCACCTGTTTCCTCTTTCTCTCCTACTCTTAGTCTCCTCTCCATCGAGGCATGCTTTGCTACAAGGCTCCAACATGAGCTCCTCAAGCAGCAGTCTCCATTCCAGATGGAGACGTACCGTCTCTCATGTTACTCTTGTGCTTTGTTGTCTTCTACTCCTGGCTTGTCAAATACTTGGTCTTAACTCGGATGGAGTCTTGCTGCTCTCTTTCAAGCACTCCATCCTTAGCGACCCCCTCTCGGTTCTCTGTGACTGGAACTGCGACGACGCCACTCCCTGCTCGTGGAATGGGGTCATGTGCATGGGCTTCCCCTCCGCTAATGCCACTAGATCCAACTGGAACGCTAGTGGTCGTGCCGACTTCAGGACACCAGCTGCTTCTAGAGTGATCGGATTGGTCCTCCCCAATGCCCAACTGCTTGGCTCCATCCCCGCCGACCTCGCCCTCGTCGAGCACCTCCGCTACCTCGACCTCTCCGGCAACCTCCTCAACGGCACCATCCCCGCCACCCTCTTCAACGCTTCCGACCTCCGCGTCCTCTCGCTTTCCAACAACGAGATCTCCGGCGAGCTGTCCGAGCTTGTCGGCGAGTTGAAAAACCTCCAGTCCCTCAACCTTTCCGACAACGCCTTGGTTGGCAGAGTTCCGAGCAATCTGACCCTGCTTCCCAACCTCACCACGGTCTCTCTCGCCCACAATTACCTCTCCGGCGAACTCCCCGGCGGAGGTTTCGAGCAGCTCGAGGTCCTCGATCTGAGCTCCAATCTCGTAAATGGATCCCTGCCGCGGACTCTCGGTGTAAAAAGCCTCCGGTACTTGAACCTGTCCACCAACCGGCTCGCAGGCGGGATCCCGCCGGAACTAGCATCAAAAATTCCGTCCAATGCCTTGGTCGATCTCTCCTTTAATAATCTCACCGGAGAGATTCCGCAGTCTGGAGCTTTTTTCGCACAGAGGCCGATGGCCTTCGACGGAAACCCGGATCTCTGCGGAAAGCCACTGAAGAACACATGCACGATCCCTTCCAGCCTCTCCAATTCTCCCCCTAATATCTCCACCGCCAATCCGCCGGCACCGAAGTCTCCTCCGGCCTTCGCGGCGATACCCAAGAACCCGGGTGGGAATTCGCCGCCAGGGTCGGCAGCAAGCGGAGGACAGGGGAGCCTTAGGCCAGCAGCAGTCGTGGCGATCGCCGTGGGAGACCTCGCGGGGATTGCGCTTCTGTTTATAGCGTTTTTGTACGTGTATCAGGTAAAGAAGAAGAAGAAGAAGAAGAGAGACCTCCAGCAGCAGCAGAAGAAAGGAGACAGAGGGATAGAGCTGAAGAGTATGGAGAGAGGAAGGGGGGAAAGGCCGCCATCAGCGTCCCCGGAACCCAGAGGATCATGTAGCTTCTCGCGGTGTTTAAGAAAGAAGCATGGGGACATCGACGACATGGAAGGGGCCTCGGAAACCTCGGCCTCCTCTGAAACGGAAGCAGAAGAGGAAGAGCCACCCAAGAGAGGAAAGGAGGAAAGGGACGGAAAAACCCAAGCGCAGCAGAGGCAGGAGGGAGCTATTCTAGTCACAGTTGATGGAGAGGCCGAGCTGGAGCTGGAGAGTTTGCTGAAGGCCTCGGCTTATATACTGGGAGCCACTGGATCCAGCATCGTCTACAAGGCAGTGCTCGCCGACGGGACCACCTTGGCCGTTCGCCGGATTGGGGAGAGCAGCAGCATCGACAAGTTCAAGGATTTCGATGCCCAAGTCCGTAGCATCGCCAAACTCCGCCACCCCAATCTCCTCCGCATCCGGGGATTCTACTGGGGTGCTGACGAGAAGCTCCTCATCCACGACTACGCCCCCAATGGCAGCCTCGCCAACATCTCTTTTCGCAGTAATATCTCTATCTATAGAACCCTCTCTCTTTGTGATAATTGGATTCGTCGAATTGCTAGTGAGCATAGAGTGACTTTTTGCAGAGAAGCTGGGCTCGTCGCCGTTTCACCTGAACTGGGAGGCCCGGCTGAGGATAGCGAGGGGCGTGGCGAGGGGACTCGCACACCTCCATGAGAAGAAGTGCGTCCATGGCAATGTCAAACCAAGCAACATTCTTTTGGGCGCCGATATGGAGCCGGCGATTGGAGATTTCGGGCTGGAGCGGCTCGTGTCCGGCGACGGCAGCTACAAACCAGGCACATCAGCCAGGCTCTTTGGAAGCAAACGGTCGGTGCTGTCCACACGCAGCCTACCGGACTTGTCGTCCACCCCCGGAGCCAGCCCCTGCGGCTCCTCCTCCATTTCAGCATTGGCTCCTCCTCCGTATCAGGCGCCGGAGTCGCTAAAGAATCTGAAGCCCAACGCCAAATGGGACGTCTACTCTTTTGGGATGGTGTTGCTGGAGTTGATCGCCGGGAGGGTGTTTTCAGAGGTGGAGCTCTGCCAGTGGAATGCAGGGTTTGTGGTGGAGGAAAGGAATAGAATTCTGAGGATGGCCGACCCGGCGCTGAGAGGCGAGGTGGAAGGCAAGGAAGAAGCTTTGCTGAGCTGCTTCGGTTTGGGCTTTGCATGTTGTTCCTCTACTCCTCAGAGGAGGCCTTCAATGAAGGATACAGTCCAAGCGTTGGAAAAGATAGCAGCCACCACCACCTCGTCTTCTTAATCTTCCTGATAACGGTGGTAGGCATCTGCGTTTCGATAGCCGTTGGTGTTCAACGGTGGAATTAACTAACTGAGTGCTGTCATTAACCTGTCATTGTAGCTCTGAAACTGACTTGCTTTGTGTTTCTTTTGTGATGTGTACTCAAGTGTTTGAGGGATCTCCCCCTTTTTTTTTTTTTTGCTGCTGTGGATCACCAGCCTGCCAATTTTGCTGCTGATGGTGGGTGCTGATCGTGAGTGCTGCCGTCGCTTTTTTTTTTTCGTTCAGAAAGAAGGCGCTAAGCTAAGGGGAAACGTTTCTTTATTTCGCTTTTGATAACCATAGAAGGCTACGACTGCTGTTTGAAGAAATTGAGAAGGAAAATGAATCCATTCCCTTATTGGTAATTTTGTAATAAATAAAAAAATATTCCATTTCCTTATATTTTAAATAAAAAAAAAAGTAATTTTAAATATAACTCTTCAACGTAACTTAAACTCAATAAGAAATTCACGAATTTAAAACAAAATAGAGTTTATTTGTTAAACATAATTACTAAACTTGTTAATTTACTAATTTAAACTTGACTCATAATTAATATAATTATTAAATAAATCAACTCAATTCATATGACTTATAAATCTAGACATAACCTATTAGTTCTGTTTAACTTATATTAGAAAATTACTTATATATTTTTATTTAATATATAAAATAAATAAAATAGAAAAGAAAAAAAAAAAGATGAAGGACGTTTATGTAATGATATTATATTTATTTATTTATTTCTTTCTTTTTTGAATGAAAAGACTTTTATTTGGGCTTTAGCGATGATTATAAATATATAATAATTTTATGATCGAATTATTGTTAGATAGGCCGTATGAATTGCATAGATTAAATCGTATAAAATTTGATTTCAAATTATATAAATTAAAAATAGATAATACATTCATATCAATCCTAATATAATTTATTTATTAAATGAATCATCATCATATAACTCATATAGTATAAAATATTTGAGTTTCTAATATAATTAATAAATATATCGTGGCGAGATTGATATATTTATTTTTATACTTTTAGTTTGAGCCGTTGTGTTTGATACGGCTCATTTACGATCCAATGTCACGGTTTGCCCCATTCTGCTTTCAAAGGCATGATAGCCAATGGCCATGCCATAGAGATCACGGTTGAGGTACCGAATATTCCTCAAAACAAAGAAGCAGTGCAATCTCCTCGAGTACATTTTTTCTTTTCACTCAGAGAATGATTCAGAGTGGAATTCCGTCTATTGAGTGGAAAGCACCAAACACATTCTCTGATGCTAAATCTATTTTGCAGCGGATTAGGTATTTAGGTTGCTCCAGCTCTCTCAGCTTCCGTTGTGAAAAGGCTTGGTTGGGCAAGCAAATGGTTGAAGTTTTTTTTGGATCAGGGGAACGTCTATTGGCGGGGAGACGGAGCAATTCAGCTGGCGGCCGGCCCTTCGGTGCACGTGCTAATGTTTGCGAAACCAAACGGTTCAGTTCAGTCCAACATCCATCACATCTTCAAGAGCGGACGAAAGCCGAACTGCTCCCATGTGAGGCAAATTCATCGGTTTCCGCTACTTCGGGCCGTCTCTTGTAGGGCAACCCAAACGCCCGTACTGTGACTGCGAGCACTTGCTGCATTTCTGTCCCTAAACAATGCCTCCTGGCAGATCATTTGTTCTCGATCGAGGGATGCTGCTGCTTTAAAGGTACAGCTTGCACGTCAGCCAGTGAGGGTCGGTCCAGCCTAGCCAAACCGGCTCGCGGAGAAAACTAGAGATCATGGTGACCAACTTTGGCTCGTTGGAACTGTCCTAAACTTTAGTGGACCTACAGTAGATTTTTCCCCCTTTTTTTTTCCCCGTCCCGTGTCGGCGAGCGCACCGTCGAGCTGGTTCGCTTTCATATGAAACATGATGGACTTCACGAACTGCATGGGCCATGCACACCAACCAAGCAGGTATTTAGATGTCTGAGATTGTGCCAGCAAGGAGGTTGCCAACCGCGAGGGTTGTCGCCATACTATAAGCTAGACTCGGGCCAGTGTAGTCCGGGCCAAGATCTAGCTCGAATCATTTTAGCAGCAGGTTTTATCCAAGTTCATATTTAAAATGTCAAGCCTTTAAAGCAAGTAGATGAGTTAGGTGGATTGAGATAGGTTAGAAGTGATGTTATTCTAGCAAATCCAAGCTCCTGCTCAGCCCGTAAGAATATGATGTTGAGGCTGGGTGATGAGTGCTTCCATTAGAAAAGGATTAGACTGGTCCCAGCCCATTACCTTCCCTAACCCAGACTTGTAACAGCTTAGAATTCAAGGAGGTCTACATGGTAGAGAATTCAAATTCAAGCTATTTAATTGCATTACCAGTCTGGACTACACAGGCAGGAAACACCCAAAATTTCACTAATCAAAAGAAGAAGACAAGGGAGTGATTTTAGAATTATTTGAGGCATCATGTATGTGTGTGTAGAGAGAGAGAGAGAGAGAGAGTAGTTGGAAAATATTTGATGCGTAAGAAAACTTTGTTTGGTGATCTGTCCGAGGATGCTAAGGGTAACACCAAACGCTACTCCTGGTAGTTGGATTTACACTCAAACTGAGTCTACGTCAGCATAAAGACCTTAACTAAAGAAGTTTGGATCTGCTTCTTTAAAACAGTGTTTCAATAGAGGACGCTTTTAATTTTTATATATTATTGGAAATTAAATATTTTTTATATTTAACAGTGTGTATTTTCAAATCATTTTATTTTTTAAAAAAGATAAATAGTCTTCTTTAAGTGAACTAATAAGACAAGCCGTTAGATATAAAAATTGTGATGCAGAGGACCGAAGCGAAGCCTTTAACAGTGCTATCTTGACCTCTATAACAGTGATGACAACTGTAAATTCACCCAAATTTTCTTAAATGGGCTTATTTTAAGTCTTGGTTTGAATCAAGGAAGAAAACTCATTTTGAGATCTGCAGCTATCCTCTAAAGAAAACTCAAGAGTTCATACATATAGAGTCATATAATAACTAACCAAACTTTAACTCAAGAGTTCATACATATAGAGTCATATAATAACTAACCAAACTTTATTAACTCTCTAAGGTCCTATTTGGTGCAGTAGTTAGGAAACAGGTTATCTCACGTAGATGATAAGAAATAATTTTTATTAGTCCTTCTAACAATTATCTCAAACAAAGCCTAAACTGATCATCACTTCAAGCAATTGTTCTTAGATCTTTAAAACCTCATGGAGACCAAGAAAAACCAGCCATCACAACTAATTGAAGCTGTATACAGCCTGCTGCAGCCATATCTAAAAACTTGTGACAATTAGTTCGTACTAAAATTGTCTGATCTAATACAAATCTAGCAATTTAATACAGAACAAACTGGTTCAAGAAAACACTGTAAAACAACTACAAATTTAATTAAATAAGCAACGACATTTAATTAAATAAGCAACGACATTAAAAAAGTAGATTTAAAAAACCAACTCGAAGTCCTGCCATATCACTGATGTCTCAAATAAATGAAACCGAGTATCACCATCATTAGGCATAGAACAGCATTTGCAGCATTGGCTGGTTGACCACTTGGATGAGTTGGAGAACTTGCTGGTGCTGCAACTGGTGCCGTCTCAGAGATGTTGGCAACCGGAGGCAGTGGTGGGTCCACAATATCACCAGCATCAAGAGCAGGTGCAGGGGCTTGGGCTGGAGGAATTAGTTCTGGTTGAGCCTCTTTGAGCAGGGAACCAGGCTCCACAGGTAAGATTGAGAATGGCAAATTGGTTTCCACATCAGAGCAAGGGCTCCCTGCAAAATAATCAGTTTAGTTTGTCACTGGGTGTAATTTGAAGTACCATAACCTTCCAACCACTCAGTTAAGCCTAATAGAAATAGATCCAGCCATCTTTTTTGTCATAAACAAATTACAAACCAAAAGGATATGAAGGGTGTCAAGGAAAATTTACAGCCTATCCTAAATATCTTCATTGTTATGACACCAGTAGCATCATCAACTAACAGTAGCCGTATAGGAAGAGTTTTGCTGATGAATGGACAAATTGGGGCATATGCATCTGAAGATTCTGACCAACTACGGTTGCAAGAATAGGAACATGAACAAGAACAGGAGAAGCTTTCGGTATGAGAGCGTGGAAGCAGCAGTTGAAATAATGGGAAGGTGGATTATTATAACAGGCACTTACAGAAGATAAAGTTGATCTTGATAAAGCAATCCTATGAATGTTACTGTAGTTGCACAAAGCAAGAGAAGATTAGGAAGAGATTACAAAGCAATTAATATTGAGTATTGAGAAAGTACCCTCAAAAAGTGTTACTTGATGATAAATGAATAATTGATTTTCATAATTCAAGCATTATTACTCAAATGTGAATTGGGTGATGCATCCCCTCCTCTCCTTGGAGGAGGTTCAAGCATAAAAGTGGTTGATTAAGAAAAACAATAATGGTCAAAAGACTGGAAATTTCTGTCAGCAAGAACATGGATGGAGTTCTGGAGCTGGAGCAGTATTTTGAGCAAAGATTCTGAAGTTCAGCTACTGATTTTCTCTCGAAAGTGTAGCAGCAAGAGAATGCATATAATCATTAGAATCAGATTACAAACATAAAGTAGCAACTTACATGCTTTATTAATCATCATGGATCGTGACCTCAGAGGAGACCAAATTGGATCGAATTAAGAAAAAAGTTTCTTAGCACTGAAATAATGATTAATAAATTTTAAGTGGTCAAAAATTAATCATAATGATAAACACTAAGTAATGACTTCTTAAGTACCTGTAAACAACCATAAAATCTACAGGCAAAATTAAAATACTCTAGAAAGCTTGTCTCTATGTGTTCATGCTCTAGTATAATTATGAAAATAAATGTGCCTTGTTTTTTCAGATACTTACTGAAGTATGCTCTAGCAGTTGCAGGAAATTCTGTTACTATCCCATCAACCCCGAGCCCTGCAGCATAAGTAGCAATTTCCACCATTGGATCTGACAAGCAATCAAATGGTATCGTCACAAACTCATTCCTCAACCCTAAGACATAGACAGAGAGGTTCGCTGCATGCATCTCATCCGTCACCGCAGTAAAAGCAGTAAGGAATGAGTTTGAACTAGCGATAAGGGAAGTTTTGGCTATGGTAACTGCATCTGCAAACTGCTTGATCTCATCCACTGCTTGTTTTGGAGCATCACTAATGGTCTCATCCACTTTGAAAACTCGCTTGTAGCTGGAATTGTTCTTGAACATGGAGAGGACTGAAGTGTCATCAGACTGGATGAGAACCTTCTGAGTGATTTGCTTGTCATAGCTGGCATTTATCAAGGCACTGGAGACTGCATTAATTATGTCAAGTCCCTTCTTGGAAGCAAGGTATGGAGCATTCTGTATACATCATGATTGGCTTGTAAGATGATTTAGATCAGTAAATTTAGGCACTGCGTAGTAGATAATCAGATGTGTCAATATAGTAGATAATCAGTTGCTTTACTTGACTTCTTTTGTTCCTAGGTATATAAATTTCATTACTATTTGGCCTGGTAATATGGTCCACTAGACAGGACCCTCAAGGTTACTAAGTTCCTTTGCATATAAAGAATAAATTAATTTTGATATTTCAAAATTCCTGTTGAACTATAGATAATATTCAATTTGAAATATGCTACATTTAAGACAGTTATTCAGATTGCAGAGGCTATAAGCAAATTTTTATCATGGATATGACAAAAAACAAGAAATTATATTTATTACTTCCATCATGATATGATCCCACTGAACAACAGCTTTGACCAGATCCCTCAGACCTTCACTGTCCCATAACTTGAACTGGTTTTAAAAGATCAACTTGATTCATTTTCTCTCATCTTCAGCTCTTATGCATCAAAGTGCTCCCAATTTTTTTGAAATAAATTGGACAAGTAAATAAGGCAGCCCATTACATCAAGTTTAAACAGTACAAGGCTAACAAAATGATTTTATTTTGAAATAATTTTGCAAAGGAACAAATTACTCTATTCTATTTTCAATATACTGACAGTCCAATTTGTAGAGAGTGCTCAGAGAAATTACTAACATATGGACTATAGAGAATGTAGACTTACCTCAATGTTGATTAGGATCCCAGAGATAGTGCTGTTCTTTGCAAAGTTCAAGAATTGGGTAAGTGTCATGAATTTGCCCTGATTTTTTGCAGCTGGATTCCTCAACAAGTTAGCACTAGAAAGGGGATTTGCAAGCACAGCTGCCAGAAACAAAAAATGGGCCCAAAGATTAATGAGGTAGAACAATACCATTATACCACTACAAATTTCACAAGATGATTCTTACAGAACCTAATCAATAAATGGTTCTCTTGATTATCATGATCACAGAATATGGGCCATGAATGAACCATATCCTCTCAAATCACAATAACAGATGCACAAAAAACCAGTTTACCTACAAATAGAAGATGAATTCTATCAGAATCAGGTATCACCAAACATTTTACCTTTGATTAACGAAAAAATAAAAGAATGTTACCATTCCTAAACAGATAGGAATTGTTTTGGTTCTGCTGTTCAGCTCAATGGGTAAACCAGAGATGAATCCAGTACCCTACATAAAATCATGTCTTTGTACATCTTTGTCCAAGACTTTTCACAAAAATAGGAAAACTATCTTTTAGCAGTCAATCCCAGCAGCATGACAAAGCCCAGTAGGCATGTATATCATTATTGCAAACTGATTAATTCTTGAAATGCTTATAGGAATTTTTTTAATGTTTCTATGCATAACAAGCTTTGCATAAATTAAGATAATTTCCTAGTTGATAGAGAGGTTTGACTCATTAAATCAACAACACCCCTCCTTAGAGTAAATATATATTCCAAAAATATGGACTGATTACTCCTTGAGGACCAACTTGGACATCTTAATTTATTGAGCTAAACAATGGACTTCTCAGAAATATATGGAAGTGGAGATATTCCTAACAAGGAGAAGAAGAAGAGGAAAATGATTTGTTTAAGTCTAAAATAATGAAAACCCTCATCTGCTGGATTAATTAAATTCTTGCTTTCTAGGCATTGCCTATTGAGAATATTTTACCTTGATGGATAAATTAACAGCTGTCCACAGCAAAGCAAGGTCATTTATGATCACAAAGCTACGCATCACGCAACACAAGTAGGCTTTTCATTTGTTTGTTTCATATTTATCACTGTATTCTCAGATTCAGGTGATAATCTATGTCAGTTTCCATCAAGGCTAGCATTAAGGCAAAAGGATGAAATCCTTACGCTTCAAACTTTCAATCTCGCTCCATGTGAGATCAAATGAAAAGATTCCATTGTTCTTTTGTATCTCAGGCACCGCAGCTGATCGGGACATGAATGAAGCCATTGCTGTTGTGTCACCCATAAGATCTGCTGAATCCAAGCAGAACGCCACTCCATCTTTCGACATCTGAACAGAACAATCAATCATGTCGGCTCCATCTTTTACTGCTTGCTGATAAGCAAGATCGGTGCATCCAGCGAAGACTCCACTTGCACCATTGCGTGTTATGATTAGTGGTGTCTCTGCATCCATAGCCAGTATATGTGTTAGAATTTATAACCCACCAAAAGAACATTGAGAACACCACAACAATAGCCTAGGAAAAGGATGTTAAGCTCACTTTTCTTAGCAGCAACATTATCCTTGTTATGTGCCAAGCAAGCTGCATCAAACAAAAAAAAAAACAATGAAAAGAGTGGACAAGAGGTGCAACGTAAAATCCTCATTTGATGCAACAACATAGGTAGGAATACCTTTGCCACCAAGTCTAGTGACTTAAAAAAAAAAAAATTCCATAACATTATAAAAAAGAGACATGCAAGTATCATCCAAAATTGATGAAGTTGATGATGTCGAATACTTAAAAAGCAGTTTGTGTAGGCATGCACACTTCAACAGCAGTATTTCTCCATGGTATTGATAGCATATAATCTTATCTTTGGATGAGTATTGAAAGCTATTGAAAGAGCAGAAAGAACACTTACCTATAGCTTCAGAAGCTGTGGAAGGAAAGTCTGTGAACACACCATCGACAGAGAAGTTTGAGTTATCAATAAACTTCAAGTACTCGGCTGTAGGATCAAAGTTGTAATCGTAGCTTACAGGCTGGTCATTTGCAAAATTATATGCATACACTTCTAGGCCCAGATTGTGAGCATCTGTTACAAGAGTAGTACAGGGCTCTAGATATTTATCTTTATTAACAGGCCATATGTAGCTTTTAGGAACTAGAATTCCAGAAGCAAATGATTTGATTGTTGAAAGATTTTTTAAGATTGAGCTGTATGTTTGATTAGTAGAGGGTTCTACTGCATCCACATCTAGAAACCCGAAGATGAGCTTTGTCTTGGCTTTTCTGAACTTTCCATTGAGACTCTTTAAGAAACCAATTTCTGGAGAAGAGATGTAATCAAAGACCACTTCTTTTGATGCTGTTAATATGAATTCTGCTGGGTCTAATTTGTGTTCCTTATAGAACATGTCATACTGCAACAAAAGTAAGAGTAAACATCAGTTCAGTACTGATATGCATGGCATATCAGATATCTAGGTAACTAAGACTCAGCTTGGTAACAACAGAATAAGGCATAATGAAGAATCTCCTTTTATGAACTCTGACTCATGAAGCCACGCCTACGCCTAGATATTATAAATTTGCTGCATTCTAAATAAAATTTACTAATATAATATCACAGAGAGAGAGAGAGAGAGAGAGAGAGAGAGAGAGAGAGAGAGAGAGAGAGATTCCAGACCCAAGTAGCCAGTAGTTTTCTGGAATAAGTAACTAGGCATATCTGATATTTTCTTTGTTTTGTGCACACAGGCCCAAAAATAGGCTAACATATTCTACCAGAAGGGTTCAAATATGACTGGCATTTAATCACCAAACGTATGCAGAGGCATTAACTGGAAGAAAAAAGGAATTTTATTTATATTAAAAAAAATGATAATCAATGGCACAAAAAAGCTTACCTGCACGTTCAACCAAAACCGAGATGGGTGAAACCCTCTGACGTCTTGAACCATGGATAGTGGCAGGTTGCCATCAAATATACTTGGCCGAGAGAAGATACTTTGGATCGCTTTGGGATGATGAGAGTAGCATAACAATGACGTAATAGTCAGTCTACAATTCAAATTTCATATAAATATCAAGTGACAAATTTGGTTACTCTATGAATTACAAAGAAGTTCATAGCTGATTTCTGAGATCCTACTACAAATTTCTAGAATCGTGTTCTAAATATTAACCCTCTAGACAAATTATATTTCAAATTGATGAACAAGAACACCACCCTCCGTGCAAGATGACTATTCTCATAGATTCCATAATTTTTAGTTGACAAAAAGATATTTAACAAAGGTGATGGGTGAGCTAACTTTTTACACAAAAAGTACAAAGAAAATGTATACATATCCTCAAACCTGTTTCCTAGCACATTTTCACATGCGTATTGTATACGTAAGCTGCATCTGTAACACCTAACAAGCATTAGAGCCAATTTCTCCATTTGAGCTTGTGATATATCCAGAGTGTAGGACCACTTCCAGAACCTACTTTCTTGGTAGAATACATGAACAACAGAAACCAAGTGATAAACCATAGTTTCAGAAAGACCAATTTCCATTAGTTCAATAGTTGTATTTTTCTCAAGTTGATGAATTCACATTACTAATATTCTTTTTTACCTTTAGAAAATGAGCATGATGTGCTGATTAATTACTAAAAGTATTATGCATCTTAAGGGAGAATACTGTAGTCTGTTTTCTATTATTAATCAACAGGCTAATAGAAATGCTGACAAGTTTCCTGTTGGAAGTAAAGAACTACTATGTACTTACTTGTGACATTGCTGAGTAACTCATCCAAAGTAAAATCCACTGAAAACCATCCATGAAGAGACTGTCCATTCACAGAGTAAGTCGCATCTCTCTTTGGAAATGTAGTTGATATGGTTGTCGAATTATCGAGTTTCAGATCTGAACGGCAAATTCCAGCCCCATCTTTGGTCAATTGCAGATCACATAACAGAACAGTTTCTTTCAAGCTTGTTGCCAATGCAAACTGGTATGCAAATTGGCTGGACTCAGGAAAGACCCCTGAATAGCCACCACGTGCTATGACCAATGGAGCATTACCTGCACACAGATGTGACAAAAATATTTTATTAACATATTAAGATAACAGATCCCATATTCCTGATCTATGAGTTAATGTATCGATATTATATTTTCATCCTATATATGGTTAAAATACATGATTTTTTTAATTTTAATTTCAATTTTAACCTTCATTACAGGTCAAAAGGACTGACATGATCAAAAGTTACATATTATAGTGGCTGTTAAAGATAAAAAGAAAAACATCGTGTTTTTCTCAGAAATCATTAGTATTAACAAACATGATACAATTATGTTATAGTAACAATTTTTTTCCTATTAGACCGCTACTTGAAGGTAATCTGTGATACTTAAAATTTAGTCCTACATTAGATGGAAAAGAAATGGAAGAGAAATGGATCATGTGCTTATAACTCAAGTCCACTTGCTATCCATTAACTTCCACTTGAGTTTTTGAGTCACATGGTTTCAACCGGTTTCGGCCTGTTAACAAAGTTAATCGGACTAACAGGTGGGCTTGGGACGTTACAAATGGTATCAGAACCGACCCGAATGTGCGAAAGTTGATGAACATGAGAAAAGAGATATCCATGGGGCGGTGGTAGAGTTCCGCTATGGCATGGAGCCATCCTTGCAGCACCAATGATCCGACTCGGGTAGATTATGGCTAGCTTATAGCGTACACAAATTTAGTCCCACATTGGATGTGAGAGAAATGTTCTATGTGCTTATAACTCAAGTTTACTTGCTACCCATTAACTTTCACTTGAGTTTTTGCAAGTCCCACATTGGATGTGAGAGAAATGTCCTATGTGCTTATAACTCAAGTCTACTTGCTACCCATTAACTTTCACTTGAGTTTTTGGGCCACATGGTTTCGGCCTACTAACGAAGTTAATTGAGCCAGCGGGTAAGCGAAGCATTACAAATGGTATCAGGTGGGCTTGGAGCGTTACAAATGGTATCATGAGGTTGAGCCACCCTTGCAGGGATAGATTCTGGCTAGCTTGTGGCGTGCGACGTCCTATTATAATGTGGGAAGATTGTGTCCTATTATAAGGTGGGAAGATTGTGATAGATTCTGGCTAGCTTGTGACGTCTTCTGGCTACCTATTATAAGGTGGAAAGATTATGATAGATTCTGGCTAACTTGTGATGTCTGCTAGCTTGTGACGTCTTCTGGCTAGCTTGTGGCGTGCGACATCCTATTATAAGGTGAAAAGATTGTGATATCCCAAATTTAATTTAGTTCCATATTGGATGAAAGAGAAATGGGAGATAATCCCACATTGAATGGAAGAGAAATCATGTGCTTATAACTCAAGTCTACTTGCTACTACCCATTAACTTCCACTCGAGTTTGAGTTTAGTTTGGGTTTTCGGGCCATGTGGTTTCGGTCCGCTAGAAGTTAATTGGGCTAGCGGGTGGACTTAAAACGTTACATAATCCCCTCTATCTGAAACAGCCTCAACAAACATGTTACAGGTTGGATGGCATAGGTCCTACATTCTCCAACCAAAACCCATCACAATTCACCCTTTATTTCGTCCCCTTTAACAACTCCTTTTTTTTTTTTTTTTTTCTTCTTCGAAGGAGATCTAGCAACATTATCACGCGATAAGGTAAAACCTTATTTATCTGTTTACAATTATGCTTCGAATTTTAAAAGTTGAGACATGGTATTTTCTGTGACACCAGCCATTGATCATTCAGTAAGACATGAAAGTAAAGCCTTGCAAATTCTATATCAAACTAATAGCAGTTGAGACCTTGGGAAAGAGGGAACAACAGACGATATTGATCATATATTACAGAGCACCACCTTGGGAGCTCTGGACTGTAAATCACTAACCTATCCTAATGATGGGATCTTACAGATAGAAATCATGAACAAAATACATTTTCTTCATAAAATTATAATAAAAATTTTTAAAAAATTTCGAAAAAAGAAAACAATCCAATAAAATCAAATAAAAGCCATCACAATACCTCTCAGCGTCTTCCATTTTGCCGCCCACTGTGCAGCAGCCTCTGGCTGATTCCCAGCTGCAGCAACTCCATGCAGCAGAAAGAAAACCAGAAACAGATGCCGCATCATTATCCACCGATCCCTACGTACGAGGAATCCTATCATTCATGCAATAAAAATCCCATTCATCAAGTATCAAAAAAAATATCGAAGTAAATTCCTAAATTTATAAAATATAAGACAAATGGGACAATCTTATTGCTTTCTCCTCCATATCTCGAATCTCACTCATCAAATTAAAGTAAAAGAAAAGAAAAGAAAAGAAAAGAGAATTGCTGCGTTGGTTTTATTGCATGAAAAACGAACCTCGAAAACTTTGCATGGATCCCACCAAAGAGCAAGGTTTCCTGACTCCACTCCTCTCCTCTCTATTGCGAGGGAAGGGGAGGAAACCAACGATAGCACGAGAGATGTGAAGGGCGAGACGGCGAGCTGCTTCTTTTTATATTTTGGAGGTAACGGCGGGGCCGAAATTTCTCTTCATCTGTCTCCCCTCCCCCCCCTCCCCCCCCCCCTCTTTAATATTACGTTTTATAACGTCCCCGATAAAATCTCCCGGCCTCTCCTTCGTGACGGAGTTGGAGGATACATCTCGTCCGTCCGTCAGCATGATCGCCGCCGTCGCAGTGGTGCACACGTGGCGAGGGGCTCGGAGGGCTCGCCGGGCGGCGGGAGCGGGCAAACAGGCAATTCCGTTTTTAGCTAAGTCTGGAGATTGTTTTAGGAAATTTTCGAACGGATTTTAGGAGGAGAAGAGCGAGGGGGAGCAGAAGAAGAAGAAGGCGGGAGGACGTTTCTCGGCGCAGCCTCGGCTGATTTTATGGAGCTTAAGGAGGTAATTTAATTTGGGGTTTCTCGTAATTAAGGACCATAAATTTTCAGTTGAGCAGCGATATTCCCACGCGCGCTCTTTTCCGCACTCATCTCACCACGTCAGCAGATAACCATCGAGCGAAACGTGGGATCGGATGGAATCCTCGTTAGCGTCGAGCCCTTTTTCTTCCGCACTCCTCTGGTATCTCGCATCAAAGCTCTAACCAGAACCTCGCTCCATTATCAGCGTCGTTCGCCTCGAAGGGAGGAAGCGATAGCAAGGAGGCACCACAAAGTTGAGCAATTTAATTATTTAGTCGGCAAATTTCGCCCACTTCACTGAGCTTTAATTCGCTATTGCCAAGCTAATGCTAAAACTTTAAGAGCGGCTTGAGGAAAAAAATAAAAAAAAAAAAATTATATCTACGGTTAATTTTACTTGGCCTTTTTGCACCTCCTCTTTCAAACTAAAATAATTTATAATTAACCCTCAATCACGTGACCACCGAAGAATAATAATAAAACGGTAAATATCAATTTAATTAAAGTTAATTTAACCAAAACGTTCACTTAAAAAAAAATGATCATATCTATATTTTCTTTCATTAACTTTAATAACAATTTAAGCAGTAATAATGAAATATAAATTAAATATTAATGAAGGGATTAATTGTAACTTTTTTAATTTAGGGGGAGAGTGCAAATGGACATGCAGCAAGGTAAAATGAACACTCATATCTAAGATACCTCGACAACTAGTGGTGGCTCGTACTTCCAGAGCTCGCACCGCTAAGCGAGAAGGAATAACATTGAACAATAGATTTCTCCCTGATTTGCATTTCTTTTTACAGCAATAGAAAGCTATCTCCTTCTATATTCTTAGTTTATTTAATGAATGATAGTGAATAATAGTGAAAAATATCAGTATTTTAGTAGCACTATTTATTAGAACGGCTGCTATACTTGTTATTTAAAAACCACCATGACAGGATAATGACTACATCATAAGAGGCCTTTGAAACTATTACCATAGTTGTTCTGCATACCATCAAATTGCTGTCATGGATCATATTAGCTTTATAATTGTGGTTATCAGAAACCTTGCTTGCAGAAAAATTTTATTTGCCATAAAAACTAAATTCTTAAACCTTGGTTGCTATAGATGAATGATCCATTAAAATATCAACACCAACAGCAAAGGCAAAAGATCCAAACCTTGCGAATTTAAATGCCTTTGATCAAAAAATGAATATAATTAATTTTCAGAACATGATGGGTGGAGTCCTACCACTCCCTCTTTATTATTATTTTTTTTAAAAAAAGAAAGTCAAAAACATTACAACCCCGATATCCTAACATCCCACTCCTACCAAGACGTGATGCATCACCATATCCGTGTTGCCAAGCTCAATCCAGAAGAGGACGTAAAACAAACTCAATATTTCTTTTAAGAAGAGATGAACAGAATATAGTTATCCAAATTTTCCAGAACAAGCATTCATTCAAGGTCAAACCATACATAACATCGCTTTCTATAAGCTTGTTACATCCGGATTGCCGCATAGGAATCCGACATCACAGGCCTGGGATTCCCTTATTTACATCCAGGAAATCTATATAAAATCCTTCAACATTAAAGTAAGATCACTTGGCTGTGGCTGTGGCTGCGGCCGGGATCAAAACATCTTTTATTAACTAGTCTTGCTTTGAAGCTACGGTGGGATCATCTGAACCTTTGGCTGGGATCTCATGAACCACCTCCACCGGCCTCTTCTCTTGCTGTCCTTGCCCCGCCGACGACCGGTAGTCCACGGTCTCCACCGTCTTCGTCTCCTTGACTCCTTCCCCACCCGGCGGAGTTTTGGCGGTGGCGGCGGTGGCGGTGGTAGTGCCCTGTGATAATATATAGAAACCTCAAAACAGAGCAAATTAATAGGTCGAGATATTGAGAAGACTCATGAAGAATAAAGGATTGGATGCGCAAAGCATAACAGCTGCTGCTTGTTTGTTACCTTTGCAGCATTCATTTTGGAGAACAACAACCAGTCTTTTTGTTTGGCGTTGTGAGGATATCGGAAGGAAGAGGTTGACGCCGGGAGGATGGCTTGGGCGAGAGCGAGGGTGCTCGCATAAACGAAGGAACCAGCGGTTGAATGGGTTTTCCCGGATGAAAGGAGCTGACACGTGTTGGGAAACGCAGGTAGTTGATGCTGCAACCGCTGGTTCGTTCAACACGTGTAGGCTACGTGGGTGAGCGTCAGATGATCAACTCTCGAACCTGGCACGTGGAAGACTGGCTTGATCATCTTCTTTTACATATCGTAGCTAAGCATTAAGTGAAGATTATTTACTATATTTTGACAAACAAATCAATTATTCAGCTTATCTAATTATTTTTTCTTTTTCTTTTACGTTGATTCTCTAGAGGACTGTGTCTCGGTTTAAAAAAATTTATCTTTTTTTTCTTTATAGCAGAATCTTGCGATATTGGATTCCACATAATCATCTTCATTATTTAGCATCTTCTATACGAAGAGTTAATTATGTGAACCAGTTATTTCTTTCACTAAAACAATCACGTTTCTTGGTCATTAGATCAGATCCATTAAAAAACAATGTGCAAATCTTTTTATTTCATTTATCAAATTTTATTAATTTTTTGAAGCCTCCAACTTCTTCCACGAGCGCTGGCGTGAAATTTCCGAGATAAGCTAAATTTGACAGACTTTATACGAAGAAGAGAATCGCAGACAAAGTCGATTGACCGATGTGATGAAGATCATGAAACTCTTGGAGTTCTCCCTCCAAGTTCTTAAACGAGCTAAGTTTGGCTCCAAATTCCTGAGATAATAACAACTGAAAGGATCATCATGAAATGAATGACATAAGCCTTTGCACATGGCTTGTTTTGCTCAGGCTTTAATTATTCCGTGATCTACAAGAGCTCCTTTAAATGATGTCACGGTTGTGCTAAATTTATTTTTTGAAGCATGTTGTTCCATCGTAACTACACGCCTGAATTCTACTTTTCCTTTCTTATGTATCACTTACTTATTGTACAACCGTGATGCTCAAATTTAATCTCATATTAGATGGAAAAAAAAATGTACTATATACTTATAACTCGAGTCCACTTGCTACCATTAACTTTTACTCGAGTTTTTGAACCATGTGGTTTCGAATCACTAACAAATTTTATTAGGCTAGCAGGTGGACTTGAGACGTTACAAATGGTATCAGAGCCGATCCGAATATACGAAAGTTGATGGGAATGAGAAAAAGGCTACCCATGAGGCGGTGGTAGAGTTTCGCCATAGTGCGGAGCCACCCTTGCAGCACCAATGATTCGACTCGGGATAGATTTTGACTAGCTTATGGCGTGCGACAAAAACGTCGCATTATAAGGTGAAAAGATTATGATACCCCAAATTTAGTCTCACATTGAATGGGATGGAAGAGAAATGTGCTATGTGCTTATAACTCAAACTCACTTGCTACCCATTAACTTTCACTCGAGTTTTTGAATCATGTGGTTTCGATTTGCTAACGAAATTTATTAAGCTAGCAGATGAACTTAGGGCGTTACAATAGCATTCACTCCATATGGCTCTTTTCAATGAGACTTCATCGAAAAGTTTTACCTAACTTGCCCGATAGCGTGTCATCCGGAGCCAAAATCATCAAATTTTGACCCATTATTGTTTACTCTCACGTGTTGCATGGCAAATTAGAGGTGACAGGCGCGTATTGGAGACTTCGGGGAGAATTCATTTTGGCAAGCCACCGTGGTGAAAGGAAAAATCATATTGTTAGGGAATTTCTTACTTTCAATAATATTTTATGATCAAACAAGTTCCTACTAACGCATATCAAATAAAATAGTTTAATATTATGCGATCCAAGGTAAGCTATGAATGGCTCTCACTGTATAGTTGATAATGTGTACCTTTAAAATAAATCCCTATATATTTATCTTGAAGTATATTCTTATAAAAAAAAAAAAAGATTAGAATCAAATCATCCGAGCCTAAATGCAATAAAAATTAATAAAACAATTTAATAAAATTTCTTTCTTTATCTTGGCTCAATCATCTCAACTCAAATATTTAAAAGATAGGTTCATTCAATCTTTTAAATCTTTTTGCATGTGTAGCTTTGTTTCAAATGAACAAGAAGGATGATATCATCTCCATTATATATAAAGGAGTGAGTGTGGATGGTAGTTAGACATGCTTTTACTAATTATACTCGTGATTTATATGATCAAGGTAAAGAGATGATATTAAAGTGAGGAATAAAAATAAAGAGAGATAAAAATCAAATTTTATCTACTCAGAATCTAGTTGGATTAGTTGCTCGGAGCTGTTGGGATACTTTTAAGTAGTTATCGACTAACAGTGATATGAGATAGCTATTGACTTATAGCTAATTCAAACAGGTATTATTATACTAAGGGTTTGTTTACTTTATATAAATGAGACTTTAGAATGGATTTTGAAATGATTGATTCTAGCAGTAACTTTTGTTTCGATGAAATTAAAATTAGATTCCATTTCTATTTAGAATAGAAATTATTTTTAAAAGAATTAAAAATCTAGACTTTTGTTCAAGATTATAATTTCTATTCCAATTACTCACGAGCCCTCTTATCACAACATTTACAATGCATCAAATGGTAAAAGTATACATTGTGATTGTATATTGAAAAAAAAAAACAAAATGATAGTAAAACCCCAAGATAGAAACTGGAAGAGTTAAGAAGGTGAACCCGTCTCTCATCTTCTGTAAATTAACTAAACAAATATCCTTTATTTTAAATAAATAATTACAATCAATAATTATTTTTATTCTATGAAATCAAAAATCTAGGTTGATTTTAATTTTGAGGCTTAGGTCAAACTAATAACAATAATAGTAATTAATTTGATTTTTATTTCAATTCAATTCTCGTGTGAACCAAAGATATATTGAGGAAATAAGCAATTTTGACTCTAATTTTAATGAAATCTGGTTTTGATTGTGACATTTAGATGAAACAAATAACAATAATAAGAACCAATTTAATTTCGATTTTGATTCTCATGTAAATCAGACAGATGAAGAGAATAAGCAATTTCAATTTTAATTTTAAGGAAATCTGATTTCAATTCTGATTCCGATTCTAATTTTAATGCTGAACCGAATGGAACCTAAATAAGTTTGGAGATCATGTCATTTAAGATAAGAAAACATATTTAAGTGAAAAGATGTTTAATTTAATATCCATCATCATGGGACCACTCTTAACATACCAAAATTTTGAATTATTTTAATAAACAGCTAATAGTTAAAATAGATAAAAGAAAATGAAACTATTTAAATAATTCATAGCCGGCATAAAAAATGTTAATGAAACTAAATCTTTCTAGTGTAGGTACGTCACAACCAACTAATTTTATTATAGAAATTAAATTGATAAAATCACTAAAAGGGATTATCATTGCAGAATCGCACTATATAAAAGAAATGTTAAAGAAATTTGACCCGCAAGTGCATAGGTATTATTACTATATTTCATTCTTCAATTATAAGTTTGAGTTTTAGTCTTTGGAAATAGATCTATTTGGACAATTTATAAGTTTACTTTATGAGTGCAGAGGTATTATTCTTGGCACTATATTTCATTCCTCGATTATAAGTTTGAGTTTTAGTCTTTGGAGATAGATCTATTTGGACAATATATAAGTAAGATCCTAATATTAATTCTCTCAATTAAGCTTACATCTAGATCAGCCATACATGCAATAATCCATACTATCATGTTAGATGAGCATGATTGTAACCACCAAATTGCTCTTAAGAACTATCTAATCAGCGACAAATAATTCAATTTAAGGAAAAAAAATAATTTGCATATATTTTTTTTGAGAATTTGGATAATAAAAATAAAATAATAAATAATAATGTAAAATAAGTAAAATAATTAATATAGAATCAATGACATATTTGAATTTATTTATTGAAAATAATAATTATAGTAGCAACAATATTAAACACTATCATAAATGATGACATATGCTACTATTGCCATGAGAAACTCTTTTACTAATTTATGAATAAAAAAATTATAAATGATCAAATTATTAAAAATCATAATTTTTTCAGAGAATTATTTGGACAAACGAAAAAAAATCATGGTAACTTGAACACCTTTTAATAGTGTGGAAAAAGGTAACCAGTGTTAATTCATCTTTTCCATACCAAAGCTAATCCCATCTATTAAAATTAGTTAATTGACATGTGATCTTACATATTCCTTTCGGATCGACAGCATGGACTCATTTTCTTCCAATCTTTTTTTCTTATTTCAGCCATCAATTTTCATATAACAGTATGTATTTAGTTTTCTTCTTTCTATGTTTTTTCTCCCTTCCAAACCTTATGTACATGTATTAGTTACGTTATTTGGTGTTGAACATACAACAAGTTTCTTTTAAGAAGGGTGAGAGAAGTGAAACTCAAACCTGAAGATTATTTAAGAGTTAAATATTGCAAAGACCTGTATCTTCTACCATAGCTACTTCCTTATCAAATAAATATTTTTAATGAATTCTTTCTTTGAGAGAGAAATAAGATAAATCTTGTTTATAAAACAACATAAATAAAAAAAAGTATTTTATACAATTAAAGGGGATTGGATCCATTCCTTGTGTCTTTCCAGTGCAATGCACACACACAACTATAAATTACAACAGTTAAGCTTGATGGTATTAGAAATAGTTTATTATTTGGATAGGAAGTTAGAAGTAAATACTGACAAAAATGAGCTGCAACCTTTGCTACTCAAAGTTGGAGGACCTAAAAATGATACTGTCCGGGGATCTCTCTCTGTATAAAAAAAGAAAAAAAAGAAAAAAAAAAAGGAAAAAAAACTTCTCTTACTTCCGCTATTTCAAGCAAAGCTTGTGAAATGAGAATTAAAAATTGATCCTTTTTTTTTTTTGTCTTCCCCTGTCCCATTCTCTTGTTATGTGAGATGCAAAATTAACAAGAGGTCCTCCGAAATAAAACAGATAGCGGATCCAGAGAGTGCGCATGCTATCTGTCCGGACGCGGTAAATCCGCAGCCTTCTAAATCTTCAAACCGACACCGCTCCTCGCGCGACCCCGTTCTCTCCTTCGTTGCGTCTCTCCCCAGCACCGACCAACCGTAATCCTAATCCCGCTGATCGCCGGCCGCCGCCTCCTCTCTCGGCCCTCCATTCCCTTCCTAACCCTAAACTCACCCTCCCGCCGGCGGCCGCCGCTTCGACATTCGACACGAGCACCGCTCCTCGATCTTCTCCTCCAAGACTTCTCTTACTCTACATCTCGTCCGAGACGACGAATCCTCTGCATTCCCTGCGGCGCCCTTCCTTCATCCGCCGTCGGTGCCTCCGCTGATTCTTCCGCCCGGGCGCTGTCGTCTGAAGAGGTGAAGTTTCTTTCTTGATCTCTCTTCTCTCTAAATTTAGATTCAGGGTCTCTATTTAGGGTTTCCTCGTGGTAGAACACTGATCCGATCTCGATCTTGAGCGGGTTGATCTCTCTCTTCGGAGGGGCTCAGATATGGTATGCCATTTTCTTTGATTAGATCCGAAAGATCGGGATCTTGCTTTGGATTTGGGGAACTTTAGTTGTAAGCGTAGATAACTCTTTTGGATTTTGGGGTCTGTTCTGATATCTTGTATAGTCTCTTCCGGGCATTTTCTTTTCTTCTTGATATTTTAGGACCGGCATTCTCTATTCTGAGAATGCTAGATCTGATGGTTTTCTTGTCTTCTAAATCATCTTCTTTTTGTTTCATGCCCTAAACCATCTCATAAATGGGCCACTGAAATTTGTAATGTTATCGTGTGGTTATAAGAAATTTTTAAGAACAGATTTTGGATTTTTTTGGTAAGAAGAACAGATTTTGGATTTAAAGAAACCAGCTAGCGAGAAAAGGAATATTAGCTGTGTTATGTAAAAAGCGAAGACACGTGCCTTAGGTACCCACTTTGGTCTGCCACCTTCTCATGGCTGGGACGAATGACATTACGTCTGGCTGGATTTCCTTGTTTTCTGGTGAGAAGGGTGACCTTTTTGAGGCTGTGTGTGTGTCTAAAGCACTGTTCAAGAGAAATTTCTAATAGGCTTGCTGGTCCTAAAACAATCGGGGGAAATCCCATGGGAAGACATGTGTTGTGAACTCTAATTGCAACATTGATAAAATAAAGAATTTAGGATAACTATAATCTCTTCAAGGGGATCACGTCTTCAGATAATCACTTCGAGAGGGTTGAATCTTCAAAGAAAAAAAAAATCAATAATATTATTCCCCATTGAAAAGCTAGAAGGGTTGCTACATATTTAGAGGATTGAAACCATAATTATTTAAGAAAAGCCTAATACAATTATGTAAAAAAAATTCCTTAATGTAACCAATCCATAATTAAAAAAATAGATTATTGATTAACATCAGGAATTCCCTTAATAACTAGATCCTCCAAATCAAGGGAATCTTCTAGATATAAAAGGATCTCCAAAATTAAGGAATCCTATCATTCTACCTTCTTTATAATCAATTTTGTTCTCAAGGTTATAGAGTAAATAAAAAGCTATTGGTAGAATAAAATTTAGCTTCAAAACTACCAAAAATCAGCTGCTTGCATTGAGTCTTTGAAGCTCGAAGATGCTAAGGTATGATCACACATTTGTCTCTAAAATTAACTTGTAAAAGCTTCTTAGATAATCCAACTATTTTAGCCTGATTTGATCTAGTTCAATCATCAGCACAAGATGAAAATTTAGTTACCTTGTTAACGCCAGCGTTAATAATACGAGCTTAGTTTCGGCTTTAATAAAGAGGTTTGAGTAGAGTATCCAGATAATATGGTAGAAGAACTATTCGATCGATTCTGATAGCTTGATTCATAAAAAGCTAATCTCTTTTAGCCTCCATCTTTTCATAGCGTAGCTACTAAAAGTCTCCATGGGCGGATCTTTAAACCCTTCCAGTGTATATTTTTACCATTAAATCTTAAATTGCACGAGAACCTAAGAGAAATTCCATAAAATTGATCTTAGGGTGCGAAGCCAATGTGCTCCAAGAACCACATTACAACCCTTAAGAGTAACATATGAAAATTCGATATGAATTTAAAATCTTGTATAGATATAGGAAGATTGTCGCATATACCTTGGATTTGTATGTGTACGTCATCTACTACCATAACATCAGTAAACTTGTTGTTTGACCATCGAATATTAAAATGGTTGGCTATCTCTGGATGAATAAAATTGTGAGTGCTACCTGAATCAATGAGAATAGTAATGGGTTGCTTATTTAATTTTTCTTTTACTTTCATTGTTTGAGGAGACAAGTTACCCGTAATAGCATGCATGAAAATTTCTGGGAGTAAATTGTCCAACTGCTTTTTATAGTTTTTGTTCGACTCTATTTTAGGTATATCATCGAACCAGCCATCATCAATGAGAAATAGTTGCTTGGTTTTGCAACGGTGGCCTGGTTTAAATTTTTCATCATAGTTGAAGCATAATCTATTTTCCTTTCTTTTTTTTGCTTTTGCTGATGTTAATCTTTTGACTGGAGCAGGAAGAGATGAAATTTTCAGTAGGAATTGGAGTGATTGCTATAGGTTGGCTCACCTGAGGCTTGCGTTGAGCAAATAGTTGTTTCTCCTTGAGCCTGGTTAATCTGATGGCTTCAGTCATATTGGTTAGCCAGAACATGCGAACATCATACTTTACTTTTTCTTTAAGTCCACTCAACAAGCAGCTTATGAAAAATTCTTCTATCAACCCTGTAGTACGGTTAATGAGTTATTCAAAACGAGATTGATACTCACGTACCATAGAAGTTTGACATAACTTGTTAAGTTCTCCAGTAAAATCCTCATAGATGCTTGTGAGGTGTAAAAGAATCAACTAGGGGACTTAGATGAACAAAGACTAGGGTATAGATTGTATTGGGGAACTAATTGATTACAATCTTCCATAGAAAATTCTTGATCTCTTCTCCCTTTCATATTAGATTGAATTACAGAATTTTTTGTTTAGTGCCATCCCCAATTAGGTACTGATATGGGAAATTAAGTAACTATGGTAGAGACTAGTTACTAATAAGCTACTAGTCAGTACCTGTTCTTTTTATATTGTTCTATTCCTATTTTCTTATTGTCAATAGTAAAATGTCGTATATGATGTTTGTTTTTTGAATAAATGGGATCTGTTGTTAGTTCATATTTGGCCTTTTGCTTCAGACCAGTTAGACAATATTACTCATAATATGGTTGCTGTTAATTATTTTTGACTTCTCAAGTAATTTGCTATGATAGTTGCAAGCTGGTTGGACAAATAGTTGATTATGGAGAATGGGGAAATTGAAAGTGTAGATGAGAAAATGCCTTCACAAAATGGACGACAATATAGACCGGTGGTCTCCCATGGTCGGGCTGTTATCCAGATGTCTTCCATGGGGCCTAGCTCTTCTACAAACATATCAGTAAAGTGAGTGCACTATCTATAGAGTTTTTAATTTCGTCTAAATGTTGTTAGTTTGTATATTTTGTTCAAATTTGCTAATTTGTTTTATTGTAATAATTATATTTAAGTACAATTTGGAGTTTTGCAGCTGAATTTGCTTTTATTTTTATTTATGTGAATGTTTTAATTTTTTTTTCTTTACATTTTTGATATTCATAAATAGTGGGTGGAACCATGGTTAAAAACTTGGGCCTTGGTAGTGGATTGGTAATGTCAAAAAAATTTAACTTGGGTGAGTCAGCTTAGGAATTTGATGAGTTGTGCCCTATTTTTTGCCTAGATGTGTAAATGAGGTTAAAAAATGCTAGAGTTATTAGTTTTCATTGTACAACAAAATGATCAACTACTAATATTTGACATCTTATTGTTCGAAAGAAGTGATATAATTAATAAGAAATGAATGGCTATCTTGAAATAAATAAGAATCGGAAGTTAAAATGCATTAGATATCATTCTTGCTGGAGCATATGGTAATGGATTGCAGTGTTGGTGTTAAGGTTTTAAATATTGGCACCAAATCCTATACCCTTTTTATCAGAATGGTATGATATCATTATAGTACTGAGATGCCTACAGTATGTACCAAAATTAACAGATTTATGAAAAATAAAAAAATATTAGCAAGCACGAGTACAGACAGTGCAATATCATTGGTATGCATTGATATGAACCAGTATGGCTGGTATTACCAGTACACGGGGTTTTGGCATCCTGATCCTTGGATTGAGTATGCTGCTGGCTGTACCATCCTGTTTCAATGGTTTTCAAATCCATGGTTGGCATAGTGCACCCTTGAGATTGCAAGTTGCATTGCATGTGTCAGATGATCAAATGGTCTAATTATGGACACTTAACCTAACCCATCTCTCTTAAAAGGAGTCTTATTTCTGTCACACTTTTGCAAATACCTTAGGCATCAAGGATTCTAGGATATTTGATAATGAAATTTTAATATGTTGCATAGAACTTTGATCATTTAATGCAAGTTGTGACCAGAAATATCTAGGTGAAATCAACCTACTGATAAAAAATGGCTGATATGGGTCCAAAATAACATGTGGAGGAGGTCAAAAATAATTAGAAATATTGTCCTTTTTAAGTGATATGGGTCAGAGACAGCCATAATGATCAATTTTGAGTAACGTGGAAGGAAAAGTGGGTTCTCTGTTAATCCATACAAGTAAGCATTGACCCCACATGGTTTAGAGAAAGGGATAATTTCACAGATAGCTGGGTTAGGTGTTTTAGAAAGTAATACTTTCTCAGAAACTGCTTTCTGTTTTTTGCTATTATTTCCAAAATTGGGCAATAAATATCTTGAGCTTGATCAATGTTTTAGAGATCTAAGTGCAAGGATAAAATGAATTTATTATTTGTTGAATTCTCTGGCCATGACTCGTTTGAAGTCTGTAATTGCTCGCTTGTAAGCATTCCCAGATTAAGTTGACGTGTAGTCTCATTGCTTTGTCAAGAGTAATATTGTAAGTTATGATAGATATGATAATGGAGATCAGTAGTGGACATGCCTTTACGTATGATATCTGTAGGTACTGAGATGTGACGTGGTTGGCTCTAGGATTTGATACCATGAAAATGAAGAGCATGTATTTGACTGAGTTTTTAAAATGCAATCATCAGACTATTTGGTGGCAAATAAGCCATTATATACTATTACGGTCAGGCATAGGCTGTTGTATAATCCTTTATCTTGTTCTGAACTCTGTGATGAATATGATATTATTTTCCTTTCATCGCTTTGACTTAGGCAAGGCTTGCATTCTGATTGGTTCTTTGGCTTCTGCTTTCTGCCCAGCTTCCTTTAAACCTTGCCTTCTTCCATCTTCCTCTAAATTCTTTCCATGTTATAACATTATGGGACTCTCCTTGATTGCATCAGCTTGAATTGCATGATCAATAATGCAGTTCTCTATCCCCACTCTGTGACTTTGTAGGTTTTATTGCAATCTCTTCTTCTGTGGAAGGTGGCTTTAGCCAGCTATTTATTTTAAGATCAGTGTAGCATTAAGTGTTCTATCTGAAACCTAACTTGGATGATTAAAGTTCAGATTAACCTGCATCATTACGTGAATCCTTTTTATCCTTCCAAGTTCCATCTCTAGATATTCTAGATTAATTGTGGTTACATCACAACCTAAGCAAGCATTTACAAGTTATAGTTCTTCCTTTTCTTTTATTTTAAATGAAAAAGAAACCTTATGCAATGTAGGTGTGTTTTTTCTAGTTGTTTATAATGTCTACCATCACCTGTTCTTTTCCTATATGCTGTGGGGATCAACCTGCATCATAACTTGACATCTTGACCATTTATATTCTCCCATTTTAGCTATTCTTGTGTCGTTGTTTTGATGTGGTTGCAGTATTGAGCATTTTTTAACATATTTGCTTCATAATTTATACTACAAACTGTAGTAACTTAAGTGATATAGCTGCATTTATTTTCTTGCTCTTCTTTATAGTGATTTGTATCATCCTTATGCCCTAGATGCTGCTAGCACTATGTTAACAAAACATTTCATTCAATTTTGTGTTTATTATAGGGAAATAAAAATGCCATCTGGGGTGGAAAATGCTGCCAGTGCGAGAGATGGGCCTCCTTATACTCATGAAGGATTGAGGCAGTCTCAAAAGGACTCAAAACTGGAACTATTTGGTTTCGATTCTCTTGTCAATATATTGGGACTCAAGAGGTATTCGGTGGTTTTCTCATAACTATTATTTTCATATAATACTTGTTCTGAATTGAAATTTTGCTTTCAGAAGCATAACATTCTTCTTTTTCTGTGTTAAAGTGTTCAAGCAATGCTCTTAAATAATCAATTATAATTTATATATTTGATTGCAAGTTGAGTCATTTAGATTGGTGGATGTTCATTTACTTCAATATTTTAATTGATTAAGTCATTACAGTATGACAGGGGAACAGATTCCGACATCCTCTAGTCCCGGAGATGGTGAGGATGTATCCATTACAGTTGGATGCCCGAAGGTATATTGGCTTACTTTATCTTCTAACTACTACTGCACGTGTGCTTCGTTCAATTGAATTTGTTTTACAGGTTGCATACGGATGGTAACTTTTTAACTATTTTCTTGCATATTTCTTTATTCTTTTGCATACTTGGTTTTTGTAATGCAGCAAAATTCAACCATTTATTAGTAAGCTTGAGGATTACTATAAAGCAATTAATAGTTAATGACTATAAAATATATAATGCCTCATTACTAATACAACAACAACAACAAAGCCTTAATCCCAAATAATGCCTTGTTACTAGTCCTGTATAGAATTTGTGAGTTTGCTAATTCATTTGCCAAGGGTGCCATATTTGTACAGTCAGGACACTAATAAGATAACTTTCAGTTTTATGTCGGTTCTGTTATGTGGATTATGTTCAAGGGTGTATTCATGCATATGCATGATGTCTGTGTGCATGTTCTTGCATCTGTACACTTATAGTACGGTTATATATGTATGTATGTATCTATGGATGTGTATGCGTATATATATCAATGCTGTTTAGAAGCCTCTATATTTCTGCTGTGTAACATTCATATCTTATGAAGATGGGTTTGAAGTAAAGGTAAGGTTGCTCCATTATGGCTTGTGTTGTGAGTTTGAAATACAGAAAGAGCTTTTTTGCATGCAGGGATAAGGCTGCGTATATTTGACCCTCTTCAGAGCTCGCGATAGTGGGAGCTTCATGAATTAGGTTGCCCTTTTTTATGATTTACATCTTATGACTAGAGTACAACCATACAAAATATTCCTATTAAGGTTTGCTGCATCAAAAACTGGTAGCAAACCGATAAGGTTCACCACAGGATGTACCGTACTGAACTGGTGGCATACTAGTTAGGTGCACCAAGGGGCCCCAACTCATGAATCACCCTAAATTAGGCCAAAGCGGGTGGTTCAGCTTGGTTTGGTTCAGTTCAGTACATTGGTTCGTGTTTGGTTTTGTCAGTTTGCCTTTCGTACCGAATCGAGAGGCTGAACCGTCCCGGTTTCGGGCTTGTTCGGTTTGCCACCCCAAATCATCTGGTTCGGAACGATTTGGCATACCATGATTCCTATATACTTGAGGTGCCTTTGTTCCTAAAAGAGCCCGTGGAGAAGTTGGATAAGGAAGAAGATAAAAACTTGGACTCCACTGCTCATTCAACCCTCCTCTCTCAAGCTAGATTACCTCTCAAGCTAGATTATCACCATCGTATGCCCAATATGAACTCACAAATAAAAAACTTCCCCCTATCCATAAATTACTTATGCAAGCATCTACAAAAAGCCCATATGAAAATTAGAAAAAAAAGTGGACTTCCCAAACTTGTTGAATATTCTTAGATTATTGCCCTGGGTTTAAAATTGTAGTATTAGTTTTTGTGCCAGTACGGTGCTAGTATGGCATGTACTGGTGCATAATGTACCATACCAGCACCTAGTTTACTAGTTGGTTCCAAGACAGCAAAGGTGTCACAAACGATCATGTACGATCATGTGTTGGCACAGTATTATATGGGAGGGCTTTTTGAGCGCTAGTCTGTCAGCTGGTGCAATATGGCATGGCCTGTATGGACTAGTATGGTACTTAAGTCTTTGAAATGTTCCTTAATCAACATGTCAAGCCCTAGTAGCAGCCATGAATCCCAGCATCTGTGTCTTTATGGACAAGGGATGAAAAAGAATGTCTTTTTAATATATAAATTGGTTTCTGTGGGATTTTGGCTTTATACCATACCTATTATTGAAATTCATCCTTCATCAACATTGTTTTGATTGATTTGCAAGTGCCTTGTTGTTCAGTAAGAGGATGGCTAAGTGTACCTGCTGATGGGAAGCCATGACTGGCTTTGCATGGGGCAGCCATGGGCATGGTCGGTTCTTCCCATCTCTAATTTTCCTGTTTGAGTGGGGGTAAGATGATTAACTTGCTAAGCTGGTGTATGAAATGAGTCAAACTTTAGCTAATTTTTCTCCTGGATTATCACTTGCTTTGTTTATGTTTTGCTGGCAGATCCGGCCTATGTTTTAGTCTAGCCTGACCATGTCTGATGTCTAGGTTGCTTTGGGATCTTTTCTGGCCTCTGGCCGGATTCTAGTCTAGACCTTGCCTAGTTTATAGGAGCTGTTCTGGGCCTAGGCTGGTCTTTAGCCTGGTGTATATTAATCATTGTTTAATGGCCCATAAAGTTACATATTTGAACTGAAATAGGGTTCTGACATTGACCCAACATTATTGATTAGACCCTGAATTTAATGCTTATTTTCCTTTGAACCCATTCTATTTTTCAGGGACCTGTTTGGAATATTGATTTCAGGGTTCTATATGTTTTTCTTTTTGGGTAAAGTTTAGAGGCCTGCTTGTTTCAAGTTGATTGAAGTTGCATCAAGTGGGCCATTTTTCATCATATTTGGACTCAACAGGAGTTAATCTCAGAATGGTTTTCTGAACATTATTAACTTTTTCCCCAATACATTTTATCCAGCATCAATGATATATAAATATTTTTTTTAAATTAGGTATACATTATCTCCAGGAGGCAATTCTGTCATTTATTTCCAAGATTTCAACACATGAATGATGCCTCAAGGAGCTCAGACAATGATAGAGATCTTTTGGTAGCTAAATAAAGAGCTATCTTTGTTTGTTTTGGATGAATTCTAAAAATAAAAAAAAAGAATTTGAATATTTCAACTGGAACATTGGCTGTAGCCTTGGCAAAGGCTGATTTGTACTTTTGACTTTCAAATGAAGTCCTTTATAACATTAATGAGTTTTGTTTCAAGAAATAGATGCCATTAGATACGTATGAGATATTATGCTACCAATAATAATCAGAAGGAAAAAAAGGTCCTTTTGACTTTTATGCATGGGTAAATCATATTAAATAAATCTCTTTGCAGATTGAAACAATTAGAGTCTATTGTTTGAATGATCAATGACTGGAATAGAGAGGCCTGTTAACATAAGCTATAAAGGTTTTTCTCTTTACGTGCATATGCATGTTTTAGTTTACTAGTATATATGTTTGTTTGCCTATATTCACATCCATACATGCATACTTAGCCATACTGAGAAACTATACTAAGTGTTTGTGCTGAAAAGCCGTGCATATACATAGTACCATGTGATCTTAATATGGTTATACCTCATGGAAATGCTGTAAAAATCTATGCATGTTAGCAAGATCACTAAATTGAAACTTCAAATGCTTGATGATCTGGTTAGTTTATTAAATTAATCAAATTGTATTAATGTAATCTCCTTCCTTGTTCTCCATCAATTGATAATGTAATTTGTTGTCCAATGTTATAGAGACTTTGGAAGTAGGTTGTTTTTTTACCTTCAATTAATAATTTTTCTTTCCTTGTTACTCAGCTCAATATTGACTCAAATAAGGATTTAAGGTCACTGGCTAGGATAGTATGCATCTTGATATAGGGGTGGTATGCCTTAGTAAAATGTGTGAAAGAATTAAAAAAAGGTGTATCGTGCAGTATGGGTTCAATACATCTCGATAGGACACAATACTGGGTGGTATGCCTCGTATAGTGTGATATGGGGCAGTTCAGGCTTGATTGACTAAAATTAAGCATTCCATGGTCCCATATACCATTTATGCTGGTTATTGGCTGGTATGTTATGTACCAGTTGGTATGAGGCTGGCATGGATGGTTTTTCAATTCTTGGACTCAAGACGTCATAAAATACAAAGGGTGCATGGTAGAGCTATATTTGTCTATTGGAAGAGAAATTATCGTGGACCATCTTTGGAGATAAAGCATCATTTTGTGCTCCATATGGCAAGTATACCGTGCAATCTTGAATGAGGAACTGATCATCTACCTGTAGTGACAATGGTGCCTTAGTCTCCTTTTTTCTTTTTTTTTGTTGGGGGTGGGGGGTATCTTCCACTGAAGTGGCATAAAAAATATGCAAGGATAAAAAAGATTAAGGAATACTATTGCCTCTACCATAATTATTACTAGATGTATCATGTAGCTAACTTCTTGTACTTTAAATAAATCATTTTCACAAACCTATCCAGAATATTTTCTCCTTTATTTTTAGGTTTTATATCTTTTAGAGGGAATTTCAAGTTTCAACCAGATCCATGGGTTTTGAGGATTGGTTTACATAATTAAGTTCTTTTATTCTCTTAACTTTGTGTCCGGTTTGTATGGTTGTATGCCTTATTCCTTGGATGAATACCACTGGATTGAAAATAAGAAGGCCAATGGTGGAGAGAGAAAAGAGGAATCACAGAAGGGCTGTCTAGAACTCCATATAGCAAACTCCAAAAAGTTAGGGTTATTTATACCACTTCAGAGGTGATATATGGTATTCCAGTTTTTATGGGATTGCGTACTTTGAAGACGTGCCATTGCAAAAGTCCCTTTCTCTTGCCACCCAGCTCCTAACCTTCAGTCCATGAATGATTTATCCAATTAACAAGATACATGGGCATCCAGACAGGCCCTTAGGGATTGTTTCTAGCGGGAGGGGTCAAATTTTTATGATAATTCTTTATTTCCAAATCAAATATTCTTGACACCCTTCGCTATGTTAATCCTATATTCCCAAGATTGAATGCAAATAAGATTCCTGAGAATAATTTACTGCACTTTAATCGTCGGAATTTCAGATGCCAACCGATTTATCTGGAAATTTGCATGGGAACGTTCACTCCAAATGGCCCCTTAGGGTCTCTATTAAGATATTCAACCTTTACCTTTCTTTTTTTCTTTCTTTTTTTGGATTCATTCTTATCATATTATCTTTCTTTACAGAAATCAGTTTAAGCGGAAGACAACCTAATGACTCATTTGATAGACCAATTACTTAGACCAATTACTTAGCAACTTACTGTAAATGCAGTACTTGAATTTATTGGTTGATTTGGAAATACATTTTGCTGGTTACTGGGTTGCAAGATATGGTCCTTCTTGAAAGTTCTGCCTTATGAAATATTCACATTAGGAAATATCTTACTTTAGGATCTCATCTTGTGGCTATGATTGCCTGTTGTCTGTCTGCCTACCTTCACTATGCTCCTTTTTTTTGGGGGGTGGTTTATGTTCTACAATTTTAAGCTGTGTATGCTTGATAAATTGAACTTGATTTGTTCTGCAGGAAACTGGTCCTAAATTGGGAACCATGATGGGTGTATTTGTGCCTTGCCTTCAGAATATACTGGGAATTATCTACTATATCCGTTTTTCATGGTAATGGACACCATAGTTTATTTTCCCAGCTTAAATGTCAATGCTAGCATGCAATTTCTAGTTTTTCTTTCATATTAGAGGACTAGAGTAAGCAGTAATCTGTATTCACCCAAGATTACCCATGAGTTATCTTAATCAATTGGACTAAGAATTAGAAAACTATCCTATTAATTTAGTAGTGATCTATGTGATCCTTAACAGATGAACAACACACTAACATATATGTGATCCTTAACAGATGTACATTGTGCATTAATGTATATATGTTTATTTTTTTATGCTAAAAACTATTAGTTGATTATGGTTGTTGGTGAGCAGAGGACAAAGAATATTCATCTCTGCCTATATTACATGAAATTCGGTTCATGTGTTGTGTGTGATTATATGTCTAAGTGTTGGATCCTTTCAATATCTAAAAATTTCTTTTCATGGATCCATGCACAATGTCATACTAATGTTCATTTGTAAGTGTTAGGTCAGGATACTTCAGGCTAAATTGAAGCGTCTAGGTAATGCAGATCTCTGCATATTCTTTAAATTCACTTAATTAAATGATTTTTATGTTTTTTTAAACATATAACTGATTGCTGCACCTTGTTAATTCTTAAATTGTATAGTGAAATGATCTTGTAGAGAAGTGTAGAATTCAGTTAAATATTTAAGTTGTTCTTTATAACGAGCCAACATAGGAGTACACTAATCTTAATGTTAGCATGGAAAAGGAATTTGTTAATAATTGATTTCATTCTGTAATTGAGACCGTATACAGATATTAAATGCGTGAAAGGAGAGTACAATTTCAAATTTGCTAACCATGATGGTTGCAATGAACCATTGCCTCGAAATCAAATATTCATTACTTTTTTCATCATAAGACAGAATTAGGATTAGAGCACATGATCTGATGGCGGATGCTTGGAAGCTTCTCTAAATCAGTCAGAAGGGAGCCACACTTCACTTTTTTCATGTTTAGACAATTTCTTCTTATGTGCACAATGGAATTTTTGTCAAATTGATGAAAAGGTTGCCCTTTATCCTGTTATTCTGCTCCTTTGGTCCTTCCAATGAAACAGCTTTTCAGTCGCTGTAAAAGTTATTGCCAAGAATAGCTGATTTTCAACCAAATAGAACTCTGGCTTATCTAGACTCACTCATGTAGTAGCAGGACTACAGTGTGTTGGGAGCAAACTACCCTGACAACACTATCCCGCAAGCAAACAAAAGGATTTTGGGGATAAGCATAAGATCATATGGATCCAGAGATGGGTGCACATTGGATTTCCGTTAAGTTTGTTAAGTAGAGAGTCAGATACCCAGCCAAGGATCTACCACTGCATTTGTTTTTAGTTGGAGATTTGGTTAGATGATAGTCTTGGTGCCAAGCATTCAGAAAATGTGTTGCTGTACATTAAAGTCCATGATTAGTCTTTTTCTGCCTGATTAAATGGTAGCACCTTGGTGACATCGTTGTGTGATTGGTTCATCAGTGGGTCTAATTTATACATGAAGACCATTTTGAAATTTTGGCAGGTTGAGGGATTACATTGTATGTGACCTGTGTATTGAGTTGGACTCAACAATATGCTTTTGCCTTCAAAAACTTGCCCATAATGTAGCTGCCCCATGTTACTTATGGCTGGAGTCAAACAAAGTTGCGATTAGCGTATTGACATGAGATCTCTATGCATTGCGCTTGGTCTAGGGCGTCCCAATTTGCCATTTGCTACCTCTTCCCATTTTGTATATAGCTGGTTCCTAGGGTTAGGGAGTTACTCTAATGGACATCACCCTTTTCTTGTGAAGAAATTCAGAAAGATAAAAATAGAGGGAAATAAAGCTTGTGCAGATGATTCCACAGAGAGTTATGAGGATCTATGCTGTTGTCATCTGCATTAGGTTTTTATGGGCTTCTTTTGGACAGGCATGCTTCACCTTTATCGGTATAAACCCTAACACTTTATAATACCATCTCTTTGATTTTTTTTCTGTGGTGTTATGATGTCAAAGACCTGACTTCAACCAACAAGGAGACGTTTTAATATCAATTTTGATGAGAATTTAATGAAATACAGCTCCTCCTCCTCCTCTTGCTCCTCCTCTTCTTCTTCTTCTTCTTCTTCTTCTTCTGTTTCTTTCTTCCACCTATTGTTCCTTGCTTGGGTGGCTTCTCTTTAAATGAGGCTCAAGAAGCTGCTTCTAGATGAAATGTCTGCTGCACATTGTGATTTGATCTTGTGCCAAGTTTCTTGCATGTATTAAGTAAATGCTTTTGTGATTTGATCCTGTGCCAGTTTCTTGCATGCATTATGTAAATGGTTCCAACCTTGGTCTGCTATGCCGACCATATCAGTATGGCACCAGTACAGTATTAAGTTTCAATTTGGTATGAATCGAATCAGTCCGAACCAACCCATACCAATCCGAACCATAGGGTATTGAGTGATTAAGAGTGAAAAAAGAATGGTACCTTGTCTTAGCACGGGGTACGTATTATATGGTACGAATTGGTACTGTATCGAATCGATAATGTACCAATATAGGTATCGGTACCAGTTTTGTAGACCTTGCTTTAAACCTTAAGAATACTCCATATCTCAAATGAATTTCAGAACACAGCCATAATCATTATGTGGACATCAATCATATGTCTCCTCACACCTTAAAAGTCTCATATGAATATGAGGAGACATCAGCTGAGCATATTTTTGTGCCTCAATTGTCTGTCGGCTTGCAGTTTTGTTACCCAATTGTCTTACATAGTGTTATCAATTATAGGAGACTTTATTTTTAAAGTACTTGATTATATGATCCAACAATCTAATCCTCTTTTAAGTATTGGGAGTAGCTTTGCATGAAGTAACAATTGGCAGATTCTTAAGCATATTATTTTCTTTTTTCCCTTCTTATTAATATTTCATGTCAATAGTTCCATGACTTCCATGATAATATTTATGATTACTATGGTATTTTCACTGATCTTTCTAGTTTTTCTCATTATATGTCCCACATGCAATCTTCTAGTCAAGCTGCACTTTTGGTGCTATTTATTTACATCATCATGCTGTACACTTTCCTTATCATATTTTAGAATGCATGGTGCTTGATATTAATTGCAATATTCTTTTTGTAGGATTGTGGGTATGGCCGGCATTGGAGAAGCTCTTGTGTTGGTTGCATTTTGTGGCTGTTGCACATTTCTAACTGGAATATCACTTAGTGCAATTGCTACAAATGGGGCAATGAAGGTAAACTGGATTGCCTTTAAGGAATTGTGAATTCGTCAAAGGGACTAGACAGTGCTTCATAATTATCATTATGTCATCTTTCTCAATCTCTTGTTTAGAGTTATGGGATTCTCAGGCATGGCTGAGTCTAAGTATATACATGATTTTTGATATTTGAAGTTTATAATATATCTAGGAATGAGCATAGTATATGCTGCGTGCAACTATCAGTTGACAGAAAGCTAAAATATACTCCTTCTTACGTATATGTTTACAATGTACTCCAAGCACTTTTTAATGTAATGATAGATAATCTACTTTACCTATCTTGTTATTAACAATAAAGCCATGCTGATCAGATCACTAAGAGCTGATTTAAATTGAAAACTGACAAAACTGTCATGCCTCAGATAAGTTGAAACACATCAATCTGCATATACTATGAAACTGAATCTAACATCAGCATTTTGGGTTTCCATTAAACTAGGTGTTAAATAGATACTGCTTATTGCTATTTCTAGAGGTTCATTACTTCCTATCTTTGGTTTGTTCAATTTGTAAACAATGATAGACATTCTGTATGGTGCAAAGTTCCATTGTTTGTAAGATGAGGTCAGTAGTGAATTTGCTTACTGAGTTCTACTTGATCTTAATTTTTTGTCATGAACTTTCAGGGTGGGGGACCATATTATCTCATTGGTCGAGCTCTTGGTCCAGAAGTTGGAGTTAGTATTGGTTTGTGCTTTTTCCTTGGCACTGCAGTTGCTGGAGCTATGTGAGTTTGCAATGGATTCTTTATGTATCCTGAAAGCAGTTGTGCAATTTTTCTTCTCTCTTCATATTTTCTTTTTGTGCATTTAAATCAGTTGGGAAGCCTTTTTTAGAGTTGAAACAACATGCAATATAGTTTATCTGTATCACTTATTTAGAAAGCAAGGTTTTAAATTCCATGGGAAGGGGTTGTCTCAGTTTTTCCATTGAATGAGATGCACCACCATCCCATCCCATCCTGAAACTTGGGATAGGGGGTGTCCCAAGATGTACTGATTGAGACAATAGTAGAACAATCCCATATCAGTACTTGGGATAGCAACCTGTCATGGTGCCCCATGGGATGTTCTGCTGGGACCTAAAACCATGCTAGAATGTTTATGCTTTATTCCATGTGTTTACCAGTGTAATTCATCATATGAACTCAACTTTGAAAATTTCATACCTAATTGTAAGTACTACGCAGACATTTTCCTTAATAATGCTCACTCCACCATTGCTAGATTTTATTTTCGGTGACAAAAAGGAAATAAGAACATCGAACTATTATTTGTTTAAATAAGAAAACTGACCTCAATTACCTCAATTACCTCAATATGATGTTTGTTTGGAAAAGTGCATATGTTTCTCTGTTTATATTCAAGCACTTTGATATCTCAGGTCACTACGATAAGTTGCACATTCACAACAATTACTTTGACTACAATTAGAGCAATAGCCTACGTGCACATTGATTGCCTTTCACATCAAAACAGTTAGAATGGTGAACCATACATGACTTAGTTTGTGTTGGTGATCAACACATTCCAATTGGTTGCTCATGGTCAAAAATCAGACAAGTACATAGCATAGATATTAATATGCCTTGTACCAATTCACTTTCACATTCCTTATTTGCATTCACTAAAACCAGCAGTTTAAAAGAAGTATGTCTGAATTTACTTACATTCATTAGTTAAATATCTGTCATATGTTGTCAAATACTTTCATATTTTGGTTAATTATTTCGATCATTAAAGCATGACTTAATATCAAAATAAAAGTCTCGAACTTTTGGGTTTGAAATTAAAATATTAAATCTTCTACTTTGTAGACCCAAATCTTGGGGCATACACACAGGGAAAATATATATGGACATGAATTTGAAGTTTCTTGTTCTAATGGTGAGAACAATAGGATTTAGTGCCATATAAGGTATTGAGTTCCCTTTTCCCTTATCTTATCTTTTGTATCCTTATTTTTTCGTCACTTATGTGGCTTCTTTATAAACCGTAGAAGGTGTAGACTGTGGACTAAGAATCCCATCTTCTCTCTCTGAGTTTCCTATTTGAATCCCATCTTCTTTCTCTTAGTTTCCTATTTGTTGTCTCATTTTTGATGACACTGTTTATCTTGTTTGGTGCTCCCTATTGTGGAATAGAGGTAGTCTAGATATCTTGAGGTAGTTTAGATTTTTTCCCTTTCTAACACACTAATTTAGCATTCACCCAAGTATATTATCATGATTAATTAGCCATCATATTTCTGAGAACATCGATCATTTTTCCATTCCTCATCATGAGAAAATTTTCAAGCTGGTCCAGACTGTACAAAGACACCAAGTATACAAATGGAACCTAATTATGCATATCTTTTGACAACATCTTCTGAATCATCCACATTAGCAATCCATCCTTCTCCCACAGAGGGAAAAATATTGTAAACTGCAATGTCTTGTCATTATTATAGACCTCTTTGATATTAATTTTTTCAGTAATTGATACAACTGAAATTTCTTGATACATTTACTTTTCATCAAACACTGTGCTAATATCTTTCCCTTTTTACTTAATATCATCTTTATGGTGTTGTTTTAGGTATGTACTTGGAGCAGTAGAAACCTTCCTAGATGCTCTGCCAAGTGCTGGTTTTTTTAGAGGTAAGCTATTAAGAAGATTGTGGCAACTGCAGTTTCTAATACTCTTTTGTATAAAGTGTGGTGGACCTTGACTTATATTGTCTAAAGTCGAAAGAACCAGGACCTGTCACATCAATCTAGTATGATTAGATAAAACATTTTGGATTGATTTCAGAAAACCAAATTGTAGTGCTAGGGCATAAGCAGGCAGGCTATTCACAAGATAAAGCTAGCCTGTTTCATGAAAGGCAAAAGTGCCAATTTTGATCCTTTGTCTCCATTGATTCATTGTTAGAAAGTGTCCACGGCAATCTTCCTTACATTTGTTTGCAGATAAGAAAATAGCAGAGTGGAAAATGGTTAAACCTATCAATTTCCTTGTTTTGTAATAAAAAATGCAACCCATCCTACAATTATTCATTATATTTTATTGCTATTGTTTTTGACTCTTCTACCATTCTGTACTTGTAAGAAAACTTGGCTCGGTGAGGGGGTTTGGCATTGCCATCAAATTTTGTGTGAGAAAGTTTCTCAAAGAAAAATAGTGGAATTTATAAAAAAATAAAATGATTATGAATATGTATAAGGTCATGAAATTTTCTTGTTTGGTCTAAAAGATTAATTAAAGAACATTACAATGAGCTTTTATTTATTTTTGTTTCTTTAATTTTGAACCTAATTGGCTTCCTTTTCTGGATGGAGGATAGATTTAAAAAGCTTAGTGATGAAGTAGTAATCGATGGATGACAAATTTCTGGGGTCATAAAATTAAGCTTCCTTTTGTTCTAACAGGCAGTTTAACATATTATCACAGAATATTTTTTCCAACAAGTCTGCTTCGTTATCTGCATATTTTTTAATTTTTGTGCATGCAATTAGTAGTCTAAAAAACATTTCAGTTTGCTGCTTGAGGTTAACAAACATGAAAAAGCCTTTTGCCCATCCACTTCCCAAAGGCAAACTCATCTTTAGTATATTATACTTCTACTGGCATAGAAGTAAGAGAGATTTTTATAGTTTGAAAATCATTTGTTTTAGAATTTGATAGCCGCACTTGTGGGATTGATATTTCTCAACCACACAGTCAATTAGTGAGAAAATTCCTAATAAACTGAATGGTTATTCAGAATATAACTTGAAAGCCAAGTATCTTAAGTGAAGACATTTATGACTGGTTTGGAAACCTACCTGAACTGTTTTTTTGTTACAAGCACTCTTGATGGACCATCCATTATTTGTTCACTTCAGATCTGACCATTAAATAGTTATGATCAAGGTTTTAAGTTCTGGCTGGATAGGGGGCATTCTACCCATTCTATCCATTCCTGTGGAAAAACAGGGACTAGGACAGGACTTTGAAACCAATCCATGTAGGGAAAAAAGAAGAAAGAAGGGATGGAAAGAATAAGAAACTGAAAATAAGAAAGGAAGGAAAGAAGAAAAAAAAGAAAGAAAGAAAGAGAGGGAGAAGAAAAGGAAAGGAAGGAAAAAAAATAAAATTTTAAAAAATAAGTAAAAAAGAAAGGCTATTGGGATGGTCGTTGCTAGGATGAGGCAAAACAATGAGGCATCCCATTCCATAGAGAAATCAGGACACTCCCATTCCATAGGATTTAAAGATTGTTAGGATATTAAAATCGGTTGTTTTATAATATCTTCATGAAATTGTGTTTTTAGTTTTTACTAGTTATTTAAGTCTTAGGGGCTGTCTCATTCGTCCTGTCCGATTCCATCCCAAAGTGATTTCAAAACTAGTCTTGGTCATCTTGTCCCATCCTGTCTTAGCCATAATATGTCATAGTATAAATTTTAAATAGATTTATATTATCATAAAAATATAACTTTTGAAGTTTAAATATATTTAAAAATCAAATAAAATACTAAAGCTTTACAATTTTTTTTTTTTAAGAAAAAGCATACTAAGTAGATGCTAAGATGCCTGATTTGGTTGGGGATTGGGACTGGACAAGATGCGGTAAAAACTGGGATGCCTCTGTCTCACAATATTTAGAACCTTGGTTTTTACTGCTTTTTTTAGTGTGGTGTGTTACTGTCATGGGATTTGGTTATTTGATATGCTTTGTGATACTTTATACATGAATGGGACAAGATTAGACTTAGAATAATGATTTCTAGTCCAAACCATAAGTTTATTCATGCTGGAATTTGTGGACATGTCTCATTCCTGTTAATAAAAATCATCTTATCATCATCCAAGGTCTCTGAAGATCTTAGTTTATGAGTCCTAAGAACTAGGGCTACATAACTAAAGCATTTGCTTTATTTATTCTAATAGGCATCTGTTAAACAGGAAAAAAATCGGGTGATCTTGATTGTATTCTATGGCTGTCTGGTTTTATTAGGATGGCACTAACACTGGGTTTAACTCACTGCTGATATGTCCATATCTACATATTGCATGGCATGTCTCCATGTAGTATGATGATGACCAGCTATATGTGGGCATGATAGAATGATACTTATTGGTATATCATATGTGACTTTGTTTGTCTAAGGCTGTGCTGGTTGTCTATGGACGATGCTATCCCCTGGGCCCTTCACTTGTGACCAGCATAGCTTGGGATGTTTCCATATTGTGTTTTCCTGTGACCAGCATGACATGTGATACTTAAATCTCTAGATCCTTAATGCAGCTTTTGATATGTGGTTCGTTGACATTCAAATTGTGTGACTGAAAGGCCATTTGATTCTATTTTTGTGCCATAGTTAATGTTGCAAACACCAAAATAGTGACGTATTTAGGTATAATCTAGTCTTTTTTTTTTCATATAATGAAATTATGTTTTTTTCTGTTTACTAGTAAAATATGTACGTGCACATGCATGCTGAATTTGAAATAGTAGTTAATCATAATGGTAAAGGCTTGCAAACAGTCAAAATAAATTAATCATTCGATAAATTAGCAATGACTAAGATAGTAAAAATAAATTTGAAGCAACTAGATATATTAGAAATTGGTCGCAAAATTTTAATCTCTTGAATGTTTTTGGATCTACCCTTGCAAATACTATGGTAATTATCAAGCATGACATTGCTTTTCTTGATAAAAAAGACATTTTTTCTGGAAAATTTATAGCGAGTATAGCAATAATACAACCCACATGAAAAGTTCCTACTGTAAAATTAAATGAACACCTAAATAAACCATATTAGGAATGAACAGCCAAATGCTTAAGAAGTGGATCACCCTATATACTGAAACTCTACCTGCACAGCAGAAATTAGTGATGAGATTTTTGCAGCCATGTGGTTGTAGTGTTGCTCATTTGTCTACTAGTTAGCCACGATACTAAGAAAATTGATTCCACAAGTACTTTATTTGTTTTTATACACAATTATTTTTAGAATTGACTATTACATAATGACCATGTCCTTATCAAGCTTTTCAATTATATGAGCACAAATCTAATCCCATTGAAATATCATGAGAATGCTTATCTTGCAGCTGATGCCCTTTTTTAACTGATTATACAATTGTCCATTATAAATTTGAAAGCTCAACAAGGTGGGCTATATATCATATAAACACACAAACAAATTACTGTTGTTCCTTTTTGGTAACACTAATTATGTAACCAAGCTCAGCCTACCAATCATGACATCTATGATTTGGTGATTAGCTGTTTAATTTGTCTTCGCACTGTATGCCCAACCAAGTTAGAAAACCCAACTTGCTATGCTTGGAATCATTTGATATTGGGCAGTTGGTGTCTGTGTGGCAAAAGAATTCTTGGATAGAATTGTGTTGGAGTTGGTATCCCATGGCATGATCAAACATCATGTTGGCAGTGGAAGTGTCCCAGTTAGGACAGACCCTGTAATTTGATCATGGCATTTGGATTTGATTGCCTGTGAGAAAGGGAGAGTAGGATAAAAAATATTTGAAAAGAGGCCACAAAGAGAGTCCAGTTGAAGTTAATATGGGAGAGCTGAACTCATTAGGGGGTTATGTATACACAATGAGTTTTTGTTTTATATAAGACCTAGTTTAGAATTTGAACGGCTAGGATAGTTTTAACTAAATCCAAGAGTTCAGAAGATTTATTTATAAACTTTTATATAGTTTAAGATATGATAAAATGAAGATATATTAAGATTAAGAAAAAAGTTAGTCTGTTTTAAACTTTAAATCCTTAACAGATGAAATCTAATTTTTATTTTCTATGTTTTAAATCCTTGGTGGGCTTTCTCCATTTCTAATTTGAAAAAGAAGTTCAACAGAGAAATTTGATTAGGGTTATTTTCAAAATTAAAAATTTTGGAAATTAAGCTATTTTTATATAGTTTTAGGATATACCTGAAACCTCACCATCAAAATGGGTAGGAACCTAGTCACTTATGTTAGTATTTAATAGTACTGCAGGGAATAACATTGTCTATTTAAAATCCTTACTTGTTAAAACAAAATGGTAACATTCTAGTTACAATATGGTTCTCAAGCATCACTATGTTTCTACCATTTTTTCAAAATTTTTTACTATCTTTTATGTCTCTTTAGAACACAGTGTGATCTTTTCTTATCCTTGTAACTATTTTGATGTTTCATTATAGTTCATCCTTACTGATCTGTATCTCTTGCTAGTTTGTTATTGCAGTTGCCATTTGCCACTGTACCATGCTAGAAATTTTCAATGTATATTTGTCCTGTGACACTGTTTTATGGGGTGTTCCTATTGCAGAGAGCGTAATAGTCATCAGTAATAGCACATCAGCTAATGGGACTAAAGCTGATATTGTAGCAACAACTGTATCTACTCCAAGCTTGCATGACCTGCAAATCTATGGAATCATTGTGACCATCATACTCTGTTTTATTGTATTTGGTGGTGTGAAGATGATAAATAGGGTTGCACCTGCTTTCTTAATACCTGTCCTATTTTCTCTACTTTGCATATTTATCGGGGTTTTTTTTGCACCAAGAAGTGATGCTTCAAGTAAGTCTTCCATTTTTATATGCATAAAATCCTTTATCTCATTTACAATTTTGGTGCACATTAGCCTTGTTTTTACAGTTTTTCTGCTTTCCTGTAATGGTGGGATAAGGCTTGTTATTGGCAAAGTAAAACCCTTTTGAATCCTTTCTCAATCTCTGATGCACGTTGTGATCTCTTCTTTGATCTCTGGCTAAGGTCAAATAACGGGCTTGAAATTGCAAACATTCAAAGAAAATTGGAGTTCTGATTATCAACATACTACCAATGCTGGTATCCCTGATCCAGACGGACCTGTTTATTGGGATTTTAAGTAAGCCTTTGCTGCATGTTTCCTTTTGAGAGCAAAGATTTTTATTGACAAATATAGTGTTTATTCATGAATATGTTTGATCAAGCCTTTACCATATAGATGTTGTTTTATTGATCTTTGTTAGTAATATGTATTTATTTTGTGTCTTTTTAATAACGTGAGATTCTTTTATCAATATCTTTTAATACAAAACTATATTGAGTCTATTTATGATGTATCTTATGTGGCAAACTTAACCTCTTTCTGCACCAGATTGTTCCAGTGAACTGAGCATTCGAGCAGATACCATTGTACCGATGGCCGTTTACTTAGATTGCTTATACTTTACTTAGATTGCTTATACTGTATTTAGGTTCTCATCTGGGTGATTAAATGCCTGCTGACTGATGACTAGCACTGTCATTGGTGCTCATTCACAATCACAAACTAGCTGTTTGAGCTTTTGGGAGCAAGATTTGAATCTTGCATATTGACTTTGTATCTCTCACGTACTCCTAAGAGATACTGTACACCCCCATATCTACTCATCAGACGATAACCCCATGTTGATACAGGTCAATATGTTAGGAGATATGGGATTGAGACGGTAGGGTGTGATCCATATTTCAAACCTTGATTGGAGTGCATGAAGGAGCTGATTCAGGTGTGGGTGTGCTGAAGAAAATTTTTTAAATATAATAAGTGCTTTAGAATCAGGTGCAGGAAGGACTTTCTGAAGAGATTCTGTAGCAGCAGCGGCACCTCAAGTAGATGCTTTTTGTGACTCAGGTTTTTATAAGCAGGCTGCATAAGCCTGAGACTTCAATTGTAATTATTAGGAATTTCATGTGTTAGAAAATGCATGCTTTTGTTCTAGGAAATATATTAGAAACTTAAGTTGGGTGCTTAAGATTTAGATTAAATGCAAATTAATCTTCTAAAATCTGGATTCTGCAATTTCAAATGTCAGATTTGACAAGCTAAATATAATTTGATTAAGAATTCTAATGAATTTTTTTAAATATGAATGTCCACCTTTAAGTTCAAAATTTCAAGTGGCTACTATACAGAAGAATTTTATGAACTCTGTTTTTTCATGCATGCTGACGGTATCTTTACACTTTTGCCAGTGCGTTGGTGGGTTTATTTTTTCCAGCTGTGACAGGAATCATGGCTGGTTCAAATCGGTCTGCATCATTGAAAGACACACAGCGCTCTATCCCAATTGGAACATTGGCTGCAACTCTTATCACCTCATCTTTATACTTGATATCGGTGTTATTATTTGGATCACTAGCAACTAGAGAAGAGCTTTTAACAAACAGGTATTTGGTATTCATCATTTAAAACATTTACAGATTTCTATGAACTCAACTATTTAATGAGCCTGTGCTTTATATGTTTAACTATTACCATGGGGCAAATTAGAGAAAAGTGCAAGAACTTTATTATCTTTAACTTTGGATCGATGGCAATTGCAACTGCTGCAAACTAATGAAAAATTGATATCCAATAGAGGGTATGAGATTTGGAGGCAGATGCAACAACGGGCAGTTTATCATGTACATAATTATATGACAAATCAAGTTTACTATATGATTGATGATTTTTTTTGTAAAGAGTAATGATGAATCTTGACATTGGATCTGGTAGGAATCTGCATGCTATGTCACCTTAGGATTTTAGGTCCTGATGGAATGGTAAGGGCACCCCACTATTCTTGTCTCATGATGGGGCACCATTCCGAGTTTTGCAAGGGGGCACCATCCCAAGCGTCTAGATGGGACATGATAGGATGGGAACCAGGATGGGACATCCACTGTCTCAAGTCTCAAGATATGGTGAATCCTATTCCATAGAGAAATACTGGGATAACCCTATTCCACAGGATTTGAATCCTTGAATCATCACCAAATAGGAAAAATCTATGCTAGTGTCATAAAGCATTTAAAGTGCTGCAAAACATTGTCAGCGTTGCTTTAGTTGGCACAGCGCTGCCAACCTTAGCTTTTTTGAGGAAGTGTATCTCCAGTCTTAAAGTTAAACGACATTTATAAAATTCTATAGATCCATCTATCTACTTCATCCATTGTGCTCTAATTTTCTCAAATGTCATCTATTCATTCACTTTTACTTAATGTTGATTCCAAGTGACAAAATGATTATGCTAGGCTACGTTTAACATCTCTGGCTGTGGATCTCATTTAATATTTTCTTGATGCACTTCACATGTTGCCCAACCATCACATCTGAAAGATTGTGGATGATTTAGGAACATCCCATGGTAGATATAGTTTGTTGATCTTGCCATTCTTGATAGGAATTGTTGGATGATTTATGTTCATGCATCCTTTGCAGTAAGATAATACTGGATCATACAAAGGTGATTAAGGATCTTCTCTCCCACAATCTAATTATCAAAGAAACTTTTGAAGCATTGGTCATTGAGTTTTGTGGACATTACTTCCAATCTGGATTGATGAAGAATCAGTAATGACCAGCTCACTATTTGTCATTGTCAATTTCTCAACTTTCTTCTACTGGGAATGTGGTATCTTCATCCAATGGGCCTTTAAGCCTTAAATTTTTATTAGGCATATATTCTACTATTCAAACATTTAGTGAATCTTCCAATTGTCATAGCTTCAATGGTTGGATTTTTAATTGTTAAAAGCATTGCCTTATTTTTGGAGTCACAAGAAGTGCATCAATAATTAGGTTTTGAAATTACCCATCCTTAACTAGGAGCTCTAGAATGTCACTTCAAAAATTTAAGACAATTGTGATTAATCTAGTAATCATGGTCCTATTATTTACCAAACCATCAAAATGCCACATCCATACTATTTTTGCTTGTTGTGATTAAATCTACCTCCAGGGTTGCTGATACTATTTGATAAGAAAAGATCATGGAATCAAAATATGATGGATCAATTCTGGTTTATCTCAGATTAGGAATTGAAAGAAAATAAATATGGTGATTAAAAGAAAAGGAACTTATAAGGGTGCAAAGAAGGGATGAATATCTAGTTAGATTTTTCATTTTAAACTCTAACTTAGGCCTTATTTGAGGCAGTTGTTGGTCCTAGCTATTGGAAAACAGCTGCTGTTGGTTCCCCAGCAATTGTCCCAAACAGGCCCTTATTTGGAAGAACTTTTGTCTACATACAAGTTACTCAAATCCAAGAAACATCATTAAATCCTAGAGCCTTGATAAAGTTATAGAACCAAGTAGTTGATTGAAAACAAAGCCCAAAGGAATTATAATATGTAATCTTTGTTCTTGTTTATAGTTTATAAAAGATTTTTTCATGTTTCTTTTCAAAATTGTAATTCTATTATCTGAGGTTATATGTTGCAATCTCCTTTAGATTATGCCCAAAGGAATTTCATGCTTTTGGTCTACTGACATGTTCTAGATTAGTCCTTCATGCTACTTCCTCACTGAAGCATGACTGTTTCCCTGATTGCTGCTTTTTAATCTTCAGTATTGCTTAACCTTGCATGGTCCAAAAGCATCTCTAGCTTATACTGTAGTTATTCCGCTACTTATTGCCACATGATATGAGGTAAAATTTGTAGCTTGATCTCTATGAACAAATTTTCACTAAAGGATGCAATGTTCGGAATTATTAAGTCTTAAACTTCAATTTCCAATGTGCACTTCTTTGTGCTGGCATGCTACATATATGGTTCACTTCACATTAGTGAATTTACCTTGGTACTCCTCCCTTGTCTGCCTTTTCTTTTTTCTTTTTCTTTTTTTGAAGATTTTAATATAAGGGATTATGCATAAAATCGTGTGTGCATCTATTTTTAATGTAAAATAGTTGTAAAGACATGAAGAGCTCCAAAACAAATTATTTGCATATGGTGCAAATACACCCTTGGATGTTAAATAGTGGATTCTTAGGGTGGGTAAATTTTTACATTCTGAGCTCTCTTTTTTTTTTTTTTTTTTGGTTTTGGTGGAAGAGGGGGGGGGGAAGGTGTGGCACAAACTTCCTTGTAGTGATATGTTTGATTGCTCCAATTGCTGACAGTTATGAAATTTGTGCAGGCTTCTTACTGCTGAAGTTGCTTGGCCTTTTCCAATAATCATATATTTTGGGATCATTCTCTCTACTTTAGGTGCAGCACTTCAGAGTTTGACAGGCGCTCCCCGCTTGCTTGCTGCTATAGCAAATGATGACATTCTTCCTGTTCTTAATTATTTTAAGGTCACAGAAGGGGGTGAACCTCATGTGGCAACTCTTTTTACAGCCTTCCTTTGCATTGGGTGTGTTGTGATTGGAAATTTGGATCTAATCACACCTACAATAACTATGTTTTTCCTTCTATGCTATGCGGGTGTGAATTTATCTTGTTTTCTTCTGGACCTTCTTGATGCTCCTAGCTGGCGTCCTCGATGGAAATTTCACCATTGGAGCCTCTCGCTTCTTGGAGCATCACTTTGTATTGGTATGGAACCCTTGTTCTCTTTGTTTTATTTTTTTATTGCATTATATTTTTTTCCTTCCATTAATTTGGAAGCTGAAACATGTCTGAGCTATATACCTTGTAGAAATGTGCCTCATATTTACCAATTTCACATTATGTTCTGCACCCACACAAGTGCAATGATAGCTGGAAGTGTCTTGATTCAGAACCATGGTTCAGTTAGTTATTTAGAGCAAAGTCCACAAAATTGGTACTGAGACTTATATCGGTACATTACTCGTTCGATATGATATGCTACGGTATGCATTTGATACTAAGATAAGGTGCCAATTCTTTTCTTACTCTTAACTATAATATCACTGAATATTGGAAAGTATGAGTCGATTTCACTTGATTCGGGTCGGTTCAGACTGTAACAACTTGAAACTTAGTACTGTACCAATACCTTACTGGCAATGATTTAAGTCTTGGCGGGATAGGGGCTAAGATGGTTGAGCTATCTCATCTTAGAAAGATTTCGAGACATTGTCTCGTCCTATCTCGGCCGTAATATATTATAATGTCAATTTTAAGTCAATCTAATTTATTATAAAGATATAACTTTTGAAGTTCAAATATGTTTAAAAATTGAATAAAATACTAAAGCTTAATAAATATTTTTTTTTTAAAAAAAAGTACCCTAAGCAAGGACTGGGGTGCCTAACCGGATCGAGATGGGATGGAATGCGGGGCATCTCATTCCATGAAAAAATTGAAATACCTCTATCTCACGAGATTTAAAACCTTGCTTACTTATACAATATAGTATAGGTCGGTGCAACAGACCTTGATGTAGAGTATTTACAACTTTAAGGTCATGGGACCAACCTTAGGTTTGCAGTAATGACAATGGAAACAATAACAATAAATGAGAGAAAGATCAACCACCACCCACCCAACCCTCCCCAAGAAAAAAGTAGTTGGCATCATTGGGTATTAGATAGGCATTTGATTCTAAAACTTTTCTGGTCTTTGTACTTTTCTTCTTGTGATATTTCACGGCCAAGTTTGATAACAGTTTTGCTTTTGATTGGCAACTTGAGCATGATGTTCTTTCTACATTGATATAATTCTTTCTACTTTCACTTTTGAGTGAGTTGGCATCTTGGACCAGTTACTAAGTAAATCAGAACTTGGAAAATGTGGATCAAGTGAACTCTGCACTTTGTGACTCTGCCGTTTTGGTGACATACAGCTCCTGTACTTAACGACTTTCAGACACTTCCATTGATTTGAAAAAGGAGGGCTGAAGTTGGAAGATTTTATTTTTTGAAAGATGATAAGTGTGAGTTGAATGCTTTCCATGTCAAACCAAACAAACACATGTGTTGATCTAACTTTGGTGACATTTTGGATGACCACTCTATGTCTTGATTAAATTATAGCAAGGATCATTTGTGTTAATATGATGTGGGATAGCCTTACAAGATTACATGGGGATGAGGGGACTTAATGCAATGACATTGATTTACAATGTAAGGATGGGTCAAGCATGATGAGTACCCCTAGTTTCCATGAAAACCAAGGGCAACAATCTAGAGATTTTGTATCTTGTAACTTAGAAAATGGATTTTATGTTTTTGTAATGACTAAGTTATGTCAAACCATCCCGTACTGCTTGGCTCGGCGCGTACGAAACCAAATTGGTAGAGAATTAAAGCAGTTTGCCATTTCGAAATGGTATGAGGCCCATGCTACCTCGAGACAGTATCAAAATAGTATGGTATGCCCCGTATGATATCGTACCATATTGGTACCGATTTCTGGTATGGTGAACCTTTGTCATGAAGAAAAACAGATTATGCATTGCTTATTTTGGATGAAGTAACATCCATTTTGCTAAAAACAAATGGAACAATCAAAAATTTGTACCTGTTTTTGGATTTTCTGTTTTTTTTAATAAATTTTAATGTTTTTTGCTCAAACATTAATTCATGCCTATGAAGGAAGGTAGTTTGAAGAAAATTGTAGGAGATTCATAATTAATGTTTGATTTTGGTTTCAGTGGAGTAGTTTTCCAATATCATGTGGGTTTTAAGTATCAAGTTATTGCATCCTCAATAAAATTTGGGAGGGTTAACACCCTCTCGTAAAAAAGGGGGAAAAAAAGAAGCGTATCAAAGTATTGTAAGTTTATGTGAGGATAACCATCTGTGAGTGTAAACTTTGTGCAAGAACCAAAATGACCATATCATGTCTCAGTTGGATGATATTTTCTTGGCTCAATGAGTGCACACCTCTTTTATTATAATTATAGGGGCCTTTTCACCTACCAACATCATATCACATTTCAATTTTTTCTTGACACTAAAGTGGAATCATAGGGATCTGAAGCATTTTGGTGGAGACTATATGGTTTATTTGAGAATTTGAACATTCAATTTAAACACTGCATAACTTCTTATTTACCGGTCTGATGATTCCTTCAATTGTTCTTATGCTTTCTAAAAGTAAAGACAAGCTGGAATGCTTCCCAGGCTATCTGCTGACTTTAGCGTCTTGAGCAAGCTTGATTTGTCAGGCTTATAAACTGTCTGGAGTCAGCAAATAAGGGTCAGCATGCTTTAAATTAGGAGTGACTGGGAAATCCTTTGAAGAGATGGAAACAGCTTCCTACTGTTTTTATCATGCTTATTAATACTGCTGTGAAACCTTGGATTGACAAAATGTACCCAGCGTGTATTTTGAAATGGTAAAAGTTTGACCATTATGAAACTAATACCTTCAGTCGATTAGAGTTTGTTGTTGTCTTGAGTACTTAGTAGCATCCTTAAGATTTATCTGTGGGTTCTTAATTTGAACTCAACTCCTTACACTATGTCCCACCTTGGAGCCCTGATTTTGTTTTGCATTCTATGGTCAAATTTCATTACTGATCAATCAAATAGATATACATGGATTTTTGTTTTTTGTTTTTTGAGCTACATTTTATGAATTATCTTTTGGTTATTTCAGTGATTATGTTTCTCATCTCGTGGGCATTCACTGTGGTGTCTCTGGCCCTTGCCAGCCTTATATATTACTATGTGAGTTTAAAAGGGAAGGCAGGAGATTGGGGCGATGGGTTCAAGAGCGCATATTTTCAATTGGCCTTGAGAAGCCTTCGATCATTAGGAGGTATGCTTATATGTTGTTCGATCACCATTTGGCAGCTTCAAGAGTGCACATTCCCAAAGGTCATGATAAAATGCATAGTGCACCATTATTGATGTATGTCATAATATTAATATTTGTTATGGTTAGTGCCACCTCAAAATATATGTGCCATTGTCACTAAAATATTTGGAATCTGTGTAAGAGAAAAATTAGTTACATGTCCCAGCACAAAGGATGTCATGTCCTCAAAGATTTACACATTGAGTGTGCAATAGTATTAAATAAACAAAGTTTGACCTGGAAACAGAAGTTGAGTATGAAATATACCAATACTTATGCACATCTAGTCAATTGGCATTTACTTATATATATAGTTGCATGAAAATCCATGTAAGAAATGTTTACAAGGTGAGTGGCTAAAATAGGCATATTTTGCTGTCAATATTGCTGCCATTAGAACATCACGTTGCTTTCTGCTGTTTCTCAGCCATTTAACCACTGTGGACTTTTGCAGTCTTGAATTATCTTACTGACCTCTTATCAGTGTGTTTTCTACAACATAGGAACTAATTTTTTTTTTTCCTCTCTTACCTTGATAATTATGTATATAGCATGTAAAACACACATATACTTAAGTAGTTGTCTGTAGTAATAACATAGCTTCAAATAACATCATGTATATATATCAGAAACGTATAATGGAAAAGGATGTTAGTACATATAAAAGAGGTATATACCCATCTCTGTTGGCACCTTGTGAATGACACCACTCACATACTGATTGTGGTGCCCTCCGTTGTCCAACATGTGTATAAAAAAGCTAGTTGCCCAAGGCCACCATTCTTTCCTAGTTAGTGCTAAACAGCTCTCTGTCTGCTGTGTGGATACATTCATGGTCGTAACTTTGGCGCCAGTAATCTTTTCAAGCACTACTTCCATGTGTTACTGGCATCAAGACTTCATTGGTGACAACATGGAAGCACCAAAATACAAAACTGCTTATATGAAATCTCCTTTTTGTAATGATTTTCTGCATTGCTCTTGTTTCTTGCAGCAAATCAAGTGCACCCCAAAAACTGGTACCCTATCCCCCTTATCTTCTGCCGGCCATGGGGGAAGCTGCCAGAGAATGTTCCTTGTCATCCCAAGCTTGCTGACTTTGCTAACTGCATGAAGAAGAAAGGCCGTGGGATGTCAATCTTCGTCTCGATTATTGATGGAGACTATCATGAATTGGCTGAGGACGCCAAGACAGCTTGCCGTCAGCTCAGCACCTATATAGACTACAAGCGCTGTGAAGGTGTAGCTGAGATCATAGTGGCTCCTAACATGTCTGATGGTTTCCGTGGTATCGTCCAAACTATGGGTCTGGGCAATCTCAAGCCCAATATAATTGTCATGCGGTACCCAGAAATCTGGCGTCGTGAAAATCTCACTCAAATTCCCTCTACATTTGTTAGCATCATCAACGACTGTATCATTGCTAACAAGGCAGTCGTGATTGTCAAAGGCCTTGATGAATGGCCTGGCGAGTATCAGAGACAGTACGGGACAATCGACCTCTATTGGATTGTGAGGGATGGGGGCCTAATGCTCTTGTTATCCCAGCTCCTGCTCACAAAGGAAAGTTTTGAAAGCTGTAAGATCCAAGTCTTCTGTATTGCTGAAGAGGACACAGAAGCTGAGGAGCTGAAGGCCGACGTGAAAAAGTTCCTGTATGATCTCCGGATGCAGGCTGAAGTAATTGTTGTGACGATGAGATCATGGGAGGCACACCTGGAGAATGGGCCGCAGCAGGAGGACTCGGTTGAAGCATTCGCAAGCGCACAACGGCGGATCGCTGCATATCTAGCGGAAATGAAGGAGGCAGCTCAGAAAGAAGGGAAGCCACTGATGGCGGATGGAAAACCAGTTGTTGTTAATGAGCAGCAGGTCGATAAGTTCCTTTACACAACGCTTAAGCTAAATTCAACCATACTCAGATATTCGCGGATGGCAGCGGTTGTTCTTGTTAGCCTCCCCCCGCCACCCTTGAACCACCCAGCATACTTTTATATGGAGTACATGGATCTACTGGTTGAGAATGTGCCAAGGATGTTGATAGTCAGAGGATATAGGAGAGACGTTGTCACCCTTTTCACATAATTCCAGGAATCTTCTTATTCTGTAATCCTTTTTGTCGTTTTTTACTTTTCTATTCTTCACTCCTTGTATTTCTTTTTGGCCCCCGTGCATGTTAAATTCATTCTTTATACCCTCCTTTGTTGGGAAGTTTATTTTTCCCTATAAATCTCATGATCAAGAAGAGCAATGGAAAATTGGGGCACTAGTTTTTTCTTTTATTAATCTGCATCGTGTTTGGATTTGCTGAAATGGATTTTATCGCTTTATGATCCGCATAAATCGTCATTATATGGAGTCAGATGTCATTAAGATTCAGGACATTCGTCGTGAGGATAGTGATTGCGCGACACGTATTGAAGAAATTATAAAGTGGCTTTAAAAATAACATTGAATTTAATATGGGCAAAATATAACCATAAATTCAGGACAAAAGATTGCTCTTAAATTTCAATAGGAGCCTTTACTATTATTGATCCGAGCATATTACCAATGGCTTCATATGCCATTGGGCCATTCATGCGAGGAAAGCGTTGACGCTCCCGTCACCTATCCTCTGATGGCTGTTCGAGCAGTCCTTTAATCTGAGGATCAGTGGTGAGACATGTAGATTGCCGTAGATTGAATCCACTTGGGCTATTGCCAGGTTGTCCACTTGGACCATTGCTGGGTCGTATAAAGATATAACTAAGGGTACGATCATTGGGCAAGTGCCAGCTCATTATGATAGCGGGTTTTAAGTTATTATAAAAAAATAATGATATGAAAACAATGGTATGACTGTACACTTTTCAATATTTTATAATAAGCTTACATTTTAGAAGATTATTTTTTAAACTGTATCAACACTAAACAGTGAATTTTAAAGAGCCATTATTATTTTTGTTGTACAAGTACAATGACTGTTATAATAGAATAAAAGTTTCAGAAGAAGTGTTATTTAAATACAAAAATGTATACATGCATAACATTACAAGGACCCTGAAACAATTATACTGATTTTATTTTATTTTTTTATTTTTTTATTTTTTATTTTTTATTTTTTATGTTTTTTGGTGGCTAATAAGACGAAGCGCGGGCTCAGGTCTGTACTAATCAATTATGCTGTACAAAAATAAAATGATTTGGACGACGTCCGGTGTTCTTTGCCCCCGGAGCGACCGTCCTCAGAAGGGGTCATAGACTGAGAGAGCGATCTTGTGTGGGACAAATCCCCACCCCGAAGCGACGAACAATGCAGGCGCTGCTGCTGCCACCGCGGCCTGCGGTTCGCTCCGCCGGGCTGCTGCTGGCCTCCTCTTCGCCGCCTCCACCACGACCACCTAAAACCCTCGTCACCACCCCCACTCCCTCCGTCATCGCCCCTCTATTCCAACGGCCCAATCTCTCTTTCTATCCTTCCAGAGCCACCCTCTCCCCATCTCTTCTTCCTCTCTCGTTCGCCTCGGCCGCATCGCCGCTTCGCGAGCCTGCGAGCGGGACATCGGCGCGCGCGGCCGCTTCTTTCCCTTCTGCTGCTGATGACGAATCCGAGAGGGCAAAGCTCGCGCAGGTCCATTCTCTTTACTTTCGTCTTGATTTGAATCCCTCTTTCTTTAGGGATCTTGAATCGCTTATAAGATTTATTAATTTGGCTGGAAACGGATGAATTAGAAAAGATTTTGTTGGATGTGTCTTCTTAAATTTTGTCGAAATCCATCTGTTTGAAATGTTTGGATGAATTGAATGAGCATGAAATGGTAAATGTTATTATGTGGTGGGCAGGTAATAATGAGCTTTTCTTTTCTTTTTTTCCATCATGAAACAAAGATCCAAATTGCTTTAAGAACTATGGAGCCCTAGGTGATAAAATAGAAATGAGTAGTTGGATCAAAACAAATAAACTAAGCTCAATTTTGGCTGAAGTTTGATCAAAGCCATGGCTGAGAGTTCAGGGGCAGGAGATCACCCAAAATGAATATTTTACACAATCTTAACTTATATGTGCAAAAGCATTGAATCAATTCATAGGATATTTTTAAAGTGATAAAGTAGGTCTAAAATGAATGATGTGAATTTGCGCTGAAACTTGGAGGGACTGAGTTACATATAGTAGAGTAAGGCTATGAGTAGAACCAATAAAGCTAAAAATAAGTTTGCTTGAAATGGTTTTGACATGTGCAACAAATGTAGGCCACATGCATAATACATCCCAATGGAGAGGGTTTCCTGAATACAAGCCATGTTGGTTAGGAAAGGCTAATATCTGTTGGGAACTTAGAATATCTGATGGCCAAAAAAAAAAAAAGAGAATTATTTGGTAGAGCAATAGAACCAAGGAGAAAAACTCTAGTCTTAGGTATTTAAGAAAATCAAACTGTTTCTACTTCATGTCAAAGGTGTTATACATGCACACCTCAAGAATTAAAATATGCCAGCCTGTGTTGATTTGTGCTAGACAAGTACCAACACATTCAGTATTTTTAAAAGCGCTAGGCATACTCAAGCGCAAAGGATTCTTGGAGCCTAAGTGTAAGGTGCAAAATGCAAGCACGCGCCTAAGCGAAGTGAGACACACATTTTTGAAACAAATAATGAAAAAATTATATAAACAAAATTTATAACACAATAGAAAAAATCTAAAAAAATCATAGTCATAATATATTTAACTTATTAGCTTAATTGAAAGCTTCCTCTTTCTTAGCTAAAATTTGTAGTTACATAATGTCTTTCCTCCTCTAAAAGTAGTTGTACTTGCTACATGGCAATAATCATATGTGTTCATCCAGCAGAGGGATTCTTCCCCTTATATTCAGGATGCCATGCATCAGTCATGATGCTCAATCATATTAACATGATATGACTTTGAGCCTTTAAACCGAAATCATTTGTAATGTAGCTTGTTTGAGTCTCCTAGCTGTAGTTTATCATCTTCTCTACAAGCATATTGTAATTGTTTTAATTAAACTCACTGGCCAAATGAGCAGGTCTCCAAGAGGTTAGAGAACACTTCTAGATATTTCAAGCGGTTGGGAAGTGCAGGATTTTGGGGGCAACTAGTGTGCACTGTTGTGGCAGCTGTAATTTTATCATTCTCTGCTGTTGTTACTGGAAAGATCACTTCGCCAGTTACATTTTATACAACTGCTGGTGGTATTGCAGCAGCATTTGTGTCAGTCTTTTGGTCATTTGGTTACATTCGTCTATCAGAAAGGCTTCGAAGAACAGCTAATGAGCCTACAAAGGTGATATCTGCCCCCAACACCCCTCCCCAACCTTTCTTTTACATGAATACATATATACATAAATGTACATATATGTTATTTATACACTAACACACATACATACATAAACAGAAAGCCTTCTGGTTTAACCACAAATAGAGGAAATAAAATAACTTTTGTTCAAAATATGCTACTACCAATTCTTAAACAACCGTGGTTCTCGAGTTGGAAATCATTAAAATGCAGAAAAAGGGCTCAACAAAGATCAGTGTGTAAAATGGAAAAATCTCACATGGCTCAGATATGGTACATGTGCCTTTGGTTTATCTACATAAAAGGATATAGCTATGCACATATGGTGTATTTATCATTTGTAAGATTGAAGAAGATATTATGTTTTAAGCAATACCTTTGCACATTCTTATATATTTTAAAGCATTACTTATCTTGACTAATTAGTAGTTAAGCTATTGAATCATGTGAAATAGCATGGAAGATTAGATTGACATGGGATTGAAGAAATGAGAGTTTATGTATATTGTTCAAAATGGCATAATTAGGTGTGGGAACCATAATTTGAGTATAGAATAAAAAAAAAGGTTCAGCACCATTTAATGATCCGTTCTTCTAGGTGAGGATGAGGTATTGCTTTGAATGAGAAATTTAGATGTCCAATAAATGGTGAGCACCATAACTCTTACATGAGTATGTTTTATTGAGTGAAGATGCATTCTTCAAGTTCAAACTTCAAAATGTATTCTTAGTTTAGGATGTGTGACTTTTGGAGTATTACAAATCATTCTGAGATAGTCCCATAGAATCTATGGAGATAGACCCAAGATTAGTTGAGTGATTTATGAAATGCTGCAGAGCAAGGTATATATCAGCATCATACCCATCTTAGCAAAGTGTCGCATCACAAGTTTTTTGTTCTTTTTTCTATTTTGGGGTGGTGGTGGTGTGAAGGGGAGAGTTAGATTCCGTATTGCATGGATGCATATATGAAGTGTCAAGGTTATGAACAAGAAAAGACAAATGATGTGATAGCTAGTTGATAGGGCATGCAGAAAAACAAGGGGGAACTAAGAGATTAGAAAAGGAGAGATTCTACTCATCCATTTTGAGATACTTGCTTTCCATATGTTCTGATTCATTTACAACAAGAAACCCACCATTCCAAGTGCAGGTCCCGTATCTTTTTGTTAATTGCATGCTTACTTAGAATGTCAGAGAATCTCTATTTAGCTTGTTAAATGGCTGAAGAGATTTTATGGTGGTGGATTCAGACTTATCCTTGGTTGGTCAACATAATTGCGTATTCCTTGAAGCCTAGGTATCTCAGCATGCGAGAAAGAAGATCTCTGGATCCTAATGAAAAAGAAAAAAAATCCTTTTGTTGCATGTTTTGATTTCTAGATCAATCATTGACCATGTTTACTGTTTGGTAATCTAGCTGATTTTTGGGTATAACATGTATCTTGTGTTTTGCTTTTTAGATGCTATCTAAACCTGCCATATAAGTATATTCATTGGTATTTTTTTCCTGTGATAATCTTTATTAGTCCAGTATCTGCAGGCTTTTGTTTTCCTTTAATCCAATTGTATAGACAACTTTGAGTGTTAGTGACCTTAACATGCAGAATCGGTTATTATGGTTGTCATGTTGCACAAAGCAACAGAAGTTGCAATCAATACATGAGCTACCAAGCTACAAAAGTGATGCGGAAAATATAGGGTATATGATAGTAAATCCTAGTAATTAAAGGAAGATGAAGCCCTGAAATGGTGGTGCTTACACTATTACAAAAAGAAGATGGAAAAACAAAATTGGTTGGATCATCCATGCCTCTGTTATAAGGTCATAAACATGGTTTATAGCAAAGCTTCATTGCCTTATGGACTGATCTCCTGTTAGATTTTGAACTTGTGCGTAGATTATTATTTTAAGGTTATCTTCTTCAGATTTTTTTTTTCAAATAGAAAGTAAAGCCAATCATTACATGCAATGGTTTGACTTATATATATGAATGGCGAACTTTGAACCTTTTCTGTGAAATTCTTTTATTATCATTTTTTACTTGTAAATGATTGGGCTTGTAAAATCATGTGACTTGTTTTGCAGGCTCCTCCACGTGCTGATGTGGTAAAAAGCTTAAAAAATGGTATAGTGCTAAATCTTTTAGGAATGGGTGCTGCAATTCTTGGCATGCAAGCAACTGTTGGATTATTAGTTGCAAAGGCCCTTACTTCATCTGCAATTCCATACTACCCGGGGATATCTCCTGGCCAGAGTCCTGTTTTGGCGTTAGATGTATTCCTAGTGCAGGTATGCTGTCTGTTGTCCTAAGACCTTTTGAAAAAAATTGTTTTAGCCATTTATTATATGCTCTTTTTCATTTTGTTTTTTCATGCTTTCAACATCTGGGCAAAAATTTATTTATGATGTATATGGTACTTTTCAATCATACAGCATTGGATTGTGAGGTCAATAACATATGTTCAATGTTTGGATACCCAGAGCTCGCATTGCAATATAACACTTGACATATAACATTTGTAGATACATTTATGTTTAAGAAGTGTTAAATGTTAGAAACTACATGCACGTCCACTTAGGGAGTTGGTGTGGGGTGATGCTCACCCCATTCAAGATCACCGATGATATCGATGGAGGTGATGGAATAACTATGTTTGATTGTATTTCAGTGATCCTATGTAGCGGTGATCCTAAATTACTCCTACCTCTAAAATCATCATCCAACTTAGTGATCTTATACTCATTTATGAGGTTGGGAAGGTGATGGGATCACCACATTTGGCTACACTTCAGCAATCTTACATGGTGGTGATCCTAAATTACCCATGCCTTTATAATCATCATTCAACTTAGTGATCCCATACTCATTCATAAGGTTGGGGAACCAAGATCACTCCAAGGCAGTGATCATGACTTAGGATTTAGGGATCAAAATGTCCCTTGTCTATATAAAAAAATGCTTGATATTATCTTCATATTAATATAATAGAATATAAAATTATAAAATTATATAATTATAACATTATAATAATTACAATATGAGGTAGACTTGACTATATTCAAATGTAGCCAAGTGCAGGATCCAGTCACCTTCCCTACCATTGAATCCATACGAATCCGAAGTCATCCCACTTTTTTTACTTTTTTTATCTTTGAGATCCGTGAACTATATAGATTCAAGGACGAAAAAGGTGATCAGATTTAGGCTTGGCTCCATTCAAATGTAGCCAAATCTGCCTCATTATAATATTATATTGTTATATTATAATATTATAATTATATTATAATGTTATATCATAATATGATATGTTATATCATAATATGATATGTTATATCATAATATGATATTATAAAAAATAATATTCTAATTTAATATAAATATTATAATCGTAAATAATATAAAATAATGATAGGTTATTGTGGTACTTGCAAAATATATTAGGGGTTGTTATTTTTTAAGGTAAAAGGAGGTTAACTAATTAATAATAATTTTGGTATTTCATGGTCGATGATCCAAGATACCTATGATACACCAAACACGATGATCTTAGATTACCGAGGATCAGATCGTTTCGATATAAGGATCACTAGTAGTCTAAGATGATCTTAGTTCCTATATTTTTGCTTTAGTTATAAATGTGCTTATTAGGTATATTTCATAGTGCATGTTATTTGCAGATGATATAGTACTAGTGAATGAAACTAAGGCTGAGATTAAACATAAGTTAGAATTATGAAGAAATGTATTAAAATTCTAAAGGTTTTAGATTAAATAGGATAGAGACAGAATATATGAAATGTAATTTTAGTACAATTAAAAATAGAGATGAGTGTAGAGTAAAAATCAAGGATCATAAAGTTTCAAAAAATGATTATTTTGATATTTACGATTGATTATTCATAAGGAAGGTGAGATTGAGGATGATGATGTCCATAGGATTAAAGCAAGCTGAATAAAATAGAGAAATGCAACTGAAATATTATATGATCATAAAGTACATATCAAGTTGAAGGAAAAATTTTATAGGATAGCCATAAGATCGCCTATACTTTATGGTATGGAATGTTGGGCAGTAAAAAAAATACACGTATACAAAATGAATGTAGTTGAAATAAGAATATTGAGATGGATGTATGGCGTTACAAGAAAAGATAGAATAAGAAATGAAATCATTCTTAAAAAGATGGAATTGGCACCATTCGAGGACAAATTAAGGGAGGGACGACTTAAATGGTTTGAACATATGCAATATATATTTAGAGATGTACCTATACAAAGGAGTGACTTGATGCATGAAAAAGAAAAAAAAGGTAGAGATAGATCAAAAATTACATGAGAAAAAGTGATAAAGAAAGATTTAGAATTTTTGTATCTTACAAAAAATATGATTCGAAAACTGAGCTGAATAGAGAAAAATAATTTATGTAACCAATCCCAAGTAGTTTGGAATCGGGGCTTTGTCATTGTTGTTGTTGTTATTGTGATTTAATATCACCGTGGTGATCCTATTTAGGTTACTAAATGCCCTCTTATAGATTAACACATATACGTATTGTTTTTTTTTTTTTTCTTTTTATGGAGTGTAACCTTTCCCTTTTGAGAAACTAATACTCTTTTATAGACTGTTTTTAGTATTTGTCTTTAGAATTTTAACGTACTCAATATGTGGACTTTGCTTAAAGTTCAGCATGTACAGCACTAAGCCTAGAGCTTCTACAGGGGAAACAAATTGCAGGAACTGGGTTCAGTAAGTTGTGCATGTTGATTACTATTCGATTATTAGTAAATGTGAAATATTATAATCATGACACTCCATTTTCATTAGCCATAAGAGGATTAACCAAAGAAGTGTTGCCATATCCACCTACACCCAATCCATATTTTGTCATCTTTTAGGGTCCTTGGTCACCTTGCATAAATGTCCAGCTATCCAAATATTGGTCGTCCCTGTGATTTCTATAAATTTTACTCCTTATCCCCATAAAAAACCATTTTCCTGTGAATTTTTTGGCTTAGTCATTCTGCACAACGGTATTGGTTAATTGCAAATGATAAATTATTGTTAAATACATTTTCATTTTAGTGAGCTTCATGTCCTCCTTGACTTTTTTCTCCTGAGATGTTAAGAAAGGTGGGATAGCTCCATTGGCCCATGGAGAAAAATAGTCTCCTTCATTTTATATAGCAATGTTTTAAAATCTGAACTGGACTGGCTGGTTGAACTAGTAGAACCGTGAACCTGTCAGTTGCAGTTCAAGTAGGCCCATAAACTCAGTCCATCCCAAAAACTGCTTTAATTTCTAAGAACCATGTGAACCACTGGTTTAACCGGCAATTTGTTCGAGCCAGAATGGGTTCATCACAATAGTCTGGTTTTCAAATAGCATACTGAAATGGGTTCACATGGGAATTAGAGCAAGTAGATAATCAAATTGAAAGGATTTCTCTTCTCCATGATCTCTTCCTTTTCTTCCTCTTTCTCTGTGTAGACAGCAGATAGTGGGCAATGGATGAGTGGCAGATGGGGGGTGGTGGATGGCCAAGGTATTTCTACCTGGGATGCAGGCTGGCAGTGGTAGCATCCCCCTCTCTCTCTGCCCTAACCCTTGTATCTCTCTTCCCTGCCTCTATCCAGTCTCTCTCGCACCTGCCCAGCAGCATTGAAGCTAGTGGCCACTCTGAGCTTCCCCCTCCTTATCTCTTGGTCTCTCTCACTCTATCCTCTCCTCCCCTTCATTCTTCAGGCCTGTTGGACATGCTCTCTCTATCCCTCTCACAGCACTGACTCAAACATTCTCTTGGTCTTAGATTTCTACTAAATTTATTAATCTAGTTGCAAGTGCAATCAATGATTCATGGTAGGTTGGTTGCTGTGACATAAATTTATGTTTCAGATTGATAAAATCTTAATAATGCTTTTTTGTTTTCCATATTTCAGTCTTGGAGAGCGATGTTCTGCATTATTTGTAATGCCAATGATTTGTGGAGATAAGAAAGTAGTTAGAACTTTGAGAAATGCTAACAAACTTTGGATTCTTTTTATTTTTTTTTTTCTGTATATATTTGTAATTTTAATCTAATTATTCTGTATAAATGATTAATAATTAATATATTTACTATGTTATCATGATATCATGGTTCAATTCTGGTTAACCCAATGTTTGAACCAGTGACTGATGTCCTATGACTTGAACCCTTTTCTAGTTCACTGGAATCTAAAAAATCCATACATATGCAGCATTGAGATGCGCACCTACCACTCAGCTGGAAGAGTTTAATGCGCATCTCAACGTTACAAGGCATTTTTTGTCAACGGACCTGCCTGCACGGTCAGAAAAGAGTGTGCATCTTTGGTCGGTGGATCTCACCGAAAAAGGAAGTGTGCTTGTACTAAAGCAGATGGAGAAATATGACCTAATTTTCTCCATTTAGGACTGAAAAGAGCTGCCTATTTCCATGTTTTCCTCATTATTCTTCAGGAAATTTTTAACCTTATATGATTTCGTGGAGCTGCCTTACATGATGTCTTTGTTCTTCAGTTGCGCTGGGTATGAAACCAGAGTCAAACTTCGACAATCAACCATTTCACTCTCCAAACTATAATAATCAAGTATATAACTTATGTAGAGGCGAAATATCATTGTTCACAATAACTACATTTTATAAGTCCCTTTAAAAAAAAAGGAAAAGAAAAAGAAAATGTAGCCAGCATACCTGGACGATAACCACTTGTTATGATAAGGATAACAAAATTATGATGGTTTAGTCCACTCTGTTGTGTTATCATCTATGGTTTCTTGCTATGGTGCCTTCAGATTGGGTATTTCCCTGCTGTTGTCACTGCATTTGCAAGGTTGCACTCTAATGTTTTCTGTATCTCTAGTAATAAAAATCATTTGACTTGCATGATGTTATTGTACGTGCATGTTTCAATGGCTATCTGTTTTTTTATTTTTATTTTTTATTTTTTGTAAGAATTTTTATCTGAAGATGAAAATGCTTGTTACATAAAGTTTTCTAAATGTCCATCTTTTATTACATCTAATTGTCTTTAGTGATCTATCTCTGAATCATGCCAACCTATATACTCTTATTGAGAATTGGCACACTCACTGTTTGACTGGTTTTACAGGCCTCAGCCAACACTATTCTTTCACATTTCTTGGGGCTTGCTTTCTCCTTAGAACTGCTGCGATCAGTCACGTTACCACAATTGGAAGCTGTTCCTGTCCCAAAAGCTGCATAGCCTGCTTCTGAATTCAACAAAATCGGTTTTTTTTTTTTTTTTTGCCTTTTTGTCGCTGCTCATCTCCTTTTCAGTCAAGCCACTGTTGGTTGATTATTATAAATTAAGTTAAACATTCTAGTGTAGCATCTGACCTGTACACAAAATATTTGCGGTTCAGCAGTGTGTCATATCCATAAGAGTATTCTGTCGTGTGAACTAAGATGGAAGCCAATATTATCCTGTCGTGTGAACTAAGATGGAAGCCAATATTATCTGTAACTTGATTTCCTTTTGCGATTGGAGTGAGTGGACAACCGGAAATATGAATGAGACAAGGTGTGGCTGTACTTACAGGAGAATTTTATTTTATTTTACTCTCTTTGATTTTGTTTCATGCGTTTTCTTTTGCACGGAGATAGAAATCGTGCATTGGTGTGATACTACGTAACTTTGATGGTTCGACTGTAATGGTTTCAATGGCTGAGGCAAATGTCTGGCATTTGGTGAAATCAAGTTACAAAAGGCATTGGAAAAATGAGATTATGATAAAGCATAAAGGCTCATAAATGGTTTTTGTGGGTTCTGAAAGATGGGACTGCAGAGAACGAGAGATTCTATGGCTGTAAAAGTTCGGGCCTCCAACTGACCGTACTAAGTAGGAAATTGCGGAGTGCCCGATCACAAATCAAAGATGGTGCTTTCCAACCTGGCCATGCAGCTTACACGGTTTAGCCACAGACATGATCGAATTGTATTAAAAGAAATCATACCAACTCATCCAACGTGAGCCAGCAATTCCAAGGTTGGAGATCTGCGGTCCAAGCGGCCTGTTTCGCTGTTCTTGACGTTCTGCTGAGAGGGCTGTGATGCATGAGATAAAGAGTTTTCATACATCCAAAGAGTAATTCATAAGTCCTCCAAATCCCAAACCCTGTGCAATTAATATTACCGTTTACACTAATCCAAGCATGTAGGTAACGTGTTAACAACTTGACATCAAAAGTTTATAACGAGATATCCGCAGAGATGCTCACTCCAGTCTGCGGCAGCTAAAAAACGATGCTCATAGAAAGAGGGCTCGCTCTACCTCTGAAAAAATTTGGCAACCTTGGCTACCATTCCTTGGGCACTTCATTTCATGGTCAAATTAATGGGGGCTCAAACCATAAAAATGAGGACCATCGGCTTGAATAAAGGTTTTGCAAACGCATGATGGAAGAGAAATGCGATGACATGCACAAGTATAGATTTAGAGGCTTAACCACATCTGCCAATAGGTACCTGAGTAAACAATGCATAGCAGGAGTAAGGAAACACTGCAGTGTGACGCATATCCATTAAAGGAGCTGAAATATAAATGAAAAGAGAGGTCCAAAAGTTCAGAAATCCAGAACAGATATACAAAAAAGGAAGAATACATAATAGCGTAAAGCATTTTTGCTGACATCTCAAACGGCTTTTTTGAAGTAGGGACCTAGAACACAAAGCTTAGCTGTGGATGTCATAATTCATTAAAAGAAAATTAGTTGGCATATAAGATGACAATTTTGGCAGATCAAGCATAAAATTAGATTGCACATTGCACTATTACGGTCCAAGTTAGCTTATTGGCAGGTATTTGAGGCATCCCTTATATCATGGAAAATTTACTAAATACAGAGTATACATATCACCACATAATATGTTTACCATAAGTAAAGCAACATGCTAACCATGGTTTAAAGTTCAGCTCAAAACTCAGAAACAAAGGTAAAAACACTTTGGGTTTTACCAGAACATATATGAAACCATGGCTACTTATGGAGTTCCCACTGAATTTTTGAGACCAAATTTATATGTTTAGGCAATTTACGCTGCTCAATGTATTTATTTCCTCATATATCCCTATGTATATAAAAAATACCATAGTAGCACTGTAGCAAAAGGCATTGATTGACATATGCTTATCATGTCTTAAAGCTGAAATCTCATAGGCATCCTGATTCATGTGTTAATTCACCAAATAATAAAGTAACATGTAACACTTGAATGATGTGAAACATGACTTTTTAACCTTGCTTTAAAAAAAGTAATTTTTGATAGTTTCAGTGTGAAACCATATAGATTATACAATCAAAATGGTGTCTACTTTATTATCTAGACTTCAGTTATGTTTCTTTATCTTTATTGAATAATTTTTTTAAGTTCAATGAAACTGCTGAAACCAAACTCATTTGGCCTAGCAGGAATTGACATCGAAACTGAGTTTTTGGGCCTTTACACTAGCAAATAATTTTCTCTTTTCAACACATTTTCTACGCGACCATAACAAATAGCCTATCAAGTAGAATCATCTTAAATATTATATTCAAAGTATAGTCGATGACCTTCATAAAAACCTTCAGGCCTCAATCGCTATTGACCATACAAATCAGGCAACTCTCCATATCCTTGTGTCCACAGCATCTCTAGGCAAGGAGCAATTGCCACTTTCGAGTTGCATTCAAGAAAATTAACAAATGATGTCAGCTACTCTATATGCACCACCTTTTTCCCCATCAACCAAAAATTCTTCTAGACAGAGCATAATGATCATCAAAATAAATATATTCTACCACGATATCAGGATTAAATTTATTTTAAAAAACTCCCTGTCCCATGGTCAATTCTAGAGCTTTCAAAGTAAACTAGTTTAGTGCCTGACCACGGCATGGTGCATCCTTGTTGACTATGTAGAAAGTTAGGACCTGTTTGGAAGCAATCATTGGTTATCTGCAGATAATCTGTGCATTAGGTGAGGCGGAGCAAAGTGAGGTGTCCAAGGAAAGAAGAAAATGTCTGATTGAGGGGAAGCAGCTAATTCAATATTCCTAAATTTTGAAGATAACTTGAATCATCTTTTAACCAGATCTGGTTATCCCAAAGAAATAAGAATGATAGATCAGTGACTTATTCCCACCTCACATGAGGACTTGAGATGATCTGTTCAATATTTCTCAAATGTGTTCCATGTTTTTCCAAATATACCTTGAGGTAGCAAGATAATATGAAATTCTTCAAGTTTACGACTATACAATTTTGGGATCATTGCCCCAAAGAGCACTTGGCCATGGCCAGGGGGTTTCATGCAGACATCAGATGGAGGGTGACATGAGATCAAGGCAAGCTGCTAAAATATGTTAGTAATCTACCCCACTAAGTATTGATTAAACAATATTGCACACAAACATCATGCCAAAAAAAAAAAAGATAATGCGAGAAACCATCAAAAACAAAGATAGGAAACATTGGAAAATAAAGATGCCTAATTTGTAATAAAATCACCCAACCAAACATGGTAGCATCATTTATAGAATAAAAATGTTGACAGTCTAAAACATCATCCATAAAACATAAAATGAATGGCCCTCTTCTACTCCCTGGCAGTATAGCAACCAGTGAATGAAAAATAAAACTATAAAATATAAGCACAGATTAATAAATAACAATTACATCAGCTGACATATAATTAAATAAAAGCATTCTTACATTGAAAGATGTGCATCATTGAGTCATGTCTTCAAATAATTCAATCAATAAGTCGATTATCACTCTTCAGTATAAAGCACAACATGTGCATATTTTTGAGAGAAAATGTGTGCATTTAATTTAAGATTCAATGATTGTCTGATAACTAATATGGTCACATATAATTAATATTAAGATTCATTAACCATGCAAGACTAATCAACTGTGTTTCTTGCAGAGTCACAACATTATATCAGTCATAACATCATATCATTACTGAATAAAGCAAAACAGAGTCATGCTACATAAAATGGCTAAGGAAGTGGTATTATGCCATTATTCAGAAAGCAAATGAAAGAAAACCAATCACCTGCTATGGGTGGGCCTGACACAGAATCCACCTCGTCAGGTTCAGGCCCCATCACACCTGCCATGAGCTCAAGTGCAATTACAAGCCCACCAAGAGCCAAGGCCTGACCGCTGAACCCTAAAACCACCATGGCAGCCACCATGACCCTTTTTTTCAAACAATGTTTAGTAATAGGTGCCAATACAAACCCAACTCTGGTTCCCTAGTCAGGTAAGAAGCTGGCAAAACACAATTCTTAAACCAAGTGCAATTGGTGACAACCCATTAGTGAAAAACTGTGAATTGCTCAACTTGCTCTTCTCAACTTCTGAATTTAGTAAAACTTCCTAAAAGAAACATAGCCTAAGGATTCTCCAGGACCAATTCCAAAAGTCGAACTATTAACAAGGTTGCACATGATAAAACCGTGAATTGCTCAATTTGCTCTTCTCAACCTCTAAATTTAGTAGAACTTCCTAATAGAAATGTTGCCCAAGGATTCTTCAGGACCAATTCCGAAAATTGAACTATTAACAAGGTTGCACGTGAAAAATTTGTGAATTGCTCAACTTGCTCTTCTCAACCTCTAAATTTGGTATAACTTCTTAATTGAAACATAGCCTAAGGATTCTCCAGGACCAATTACGAAAATCAAACTACTAACAAGGTTGCATGTAAAAACATCAGGTTTAAAAAGATGCATTAACCACACTAATTAAATGACAAAACACTTGTTAAATGACAAAAATACTCCCATGAAATAAAATTAATTAATGCAATATAGGGGAGCAAAAATTGTTATTTCTCGGAGAGAAAAAGTGTGTGTTTGTGTGTATATAGTAGCTTTCAAAATTTTTTTCTTATGTTTTTGAATCTAGTTATAAAGGAGAGTAAGTAGCTGTTTTCATGAAAAATTCTCATAGCACGAAACATACATAAAGAAGAGGTTTGAGGTACAATATGTTGATGGCATATAGGTCCAATACAAGTGCAAGGTCCATATCAAGAAAAGAATACAGCATAAGGGAAAGAAACTAAAGGAACCACAAAAGAAATGTAAGAAACGCCCCCCCCCCCCCCCCCCCCACCTCTCCATCGATGCAAAAAAGGGTCAAAATATATCCCACCCCTACATTTATGCCACTGATCCACACTCGCAAGAAACAGGAAAACCTCTATCTTGCACTCCTTATGATTCCTCCTATTGCTCCACAACAGCACCATAAAAGGGAAAGTTACAGGGGCAAATGTGGACAGTAGGAAGTAGTAAGCAAAAGGCAAAAGATGTTGCTAGCCTAGGATTGCTGTCAACTGATGGGAGATGTTATGGTTGGGAAACAGGAAGGACCAGGAACTTGTGCAGATTCTGATTTATTGCATGTTTTCTTAGCTGCCAAAATTTTTATACAATAAACATAATTTGTACAATTCTATCATATTCATGAAATTGTATATTAAGCACACAGTTTAATTCAAGAATTAAAAGCTGATAATAGTGAACCAAGGTATATGAGAGCATATGCAATCTTTACTGCTAAAAAAATATAACACAAGCTATGAACCTTCAATATGTTAATAAACTATGACTAATCTACTTAATATTAATTAATTAAACTAATGCCTAATTCTGAAAAGAATTAGATAATTTATAATGATCAATGATAACTATATTAAGATGTACCCGGTGATACATCCATAACACTCAAGTTAATGTAGGAAAAAAGCCCTACATATTAACAGGTACAAATGGTAGATGTTATATCATAATTCAAGTGATGATGCTAGAGAATATAAGCATACGTATATGCTATACATAATACATATATGAGGAAAATAAAGAACGAGGTCCAGTCTGTTGCACGTAAAGTAAGGTCCATTGCTATGATTCCAATAAAGTTTGGGATAGACACAACAAAACTATCTGAAGACACTTAGACTGCTGCACTCTTTACACACACAAAGAAGATAAGAGAAATCAGAGATATATAGAGAGAATTAAGAAAGATAAGCTACAAATCAATAAGTAAAATTAGAATCCAACTAAAATGCATAATTGTTCATCTAAAATAAGAATATGCATTGTAAACAATGATCTACATTGAGAAGCCAATACAAATTTGGTCTAGCACCCCTCCACTTAGCAAGTTCACTAGGAAGAAGTTTCACATTCAAACATGGAAAAGTGGTACTCCCTCTGTTAGCATCAAAAAATGATCAACATCAAGATGGCCGAACAAATGATAAATGAAACATTCTTCTTACAAAAAAAAATTTCAAGAGCCAGAAAATTGTAAAATTTGTTTTCCTAACCAAAAGTCAATTGTTTCATTGTTGATATCAACATATAGAGACTACCATCAGTCTTGCTGCACTCAACTAGTTTAACAATTCCACCACTAGTGGCATGCCCTAACTCCCTCTCCCATTTTCTCTAATTCATTGTGCATTGAGTAACAAGGATGGATTATTCAAATTGAAAGGTTTTTCCACTACTTGTAATTCATAGATATAATTCTGAAATGTGTTGGTTTAGAGATCACGCTAACAATGTGGAACTTAGCACCGTCACTTCGATGAAGGTAAGATTGCAACCGCTAGAGGTGAAATAAATGATAGCAAGAAAGTAAATTCTATCTTATTGTTTTTAACATGAGGTGCAATTATTTACATGATAAGAGTAAAGAGAATGAAACCATCATGCTACTCCGTCTTCTTTTCTTTGGCTGGCTTTCCTGTTTCCCTCCTTAGGATGTTGTTGTACTGCTTCAAGAGCAATTTGTGTACTATATCAAGCTTTTCATCAACATGGTCCTGGTACTTATCATACAATGCAGGAAGCGTGAGAGACAGAAGCAACCCTGCAATAATGTCAAAAGTACAAAGCACAACATGCAGATCATAAGAAGAAGAAGACACCCTCCATTTGTAATTCCATCTTGCATCAAAGGACCAAAACAAAGGAAGTCCATCAAACTCACCAGTGGAAACTAGTGTAAGGAAGTTAAACAAACTCCCAATATATGAAACAAGCCACAAAAGCAGTGTAACCTTTAGAGGGGAAGGGGGCAAAAGAGACAACATTAGAAACAAGTAAGACAACAGACAAGCCCAAACTTGATAAAGCATCAGAGAGGACAAGGAGAAATACCTGAAGGAACACCTTCCTATCTCTCCTAATGGCAATATCATGCCCCACAGCCAACACACTATTGATCCACGCCCGAGTCTCATCCGCAGCTTTCCCTACGAACTCCTCAGACACTTCCAGATTGGGAAGGGGCGGAAGAGGTCTAAAAATCCAATATTTTGAACAAATTAAAAATCACTTCAGTCAGCAATCGACCTACGAAGAACAACTATGTGGCTTACACAAAGATTTCGGAACAATCGTACACTCGCACCACCCAAGAAAATATATACGAAGAAACGAATCACAGAAAGGTAAGAAAGAAGAGGGCGAATGGGAGCAGACCTATTGAGAAGGGAGGCTGATTTGGCCCAGAAAAAGAGGATAACGACGACAAGGAGGAACGCGTTGGCCATTAGAGAGAGGAAGCTGTACCCAGCCCGTTCGAAGAGGAACCAGACGGCGGTGGCGGCCACCGCCACGAGAATCGCGACGTTCCTCCGCCTCCAAAGGAGGACATCGGCAACTGCAACAGCCAAGAACCAAAGAGCATCGTAGCTTCGAAAGAAAACCCTAGTTCGTAAGAACGAGAGAGAGAAGGGAAAAGGAGGATATAGAGAGAAGACCTGCGCCGCCGCCGAGGGCACGGTGGATGGATCGCCGACTTCGGCGGGGAAAGGGAGGCGACGTGGCGGAAGAATCCGCCGCCGCCTGCGCGGACGGGACGTCAAGAGCTTCTCCGGCGGCCATTGGACTGGATCAGGGTTTTCCTTGGAGAAGGAAAAAGGGGAAGGGGGGCTGAGAGGGGGATTTAACCGAAGACGGACAATGAAAACAAAAAACAATGGAATCCTCCACCGCAGCCTCTGAACAGTTGCATTGTATTTTGGTTTCAAGATTTATAGCTCCAAACAACTGTACTACGTTGATTTGGTGCCGGTGCAAGGGCAGGGGTGAGTTCGGTCACGGTATCCTTACCATCGGAGAGGTATGTAAAGCAGTAGTCGGGGCCGGCCTCAGGCCCTGAGCTCAGTCAGTAGGTGAATGGTTAGGTCCTCGACTGCGATTGATCGTTGGTAGGTGGGTGCCATCGGAATGGACATGTGCAAGCGAATGAAAGGAAACCACGCAGAGATTACCCTCGAGATAAGCAATATCAAGAGCACCTTTTACAATGATCCCCGCCTGTTGGATAAAAAACAAAGAACAAAACAAAACAATACTCGCTCGAAAATTTTTGCGTTCTAATTCCGTGAGCATGAAGATCATATATATATATGCAGCCAGCCAGAACTTGAGGATGAATGTTAGACGATTGCAAGCGTTATCGGGGTCACTCTCATGGTCAGAGAAAGAGCAATGCGATCCACATGGCCAACTAAAATGCAATCCAAACAAGAAAGATTTTTTTTTTAATTTGTAACTGGTTTGTTATGAATTTTGACAACCATGAAGATTTGGTTGATAATATAACATCAACCAGAGGGTCGATATCATTGGAAGCAGTTAGCATGACTTTTGATACATTGCACCTAAGTTAACATTGATGTTTAATGCTGGAATTCTGTCCCCTATATTATTATCTATTCCAAAGCAAATATGAGAGTGGTCTATGGTCAATGATGTGGAACTTCTTTTAGCAAAACTATATCATTCAGCCTGCCTATACATCAAAAGAAAAGCAATCGAAGCCATAGAAGTTTTGAAAAGACGTAAACAAAATAATGCCTTGACACGACGAAGGTGTACCAATGAGGCAGAGGAAATGCTTTGTGCTTTTAAACCTCGTAACAGCACAAGGCAGGCTTGGGCCATGGTTTTCCAATGTTAATGATCTCTTAACGTCTTGGAGCAATGCCCAAGGACTTCCATGAACACCTTCTATCACGGTAAGAGCCTTTGGCCAGTCCACCAAACCGAAATTGCTGCCTCGAGTTCGACACAAAGTTCACATGTCTTCGCAGCATCCAAGGCTCAAACCCTTCCAGTACTCGTGCCGGCAAATACAATGTAGCAGACAAGAAGACTTGCAGCCCTCAGATGGACCGTAAAAGAGGCACCTCTCTTTAGTCTGCTTGAAACTCCATGGGAATCCAAGAAACAGATAATGTAAGCAAACAGAAACTACTTAACGACAGCATAAGCAAAAGAGAGGAGAAAAGGGAGCTCCTCAGATATATGTTTCAACTAAAACCTCAAGAAATTTGTACTGTCAGAAACCACCAGTTGGCATTCAATAGAATTCAGGTGCCATTACTCATATTAGATAGACCACATGTCAACTCCCAACCGTAAAGGAAGAAAGCACATGACCCTGAAACAGTGACTGTAGTTCAAGAAATCTTACAATGATGGATCATCAAGCAAGTTGACCAGACATAATGCCATACTCCCAAAAAATATCTAATGCGATAGAGGCTATTCCATTTAACAGAACCAGCATTACAATCAACACAACACAAAATCTCAAATCATTCACTGAAAGTCCTTGTTGCATGCCAAACCCCTTCTAAGGAATTGCCAAGATAACCAAACATGTTCCCTGAAGATATGAGGTGCCTAAATCACCCAGATTATGAACAAATTAGGGGTAATGCAGTGGAGACAAAATAATTCCTATGACATATAAATCCACAACACCACCAACCTCATCAGTAATTCAGAAAAGACTCAGGAGTTAGGATGAATACATAACAAAATCTACAATAGCTGTAACTACAATTTATATAAATGCAAAGGAAAACTAGATTTGCCTAGCACTAATCTCACAGAGTACATTGAAGCTCTAATTGCACATGTAATTTATTAGCCATATAATGGTGCTCAAACACATGCATGAAGCTGTGATGATATTGATCGTTGAAAATGGCGCGGTCACATGTAAATTGTACATTAGCTCAAAATGCCTAAAAACTAGGCAAACAAGACATGCCATTCACATGGGTGCCTAGCAACAGGCCTGAATAAAATGACCAATGAATTCCTTTTTATCCATTCATCAAGTTCCCTGCTTCTTGTGTGGCCATTGCTGCATGTGTGGCACCCCATGATGAAAGCTGCAAGACTCGATGAATGTTCTGCCAATTTGCTTTACATAAACAACAGCATCTAGCAAGTCCTTCTTTTCCACCCAAAATTTGCATATCAATCTGCAATTAGTTTTGTCCCTGCAATGACTTGCCTGCTCTGGTGGGGTGAACCTGTGTTGCTAACCGAAGTATAAGCTCATAATGTATCTGGTAGGGTTGAAGCCACTTAGAATCACTACAAAACCAGTAACAAGCAGAAAACAAAGAATGATGTCCATTCTTAGGGCTCCAAGCTTTAGTTGCGATGTGGTATAAAAGTATGTACTTACTAAGTGGGGATAGGATGATGACAAGACCAATTGGATACAAAAAGAAAGTGGTTTTGTCCAAGAATGGCAGCACTGCATCAATAAGTCCCACATAGAATATTTGAGATATTTCACCATTTTTTTAAAAAAGAAAATCAATATGACATACTAATACTCAGCATAATAAAATTTTCCTTACCATCATATCCTAAGAAATTCAGATAGTGATAGTAAGAAATAGCCACCATGAAAAGCAGATTGGATAGTAGAACTGGAAAGAAACCATGTGCAACCAAGATCGGTGACACAAAGTACTGAATTACTGAAACAGATAAGAAGTTGTCAGCGAAAACTCAATCCATGACATAATAAATACTATGGTAACAACAACAAAGCTTTAATTTGGAAAAAAATGGTGTAGTTACCATAAAGCATGATGAACAGAGGAAAGAAAGAGTTACAGTGAACATCAAAAGCATACAGCCTGAAAATAGGACATATCATTAGTAACTCAATCATCCCAATTTCACTAAAACAACAGCTATATTGGTGTTAAACCTATCATAGAGAAGTGAGAAAGAAAAGGACTGAAGAGAGAAAGGCAGTTAGGTGTAACAAAACCAAAGTATAGAAAACTGGAAAGAAATCAAATTAGAATCTTGGTGGTTCAAATCAAGTAAAACTTTATCCAAATGTTTTGTCCTGCAGATATAAAAACACCAGATATGAAAAATTTTGTAAATAGGAATACAAAATAAGTAATTTTCAGGTTATATAGAGAACAAGAATGTGGAAACATAAACTTTTTTAAAAAAATCAAGATATCTAAATTAGTCATTCAACATCGTAGATGTATTTATGACAAGTCCTACTATTTATGGACGTCCAGAAGCCTGGGACATGGATGCTTCGATCTCTTTCAAAAGTATAGCTTACGGTGTGACATGTAACCTAGATTTCATTTAATGTGATAATAATTTCCAGGAACTTCAATAACAGTTCCACAATCATTCTACAAGGATCTGGCTTTATCAATCACTTACTGGTCTTTATTTATATCCCTGGTTATAAAATCCAAAACACTGACAATTTAACATGGTTAATACTACTTGATACACTCTTACAGTTTCTCTTCTTTACGTCCCTTTTACTTGCATCAAAACCTCCTTTCAGGTCATATGTGCATCAGCTCCACCAACTTAACCATCTCAAATAATCTTGAATAGGCTGAGGTGCAAAGTCAGAAATTAATTTTAAAAAAGTGATGCAATCCTATTTTATAAAAAGCCAGAAGTTGTTCAAGATTCTGGTTCAAATATTAACTCTTTGTAAGTAGAAATCTTGCATTGTGTAATAATTTTGAGAATTTTGAAGCATATATCAAAAAGTTGCTTTTCATGTCTAATGTGTCTTTAAAAACGTAGAACAATTTTTGTACCTTACCAAAGTTGGCATTTAATTCCACAAACAATACCATGGAAACATAGGCAACACGATTATTCTCTCTTCTTTAGTTACGTGAATTGTGAAGTCTAATGCAAATGCCTTAAATTAGCAGGTGCTAAACAAGGTACAAGACATGGATCTCATATGATACCACCAACCAAACTTAAGCACGCTGAGATTTTAGGAGAGGCATTTGGACTTCTGATAAGGGGAGGGTTCAAGCCATAAGGTAAATAGCATATAGTTCACAAATTTCCCTTTTACGCTAAAAAAAAAAAAAAAAAATCAAGATTCAAAAAATCTCAAGTTATGGGCACAAGACATTATGACAGTAATCACACCCAAAATCATAATCACACCCAAAAATGGGAAAACAATCCTAAATTAAAATTAATATCAAAGACTCCTCTAATCCTCAACTACTAACCAACCCCACATTTAATCAATTTGTTAAGTGGCCTGTAATGTCAATATAGCACAATCTTCATGTTCGGGAAAGAAAACAAAGGTTCCAAGTGAACAACAATGTAAATAAGAAATCAAGCCACATGGAGATTTAAGACATGGCAACCAGTATACTTGCTAATAGATTGAATTCCATGAGATACCATTCAACACGTTGCTCGACCACATGGCTGTTCGGAGACTCCTCAAGCAGATAAGAATTTGTCAAAAACCTGCATGGAAACCACTAACCCTAAAGCAATTGTATTTGTAAATCTATTTGAAAAGAAATTTACACACAAAAACCTGAAGAAATGGGTGATATCTGTTCAACAGTTACAAGTGAATACAAAGCTCAAAACATGATGATTGAAAGAATTATAAATATTAAAAAGAACCACTAGAGAAGTACAGCTCCAGTTTGATCAAACATAAATGCCTATCTGAAAGATAGGCCACTAGTACTTTGAACAACTCAGTCAAAAGCTTTGTCCCATTGATGACAAGTCGTTGCAACAATATAATTGTCATCAATTGTGTAATCTCTTTGACCATCTCTAAGCCTCACATTGCCAACAAAATTTGTGAAGCAAGATTCTTTTTTAGTGCTGCTCAGTCATTTTACTTTGTACTGATGCAGCTCATCAGTGCATTATTCAATGCATTTGAAAAACCATAATTCATATCCTTTTTGTTGCACTTCCTTGCAGATTCTTTTTGGGGACAGATTAGTGATTTCACTAGTTATCATCCGCTAAAGTTTACACCTCCTCAAGTCAGAGACAATTATGGAAGAGAAAGAAATAATATGCATTTTTACAAACTCCCAGGCAAGGCTCAGCATTATTGATGCCATATGTTGCAAAGGTTGTTTTGCTTTGTCACTGATCTCCAACATAGGCATCGATTTTCTTGCTCCCACTCTACTCTATTGTAATAACACAAGTATGTTTTCTTTAAAAAGACTAGGGCCCAGTTTTATCTCAACGGAAAAATAATAATGATGACAATCACTAAGTTCACTTCCCCTCAAAACAAAACGAAAAAAAACAATCGCAAAGTTCACCATTTCAATGCTCATGCCCTCATTTCTTGATCTGGTCTAATGAATACCTTGTACCTTCTAGACAAATAATCATATCGTCATGCATTTCCAATATTTAGTGGGGAAACCTGGCTTATCATTTATTAAGAGTTTTCCTATTTTTTCTTTCTAGAGTGGATATGTATGAGTAACAGATTGACTATACAGCTCATTGTATAGATTACTTGGACACATCAAAGACGCTCATGATACAAAAAAAAAGAAAAGTAAAGAAAAAGAAGGCTTTTACGTCTCAGTAACAGGCCCCACAAAAGTACCTTATTGGAAAGCTACGCACCCAAACCAATACATGGTCCAAGGTCAGAGCAGGCATACAACCCGTACTATGTCTTGGTATGAGGGCATAATAAGCCTTCTTCATACCATATCATTATAGGTCAGTACTTGGAATCTTGCCTGAAAGATGACTAACAGCTGTTTCGCTTTTTATAATTGTTATATTAGAACATTACCTCCAATAAAAGATTCATAGGTAGCAGTCCAACATTTGTCCCTCAATTTACTTAGAATTTTGCTCATGCATAAAATATCATCTTCAATCTTCATGCTTCTTTTTCATCCCCATTCCCATTTCATAAATTCTCCCATCTTCTAGGAATTGTGATTAAAAAAGAACAATGTCCGAAACATCATGTTAGATTTGCAAAATTTAATATTTCATTTCTAAATATGTGGCTTTAGCGTAACCAGAACATATTTGACACCACATATTTAGTCTTTGTTATAAGTATTACTTTTAATTAGCAGGCTCTATACAAGTTGACAACATAAGCTTATATCTATTTGAATATTATATTCAGCTGTCCAAAAGGAGAGTGATACAAAAAGGGATAATTACTTGACTTTTGTGCAGTTGAGTTTCTAAATGATAATGTGTAGTCAAGAACCAGAGCAGTTTTAATCTCATTATGAAAGAAAGCTGTTGCTTATAAATAAATTTGACAGCAGAAACAATACATGGCTAAAGTTAAGAAGGTCAAGATGGATTCAGTATTACGATATTGTAATAAAGCATGCCCCAAACAAGGTATCAGGATCAAGAAAAAGACCCAAACAGGTGATGTATGGAAGGAAAATTGAGAGGCAGCAGGAGAAGATGAGGTGCACTCTTAAAAGCAGATTTCACTAATTCATGACGTTAGAGTCACTCACATGCCACACTATGCTACCATTCCCTGTCCCATTTTGCTTAGAGCAACTTAAAATTTATAACTCACTCCAATTCTCACTCTTCCCCTGATTTTTAAAGATATACAGAGGAACGATGCCATCATGTGATCAAGATGTTACAAATGCTCAATAGATTGCAAAAAGGTAGCTCAACTTTGTCATAGTCATTTTTTCTAATACTATAACATGATAGGCTTCATACCTCATCGATATGGTACATATGCCCAATATAGTACGGTATAACTCACATACCACCACAAGGTCAAGAGATCTTTTTCTTATGCCTAGCCATGATACCATCCAAAACAGAGCAATATGAGTCCACATAGCATGAAACCAAGTGAAACAAGTCTGTTTCACCCGGCAGAAGCAAGTTTGGCTCCTGCATTGCATCAAACATTGATACTATACTAATACCTTATTGTGTACACCCGATGCTAGGTCATATAGGTCGGTACGATGAACCTTGACTTCACATGACATATACAACCATGTATAGCAAATAAACACTATTTGGAAATGCTATTTAAGAAATCCGCTATCAAAAGGTAAGCCCAACTCCATCCGTCTGCCTGTCTACTCGATCTACAAAGAATATTATATCCTTTAGATGTACAAATCGCTTAGTACAAAATAAATATTGCAGTTTCTTTCCTTTTTATTCTTTTTTTCCTTTTTGAAGGAACAGTTTCTTTCTTTGTTAAAGAGAAATAAAAGGACCATATCAAGAAAACAATAAAAATGCATATGTTATTAGCATTGATCTTAAAGAAGTTCTGAGTGAGATGGTTATGATCATCCTCTTCCTTTAACAAGAATTGTATGCGCCAAGCTTGGCTACGTTATAATTAGCAGTGTTCGTGTCCTGTCAGTGATCTTGTACAGCAATCTTTACTTTCACTGATGAAAATGTGGATTGTTTCTCAAGTATATCATTAGTTCTTACATCTTGCAACCTTTTACAAATGTATGGAAGGGTACAACGTCATAAAGATAGTACTAAGATTATAGGGGGGAAACATAACTAATTACTAGAAGCTTGAAATTTCATGAATAAAACATTCCAGATGCAAAATCTTACCAACAGCATGTAGCCAAAATTATTCCAGCTAACAAGAAATGTAAAAGGACGACTGAGACGACTGTGAAAACAGCATGTACCAAATTTTCACCATACCTAGAACATGGAAAAAGATATCAATATCCACAAGTATATAACAAACCAAGAAAGCATGTTCCATAAAGGAAAAAAAAAATAGTTTCGTTGTGAAAACTTAAAAAGATTATAAAGCAGAAACTAGAGGAATTAGAGAGATTTGCCAATCCTGCCATCCAGAATAAATCTTACAATACCAATTGAAAACTTGCAAGCAATGAAGAGAGACTTACGCAGCACAATAAGCTGAAGTGGCAACTACCAAAAACAGACAGAGAATGACAACAAAAGCAGGATCATCCCGTGCCCACTGGTTCTTTGTTTCTGGGAAAAAGAGGAAGGCAAGTGCATAAATACTAACTGCCCTTTTTTACACAACCACCAAATGAAAAGGATGATTAAACAATCTATGATATAAATTCAAAATGGTGCCTTAGGAAATTGAGCATGAAACTTGTATAGAACAATGCTCTGAAAGGTAAAAAAGAATACAAGTTTATAAAGAAAATGCTAAAAATTATTCCATGGAAGATATTAATCCATAAATAATAGGTCACTGAATATCTGTCTATTGTATCAAATCTTTGAAACCATCTTCTGGGAAAAAGGAATTTAAAAGACATAAAAACCTAGACTTCTGGATAGTCTCTATATATCCTATAGTATTAATGCTAACTAGTAACTTGGTCAATATCTCCATCATAAGATATTAAATAATACTCCTACATTATACGCTTGGTCAATATCTCAATCATAATATATTAAATAATACCCCTACATTATACACTTAAAAACTATTCAGAGATAGTTAGTACTACTTTCTGTATGTTTGAAGTTTGAACCAAAAAGGCATAAACAGAAAGCAAGGAGCTTAACAATAATTATAACCATCAAGCCTTATCCCAATAATTTGTGGTTGACTTTATGAATCCATATTCACCAAATATCTACATCTTGCATTATTTACCTTAGCCCTCATGATAATTAGTTCAATAACTAACTTTGCCCATGTAAAACACATGTAGTTGCTGATCTCCTTGAATTCAGTCAATTTCACATGGAAAAGTTCAGGCTATGCCAGGATCCGAGATCACTTCAATGCACTAAGTTATTCATAAGAAAACTTTAAAATAAACAATCATCTGAAAAATCACCATTAGACCCAAACTAATGAAGAAAAATAATAAAATGGATTGAAAAATAATCTGCTTTCTCAGCGCACTAAGTTGCAAACAATCAACTAGCAGTATCATATTTCTCACTGCTGAGAGTTCAAGGAGTCAAAAAAATAGACAGGTTTAAATGAAATTTTTGCTTTAAGAACGGATACATGTCTTTGTAGTGAAGGATGTTTGGTACATCAGAGACTTCTCCATAGTACATACTGTAATTTTCTATGCAAAATTTAGCAGAAAGTTGCTTCTCACATCTAGAATAAGGAACCCCACTGCAACACAATATATTGGTTCATAATAATAATAATAATAATAATAATAATAACTTCCTCAATTATGAAGGATATGCTAACTTCCTTGGAAAAGAGTCCATTGAGTATTTACTAGGGAAACTATCATGATATCTTATTCCTGAAAGCCTTTTAACAAGATTTAGAAGTGTCCTACTAGATATGCCTTCACAGACAATGATGCTAGAAAAGAACAGGGAACTGCCGGAATGCATAACAGATCTGTTAATGCTTTCTCTCTATAACAAACAAGAAGCCACTACCAATTTAGCAGTGAAAAAGGTTTCTATGTTGCCGACCATCCTTATGTGACATCTAGAACCAATAACATGCTATGTTTTCATTCTTGTGGATGTTAACATATCTTTGCTCTTTTGAATTCTCATTCTTATCATTCTCTTCTGCACCAACTTTGCAACCCATTCTTTTTATACATCTTTCCAAAAAAAAGAGAAAATAAGCAAATCTCAACCCATGCAAACACATTTTTGCATATAAGATACACAAAGATGTAAACTATCATGCCAAAAAGTATGGAAGCATGGGTAACAGATAGATTTCGCCAATAATAAGTAATAACTAGCCCACGAACCTTTCAAAATTTAAAAAATAAATCAAAACAAAAAAGTCAACTAACGTAAAGAATGATGAATGCTAAGTCAGATGACTTACGCTTATGATATTTGGTGTGCTGGTATCTGTCTTCCAGAATTCAGTTCCACATGCAGATACCCAGAAATAAATCAAATAAGATATTACGATAAATGATGAGACGAATGCTTAAAAAAATAGCAAGAAGAAAATGTTACAATAATAACTGACAAAACTTGGAACACAACATTATTAGTTGATTGATTATTTGTCAAAATGTGCATAGTTTCACTTGTTCACCAGATTTTAAATCCTTTGTTCATTAAGTAAAGGAGATAGTATGGCATAGCTGCCAATAGTATAGCTATACTTGCAAGAAAAAGAAAAGTTAAATAATGACAAACAGTTAACCTAACCTAATACCTCCGAAAGACCTTGGTTTTGCACAAAGAAAAGTAGCAAGCAAATATCACAAAACTGGCACCATTACCACTCTTTGCTTCCAATTTTTTTCTCACACTTGCCACCTAAACTTTATTGGCATCACTCAACTCTTAACTATCAAAGCTTCTGACATACGAGACGGTTACTTCTTAGAACAACAACAACAACAACAAAGCCTTAATTCCAAACTAATTGGGATTGGCTACATAAATCCTTTTTCTCCATTTAGCTCTATTCTGAGTCATATTTTTTTGTAAGATGCAAAGATTCACAATCTTTCTTTATCACTTCCTCTCATATAATTTTCGTTCTACCTCTACTTTTTTTTCTTTTACATGTATCAAGTCACTCCTTTGCACAGATACATCTCTAGTTCTACGTTACATAAGTCCAAACCATTTAAGTCATTTTTTCCTTAATTTATCCTCAATTGAAGCTATCTCTACCTTTTTACAAATGGTTTCATTTCTTCTTCTATCTTTTCTTTTATTACATTACATCCTTCTCAGAACACTTTCACATAAAGCTATACATGGCAACAGGCATCTCCTGAAATGTTCCCCATAAATATCACACAAGCTAGCTACACAAATTAATATGGTCGAAGTATATTCTTGCAAACTACAAGAGGCTGAGATTTGCAGGATGTACAATTAGGTTTTGTCACTTAATAAGATTAGGAAGGGAAAAAAAAATCATCTACATTACCATAGCAAATACATCTGTTTGAAGTATGGTCATCTGCTTGAGAACTGAAATAAGAGAAACCTAAAATATAATGCATTTATTAACCAAAGTAAACAAATGCAAAAAGAAAGATACATACACAACTTTTGGTGAAGTGCAAAGATGAAGCATTTGCCAGAATGTATACTCGATATCCATTTGTTGCCACTACAATAAGCCAAACAATGGGCCAAAGAGTCAGTGGAAATCTAAATATCTAATATAAAAATAAATAATTAATCAGTGTCCAAAGTAAACATAAAGCTAATCAGATCCATATGTCTGCATTATTTTGCTCAGAAGGATCTCTAGAATCCCATGATTCAAACAGCAAAATGCCAAGAAAAATCTATTAATAGAATGCTCCAGATTGACAATCACACAAATATAAGACACAGATAAACAATAAATACTAAGATTACCAGGAAGCATAAGCCATTCATATCTGCATATCTTGTGAGAGTTAATTAGGCAACTTGGACATGTTTTTAGCACCAACTATAACATACAAGTAATTAAAATAATTGTGTAGAATCTACTTTTCATATGTATAACTCGGCATAGCAGAATTTCTAAAAATAAAATACTTCTATATTCTAGCATAGTATTTGTCATCCATGTTTAAACATGCACAACCATGACAGGATAAAGTGCATGAGCACATAAGATTTATAATCATAGTCATAGTCATCCGGCCTTTTCCCAACAATTTCAGGTTAGCTTTATGAATCTCCATTCATCAAGTTTTCCTATTTAGGGTCACGTCTAAAGTTATTCCAAGTTTCTCTACATCCTTTCTCACAACCTCTATCTATGTTACCTTAGGTCTTCCCTTCATTTTCTTACTACCATCAACACAGCCAAAATACTACTCCTTACAGGAGCCTCCTTATATCTCTGTTGTATATGTCCATACCATCTTGATCTATTTTCCATTTCTTTGTCCTTGATTTGTGTAACTGCTACAACCTCTCTAATGTATTCATTTCTTATTTTATTTTTATTAGTGTTGCGTATATTCATTTTAGCATTCTCATTGCTACTATACTCAAGTTATTTTCATGTACCTTATTGCCCAACATAAGCCACATATAAGTTCTATAAAAGTTTCCTTTAAATCTTCAAAATATGTGCCTAGTATTCTATATACACTTCTCCACTTCATTCAACCAACTCTAATTCTATTAAATATATCTTCATCTATTTCTCCATTATTTTGTATACCAAATCCTTATAAAAATGGTCACTTTGCAGCATCTACTAGCCATCAATCTTAATTGGTATGATATCTTCATTTCTATTCTCACTAAATTTATGTTAATATATTTTTCTTTGTTCTATCACTTTTTAATCCCCTATCCTCTCAAGCTTTCCTCCATAAGTCCAACTTAGAATTAATCTATTAGTCTTTTCATCAATCATACAGTCATACTATAATGCCCACAAATAACATATATTGGGTTACATCCTCCTAGACATTAAAAGTAACTTCATCCATAATGAGTGCAAAAAGATAAGAGCTTAGTGTTAATCCTTTATACAAGCCTATAACACTGGAAATACACTTGTTGTACCACATCACATTTATATGGACCTCATGTAACAATAAACATATGCAGTGGCACTCACATATGATGTTTCCAAATCACAAATAAATAGAATTGATGAAAACATCACCAAATCTTACATGACAGTTTGCTGGCATGCAAAGATTTCTTAATTTATTTTATAGCTTAAACATCAATATTTACCATTTTCTTGATATATGCAAATGCCTCTTGAATTGCGCCTAATAAAATGAAGACTTGCATATTGATCTACAGGGCTTTGGCATACCGCCATATAGAAGTTATGGCAAGACACAGACATGGTCAAGCAACTTTTTTATAGGTGATTTCATACATGTCAAGGGTAAAAGAGCTCATACTAGTGGACAAAAGTGAAGAACCATTACAAGGAATAATACCTAGACAGCGGGCATAAGGCAACCTGAAGTGCATGGAACTTTAAACTCCAAAGACCTAGCCCAAGAACACTTCTATGCAGGGCATAGAAAAAGAAATGAACGCATATATACACAATACGCATGCATGCATGCACATTCTAATGGTATTTTATCTTGAAGAAATATGCTTGCATGTTCTAATGTATCATAGAAGACAAAAAAAAAGTTGTGGCATTTCAATTCAAATGTCTGGATACTTAAAATCATTCTTAAGCGGCACTTGTATTGGTTGAGTATATATGCAGATATTGAATTAAAATTAGTGGCAAAAAGTGTATGTTATTAAGATAACTGTGCAATATATGTTATCTTGGTTGTTAGAAGGGAACAAAAAAAATTTGACTCAGACCAGAACTAAATGAAGAAAAAAAAATTCATATAATCGATCCTAACTAGTTTGTAATAAAGAATTCATGTAGCCAATCCCAATTAATTAGGGGTTAAGGCTTTGTTGTTGTTGCTGCTGCTGCTGTTGTTGGAACTTAGAAAGGAAAGGGAAAAAAACGTAAAATGCAAGTGTTCTGTTTTGGCATCATGCCAGAACTGATCTGTGACTTTGAAACAATTAAGCAACATGATTTCAACGATTAACAAAGTTCCAGCTGCCACTGCAAACACCTACATACATGATGAACTCATAAATAACGTCAAAGTCATCTTTCATACTAAAATGGAATTAAACAAGAAGTTCAGCTCATAATAACATATCAACACCTTTCCAAAATCAAAAGTCAAAACTTATATCATACAGTCGTTCAAAACAGGTCTGGAAGCTCGTCTCAAAAAAATTACGAAGTCACAATCTCAGACAGACAAAACCAGGTAGAGCTGCTAAGACACGCAGATCTAAACTCCTTCATGAATTCCACCATGTTCTTTCAAATTTTATATCAGGAATTCGAATGTGAATGACCCCAGAAGTTCTTTGAAAATAGCAAGCAGCCCAAAATTGATAACAAGAAAACAAGGCATTGAGGAATTCAAGATCAGAAACTACTGGATTACAAAGTATCAGATCCAGATCCGATTCAATGACGATCAAGAAAACCGAATGGTAACGAAAATTCTAATGGCTTCCATCTACGAGAGGACGGAGATCGACAAGATAGGATCTCATAGCATTAGGAGGGGCGAGGAAGGAAGAGAACCTTTACGATTCGGCGGAGATACTGGGGGAACATGGGGGCGGGGCGCACGGCGGTGGGAGTGCGCCCTTTGGAGACGGTCGGCAGCATGAGGCGCGCTTTCTCCTCTTCCTCGATCTAACGGAGATTCGCCCTCTCTCTCTCGCTTCCCTTCGAGATCCGATCGATTTCGGCACAAACTCGGCGGCGAGATCTATAATAAAAAGTTCCAAAGACAAACTGCACGCCGAATCGAACCGGCGATTCTCTTTCCAGAACTTCTTCCCCCGTTTTTCCTTTTTTTTTTTTTTTTCTTCTTTTTAATTTAGTCGTCCGCCTTAAGATGGGCAGGTCACAGAGATAATTCCCGTGTGCGGATAAGTGTTTGTATTTGGAATATTTAAATTTTCTAATTTATTATATTTTTTTTATAAATTATTTTTTAAAAAAAATATTTAAAAAATTTATTAAAATCTATTTCATTTATAATATAAAATTTAATATTTTTTATTTTTAAAATAGAGTAAAAAAATAAAAATAAAAAATAAATATTTTAGGGTGATGAAATGAGAAATAGAACTGTGGAAAAATGATAATGAGGATTTTATTAAAAATAGAGTTGTTGAAGAGCAAAATTTTCGTATGAATTGTAATGGGGAAGTTTCTGTCCTTGCTCTCTTGGCAGGGGGCCAGGACTAAAGAGTTAAAACAGTGATGGAGATGGTGAGAAGTAGTAGTTGGCATGCCACTGTAGATCTAGATGCCCATAATTCATCAAATAGCATGCAAGTATGAACTTGCAAGACAGGTGGAGAAACGGAAAGGATGGTCTAGCATGGGTAAGTTACATTAGGGATTCAAACTTTTAACCTGGAGACTTCTATGGAGAGACTCCCTACACGTGTGTCCCTGCTTCAGCATGTTAATCTTTAGCCTGATCCAGTTTGTGCTTTTTGTGGCCTTCAAGATGAGATTGTTAATCATATTGTTTTTGAATGCAGAAGAGCAAGGAATGTGGCTAAATCCCAATCCAACATGGGATCGGTTAGAATGGAGACCTGACCACGATCCAGAAGCTATGGATGGCAGTTGGTTAACTGGATCCATTTTGGGGTGGATGCCCTCACATAGTGGGCTTGCGATTCTTTCGCAAATCTCCGATCGAAACTTTGGAAGGATCGACGACGTAAAATTTCAATCGAGCACGCCAACAGAAGCTAAGCAACGTGAGGAGGGTCTGGATCATGGCTATCATCCAAAGCTTAACAGTGAGAATTATCCACGATGGATTGCCAACTCCAGACCTCTAATATATAACACAGATGGCCCTTGCGTTTCTCGTTGGCAGGATACGGCATTGTTGCGAGAAACCCTACTGGCAAGCCTATCCTTATCATAGGAAAATCTCTCCCTGCCACTCTTAGCATCCAATATATGCTGAAGGTTGGGCTATTCAAGGAGTTCTCAAGATGGCCAAGGAGCTCAATCATTCTCATGTATCCTTGCGAGTGGAGTGGCTATCTTTGATTCATCTCCTTCAACACCAAGAGCAATCACCATCATGTTTTTTAACTCTTATTGAAGATGCAAGACAGCTGATCCTGAACATCCAAAACGTTCAACATGTATTTCATAAAGCAAACAGCTGTGCCGCAGCCACTGCAAACTAGCCATCCTTCGGACAGATTAATATCCTGATGTAATTAGATGAAACATACTTAAAAGAGAGAGTCGCGGATAGCTGCGGTCTATAATTTAAACCTTTATATATCCACAAAAATAATAATAATAATAATAACTCTCCCATAGGGCCGTTTCAGTATCAGGGAAGCACGCCACAAACCACAGATACAAAGTCCAAGAATCAAATGTTTCAGTTTAGATAATATTCCAAACATAATATAAGCAACCATAACATTTTATGATAACGCAAGTTCAAAAAAAAAAAAAAAGTTAAACACTCATTTTTATTGAAATGTAGTCTCTATATTTTCTTTCAAGACCTCACATTATTGATACAACTATTAGAACCATTTATTGGACGATGGCCTCTGATGTTGTACCAGATACTTACCTGTGATATTTCAGCATCAACGATGGCAAGACCATCGGAGAGGTGAAGAAGAAGAGGAAGGAGAGGCGGCGGAAGCAGAAAAAACGAGATAGGTTGTTGATCTGGCAGTTGAATTCTGAGAGGAGGGTTGAGAAAAGTGCACTTGAAGCAGGCCCAGGATGCCATTTTACTTTTTCCTTGCCGCAGCTTCGTGCCTTGGACTTCCGACGAGGAGCCGATAAGCCCAAATAGAGAGGCTCGGACTTCCACACGGAGTCTAGGGATGGGCAGGACAGCCCGTGGACCGATCCGAGTCCGATCCAACAATTTAAGGGCTCGAATCATAAATTTGATCCTATAGGATTTGGATGGGACTAAATATGTAAGCCTATTGTAAGTCTGTTTAAAATTTAGATCGAATTCGGACTTAAGAAAATAAATCAGGCCACATCCAATCCATATATATATATATAATATAGTGTTGTATATAAAAAAATTAAATTATTAAATATTGGCTTTTTTAAATTATATATATATATATATATATATATATTTGTGTGTGTGTGTTCTCTATACATTTTGGTAGAAGTGGCAACAATAGAATGAGATAGGGCGATAGCGGAGCACCTATCTCCATCCTGATCTCCGCCACTATCTTAGCCCTTCATTCTTATTCTCATTCTTACCAACGGAAAAAGAACTCCTCTATCCCCATCCTTATAAAGATCGTCATCTCTACCTTCCTTATTCTTAGTAAAGTCTCTATTTTCATTCTCATGAAGATCCCATCGCACTGACATTAAATATTTATTTTTTTAATTTTAATTTTTATTTACTATATTTTAAAAATAAAAATAAAATATTAAGTTTTATATAGAAAATAAAAAAAATTAAATAAATTTACTATAATTACAAATTTTATGAGCTAATTCATAAGAAATATATTAAATCATAATTTTAAAGAGTATAACAACGTAAGTTTATGATCGTGATCTATTTTACATAGGTCTTAATAAATATAAAAAAGATAAACGCATATATTATTAAAGTATTTTAGAGTTATATATGGGATTTTATTTATAATATTAAAAAAATATAATAACATTTAAGTAATATAAAATATATAGGATCATGTGGGATGGAGATCAAGGATTTCACGAGGTGGGGAGTACCCTCCCCATCCCTATCCTATCCTCATTTATAGGGATGGAATTTTTTTCTTATAGGAGGGAAAATTTCCTCATCCCCACCCAATTCAGAGTGGATCCATATAAGGATTGGAAAAATGAAAAAAATTATCATCTCTGCTCATTGGTATGTACATATATGTTGTTTTTATATTAAAGAGATACTCTTTTAGTCCTCAAACTGTCACTCAAAATCCATTTTAATCTTTAAACTTTTAGCTATTATAATCTAGACCATCAAGTTTTAAGAATGTTACCTTTCTAACATCTTGTTACATAGAGTCGATTAAAATTGAAGAATAGCTAACATATCACCTTGGTGCGAATACATAAATTGTTACTTATTCTACATGACAAATTAATATTTACGGCAACTTAGAAGTGATAGACCATAAGTTCATACTAGAATGATACATAAGCTACATTATCAATTTTAACTGTTTGCATATAATGAGATATCGAGAATGCAATATTCTTAAAATATTAGGGACTAAACAATAACAACTGAAAGTTTGAAGAATAAATAAATTTTGAGTAAAAGTTTAAGGACCAAAAGTATATTTTAGCCTTGTATTAATTATATATAAAGATATATGTATACCAAAAGAAAGAATATGAATATAAGCGAAAAGAGAACCGCTATTTTATATTAGAAAACCATTTTGCACTCTTTAATATTTTTAATTTCCTTCAAAATATCAATTTATATCCATATTAGGTTTTGACCATTTGATATATCTAAAATATTGGTTCTTTTTAATTACAATTCATCTTTCATTTATAAGCTTATTAATTTATTTATTAAATAGGTTTTTTTCGAGCTCTTTCTACTTATATAACACCTTAAGCCCATCTGCTAGTTCAACAAACATGCTAGTGGTCAAAACCATGTGACCTTAAAAACTCACCTCACACGTAAAGTAATGCGCCAAGCCTATCTACTAGTGAACCAAAACCACAATGGCCCTAAAAACTTAAATAAAAGTTAATTGATAGCAAGTGAACTTAAATTATATGCACTTAAATCTTTTTTTTTTCTATTCGATATGCAACTATTTTGGACTAACAACCAATAGAAGTTATGTTAAAAACTCATCTCCATCATCTCTCAAAACAAATCGAGAATAAAACTCTTTTAGAAGCATCAATGATAAATCAAACAAAAAAATTAACTCAAAAGATAGAACAAATAAGAAAATAAAACCTCTTCACTAGGCAGAAAAAATATCTAAAAGAAATTAGTAAATTTCCAACTCTAATCTTGCAGAACAATTCACTGCCCATAAGAGAAAGAGGAATTCAATATACAACAAAAATAAACACATAAGTTATTCAATTAAAATAAACCAAGAAAATGCTATAAAATATTATAGCGGTTATTTCTAACATTGAAATTAGCTTAAATTAGCTTAAAATTTTTATGGCTTTTGAAATTAGCTTGAAACAAACTCTAAAAACAGACATATAAGCCTAAGCTCAAAAAAATTAAAAAAAAACATAAATCACCAAAACCTCTAATATTTTGAATAAAATGTAAGCTTCGGATCCAGATGATCATCCCAAATGATAAAACTAAACTCCAACAAATCACAGCATGGATACAACATTACATGGAAATCAAAAAACAATCAAAACTAGATCAGAAATCAAAAACTACCTTTAGAATCCGAATAATACTAAAACTAAAGTATAAATCAAGAATAGTCCCTGGAATCCAAAGAAAAAAGCAAGAAAATTAGGAATAAATAATCAACTAATCAAGAACCATATTGAGAATTCGAAGAAAACCAAAACAAAAGCCAAAACCAAAACAGAAATCACGAACCATCTAAAAATCTGACGAACACTGGAATTACAATCAACATAACTCAAAAAAATGTCTCAAGGATCCAAAGAGGAAACAAGGAAAAAAAGAAAAAAGTAGTCAAGAAAACCATACCAAGAATACCAAGAAAAGAAAGGACAATTGGACAAGAGAATGGATCACCTGTCTCCTAGCCGTCGTACTCGTCTTCCAGCCGTGGCGGGTTCACCGCTTCAGGGACAAAATAGGATTGACTCGCAATCCCTTGCAGCCTCGATCATGAAAGAAAGCCGCTTCAGGAACGAACAAGGATCGACTTGCAATCCCTTGCAGCCTCGATCATGAAAGAAAGCCGCTCCAGGAACGAACAAGGATCGACTCACAATCCCTTGTAGCCTTGATCACAAAAGAAAGCTTTCGGTTCTCCATTATGGTCCTAATGGATGGATTCATTGAAAATATCGGAGAGAATGAACAGACCCAATGCAGAAGGCTTTGTATTTATAGGCATTTGCACCCTTGGACCGCCACGGCTTTATGCACTAAAAAAAAAAAAAAAATCATTAACTCATTAAAAAAAGAAAGATTAATTATTAAATAATAAAGATACCAAGTATCATTTAGAGGCCGTTGTAATAGTTAGCTTATTTCATTATTTATAATATAATATTTATTTTTATTATATTTTTTTATGTATATATAAAACATCTAATAAATGGGGTTATGATGGCTGTGATACTTCAAATTTAGTCTAAAAAAATATGTTATGTGCTTATAATCGAAGTTCACTTGCTACTCATTAACATTCATTTGAATTTTTCGACCACATGGTTTTGATCCGCTAATGAAGTTAATTAGGTTGTAGGTGGGCTTAAAGCATTACAGGCTTTTAAAGCATTGCAATGTATTTATATTATTTTAATAATTTATTTTTTAACGGGCCTTAATTTTTGTGTCAGGATTTGCCTATAAATGGAGAGCCCTTCGCTGGATCTCTTCATGCTTCCTCCCTTGGTGATTGGGGACCATTGAAGATGAAGAATCCGAGCCGATCCTTCGTGTCCCTGGAGCGGCAATCCTCCACCCAAGAACGACAATCGAGTCCTTGGAGCGGCAATCCTCCGCCACAGGAACGACGATTGAGTGCAGGTCATGAGAATATTAAAGATTTTAAAAGTATCAAAAGGATAAAAACATCTCAACCACGACAATATTTGAAATTGTGTTCCTAAGCACACAACGAAATCATTGTATTAATAGAAACATCAAAATTTTTTTGTCGTTGAACTCAAAATTAGGTTGAGTTTCACCAACAAAAGATGCATTCAGTGAATATCTCGAGGTTGCAGAGGTGCTCGATATATGAAACCGGCTAAATTTGTTGTCTTATACAAACGAAGATACAAAGATAACAAATATTGGAAGGATAAGGAGAACATGTCCAACCCTAATGATATCATTATTTTAGAGCAAAATTGTATTCTTTACACATAAATTCAAGAATAGGATTGCCAAAAAACTATAAGGTTGCAGATAAATAATTTGGTGTGCTGGGTAAATAAATGCAGGAGATTAAGCTACCAATGAATAAAATATTGACTCATTCACCGCACTGCAATATGCTTTTTGTATAGTTTCGAAAAAAAAAAAATGGTGCAAGGGTAACAAAAGTTGGAAGGACACGGGGGACAAATCTAGCTTTCAAGTTATATATTAAATGGTAAAATTATAATTTTCTGTGATGTTTGATCAATGTCGAATGCAAAATAAATATCAAATGTGGACCAAGATCTAAGGCCCCGCGTTAGTTGCACTTATCCATGCATATTGTGGGGTAGGAGTGTGATTTGTGAGAGGAGTGTGGGACCTTAATCTCCTCAGTCTATGATTCTGCCTGCAATGTGAAAAATATATGGCTTTATACCCTGGCTATCTAGCTCTCTCCATCTCTCTTCAGCCCATTTTGATACCTCTGCATTTAAACTGTAAACTTCTCATAAATATATGCAAGATTCTGCCCCACATTAGTGCTTTCTAAATCTCCAACCATTTGGCTCTCTATCTATCTGTCCTACATCATTTTATGAATAAGTTGCAAAAAAAAAAAATTGCAGATATTTGCAAGATCTTAAGTTGCCAATATGTTAAAGATATTTCGCAAGAACTAGTGGTACACTAGTATTGCTCAAAGCTCCGACCTTCTAGGAGCTAGTTTTGGCAGATCTTAAAAGCAGCAATAGGTTAGTAAAATTAATGCTAGCTTAAAATTAACCCATATTGAACCTGACTTTGGCCCAAAAGCTTCTATTTGCAGTCTAATGCGTGTTCTTTGAATTAAAGAAAAACATTTTGCTGCAGGGGACTTAGCATTATCAATGCCAGACTTTCAAGTGAAACCACGAGCAACTAGGTGAGTTTCCTTCTTTCTTTCTTTTTTTTTTTTTTTAACTAGTTAGATTTTAGAGTAAGTATTGACTCTATACTGGACTCTTTACATAATTATAAAATGGACTCTAAATGTGTTTCTACTTAAGTGCAAAGAGCCTTTGTTATTATTGCTAAGTTCCTTATGCTATGATTGCGTCTCAAAGACTAAATTCATGAAACTGAGACTAATTCATTTAAAATCTAGGACAATATGTACTTGGTGCATCCATTTCACTCAGTCAATACAGGGGGTAGAGAAAGGTGGTTAACTTGGAGGGAAGAAAACATAATGAGAGGATTCTTCAGTAGCTCAAATAACAGGTGAAAAATATCTAAAAGCGTATTGAGTGAAAGAGTGGGGTGAAATAGGGGTGGCAAAAGTAAAATCAAATAATTCTAGGTTTCTTTGGAGATAATGGCCATCTCATGTTCATCCGCTCTTCTTACCACCGCACTACTTTTCTCTTCCACGTTGACAATATGATTATATTAGCCAGGATCTTTCTCACATTCAGTGAATTAACAAATAACTGCGATTCAAGTTTGAATAGCATAGTTCTTATTACTAATTTTTACAGTGAAAATGTCCTTAGATGCCTTGAAAAGTGCTGAATAAAGGGGTCAATTTTGTTGAAATAGCCTTGTCAAAAAGATTTTGAAGGTTAAGGAGACACCCGAATGACTGGAGTACATTTTTTACATGGGTACAAAAAGATATGGTTTTGGTTGCGGCATCCATTGCTAAACAGAGCTGATAAGTTATTAAATGAGCTTATGTGAATGAGTTATACATGATAGCTGTATGTTAGATAAAAAGAAGCATGATTGTGATAGCAGTTAATGCAGAAAAAGGAAGATACTTAAGACACAGAATGAAACAACTAATGGACAACCATTGTGGCCTTAATTGATGGTAAATCGAAGGCATCATTTTCTTTGTTTTTAAGATGCTTTTATTGACCACCGGAAATAATGCTGCAGTTTTATCAGATGATTTGTGCAACATTTAGAAGCATGACTATGCTGTAGCCGAACTAAGAGCATACGTGTGTGCTTGGGTTAGGTAGTTTTGTGATGTATAGATCTGTGTTTGTATGGTGTTTGAGTTTGACATAGCCTATTAAGTGGGAGCTCCACTGTAGTGTGTATTATGTTGCATGTGCTAAAGTCGACCTAATAGAGATGACGTGATGTATTCCCTCTTTATTGCAGTGTGAACCCTATAACTATGTAATATCCTTAGATTTGAACCTTTATCATGAAGTCGGAGTTAAGGATGACTTCCTTAGCCTTGTCCTTCAAGGTTTGATTGATACGGCCATATGAGACAATTCTGAAAAGTTGATTGGGTAAAGATGAATTGATATGAATGTTCGAGGAAGATTAAACTCTTGGTAGGGGGATTAGAATTGGCCTTATCCATTGCATATAGCAAATTTGATTTTATTCCCTCAATAAAATAATGCCGAGCCGAGCCAGCTTTATTTTGAAACCATTCAGGATGAGTCAACTTGGCACGTCTTACTTAAATGGTGCCGCGTTTGCTTAGGAATTCAAATGGTTGCAAGTTTTGAACTGTAAGAGTGGAGTAGTGCTGTAATTGGTAAGATTCAAGAAGTCTAAAACTAAGAGAACATATATTAAATGCAGTTTTAGTAAACAATGCATGTGTATAATGCTTTGATTGAAAATGATAGCCTGTTTGCAGCCTGTAGCAGTAATCTGCAATAGCTTAATCTTTCCCATGAATGGAGATAGAGTCCGTAACATTTATAGTTAAACAGAGATGAGCAAGGTTGATGAGTTGAAGATGCAGATACGAACTATGACTTGTTGGACTAACGAAGACTCAAGTTAGTTACCACTGTCTTTTGTACTTGGTACATGCCAGATAAATTATTCAGCAATGATGAATCTAAGAAAATTTGATGATACCATGGTATTGTGATTGACATGAAACAACTTAGAAAGCTTAAATAGATTGTTGACTAACTTTGGAAGAGGCTTTGTTGCAGTCTAGCTTCTAAGTTCTAACCATGCAAGTCTTAGACACAGAATTGGGCAGAGTTCTAAGTTCAATATTCCAGATTGGCTGATATGTTTGTGTTCTTGGTAGCAATATCATTTAGATGCAGAATTTTGGCTGTGGAATGTATAAATGATGCTAGTTTATGGGGCACTATTTCCTTTAGATGTTAAACTGGGGCAAGCTTTTGGTGATATATTCAACTTTATAGTTAGGTGAAATTAGAGGATATCTACAGGCTATGCTATGCAATTTTTTATTACCTCTAGTCTGGCTTTCTCATATGATGATGACCCACTGTAGTTTGGTATCAATTTGTTAGGCCAGTTTTATGACAGGTCACTTAGGGGATCCTGGGACACGGTTGTAAAATGCCTCCCGAGCCAAGAATGGATCCATCAACTTTTGCACACTTGAATCGATTTTGATACCATCTGTAACAGTTTGGTCTGAATTTGTTATGCTAGTTTTATGATAGATTACAGGTCTATCAACTTTTACACATTCAGATCGGCTCTGATATCATTTGTAACGCTCTAAGCCTACCTGCTGGCACAATTAACTCTGTTAGTGAGCTAAAATCATATGACTCAAAAACTCAAGCGTAAATTAATTGATAGCAGATGGATTTGAGTATAAGTACATAATAATTTTTTTTTTTTTATTCAATGTAGAACCAAGTTTGGGTATCAGATATTCAGAAGCGCTTTGAAGAACAGAAAAGAGAGATTGTATGTGGCATTGGCTATACTTTTTCCCCACCTTTATTTTCTATTGATGATAATAGAATTTAACACTCATAACAGGTGACTTGGCTTAGCAATACATTTATGTTATTTGAACTACATGTTATGTTTAGAAGTACGTAAACAATTGCTTGAAGGTTCCTAGTATATCAAGCTTTGTCACCATGCTCGTACTGCCTTCAAGTTTGCAATCCTCATGCCCCTCTTTCCTATTGCCCAAGCATAAATTTTCATATACCTTGATATCTATCATTTAAGATACCTGTAAATCTATTAAATAATCTATCATTTAAGATACCTGTACAAACTGCTAAGATAAGCCCAATAGGACTCAAAAAAAAAAAAAAAAAAAAAGGCCTCTACCGTCTTGCGTGAGCCTTGGAGTTCCTTGAATTGCAAAATTAGATTTTTTTTTTTTTTTTTTTTGATTTTGCATTAACATTTTGAAGCCAAATAATAGAGAGAACAAGAAGGAGCATAATTTGAACAAAAATTTCAAATCGAGAAGGCAATCTAAACTAGGATAAGTAGCTGGATGTCGTAGCAATAGACCTCCTCGATTCAACCACAGTTATATTAAGTTTCTCTTGGGCTTTCCATGCATCCAATAATGTTGCATCAGTTTCATGCAGAATCTTTTAAGGTTATAGGAAAAGAAGAAGTCTTCAAGTTGCATGAAGGTTGTACGGTGTTATGCCACATTGAAGCAATGCCACACCACTAAAGAAAACATTAAAAAAAGCTTTAAAATTCAATAATACTTACAATGAAAAAAATGAAGGGAATATAAGATTAATTATAATACTCATGCGATCTTTTGGAACTCGACTAGGACTCAAAAAGTTTATAAAAAAAAAAGCTTTTTGAAATAAAACCTCCACCTGCAGATTAACTTAGATGCTAAAAATCAATGAGCAGAGACCTAATTATTGTCAGTTTTGTGTAGACAACATACTAACTCCTAAAATTGATTGGGCTTAAAAATCAATAGAGGATAAGGTTATATCATCCAAATAACACTAATGGTGCACTTGTCACCACCATACCTTAAGGATGATAGATTTTGGTCATAGATTCATTTTCTCAAACTATATTGACATAAACTCAATTTTTCATAACTTTATCATCTAACCATTGAATGGCAAAACAATTCCAAGCCTTCTTAATGATAGATGTACTGGAAGTTTATGGCTAAGGTTCTATCTATTTATTTTGTAGAATTTTTAAATTTACCATCATCCATAAAACCCCCTGATATAGCAAAATTTTGGGCTCCTTTAACACCTGTGAGTCAAGTGCCTCCATATATTCAAATTAGGCCATTAATTTAATCTTATAGGAAGTCACCTATGATGTTTTAAACTACTTCTTTAGTCTTGGATGATTCTTGAGATGGGGTTTATCTAGCCTACATCACCTCTTAATGAAGGGCTAGACTTGGTCTAAGTTATAGAAAGGCCCAAAGAGTCTAACCTAATCTTATAATGAACTATGTGCTATTAGGAGCCATTCAATAGTTGCAAAAATACTATTCAAAGAAAGGTTGCATTCGAAAGCATCCGATTTAATCATAGAGCAACCAAATTTGAGATAGATCATACTAAATTTAATAACATCTCATCCACTGTGCAAAGACTCTGAAGTGCCATTCAAATATTGAGGAGCTAATTCTGATTTAAAGATACAAATTAGGACATTTAATGGAAGTCTATTATCACTAGATGGCATCTGATGATAACATGATTATGATCTAAATTCCTTCAAAGGCATGCACACCATCAGCAAAAGGATAATTTTTTTTAAAAATGCCCTCTTCGTTAGAAGCCCTAGTTAGGTGTTTTAAGAGTTCTATTCAAATTTTACAAAGACTATGAGGATGTTTGGCTATTTTTAACTCTTTTAGATTTCCTAGAGCCTATAGATACACCTATATATCTCGTATTTTTACTAAACAATAAAGTTTGCTTTCTATTGAGTTTACGGTAACACATGTTTGCTTTAATTTTTTTTTATATATATAACAAATTTTGCATAAGTTTTATTTCAAAGATAGATGGTGAGATTCGTTGGAGTCTTTGATTTTTAGTATTAGTGAAGCCCTCTTGACATCATGATGGTAAGGTACTCTTGATATCGTGATGGTAAGGTACTAATTATATCTAAGTAGAACCTAAATTTTCCTTAACTTCTAGTTTTTAATGATTATTTTCTATTTTATTACTTTTTTTAGTAGTTTAAATTGTTGCTTAACTAATTTAGTCTTTTGTTTTAGTATGGCTTAAAAAAAAAAAAAAATCAAAAATTTTTATGATGTGCTAATTTATCATACATGCTTATATGTTTGTAAAATACATGGTCATATTACCTATATATAGAAAACAAACATTTATGTATCTTCAATTTAAATTCAAGCTATACGAACCCTTTTTTCTAATTAGTTTTCTCTTAGTGTGATTTTAATCTACATAATATTTTGATCTAAGAATATTCTTCATGGCTGGTTATTATGCTGCCCCACCTTATGTGAACTTAATTGAGTAGGGTCTCTCTCATAGTGTTAAAAAATAAATAAATAAATTGAAACCCTGGTTGATAATTCTTGTAAGTCGTATCTGACATAAAATTAAAGTAAGTCATTTTGATTGTTCTTTTTCTTTTTTTCCTTTCCAGCCTCATTTCAGGTTCTTATCACCATGGCCACGCGCATGCTATCCACTATTCACAGGGAAGAATTTTCTTGTTCACCAAATTTGCTCTTTTTCTTCTTTATTGGCTGCAGAAGATATTTAAGAAGTGGAACCGGTTATTCCTTGTCACCTTCAATCCTTGTCCACCCAGAAGCAGCTAAGCAAAACACGGTTCAAGGATGAGGACTGTGGATTTTACCCATCGACAGCGTGGACGTGCTGATCTTTAGGGCCAGGCTTAGTGCCGTGTGACACCATCCAGGTTGAACTCGTATGTTTTTGGTGATCCTTATCGTCTCCACGCTTGCCTGAGAGAGGTTGGGTGGTTGAAGTGGGCCTGACGGAAGTTGTTTCAAAAGATTTCCGTTACGAAAGTGTGCTGATGGAAGTGTCAAATTTCATCCGCGATATGGTTGTATTTGGGATGCCCTAATTCGATTCCAAATTCTTAGAACTGATCGAGACTATAATATGTCACCTCAAGAAGAAAATGGGATAGCTTTCGTTACATGGTGGCTTCGTTGCCTTCCTACTTTCTTTAATCAAGCATATGGCGACTTTTCTACCATGGAAAAGAATAAAACGCTACGCTGGCGGACGAGGTTTGTGCATCCGAAAAAGGGTGACGCTGGTTGGGCCTAAGATGTGACTCCGAGTGGGACCCACCCATAATGCGCCAGCTAACTACCGTGGCGTGTTCTCATGCATCGTATTTTATAATAATAATAATAAATTTTATATATTAAAATATAATTATAAAACTATTTTTATAGAATATATTATATTTTTATAATTATATTATATTATTATTATATTATAATATTGAATGCTGTTGCTTTTTTGATTCTAATATGTGATCTAAGTTTAATGGAAACAGTTTGTGTGATAAGTAGAATGTTTTAAAAAAAAAAAAATTTACATTAAAATTTTCTCAAATAGAACTATTAATAGATCACGATGGAGTTAAATATAAAAAAATATTTTTAATACTTTGAAAAAAAATTGAGTTCCTCCCGTGTCTCAGCTAAACAGGGCCTAGTGGTATGAGGAGGGGCTTTGAACTCCTCCCTCAGATTATGCATCCCAAAATTCTGGATTTAGATAGTTAAAAAACACTAACCCCTGGCTAACCGGATTGAATGGTACTTGAAAGGACAAGTCATAGGATCCGGATGCACGCAGGAATACTGTTACCATGTATCATCATCCATCCGGCGATCCCGGTTTCCAGTGCACAAAACTCGAAAACGGGGGACATGGTTTCCTTGCATGGGCCACAATGGGCTCCCCCTTGGCAAGAGGACCAAATATCACAGGAGTCTCGTATATCTGCCAGCCCTTATCAAGGCTAGTGCTCATGGAAGCAGCAAATAAAGTAATCAAGAAAAAGACCACCTGCTCATGGAAGCAAATAAATTAATCAGGAAAAAGACCACCCAACTGGCATGCAACGACTATCCATCTGCAATCCGATCAAAAGTAGGCGTGTCGCCATATAAAAAAGTCGTGTTAACCCATTACTATTACTATTACTATTTTTCTTTCCGCATGATTCGTGCCGTGAACGTTTTATTGTTCCAGCGGATAACGACCAGCATCCAACGGATAATCAGATAATCATGCATCTAGACTTCATTACAACAACCGCTGTTATTCACCTAATTATGAATGCTCTGAGATTAATTTATTACCAAATTTCTTGATGACCGGAGCTTTCAATACTTTTATTTTTTTTGTTAAGGTCTGGCGCCATCGAGCCAGAAAGATTAACCACGGTCCCAAGGAAAACAGAATCAGTTAGCTGTCACATGCTGTTAACACTCACCGACGCTAGTTGGAGAGAAAGAGAAAGAACCTTCCTCTTTCTCTTTCCTCTCGCGGAATTCAAATTTTCTTTCTTACCAAGGCGAGGAGCAAAAGAAAGGAGACTTTTTTTTACCAGGCCGTGGAGGGCAAAAGTAAAAGAATTGGAGGAAAATGAAAACCGCTTTCATTGTTTCACTTCATCAGTTGCTAAACATCTTCAACAGAATTAACCCACCTGGATCTCTTTTCTGTACAAAAAACCCCCTTCATCCACCTTATTTCGTATAGAACTCGGCAAAGAGAGGAGAGAGAGAGGGAGAAAGAGAGAGAGAGAGAGAGAGAACGGATTTTAATTAAAACAAAGGGAAAGAAAACCTAAGCTGAGAGAGCTAAAAACATCTAAAGAAGCCTTCTTTTTCTTTTTTTTTTGTTCATCGAAGACTGTTCCATCCTTAGTTTCTTCCATCGATCCTTCCAGGAGCTAAACTACTACTCGATCTTGGTGATGCCAATCCGATTGATTGCGGCGTTACAGATGCTTTCCTGCGGCGGTTGAAAGCACATCATGCCGCTCTGCTCCAATCCCGACATGTAGCTCCTTACCTCGTTGCGGATCATCTCTTGCATCACCGCCAGGAACTCTGCGCTGAAGGGGAACGCCGGACGCCTCTCCTCCTCAGGCGGCCACCTCCGCTCATCGGCGGCGGAGGTGCAGGCCGTCGGGGGTGGTGGGGGCAGCGGCATCGCCTGCGCCAGGGTCGGTGGCGCCGCCAGGAGCTGGAGCTGGTTCTTGCTTGTTTGGTGGTGGTTGGATGCCTCGGGCTTATCCGATCCCGGGAGGGATAGAGAGAGGGACGTGACCGGATCGTCGTTCTTGGTATTCATGGTGGAGGAAGAGGAGGCGGTTGCTTCGTGGTGGTGAGGGGATGACATCGGGGGGACGATGCCGCCGGTTCTCGGCACCGGGCGGTAGATGTGCGACGCCGATGCCGCGGCGGCGACGACGGGGGAGATCAACGTGTGGCTGTGGTGGCTGGAATCGCTGAGATCGGAGCCGGAGGGGCTACCGGGGCTCAAGCAGAGCCCGCCGCCGGAAGAGAGGACCGGGCCGACGCTGCTGGAGCGCTTAAGCGGCCGCGCCGCCGCGTCGTCCGCTGCCACCAAGGCGGCGTCGTACTGATTGTGGGGCAGGCCAACGTCGTCGACGGCGGCAGAGGAGTACTTGCGCTTGAGGGTAGAGTTCCAGTGGTTCTTGATGGCGTTGTCGGTCCGGCCGGAGAGGAGGCGGGCGATGGTGGCCCACTTGTTCCCGAAGCGTCGGTGGGCCCGGATGATAGTCTCGTCCTCCTCCGGCGTGAAGGGCCGGTGCTCCACCTGCGGCGAGAGCTGGTTGCACCACCGCAGCCGGCACGACTTCCCGGACCTCCCCGGGATCGACTTGCTGATCAAAGACCAGTTCCTCGGCCCGTGCTTCTGGACCAGCTTCTGGAGCGCCTCGTCCTCCTCCGGGCTCCACGGTCCCTTGATCCGATCCATGTCCTTACTCCTATTCGACATCGGCGCCGCCATCGATCGATCGAACAAACCCTAGCTCTAGATCGATCGAACAAAAATGGGAAATAATTCCGTTTTCTTTTCTTCCTTTCTTTTTTTTTCGATTTTAGCTAAGGAGAAGGAAGAGAGGTGGCGGTTATAGAGAGCATGAGACAGAGAGTAGGGCTAGAGGAGAGACGAGGGGGAAGATAGAGAGGGGGAGGGATATATAAGTGAGGGGAGGCTGGGAGCCGGTGGGGGTCACCGGTCATAGGACGCTGATGGGCAGGGGGCGCACCCGCTTCTTCCAGGCAGGCGGTTGCTTGCATACAGCTGGCATCTGGACACGCGTCGACTACTCGCGGTTGGGATATCTTTCCATTATTTCCGTTTTAATTTTTTCTCTCTCCCCTTCCTTCCTTGACCCCCACCCGGGGGGGTCCTTCAACACGTCCGTTTCCCTTACGGAATAACATGGCAGAGCACCTACCATTACTACTTCTTGTTGTCAAACGCGTTTCCCTAACGATCTCCGTTAGTTCCTTACGGTTCTATGCATTGGATACGTTTCTCCTAGGTGGAAAACAGCTTCATGATCATGAATGGTCTTCCCCGAAGTGGTACCAGCGGCGGGGCGTTGGACAATTCAGCTGGAGTCCGAGATTTTCCGAGCCCATCACCATTGTTTTAGGCTGGCATCGCCTCAGTGTTGACCTAGACGTTAATAAGTAACACCTGCTGGGCTTCAGGCGGGGTAATCGTACCGCCATGAATGCGGGTCATCATGCACGGGTGACGCGACTCGACGTTCATATCCCTTCTTTTTAATCTCGGCCGTCCAGTCGATAAACCTCGCCTCGCTCCTCCGTACGTGTGTACAAGGGGCGTACGTACCACTCCATGGCCCACTGCAGCTATTCAAACAGACAAGGCTTAACTGGAAACGGCTAGTAGTGGAGTTATAATATTAAACTATTGCCTAATAATATAACACGTAATAATAATAAATACAAGAGGAAGTGGGGATTGGAAAGGGAAAGGGGAAGGGGAAGCGTACATGGGCGGATGAGAGTTTTGACCGAGCCAGGCTGGAGAGCATTTTGGGAGGGGTTTTTAAATCTCATTCGATAAGATCGGTTGCTGTCCCCGTATATAATATTTTTATGCTGCGTTACATAATTGATTGATGGGGTTTCAGTAGCTATTTTACAAAACCAGTGTGACAATAAAGAAACGCTTTGAATAGTGGGGGAGATGGCGGTGAGGTGGCAGTGGATGACAAGGGCGGTCGCGGAATCAGAGGGCGGATCATTACTGCCGTCCTGTCATCCAGCCTGTCAACCTGCCATCGAAGACCCAACTGCACCCTAACGGCCTCCTCCCGAAACCAACTCCCACTCATGCTGTGGACTGCACTACTCTCTCTCTCTCTCTCTCTCTCTACATACCGACCTTCCGTTATCTTTCCTTTTGAATACATTTTTAATATTTTATAGTTTACTACTGTACGCCCCTACCCCACGCTACCCTATTTCTCATTAAATTTTACTATATTTAATTATATTTAACGATACAAGGGGATGGATTGCCGGTTGGCATTCCCACCTCCAAAAGTAGCGAGGTCATGTTAGAATGACCATGGATAAGCCCTGCCCCTGTTCCATATTCCCTCTCTTTCTCGTCTCACTCGTACGACGTACCCTATTGCACTGCTGTTGAGTTGGCCCGCGGCTTTTGATCGGAGGTTGACTCCCACCCCCACGAACGCTAAATATTTCGTTTTTTTTTTTTTGAGAATATTTCATTATTTAATGATTTTATATACGCGCATTGATCGAGCGAAGTCGGCGTCTACGCGCCTTTGCTGCTTTCCTAACTACCAATCCATTTCCGATATTATCGCGCTACGAAAAACTAATTGACCTAACTTAAAGCCCTCACTATTATGATGTGAAACATCGAACAAACAAACGCTCCTTCCGTGAAATAAACGGCTTAACTACTAATCCATTTGCGTAATGTTATTGTTTAACCGGTTTAACCAACCGGGTCTGATTTTTTTAATTTATCTGCCACCACAGCCGTCCATTCCGTGATCCTGTAATCTGCGGGACTGAGCATACGAATGAACAACCTGTGTGCTTGCGGCACGTGTATCCGCGCATATTTGGCCATGGCTTTCGAGTGCGCGCCACTGCTTCTCTGAACCGTTTTATTTTAGGTAGTTGAAGAAAATTGTATAAAAATAGAAGGAAAGGGAAGGTGAAACGGAAAAAAGGAGAGGAGAGAGAGAGAAGGGAGCCTGAGCGGAGAAAACAAACAAAAAGAATCGAGATTTAGGGAATCGTACTTTTCGCAAGCAACGGTTACGCATTGGCAGCTGTCCAACACCCAACTCCCACTTCGTTCTCTCCCGCGCTCGCTGCGAAGTCTCGCGGAAGGAGACCCCTCGGGCGGAGAGAGCTAGAGAGGGTCGTTGCACGTGCCCCTGCAGCTCCCGTGTCGCGAGGCACACGTGTGAGGCCGCACCACCTCTCTACAACAAGCAAGAAAACCCTGCCTCCCTCCCAAATCTACCCTCAAATATCGCCCTTATTTTCACCACACTTCATTTCAAATTTCGTTTAGGTGGAAGGGTAAAACCGTCATTCAAGTACAGAGAGATCACATGGTCGGGAAGGTCGATGATGTCCCCCGTACAGGCACCGTCCGATTTTTATAAACCTCGGGCCGGATTTGTATACGATAGCGTAATTAGAATATAATAAACTAAATGATACCTGCCCCAGTGGTAGAGCAGGAGATACCAAAACTTGCTTTCCCGAGACAACGCCACTCCTCCCCAGTCGCGTTGCCTTCCGGTGTCCGCACCTTTACCTTAGATTAAAAGAATACAATTTATCATTGCTTTAAAAATTTTATATTAAAAGCCTGGATAGATGTGGATGGAAAGCTCCGAGCAAGAGCAACCTAGATTCGCTTTGGCTGAAGTATTAACCAATAACAACACATAAACTCAATTATCACTGTATGTGCCATGGCTAATAATGATAATCTTTCATACCTAATCAAACTCTTGTTGTTATAGCTTCGCTGTGGATTGCTGCTAAAGCCTGCGAGAAGCTGCCTTAGCTCGCTTTTTACCAGCAGAACAACAACGAAAACGTGCCGTTTCGGTGCTCCCACCGGCCGGTCAACTTTTGTGAGAAAATAATTGAAAAGATTTTTTTTTTTTTTTTTTTTTTTTTTGGGGGGAGAGGCCGAGTTAATTTCTCTCACCTGAATTATTGACGTCACGTGAAAAACAAGAGGATAAACATCATGTCATCGTCCGGGGTGGTGACCCGCGGCCTGCCACGTATGCAGACGGTCCGTCCCCTTCTCCGGACTCTTGACGAGACACGTGTGGGGCACTGGTCGGCCCTGTTCGGTTTGTCGGGTAGCGTCCGACGTGCCTTTCCTTCCAAAACAGCTCTAACCGCTGTTTACTCGCTAGTCGCTGCTCTCTCTCTCTCTCTCTCTCTCTCTCTCTCCTAGCTGGTTCTCGTACGTTTGTTTGTGCGAGTGTGGGCCCCCTGCAGGGTTGCGCCACGTCAGCGACGCCAGCTAAAACCCACTTCGACTTTTTTTTTAAAAAGAGGAGAGATGGCCGTATGGGGACAGCATCTCATCGGGATTCGGGCATATCCCTGTGCGGTCGCTTCGCGTTCCCTAACCCCACGAGCCCTGCTATCGCGAGCCGAATTCCTCGGGGACCACACGGTAATCTCCGCGAGGAAAACGGTGCTGCTGCGGTGGTGTTGCTTAAAGAGGAACGGGGAGCTTACCTTGGCTCCATGCTTTGCAGTTGGCACGTGCGGTGCGCGTAAAAGAGTAGAAACATCAGAGGCCGTGAAAGTTGCCATGAGCTCCAGCTCTTAAAATTCGCAACCGATGATTCATGTTAGACAGCGTATCAAAAACTTACCGCAAGATAGCGTTTGACTAATATTTGTGTGTGTGTGCGTATTGCACGGGTACAGACGATTGTATGCGAGAGATAATATGTAGAAGAAGTCTCGCAAATGGTGTGATCCTCGGGAGTTTTTTTGAGTTCAATGGGCGAACTGTTGGATTCGTTTCCCACGTTGCCAATTAATTCACTAGGAGGGGTTTCCCCTGCTTGGCTGCTTGCAACCACGCTGCAGCCCGTACTAGGTACTACCAAGCAAAAGTTCCGTGTTTCCAGTCGATCCAAAACCCGTCCCCATCCATCCCCGTGCAACGTATGCAGTCTCGGCCAGAGAAACGCGTTTCCCCCGCATCCACTGGGATCTGTTTGTCGAAATGAATACCTAAAATGGGGTCGGGGTCCTCTTCGGATGGGAAACGCGGCAGGTCCCAACAGGAGCAGAGAGTGGTTGGAGGAGGGGAAGGGCAGTCGGGATTTGTATTTATTTATTTATTTTTCATTTGGGGCTGAGGAAGACGACAAGGGAAGTCGTTGTTCAGAGAGGGCCCATTTATTAACTCATATATTTGCTCTTTTTTCTTTTTCTTTTTCTTTTTTTTTTCCCTAGTTTAAAACAGACGGGGGGCGTAAAACGGGCGGATTGACAAAGGGATCGGATAAAGGAAGCGCCCTGATGCGGCCCTCCAGCTCCCCTCCGTCGATTATGCTTCAACATTCTAGCTATCTATTTACTTACTTAATTACATATATATAGTCACTGAAATGATATTTTTTTAAAAATTATTTGATTGTATTGTTTCATCATTAAAATCTTCAAGCTCTAACTACTTTATTCAAGTATAGTCCCGCATTAAAAAATTTAATACACATAATGCTAGTAGAATCTATAGAAGCCCCTTTTTTTAATTATTATTTCACTTTTTACCTGTTTCTGTAAGTCATTTTGAATTTTAGCAAAATTATTTTAATAATTAAATTTAATTTAATATGGGACTCAAACCAAAGTAATGATAAATTATATCATTGAAACATTAAGGTCATATATTTTATGCGAAAGAGAAAATAATGTTTTTAGAAAAATATCTAGTGCATCTTTGATCCTGATCCAACCATTTTTTTTATTTTATATTATTTTAAATGTATTTTAGCAAATTAGTAATGTCATTTTTTTGCTTGATAAATTTTTAATCTATTTAATTTATTTTGTCAGTCACCTCTAACATAGCTTTAATCATATTCTTTCAACTTTTAACGTTAACCACTTCCATTTCTTTGTGCAAGTATTTAATCGAATAACATATGTTAATTGTGACAAAATGTTATGACATTATAGAGGAGGAGGATTATAGTACTCATGGGATAAACAAGGCTTCAACACCTTTCCTTCAATTCTTTGTGTGAGAGAGTTCAAGCTGAAATGGTGGCATGAACTAAAATTAATCAACTAATATGAGAGCAATGGAGTTCAAGTTTGATCGACTAGATACAAAATAACTTGTTATTTATAACTAAAATTAATCAGTTTTTTAAGTAAAAATAGTGATAAGAAGAAAAAATAATTTTTTAAAATAATGATAGGGTTAGAACCATGGAGAGTGCCAACTGGTTGACTTAATCAAATATCTTGCTATGGATATAAGAAACTTGGATCCCTATCCTAACCTCAGGTTTTAAGCAAGTTTTAACGTTAGAAAAAGAGACAATGCTAGCGCCATCAAGTAGGTTTTTTTGGTTTCATCAGGCTGCTACTTTATCATTATAAACGTAATTATCAACTCCTGTCCGGTAAACGGACGGTGATGCGGCAATCGTGGTGGTGGGCCTTAACGTGCTAGTTTGCTACCACCAAACAAAGTGGTCCCAGATGGTGGCTCTGGGGTTATATCCATCAAAACAATGCGCCCATGCTCACGTCCACAAAGACGCTCCCTTTTAAAGGTGCTCCAGTGCCCCCCTACTTTTCTTGTTCCTTCTTGCTTGTAAACTAAACCAACCAAACTCAAAAGAGCTACATCAATTAATAACCATGGCTCTTCTTTTTTTTTTTTTTTTAATTGTCATGGTTTGGCACTTAGCTCAACGGCTCTCTCTTTATAAAGGAGTCAGTGCACACTTCTTCTTTATCTTTGCTTGGCCGATTGGTTTACCTTGAATCAAGGCAAAAACTAATAATTCCAAACAACACCATTGCCTCATGGACTGACCTTTGTTTACAAAGTTCTTTCAAATACAGTTAAAAAATAAATCGATTGGTAGAAACAAAACTTAAAGATCAAGCATAAAAAATTAAAGCAATTCTAAATCGAAAAACTTTTTCTTAACGCCGCAAGTTTTCATAAAATAAAGTTTACTAACATTTTAAAAATTATTTTTCGTAGTAAATTAGCAAAATATATATAAATCATGATCCTAACTCTAATTCAAGTATTAAAATCGATTTATTAAATTTAGTACAAAAATATTTAAGAATAGAATTTGATAATAAAAAAATATAAAAAAATCATATTAAGAATAGAGCTTGATAATAGAGAAATGTGATAAAATTATTTAAATGTAGATATAAAAATTTGATATTATTGAGGCCTCCATCCATAGATCTACTAACTTTTGCAAGATTTGCTACTATAGAGTTTTGTGTGATCCAGCCGCACAAGCTCGGCTTTTCAAGAATCGATCCAAGATCTCGAGCCGTATCCACGAAGTGCGCTGACTCGGTCCATCCCAATCCTTTTATGACCTCTGCTCCTGCTGCTTAAAAGCATAAGCCAGATGGTTACATTAATCCAAACACGTGGTGGGCTCCTAGTCCAGGCATTCGCGAACCTTCATCAAGGAAAATAAGGAATAGATCGTGAGGGATGAGAGCGTGGAGGGTCCAAAGGGAGGGAACCACGCACCACACTTGATGGAATCTAGGCAACAGCCTTGTATAAAACTCACCTTTATATTCTTTATATTCTTTAATGATATCATAACATCACATCTTGTATGTTTGTGCTCCATTGACGATTGAACGCACCCGTAACATCCTCCCCTCTTTCTCTCTCCTCCCTTCTTATTTTATCCTTATTTTTGGCTCCACCCTCATCGGTTATTATATCGCTGGTTTGAACTCTGAAGCGTCGCAAAGTGGCAGTGGGTTTTAGGACCCAACTAAGGAATGGTGGGGCCTTTGAGAGACACCCATGGATGGGTCCGGGGACTCTTCTCACTACTCATTGCTCTGGTGCTAAAGGCATCAATGGGTTGCCTGCTGTCACGTAGCTCTTTTGCTTTTGGCCGGAATGGCCACTCCCTGTTATGAGGACATCCACACGAAGAATGATTGCAGTGGCAGAACGAGGAATTCGTTCAAGGGGAGGAGAATGGTAAAATCTGGTTGTATTAATGGGGAAGGCATTAAGAATTTACTAGTTTCTAGCTTGACTGTATCATAAACTATCATAATTGGACTATAATCATGCATGACTTTAAGTTGAAAGCTTTTCACTAAATAATTCAATAGTTTATTGAGTAAATATATTCTTATGCCAACTAGTTATCTAGGTGTTACTTCATTATTAAAAAACAAAACAAAACAAAACAAAACAAAAATTTATATTTTCACAAAGGCAAGAATACAAGGGTTATTGGCAAGGAGGGATAAAACATAAAAACATCATGAATTTCTTGTGGTGAAATAAGAATCATAAACTTCTTAAAAAAGCAAAATGAATCGTAATATCACCTCGTGGACAACATTGGACTGCAATTTCTGCTTTAACTCTAAAAGGGTCTGATAAGAAAAAACAAAAAACAGATGCTAGCTTCATAAGTAAGAAATAGGAGAAAGAAAATAAATAACACCATACCTAGGTCTATCCCATTTCTTGGTCTGTTCAATATACTACTCTACCAAGTAGTTTGATTTGGATCTATTAAGCAAGGGTGCAACTCAAGTTGCTTTGGTGGGGGAATGAGTTAATTTTAGCTCTATTGTATCCAATTGTAATTAGGTTATATAACATAAAAATCAATTGTATATAATTATATAATTATTCTTTTAGTTGGTAAAAGAGCACCACTTGCAAGAATTACAAAGATTAAATACTAAGGAAATAATATTAATAAAATTTGAACCCACAACCTCTTCTCCAATGAAGGTGCAGTTGTTGTCCTATAGCCTCCATACACAAATTAAGCTTCATGATTACTCACCTCAATAATTAATAGGTTAACTTTATATTAACTTATAATCAATATTGCATTGGATTTGGTTGAGGGTTAGGTTATATTCCATTGTTACAATTTACATAATGTTGCTTGAGCCCTTGATCCTCGCATAATCCTACATAAAATGGCTATATTATGATTACTCAAGCTATTTTCTATTAATATATGTGCACCCATACTATCTTAAAGTATGAACTTGGTTAGATTTAGATTAATTAAACTTGACACATCGAAAGTTTAATACTAAACAACTTAATTATTGAAATAGTATTGTCAATTAAGGCAGTCATAACGATCACACCATGCTGCATTAGCAATCAGAGATAGACTTAGGTGATATAGTAACAATTTTAAAATATTTAGATTTGAATAATTATAATGCTAGCGGATCTCCTTCTCTCTCTCATAGTAAAAAAAAATATTAGCATTAAATGAATATTAAGGAGCCATAAAGATTTCCTTTGACTTTTTTTGGAACTAAAAAGTTAATGCTATATGGGGCTTAGGGATATTTGGATAAAGGATATCCCCCATTGTATGATCTATTTTTAGGGCAGGAGTCGAAAAGATAAGAGATAAGATCTGGGGTCACTAGACTTGAAAGCTCCCGGTTAAACAAGTCAGCTTAGGACAATGAAAAATTTAAGCCCAAATTAATGCATAAGTCGTCCTATGTTTAGGGAGTCATCATGAATTAAGTTTTGATATCGTAGCACAAGATAAGTCAATACGAGAGACCATTCTAATGCGGAATAAATCTTTTGGTTCGAAGAAATAATCCTTAGTCCAACCAAAGTAAAGTAGACTTAATTCGATAACTCCTTCAAATAAAATTCATAAGCCTTCTATCCATAGAAAAGATATTCTTGAATCGATCAAAGAAAATGAGATTTAGTTATCTAAAGCTTAGACCTGTCAAACACTTTAAATTCAATATAATTTAGATGTGTGGTAAAATTATAACAAAAATAAAATAAGAATAAATTGAGAAAAAGGATAACTAACATAATTTGGGCCTATGCAACATTGGTCGAGAGATACATTTATGAAACAAAGTGATTTGATATATATGTATATATATATAAAAGAAAAAAAAAGATGTAGGTAGAATAAAAATTATGTGAAAGAAAGTGATAAAAAAAGATTAAAATCTTTTCATTTTATGAAAAATATGATTTAAAATCGAATTGAATAGCAAAAAGAAAAGAAAGATTCGGATGGTATTAAGGCTTCAATGGTGTTACTATTGTTATAGTACTTTGAACTTAATATAATTCAAAAGTTAAATCATTTTGCTTGGTTTTAAGTTCATCTAAACTAGATACAAATTAGTTATCCGAGTTCATTAATGAACCCAAAAATGGGGCATGAATATCCTTTTTGAACTCCCACAGGTCGAATGAGCTCATGGTCAAAAATTTCCTAGCCTCTAAAGTAGATTGGGCATTCAAGTCCTTCGTTGCAATCTTAGTCATCCTTTATTAGTCAATATGCTGCTCGATTTTCTTCCCCATGAGCACAGCTAATGATGGAGACTGTTCCATTGATCAACGAAGCATATTTGACCAGGAGGATCAGCAAATCCAAATGTGTGCAACAGTTTGAGATCTTGATTATAACTTTTCTTAAAGCTTCCTAAAACTTGGTATATAACTTTCTTCAACCTTTTTTTCCTCTTCCAATAAGTAGAATAGAGGAGTTCTGACCAAAATGGGATTTAAACCATGATCATAGGTGTTAATATCCATTCGGTACATTTTTGACTTAGTATATAATGATTTTTGAGCTATTTTCCCTCATGCAATATGCTATAGGAGGGCAGTAAAAGTTGTTCATGATCGTCTCTTTGACCTTCTCAAGTTATATAACGATGATAGCATTGCCAGCATGCTATGAAAGGTCAAGTTGGCAACATAGGAGCTTGATCCGTCTAAAATATCAAATGAACTAACTGTTTGCATATTTTTATTTTTCTCTAACATGATCTATTGTGATTTAGAGGGGTTAAAGGCGTGCTTAGGTTATTTTTTTCATACATCAAGCAAGAAGTCCTAAAATTTGCTAAGCAATCAATATAAAAATAAAATAAAATGAGAGCGACAAGGAAAAGAGCAGATGAATTTGATCAGAAATGATTGCCATAAAAGATACATGTAAGCCAAATAAAAGAGTTGAGCTGCTTCTCTAAGACACTCAAACACTGCATATAAAATGAGCAACTGGAAATTTCACTCGATGCATCCCTCAAACTTCATGTCTGAATAGATTGGACCTTCACTCTATGGGTCATTAAACTTCAATGTGCAAACAGATTGGGCCTTTCATTTTTGGACAGAATTGGAGGTGCATTATTAATGGTTAGAAACTCTTCCACCACAAAACAAAACAAAACAAAAAAAAAAAAAAAGGAAAAAACAAATTGATTTATAAAGTCTGGGGGAGGTTTTTTGATTGAGTTCTCCATAAGACATGGATTTTAAGGCACAAAAGATGGGCAACGATGTCGGCCAAACAAGCTTTGTAGTCCCATGACCATATTAGAACATCACGGCGTCTCACTCCAGATTCGCCTTCCCTCCATCATGCAATGCGCCGTCCCAAGTATTATTATATCATAAGTTGCAGCCAAACCGAACCTAAGAGATTCTCAAACAATACGTATTTTATACAATAAAATAGTCATTGTCCGTCTCCTGCTTTCTTCTCGTGTCATCTACTACCGTCCACTTATCCCATTAAATATCCTCGCATGACGAACCGTCCATAATATAATACTTCACCTTCTCCTGAGAAACCCAGCTATCCTTTGAGGCCCCAAACGCATTTCACGCGCTATCAATCTGACAAGCGACGGCATGGAATTTTTATTTATCTTTGATAGCATGAAAAGAGTCGCAGAGACAACGGCCTTCAGACCGCTCCTCCGTCGCCGCCGGGAGAAGTGGTTGGAGACGTCCGGGAGGCGTGACGTGACGCATTCATCCTCTTCCGCTCAGGAAACCATCCGTCCGCCAAAATATCACACCAAAGTCCTCCCACGAGGCTAAAAAATTCCAGACGTCACTTCACCTTCCGCTTTGCGTCCGCGTCAAAAGCTGGACTCATGAGCGTGGCAGAAATAACATGATATGTCCGTTAAGAATACGAAGATAATTAATTCGAGTAGATCAGTAACCGGATATACTTTGTACTAATTATTATTATTATTATTTATTATTATAATATTTTAGGAGACAATATTAATTCTCGATTAACTCGTTGATTTATTTTTTTTTCCCATCGTTCATCGAGATAACTTAGGAGCTAAACTAATTATAAATGTGCATTCATAACCCGCCCCGGCTATTGTTCGGTCACGCATCGTAGCAATGGCACGGATTGGTTGAGCTGAGCTGAAACTCCAATCCAAAAGACAAAATCTCTCATACATTGACTTGCGGAGTCACGTGTGAACGAACGCTTCGTCTTTTAAAGTGGTCATAACTCATCCCCAACTACTTAAGTTAAAACAGCTATTGACGACGTAACGTGCAACCATCTCACCCCACAGATATCCAGCACAACATTGGCCGTTTCAACCGCAAAAATGTCCGCATTCGGATCTCGTCATGATGCACGCACCCAGCAAGTCCTCCCACAAGGCCAAATATTAAATTCCTCAACGCCCGTTACATTTGTCGGCATTCAAAGGCCTTTTAAGAGTCCCGCTCCGCGCCGCGGGCCGCTCTGGCCGCGCCCGGTGGATAGCCGGCGCTGGCGCGCGCACGCCGCCCAGGCGGCGACAGCGAGAAAAGGTCGCGTGCGTAAGCGAGCATCAGGTGGGCCGACGAACGAGAGGGCGCAATGACGACCGCGGAGGCAAAGGAGTCGTTGGAAGGGAGCGGAGAAGATGCCAAGAAAGAGAAAAATAAAGGGGAACAACGTCGCTGTCTGGGGTGTGACGGGATGAGGCGTGACGCGTTTGGCAACTGTTTCTATGCGTGAGCATTTGGGATCGAGACGAGCGTCAAAAAGGGCCGCCCACGCCGTGGAAACCACGTGGGGATGAGCCGTAGTTTTATGTCCGTGCTTTGGCGTCGCGAAGGCGTTGGAGGGAAAGGGGCTGGTTACGACTTTGACGGCCCAGCTCATCTACGTTCCCGGAAATATCGTTTTCCATGGATGCCATGCACGCATGGAAGATAGGGGACCATTTGATGAGAGCGATGTACATGGATCGGTAATATGGGTTTGAAGGTGAAGAAGTAAATATGTTGCCAGTTTTATAAACTATGTTTTATAATCTAATCCATTGGCGAGCATCAGATCTATTCAAGTTGCCTCCAATTTATGTGACTCAGGTACAAGGTAGATTTCGAGTGGTCAAAAAAGAAGCCAGGGGAGACTGCTTTCCTATTTGAAACTAGTTTTTTTTTTTTTTTTTTTTTTTTTTTTGGTGAATTTGTTGTAGGTATAGTGTTGCAACTTGCACAGAAAAAATATTGAAGCTTAGAAGAATTTATAGAGAACGAGTACAACTTGCAAAGACTTTGTAATGGGAAAAAGATCTAAATGCGTTTTAGTGAACGTTTGTCTTCGTTTTTTTTTTTTTTTTTTTTCTTTAAAAAATCAACAATAATCCATCCAGTCCAAGTTAATGGATCAGCTGTCAAAACACCTTTAATTTTTAACCACGTGTTTGATATGTAGTCTGGATTAAGATTAGGTTGATTAAAATCAACAAAAGTCCATCCAGTAGGATCAGCTGTGAAAAACTTTAACCTTTGACCACGTGTTTGACATGCGGATGGGATTAGATTGCTAAATCAATAAAAATCCATTTAGTACAAGCTAATGAATCAACTATCAAAAGACTTAATCTTTGGCTGTGTTTGGTATGCAGTCTGTATTGAGAAGAAATTGAATTGCTCCATTGACTTTCTTAAACCCAACCCCACCCCTCGCCCCCACCTTTTAAAGCATAGAAGATCAATATTTCGATGGGATCCATAGTATGACTTTTTTTTTTTCTTTCTTTTTCTCAAACGTTAGATTGGATTGGGTACCAAAAATTTAGATATAGCCTAAGTGGCTAATGCTCTTATAAAATGTCCATATAAGATGTCCAAGGCCACACATCAACACACGATCCACCAAGGAAAATGATGAAAATATAAAAAGATAGTGTGAATGCTAATCGACTGCACCGCAAGACAGCAGTTGCCTCCTCAAGCAACAACGTGGAATGCCTTGTACGTAGGGCCCATAACTGAAGATCTGAGAACGAAGATTAACCGCTTGGAGAGTGAAACATTATATAAAGGCTAAATTATACTCATGACCGTCTAATTTTTATTCAAAATTTATTTTGATCCTCAAATTTTCAGTTGCTTCAATTTAGTTTCTTATGTTTTTAAAACCTTTATATTCCTAAACGTTTCGTTGATAAAGAAGCTAACAACATATCAGCTATTCGATCAATTTTAGCTACTCTCATATAACGAAAAGTCAAAAGTACAATATTCTCGAAATATTAGGATCAAACTATAAAATTAAAAAACTAAAAGTTTGAGAATCAAAATAAATTTTGAATAAAAATTTAAGGATAAAAATACATTTTCACCTTATATAAATAACCATGCAAGATAGAAAACGATCATTATATAGACACCTCTCCAATACAAATTGAAACCAAAATAATATACATTTTCACTAATTACATTCCAATAACTGAAAGGCACCTCAACCAATTTTTCTCTAATGAAGAGGCAGTTATAGCATCACTTCATTATACAACTAATTTTAGATAACAAACTACATAATTTCATGGAAATAATTGTATTGAAAAGTTTTACCTGTTCATGGATGATAAAAGACACCAAGCATTGCTTTTATCCTCTTAAAATCTTTTGAGTTGGAGGGGCCTTATGAAAATATCGGCAGCTTGCTCGTCTGTTCGGCACAAACCTATTCAACGATTTCCTTTTTAAACTATTCAAGAAGAAAATGATGCCCTATATCTATATGTTTGATTCCCCATGTTAAGCTGGATTTTTGGCCAACTCAATGACTGATTTGTTGCCAATAAATTTTGTTGTTGGAGCCTCCTGGGAATTATCCAATTATTTTGACACATTTCTCAACTAAATAGCTTAATATTTGATCATCCTGCTTTACGGGTCGATAATACCCACTCCTGGGAATTATCCAATTATTTTGACACATTTCTCAACTAAATAGCTTAATATTTGATCATCCTGCTTTACGGGTCGATAATACCATGGTAGGTTGCTTCTCTAGTGACCAAGTGAATTTTGTAGGCCACAGCCAACAAATATATACCAGCATGCTCTTCCATTTAACTCGATCTTCAGTCCAATTAAATTTATATATCCAACCAACTTTGATCTCTTAGCAAGTTGCACAGAATAAGCACAATCATATGCATCTTTCATATGTCTTAATATTCTCTTTCCTACTATCCGATATGACTTAAAAGTTCTCTTCGAATATCTACTAACTGGCCTCCTTCATAGATAATATCTCATCTAATACTAGAAGTATCACAGTTTAAAACCTCATCCAAAAAAACTAGCTATAAAATATTATTTAAACTTTTTGATTATGTATAAGTATTTAAGATTTTTTTTTTTATACATAACCGATATGAATACTCAGTAGTATGGATACTCACGTACTTCTCCACTCAAGTCCTAACATCCTTGCTAGACTAAGGGTTCATATTTAAATCGAGTTAAATCTTATCACGATCATATAGAACCCACTTGCAGTGTCCCTTAAAATTATGACAAAAAACTTCTAACAAAGCTCTTAAATGAGCCGAGATGAATATTGATTTCTTTATCTTTGTTTAGTTTCACCCTAATAAATATTTGGCATACCAACTTCCTTGCAATTCTTTATTCTTAATTTTTTTTTAAAAAAAAAATAATATCTCAACCATAACTCAGTTGAGAAATAAAAACTATCTTCTTTCTGCTACACTCCAAATCTAAGAAATAAGATATTATGCCCCTATTCATCATTTTACATTGCCTGGTCATCCTTCTCTTGAGTTCTTAGATCATTTCTTGACTGCTTACGCTAACCCATAGGTCATGCACAAATACGCCTACAACTAGAGAATCTCCTCCCTTGCTCCCCTTTAAATAAGCAGAAATTTGGTAAAATCATTTTCTTGCAAACAATTGTTGATGTGGGTACTCCATGCTCCGATCCTGCGTCAATCCATATAAGACCTTCCCCTTAAAAGCTTTATCTCCTACTCTTTTCTTTCTATACGATTTAGGTTTTTTGATACAAACTAACGTCTTCCAAGTAACTAAGAAATGCCGGCTTTACATTCGTTTAATATATTTTCACCTATAATTTGCAGCAAATGAAATTCTCACAGTATCCTTATTAAATCATTTCTATGCGACCAGTGCAACCATTTCTGGATCATTAAATCCTTAATTCTTCTTGTAGCCTTTTTGCAATTAGTTTTGCTCCGTACCTCGTCGTTTTTCCGCACACTGTATGCTTGATCTTGAATTTCCCCTTCACGCCAATAGCTTTGTGGCTTTTAGGACGAGGAGTCAACTTTTTCAATAGAATTGATTTCCTCCGTGGCAACCTTCCATATTTTATCTCCTTGTCCGGTTCTTGTTACGCTACGCCATCATGATGCAGAGAACATGCGGTTGTTAATTATTGATAAATTTTTTCTAATATTTCATAAATTATATTAAAAAAAATAGAATTATAACTTTTAACCTCTATTAACTGCTTCTATAATCTCTGATTCATTTACGCACTTATCATTCATCATGCATATTTATTCGATCAATATATATATATATATATATATATTTATTCATTCATTAGGCAAACCTATTTTTTTTAATATATATATATTTATTCATAGATTATAAACATTCATTCCATCAATGCGTATATTTATCTGTTAAAATAGCGCACGCGATCCATGGAGGACCGCTCGTTATGTCTTTATATATATATATATACTGCCTTTTGTCGGACCAGCTTAGCTTTTGAATAGTTTGTTGGTAATATTTTATTTGCTGTTAAATAGGAGTTACTAGCCACAGCACTGGGAGTAGAAAATAATAATTGATGGCTGCTATTTATGTTCAAAGCGGAATAACCGCTAATTAATCATTTTAACCTGTTACGTAATATGGTGATGCCCTTGAAAACGTAATCTCGGCCAACATTCAACGGCGTTATAATGGCTACCGGTGTAAACCACGGCGGCGAGGGAGTTATTCCACTTATGCTGGGTAAAAATGAACAACCAACCAAACCTTAATGGATCCCCAAGTCCACTGATTAATTTGACCGAGAAAGGAGGAACAGAAATCAGATTAAGGAATCAATTGAATCAGAAGAGCCATTAGAAAATTCTCAATGCGCTCAACCTTTTGAGAAACAGATTGTCCAGAAAATCGTAAAATGTTTACATTAAATGAACAGGGTTTCTGTTGTGTTGGACCTTTCTAAGATTAGGAGAAACGGGGGTTGAGAAAACACAATAAAAAGAAGGCATATTCTAAAACATATTTGGCCACCCTCCTACCCTTGGCAAAATTAAATAAGAGAAGGCAGAAATCTAACGGTTGTCACTGACGAGAAGCAATAAGCACGGAATGCTTCGGAAAGCATCCAGAGGTGTCTCAGGTGATACCGAACCGGCACTGCCCATCAAAGCAGCGGCCCATTGGGCCGTGCCGATCCGGCATGTCTTCTGATACCTGCATTGCTCATCAGATCAATGGGAGGCCTGGTATGGCCCAGAGGTTCGCATGCCATGCTAGGCTGGCACAACACGCAGGCTTATTGATAGCGCGCATGGCTCAACTAATGTTTTTATTTTTTTAATATTTCTTAATATCAATATGGCAGGCCAAATAATTTTATTTGATTTTTTAAATTAATTTAATAAAAATAAAATAAATATACATAGGTGGCTTAGTACAGCGGTCGTGCCATTCCACCACTGTATCGCTCAATCCTTTTTTTTCTTCTAGCTGTTCAAAGAAAATTCTTCATCTTTATTTATTTTTTATCTAACATGACCAACCATTAGAAATTTTTTTATTTTTATTATTTTTGAGTTTAAAATTAATTTTGAAGAAATTAAATATATGTATCTTTTTTTAGAGTTTGTTATTAGCATGGCTCATCATGGTCACTCTCATTAAGCCTTTGGAATCTTAACGGGTCACGTCATCTTCTATCTCTAATCTTTTACTCTTTTATACATTCAAAGAGAAGTTTTTGTTTTTATCTTTTGTTTGGCCTTGCATCCTGTTCTCCGTGTCATACTAGTCATTTAAACAGATCAACATATCTACTGTCTCAAGCTTCAATCAGTTCTTCCTTTCTTCAAATACCCAACCTTCTACATTGAAAGTAAATTCCTATGCTACTGTAAACGTTGGAGAGGTTAGTATATCATGGGCCATAGCAGCAAGTAAAAAATAATTGTTTTCATATGTTTACCATAAGACCAAAATATAAAAGTTATCTAATTCTTCTAAAGCTAGAAAATTTATAAAATCATTATTTCAATAAGAAGGTAATTCATTAGATGATAAAGTTGTACATTTTAATTTTTTTCTCAATAAAAATATTATATATTTTATCAATACACTACCCCACTATTATTACCTGAGACATTTTTAAAGTTAGAGAATCTTTTATCTTTATTATTTTTTTGATCATATAACATATACATTTTATTTAATAAATTAATAATTTTATCTTTAATTTTATGAGTGCCATGCATCATAGTATTATAAATTTCTTCTAGTATTATTAATATACCATCTAATTTAAATTTAAGATCCATAATTAAACCTAAACAATGAAAATATAAAATTTCTTATCAATATTTATTAAACTTTAATAACATTGGTTTAATTGCATTTTCAAAACCTTTTGCATTTTTGTAAGTTGCAAAATAATAGTAATATTATAAATTTGACACAAAACAAGGAAGAGATGGGATAATAAGTACTAGATAAAATATTAGTAGCATTATAAAAATATTCTAAAAATCTAATAGAGGTTTATTGGAGAAGTAATTATTATAAAAACTAGTAATAATATCTTTATATTCAAAACATGATTGTAATATTAAATATATAAAATTTCATCTATGCTTTATATCTAAGAAAAATTATTTAAATTTTTTACTTCGGACAATACATAAATTTTTAAAATCTTATCTTGACATTATATATTTAATGACTTATCTAATTTTACTTATATATGGTTTAATAACTTTTAAACCATCTTATATAATTAAATTTAAGATGTGACATATGAAATAATTTTTCATAAAAGATGGAACATAACTGCTCCTCAAGTAAATCAACAGTAACATTATTATTAACAAACATTATTTAAACTAATTAAATTTTTTTTAATATGTATATGGTATTTATGCACTCTATGCATAATTGAACTAGAGAGGTTAGTGGAATAGTATGGAAATTCAAATAATTTATAATTAATAATTCAGTTTTGCATAATCCAGTCACAATCAATAAAATGCATGATAATAAAATATAAAATAATTCAAAATGGTTAGTCTAGATATTGGGGGCAAGTGCTATTCTACCATTAAATTTTAAAAAAATAGGAAATTATTTTTTTTTATATTCAAAAAATTATCTAAAAGAATTAGATTTAGCAGTATTTCAAGAAATTTTTTTATATGCAAAATTTAAGGTAGCTTTCATATATTTTTAAAATGTATATTTTCAGCAAAAGGAAAAGGTATTTCAATAACTATAATTAATTTTGATGATTATTTTCTATTTATCTTCTGAAAATAAAAAAATTTTAATAACCAACTGCTTGCATCGAATTTAAGTTGGGCTTAGATGGAATCATTAGCATTTCTATATTTTTTTCAGTACCAAGCTGGATGGTCGATTCCTTCTGAAATGTCATAACTATAATTTTTCTTACAAATGGTAAATGCAACTCCAATCCCCTAATTGACGATCTCCTCGATGCGAAAGTACTTTTCGACATTAAAGATCCTGGGTCTAGCCTTGGATTTGATATCCTAAGCGACACCAGTGGCAGTACATGGGTTGGGGACACTGATTCTGATTTGTAACTATAGTGCGTATAGACTAACTCCATAATAAAGAACCTCTTTCATGTTGGTGTCAAGCTCAAAAATGTCAACAGATGGGTGAGACCTACTAGCACCAAATATTGTAGAAACTAGAGAAATTAAGAAAGCTTGCATAAAAGATAGTTCGTAAAAAGATTAGAATAGCTTGTAGAGAAATTAAGAAAGATTAGAAGAGCTTGTAGGAAGATTAGAAGGGCTTAGCAGGGGTGACAAAATTAAACACAATATGCAAATATAGCCTAATACGAAATAAGTGAGATCGGATTGACCTTAAGTAAATTTGTATCGTAAACATATCAGCATAATTATACTATGAAATAATTATGCTATGTCACGATTTGAGCAATCAAACTGAAAGTAATCTATTTAAAACTTATTTAATTGATGACATTAAGGCGAGTTAGGCAAATGAGATCATACCAATCTAAGTTAAACTAAACCATGTCTATTCATATTGAATGATGATATATTTATTAAACAAATTATACATATCGTTTCATATTACTTATACAATAATTATGCTATGTTCATGTTTAAAATTTTAACATGATTAATTAATTATGCCGTGCTTGCGTTCACCCCTATCCATACGGAAAATCTAACCCATCGCGTGTTGTATGAGCCCAAGTGCCAAACCTCACCTGACTCAAACCCTCTTCATGCCAAACCAGACCATGCCAACCCATCTCGTCACATGCCATCATACTAGCACGACCTGTGAGCTGTCAAATGGGCCCAACCATAGCAGCTGTGCCGTCATTGGCATAACCCACTATGTGCTAGATTGGGCCATTCCGCGGGCCACCCCGGCCCCTCCAACACTTCTATCCAAGCTCCATACGTAAAGAGCTTGAATCTCAAATACCGTTATCATATTTTCGAAGCCACTAGAGAACCAAAAAAAAAAAAAGCACGCCGAGTTCCAAAAATCAAGGCCCTCTTCTAATAGCGTTTCTAGCGACGCAAATATAGGTTAAAAATGTTGCACCGTCTAATGAAGCTAGCAAGATATGAAAACTGAGCAGCGTAGATCACACGACTCTCAATGTTAAGGTTATATTCGTTTGTATCAATTATAAATCTTTCAACAAACACCTATCAATAGTCGATAACTGTACGATCGATCAATCCACTAAAATAAAATCACACTTCACAATTTGCAATTGGAAAACTCCAAGAGTTCCATCTTTGCCACCAAAAAAAAAAGTATCATGTTCTCTGAATCAACAATCAAATCATACAACAAGAGCAGTGGGTTATCGGACAGGGCAATTCTGTTGTAGGTTGGTACATAACAGGAAACACATGCTGCCTGTTAAGTTCTATTTGGTATCTGTGTCATCTATGCCTTTGGAAGCATCATATGTAGAAAGGAAAAAAGAACTCTGATTTTTCTGCAGGAACCTGCAAGTGAAATAAACAACCATTATGTAATACATTTATGCAGAAAATCTTCCTTAAAATCTTCCACAGACATCAAATCCTGCACTTTATCAGTAAGAGGAATTACATATTTCATGGAAATTGACAGCATGTTTAAAAGCAACGTAATGCTAATTAAGGTATCCAATTCCAAGCATTAATAAGTGAAAAGTGGTCTCCTGCTGGAAATTAACAATGCCACAATCCCTTATGGACATAATGATTTGCATCTAAATTATAGGTCTCCACAAAATTCAACAAAAACCAATACATATCACATACTTCCCAGGCATAATAGGCAGTATTGTAGTGTTGCCAACATGATATCACAACTTAAACAGATAACCCTAGTCCATGTATGTAGAACAATCAAACAAATTTGGGTTCCTAAGTGGGTTCAGATGAATCGTTACAAAGATGTATTCACAAGTGAATTCTTTGGCTCAGATAAAACACTCCTTTGTCAGAACATTTCCAAGTTTCAAGGGAACCTTGAAGTATCCCACAATGGCAAAAAACCGTCGTTCCAATATTGTCTTCGCCAAGTTTTATCCTAGAGAACTGGCTTCAAGTCCACATATTGCCGTAAAATGTTTCAAAATTTAGATCAATGATAATTAATATCCAAAATGCCATATGAATGTTTTAAAAGGCAGTCACCGGCAGATGGGGCCAGGTGGCTGCTAGAGCGTAGTGCTTGGTGGGCACCCAAAGGTCAATGCAGCACAGGCATAATTATAATTACTGATAAAGATGTAAGACGAAAATAGAGAAGGGTTCTAATTCAACAAATGAAACATGACAAATCAAACAAGAGGTAATATTGTCAACACCAAATACTAAATTATAAATAGATTTCATCCAACATACTCAAACATGATGCAAAATGCTAAAGGAATTCCCCAAGGGAAGCTGTCTAGGTGACCAAGGTGGCTTTCTTTAAAGTAAAAGACAATCAACCACAGCAATGGGATTAAACTGATCTAAAGTTATGATTGTAGCTACTTTCAGCATGCATGTTCCCACATGAATGCTCCCAGATATATTCATGAAGACATGCAATGCAAATTAGAACAAGAAAAGTTTGATTTCCACATATTGCAAAGTTTCACCCTTCCCCAAAACTGAAGCTGAAAATAATACAAAATTATTCATTGAGAAATATGAAATGAACTGAGATATATTTCTGGATGCTATATGTGATCACGAAATATAGAAAGCATACACATGGAATACAAGAATTTCATATAATATGTTGAGAAGGGAAGCTATACTTGAGAAAGTCTAACAGTTTCTGCTGCAATTTTGCCAGCGCTTCTTCTTCCATGTTGACATAAGAAAGTAATTCAGGCAACTTGACTGCAAATAAAACAAAGGAAAAAGGCAGTTAAAAATCAAGACATAGCCCTCAAATGTGTTAAATAAACTACAATAACAGGAAGCAGAATGAAGAAAAATCAGAGCATTCCCAACATTGCTTAGCTATCCATAGAATAGATTGAGAAATTTTTGTTTCATATCATGCATAAACCATAAAAACATGTAAATGACAAAAACCATATGGCAACTCAAATATGTTCAAACACGTCTTTGAGGGATGTGCTAAATTACCTCTCCTAGAATTCTATAGAGAAGAGCTGAAAGTCTAAGTAGAAGCTCATGAACTATAACAATTATAGTACTTTAAATGATGAAATTGTAGGCCAAATATTCCTTATTTGCAAAAAAAAGCAATCATCACAGGAAGTTTTCTACAAATGGTTTGATTACACCATGCAATTCAGATATAAATTCATTTCCATTGGAGGGCAATTTTTTATAACGAGATTGAGGTGCAAGGATTTAGGGTTTATTTAAGGTACCAGCACATAAAGAACTATATAATGACTGGAAATTATTTCAATAGCAAATATGCCTAATTAATTGGACAATCTTATGGCCTTTGAAGTTTCTGAAAAGAAGAGCTCGAGAAAAAAATCTTATACAATGAAACATGGGGAATGAGTGTTGGAGCAAATGTGATACTGGATGGGAGCAATAGCTTTGTAACAAAAGGCAGTACTACCACATGATACAGCCACATACAGAAAATATCTGCAAATAGATAGCATAATCAACCTATTGCCTGAAAAACATCTTCCTTTAGTCCGCTGGCATGTGAAGACCACACAATACTACATATAACCAACATCCACACATTTTTCTTGTAGACCTCTCCAATCTTGACATGCATTTATACAAGTATATTTGAGAATTATGAGATTCAAGTTATTAAAAATTTCATGTGCCCTTAGATAATCAGTTGCTAGAAAATTAGGATGATCATTAAGGGCTATTTGGATGCTGGAACATCTTATCAGTCTGGTAAGATCTTCTGGCAGGAGGCTTAAGCTTTGAAAATAGGTAAGCAGTGAGGTGGTTCAAAGCAATTGGGGAAGCCAGGGATCACTAAGCCATGTTTTTCAGGGATATGTTAACTTACCCTGGAAAAGGGATTATCTATCCAAAAGCAGGGAATAACTGTTCAGGTCACTGTGATCTCTCTTTGAAAGAACAGTTCTCTAATACTTTTTTAGCATGAGACTGCCAGGAATATCTTATCAGACCCGTAAGATCTTCCAAAGTACTAAACAGGCCCCTTAGAATTTGAGGGTAGGTCTACAAACCCTTTCATACAAAGGAGTTTAACTTACCGTCGATCAAGAAATTTGTCCTTAATTAAGATAACCAAATTTCATTTTTATCAGAAGTCCTATTTTGCATAAGATTACTGTTTGAAAAGGTACTACTCAAGTTATGGCTTGAATTAGTATAGTCCTAGGTTCAGTGGAATCATCTCCAACCCAAGTGGTATGAACTTGAGGTTAAATCATTTAGGCATTACATCCCGATGCAAGTCCATTTGATAGCCTGAAAAGGGGTAGGTGGACTTTAACATCAAGGAAAACTAGGGTAAAAGATTGCCATATTATCTTTTTACAAAAAACAGGGCAGAAAAGGCTATACTGATAATAAAAATTACATGTTAAAAATTTGCATGCTATGCAGAAAATAAATAATTGAAATAAAGAACAGCAATATATCTAGTCACCATACAAAAGTGAGAAATTCTTTTAGTGCACAAAATAAGCACATAAGGATAGTAATAGCAGATGGAGAAAATGGTAGGAAAAGGAGGAGGGTAACTAAAGAGAAGAGAATTCGGATGAGAGTACAGTTGGCTGAACCTAGGCACTTTTTTTTTTCATTCACCAAAAACAAACCAACACAAGATGCACTTTAAAAAAAAATGCCTGGTTGTAGAGACTTCTAATAGCCTGTCATGGTTTCTGCTACAAATAATTTAGGACTCTTAAAACAGGAGAGTAGTTCTCCTTAGCAACCATCCCACTTATTTGGCTTCAATTAAGATAACCTTTATCTGAGTTATGCCAACTGCTCACTTTAAGACCAGAGTAATACTCCTAAACCTTCCTAAATTATAAGTTAAATCTTGGGCTGCAAGTCATTTTTGATGATTAAACCTAGACTAAGTGATGATCTAGTTTTACTCCTTTGATACTACAGATGATAGATCAGAGGCTCTGATCACCAGGATAAGAGTTCTCACACCAGTCACAGGATCTGAGCCCTTGACTAGGCATCTTTTGCTCCATGCCAAGACGCAAGATCATAATAAATATTAATGGATCCTTATTCTTCTAGTCTTAATTTTCTTGAAGAATTGTAACTCCGAATCATTTTTGTGAAGCTTTTTGCTTCCGTATTTTGTTCTTTTCTGGAATGTTTATATTCACTATTCTGTTCCTTGTTTCTTCTAAGTCCAGTCCTAATTTTATTTGAGTCAATATATTGTAACAGACCTGCAGGTCAAAACAAAAATGAAACTTGCTAGAGTTTTTCTTTCTCTAAATTGGCATCCTAGAGGTGGCGGCAGTGGCAGCCAAAGAATGAATTTAACTTGCTAGAGTTTTTCTTCTCTAAATAGGGCTGAGGAGGAGGGTGCAATCCTAATCACAGCTTTTACTGCCTTGAATAATATGCTGCTTTGCAAGTGCAAGATATCTGTATGGATGATTTATATACATATCCATTTTTATTTTTCCTGATTTTTTGTATAAATTATAAATAAATCATATCTTAACTATCCTTAAAGAAAATTATGGCAAGCATAAAATCAGACATTCTTAACATTTATGTGGACCATAAATGCTTGTCAACAGTAAATTGATGGAAGAAGGCCTGTTACTTAAATTTATACCAAAGAGCATGTTAGAATCAAACAATGAGAAGTGACCACTGTAAATTGGTTATAAACGATGTACTCATTGTGTTTACAAAATCCACACTTATATGTCACTAGTTGAAATATATTTTTGTTATTCCTCACAGCTACAATATTCAGCAAATCATTAAAATTAGATATTCATAAAAGTTGGTACCAAGAATTGGTCAATTCATCGAGTCCTATACCTAGATAATAACTATGAATTTCCAATTTCTATGATAGAAAAGGTAGAACAAGCTGAACAGATTAATTCGCAGCTATGGTATGCAGGCGGGGATGCACAGTGTACAAGCAGTGTGTGGTAGTATAGGTAGATGCATATGCAGCTACTATTTTTTAAACCATTTGAAAAATAAAATATATTAAATATAATAAAAGCAGCAAAAGTGCGTATTAATTTTCTTAATAATAGTAAAACTAATAACAACAACAACCACCAACAACTTTTATTTACTATTAGTACTTAATACCCAATAGTAACAGTTTTAAACTAATTAATATATTAACATTATTAAAACAGCTATCACCCCAACTTGAAACCCACCTCAAACCTAACCATAACTTGAAGCTATCTATATATAATGGATTTATTTTTAAGGAGATTATTTTACAAGCATACCTTTATATATATATATATATATATATATATGAAATTACACTCAAATTAACTATTTACATGTATATCTCTATAATTATTTATTTTTGCACATATATCCTTATAAATATCTAAAATTACATGTATACCCTTGCAAATTTACTATTAATGTGTATATCCTTATTAATTTTTTCTTTTCCATGCATATCCATATAAATTTACTATCTACAAATATACTCTAATAAATTATTTCTTTTTGCACATCTTCCATTCTTGAGTTAAGGGTATACGCACAAAAAGAGAATTTTGGGAGATACATGCAAAAATAATAATTTATAAAGGTATATAGGCAAATAATAAATTTGAGAGGTATACACATAATTTCAGATATTTGTAAGGATATAAAAGAAAAAAGAAATAATTATAAGGATATTCATGCAAATAATAAATTTATGAGGGTATGCATGTAATTTCAAATATTTACAATGGCATGCATGCAAAAAAATCCTATTTTTAATGTATAAGACCTCACAAACAGAGATTTGTAAGCATGCATGTGTAAATTGAGATACCAATAATTATCCATATATAACTAAAAGTCAAGTCTTCTACAACTTGCCATCCTAATTTATACAATACTTAATGGAAAATTAAGCATAAACAAGCACACCTTCTTTAGCTATGAAATCAAGTATGCCTTCCAATAAGCTTTTTAAACCATAACAGTCCAAACTAGATACACATGTTCCCCGATCATTTTTTCTTATGTTGTCAGTGGATCAGTTGACTACACATGTTCCCCGACCATTTTTTCTTATGTTGTCAGTTGATCAGTTGACTAGCTTCTTTAGCTTCCTTGTATTGCGAGGATGTCTCCCAGCTTCAAAACTATGGGATGCACACTATGGTTTTGCAGCTTCCATGTACTGGAACATAAATAGTTGACAATAAAGTGGGTGTTTGATGCACCAAACCTTGTATCCTTCATTATATTAGGCCAACTTATAGATGTTATATAATAGTGGATTATATTGTGAAGTGGTTTTAGATATCAAGGATTAGAGGTTGTAATCAAAAAGATAGGTTGGCTTCAATCGAGCTTATACAACAAGGCCATACAGGCCTGAACCCCGACCAGCTAACAGGTCTAAGATGCCTGAGCTGAAATCAAACCACCCTCTAATCAGTCAGCAGACATGTTTAATTGATTCACGACCATTTCACTTTGGACTTTTTATTGTATGGACCAGATATCTTTTTTCACAGTTTTAAACTGTTTGTGCCACAATTTATCTCAAATTTGTTTTTCTATGATAAATAATTAAAAATTCTTTTACAATTAATAATTAAACATACTATTCTACTTTTAAAAGGAAACTCTTCTAGTACCTCTATTCATGAGGCTTCAATCTGTGCATCTCTAATTATTAGGTCCCAAGATACCCTTTAACACATTCAAGTAATTCCCCATCTGCCTACTCCTAGCACCACCACCTGCATAATTCTCACATGCTATAGTAGCACAAGACATTGGCTACCAACCACAAGGTCTAGGATTCAAACATGGTTCTCATTACCGGTTTCGATACCCATACCAGTGTTACGCTAGTATATCGTCAATTCATCATACTGACAATTAGTATGGTACTCGTACTATCTAACCCTTCTTGAAACATTTATTATTTATTTTTGATCTTTCTCTTAATAATAAAGCAAACAACATGATAATGTGAACCACATATTCTTAAGTAAATACTACATGCAATCCCAAGTTTTAAAACAAGTTTTTCTCCCCAATGAGATGTCCAAACTCTAAAGCACAATCTCCCTGTAATGTAATGTAACGTTACATTACATTATGTATGTATGCATGTGCTGTTACTTTATGTGTGCATGTATGTGATTCTATGACACAAGTTGAGGGGTTTTGACCCGAACCCGACCTGACTCGTTGGCAAGTTGGACTTGCTGACTCATACCCCACCTGCGAACATGATGGGTTGGGTTGGGTGGGTTAGGTCCAAGTTACATAAACAGGTCCTTGGTCAATATAGTACAAAAAGGCATTTAAATGCAAATACTGGAGGTCTCAAATACAATTCCAAAACACATAAAACTTAGAATCCTTTTACAATATAATCAAGGAATGTGGTATGGTTGAGAAAACAAGAGCACAAACATAAATTTTTGGATGGCCGAATATTGGAACATAATAGGATAGTTAAAGGACAAAAACAGCACTATGAAGGAAATATAATGAAAAACTAAGAAGGAAATGGAAATCAAGAAGATGAAAAAAAAGAGGTTATGCATATAAGAAATCAAATCGGGCACATATATATGTGCATACCAAAAAGGCGCAATAGATGTTCAGCACCATACACAGTTGAAGGAGAGACATTGTCATGAATTGCTTCTTGATATTGTTGCCGCTCTTTTTTATACAAAAGCATAGCTGGCAATGCTTTGTCAAAGTAGCAGCGTAACCCTTTTAGTATCTCTCCAACTGATTCAGCAATCCTACAAACATTTTAAATTCATTACATAATATACAATTAGAGAAATAGAAAATAACAAAATACATGATAATGAAAAGCTAACATATTATCATCTAATGGCTGTTTGATAATAAATTTCTGTAAGAAAACATAATAAACATCAAAAGTATATGGAATGTGAATATCATAAATTTCTAATGGCTGTTGGATAATGAAAAGCTAACATATTATCATCTAATGGCTGTTGGATAATAAATTTCTGTAAGAAAACAAAAATAAACATCAAAAATATATGGAATGTGAATATCATAAAGGAAATACACATGGAGAACCTTCTTCAGTAGAACCGCACAGAACATTCAATGGTTTCACCAGGCAAAATGTTTGCATAACAATGAGAAGCATGCATGAGGCTTGGACAAAAATTACAAAAGGAAAAATGATATTATGAATCTCCAATAAATATTTCCTGGTAATTGAAAAGGTACTTTGCAAACTTTAGGAAGGAAAGCAATATGAAATGAATTTTTTAAGTTTTCAATCACAAGCAAGTACAATGGTTGAAGAAAAGCTGACCAAGCGAGTCAGTATGGATCAGGTGTTTTCAATTCTTCAAAGAGCCAGCCAGCCAAGTACAAGTTAAAAAGTCTAAATGGTGATGGTAAAAGGAGGAATGTGTATTAACAATGTCATACAGGAAACTATTGGTAATTGCGCCATAGTCAGGAATGAGCACCACTGCTCATCCCTACTCAGTTTATCACTCAGCTTCCTGTCCTATAGGCAAGTCAAGATTGGTGCAATACATGGCAGTAAGTCAGTGGCATGGGTGGTTGAACCAGTCACTGGGGGCCACATTGGAACAGGGAATGAAGCAGGAAATAGACTGGTGTACCTTAGCATTTTGAAGTATAAGCTGGACACCAACGATAACAGTTATCATTTACTAACTGAAATTCATGAGGAAAAAACTCGTTCTAAAAGTGGAGCATGAGAAAGCTTGGATCTACAAGATAATTAAACATAAAAACTTGGATCTACCAGAATGCTCACCAATTAGACAAAGTTATATCTCAAATAAAGTAAAAAATGCATTCCTGCAGAGAGGATTGACACAAGCAAAAAGATACCAATTGAATGTATATGATATTGTAGTTACCATGTCTATACTTACATGCCATCCTTCTTTGTCCGGTGATCAAGGTACTTCTTTAGAATATCATCAACATTTGGGGAACGAGGAAGCTTGACAAGCTGACAATGTGGCATTCTCATGTTAGATGCCTCTTAAAACATATGTTGAAAGGCAGAAACTTGAACTAAAGAAAATCAGACATAAAGTGATTATAATCAGATAAAAAGAACATGAAATATGCACATGAATATCTTTATAAAAATATCTCAGGAAAATAGCACAGCTTACTGAGAAGCTATCTAAAAGCTGATAAGGAAAGTCAAAACAAACATCTTGAGAGTACACCTTGGACTGAAAAATCTGTTTATGTTAAAAAAAGGAGATATCAGATTATAATTTAGAAATGATCCAAGACCAGTCATTAGAAGAACCTATGCAATATTAGCATCTCATCCCATTTACCTAACAACCACATAGAAAAATCCAGACCATGAGTATATGGTTCTATAATCTCATGGGCCAAAGTTAGGAGGGAAAATGGCAGAGTAGGATCTTCATTCTTCTCTGCTTATACTTTATTGAACAAACTATGAAGTGCTATCACATTAAAGCTGCACCAATGGTTATATTGCAGGCTCCTTCAAAACCTTGGTGGCTTCCTGCAATGGCCACATATGACTAAGCAACTACATAACATAATAGCCATTGGAAATGTAACTAGGCAGGTCACCCATGTAACAAACCCATGCTCATATTGTGATAAAGAATGTGAGACACAATAAAATGTCACATATGAAACTGGCCACTGAGGTTTGTTTTCAATTTTGGAGTGTATTTGTTTTGGTCATTGGCTAAAACATGCTGGCCAAAATTACTGATAGAATGAAAACAGACTTGTAAAGCAGATAAGTACTTGTAAAAACAAAAAAAAATGATAAAAGATCAATTAATCATGAAAAATATAACAAAATAAAGGCAACAACATTGAGGTGTACAATTCATTAACATTGCAGGCCATGCTTACATACAGGTGACCTTCGTAAATGTGCACATGACCTTAATGAGTTTACTGCTGAGAATTAACAGGGTAAACTTTATACCGTTAACATTGTACATATAGAGGTCATTCTTCTGGGATGCTAAGAAAGCAATATGGCAGATTGGGAACACAAAACTGCCAAGTCCAAATTCTTTAAGCAATAGAAGCTGGATTTTCCTGCTCTCTCCCCTTCTCTCTTTTTTCCTTTATTCTTTCCTCCTCTAGCATGCAAAGCAAACAACCAACAGAAACATGGTGCCACTGACAGCACCAACACCATAAAACCATTAACCTCTTCAAAAACCTATCCTAAATTACGGTTAAAAGAAAGAACCTTTAAACAACCATTAAAAACAGCAGAAAAATAACAAAGAAAAAAAAGTGTCTCAGTAAGTTATTGGGATGCGGTACCAGCCCAAGTTCAGGATAGTCCATCCCAACTTGGTCTCTGATCAATGTCCAGATCAGAAAATAAATCCATATATAATGGTGATTGTACGTGTGCTAGAACAGAAGCTTGTTTCTGGGAATTTTTTCCCATGATAAAAACAGATTTCAATACATTTTAAGACTTGCACACTTGTATCATTTAGTCCTAGGTTTTCATATACATTAAGAGGGAATTGATGCAATTCCATGCTTGTGCTTATGCCCACCACTTCCAATGCAACAACACTCCAAACAATAGATTTATAGAACTTTACATAATTCATTTCTCAAAAAAGGTAAAGTGATTAATAATTCTTCATGAACCATGTGCATGCACTGATCAGAAATATATATATATTATATTTCTTTTCTTGAGATTATGGGAGGGAGACCTGCCCAAGGTAAATTACCATGGCTGAAATATTTTAAGACGCACCATCCAAGACTTAAACCCAAAACCACCTCTGATCAGAGAAGGTTGTGACTATTGAGGCATTTCCCAGTTCACTACATTAAAATTTTTCATCTCATATTTCTTTCAATGCAAGCCTCTAATTCCAATTTTTTGTTAAATGGCTGCCATCTTCAATAGCCAGCCCCTTCTTGTCAAAGAGAGTTGTCTAACATTAACAAATTGAGACAAATGTACTATTTTAATTGTTTCACCATATATAGAGTGACCTGATACGAGACAGCAAGGGGCATTAGCAGAAAGCCCAAACAGACAGGCTTGTCATTCTATCTCTTTGCAATGTAAAGTTTTTTCAATAATCCTTATTGATAAATTAATATTTTCATGACAATAAAAATAGGTTAAGGAACAAAGACATTAAGTTATTCAAGGAAACTTATAAGAATAGACTCCATATTTCCCCCAAAAAATTATAAGAACAAGAAAGGGACATGATAAACAATTTTATTACCTTACCCAGCTGAGTTACAAACTCCCAATCATCAACCAGCTGCTTCTTAAGAGTCAAAGGAAATTGTAATATCACAAGTTTTTCTGCCGATTTTGTGTCCTTCTCCTATTAATAGTCAAACAATACATATCATCACAAACTGACTGAAAAAAGTGGAAATGCATGGAGCATAACTGTTAGTATTTCTGTTTAAACCTTTCAGATAATTTTACTTCTAGATAAAAAATTATATAGAGCTAAGCCAGATAAGAATCCAGAAAAATTATATATATTAAGCATGATACAAAAAACAATTCAAGACCACTTCAATGTTTGAAAAAAGAAGTATTATAGCAGGATCATGACGCCCAAAACTTTTAAACATGCTTAACTGTAGAGATATAGTGGCAGAAAATTATAAATTGATCACCAAAGAACTAGAAACAAGTGGACTACTGTAATGTCACAAAACTTAGAGGAGATATGAAAATAGAAAGGAATATATGCACAAAATATATTCTCTGAGCTCGATATGAGAGTTTGAGTAAAATTGCCTATCATAAACAACACATGTGCATTTCAAATTCAAGTTGCATACATTTAGAGGGAGAAGCAAAGTTGTATGGCTATATATGTTTAAGTAGTTTCAACTTATAGAGTCATAGACTATTGGAAAATAACCAGCACACCAGATTAAAGTAAGCAAAGCGCACCTCATTACCAGATTGAGCCTTCCGTTTCTTGCCTTTTGCCACTGTATTTAAACATAGATGGTAGAACCAATGACATAAGTTATAAGATGCAAAAGAAAAACAATAGAACCAATAGTAGGAGATGAAATGCGCCCCAAAAAAAGGGGAAAAAAACATAAGGAACTAAATCATGTAACAGGCATTGTTGCTTGAACAAAGGACTTAATGTAGTTCATTGACAGCAAGATAAAAGTTTCTGTCTGTTACATATGGGGAAGTGGGCCTACTGGGCACCTTTTTTACTAGCGTCAAGATGAATGTACATTGGACAGTTTCCCCAGCATTTCCCAATGATAAAATATGGATCATATATAGACCTTAGAAAAGTAGGCCACAAAACAGATTGCAAAGCATGCTAGCAGGAATGACCATGTTATCTTCTAACATGGTCCTAGATAGATGTTTGACATTTGTCTCTCCATAATTTTTCCCATAATACACATATGCATGAAGACATCATTTCTAATGACTCATCATATTTAAAGTCCTTATTTCCATATAGTGTTTATAGATATATGAAACCCAATTCTGGTGAGGATGTTAATTGGTGTGATCCATTTATTCATATAAATTGGCAAATGCCCCAAACAGCATATACTAGTCACTCTAGTATATTATCTCCAGGTTTCAAGCAAACTGACCAAAATTCTAGTGGGTAATTATGATATACGTTTTTCCTCACCATAGAGCAACAAACAGGAATGTCCAGAACCACCAAGCTAGATCATTGTATGTAAATTTTAAAAACAACATAACTTTTCAACATCCTGAAGGATTGACAAAAATTGCTATGCTCAAAAAGCCTAACATGAAAATATGATCTATAATTTTAACAATTACAATATGTTGACTCAAAATATTGAAAACAAACAAAAACATCATCAATAGAAATAAGAACAAAATATCAACTCACCATAGTTCTTAAGATCTTCTTTCTCTGCTTTTGTATCTGTCAATGCAGAGTAAAACATACATTAACACATAGACTACAGTAGCATTACAATACAAGCTACATCTAATTAGTAGATATAAAAGAGTATTGTATTGGCTTTGAATCACATATCTGACTAAGTCAGCTGTACATGCACAAGCACATGCAATCAATAAGCTGTCATCATAAAGTCAACCTTCTTTAAATCAGTACCGTGTCCCTGGCTAAGGTAACTTAGGCATGAGAGGGGTCTGTCATGAGAGCTAAATAAAAGGTTGGCCAAAAGTAAAGGCTACCTCATGAAGAACAAGGTTTCAGCTCATTCACCACAAAGCAGCTGCCAAATGAGCCTCTAGAATAGAAAACCATCTAGATGATGATGAAAGAATACAACATCTGATGTAAAGGTTGCATTCTTCTTGAGGGACAATTTATACGCCAAAAGGCCAAACTGAAACATGATATTGACATGCAAACATACATTCACAAATTTACATGCACGTGCACACACACCCCCACACCCTTGGACATACATTTAAAAACATAATAGATAGATGCGTGTGTGTGAAATATGGACGCATATGTGTGTGTGTGTGTGTGTGTGAGAGAGAGAGAGAGTGTGTGTGTGTGTGTGCTTGCAGACATGCATTTACATTCAAAAGCACATAACAACCTTCATTTGCTCAACAATCCTCCTATTAAGATTATAATACTTGTGTTATGCATGTAGAAATAAAAGCACACCACATGATTCTCAAATTTTAGTTGAAGCCAAATAATCAACTAGAACAGTGCGCTTCCAGTAGGTAGCCAATGAGTTTTCAATGCAGAGTTCAAATAGAATATGGATGCATGAGTGGTTGAATAAGGCCCCAATGCCATAGAGTCATAGACTGTCCCAGTTGAACTTTAATGGACTTACAACACTTAGAGTATGATGTTACATGAGAGTCCAATTAATAAGTGGATTTGTTAGCTTGCTAACAAGGTTACATATTATAAACAATAGACAGATGAATGTATATTGAAGAGTAAAGCAATGATCATTTGCTAGGTCAAAATATAAAATAACTACATTGTCTTCAGCTAGATTAGTAATAGTGCAGAGCTAATTATTAAGAAAGCCCATGATAAAGGGTATCACCCACATGACTTTTCTTCAATGTTCTGTGAATGAGAACACAATGATACTGTTTAATTTGTTTGATTTTCATTTCATCAAACCAAGATTCTACCAACAATCCAAAATATACAGCACAAAGAAAATCAACAAAACATTCTAATGAAACTCGACAGGTAGCCACCTGAAGGTTGTAAGCATGATAAGGCTAGTCAAATGTAAGTGAACAAACCATTAGAGCCTTTTGGCTTATGTTGTGTTGACCTCCCTGACTTCAGACTTTTGTCAGCATTCTGGTTCTTCGCAAGTTCCTGCTGCTTACGGACATTTTCAGGAGTAAATGTCATCAAGCGATCAATCCCAACCCATTCATCCCAACTGTCAAAAGAGAAATTTTAAAATTAGATAAATATTTTTCACTTGAGCAGAGTTTGTTACCATCACATGTCAAACATGTATCATAGCCAGTTCCTGAACTTATATTGATCAATTGTTATCAAACGAGCTTGAAATTATCCGTGCATTCTTAGCCAACCTGCTAAAATAGGATGTCTATGTGCACCTCATTTGCCAGTAGAGCACAAAACACACACTAAGAATCATGAATTAACAAGGCAAGGTAGCCCAGTGACAAATCATGTAACTGCATAGATATTCCACAGTAAGTTATCCGTGCCAATCAAATCATGAATGCAACTCACCAACATATATATGACCATTATTTCAGAATTTAGTATCACTTGTCAGAAATAGGATAACCTGTTAGAATTACAAACATAACATGTAGTATTATAGAAGGTTGAATCTAGTGAATGACTAAGAAAGAGAGGGGGGGCGGGGTAGAGTTTGGCCAGTGATCAAGATATAAAAGCTGATCTGATCCAAATCCAACTAAAAAAGCTTCACTGCCGCCTTTTAAAGTTCAATATTATATATATACACAAAACACTGACAGCATTCGCTAACCATAGACTTCAAAGATATCATACTCATTGCTACTTCAAAATTTTAATTATGCACAAAATTTTTTCCTAGAGTATCTAAACATAAATAAGATTATGCATGCACAGCTCAATTAATATATCTGATACATAATTGTGAAACATGTCATGGGTTACACACCCAGATTAAATCCATACGCATATGCATACCCATAATGGGATGCAAATCTGGATTTGAAATAAAATTTGAGTGCATCTAGATATGCATGTTAGTATGGAACAACCAAACACACGCATACACAAACCAAAGTTGTCAAAGGCCCAAGATGCACTAAGGAGCCAAGATGCAATGCAAGGTATGCGCCTTAACGAAGTGACGTGCAGAAATACCAATATACATGCAAATAATAATGAGAGCATGATTCTAAACACATTTAACAATAAATTAGCAATGTATGAACACAAATACAAATAAAAGAATCATTAGAATTCAGAGTTACTTATAAATTAAAATAATTCCTGATACAAGATATATCAATCTAATTCTTTTCAAAAAAATTGCTTTTGATGGAGAGGTAAGGGCATCCCCTGTTTATAATGGACCAGAAGAAAAAGAAGAGCAGGAACACCAGCAGCAACACCAGCAACAGAGAAGAAGAAGAAAAAGAAAAGATGATAAAGAAGAAGAGGAAGAAACAGAGGCATTCCCTGTTTTTGATTGACTGGAACATGGAAGAAGAAGAGCAGGAGCATCAACAGCAGCACCAGCAGCTGGAAGAAGAAAAAGAAAAGAAGATGAAGAGGAAGAAACAAGGGCATCCCCTATCTGACGGACCAGCAAGTACAAGAAGGATTAGAAAAAGGAAGAAGAATACAGAGGAAGAAATCGAAGTAGAGAAGGATCAAGACTTACAGTTGAAGGAGCCATAGCACAAACCCCTACATTCTTTCTTCCCGTGTTTTTACTATTATTATTTTCGGGATGCCTACATCTCCTGGGATTTGCTGAGGTGCACCTTAGCATGCACCTGCGCTTTGGAAAAGTTGCACACCTTCAGTGCCTTACCAGCACTCAGAAGAAGCAAGGTGCTGGCAGTGGGTTTCATCTGCTCCTTGCACCTAGACGCACTAGGTGGGCTTCATCTGCACCTTGCACCTAGGTGTGCCTTTAAAAATACTGGCGCAAACTTAGTCTAATGTGGACTTTATGACAGTATTATTCCATCTAACTAATGCTCTTATAATTTTGTACACATCAGGCACCGAATCTATGACATCCTTAAAATTCATTATCCATACACAGGATATTTTTTCACTAACCCAAGAAATGTGTTAAAATATAAAAAGAACTTTTCATGCATAATGATAGAAGGATAAAGAAATGATTATGCATGAATCCAATCCAGTAACCACTCCATTTACATCATGACTAACCAATACATGCCAGAAGTATCTACAACAAGGGCAAATGTCAATAATCTATGCAGCAATGTCCATATTTTCAGTCAACATGAGACTCTGTGTTGTGCATTTGAACATAACACAGAAATTATTATGTTCTCGGATCTTCTATATGGCAAGCTAATAGTTGTTTCTATCAGTTTCCAAGGCGAGCTGTCATAGTAAATGCTGATGTCATATATAAAGTCTTGAAATTGATAAAACTTGAAATAGCACCACCAGTTACCCAATATCAGATCACAAGCCTGACTAGGACTTAATTTCATAAAATGATCAACAAACATGAAAAGAATACATACCACTTGTGATAACATCCATGTGGATTAAAGTACAGCTATCCTAGGTTTGTGGTTAGCAACAATCTTCTTATAGAAACTACAAATTAAGGAACCTGAATTCTCAAAAACTATGAAGGAAACAAAAGATGGCATTACCGTCAGTCTTCATATGATTTGTGCCACTAAAAGAACCTCATCATTATAAAAGGGAAGATTCTTTTCCTCCAAAATGCTTCATTCCAGAAACAAACTCCCAAGAATCTACTTCCATCATATCATGTTTACCATACCATTGGAAAAAGCATCCAAGAAAGTCTAATGGAATGAATGATTAAATTATCAATCCACAGTGTGCCAATATAATAGGATATCCTACAAACCAGATATCAAGATGATGTAGGGGGAGTTATTGTGACCATATCAATTAATCCTTGTCCCAACTATTTAGTGACAGACAACTTTATCAAATCCTCATTCACCAAGCATTCATATTTAGGGCTCTCCTCAACATTATTTCAAGCTTTTCCATATTTTCTTCACAAATGAATCTATGTTCTCTTAAGTTTTCCCCTCTTCTTCCAACATCAACAAAATTAAAAGTTCCCACATATGCACCTGAATATGAGTGTGTATTATGTCAAGAAACATCATTCCTTGACAATTTTACACAACAAAGATGTCACACTGTGTAGATGATTATATATCTTCATCTAGCATGAAGGAAAATACAAGCAGACTCATCTTATTATAGATTATAAAGTTCTGGGAACTCCAATGTTAAAAAAACAAAATTCTCAACAAGAAAGAAGAATCTAAGATATAGAAACTAATGGTGAATAAAGTTCAGTAAGGACATGAGGAGAATACTTAGAGAAGACGCATCCAGATCATACTTACTTCTTGCTCCAACCCTGCAACATTAAAGGCAGAAGTTACCAGATGTTGGAAACCTATAAATATTCTGCTAAAACTAAATCATATAGGCCAAGAGAATGAATTGATAACCAGTACCTAACCGAGAGATAAGAAAGTAGACATGTGATCAGATACCAAACTGCACTAAATGTAAATATGATAACTCAACTTACCAGGTAATGGACGAAATATTTCCATTCATCCTTTCGTAACTCAGCTTTTTGAACCTTGACAAAGACAAGGTGATGTTAAAAACTTATTACAGGGACATTTGAAGAAACAAAAAGGTTGTTACCTACACCAATATTTCCTTATATAAATAAGAAAGGAACACTCAAAATAAGATGCCAGATTCACAAGAAAAAATATAGTTTCAAGAACAAGAGAAGGGGTACACACCAACAAAAGCATTAGATGCACAAGACAGTGAATAGAGAAAGAACATGGATGTTTACTAAGCCTTACAAACATGCATTCCCCAACTAAAATCAATTGTCTCAGCTTCCACTCAAATAAACATGTTTGAATAAATTATTGACCAATATGCAACCGTGATCTGTCCAGGAAAACGCTGCTCATATAAGAGATATTAACAGTAGCCCTGATTTATCACAAAATCCTCAATGGATAAAAAAAAATGGGAAAGAAGAAAAAGAAAAAATTGAAACAATAAAAAAAATCAGTGCATTTTGCGTGTGTCTGTTTTAGCAGTTTATGCCTGTATAAATTATCACTACTATAAGCCATCATCACCACTGTATATGAAACCATGTATATATCTTTGGGCCTATGCCCTGATTTGACATTACATGCATATATTTCTTCACTTGTCTCCCTGATCATCAATTCAAATTCTCCAATCTTCTACATTCTTATTCATATCATAGCGAGTTTCATCAATTTAATCATCTTAAAAAGCAAAGTTAATTCCTACTCTAGCATCTCTTGAAAAGAAAACTAACAACAGTAAATTTACTCTTGTCCGACAATAATCATGGTCAGGAAAAATATGTAATTTAGTATCAAATTCTGGAGATTTGATGTAAATATTTTTTTACAGTTCTTTACTAAAAAAAAGCCCACAAGGGTTTTTTCTCCTGGCGAGAGAGACCCATTCACACTATTAATGCCCAAATTCAAATATTCAGGATGTAGCACCGAAGACTTAAACCCAGAACCACAGGTTGCTAAACAGAGAGGGGTGCGACCATTGAAATAAACCCCAATTCACAAGTGTCCAGTAGTAGCTAAAAATACCTGCACCGATTTCTTCCCTCAATCCAAAAAAAAGTATATCTAGGGCAGATTGCGACTATTTTCGAGAGAAGAGGGATATTTAATTATGGACAAGAAGCAGACTTTAATCAAAGCTCCAAAATCTTAGATGACTACAGAACGTCGAATCTTTCCGCCACTGCGCCAAATATAGTAGAAAAAATATTAAAAAACGAACAAGCAAACACCACCAATGAGCGAAAAAAATTCAAGAAACAAGAAATGTTGAAGCCATAAAAAAGATTACCACCAAGGAACCATGAACTTTAAAACGGCTAAGAAAGGAGAAGACTTGAAACCATAACAAAATTGCAACGACAGAGCGATGAAAAGATCAAGAAAGAAGAAATCCTGAAACCCTAGGCGCTAACCTTGGCTTCGTAGATGCGAGGACCGTGGTAGGCGAGGACCTTCTCTCCCTCGGAGAAAGGGCCAGCGGCTGGGGAGTCGGAGGCGGAGGGGTCGGCGTTCGCCCCTCCGCCCCCTTCCGTCGTGTTGGAGCTCCCCATCGCCGACCCCCGCTTCCCACTCCGCTTCGCTCCCCCGCTGCTCAGACGAAATGGACTCGCCTCTTGCCGCTCTCCGGGCTCGATGAGGGCGGTTTCGAATTATTCTTTGATCGCCTCCAAGCCCGGTACAGGATATAACCAGTTATATAGGGCCATCTGGACCGTTAATATAACGGACTCCTGGGGTAGTGGGTTTGGGTCGGTACCGGACCAAACCGGAGCTGATCCGAAACGATCGGGCCTAGTCTAGATCCGGTCCAAATTTTAGAATTTATGGCTGGGTCAGGCAGAGGTGCCCTTCTTTACCGACTGGTTCTCCAAGCCTTACCTGACGCTGACTGCGAACCACAGGAACCAGGGTACGGGCACCAGATAAAAACAGTGGCATATCTTGCGAGGGCCTATAAATAATTATTTCTTACCAGCTAAAGCTCTGAACCCAGTGATTAATGAATAACTAATCATCTATTTTGGAGGCCTATAAATAATTATACCAAGTTGTTGAGTCATTTATCTTCGGTAGACGCCTTAGTAATTTTCCTCGCTCTAGCAGCTCAACCTATAAGCAACTTGGGGACACGATTGATTTGCAAGAAATTAACTTCCTTTTTAAGTTACAAAAAGATACGTTGTTATGCAACTTGCAGTGTAATACATCAAGCTCATCTATTAGTTCAATTAATTTTTTAACGGACTAAAACTATATGATCCAAAAATTTAAATAAAAATTAATGAATAGCAAGTGGATTTGATTGTAATCACATAATAATTTTTTTTTTATTCAATTTCAGACTAAATTCAGGATATTACAATCTTTTCTCTACGTCATGGTGGGACTCCATCGTCGTAATGAGTAGTCCTTTTCTCATGCTCATCACGTCGCACGCTCATCACGTCGCACGCCACAAGCTAACTAGAATCTATCCCTTGAGTCTGGTGGGATTTCATCATCGTCCTGTGGGTAGCTCTTTTCTCATGCTTATCAACTTTTATACTAATATCAATATAAGAGTAAATTTAGGATATTACGTACAACGATCCAACAGTTTAATATGCGAGAAGAATGGTCCATGCAGAGGGTTGGATTCTCAGCGAAATTTTATTGGAGTAGATGTACGTGTGGGGATGCCTCTGGTGCCTCCAAAGCATGACTATTTTCGTTCGGGTTTATGCTTCAGCTTTGTTTTTATACACCCCTCGTTTCGTTAGCTTGCTTTCTACTGGAAATTCAACAAGACGTTCCTATTGAACTCGTAAATCCACTCCGTACTCATGTATGGTGGATTGAAACTTTGGTTTGGTTAAACCCTCAACACCCCCATTTAATTAATTATTTTTAAAATCTCATAGTAATATAAGGCCAAAGAGCTTTAATAATATTTTTTTGACTAATATTTTTTAGATAACATTTTAGGTTATAATAAGTAGTATAATAGCTATCATGCTTGTGTGGATTAAAAAACATTGTAGATGAACTTTATGTATTTATGATTGAATTTGATCATAAATTCTGATTCAGATTCCTAATCTAACGAGAACACCACGATCTGAATGAGAAAAATATATGGGCGCCCATATTGACAAATGTTAAGTCTCACATCTGTCGTTTATTGAGGAGATGTTGGTTATTTATATAAGATAAAGAAGCTCAAATAATATCCTCTTAGCTAGCCTTTTAAGTAAAATCTTGGATTGTGGTATTAAACCAAACCCAATTTATGATTTATAAGGACTAAGATACGCTATAAATAGGCTCTATATGTTTATGATTAGATTTATATACGGACTCTTAACTTGACGAAAATACTAAAATTTAAACGGGAGAGTATGTGAAAGCACATATTGATAAATATTTAGTTTGACATTAATTCTATATTAATGAGTTTTTTTGGTAATTATATAAGATTAAAAAATTTAAATAATATTTTTTTAATTAGTTTCTTAAGATAAAATTAACACTTTTATCATGATGGCACTAAGAGCTAAAATATCTGCCAGCGCAATAAAATAATTTTGAGTTACATTTGTGGAGCCAATGCGTACCATAATCAATTTACCATTATCAGTTTATAGTGTTTGTGTGTAATTCCAATACAGTATGAGGCCAACGATAGATAGCCAGTAGCCCAGGTTGTGGCACTTTTTAACTGCAAGACCTATTGGGTGATTCCGGTCTTCTTTCCTCACCTTTATTTCTGCGTTCAGATTTTTGCAGAAGTTTCTGAAAGTTTTTCTTTCACTAGAAACAGAGAACCATGTTATAATTCAGGGGATATTTAGTCTTGGCTGTCTTGTATTTCGCTCTGCTTTGGCATTCAGAGGTCTGAGTGTTTATTTTCTTAGCTTATGACTAGTTACCAAGACCAAGTTAAAACTGAACCAACTTGAACTTGAGGAGGTTTCTACATGCACAAAGGTATGAGGATGGAGGAGCGTTGAGTTTCCAGTAAAATATTGACAAAGGCTGTTAGGGACCAAATTTGGTGGGTAAGGCTAGGAAAAAGACCTTGCGCTTTAATTCCATGTTACCATGGAACAGATCGAGAATAATCAATCATTTTTAATGGCTGCAAACATAGAAATTGGCTGCACAGTTATACACAAACATAGTTTATACACAAACATAGAACTGGCTACACAGTTCACACAGGATTCCTGAGTGCTTCTGATACCACGTTTATTCTTTGGTAATCATGGTAAGTTCTTTAAATTTTTAGACACAGTTTCTATATGTATAACATGCCTATATTCCATCATCTAGGGGATTATATGTTGAGGAGACTTGGAACTATGTTTCCAGCAAGTCAAAAAAGTATTATAAATGGTTCATGTTTCTATGTAACTTACTCATGGATATTGAAAGCACGAGCTATAATTTGCATCGTATCACCTTCTTCAACAAAGCTCACCAAATTAAATATTTTACAATCATGTCATCAAAATAGAGAAACGCAGATACGAAAGCCTCAGCTTTTGAGCAGGTGGAAAGGTAAAAAAGACAATCAAATGGAAATGCTACATGAGAACCGTATTGTTTAGAATAGGATCACGGGTCAAGCTTGCTACCGGCAACATCGACCACAAAACGGTACCTGACATCATTGCGCTCCAATCTCTCCATCGCCTCATTAATTTCCTCCATCTTCACCATCTCAATCGTGGAAGTCAAGCCCTTCTTCTCGCAAAACTCCAAAATCTCCTGTGTCTCATCCATGCTCCCTATGAAGCTCCCAGTTATCGATTTCCTCCCTATAAAATAGCACAATGATCATAATATTAGGTGTACTCACATGAACACACATTCAAATTGCCAAACGTACAATGATCTGATTCCTATCATCGTCTTGGTATTCTGTATGCTTAATGGATGGCATATCGGAGGCCTAACTAGATTCAACAGGGGCCATAAATAAGTACTCTGTGTCTGATCTGTTGCGCTCAGCATTCTCAAATCCAGGAGACGAGCAACTTTAGTTCTTATGTGAAGTGGATACGTCTGAACTGTTGGGCCTCCTAGCTTCTTATTATTTGCTTCTTTATTTGTTTGGAAACTAAAAGAAGCTTGTTAGGTGTGACCAGAGTAGTGTGGCATGACACAATTTCTACCAACTAAACTTACCTTTGGTTGAATCCCACATCAAACACCCACAGAAGGGGATGGGAAACTATAAGGGTAACTTTTCACCTCTTTGACCCCATTCCAAATGCACATTAATGGTTAGCAATATCTTGTAGTCTATTCTCTGGAACAACCGGAGTTATTATGTTTGTTTTATCTATTAGAGTTAGACCTACTTGTACGTGCCTTGGACCCAGTCCAAGCTCCAAAGAAAGCCTTCAAGAAGAATAGACAAAAAAGATAGGTACAGAGCTGGGTGGTTCGGATGACTAAACCATGGACCACCTGGACGCAAGGGAAGCAAAATTCGATCCTAAGCAATATGATAGCCAGAATAAGAAGAAGCATTATTAGCTCACCTAACATCACCACGGGGGTAACAAACTGAAGCGGCTGGTTGATGACACCCATCAAAATGAGCTTGCCACCCACCTTGAGCAGTGAGAGGTATGGCTCCAGGGGGTGATACACCGGTACCGTGTCAATAATGTAGTCCAGAGAGTCGACAGCTGCGGCCATCCGTGCCTCGTCCGAGGTCACAAGGTAGGCGTCAGCACCAAGGTGGTCCATGGCCTCGGCACGCTTGCGGTCAGAGGAGCTGAGCGCGGTAACATGGTGGCCCATGGCCTTGGCAATCTTCACGCCCATGTGGCCGACCCCTCCGAGACCCATGATGCCACCTCTCAGCCCACTTGTCATCAGCCCGAAGTGCTTCAGAGGGCTATATATGGTCACCCCTGCACATAGGAGGGGGGCTGCCTGCTCGGGTGCCAGGCCTGATGGTATCTTTAACACAAACCTGTTGGTCAAAAATTCCAAGCAAAAGAAGCAGAATAATTTAGTTGTTGGAAAACTAGAGCAGGAGATATTTGCTCCTTTTACAATGACATTTTAACGCTTAAATTGGTTGATTTCTGCTTCCATTCTCAAGTTCTTTGAGTTGGCATCTGTAAGCTGGAGTCAGTTGGGAAAAGCCACGTCAATAAGCGGAAAGGCAAAGGCTACCAGCTCGCTGATTGCTTGTGGCGTCGCCTCGCTTCGCAGGGATTAAAAATTTATCCCAATAAAAGCCACCAACCTCTGCTTGTAAATCAAACCAATTGTGATACATGGTGCCAAATTTTTGAGTGGTTACATAAAAGGCGGAAATATTGCAGCTCTCTTTAGCGAGCCGAGCGGAAAGTTTTCATCCCGCTTCATAGACTGGGTCATATTATATTGTGTCGCGACGCTTCCGGCACCACGCCGGGTACAACATGCCTTTACCCTTCGGGAATTACACTCAGATCCCCCTTGGCAAAAGGGGCCTCAAACGGTCAAACTCGAGCAAGCTAATCCAGCGACGTGCAATACAGGTCAAAAATTATACATAATAAATCTTAAGGTGCAATTCTGCCATAATTCGACATAGATAAAAACATAAAAACATATTAAAAATTACATAAAGTGATAAAAAAATTAAAAAATTTTCTCATAAAAATAAAAAAATTCGTATAATCAACTTCAATTAATTTGGAGGTAAGATTTTATGGTTGTTATAAATTTGGCTCGTTATGATTTGGGCTGACTCTAAGAGTTCACCAACTCCCGTTGACATTTGACTTTTACCCATTCACAACCGGTGGATTAAATCTCCTTGACTAACTCCGTCCGAGCAAACACAAACCGAGTTGGTCCTCAACCATTCAAGCATGAGGCACAATTACGTAGGCTAAAAATACATAAAAATACCTATAAAGAAACCTGACTCGAAAATCACTCGACCACCATGCACCTTATTTTTTTAAAAATTCCAGACACAGGAGAACTATTAAATCTCCGCATGAATAGAGTGATTTTTTGAGCAGGATATAGATTTGAGTTACTGAGTTATGTGGGATACTTAAAAATTAATACCACAAAAAATCATCATCTAACAACTATTTGGCTGCCTTTACTTTCTTTGTCCTGGCAAAGAGCACCATGGCCATCACTACTCACTAGCTGCTAATAAAAACATGGACAACAAAATTATAGAGCAAGTATTTGATTTTTTTTTTAAGGAAAAAAAAAATAATCTGCACTCACTTTTGGTCGACGACCATGACGGAGGCGAAACCACCCTGCGTGGGCTTGCCGTCGGTGTAGACATCGTTGTAGGACCAGATGCGCTTGTTGCAGTACTGCTCGATGTTGGCCTTGCACGGCCCGCACTCCCGGCAGCACCCCACGATCACCCCCGCCCCCACCACGTCCCCCACCCGCACCTTGCTCACCTCCTTCCCCACCTCCACCACCTCCCCCACCACCTCATGCCTTTTCTCTCCACAAACATTTAAATCAACACCAAAGAAACAATAAGCATTCATTTTGGCACACAACATTGATGCTATTTATATGATGATGTTTGTTAGTTGTTTAATCATACCCTGGAACCATGGGGTAATTGGACATGCCAAGATGGTTTTTGGCCTGGTGGACATCGGTGTGGCAGATCCCGCAGTACAACACTTTTATCATCACGTCCTCCGGACCGGTGTTCCTGTTTGTAGACACCGGGACTTGTTCTTAAAGCGAAAATGGGAAGAAAGAAGTTATTTGGAGCATATCTGGTTGATTGATTACCTTATGGTGTAGGTGTAAGGGGAGAGGATGCCGCTGGGGTCCCTTGCCGCCCATCCGGTCACCCGTCTCTCCCCCTCAAGGCTTCCCATTTTTTAGGGAGCGGTGTGGAAAACGAGAAGAGAGGAAGTGCGAAGAGCCAGAGAAAATTTGCTGTACTATTGGCTTCTCTTGGCTTTGCTCGTGATGAGATGCGGCCGGCGATATATAGGAGTAGAAAATATAGGAGAAATGGGCTATGGAGGAGGGTGAAGGACAAAGACATGCAACTAGATAGAGGAGGGAGAGGTTGTAGAAAGTGACGTGGCGTTTCGAAAGGGAAAGGGAGTGGTTGGTGAGTGAGGCGAGAGAGGACGTCAGGCTGTCGTCGTAGGAGGCCGTAGCCGTCGGCAGCGCTTTGGCTTTCGGAAACCGCATCGCGACGGGCATCGGACGACGCTGCCTCTGTTCTTGGGTCGGCCTCGGCGTCGCTTCCCTCTGACCGACTCCTCCCGTCGATTTACCCTCCCTTTGGCTGTTTTCTTTTCAACCGATGTGGGTTTGGTCCGGCGTTTGATAAAACTAACAACCAACTTGTGCGTGCTGTACCAATCCCATGGCGCCAATCAAGAGAGAAGGTGAGAAATGAAGTGGAGTTGGTATGATTGACCTTTTTATTATTATTATTATTATTATTATGGGAACAGATTATAATCCACTAATGGTTACATCAATTACTCTGGCTTGGATAACATATTTTAGAAATTTTGAATAGGTTCGCCCTAAGTGATCTAAGCACGAACAATTTAAATGCAATTTTGGTCAACTTGTTGACGATCCTGGTCTCAGATGGAGAGCAAGAAAGTATTAAATAATTACGAGTATGTATATCGTAGGAATGAAGTCCTTCCTGCATGGTTTATGTATCTTGTCAGGTGCGTAAGAATTTATATGAATGCAATTTGCCTATTATCCAAGTGAGATTTATGAAACCATCACGTACGCTTGAACAAATTCATGGGTGATACAAAAATCTAAGAAAAATAGTTTAAAAGATTGAAATGCTACCCTTCCCCTGCTACTCTCAATGTCAAACACCATATAGATTGCAAATAAAATTAACAAGATGGTTGCACTTTTTATGTAAAAAGTCATCTAATTGCTCTTGCACTGCTCTATGATGCCTAGGATGGTAGAATCCATGATCAGGTATTAAAGGAGGGTGACTTCGTAGGACAAGTGAATTTTTTTTTTTTTTTTTTTTTGGTGCAAGTAATAAGTGAACAATATTTTTGTGAAAGGCATAAAATTGTGCAGATGTGTTTGGCTACAAAATAAGTTTTAGTGCTACTGTAATTTTACAAAACGCCCATTTTAATTCAGTTTATGTGATCAATTATAAAGCTTTTAATTTATATATGGACCACCAAAGCAAACAGTTCCCGCTCTATCAAGCTAAGCTTTCAAAATTAGGTTAAATTGTTGACATGTCTTTGTCTCTACAGATGTCCTTAGCTTTTGCTGGAGGTGGGGGTCTTTGTCTTACAGACAGCACGCAACTTGTCCTTAGCTTTTTTTTCCCCCGGGTGAAATAAAACAACGATCAATGCTATGCTCACATAACCTCGAAACCTTTCTTCAAAGCCTTCCCCCTTCCAAGAAGAAACATCGCAGCATGATGGGTGGGATGTGTCGCTTCTTTTCAGAATTAGAAAGGTCTGGGATATATTTTCATCGTAGTTTTTTCTCCCAACAGGAAGTAGAAACAGAAGACAAAAGCCACACGTCTTTAATACTCACTACCGGTTTGTTCTCCCCACCAGTATCACATAACTAATGTCAAAAGAACCACAAGATCGGTAATCTTATAATTTTTTTTGGTTGAAACATTATGAGAAGATTTATCCCTAGTAAGTAATCTTGAAACCTATCATCTTATAACACCTAAAAAATAATTTTATATTAAATAAAAAAATATTATATATTTATAACTTAAATTTATTTACTATTTATTAATTTTTATTTAAATTTTTAAATCATTTCTGTTCACTAAATTGGATAAGTAAATAGATTTGAACCATCAAAAAAGAGTTATTTATGAAATGAAAGTTAAAAATAATTTTGAATGAAAAAAAAAATTATATGCTTACCTATACATTAATTTTCATTCGAATCTATTAATTGGACCTTAATCGGTGGGCTTAGACGTTACACCGTTAGTCTTCCGTTTCTCTTTTTCTCGTTCTCCTTCGGGGCACTCGTACACTCTACCGTTACTTTGCCCTCTCTTTTTATGCTGTTCTTCTCTCCGACACCCGTTTATTATTCCGTTAGTACGTCCAACAGTCTCTTCCGTTCATCGTTCGTCTCTGGCACCTGTGCAATCCAACTCTAGCACCCCTTCGTCATTCTCCTCTCCTTGTTCTCCTCTCCGGCGCCCGTGCAATCCATCTCCGGCACCCGTTCGTCATTCTCCTCTCCTTGTTCTCCTTTCTGGCACCTGGACTCTCCCTTCATCGTTACAGTCTCCCATTGCCTCGTTCTCCTCTCTGGCACCCGCACACTCACCCTTCACCTGTCTCATCTCCGGCACCCGCACACTCTTCTGCTGCTCTCCCCTATCTCGTTACCTCGTTCTCCTCCTCTCCAGCACCCGTGCATTGTGTTGTTGCTCTCCCATTTCCTATTACGTCTTCGTCGTTGGTCTTCTTCCTCAGGGATGTCCCAATCGGGGCCTTGCCTGCTGCACCATGCTTTTGAAAGTTAGGCCAATTATATTTAATACTCAAATTTTCAGATGGAAAAAAAATATGCTATTTACTTATAACTCAAGTTTACTTGCTACTCATTAACTTTCGCTCGAGTTTTTGAACAACATAATTTCAGTCCATTAAAAGTTAATTGGGCCAACGGATGGGTTTGAGATGTTATAAACGGTATAAAAGTCGATCCGAGTGTATGAAAGTTTGTAGGCATAAGGAAAAGGCTATCCATGTGATGGTGGTAGAGTTCCACCATGGCGTGAAGCTATCCTTGCAGCACCAATGACCCAATGACCCAATTTGGGATAGATTTTGGCTAGCTTATGGTGTGCGACGAAACTCGGAATATATTTTGACTAGCTTGTAATGACTCGGGATAGATTCTGGCTAGCTTGTGGCATGCTAGCCATACGACGAGAATGTCGCATTATAAAGTAAAAAGTAAAAAAATTGTAATATCCCAAATAGGAGAGAAATGTGCTATTGCTTATAATTCAAATACATTTGCTACCCATTAACTTTCACTTGAATTTTTAGATCATATGATTTCGATTCGCTAGAAGTTAATTTGATCAATGAATGAGCTTGTGGCGTTACAGTATCCACCCTATTGCGATAGTTGGTCGGCCTTCCCTCTGCTATTGCACATGATTAGCAGAAATTCATTCTCCCTCTGATTGGCACATGACCTCCTTCAGTAGATCCTTAGTACACTGAATTAGCATCTATTGTCTGGGCTCTTATTGATGCAGGACATGTGTCTGCAACAAATATGCAAATTACAAAGTGCTCAACAATATCTGATCTAGTCATTGTGGTATGCTGAATCTGTCGAACTACTTAGAAGTTTTATAGTCCCATCAACAGTGATCATCGCTCAGGTAATCAATCTATAGTTGGACCTGTGCTAGCTGATATTCGGTTCTTCACTGGACGGATTTAATGTTTAACTTCTCTTAACCAGTCACTTAATACCTATCTACAATATTAATTTTGTTATTTTTCAATCATTTTCATTATACAATATCTGTATGTATGTCTATATTTATTTTATATAATAGAAAAATAATTATGTACAATATGAAGGTAACTATATATAGTAAAAATAACGGTATGTAATGAAAAAATAATAGTGTAAAATAAAAAGATAATTGCATATGTACATATAGTTATCATCTCTGCATGCAATAAGAAATATCAAAAATTAAGGATATATTTGGTTTGAAAGTATGGAGATAAAGGAATAGGAATGAAAACCTTTTATTCTCATTTCGTGAAGTTTTCATTCGCATTGTCATTCCATTAAAAATAAGAAATGCATATTTTGAAGGATTGGCATTCCACCTAATCCCTTTGAAAGTGATTCCTATTCCCACGCAGAATCCCATTTTCCAAAGTTTGCCCATGGACTCTTATTTTTTAAAGTTTGCCCTTAATGAAAGCATGAAAGGCATCACCTTTCTTCTCCTCTTTCATTTCTCTTTTCATGAATATCAAACCAACTCCATCACACTTGCCACCACTACTTGCTGGTAGCACCTATACTCGAGGAAGTGATGAATACAGGGCTTAAGGAGGTGCCAATACTAGATGATTGAGAAGTTTTCTAGCTGAAATTTTTAGTGGGGAAGAAGCTTTGGTCCTCGTTACTCAACTCTGCTCAAGCATACAAAATACATCACTAGCCTAAACTCAATGAAATCTTCAAAATAATCACCATCCTCAAGATCCTTAATGTTACTTTATTTGACTATTACAAAGTTCTATGCTTCCTACTCTTTTCCATTGGCTCATCCATTCAATATTAGTACGGGACTTCTTGCTTTGCTCTCCATCCAGACAAATCCTCATCCTTCTTTCTGCCATCAAGGCCTTCAAGCGCTTTGCTAACTCTTACTTTCTCTCCTATTATGCCCGCAAACATGACTTCAACCTCTTTCTTTGCCTTACAAAGGAGAAGGCAGCTACTGCTACAACCGATGGGTCAGTAGAAAAATTTTAGATTGCATACACTATATGCTGCCTTCTTCATTTATACTGAAGTATGTTAACTCTCTTTTCTTTTTTTCTTTTTTTTTTGTACGGACCGAACATTAATAATGAAAAATTGAAATGCTATTTTCGTTTCAATTTTTTCATGAATCAAATCAGGGTATGAAAATTGGAATAACATACTTATTCATTTAAAAATAAAATTCGATTGCTATTTTGCTTCCTGTATGTAGCCAAATATGTCTTAATAAAAAATTTTATATGATGAATTGAATGTTGCATGACTAGCTAACTTGGGTTGAACATCAAAGTTTAATTTACTAAAGAGCTAAACATCAATTCGCTATAATTTAAAGCATGTTACTTGTAATTTCTTCCTTGGGGACGACAATGAAAGGTTGACCCAAAATATTAAATGCCAAGCCCAAGGGTGGCCACCCGAACGAGAATTGTCTACATCCACTGGAGTCCAGCGGTGGGTGTTTTAATCGACGCAGGCTCTCAGCGACCGCGCTGGGAGCCAGAGCGTTCCCATTATTGTCTCAACCACTCCTTCGCCGGATCATTCAAATTGGGAGCCTTGTTTCCATTGAGCCTAGGTGGCCTGTTGGCTTCCTATCGTTTCACTCGAAAAGACAGCCATTGACACAATCAGCAGGCACCACCAGGGGTTGGTGAAACAGCCTTCTCTTCACCAACTCTCAGCTAATTATTAGACTACATAACCTTGTCCGCTTACAAGTCACCGTAGCGGAGAATTTTGCTAACTTTCAATGTAGACAATTATTTCAAATAACAATATTGCAATCATTAAAATGAACAGTATAATAGTTTCGGTCACCAATATTACATTATTAAGATAAAAAAATATTAAAAATAATAATCTTTTTTTCACTTTATTTTTAATAAAATATTTTCAAATTTTGTCCACAAAAATTCCACTCAAGATGATTTTACAATCCCAAAAAAAATATATTATTTTATCTGGTAAAACTAAAAAATTATTTTTTTATTGTCCATTATTTTTATTATAATATAGTAACCATTATTTTAATGACTATATTTAAATTTTAAAAATTTAGTTTTGGTTTTTCAAATAAATAAAAATATTATAGCCATCATAATAGTCAATAAATGTTTCAGCAGAGGACCATTACAATGAGAGAATGCGCCATTTAAAGCTTTGATGTAAACAACATGATGCATGCTTTATTTGAGCACTGCATATATGGTACATAATAAGGTTTTACATGACAAGCAATGCTATTTTAACAGGCCTAACAAGTATTATGGCAGTTATAACAGCCATTATTTATTTCAAAAAAAATAATTTTTCATTTTTTTATGTTAAAATAATAAATGAACTAGGTTATTATATAGGAGTTAGATGGGAAATAAAAAGCAAAAATAGAAATGCAATAGTGTCATCTTTTTTATTTTTATTAGATAAATAATATATGTTTTTTAATTGTGCAATCATTTTTGAAAAGAATTTTGAGGAGAAATTTGAATTCTAAAAATATTATTTTATTTAAAAGAACATGTAAGTTAAAAATAATTATCATCATTTATTTTATAATAGTCCATTATAATGAAAATAATTGAAAATAACATTAAAAAAATAAAAGCTACTGTACTTTTCTACATAACTTATTTTGGAGTGATCAAAACTGTTATAACAGCTAGTGCAATGGCTATAACATTGTTATTTAAAATTAGATTATTTCTACAGTATTTTTAGCTAAATATGAAAGGTGTCATAAATAAAGAAAGGTCATGGGGTTAATAAGATGATATAGAGGATTAAAATTTTAAAATAAGAGTTTTGAATGAATAAGATTGAAGCTCAAACATATATATATATATATATATATATAATCCTAGCTGAACCCTTAAAGCTATGGTATATATTATTTTTTTGAAATTTTTAATGAGCAATCAACAAGCACTCTTATGCTTTCCTAAGCTACAGAAGTGGTTCAATTCCGCCACTTAACCTTGCCTCCAACATTAATAAGACGTAAAAAGCGAAACGAACAAGGATGAGCACGTTTGCATAAGAAAATGATCAGAGCTTGAGAATATTGGTGGTAGGACTCCATCATGAATGGAGCGGGCGAGCGTCTTAGCAATTTGGCAAGTAGTGAGTACGAAGAGAAGTTGAAGCAAATGTATTTACTTGCCTAATGGATTATTTAAAACCCTATGTTTCGTGCGACGTAGTTTGATTACACGATGTTAATTGAGATATATTTCAGTTATAAGCAAGAGAAAAAGAAAAAATGCAAGTTAAGTTACAAGTAAATTAACCGTATATCAAATTTGAAATTAAAAAAAATCAAATTTAATACTATAACATAGCAACATTATGATATAATTATAATAATAAAATATATTATCATCTAATATAATAATTATAATATAATAATATTATGTGGAATTATATTATAATATTATATTATACTATCATTTTGTAATATTACTATCATAATATTTAATATTATATTATTAGAATAATAATACTATACCTTCTAATAATCAATTATAATATAATTATTAAATTATAATATATAATTATAATGTTATAATAATTTATAAATTAAGAATATTATCAGTATTATTATAATAGTATTACTAGAATAATATTATTGACAATATTAATATGATAATTCATTGAACTATAATATTAAAAATATATTTAATAATATAACAATATATTTTTATAATAATATATTGTTTTAATATTGTAATTTACTATAATCATATATATTACTATGATATATAATAAATTAAAATAGCATTATAATAATTTTATTTAAATATATATTATTATAAAATAATATATTATATTAAAAAAATATAAATGATAATAATTTATAAATTAAGAATAATTTATAGTAATAATTTTTGATAATATAAATAATTTTTTTAAATAAGATCTTATTGTTGTAATATTTTAAATAATATTAGTTTCGTTATAATATAGTTCAGCCATGTATAACATAATTACATTGTAACTTGACATGGATAAAAGCTTGCAGACACCAAACAGCTTCTAAGAGGAGGTGGTCTTAAGTAAGCCTCTTAGCATTATTGATATTACCTCGTAGCACAGCTCGTGCTAAGTTTTTATATTATAAATTAATTAGGAGAAGAAAAGGATTTTCATTGGCTAATCACCGCGTTCAACCCGTTTAGATGTAGAGGCGGTGGTATATTGAAATAGCATCATGCCTAAGTAAACTTTGATTTCTTTAAAAAAAATTTAAAAAAAAAATATTTATTAAATATTTAAAATAAATTATTAAGTCAAAGCTAACTTTTAATTTACTCAATAAAATTTTAAAATATAAAAATTTAGATAAAAATACTAAAAATTATCTTTATCATTATTAATGATATTTTCATAATTTATCAAGAGTTCGTTAGCATTGCTTCTAACTTCCTTAATTTAAAATGTATTAATAAACTAACATAATATTAAATATTATTAATATAGATTAAATATAAAATTTTAATTATATTATTTTTAATATTTTTTAAATTTAATCTAAAGTGAGTTAGTTTAAAAGTGCTGGCCTCACGATTAGTATATGCATTCTTTTGAATAAATAAATTTTATTAATTTTTTTTTGTACTTCAATTTCATTTAATTTGTGGGTTTAACTATGGATTATTTTAATAATTTTTTAAAAAAATCAAGCTTTAGTCCTATTTGTTTAAGACTGCCATACAATACTCTTGAATCTTTACTCAATATTTTTATGCTTTTGAACTTTTTATTATTTATTATATTATTTATATAGAATCGAAAGTATAATAAAAAAGTATCAATATATATTTATATATATTCATGATGGCTGAATTTTTTTAAAATTTTTTTTTTTTTTGACCTTTTGTAAAAATCAGGTAGGCCTTGTCTCAAATCAGGAGTTAAATATTCACAGTACGCATGGGACAGTGTTTCTCGGTCATGATTGTAAGGCCTACGCAGTTTGACTACGAGAGGAGCAACCGGCCGCCGGATTAAATTTCTCTAATTCTGTTATTATTAGACTAATTTGCAATATAAAATTCTTGTAAGCTAAAAGATTTATATTTTTTTGAAAAAAATATATATCACACCGACAGCATCTTTGGAACGAGAGAAACAAATACGGAGGGATAAACGAAAATAAAATATAGTTTATCATTTTCTAATGATACATCTATCTAATTTTAAGAAAAATAGATGATTCTATTTTTTAAATAAAATATTCTTTTTGCTCCTTCTTTAGCATTCTTTATTTTAGAGTAAAATTAATTTGTTGATGATGTAACTGGAAAGCTATAGTAAAAATTGTTATCTCCAATTTATGGTAAAATATGTTTAAATAAAACATAGCTTATATATAAATAAATATATATATATATATATTGAATCAATCTAACTATTACCTTAATTATTATTATTATTGTTGTTGTTACAAAAATTTACTACTGCTGAGTTTACTTTCTCCCTCCTATTTTTCCTACCACTAAAATCACAAGTAAAGGTCATTATATTCGGTATGAATTCGTAATCTCCATTCCAATATCAAGGATTTGTGCTTCCTTTCGAATGCACGTTAAAATATATATATATATATATATCTTGCCACAGCCGATTTTTCTATCAGCAACATTGCAGTTTCTTGGTGGAAAGATATTAATAACTTGCTAAATCCGTTGCGTAGCTGCTTCCATTTTCCGGTGGACCAATAGACTATTGAGTCATTTGTACATGGATGTGATGGGAAACCTGGAGCTGTGGTTGCTCGGTCCCCGTGGCCAATGTGGGGCTAAATTAGCCAAGCTCGCCCATCCGAGTCCTCGTACTTTGTGAAGAAAAGCAATCTCACCAAAATAAAAAAAAGGACAGCCAAACTTTCACGCTTGTACAAATTCACAGCGTGCGGCAGCGGGCCTCGCCATTAATTTCGCTTGGGTATCATGCCATTGCCGCACAGCGAGACGCAAATGCCTCCAAAGAGGGAAGTTGATGGCGGTGTTGACAACTCGTGCAATCTCTGTGGCTCTGCAGCTTCTATATATATATATATATATATATATTCTTACATCCAGAATTAAAAACTTACAACTAATTAAATTGACTATGAGGCTAACAATTTGACGGTGCATCATTCACGACAAAAGAAGTCCAAGTCTCAGCATCAGCAGCGATCAAATCCCTTGGTATTTTGTGGCAAAGAAAGCAACCATTTCTGTGGCCTTAAGGAAAAGTAAAGAAAACCAATCGCTTGAATGGTTTCAATTCTATCAGCCACGAGCTCCACAAAATTTTCCAGGTGGTACAACCACTAGAGATAAGTCTTCCACCCCCATCTCCGCGTATTGGTCCCTGATTAGGAGGACGGGGACTAGATTACGTCTATCCAACCATGTCCAAATGGGCTAAAATTCGTCGCGACGAACTTTGTAGTCACTTTGACAGACATCATTGCTATCACTCGCTGCGGAAATGGTGGCCTAAATCATTCCTACGGTTAAGGCATTGGCCTTACAAATTACAGGGCTCATGGATATTATTTTGACTTGTAGATTTCGTGAAGATGAGATTTATTCCTTTTTTTTTTTTTTTTTTGTTCTTTTTTTCCCTCTTTAATACAGAAAAGATGGGCGGGTCCATCGGATTCCTTTTAAAAAAGACGATGAAATGAAAGATTGTTACGAAAGTCCTCGGCAATCCGAAAAGGATTAAAGGTTAAGGAAAAAATACAAAGCCTTAAAAAGCAACAGCCGTCCGTAGGTTCCTTTAATCTTATCATAACGTACAGGCCCGTTTTCCTGCTGCTTAGCTCCAGAGTCACGCAAGATGACACGAAGGTCCAAAGTCATTGTTAAATCGTCTCGTCCATCAATTGGTTTGGTGGAAGTCACATCCAAATAAGCGCACTGACCGCCAGCTGCAAAATGTTAAGGATGGAATTTAGGTGCCATTCCTTGAATGTTCATCATGCAATTTTTCATTCCACAACGCAACTCAACAACTATCAGCCAACAGTTAAATTTAAGAATAAAATTTAGATATGATTCTTTAAATGTGAGATAGTTCTTCGCTTGTAGTTACATTTGTGACTTGGCACAGGACTCGTTCCGTATCACTTTACCAGCTTTGCGAGGAGGAGAAAAAACACAAGCATGGACCTTCTTGATTGTAAGCCTGTAATACTTTTAAAAAAAAAATTATATTAAATAAAAAAAATTAAAATACTTATAACTCAACTTTAACCGCTATCAATTAGCTTTCGTTCAAATTTTTTTAAGATCATATGCTTTCGATCCATTAACAAATTAATTGACCTATCACATAAGCTTAAGACGTTATAAAACCCCTAAAAAATATTTATAGCACATCCTCGATCTCGATGACCTTATTTTCTCTTGCAATATACATAATTTTCATGTAATTTTATCTTTTTATGAATTTTATTATGGGTTTTGTTAAAAGAGTGTTGTAGGGGTACTCGTTAAGGAATATTTAATGCCCCCATTTAACTAGTTTTTTTATGAAAAACACAAATAAAAAAGATAAATCTCTTAAAAATTATTTAAATGGCATTTAACACTCCAATTTTATACAACAGTAAAATTTAAAAAAAAAAATCTGAAATGTGAAGGTATAAGGATTATAGATTTTTTTTTAATTTTTTTAAAAATTTTACTATTATATAAAATTAGTTTAATACCATTCAAATATTCTTTAAGAAAATCATCTTTTTCATTCTTATTTTCTGCAAAAGACTAGTTAAATGAGGATATTAAATATCTCTTAAAGCCATTCATTAACAAAACCCTTTATCATTTGATCTAATGGAGAAACAGCTGATTCATTTTGCTCTAACCTATGACATTACCATCATTGCTTCATTTACGAATCACCAATCATCCATTTTGTGTTGTTAATAGCATTAAAAGAATACAGAAAACTAGTCTCCCAACACTCCAGCCCAAATAACAAGAATGTATAATACAATGACACTGAAACATTATTAAATGCATCAGATTATCTGCTTTTCAGTGCGTGCCATCTCATGCAACAAATCCAAATCTACTTTTGTGATATCTCATGCAACCAAGATTTTCTATCCCAATGATCGTATCCCTCGACCTGGCACTCTTGGATGGTGCAAGTATCTGAGGTTGTAATTAAAGTTAAGACCGTATCTTATGTCGCCATCAGCATGTACAAAAGCCTTTGAATAAATTCAGAAAATATAAAGAAAGTGAGAATACAAACTCGCAAGAAGCAACATAGGTGTTCTTACGGCATGCAAGAATTGGAACTTGGACTTGGTCTCTGTTTCGGGTTTCAACAAGGCTAGGGTGTTTCTGCAGTTAATGGTATTTGCAACTTTAGTTTTGGCCACAAAAAAATATCCATAAATGCTGAAGCAAAAAGAAGATTAAACCAAGTCAAGAAAATGTATTAAACATCATAATGAATTACAGAAACAGAGAAGATTAAAGCAAGTAAAAAAAAAAAAAATCATTATAAATTATAATGTATTCTTTGGACCTTGCATGATCATGTTTTACATCATTTTTGAGTATGATGCATCATTTATTGTTCAATAGCAATCTTATATACGATATTCAAAATATCTCTAGGGTAACCAACTCTTTATGAATGAAATGAAAAGGGTTGTTTTCACATTTCTTTCAAATCCAGTAATATGGTACTCCTAAAAGATCTTGAAGTTTGCAAAATCAAAGTTTATTCTTAAGAAAAATGCTTAACTGAATTCAAAAATATGACAAACGAGCTAAAAAAATTGCCCATGCAGCGTTAATTGAAACTTTATAAGATGTGTGAAATTCATATCAAAATGCAAATGTAGCTAGCTGGGTTAAAGCTACGGACCAGTCAAATTCATAACCAAACTTTAATCCTTAAATGGGTTAAGAATCTTTTTATTCCCTTGAAACTAATGGGATACAAAGTTATACCTACGAACTAGGCAGACATGGCATAGACTAAATTTCTTGGCGTCAACAATTCAAAATTAATTACAGCTTAAGTGCTCATGGCTCAGCTATAATTTGTGCTTTCATCATGTAGTGAAAGGTAAGAAGAGATTGGATTGAGTCACTGCCAGTTAGATGTCAAGAAAGTAGGATGGGTTTTGATCCATGCATCACAAATAATATCTAAGTCCCAAATATATAAACTTCTTCCCATGTTCGAATTCCGAAGCCAAGGGAAGTTGCGATTACTTCATACAATCCCTTCTCAATGGCTAGTTCTGTTCTGTGAGTCAGGTTAGTAATTGCAATAAAGTTGACAAACTTCCGTTACTCTGAGTTTCATAGACAAAATGATCAATATCTTCTGCTAAAAAAATATCAATCCTACTATTCATATGCGATTAATTGTCTTGGAGTTTCGCATGGCTAGATGGATTTACCCTTCACAGCCATGCTGGGCATGAGGTGCACATCTAGTGGATATGCCACCAATTTTATTATACAAATAACTGTTTTAGATCATTCAAAGTCCCATCCTATTTTTACATTTAAAAAGAACTTTAGGACGTAGACTTTGGTTTGAGCGCCAGCAACCAAATATGTGGAAGGCAAATAGCTAACACTAGCTTTTATATTTTCAATAATATCTTGCACATGGTGGTACTATAAATGAATACGTTTTTTTTTAAAGCGATTTAGTTGACTATTATTTAGTGCTATAGCTGCTTGATTATCAGAATATACATAAGGACCAGTAGGAAGTCCAATATTTAGATTCCAAGCCACAAGGAAGATTTGATGGCTTTGCGCAATCCATTGACAAATCATAATAGATAATTCCTTTCTATGAGTTGATTTTAACTTTCATCCTCCATGCAAACTTCTTAATTATACAAAATTAGCCAATTTTAACTTCTATTTGGTTGAGCTAACTCAATCTCTTATTCCTTTCATATTTTTAATATTATATAATTAGAAATAGTAAATCGTATCAACGGATTATAAATGGGTTGGATCAACTAAAAAATATAACTACCAATAGGTCAACACGAATCCACTCCGTTTATTAATGGAATCAAAAATCTAAACCCAAACATAGCCTATATATTAAATGGGTTATATGATATGACTCAAATAACCCATTTATTCTATATGACCTCTGTGAACCATGTGACATAAATTAACATATCTGATATGAATTGATTCATATGACCTATTTATATCAATTCAATCATAAAGTAATTATATATTTAAAATTATAACTCTAAATAATTATATATTCATTCAATATAATCTTAATTACTTTAAGCCTATTTTCATCTAATCATTGAATTTTATTTAATAATAAAATAATAATTAATTAAAAAGAACATTAACTTGAATAAATAAACCTAGTAGACAATGTTCAAATTAGCGGATTGAATTATACGAATTGATTTATTTAATTTAAATAATTAGGAGTTAGTGGATCAATTCAAGATTTGATCAGTTTATTAATCATATCTAACATATTAATTTAATTTTAATTTTAATTTATTTATACTCAATTCAAATCAGTTGATTTTTGAATTCCAGCCTTGCGCAGCGCGTCCAAAATTGCTACTGCAGGCTATGAACGACCTTAAACTTCGTAGGAGCATTTAGACAGACAGAATGCGAGCGTCACAAAGAAATCCCGTTCGAGCTGACCTGTCTCAGACGGAAGAGCTTCAGGCCAAAGACATTGGCAGGTGGAGGCAGCAGCAGACCCACTTCAAGGCCGTGGTGGTTCGCCAGCTCCAGCGGCGCGCCGGCCACCGGTGATCGCTTTCTCGATGGAAGACGCGTCGACGGGAGGAGCAAATGAAGGCAGAGAGGGCCATCTTCTCTTCTCGTTCCACCTTCCCGAAGAGGCGGCAGTGGTGCTGTAACAATTGCGCTAGAGGGCGGTGACGAGGAGCTCGACTCTACAAGACCCGCGGTCGAGCCCGGCCGTTTGCGGACTCGATCCGAGCCCACAGTGGGCCAGTTTCAAGTATTCAAGCCTTTGGCAAATTGGGTCGGGAGTTTGGTTAGCAGCTGCGACTCATCCCGTTTACCGAACCAAGTCGGAATTTGTGAGACCTGAGCCCTTATGGGCGTGTTACAATCCAAGTCAGCACCGAATCGGATTAATTACATAAATAATTGATCTGAAGGAAATTTGAAATCCAAAAAGGCCTCCACCTTTTGCTTGATTGCCTCGAGATTTCGTTGTGGGCACGCTAAGGAAAGAAGGTCGTGGCTGTTATTGTACCGTTCACGTTCCCATATGAATTTTTTCTACCTTAATATATTATTATAATCATCCACGTAATTTATGGACGAAACATATTGCAGAAGGAACGGCAGAAGTTCTGTGAAGTCAAAACGAGGTGGACAGGTACCACCGCCCAACTTCCCATGCTTCTTAGATTCCACAACCCAAGTTCAAATTACGTGTCAAAGGGACACTCTCTTAGCGCGTCAACTAACCATGCATTCCCAAAGTCCAAGTTAAAGTGTGTTAATTTGAATCACCAATGAAGAACTAACTTGACAGACAGCAACTCACAAAATTAAACCAAATAATGGTATCATTCCTGTATACCCAATCTTATAGAATGTATACAAACATAAAGACAATAAAACAATGAAAATAAACTAGTTGCGTTAGCTACCCTGATGCCCTTCAAACAACAGAAACACTTAAGAAACTTCGAGGACTCGTCTATAACCACATAGTTGCGTAATCAAACTGGGATAATGGCCAACACCGTCTTCTAATGCCCAACTCCAGGGCTTGGCCCGGACTCGTCAATAACCACATAGTTGTGTAATCAAACTAGGGATAATGGCCAACACCGTCTTCTAATGCCCAACTCCAGGGCTTGGCCCGGACTCCTTCACCTCCCCGAAAGGAAAGTGCTCTGTGGAACTATGCCCTGCGCCTCCGTCACTCGGCCCTCCATGCTTGGTCTCGAAGAGTAGGTCTCTCAACAAGTCATCCATCCCCTCGGCCGCACCGTCTTGCTCCAATACCTTGAGAGGTCTTGCTTGCGCCATGGAGACGAGACCTGCCACCAAGAGAAGGGAAAGAAGAGATAGAACCTTGAGTTTTGTGGCCATAGCGAGAGAATTGGTTGAAGGCTGTTAAGTGACCGAGTAGGCTAAGGTTTTTGGCAAAGGAGATATGGATGAAACTAGTAGATGTGGTTCCGTGTTTATATAAGGCTTTAGAGGAGAGATTATGTTTGACTGTGGGGAGTTTAGATGCAACATTCCAAACACGTGGTTTAGAACCGGCGGGCCTAGGAAACGTCGCGGTTGCTGCATGCAAGTTGTTTGAAGAACGGGAACCAGCGAGTCCAAAGCCATCTGGGAGGCTTTGTATGTGAGCTAGGAGGAAAAAAATAGTACTTTGGGCGTAGAAAGTTTGTGCATAGTATTTGAATGGAAAATAAGTGGGTGGAAAGTTGAAGATGTTAGCAAGAATTTCTTGATGGTCTTCACTTCGACCGCATGAGGGAATGCAAAAACCATTATGTTTTGATCACCTTTATGCGGAACTGACTCAGGTTTTACGTTATTATGGGCTTAAGCTTCAAGGTTTAGGGATGCGTCAAAGTAATGGAAGGGAGCTACGACTAGAATTCTGCTATGAAGTCATTAGTCATACAAAATTCAAATAAAGCCACGGGAAAGAGGGTGACATCTGCTGTTTTGAATGCTTTCAATTTTCAATGCCATGCGCCGGCTTCTGGGGTCCTAAATGGTGAGCAAGATAAAGCTCCTTAAGGTCTGGCAGTGGATGGTCCCGATGTGGCCTAAATGGGGCATCTGGGGTGGCTTAATGCTTCACATGCATGCCAGGACAAAAGCTCCAATGCCTGAAACCAGTTTGTGACACCCGAACATGTAACATCTGTAACTTGGACTGTAACGTTAGCCAAAAAAAATTTAAAAAAAAAAATTGATGTGACGTCTGTGACACGATCGTTTATGAATGTAGGTTCTTCTATCAAGGAGGCACAAACCTTTCACCAAGATACAGGTACAAGGTGTGCTTATTTTAGAAGCAAACGTTTCCTATATGAATGGGCTCACATATATTATTCGAATGATTGGTCGATCCAAATTAAGAGTCTTGCCGCAAAATGGCTACAAGGTACGGGTTGATAGCTTCGTTGCGGCTCAAATTTTGTTGCGGCCCTCTTTTGTTCAGCATTGATGTTTTCGTGGAATTTGAGCATGCCTGGAATGATAATTTATTGAACAGCATGAAACAGGGAAACTGTGGAGTGGAAAATCAGTGATAAGGATGGTCCTGCGTCATTGAGTTTATTAGCACAAGCTAGAATTTCATGGTGTCGTATGTGAGTGGAACTCATTGAATGGAGAATATAATTCCACTCTGAATGATAGGATTCTTGTCCACCATATCAGATAGTTTGCTTTACAGTATAGTAAGAGACATGGAACATGCTCTGTTCTGATTCATGAATCTTAAGGTTCTGACAATGTTGCATGCAATTCTCATGTAGAAACTTTATACCCTCATTAGTCGACCTACTAGCACATGTGACCACCCGTCTCAATAGATAGGTCCAAGCTAGCAAGCTCAACTCATCAACCTACTTAAATTACAAAATTAATTATATTTTTATTTTTTAAAAATAATTTTTATTTTTATTCTCTAATATGGGAAAGATGTGTTTGATGAATGAAAACAAAAACTATTTCCTTAAAAGAAGAGTAAATAAATAAAAGGGGTTTCTATTTGCCCTATATTTTTAAGTTTTTCGAATTTTATACTTTGTTATCTTCTTTGATTTGGTGAAAAATAGTAAGAATATATTTAAATTATTTTTTTAGTACTTTAAGTTATATTTTTTAAAAATTATTCTATTTTTAGTCACTAATTATGCTTTTGCAAGATTTTTTTTATAAAAATAAATAAAAAATAAGGTTATTTTTTAGAAACCAAACATACTTCAAAATTTTTTCTCTTTAGGAAGAAATCTTCTTAAAAAAGGTAAAAAACAAAGCTTTTAAGCCAGTGGGGTGTGACTCATAAGTGCACAATTTAAAAACTCATCAACCTAACCTCTTCATGTCTAATCTGTCACATGGTTTCTATATCTATACACGAGAGTAATTAAGAATGTAGATAAAGAAGGTGTTAACTTCCATGTATCAATCAAGAAAATATGGTTAGGTACTTATGGCTTCTTCGATGAAGTATTTTAAAGGTTTGTTAGATTAGAGATCAATAAGAAACGGAGAGAAGAAGGAAGAAGAAGAGTATTAAAAACTCGTTGGAAGAGAGGGGAAAGGAGAGGGAGGGGAATGGGATTACTTGTTCTCTTCGTTCCCTCTTAAAAAGCTTAAATTTCTTTACCCTAAATTGAGGAGTAATAAAGGGGAGGAGATTCAAATGTGATAATATTATGGCTTAGCGGGATTACGAGTTGCAATCATTCTTATTCGCATACCATGTTATATCTTATATCTTCTTTATCTAGATTTGATTCCTTTCTTGTGTTCAGAAAAGCAAACTAGGTTGCTGATTTTATAATGCACTTGGTTTCCTCGTATTGAGAGTGTATTCGGTCCTTCTCTGGGTTCTATCCACAAGTGTTCCAACTAGCAAATGTAGATCATAATTCCTACACTATTATCCCTAGAAAAAAAAAAAAAGGGAGGAGAGGAGTGGGGGAGGAAATAGCTTTATAATTTGTATCTTATTTGTTCAATTTTGTTTTTACAAATTGATCTAAATTTTTGTTATAGTAAAAATATATTTTTAATTTTATAAACATAATTTTTTACTTTATCTTTCTCTCCCCTTCATTCAAACTAAATGAAGGTAATACTCTGTTTTTTTTTTCTCACATTTCCAAGTGAAGAGAGGATAACAATCCTTTCTTTCTTTTCCCTTCTTTCTCTATCCATCCTCTCGTTCAAAGATCCAAATAGATCCAAAGCCACAAAGTAGATGAGTCCCTCTCAATCCGTAATCATCCCTTTCAATATGTAATTATCGAAGACCGCATTTGCCTTTAGAGCGCTAACTCCACCATCGAAAATAACCTTCAAGTGTCCTGCATGTGGCGAGACAAGAGAACAAAGAGGAAATAGAATGACAGTTTCTAGCCCTGAGTCCTGAGCGAGATTCCGAGCGAGAGAGATCGAGCGATGTTGCGCCTTTTGGCGTTTGAAAACTCGTCGGCCAAAATTAGCGCCCGTCTTGCCGGGCTGGTTTGCTCATATTATTAAGACATTGTACTCAAGCCCCAACCCGGCCCAACTTAACTTCAGGCCTACCTTGCATGTACCAGCCCGGCCGTTATTTCGGACTTCTTGTCCATTGTTTTGGTTTTAAGAATAACGCAAATGTTTAAAATATTTAAAAAATATAAAATATGAATGACTACTATATATTACTTCAGGTTCACGGCATGCCTGTTATCTCATTAAGTTTACATCTCAATAGCAACTGTCAATTAAACGTGTCAAAAGATTTCAGGCCGGATCAGATCCAAACCGTGCTTTTATCTTCAGGTTTGAGCCCGGCCTAGTTATCAAATAGGCCTATTTTTCCGGGGCGGGTCTACCACGTTGAAAACCCTGGATCAAGCCTACCTAAAAGGCTGCGACCCTGAGTGGGCTAGATGGGCTTCCCTGTCCGTGGGCTGTTCTATTTTCAACCAAATACCGTTGGCCGTATAGGTTATTATGACCGGAAAATTTGAAGCATTGGAGCCAGCCCCAATAGATTTTATCATCTTCTTTCTATGCAAGTAATATCATATATGTTTTGAAAGTAACAATTATATCTAGTGTAATTTTCACAAAGACCATATTTATTGTACCAATGAGATAATCAGATTATTGTTGAGAAAAACACAGGATAAAAAGTCATAGTTTGAGGCAACCTTTTCCACTATTTATGCTAGAACTTGTCATATGGTTGAACATTCATAACTGCAACCAACTTCTTAAAGTTTTGCATCTCAATCATCGTGGCATGGGACCAATATTGTTGGTGACCAGCATTGAGATGATTTATGTTTACCATACCCATGATGAAAACCAGGAAATATGTTTTTAAATGACCCGTCCATTTGCATTGATTGGACATTAAAAATATCTATCTGTAAAATAAAATCAAGATTAACTACAGTTTACGCTTTTGTCATAACTTATCGATTAGAAAATGCTTAAATAGTGATAACTAATTGTGAGAAATTTAATATTTCGATCAAATATGATGTTGACTAATATTTAGAAATCAGCTAGTTACTCGGATGCGTCATCAAGAGCTGATATCTTATGTATCCGTACGAGTGCCTGGCATATAAAAATCTGTATCATACCTCAGATGAAATGACGCTTATATGGTGGTTAAGGATGCCATCTTTTCCTTTTGGCTTTGCTACCATGCTTTTGACTTCGGTACCGTGAATAAAATGAAGTCTAATGGCTCAAGAGATAGTATCTTTGAATGAGAGATATTGAACCTCGGTTGTCCAAAAAAAATATGATAATATCGTAGTCGAGTTCTTTACCTTTTATGGATTGTTAGCAATTCAGTAATCTAAATCCAACTATAAACACGATGAAAATATAAATAACTAGATTATTTAATTTTTTAAAATCAAATTATCTCAACATATATGCCATTACATTGCTGACCTGTCAGTGATCTTCAAAAAGTAATCCTTGACCATAGATAAAGGTTGAAATTCCGTGTACATGCGGTACTTCGACAAGCAGCTAATGCGGCTCATAATCACTCGATGAAAGCAATCATACCTTATCCTAATTTGTTTCTATTCTTCAACGAGCACAATCAGCTAATGTGGGATGAAAGCTATCATACCTTAGCCTAAGTTGTTTCTTTGCGAGAGAGAGAGAAATAAAGAAAGAAAGAAAGAAAGAAAGAGCAGCGGCTAAACGGCCTCCATCTTATGTGCGGAACGATGTTATCACCTTCGATTAGTTTTAAATTTGCCCATCCAATGGTTAGTTGTTCGCATCGTAAGATTTGTTAGATTCTCTTTTTTTGAAGGAAAAGTTTTGTTTGATTCCCGTCGCTATCCGGGCCGGGAAGACGAATCCTTCTCATCACTGCCACACAAGCGCGCTTGACTGATCTTTTCTCTGCTCCAGCCTTGATTATAACTTTTCAACAACTTTAGGAGAAGACTACAGGTTGTTCATTGTTCATCTAACTCCTGCGAACATAGCCTCCTTGGATTGGTCAAGCTTAACGCAACACGACAGATCGAGATCTCAGTTCTCAAGATATAAATATATTCTAAAATGAATGCTATATGGAGCTTCGGCTGCCACTACTCGATCAATTCCTCTTCCACTTCGTCATCTGACGTACGTAATGCAGTCATGGCAGGAACAACTGGTATAGAAAATTCATGCCAAAATATTACTCCAAACCAACTGGAAAAAGATGTGAAAGGAATGGTAGTAACTTCCCACAGAACTTCGGCGATCAAGAGGCCGTAGAAAAAGAGCTAACGTTCTACATCACTGCTCGACTCACGTTGAAGTAGACAGATCAAACCAAAGTCCCCACACTCATATATGTGAACGGAAACCAGGGTCCGAAGCCGGACATCTGAGCTGTCGCCATGGGAGAGGGGGACGTCACCCTTCCGCACGTCCTGCTGGTCTCCTTCCCAGGCCAGGGATGCATCAACCCCCTCCTCCGCCTCGGCAGCCGCCTCGCCGCCAAGGGCCTCCTCGTCACCTTCTCCTCCACCTCCATCATCGGCCAACGAATCGCCTCTGTCACCGCCACCAATACCTCCGCCAATCCTGGCGATCCTGTACCCGTCGGCCGCGGCCACCGCCGCTTCGAATTCTACCCCGATGGCTGGGACCTCGACGACCCCCGCCGCTTCGAATTCTACCCCGATGGCTGGGACCTCGACGACCCCCGCCACCGTGACATCGACGCCTTCTTGTCCCACCTCCGCGACGTCGGTGTCCCCGCCATCACCAACATCATCCACCGCCATGCCGACGCCGGCGCCCCGTGTTATGCGTCATCAACAACCCCTTCATCCCCTGGGTCCTCGACGTGGCCGCCGACATGGGCATCCCTGGCGCTGTCCTCTGGGTGCAGTCCTGCGCCGTCTTGTCCACCTACTACCATTACCACCACTCCTTATGCGAGTTCCCCTCCGACGGCCATCCCGACATCTCCGTAACTCTCCCCGGCATTCCTGCACTGAGGCCCGAGGATCTCCCGTCATTCCTCCTCCCGTCCGATCCTTACAAATCTCTGAGGGACGTTATCCTAGAGCAGTTCCACATCATCTCCAAGGCGACGTAGCTGCTGGTCAACACCTTCGAGGATCCTGAAAAAGATGCGATCAAGGCCATCTCCGAACTGTTGCCGGTCATCCCGGTGGGCCCCGCTCGTGGAGGCTGACGACGGCGGGGAGCCACAGAATGTCGTAAAGGGAGACCTCTTCAAGGCGGCCGACTGCATGGAGTGGCTCGACGCGCAGGAGCCGCTGTCGGTGGTCTACGTGTCGGTGGGGAGCGTCGTGGTTTTGAGCCGGGAGGAGATGGATGAGATAGCCTGCTGGTTAAAGAACACCGGTCGGCCGTTCGTATGGGTGGTGAGGGACGATTTCCGGAACCTCCTGTCGAAGGATTTCGTCGAGGAGACCGAGGGAAAGGGAATGGTAGTCGGGTGGAGCCCGCAGGATTGGGTGCTGGCCCATGGCTCGGTAGGGTGCTTCGTGACGCACTGCGGCTGGAACTCGACGCTGGAGGCGCTGACGTCCGGAGTGCCGGTAGTGGCGTACCGCCAGCTGGTGAGGTGCGTGGAGGAGGTGACGTCAGGGCCGGAGGCGGAGGAGATGAGGAAGAGAGCGGTGGGATGGCGGGAGGTGGCGAGAAAGGCGGTGGCCGCGGGTGGATCCTCCGACCGGAACATCCAGGCCTTGGTTGATGAGATCCAGAGGAGGGCTGGTCGTGGTTGTGGTGTTTAAGGTGTTTGCTTTCGAGTTTGGGATTCCGTTGAGGGTCCAGCCTACTTATTCATGCCTGAAATCCTATATATCCTCATGATACGCATGCTTGATCATAGGCCGTAAAACAGCCAATATCATCGTTGAATCTTTTTCATACAACTTTGGCAACATTTAAGACCCTTTTATCATCTTCTTAGATAGTTTCAGAAGGAGCAGAAATGCTTCCCATTATATGTATCAATTTATAATCCCTCAAATTAAGAAAAAAAAAAAATTATTTAAAATAAATTTTATATCATAATTATATCGATATATTTATGATATAAAACTATTTAAGATTAATTTAAATTCATTTATTTTATATTAGATTTAAATTATGCTCATATTAATCTTATTTAATTTTGCTATCTTTAATTAGAGCACTCTATCAAGACAATACCAAATCCTCCTCCTATTATTTGCCACAAAATGAATGATGAACAGTAGATCACTTATTTCTTATAGTTCCAGCTCACCATAAAGTTTGCAAGGTTGGATCATGATGTCAGTCCCACCCGCCAAAATTGTGCTTAGTTTCCCACCAAACGATAAATTATTGCAATACATGAGGGTAGGTGGAGGTTGAACTGGAGACAGCCACCTAGTACGGACGGTCGTGGATATAGTGAGGTGCGATTGGAATGGAGTCCAATATTTGGAAGATAAAAATATTGGATTCAATCCCGAAACCCGCCGTATCTATCGGCTTGGCACGCAGGCGGGATTCGAAAACCCGGCTTCCTCGCCGTGTTTAAGGGTTCCATGGAATGGGATTGGTTTACCAAATTACCGTCAAGTCTTCGCGCTCCGTTTCTGTTTTCCTCTTGACCTTGCATCTTTCACTTGAGTAGGGGTAATAAATCCTCTTAGCCCTTTTATTAGTTTTTAATAAACAGAGCATCCATATAATATGAATCGGGCGTCACGCACGAAAACACGCGTTACGAAAGCTTTTCCGAGCAAGTGGACTGACGTGCATTTTATTATCAATTGATTTCCAACAGTTTCTATGTGTATGTTTTTCGCCTTTTTGCTTTTACTCCTTCTAAATTTGCTAAATTTAATACGACATCATCTTTGTTAAATTTAAACACATGACATCATCTTTGTTAAATTTACTAGAAGAAACATTATTCTTGCTAAGATGAAGAGAAAGAGGAATCATGGACCTCAAACTTAGTGTGCCATCTTTACTTTTGGTCATTTATCCATTTTCTTCTATTCCTGCGAGGTTCTATTAAACGCTTATGTAACCTAAAGAAACAAGGAAAGCAACCACCCATGCCCACCACCAGCATCACCACCGTCGGAGGAACCCATACCTCCATCATCTCTATCTTCAGTAGCTTCATATTCGCAAAGATTTACAAAGTTGAAATGCTTTTCAGTTTATGAAAAATATGAAAAAACTTTTGTTTTAATTAATCAAGATAAATGTATTTAATGATTAAGGATATAGAGGTATTCAAGAATAGGAGCAAGTATGTTTAATAGTCCACAGCTCCTAAAATGACAATATGTTGTGTAGTGATAATTGGTGATTGAAGTTGCACAGTTTGGATGGTTTGGGTTTGTATCATTCTACAGATTCTGAAAAGATATTTGAATGGAAGCATCATCTTTGACTTCTATTTTTAGCGGTCTTTAACAGAAGATGGTGAGAAGAAATTGTCCGGTGGCCTCTCAATGAAAATGATGCTCACTTAATTGATGCATCAAGATTGTATCTGTGGTACCCTGTTTTTTTATAAACAGGGTATCTTCTTTCAACCATCAAACCCGTTGAATTAAATCATCAACAACTTGATCAATATCCTAACAAACTAAATCAAACCCATTTAATGGGTTGTTATATTTCTTTAATGAGAAGGATGCATTCCAACAAACACCCGGTGCCTTCAAATTAAATCCCTTGTTTTACGAAAATTCTATAAACAATATCTTAACTGAATGATATGGTATTGAATCAAGAGTGTTTGAGGGATTTTCGTATAGATCCATTCTTTCTTCTTTTTCTTCTCTTCTTCCTCTCCTTCTGCTTCTCTGTTTCTGATCTTGAAATCAACTGAGCTTATCTTTGCCGGAGTTTTGGAAGCCGTTGGTCCCCTGCTCGACCATCGGTCTCTTACTCTTACTCCTTTTCCACCAGCGCCGCCCCCGTCCCTTCTTCTTACGATCATCCTAGATTTCTTTCCACAATACCCCAGGCTGTCCTCGATTTCTTCCGATTTCCCGACTACCTCGCTGTGACCCCGGTCCCTCTTTTCCTTCGTCTTTGCCTCCTAGCTATCAGCTCAGTGAAATTTTATTGGAGTAGATGTAAGTGTGGGGATGCCTCTGGTGCCCCCAAAGCATGACTAATTTTGTTCTGGTTTATGCTTCAGCTTTGTTTTATTCACCCCTCATTTCGTTAGCTTGCTTTCTACTTTGAAATTCAACAAGACGTCCCTGTTGAGCTCACAAAGCGCAACAACCCCCCTCTCTCTAACCCTGATTTTTTTAATAAATTTTTTATCGTATAAAATTGATATATTAAATATCATTAAAAAATTCTTCAGGAGATTCATCTTTTTTATTCTTAATTTTTACAAAAAATTAATTGAATAAAAGCATTCAATATCTCTTAACGAGTCCACTGGAGGCACTCATTAACAAAACCCTTTTATCATTTGATCTATTGGAGAAATAGCTGATTCATTTTGCTCTAACCTATGACATTACCATCATTGCTTCATTTACGAATCACCAAGCATCCATTTTGTGTTGTTAATAGCATCAAAAGAATACAGAAAACTACTCTCCCAACGCTCCAGCCCAAATAACAAGAATGTATAATATTATGATACTGAAACGTTATTAAATGCATCAGATTATCTGCTTTTCAGTGCGTACCATTCATGCAACAAATCCAAATCTACTTTTGTGACATCTCGTGCAACCAAGATTTTGTCCCAATGACCGTATCCCTCAATCTCGCACTCTGGGTTCGATCTTGGATCCATCAGCATGTACAAAATGTGGATCCATCAGCATGTACAAAATATGAAAAAAAAAAGAGAAATCAAAATATCTCTTTCTCACATAATGACATACAAGGCACCACTAAGACCGCACAACCAAAAAATAAAAAAAAAAATAATTAAAAAAATAATTAAAAAAAAATAATTGACCAATACTTTATATGAAGGAAATTAGTACATCTACTTTAAGGTTTTGTATTCCCTCCTATTTATAGTTACAAAAAAAGACTCTTGAACTTTCCACTTGACTCTTAAACTTTCTAATTGACTCTTAGACTTCCTAATATAACTCTTAAATTTTTAAGATACATTAATAATAAGATGACTCTTAAGTTATCAAGAAACATTATGACTTTTAGAAGTTCTAAAACATAATAAATGTTCATTAAGGTACATTGTAACCTTTTGAAGTTCTAAAACATAATAAATGCTCCACAAAATTCAACTTTAGCATAATTTAACACTCCCCCTTAAAGTGAATTTTTGGAGACAAGTCCCAGCTTGGCACGAAGATCTTCAAAAGGTCCTTTGGAGAGAGACTTAGTCAAAATATCAGCTACATTATCTTTACTTCTCACCTCCATGACTTGTATAGTACCATCTAGCACTTTTTCACGAATGAAATGATGCTCAATTTCAATGTGTTTTGTCCTTATGTGACATACCGGATTGGTTGCTAACTTGAGTGCGCTTTAGTTGTCACAATGAAGAACTATTGGCTTATGAATTTGAGAATAAACCTCCTCGATCAATTGCTTTAGCCACACACATTCTTGACCAGTAAGTGAAGAAGCCTTATACTCTGCCTCGATGGTAGAAAGAGAGACTGAATCTTGTTTCTTGCTACACCAAGAAACACCTGTTGAACCAAATAAGAAAACATAACCGAAAGTCGATCTTCGATCATCCAAATCACCACCTAAATTGGCATCAGTGTACCCATGCAAGGAAAGATTATCTCTCTTATTGAATAATAACCCAAAATCAAAAGTCGAGTTCACATACTTTAGTATCCTCTTAGCCGCATCAAGATGTGGCTTCCTTGGAGATTACATGAAATGACTTATAAGTCCAACTGAATAAGCAATATCCGGCCTTGTAATAGTCAAGTAAATAAGGCTTCCAACAAGAGCTCGAAATGGTCGAGGATCGGAGAGGGCCTTACCATCATCACGCCTCAACTTGATATTTGCATCCAAAGGAGTAGAACATCTTTTGGCTCGATGAATCTTAAACCTATCAATAAGTTTGGCTACATAAGCTTGTTGACCTACAAAAATGCCATTCTTTGTTCTTGCAATTTCCAATCCAAGAAAATGATGGAGTTCACCTAAATCTTTCATCTCAAATCGAAGAGAGAGATCAGCCCGAAGCTTAGAAACTTCCTTCTCATCATTACCGGTGATGATCATATCATCCACATATAAAAGAACAATAATATGTAGAATTCCTTGCCTCTTGACAAATAAACTTGGATAAGAAAAATAGCCACAAAACTGTAAGTATTAAGCAATTTTACCATACCAAGCTCGTGGAGCTTGTTTTAACCTATAGAGGGCCTTCTTAAGTTTGCAAACATAATCTGTATGAGAGGTTGAGATATAGCCGGGAGGTTGCTCCATGAATATATCCTTATCAATCTCGCCGTATAGGAAGGCGTTCTTGACATCAAGTTGCCAAAGCTTCCAATCGAGACTAGCCGCCAAAGTGATCACCGTTCGAACAGATATCATCTTGGCTACAGGACTAAATGTTTCTTCATAATCTTCACCATATTTTTGAGAAAACCTCTGTGTAACAAGCCTTGCTTTGTAGCGATCTATGCTTCCATCAGCCTTTCGCTTCAACTTGTAAACCCACTTACAAGTGATCAGATCCACACCCTTTGGCTTTGGCGCAAGATCCCAAGTCTCATTTTTAATTAAAGCCTTCATTTCCTTATCCATTGCCTCCTCCCATTCTTTGACATTTTTGGCTTCTTTGAAACAAATAGGCTCATGATCATCCAAAGGACCAGAAAAGAAACAAGAATAAATGCTTACCAAATCACCATCTCGATAATGAGCTAGTTTGGTCCTTTGTCTTTTAGATCTTCTTAACTTTGGGTCTTCTTAATCAGGTATATAAACATCTCGATGTGGTTCAGAAGTGCTCCCCCTATCACTTTGTACCTTCTCCATCGAAGAAGAAGATGGAGGAGAAGAAGACTCAAAGGTCATAGGAGCACTAGATGTGATGGGTAATTCTACCACTGAACTTGGAGAATTAACATTTTTATTGCTGATAAAAATATCTTGTAAAATAACATCAGATGAAGGGTAATATGAAGAAATCTCATCGAAGACAACATCTATAGAGACAATAAATTTATGTGTCTTTGGATCCATGCACTTCCAACCCTTTTTCCGTTCATCATAGCCAATGAAGACACACTTCTTTACTTTAGGATCTAGCTTGCTTCGTTTGAAGGCCGGTACATGAACATAGCATGGACAACTGAACACCTTAAAATGCTTGACACTTGGCTTCTCTCCAAACATGAGCTCATAAGGAGACTTCATATTAATCGGACTAAGAGGAACCTGATTAATAACATAAGCTGCAGTCGCCATACCTTCCACCTATAAGGCCTTAGGTAAATTCTTTGCATGTAGCCAACTTCTATATGTCTCAATAAGATGACAAATCTTTCTCTCTGCCATGCCATTTTGCTGTGATGTTTCAGCACAAGAAAGCTCTCTTTTAATTCCATGCTTTTGACAGAATGAAAAGAACTCCTTTGAAGTGAATTCTCCTCCATTATCAGTCTGTAGTCTTTTGATTTTCTTATCAAGCACACCTTCAACAATTGTCTTGAAATCTTGGAATTTAGAGAAAACCTCTGACTTCTCCACAAAATACACCCAAGTGAAGCATGTGAAGTCATCAACAAATAATAACATATATTTGTAGCTAGAGAATGATGGAGTTTGGGTAGGACCCATCAAATCACTATGAATAAGTTTTAATGGAGCTTTACACCTTGAGAGTGAATAATCAAATGGCTTCCGATGCTGTTTGCCATATTGGCAACCTTCACAGACACCATCATAACTGAAGAAAGATAAATTGGAAAGCCCACGAATTAGGCTATTGGCTACTATAGCCTTTAATTTATCCATATTAATATGGCCAAGTCTTGCATGCCAAATGGCCGCACTGTCATTTGTGCTCATCTTATTAACATAAGAATTTGAAGCTAAAAGAACATATAAGTCTTTGACCCTCTTACCGGTGTAAACAATATCCGCCTTTATCTCCTTAAGGTTTCGAAGAAATTTCACATCCTTTGGGCCAAAAAGAATATAGTGATCGATATCTACTTCATTAGCCACAGAGAAGAGATTTTTCTTCATGCCTGGTACATGATACACACTCCTAAGAGTGATAGGATCACTATCATTAGATTGGATAATGACGGTTCTTTCTTTCTCTACTTGATGAATGGTGTTGTCTGCAGTGATTATTGCATCATTCCCTTCATAATGATGAAGATTAATAAATTTGGAATCATTGCCGGTAAGATGGTGGCCGCACCCAGAATCAACGATCCAATCATCTTGAAAGTTAATGGAAGATAAGGCTTTTACCATTGTACTTTCCACCATAAAGCACTTGCCCCAGTCCTCTTCGGCTTCCTTTTGTTCACCTTCGTTGTTAGCAGCATTACCTTCTTTGAGTTTGACTCGGCAGTTCCTTTTTATATGACCAAGCTTACCACAACGATAGCATTTGATCTTCTTTGTATTGCCATCTTTATTGAAGGACTTCCCCTTTTTGTTACTATCCATCTTTTTATCATTCTCTTTATCAAAACCTTCTTTTTAGCTGAAAAAAGAGCTTCTCCTTCACCGCTCAAAAGAGAAGTACCCGCCATTTGACGAGCCAAAGATTCTTGAGAAGCAAGAAGATTCTCCAACTCCACCAAGGATGGTTGATTTTGCCACCCTTGAATTGATGTAACAAAAGGAATATACTCCCTTCGAAGACCACGAATGATAAATTGCTTCATACGTACCTCCGAGATGGCCTCATCTTTATCCAAGAGAGAAATTTCCAAACACAAATTTTTAACTTTTAAGAAATATTGAGAGATAGAAAGATCACTTTGAATAAGGTTTGCCAATTCATTCTCTAAAAGTTGCAATCGAGCCATGTTCTTCTTGTTGAGAAGTGACTCAAGCGTAGTCCATATATCCGAAGCCGACTTGCATGTCATAATATGCTCAAAGAGATCATGAGAGATGGATCTCTTTAAAATAAACTCGGCCTTGGCGTTAGTGGTCCTCCACTTCTTCACAGCATCCGCATTTACTTCATTATTTTTCGGTGCTGTCGTATTATTGCCAACAACTATCTCCCATAGGTCTTCACCTATAAGATAAGACTCCATGCAAGTCCTCCAAATTCTATAGTTGGAATGGTTGAGAAGCTCCACACAAAGTCCGACAACACGTCCACCAAACTCCATGGCCAAAATAGAAACCCAATTGTCTTCTTCACCAAGGGGTCTTGAAATTATCTTCACCACCCTTGTGGCTCGGATTTCATGTAGAGAAAAAAGAGAAATCAAAATATCTCTTTCTCACGTAGTGGCACACAAGGCACACCTATCCCAAGACTGCATAACCAAAAAATAGAAGAAGAAACAATTAAAAAAAAGAAATAATTGATCAATACTTTATGTGAATGAAACTAGTACACCTACTTTGAGATTTTGTATCCCCTCCTATTTATAGTTATAAAAAAAAGACTCTTGAACTTTCTACTTGACTCTTAAACTTCCTAATTGACTCTTAAACTTCCTAATATAACTCTTAAATTTTTAAGATATATTAATAATAAGATGACTCTTAAGTTATCGAGATACATTATAACTCTTAGAAGTTTTAAAACATAATAAATGTTCATTAAGGTACATTACATTGTAACTTTTTGAAGTTTTAAAACATAATAAATGATTCATAAAATTTAATTTTAGCATAATTTAACACAAAAGACTTTGAATAAATTTAAAAAATATAAAGAAAGTGAGAATACAAACTCACAAGAAGCAACATAGGTGTTCTTACGGCATGCAAGAATTGGAACTTGGACTCGGTCTCTGTTCGGGTTTCAACAAGGCTGGGGTGTTTCTGCAGTTAATGGTGTTTGCAACTTTAGTTTTGGCCGCAAAAAAATATCCATAAATGCTGAAGCAAGAAGAAGATTAAACCAAGTCAAGAAAATGTATTAAACATCATAATGAATTACAGAAACAGAGAAGATTAAAGCAAGTGAAAAAAAAAAAAATCCTTACAAATTATAATGTATTCTCTGGACCTTGCATGGTCATGTTTTACATCATTTTTGAGTATGATGCATCATTTATTGTTCAATAGCAATCTTATATACGATATTCAAAATATCTCTAGGGTAACCAACTCTTTATGAATGAAATGAAAAGGGTTGTTTTCACATTTCTTTCAAATCTAGTAATATGGTACTCCTAAAGGATCTTGAAGTCTGCAAAATCAAAGTTTATTCTTAAGAAAAATGCTTAACTGAATTTAAAAAATATGACAAACGATCTAAAAAAAATTGCCCATATATACAAAAAAAAAAATTGGCCATATAAGTCATTTCTGGCTGAAACACCAAATTGGCCCCTGTTCCGAAAAGATTCCAGATGAAACTCGACGCAGGATACCCCTTTTCTTTAGTATGTCAAAACCAAATGTCAAGTTTAAACTAGAGCAAATCTGAGGCTGGAACCATACTTGCTTCCAGAGCAAAATGGTGGCAACCATGCAGCATTAATTGAAACTTTATAAGATGTGTGAAATTCGTATCAAAATGCAAATGTAGCTAGCTGGGTTAAAGCTACGGACCAGTCAAATTCATAACCAAACTTTAATCCTTAAATGGGCTAAGAATCCTTTTATTCCCTTGAAACTAATGGGATTCAAAGTTATGGTATAACTACGAACTAGGCAGACAGGGTGTAGACTAAATTTCTTGGCATCAACAATTCAAAATTAATTGCAGTTTAAGTGCTCATGGCTCAGCTCTAATTTGTGCTTTCGTCATGCAGTGAAAGGTAAGAAGAGATTGGATTGAGTCACCACCAGTTAGATGTCAAGAAAGTAGGGATCACTTTGGCTCCCTTTTCGTGAACATGGATTTGGATGCGGATGGGTTTTGATCCATGCATCACAAATGATATCCAAGTCCCAAATATATAAACTTCTTCCCATGTTCGAATTCCGAAGCCAAGGGAAGCTGTGATTACTTCATAAAATCCCTTCTCAATGGCTAGTTCTGTTCTGTGAGTCAGGTTAGTAATTGCAATAAAGTTGACAAACTTCCGTCACTTTGAGTTTCATAGACAAAATGATCAACATCCTCTACTAAAAAAATATCAATCCTACCATTCATATGCGATTAATTATCTTGGAATCTTGCATGGGTGGATGGATTTACCCTTCGTAGCTATACTGGGCATGAGGTGCACATCTAGTGGATATGCCACCAATTTTATTATATTAATAACTGTTTTAGATATTTCAAAGTTCCATCGTATTTTTAAATCTGGAAAGAAGATTAGGACATAGACTTTGGTTAGAGCACTAGCTTTTATACTGTCAATAATATCTTGCATACATGGTACTACAAAGGTATATATATATATATATATATATATATATATATATATATATATATTTAAAGCTATTTAGTCTACTATTATTTAGTGCAATGGCTGCTTGATTATCAGAAAACATATAAGGACTAGTAAGAAGCCCAATATTTAGATTCTGAAGCCATTGAAGCCACAAGAAAGGTTTGATGGCTTTGCGCAATCCGTTTACAAATCACAGCAGATTGTTCCATTCTATGAGTCGATTTTAACTTTCATTCTTTGTGCAGACTTCTTAATTATACAAATTTAGCCGATTTTAACTTCTATTTGGTTGATTTAACTCAAACTCTTATTCCTTCTGTATTTTTAATATTGTATAACTAGGAATTGTAAATTATGCCATCGGATTATAAATGGGTTGAATTAACTATAAAATATAACTACAAATGGATCAACTTGAATTCAATCCATTTATTAATCGGATTAAAAATTTAAATCCAAACTCAGCCTATATATTAAATAGGTTACATGATACGGCTCGTGCAACCCATTTATCCCATGTGACCTATGTCCATGAATTGACTTGTGTGATTGAATTGATATGTGTAACCTGTTTATATTAATTCAATCATAAAGTAATTTATATTTAAAATTATAATTCTAAAAAATTTAGTTAATATAATTTTAATTATTTTTAATCAATTTCTATCTAACTATTGGATCCTATTTGATGATAAAATAATATTTAATTAAAATAATATTAATTTAGCTAAATAAATCTGATAAGCAATATTCGAATTAGCAGGTTGAGTTACATAAATTAATTTATTTAATAATTAAATCAATTATAAATTAGCTAATTAATTCGAGATCTGAGCTATTTATTAATTATGTCTAATAAATTAATTTGATTTTAATCATGTTGATCCAAATTCACTAACTTTGAATGAGGATCGAGCGTCGCAGAGCATGTTCAAAATTGCCACTCCAGACTATAAACCACCTTAAACTTAAGGAGCATTTAGACGGACAGAATGCGAGCGTCACAAAGAAATCCCGTTCGAGCTGACCTGTCTCAGACGGAAGAGTTTCTGGACCAAAGACATTGGCAGGTGGGGGCAGCAGCGGACCCACTTCAAGGCCGTGCTGGGTTCGCCAGCTCCAGCGGCGCGCCGGCCACCGGTGATCGCTTTCTCGATGGAAGACGCGTCGACGGAAGGAGCAAATGAAAGCAGAGTGGGCCATCTTCCCTTCTCCTTCCACCTTCCCCAAGAGGCGGCAGCGGTGCTGTAACAATTGCACCAGAGGGCGGTAACGAGGAGTTCCACTCTACAAGACCCGCGGTCGAGCCCGGCCGTTTGCGGTCTCGAGCGAGCCCACCAGTTTCAAGTATTTAAGCCTCTGGCAAATTGGGTCGGGAGTTTGGTTAGCAGCTGCGACTCATCCCGTTTGTTGAACCAAGTCGGAATTTGTGAGACCTGAGCCCTTAAGGGCGTGTTACAATCCAAGTCAGCACCGAATCGGATTAATTACATAAATAATTAATCTGAAGGAAATTTGAAATCCAAAAAGGCCTCCACCTTTTGCTTGGTTGCCTTGAGATTCCGTTGTGGGCACGCTAAAGAACGAAGGTCGTGGTTGTTATTGTACCGTTCACGTTCCCATATGCATTCTTTCCTACCGTAATATATTATTATAATCATCCATGTAATTTATGGACGAAACATATTGCAGAAAGAACGGCAGAAGTTCTGTTTAAGTCAAAACGAGGTGGACAGGTACCACCGCCTAACTTCCCATGCTTCTTAGATTCTACAACCCAAGTTCAAATGACGTGTCAAAGGGACACTCTCTTCTCTTCGTGCGTCAACTAGCCATGCATTCCCAAAGTCTAAGATAAAGTGTGTTAATTTGAATCACCAATAAAGAACTAACTTGACAGCAACTCACAAAATTAAACCAAATAATGATATCATCTCTGTATACCCAATCTTACTGAATGTATACAACCATAAGGACAATAAAACAATGAAAATAAACTAGTCACATTAGCTACCCTGATGCCCTTCAAAGAGCAGAAACAGTAGAGAAACTTCCAGGACTCGTCAATAACCACGTAGTTGTGTGATCAAACTAGGGAAAATGGCCAACTCCATCTTCTAGTGCCCAACTCCAGGGCTTGGCCCGGAATCCTTCACCTCCCCGAAAGGAAAGTGCTCTGTGGAGCTATGCCCTGCGCCTCCACCACTCGGGCCTTCATGCTTGGTCTCTTCGAGGAGTAGGTCTCTCACCAAATCATCCATCCCCTCGGCCGCACCGTCTTGCTCCAATACCTTAAGAGGTCTTGCTTGCGCCATGGAGACGAGACCTGCCACCAAGAGAAGGGAAAGAAGAGATAGAACCTTGAGTTTTGTGGCCATAGCGAGAGAATTGGTTGAAGGCTGTTAAGTGACCGAGTAGGCTAAGGTTTTTGGCAAAGGAGATATGGATGAAACTAGTAGATGTGGTTCCGTGTTTATATAAGGCTTTAGAGGAGAGATTATGTTTGACTGTGGGGAGTTTAGATGCAACATTCCAAACACGTGGTCTGGAACCGGCGGGCCAAGGAAACGTCGCGGTTGCTGCATGCAAGTGGTTTGAAGAACGGGAATCAACGAGTCCAAAGCCATCTGGGAGGCTTTATATGTAAGCTAGGAGGAAAAAAATAGTACTTCGGGCGTGGAAAGTTTGTCGATAGTATTTGAATGGAAAACAAGTGGGTGGAAAGTTGAAGATGTTAGCAAGAATTTTTTGCACAGTCTTCACTTCGACTGCTTGAGGGTATGCAAAAACCATTACGTTTTGACCACATTTATGCGGAACTGACTCAGGTTTTACGTTATTACGGGCTTAAGCTTCAAGGTTTAGGGATGCGTCAAAGTAATGGAAGGGAGCTACGACTAGGACTCTGCTATGAAGCCATAAGTCATACAAAATTCAAATAAAGCCATGGGAAAGAGGGTGGCATCTTGCTGTTTTGAATGCTTTCAATTTTCAATGCCATGCGGTGGCTTGTGGGGTCCTAACTGGTGAGCGAGATAAGCCCCTCAAGGTCTGGTAATGGATGGTCCCGATGTGGCCTAAATGGGACATCTGGGGTGGCTTAATGCTTCACATGCATGCCAGGACAAAAGCTCCAATGCCTGAAACCAGTTTGTGACACCCGAACATGTAACATCTGTAACTTAGGCTGTAACGTTAGCCCAACAAAAATAAAAAAAAAAAAATTGATGTGACGTCTGTGACACGATCGTTTATGAATGTAGGTTCTTCTATCAAGGAGGCACAAACCTTTCACCAAGATACAGGTACAAGGTGTGCTTATTTTAGAAGCAAACGTTTCCTATATGAATGGGCTCACATATATTATTCGAATGCTTGGTCGATCCAAATTAAGAGTCTTGCCGCAAAATGGCTACAAGGTACGGGTTGATAGCTTCGTTGCGACTTAAATTTTGTTGCGGCCCTCTTTTGTTCAGCATTGATGTTTTCGTGGAATTTGAGCATGCCTGGAATGATAATTTATTGAACAGTATGAATCAGGCAAACCGTGGAGTGGAGAATGAGCGATAAAGATGGTCCTACGTCAATTGAGTTTATTAGCACAAACTAGAATTTCATGGTGTCGTATGTGAGTGGAACTCATCGAATGGAGAATATAATTTCACTCTGAATGATAGACGTGTCCAATTCCTCTCTTAAACCACAAGGGAAGTAGGAAAGTTTAACTAAAATAGGCCTATCTATTATAGAAAGTAATATACATCGACAAAATTTTCATTCAAAAGCTAGGGTTCTTGTCCATCCTATCAGATAGTTTGCCTTACAGTATGGTAAGAGACATGGAACATGCTCTGTTTTGATTCGTGAATCTCAAGGTTGTGACAACGTTGCATGCAATTCTCATGTAGAAACTTTACTCCCTCATTAGTCGATCTACTAGCACATGTGACCACCTGTCTTAACCAACTGCACTAGTTGGCATCTCACCTCAATAGATAGGTTCAAGCTGGCAAGCTCAACTCATCAAGCTGCTTAAATTACAAAATTATTTTTATTTTTATTTTCTAATCCCGAAAGATGTGTTTGATGAATAAAAACAAAAATTATTTTCTTAAAAAGAAAGTAAATAATTAAATAAATAAATAAAAAGAGTTTCTATTTGCCCCATATTTTTAAGTTTTTCTAATTTTGTATATTATTATCTTCTTTGATTTGTTGCAAAATAGTAAGAACAACTTTAAACCATTTTTTTTACTACTTTTAAGTTATATTTTTTTAAAAAAAATATTTTATTTTTAATCATCAATTGTGTTTTTGTAAGAATTTTTTTATTTTTAATAAAAATAAATAGAAAATAAGATTATTTTTTAGAAACCAAACATATTCCAAAATTTCCTCTCTTTAGGAAGGAATCTTTTTGAAAAGGTAAAAAATAAAGCTTTTAGGTTAGAGGGGTTGGACTCATAAGTGCATAATTTAAGGAAGGAATCTTTTTGAAAAGGTAAAAAATAAAGCTTTTAGGTTAGAGGGGTTGGACTCATAAGTGCATAATTTAAGAACTCATCGGCCTAACCCCTCAACGTCTAATCTACCACATGGTTTCTATATCTATATATGAGAGTAATTGAGAATGTAGACAAAAAAAAGGTGTTAACTTCCATGTATCAATCAAGAAAGTATAGTTAGATATTTATGGCTTCTTCGATGAAGTATTCTAAAGGTTTATTGGAATAGAGGTCAATGAGGAAATGGAGAGGAGGAAGAAGAGTATTAAAAACTCGTTAAAAGAGAGGGAAAAAGGAGGAGACGAAGGGGAATGGGGTTACCCGTTCCCTTTATTTCCTCTCAAAAAACTTAAATTTCTTTATCCCAAATTGAGAAATAAAGAAGGGGAAAGGATTCAGCGGTGGTAATATCATGGCTTAGTGGGACTGTGGGTTGCAATTATCCTTATCTGTGTGCTATGTTACATCTCATATCTTCTATGTCTAGGCTTACTTCCTCTCTTGTGTTCAGGGAGGTAAATCAGGTTGTTGATTTTGTGGCGCTGTAATACCCTAAATTTAGTTTCATATTGGATGGGAAAGAAATGTGTTATGTGCTTATAACTCAAGTCCACTTGCTACCCATTAACTTCGACTTAAGTTTTTGAGCCATGTAATTTTGGCCTGCTAACGGAATTAATTGGACTAGCAGGTCGGTTTGGAGCGTTACAAATGGTATTAGAGTCGATCCGAGTGTGCGAAGAAGAAAGGGCTACCCATAGGACCCCACCACCATGGCGTGCAGCACCAATGATCCGGTTCGAGGGTAGCTTGTGGTGTGCAACGAGAATATCGTATTGTAAAGAGAGAAGATTGTAATATCCCAAATTTAGTCCGACATTGGATAAGAAAAAAAAGTGTTATGTACTTATAACTCAAATCCACTTGCTACCCACTAACTTCCATTCAAGTTTTTGGGTCACATAGTTTTAGCCCGCTAATGAAATTAATTGGACGAGCAGATGGGTTTGAGTTTGGGGTGTTACAGGCGCACTTAATTTTTTCATATTGAGAGTGCATTCGATTTTCTAGGTTCCATCCTTGTATTGAGAGTACATTCAGTCCTTCTCTAGGTTCCATCCACAAATGTCACAGGTTCCATTCTCAAATTGAGAGTGCATTCAGTCCTCTCGGTTCCATCCACAAATGTCCCAGCTAGCGAACGTAAAAGCCAAAGGGACGTCCTTTTTACGGTCATAATTCCTTCACTTTTATCCTTAAAATATATATATATATATATATATATATATATATATATATATATATATAATTTTTATTTTATTTTTTTAAATTTTATTTCTACAAATTAATCTAAATATTTTTATAGTAAAAATATATTTCTGATTTTGTAAACATAATGTAATACTCTATTTTTCTCTTTCCTCATTTAAAAAAAAAAATAATAATAATAACAATTCTTTCTTCCTCTTTCCTTCTTTTCTCTGTCCATCCTCTCATTCCTTTCTTCAAAGATCCAAATAGACCCAAAGTCACAAAAGTAGATGAGTCCCTTTCAATCTGTAATCATCGAAGCTCAGCCATGGGTACGGAGCAGTTATTGAAATAGATATCTGCCGCCATTAGAGCCTGTCCACAATAACCTTTCACACAAAGACCGCCGCACTTGCCTTGAGTAGGCTAACTCCACCATCGAAAATAGCCTTCAAGTCTCCTACATGGGGCGAGACAAGAGACCAAAGAGGAAATAGAATGGCATTTTCTAGCCATAAGTCCCGAGCGAGATTCCGAGCGAGAGAGATCGAGCGATGGTGTGCCTCTTGGTTTGAAAACTCGTCGGCCAAAATTAGTGCTCGTCTTGCCGGGCCGCTTTACTCATATTAACACATTGTACTTAGGCCCCAACCCGGCCCAACTTAACCTTCAAGCCTACCTTCCATGTCCCAGCCCGGCCGCTACTTCGGACTTCTTGTCCATTATTTTATTTTTAAGAATAACAATAAATGTTTAAAATATTTAAAATATATCAAATATGAATAACTTCTATATATTACTTCAAGTTCGCCGATAACAACTGTCAATTAATCGTGTCAAAAGATTTCAGGTTGGATCGGACCCCAACCGTGCTTTAATCTTCAAGTTTGAGCCCGGCCTAGTTATCAAATAGGCTTATTTTTTCCAGGCCTGCGAGACTGAAGATGGGCTTCCCTGTCCGTGGGCAAACCTATTTGCAACCAAATACCATTGGCCGTATAGGTCATCATGACCGGAAAATTTGAAGCATTAGCCAGCCCTAATAGATTTTATCATCTTCTTTCTATGCAAGTAATATCATATATGTTTTGAAAGTAACAATTATATCTAGTGTAATTTTCACAAAGACCATATTTATTGTACCAATGAGATAATCAGATTATTGTTGAGAAAAACACAGGATAAAATGTCATAGTTTGAGGCATCCTTTTCCACTATTTATGCTAGAACTTGCCATATGGTTGGACTTTCATAACTGCAACTAAGTTCTTAAAGTTTTGCATCTCAATCAGGGGACCGATATTGTCGGTGACCAACATTGAGATGATTTATGTTTACCATACCCATGATGAAAACCAGGAAATATGTTTTTAAATGACCCGTCCATTTGCATTGATTGGACATTAAAAATATCTATCTGTAAAATAAAATCAAGATTAACTACAGTTTACGCTTTTGTCATAACTTATCGATTTTAAAATGCTCCAATGGTGATAACTAATGGTAAGATATTTAATATTTCGATCAAATATGATGTTGATTAATATTTAGAAATCAGCTAGTTACTCGGATGTGTCAGCAAGAGTTGATATCTTATGCATCCATATGAGTCCCTGGCATATAAAAGGCTGTATCATACCTGAGATGAAATGATGCTTAAATGTGGTAAAGAATGCTATCGTTTTCTCTTTTTTTTTTATAAATTTTTACTATTATATTTTTGGTTCCACGTGAATAGTGCTGTGAATAAAATAAAGTTTAATGGCTCAAAGGATAGTGTAAGAGTTGAAGGCATGCTAAACGAGACTTTGAACGGGAGATATTAAAGTTTGATTATCCAAAAAAAATATAAAAAAAAAATATCATAATCGAATCATTTACTCAGGCCAGTAATCTAAATTCAACTGCAAACATAATGAAAATATAAATAATTAAATTATTTATATTTTTTTAAATAAAATTATTTCAAAATATATGCAATCAGATTTGTACACTCCTGACCTGCCAGTGATCTTCAAAAAGTAATCCTTGAGCATGGATAAAGGATGGAAATCCATGTGCATACGGCACTTCGACAAACAGCTAATGCGGGTCATAATCACTGGATGAAGGCGATCATACATTAGCTTAATTTCTTTCTATTCTTCGACAAGCAGAAGCAGCTAATGTGGGTCATAATCACTCGATGGAACCTGCCATACCGTAGCCTAATTTATTTCTTCGCAAGAGGAAAAAAACAAAGAAGAAAGCAGCAGCTAAACGGCCTCCATCTTATGTGCGGAACGAGGCCAAGCACGACCACTACTATGGTGCTGTTGTCTAGTGGCCATCCCATCGTTCACCTCCTGCCTCTCGCTCTCGCTCTCGCTCTCCCCCGCCCTTCTCACTCCCCCGTCCCTTCACACCATAAGCGTGTAGAGGAGATGGGTATGAAAGGATCCAATCCCTTCTCCCCAAAGTTCCTCACCATCACCCACTTTTCATCACTTATCTCTTTCACTAATTCCTTTGCTCTAACTCTCCTCTATAATTTTCACAATTTCTCTCCTTTACCTTTTTGTCTATGGATGAAGCAAGTGCACAGTAATCAACCTCCTCTGATTTTGTTGGTGAGCAACAATCACCTTAATTTCTATATTGTTATTAGAAAATATCACTTTTAGAAATAATTAAGTGAAGAATTTAAAACTAAATATTCATATTAATTTTAGACAATCTTAGTTTTGACCTATAAAAGCGTTTAGCACCGAATAATCTTAAAACAATATTTTGAGGCTAGGAATGACTTTGCTAGTTCCTTTAGATTCTGAAAAATAAATTTAAAAAGTTAAATAAGAATTTACAGGATTCTAGAAATTATTTATATATTCAAATATTTGTATTATCCATTATCAGGTCTTAGAAGAACAGTTTTGAGTGATTGGATTGGATGGTAGTCTACTTTTTTGCAAGTAAGCTCAATTTCATTAGAGTATTTTAATATATATTTTTAAAATTTATATTTATAATAATTAATGTAAAATATTTTTAAAATTATGCAAATGGTATGTAAATGCATAAATTGGTTCAATAAAGGGTTTATCTAGTTGTTGAAATTCTCAGGCATTTTAAAACTCATATGCATTAGCTATTGACAAGTTTATAGAAAAATATTAAAAGTCATGTGAAAATCCTATGTAGTTTTGAATTTATGTTTGGAAAATGCTCAGTAGTTATTTCAAAAATCATGCCATATGCAAAAAATATTTTGATATTTATATATAATTGAAGATTTTATAAATTATCAAGTTATTTATATAAATTAAGAAAATAAATTGAAATGATATTGATAAAATAATTGACTTTTATGCGTGCTTTGGGTTCTTAGTTTGATTACATAATAGGTCCCACTAATGTGGTTATGTACATTAGCTATTTGATTAGTTTGAAATTTGATTATAGTAGACCTACTTTATTAAGTTAAGTTAAATAATGTCGTGTAGTGAACTTACCCTTTTGAATTTAAATGCAGCGTAGTAAACCTACTCCATAAAGGTTAGATGTGCTACCACAAATATATTCTAAGGCATTAAATATGGTTTGTTCAACTTATCACAAGGATTATGTGTAGTTGTAGCCTCATGAAGTATGAATTGTTAATAATGATTTTAATAAATAATTTATAAATTATTTATTGAAATTGCATGTGAAATACTAATTTAGAAATGATTTGTTATTTGTTATAAATATTTATGTAACTATTATATTAATTTTGGACATGAATATAAACTTTCTCATTAAATTCTACATGATTAAATATTAGTTTTTGAAATAGTTGCATATTTTTGTCTAGAAATATTTGTGTATGAAATATTGGTTACAAAATTCTAACTTTATTAATAATAATTAATTATTTTATGCAGCAATAATATGTTAAAAGCGTTCTCATATTGTACTTACTTGATTGTTTTAGTGTCGATTTTGCTTGCTTAGTGAACTTTCAGATCACTTTTCTTATTTCTCTCTTTTATGATACAAGAGATAGGAAGGTGGTAGAAGTTGGACAACGAGCTTGCAGTAGTGAGATTTTAGTCTTCGTTGAGTCAGGTCCCTTTAAAATTTTGTGAAGACCCCCTAATTATTGTGATTTTACAAAATTAACTGAAATATTTTTAAAAAATTCTGTAAAATGGTTATTTTTTTATCTTAATGTTAATTTATACGTGTTTTCGGATTGGTCGCCGTCGGTGCTAATTTAAATTTAGAAACAATTTAGTTAATTTTAGAAATAGTCGTACTTTATTAAATTATTATTAATTCGATTTTTTTTATTCGGGGGCCAACTTTGGGTAAATGCATAGGATTCCGGCGCCCATCCGTGTAACTGACACAAGTTTACATGCGAACGGAAACCAGGGGCCCGAAGCCGGACATCTGAGCTGTCGCCATGGCAGAGGGGGACGTCACCCTTCCGCACGTCCTGCTGGTCTCCTTCCCAGGCCAGGGACACATCAACCCCCTCCTCCGCCTCGGCAGGCGCCTCGCCGCCAAGGGCCTCCTCGTCACCTTCTCCTCCACCTCCATCATCGGCCAGCGCATCGCCTCTGCCACCGCCACCAATACCTCCGCCAATCCTGGCGATCCTGTACCCGTCGGCCAAGGCCACCTCCGCTTCGAATTCTACCCCGATGGCTGGGACCCCGATGACCCCCGCCACAGTGACATGGACGCCTCCTTGTCCCACCTCCGCGACGTCGGTGTCCCCGCCATCACCAACATCATCCGCCGCCATGCCGACGCCGGCCGCCCCGTGCTATGCGTCATCAACAACCCTTTCATCCCCTGGGTCCTCGACGTGGCCGCCGACATGGGCATCCCTGGCGCCGTCCTCTGGGTGCAGTCCTGCGCCGTCTTGTCCACCTACTATCATTACCACCACTCCTTATGCGAGTTCCCCTCCGACGCCCATCCCGACATCTCCGTGACTCTCCCCGGCATTCCTGCACTGAGGCCCGAGGATCTCCCATCATTCCTCCTCCCGTCCGATCCTTACAAATCTCTGAGGGACGTTATCCTAGAACAGTTCCACAAAATCTCCAGGGCGGCGTGGCTGCTGGTCAACACCTTCGAGGAGCTTGAAAGAGATGCTATCAAGGCCATCTCCGAGCTGTTGCCGGTCATCCCGGTGGGCCCGCTCGTGGATGCTGACGACGTCAGGGAGCCACAGAATGCCGTAAAGGGAGACCTCTTCAAGGCGGCCGACTGCATGGAGTGGCTCGACGCGCGGGAGCCACTGTCGGTGGTCTACGTGTCGGTGGGGAGCGTCGTGGTTTTGAGCCGGGAGGAGATGGAAGAGATAGCCTGCGGGCTTAAGAACACCGGTCGGCCGTTCGTATGGGTGGTGAGGGACGATTTCCGGAACCTCCTGCCGGAGGATTTCGTCGAGGAGACCGAGGGAAAGGGAATGGTAGTCGGGTGGAGCCCGCAGGATCGGGTGCTGGCCCATGGCTCGGTAGGGTGCTTCGTGACGCACTGCGGCTGGAACTCGACGCTGGAGGCGCTGACGTCTGGAGTGCCAGTAGTGGCGTACCCCCAGTGGGGGGATCAGCCGCCGGACGCCAAGTACTTGGTAGATGTTTATCGGGTAGGAGTCCGGCTGAGGGCGCCGGCAAAGTGGGAGGAGCTGGTGAGGTGCGTGGAGGAGGTGACGTCAGGACCGGAGGCGGAGGAGATGAGGAAGAGGGCGGTGGGGTGGCGGGAGGTGGCGAGAAAGGCGGTGGCCGTGGCTGGATCCTCCGACCGGAACATCCAGGCCTTGGTTGACGAGATCCAGAGGAAGGCTGGTGGTGGTTGTGGTGTTTAAGGTATTTGCTTTCGAGTTTGGTATCACGTTGATGATCCAGCATACTTATTCATGCCTGATATCCTATACATCCTCATGATACGCAAGCTTGATTATGGGCCATAAAATAGCCAATATTATCCTTGAATCTTTTTCATACTACTTTGGCAATATTTAAGACTCTTTTATCATCTTCTAAGATAGTTTCAGAAGGATTAGGAATGCTTCTATCCATTATATTTATCAATTTATAATCTCTTAATATCAAGAGAAAGAGAAAATTCCATGTGAGATAATTATTTAAATTAAATTTGATAAGAATTAGAGGGGCAAGTTTAGTGATTACTATATATATATATATATATATATAAAGCTGATTAAGATTTTAATGTAGCAGTGGAAGATGAAGATTCTGTTATAGCATCCAGATGTTTGATCTCTGGCGATGAGTCACACATAGTAGCAGCACAGTCGTAGTATAAAGCAGAGTTTGGAATTTAGATTTAAAATAAAACAGAAATGATAGCATTGCATGGTGGCTACCCGTGACTGTGATTTGGATGTTGGACATGAACCAAGTCTGTTCTTTGCTTGTGCATTCATAATTCACGATTGGAATAGAAATAAAATAATTTCATTTCATTTTTTTTTCAAGTCACGAGAAAGCAATTTCTATCTTTATCGTATACCTACTCTGTTTGACAAGAACCAGTAAAATTGAGACCCAACCAACGTTTGACAAAGAGATGGGATGAATTCGACGAAGTGATGCATTGTCGTTACGTGCGCGAGGGCGGTTGGTATATAGCGAGGGATGAGAATTCATGAGCAAGGGGCCAAATGTTGCCGCCGGGCGTTCAAAGAGTCGTCGAACGTTGATAGGTTGTAGTGACTAAATAAATCGCTCAGCTACACAGCATAGGATGCTTGGCATGCCAATGAGAGAAGATAGTGTGCCCACTGCAACCCCCATGTCATTATTGGATTGGCTGTGGGACTGGCTGACCAAGACTGATTCTTACCCAAATAAAGGTTTTGCCTGATAAAAACTTTTTTCTTTTTTTTTCTTGGATCTCGTGATCTCGCAGACATTTAAGCGTGTGTCAACGTCAAGGTCCAATGCAACTAACGCTGCTCAAACGTAATCGGTACAGCTCTTTGCGTAATTAACATTGGTCCATTGCTTTAACTGGCCGGTGGTAACGACGGTGTCTGTGAGTTCCAGCACGAGACAAAAGAAGATGCCGATAGACATAAAAAAAACATGCACGCTTACTGCAAGACCACATCCGAACCCCTCAACCCCAAGGCGAAGAAGCAGTTGTTCTTTTGTTTTGGTGAGTGACTAACCATCCATACCTAATGATTTGTAAGAACTCGGCCAAAAATTTGATAGCATGTAAATTAACACAATCACTTGAAGGTTGGCCACTGAGGATCACATAGTACAAAAATCAAACAAGCAAATTTTTATTAAAAATAATACTACCAGATAGAGAAGATAAAATTTATATTAAATAATAAAAATATACAAAACTTACAAAAGCTAAATATCAAAATACACACGCTCTTTCTTTCTTTCTTTCTATATATATATATATATATATATAGACTTCACCCTTTAATGCAAGTATTTGAGTGAATGGTGTTCTCTATCGCCCTCCCTGCACATTGATGACGCCATCACCTGCCGAGTTCCTATCAAGCATCTAATTAAAATTAATGAATATCTAGCGGCCAGTTCCTAGTCACTTTGGTGCCCAATGCCCATACCCATGAACATCTGGGTTCAGTGCATGCATATATAGCCCCATCACCACATTACAAGTATAGTCTGCTTTCCATCTACGAGTGCAACTCCATGGATCTGCAGACAACGGGCTTCCTCTAATCAAGCGATCAATTCTCACATTTTGTGCTCAATAAAAAAAAAGAAAAAAAAATGCGACCAGCTTGTCACTGCTTTTAAGCAATCACACAATCGACCAGATCTCGTACATTACCAAATGCCAAATCATCACAGAATTGCACGTGTTCTTCCTGCTAGATTTCTGGAGTTCAAAATCAGTTCATTTCTTCTACCCAATGAATAATTAAATTATTTAAATTACATGTCAGGCTCAACTAAATAAGGTAGTCTGGTACCAAATCAGTCTGGTCCATCCTCTAGATCATGTCGGAACCGAGTGATACAAAATCAACAAACAATCAATGACCATGTCTGAATCCTCTGGAGCGCATTTGCTCTTGTGGCCCTTTGCCGCGTGCCCCTTGCGCGGCTTGTGCAATTATGGCCGGGCATCGTGGAGCGGCACGGCACATATTGCACATGGTCCCGCACGACACTAAATATGGATTTTGAACCAGAGAACGAAACGCCAGGATGGCGAAACAACATGCCAGATAACCGAAGGATGGTAATTTATGCTTTCATGTCGAATTGATGTCATATTAAAATTAAGATGCAATAGTTAATCATATTAAAAATTTAAATACAAATATAATACGATTGTTACACAGATAATACAATACAATACGATACGTATAATTCGTTTAATAAATAAATAATATTAAATTGATACAATATGACTTACTAAATATGAATAGATATGATTTAATCCACTTAACACGAATCACTTAATATACCATCAATTAAATGGATCTTAAATTGATTAATTTTAAATTGGCAAGTTAATTTATGATACAATTATTTTGTGCCATTGTGCCAATGTATTTATGATATAAATTCATTTAAAATCAATCTTATTCTACTTATATTGTATTGGATTCGAATCATATTCATGTGTTATATTTAATTTTATCATTTTTAGTTAAAACATTCCATCAAAAATATTAAATCTTTTTTTTATTAATTTTGTTATAAAATGAATGATGAACGATGGATCATTTACTTCTTATAGTTCTAACTCAGTGGAAAGTTTGCAAGGTTGGATCATGATGTCAGGTGGACGATTTCCATCCGCTGCCGACCTAATCTTAAACAAAATTGCAATTGCTCTCTACTCAGTTTCCACCCTACGACATGGAATTTGAGAATTAGAAACACATTGACATCATCTTTGTTAAATTTGCTAAAAGAAACATTATTCTTGCTAAAGTAGAATGAAGAAAGAAAGGAATCATGCATCTCAAACTTAGCGTGCTATCCTTTCTATTGGTCATTTATCTATCTTCTTCTATTCTCGTAAGGTTCTTCTGCCACGCTCATCTAATCTAAGGAAACAAGGAAAGCAAGAAAAAGTAGAATCCATCTGACCATCAGCACCATCACCATCATTTTGTCGGGAGAACCAATACCTTCATCACCTATCTTCACTAGCTTCTCCTTCTCAAAGATCTACAAAGTTGTAATGTCTTTTAGTTCATCAAAATAAGAAAAAAATTTTGTTTTAATAAATCAAGATAAATGTGTTTAATGATCAAGGATATAGGTATTTAAAAATAGGACCGAATATGTTAATGGTCCACAGCTCCTAAAATGACAGTATGCTGTGTAGTGATAAGTTGATGATTGACGTTGCACGGTTTGGATTTGTATCATTCTACAGGTTCTGAAAAGATATTTGGATGGAAGTGTCGTTTTTGGCTTCTATTTTTAGCGGTCTAATAATTTATTAGAAGATAGTAAGGAGAAATTGTTCGGTGACTTCTCAATAAAGCTAGCGCTTTCTTAATTAATGCATTAAGATTGTGGTCCTCTCACAAGAGAGGAGTTTGGTTAGTTCACGTCTCTTACAAATTTATTAGCTCCCATTAAACCATCTAGAATTGCTAAAACTTTAGTGTGCAAAACTCACTAAGAATGGCATCTCTTTAATTAATTTTTTGCACAAATTTTTTAACTATGAGGGATTGATTTGATCATTTTATAAGTCAGTCTGAAAACTGCAGCACTTTTTTGGCACAAGATCTTGATAGTATTGAGAAATATATATTGGCTAAAAAAGAATGGCTTAGAAATATCGGATGCTCTTTGTGCGGTTCTACGATGGAGACAGCCAATCACTTATCCATGAGGTGTTTATTTTCAAAGATGATTTAGCTTTTAGTCGGGGCTTTATGGCAAGGTTGGAAAACGCAAACATCAAAGCACTTCTAAGAAGATGATGGCATCAATTTATAGGTGCGGTGCGCCGTCAAATTTGGATAAAGAGAAACCCTAGGATCTTTTTGAACAAAAGATCGCCAACAAACGCTGTTCTCCAGCGTTTTTCTTAAATTTAACTGCAGACTGGCCGGCACAATGCGATCATGATGAAGGGCAAGCAGACAGCAGTCGTGTAGAGCCTCTTCTTCTCTGTTTCTGTTTACTGTTTCTGTATTTATCTGTTTTCCTGTTTTTTCTCCGTTTCTGTTTTCCTGTATCTCTGTTTCCTGTTCCTTCTCCATTTCTGATGCTTCTCGTCCTGTAAATTCTTTCTATGGTTTCCTTCATCTAATAAAACTTGAGGGAATCAAATTCCTCCAATATACCGTCAAAAAAAAAAAAAGAAAGAAAAAAAAAAGAAGCATTTAGTCGCTGGCGAACCACAAATACGAGTGGCTCGCGTCAATGTGCGTGTTTGTCACGTAACCACACAACGCAACAAAGAGCCAGCAGCGCAGTGATACGGTTGTACCAGAAAACAGGGACTGATCTCGCCTTCAACAGGGTTATGCAGGTCTGAATTAATGAGGGAGGACCACCCCGCTCTGGGTCCTCGCAAATCCCCGTGCTTTTTATACCATCTTATTAGAAAACAACCGGTTCATGAGATTCTTTGCTTACTTGGTGTCTCTTGCTTGGTACACATTTTGATCTGCTAAAAAAAAAAAAAATTCAATACTCCAGTCTTAGCTTGGATTTCTAAGAAATGACGTGCCGATCAAGGAATAGAAAATCAGTATAAATTCAATCTAACTGATAACAAGGGCAAGTCTAAGCACACTTTCTTTTTTTTTTTTTTTTTTTAATTCCACATTATTATAACCACCCAATCATCATTGCATCGTGTCTCACTGAGCATATTTAAAAAGTGCCACTGCCTTTTTAAAAACCCTTTCTTCAACTTGGATAGCGGCTTCTATCAGTCAGCTCTAGCTACAGACCAGCTAATTAAAGCCTTTTCACCGAAGGATCATAAATCCTGAACACTAATAAAAATATTGAAACTAAGTGAACAAAATCAAAATTTGATCGTCACATAACTTGACTGTCGATATCGTACCAGCTGGTGATCTGAATCTCACTCACCTTAGTAATCTCTTATATAATGGAAGTGCTTAGATAGCAAAAAGTTAAATCTGGGAAAAGAATAGCTCTAAAAATATCTCAAGAAACTTCCACTCAATCCAATGTGGAACTACAGTTACTTACATCTATTATTTGTTACTTATTTTATAATTGGTATGAGCAAATCTATTGAAGTATTGGATACCCCTGTCAAATCTGGGAGCAGAGAGAGTCGAACTTCTGAACTTTGTGTGCTCTATCCTTGTCAAGAGTTTTTCCTAAAAAGAGTCAGATTATATATTTCAAATGTGCTGTCACACAAGTAGACTTGTTAACATAACAGTTTTGCGATGAACAAATCCAAAGTTTTCAATACGCATGTCCTGAGACCTGTCACAAGACCCATCCGAGACAATATAAAATCAGGCCTGCAGGTTGTCCCATTTGCATGCTTTCTATGCAGCATCAAGGTGGCCAAGCTAAGGAGAATATTCAAAGCATATCACAGTAATCCTTTTCTATTTTAAGCCAACGAAGTTTGGATCCTTGTTGCACAGAAATGTTTCCCCCCACTTCCCCTGTTCATCTGCTCGGAGCATCAGAAATGCTTTTGATGAATTGATTTTTTGATTCCAATTTCTTTTCAGAACCATTTTCTGTAGTTCATTATTTCTCCCGAAATTAGGCGGACATTCTGTAACTGGTGCGATGGACGAATTACCCTAGACTGTCACAACAGCCTGTGGACTTTTTTAACATATATGTATGTAATGCAACCCCGCCCCCGCAGAACAACGACACGCTCAGTCATTGAAGCGCCAGGTTGTGACGCTGAAAAATCCATAAATGAGGAATAAAAAAAAAAGAATTGAGGTAAAGAACATATTGTGATTGCCAGAAAGAAGCAGAGTTGAAAAATATGCTAAAAGACTTTTAATTGCATCATTTCGAAATTATGGAATCAACCAAATCTTTTTGCTTGATAGATTTTTTTTTTTGTTTAATGTCTGTTCATAATTTGGGCATAATTAAGTGATATCAAGCAATACTAATAATGGTTTCACTTGATATTTTCCTAATGCTGAAATTCACTCACATTATCAGGAGTAAGGGGTATACGCGGGCAGACCTCCAACCTCCTCCCTTTTTTCTTTCTTTTTTTTGTTTTTCTCTCCAAAAAAGACACATTGAAACTTTAGCCTTTCCTTTTTGCTGCCCCCACCCCAGCATAGCACTGCTGCAACTAGTCACAACATATATCGAGTGCTACATATCAAGTTCATTCAAGACCTACATGCATCCCTTAATGTGGTGTCTTGTCCACAGGAGGTTGTTCCTATCTAATATATTTCGCCTTCTAATCTAAATAGTTGCTTCAGTTTGCTAAGCTAAGATTAATTATATGCAAACTCAAACCATATAGAAAACAGCATTCTAGCAATGGCAAAGCATTCTAATAACTGCTAGGCCATCCCTGAGATCTGAAGAACCTTATTAATTCACCATAAACATCATCTTTTGCTTTTACACTCATGATGAAATCAATGTGACCATACTTATCAATGTACAACAACTCTGGCTTAGATCTCAACTCCTTGATAGTACGGTGAACATCAGTAACATCTGCTAATGCATCACCACCTCCATAGCCCATCCATATGGGCAATGAGTCCGGTATCTTTGCCAGATCAAATGCTGGAGGATAGAACTGGCGATAATGTACCAGGTTCCAAAACCACCCATAGTCATACCTTGCAAAGGTGCCTGTGCGGATCACTGCCATGGTAGCATGGGCATATCATCAGATGAAGTTTAAGAAACAGACTGACAATATAATTGCTGCAAGGAAATTTTGCATTTATTCATACATAAACTAAAGTTTGATCAGTAACTGTCATGATGGACAACCGAATTATTTTACTGTTGCAATGAAGCAGACATCATTCAGTGCCTGTACAACAACTAGTAAAAAGCTCGATATAGAGTCTAGGGATCATGCCAGCAGCACTATTTCTGTTATAGAAATATCAGTAGTTTAACAAACAAGAAATTGCATTGGCAGGGCCAATAATTAATCCTTTTTCTATAACAAGAAAAACAGTCAAAGCAAAATGACAATGAAGATAATGGTTGAAGAGATATTAAAAGATTTTAAGTCCAACCAAAATAGACCTGCATGACCATGCCATTCAATGATAAAAGCGATCTTCAGTCACACACACACACAGCAACAACCTATATCACTAGCTCACTTCGTGAACAAATTCCATGCAGCTAAAAAGCTTGACAGAATAGTTGCCAACTGAGGGATAAAGGAGAAATTCACAATGAATACAATAGTCATTGGAACTAAACCTAAATCAAAAAAATTATTCAAGAATTGGCACAAGTCCAATAATGGGTTATGATCAAGGTCCACAGAATCGATATAGAGAACTATACTAGTATATTATTGGCTTAATATGGTACGGTATGCAATCTGTACCGAAACAGGGTGCTAACAGTTTTCTTACTTTTAACCATAATACTACTTAAAATTATACAGTATAGGTTATATTGGGCAGTACAAGGCGATTTCGTCCAATTTAGACTGGTTCGGTTCATAACCGAACCAAGCCTCGGTACCATATCAGTATGGCCGATATGGATTGATACAACAAACCTTGGTTATGATCATCACTGGCCATGCCTTCTTTGATTGTATATGAGGTTAGCTATAAAGCAAAATCTCCGTTGAGAGGGCTGTGTGGAAGGATTGAACAGATTTTACCATTGGCCATCCAAATGACATCAGCCTTTTAGATATTTGCTGTTGAATTCCTTGTCAAGGAAAATCTGGGCAAGAGGGACCTGCTATGAAATCTACAATGCCAGCAGGCAGGTGAGAAATATAAGCTCATGCAACTAAGTAGCAATCCCCCAATGCGTTAGACTGTGTTATAGATTTGAAGAATTATAATTGAAACAACTCTGAGTCACAACTTAAAGCTTAAACAAAAGAACTCTAAGAGGACAATTTGATAAAGCATCAGTGTGCCAAATATATGAATTTTAAACTTTCCATTTTTTTATTTTTTATTTTGAGTTGTCTTCAAATGTGTTCAAACAGACATGTTCGGTTCCCTTTGATTGAATCAAAGTTTTAATCTGAACAATGACTGCAATTGCAGGTTAAAATTTTCATGTATGAACTTGTTGCTAGTACACAAATTTTATATTTCAGTATCAGTCTTGTTCTGCAAATTTATACTCTGTTATCTTCTTGCTCTCCTATAGTTGTCCAAGAGAATCCATATTTCTCTATACATTAAGATATTTAGGTAACATTGTCTCCTTTGATATGACAATCTGAAGAAAGTTCAGCCAATATGACCTGATACTGTAATGCTATGAGACATGCAACTGGAAAAACTACACAAACTATTAGATATATGCTATAAGAAGCTAAAGGAAAAATTCTAAAAGCATGTTTGATATTTCTAAATCTATGCATAAAGTAGGTATTAGCATAAAAATTCAGCGAGAAAATTAAAAGCATACTTTGAAATAGATGGTTCAGGTTTTTTGTGGACGACGGATGAGGTTCATACTCCAGGTAATAGTCTATGCGAGAAACATTGAAGCAACAATTTTCCCCTGCAAAATAATAATTATGGTACTCTTAACAGCTAATTACTCAGGAACATCATGTTGATAAATCCAAACATGGTAGTTATTTTGTCTCCGGAAAAAATAGCAAAGGATAAAACATAAAGACATATAGAAGAACATGACCAAGCATAAAATTAATGAGGAAAATACGCTCCACACTTTTTAAGTAAACATGTCAGAGGTGTGTTCTAACAAGAATTAACCATATATAACAACTAGATGAAGGATGCCAGCAATACATCTTTTGCCAGATTAAGAGAAGTGGGAGGATGAATGTTTACAATATAAAACATTTTGGTTTTAAAGACTACAAGCAACAGTAAAAGCCACATTCTCAGGAAAGGAGGATCCAACTGAAGAAAGTACATTCTATATGCATCCTTAACATCGTGTTGCAAACAAGTTTCTAACATGAAAATAAAACATATTCTTGAAGGTAGTTAATTCCAAAATTTCTTCATAGTCCAACAAAGCAGATGGGAGAGCAAATAAAGAGAAATCATGAGATTGCTTAAAGCCATGCACCAGAAAATTCAGAACCAACTTTGTTGTGGTTCTTATAAGTGGAAAAATATGAGCCAGAAGAGCGATTGAACAAGTGATCCAGAGTTGGATGCATCAGGAGAACAAGAGCGATCATAAAAAAATATAATTACTTGAAAGGTGAAGCAGAGTAGGCAAGCCAGATCCAAACAGTCAAAGGATCATCACAGGAAGATATGAAAGAGAAGGATTTATGAGGAACAAACAGAGTCAAGAAAAGATTAAAGTTTAGAATCAAGATCACTGACTGAAAGATCATGAACAAAGGTCAAATGACACAAGTGACACCACACCTTGAGAAGCCAAACCGTCTCATGTGAAGAGATCAACAAAAGCAATCATATAACAAGGGCTTGCATGTCCATACTTAGCATTTTTAAGAGAATTTCATGGTAGGGAAGAAGATCAGAAGAATGTACAACCCAAAGATTCGATGGCCTACATTAGTAGGGATAAAACCCACCTAGAGCGTGTGCGAACCCAATAAGAAGAGCAATTGTGACATGGGATTAACAAAGGAACCCAAAACGGTAAGATTTGGAAGTAGAAATGTGGATCATCTGCAGTCTCAAGATGTGACATTGCATTCTCAAGTATGATATTATTAGAACAAGAGAACCATCAGAAGATACCAGATATACTTGAGTGCACCATTCAAGTGACATTCCTTGATGAGAACTCCAAAAAAGTTGCACTAATAGGAAGATTTTCAAGATGCCACAAACCTTGGTCCAATGACATGAAAGATAAGACCTAGATATTCATTCATGCCATATGTTGAAATGAACTAATGATAACCCAAAGACTTTGTTTAGTTATACAAGAGCATCAAGACCAGAAAATAAGGATGAGCATTGTACCAATGGTAAGGTTGCTCCATTGGAATTATATGTTCAAAACATAGAAATAACTTCTCCACATGTGGAGGTAAGCTCTGTATATTTTACCCTCCTTAGACCCTGCAATGGTGGGAACCTTGTGCATTGAATTGCCCTTTTAGCAAGGTCAGAGAATACATCTTGGCGAATCGAAGAGACACTTGCGACCCAAGAAAGAAAGAAAGAAAACAAGTGAAACAAACTTCAAGGGAAAGAAACAAAAGAAATATAAGTACCAGTGAAAAAAATGATATAATGGCGGGTGTAAAAATTGAGACAATTTATCCTGTCATTTATTGGAAGATGTTATGAACAGCCACTCAGGCACAATATATAAACTACTTCTGCACACATCACTGTCATCTAAATGCCAAATCTTAATTTAAGACTTTTCAAACTTTTTATAACATTATTTAGTAGGAAAATTGAGAAATTCTAAATCTTTTTTTATTAATCCTTGCATAAGCTTTTCCATTCAAGATGAACAAAAACGATAAGGGTCACTCATGCAGTCCCATTTTTCAAGACCTCCTAGTGATGTGAATCAGTAGGTTAAAGTATACTGCCTTGAAGATGAACAAAAATTTTCAGCAGTGCAGGTACTTTTGTTCCCCCATTCTAACACTAATGGTGGATTCTAGCTTGAATAGACTTTCTACTGAGTCTAATATATCTAACTTGCCAAGGATGCCCTTTTGTCTGAGCAAGAGAAGCTATTTGAAATTCACTAGGTCCCCTTTTTTATTTTACTTCGGAGTTCAGGTATGTGGTTAGTCCGATGCAACAGTACACAATATAAAAACACTGTTGTCCAAAACAGATTTAGCAGGGTAACATAGACAAACAAGAAAATCTTACCAACAGTTAGTCAAACCGAAAAGCCTATATTTAGCCGAGCTGGATGCAAAAAATGGTCAATAGGAATACCCACTTATTGTATGTGTCTATGCATAGATTAAGTCAACAAACATGCAAGTGCACACTAACCAAGAAAAAAGATACAGAAACATCAACCAAATAAGGTGTACAGCAGCATATAGCCAGACCTGTTATTGCAGATAGCTAGCTGTGGCCTGTCTATGCATAACTTTTTTAAGTCAACAAACATGGAACTGCACACTAACCAAAAAAAAAACTACAGAAGCATCAAATAATAAGGTGTACAGCAGCATATAGCCAGACCTGTTATTGCAGATAGTAAGTTGTTGCAGTCCATATGGCCATCACATACAGAATCCAGTATTTGAACACCCATATCACTGCACATGATGAAATATGCATTAAAAAAAAAAAAATCACCACAACAAAGTCAGAAGAATTTAAAGAAAAGAAAATTCCTTTTTAAAGCAGGAGAAAAATAGACCTTCTAAAATTAAGCTGAGGAATGCCAATACTGAGAAGCAGCTGTCATGGAGTAAGGGAAAAGGTCAGTTCTCTAATTTTAAGATTCTTCTCAACTTTTTCAGGCATATGATGGATTACCTCATCAAGACGCAAGCCAACTGCTCTAAGAACAAACCTCGAACTGATATGATCTAAATATGAAATAGGACAAAGAAGAGCAGCGGCTTCAACCATTCTAACCACATTTGGCATGGTGAAAGCAGCTAAAGCCATGATAGTTCCCTGCCAAGGTTGAAAAAATGAACTTCAGGAAGCATTTGATTATGTGCTGTTTTAATGATAGATGACAGAACCAAACTGAAATTTTGAATAATGGCCACCAAAGGCTAACTATACCTGTGAATGACCTACGTAGAAAACTTTGGAATTTGTTGTTGAATATACATAGCCTATCATAGCCAGCAAGTCATATTGAACTAGTTCCTGCCAACTCCAATCCCAAAATGCCTACAAAGCATTCCAACACTTCCAGGTTGTAACATCAAATAATGCATGCATGTGCATAATTGACAATGTACAAGTCCACTGACATTCACACAGAAGGAAAGACATGGGTTCATGATAAATTACATGTGATGTGAGGTAAGAATAAATCAGAAATGCTTATGCAAATGATGAAAGCAATGTACAGTGTTATTCATAATTACCTTATCATTCTGAGATAAGGTGACGTGGCCATAAGTCCAGCGTGTACCACGCACATTCCCAACCCAGACATCAAAACCACGATCAGCAAGGATGAATCCCAGTGACTCTTCAACAGAATTCACGAACCATGTGTCTCCTCCCTGTCCATGTTTGGATGTTATACATAGTAATGGACACAGCACAAATATAATGTACTGTGAAATAGTTATCTAAATTCCAGGCTATCTATATTGTGAGAGGCATCCAAGAGTATAATGCAATAGTTGATATCCAACAATAATCACAGCAAAAGAGAATATCCTGACAATAGTCAAAATTAATCTAATGTAACAAACAAGATTTCTAATATTGAATGAATAATACCTGAAAAAGGCCATGTTGAAGGAAAACTGGAGGACCAGATTTGTTCCCTAAAGCTCTTCTACCATGTGGAATGTGTTGAACAGATAAAAGGTACCCATCCTTTGTTTCAACCTGTGAGTCGTATTGTTGTCATTGAACTATTGAATAATAAGAGATGACATACTCACAAAATGAGTACAAGCTTCAACATTGATTGCACAATCATGTTGGAAATTACATCATAAAAAACACAAAATATCTCATGATCACATACGTTAGCTAAATACGTGGTCTATGTTAAAAAAGCTATACCAAAAAAATGGATACAACCGAATCAGGAAATTATACCAAAAAAACATTTAACTAAAGTGTAGCATAACATACACAAATTTATATTAGGTTAGGCAAGGAAAGGGGATAAGTTAATACCTATAGTCAGCAAACTTAAGAAATGAGAAATTAGATTAGCACTTAGAGGGGAGATCATAGAGTTTAAAAGAGAATTTTCATAGAAAATTGATATACATTGGCCAAGGACTTGATTTAAGCCTTAGAGCTTCATTTTTCAGGTAGGTGAAAAAGCATGTGCATCAACATAGACTAGATTTGAACAAGTGGGAAAATGATGCTATACACTATTTCATAACTTCTTGATAATTGATTATATATAATACATGCACACATATATGGGTAGAGCTATAATGCTCCTATTGAAGAAACTTAGTTTCTCCTTCAAGCGAATGACACATTTACCCCCCATATATTGGGGTAAGGAGTCTTACGTGCATGGAGTTACTTTTGACATGTAGCACATGCTGTCAATGCACTTAAAAGTGAAGCAATGATTAAAACAATTGTTGTAGGAAAAAATTGCATGGATGGAATGGATCAATCCTGGCCAACAAATGACACATTTACCCCCATGTATCAGTCAAAATAGTCATACATGCATGGGGGTATTTTTGTCACCTGACCCATGCCATCAATACACTCAAAGTTGAAGCGATGACTCCAAAAATTGTTGTAGGAATAAGAATCATCAATGGCATTAACCAAACGATAAAAATACCACCATACATGTAAGGCTATCTCCCACATATGACATTGCAACTCTTCCATAAATGATCATTCCAAAGAGCACCTCCAGAAAAGCACATTAAATTAAAAGCAAAAGAAATCTTTTGATATTTCATGCTTGGTGACCACATGCCAAAGAAATACTTCTTTGTATCATCAGGGTAGAAATGAAGGTGCACATTGGTTAGAATAGGTTTGCACCTTGCTATACCTAAACCCACTTGTATTTTTGCTTCAGATTTGCACTCAAATTCAACCAACTAATATAGTTGTTCCAAATCAAGGCAGGTCTAGATGAAAACAGTTTTGATCTTGTACATCTAATATGACTTAAGTCAAAGATTGGAGCATTTCCTGGTCAAGTTTAATTGGGTTTTGATGGTGTTGTGTTCATCACACACTCATACCAGACTGAATGCAACTAAAATGAAGCTTGGGTCAAGTTTTACAAGTGCACCATAGGCATAAGTTTAAATCTGCAACATGAGAGATATTTAAATCACATATTAGGTGCAACTCATAAAACTTAACACAATATTCAGCTCCAATGGCAATAAGAATAAAATTTTGCTCTTAAATGATGCAGAAGTATAAGCCAGAAGCTAGTTTTTCGGTGGAACTACAAACTTACTTTAATTAAAACATGAGCTGGAAGCTAGTAATGTCCCCTTTTCTTCTCCCTCTTATTCTATGTTACCTCTCTTCTCCACCTCCTTTCCTTTCTTTTCCACATTCTTTAACATTTTAGCATAAAGAAGCACATAATTTTTCTTGCCTATAATTCCTTTAACAGAAGATCTCCCCTCCAAAATTTTTGACTCTGCATGTATTTGTGTAGTTGATCACATCTTTCAAGACCCTTTATGATCTCTTGATTACTTGTATACCTCAAGACTCCACATGATGCTAAAATGATCCAACAGTCAACAACTTACGCATCACATCCTAGATCCTGTTAGAATTTACCTTTTAATCTAGTATAACATTCCACCTTTCTTTTTCGCTTCCTTAAATAATTTAACAAAAAGAAGCACAAGATTTTTCTTACCTTTAGCTCCTTTCAATTGAAGATCTCCATAGATAATTTTTGACTGAGCGTAATCGTGTAGTTGACCACATCCTTCAAGACCTTTCATAATCTGTTGATTACCTGCCTTGAGTCTCCGCATGCTATTAAAATGATCCAATGGTCCACAACTTATGCATCACATTCCAGATTTGATTATATATACTCTTTTAGGTCTATTTAATCATTCTACATTTTTTTGGCTTTCTTTATGTTCCTTGCATATCCACCTAGTAGATCTCGTTATGGTAATGGCCCATGCCTTGCTCTAGATATATACATAAAGAAAAGTGAATTCTGATGTTCAAAAGAGAAAGTTTTAGTAGGTCTGTGCGCACCTTTATAGGTTGAATATTTATTTCTTGGCAGACACATGTCAACCTTTAAATAAACATAACAATTTTATTAAGGCTTCAGTCCACAGGCAGAGTATGGTCTGCTATTTATAGATGATGTCACAAGGTGCCACTCGGTTCTTTTATTTTGTTGACCAAAGCTGATTTGTTTCTTCATCAAATAGGCTTCTTCTTTTTCTACAAATATATTTCTGGGCCTATACTTTGTGTGAAATATAATGGATAACAAAGAGCATGAACCTACGTCTCCATCTATGATGGAAATTCACAACTGTAGGGGCAGACTTGATTTTCCCCCACTACGAGACACATCAAATAGGCAGATTTAATGGAAAAGGTAACCATCACCCTTGTCCGTCCTCATCTTTGTCCCTGACACCTGAGTCTTCCCTCTTTTCCCTTTCAGTGGTTAGAGTAAATTATGTTATGGAACTTAAAATACATTAAGCATTAGGCCTGATATACCAGAGATCATTACAAAATAGAACCTCCCATATCTCCTAGATTCTCTCCACAGTAACATATCCAATCCTAAAGGGTTACCCAGTATTTTTCTTAGCAAAATACCTTACATAATCTAAGTATCTGAAGGGAAGAGAAAATTTTTCCCCATCCCTTTTGTTTATGTTTCTATTCATTTGGTGGTTTCATCGGCCAAAAAAAAAAAAAAAAAAATCCTCCATGCAAGATTTTCCTCAATAAGCTTTTTAAGATATCATCATTTCAACCTCAAGGGAAATAAATGTCTTGATACAAGGGAACTTCTGTAAGTCAACTGGCATTCTGTTCTTGAAAACCTCCTCTAACACCTTGTCCATTTGAGAATGGATTGCATTTAAGGTTCCACAGCCTCGCCAAGAAATAATCTTTACTTATACTAAACCAAACCCCATGATTAGCATCTAGTAGCAAAAATCATTTTAAATTCAAGATAATTCCATCAACGCTCTTACTTCTTGACTTGTGCTATTCAGGACCATACTTTGCTGTTCAGGACTGGAGATAGAGGAATTCTGTCAAGTTTTTTAACAAGCTGCATTTGTGCAATCTCTCAAGACCTCCAACAATCTTACACTCTTGAGAAGATACCACCTGTGCTGGTACACTGGCGGCCATAGTAGCAGAGAACACAATTAGACCACCTAACTACTTAGACTCATCCAGCAGAACAGGATAATCACCAGCATCCAGACTACACATCAATGAGTTTCTTTTAGTGAGTATATAGATAAATTACTAGACTATTTTTCACCTTTTCTTCATTCTTGTGCCAATCTAAGACCTCAAAACTTAGAAAGTGTTCAGCAGAGGGCATGAGGCAGGAAGGTTGCATCACCTAAATTGTAACCCTCAGAACCGCCAAATATCCTACACTTATGTCTCCATACAAGTAGCATTGCCACCATTGTCGTTATATCTAGTGGCCTAGAAATCCTACTTGCTTGTTGCAGTATGCTTGATGCATCATTCTCCCTAGTTGGTTATAAACAACATATCAAATTATGGAACAAAAATTTATAAACCAAAAATCACAACCAGATCTTAAAACCTCACTTCAATCAGCACGTCTTGTTAAGATGTGATTACATAGCCAAGTTATAGGTCAAAGTAAGTACATTACAGTCTCTAAAAATATCCAACTTTCAATTTATCTAAATAATCTTTATAATTTCATCACCGTAAATAGCCTTTGTCACTATTTAAGTGCCCTAACATTCACTTCCCCTTGGTTTTTGATGACTAAAATCCATGCTCAAGAACTCGTACTTTCGCACTGAAAATCTAAATATCAAAAGAAAATAGCATCCAGACACAAAGCCACAAAAAAAAAAAAAAAAAAAAAACGACGCTAGAGGTCTGATTAATTTTTCGGAGTTAAAAAGAAAGAGAGAAGACAATACAATGCGTTCGGAGCAAGGGTAGCCCAGTGGTCGAATCAGCCGAGAGCAAACATCATCGCTGGAGGGCGGCGAACGGAGGCCTGCGGCGGCGGCGGCGCCACCGGCGGAGCACCAGACTATCCCGAGAAGCAGGAGGGAATGGAGAAGAATAGCGAGGAGTGCGGGAACTCTTCCCATCCAAAGGACCGGCGGCTACGCAGTGGCGGAGTGCGAGACCACCGCAGCCATGGACGTAGCATTTACGATCGTCTCCCGTGGGCCCACTTCACGGGACCGGGAGAGGAAATCAAGGAAAGTATCGAAGCATTCCACCACCGGTGAGAAGGCGACGTTTCACCCGCGGCGGGTCAGCTGAATTAACCCATGCTGGCCCTGGGGTACGTGTCGGGCGCTCCGGGGCCAGACCTTGCTTGCTGTTTGCCTGTTTATCTAATTTTATCGTCTAGAAAAAGGCGGTGGAATCTGAGCCGTACGATATGCCATCGCAGCTTTAATTTTAATCTACCGCGGAAACTTTTTCTAGGCCAGTCCTGTCTCTTATCTTGAATTAGTTACCGAATTACCGTGCAGTAATTGAGCATTTGTATTGCACGTGACTGGCTAATGATTAATGAGACAAAGGGTCTATTTTTAATAAATATTTAGTGAAGAATTTTCTAGCCAAATCAATAAGCTGGTTGGTCGATGGGATATGAGAGTACGTAACAAATCATACACAGGCTACTGGGATGCTAGATGATACCATGTCTCTAAAATAACTCCAAGCTTTTTCACGCAAGCATGTGCTGCCTTTCTTATTTTTGTTTGATGGAAGGACGATATGAGAATGACATTTGTCTTTGGAGCCTTGTGAAGCAAAAGTGGCGTTCATACCAACTCTTAACCTTTTATTAAGGAGGGGGAGAAAGGTGGAGAGGGGAGAAAGGCTCATGCAATCAAACCATATCCGGTACGGTGTAGTCTGTGACTTGAGAGGGGACCTCATGTGAGAGAGGTTAGGTTTTATTTATTTATTTATTTATCTATTTCAAAGGATATGCGAGATAATGGAAGAGCTAATGCTCATGAATGATTAATTCTGCATCCACTATATTCTGCATCACCCATGTACGATATAAAAAAAATTTAATTAAATAATATCTCTTTTAAGTAAAATTTTGAGTTATTATAAATTAAATCAATATGGATCCAATTGGGTATTTAAATGGAGAAACATATGATAGCTCATTTTGTCAATTATTTAGTCGCATCTTGACTATATAATAGAGAGGTTTTAGATATTTTTATAGGACATATAAATCTACCCGCATGTTGACTATGTGATAGAGAAATTCTAGATATTTTTACAGGAATAGTGAGTCTAACTGCACATTGATCAGGTACTAGAAAGATTATAGATATTTTTATAAGGTCAATGAGTTTAAGCAATATTTTTTAACTAATTTTTATGGATAAGCTTCTGATTAAAAAGATTAAATAATATATTTCTTTTGTTTAATTTTTTTTAGATAAAATTATGATCACGAGGAAAACTGATAGTTAGATCGCATAAATTGAGAGTACCTTGATTGGGGAGTGGTTACTAAGATAAAGTTGCAGCACTTGGTTCTCAGCAGCACTTGAGAAAGGGCTTCTCGAGTCGGTTCACATCGGAGGATGAAATTACTAGGCTAGCTATGGGCTAGTTTGTTGTAAATGGCACAAATAAATGGGTGGCAAAATTTGAAACTACGTTCCTTTACCTATTTTTAAAACTGTTACAACCGGCCCCTACCCGATGGGACAAATAGTGTCTGGGTCCCACAACCAAGCTCGTGTTGTGGCCACCGCTTCGCCACCGCATGATGCGGTGATCCATCTTCAAATCAGGGTGCGGCCCCTGTTTTTCCAGCAGATAAAGCCAGCCAAAGTGGTTTTTACCGCATCCCACCGCTTTTAGCCCCTCTTACCTTCCTCGGAAGCCAAATAAGATGTCCTCTCTCTCTCTCTCTCTCTCTCTCTCAAATTCATTTTCAGCCCCTTAACTTTCACACACACACACACACACACAGACTCTCTCTCTCTCTATTCTCTTCTCATGTTCTTTCTTCTTTTTTTTTTCTCTCTCTCTCCCTCTCAATTCTGAGCCGTGAAGCAGCTTCCTGTCCTGTTGTGAGAAAAAGAGTTTATTAAAATTTGAAGATTAAAGAATTTTAAAAAAATTAAATAAAAATATTAACATAATATTGATTTAATACTTGCATGATTTTAAATTATTAAGTCTTGAAAAATTTTAATACAATGACTACTTTAATTTGTTGTAGATATCTATGAGCTAGGTAACACTCTCAATTTTTATAAAAATAAATTATTTAAAAAATATATCATTATAAATTATGTCCTAATTTAAGATTTGTTGTATTTGAAAAGATTTATAATGATGTTATATTATATAAGATTTATTATCTTGATGAACTTATGAATATCTTAAATTTCTAAATTTTTATATTAAATTATATTTTAGGAATTATAAACGGTTAGATTTGTTTGATATTTTGACTTCTTGATTTCATCTGTTAAATTATGTTATAATTGATTAATGACTCCTGGATAGCATGGTATTTATTGAAAATATTGTTGAGAAATTGTTATACACCTTTTTGACATCATTAATTATGAGTTTTTGAAATTTTATTTATTTTGTAAATATTTAGATATTTATAAATTTTAATATTGGAAAGATAAATTTTATATATGCATATAGATTCTGAGCCTATCTACTTGTAATATAATGTTGATACCATGAGTGTAGTACAAAGCACAGCTATGCTGGAATATTAATATTTGATATGGACCTACTCTAGAATGGTCTCGAAACTACTTCACAAGATAAATAAGGTTATGGATTTATGTCACATGGGTTAAATACATCTGTATTCCTTAGCTGAAGATATGTAAGAAAATTAAAGATTAAGAATCGATATGTATGATTTGATATTTGATGGCCTTATTAAGATTTGAATTTAATATTTCATCATATTCTTGAGCATATGAAATTTATAACATTTTACTTTGATAAAAACATAGCATGATATTTTACATGTGATGGTGGAGAGAGATGTAATATATTATTTTATGTTTAAAAATTAGATGAAATATATTTATAATATTCATTTTATGTATTTTGAACTTGTATCATTTTTGAATTTATTAAATTTAAATATTAAATACTGCTTGATTAAATTTTATTAAAATAGAGCGTTACTTATTAGGCTGTCAAGCTTATTATTATTTATTTATCTATTTTTTTAGATCTAGAGGCTGAAAAGTATACTAACAAAAGATTAAGAGTAAGCTAGTAGAGGCAAGGTCGTCACTCTATAGATAGATATAGACTGGTTTTAATTATATTTACCTGCATATAGAAGTATGTTTTAAAGATATGTATAATTATATTAGATAGTAGAGAATAATAATTATATATTTTGTTATTGATAAAAATCTGAATGTTAATAACATGGCATAAACTAGTTAAAATGCACCTATCGTTCTGATGATCACTATTTTACATGTATGAAGTTATTATTATTATATTGAATATATTCATTAATAAGTGAAAATGTCTTGTATGCTTATGGGGCCAATTCCTTTGAGCATTCAACAGCTATCATGAACCTAAGATTGATTGGGTTTGAGGATGTGACAGGACATGTTCATCTCACAATTCACATCCACAAAGGAGGCAAATGAAATTCATGTGAAGCACTAATAACTTGGTTAGACTAATTTGTTAGATTTGATTGCTCTGCTAACTTGGTTAGACTAATTTGTTAGATTTGATTGCTCTCCTAATTGCAACGAAGATAGAGAGGCACCATGAACCTCATTAACTCCATACAAATGCTTGCAAATGGTTTCTATTTTTCACTGCTTCAGTTGCTATGCTTATGGGAAATTCAACTTGTATAGGTTCTTCATTTTCTCACGACATAATCTTCCAGAGGTAGACAATCTGTTGCCATGTAGGTTGTATTTAGTTGCCATGCATTTTCGTGAGAGGATTTTTTTTTTTCGATGAAGCACCAGATCTACTTGATATTTGGTTGAAGTTTTCAATCTAATCAATGAAAAATACTTTTTCTAAAAGAAGCTACTTACTATAATCTTATGGAGAGTGTACTCCATGGTGTGGAATGAAAAAGGCTTTTGTGTGGGAAAGAGCTTTTCTAAAAACTTAATTACTATGTACCAAATGAGGCCATAGTGTTATTAAGATTAGATTTGTAATTTTGTTACAGTGAACAACCTTTCACAAATGAGGGTTATAACAAGGAGTCTGGCGATGGTTTTTGGCTTCTAGTGATTTATTTACTAAGCCAATCAGTTTTGATGCAATTGATCTGGGTGATCTGTCAAATTATGAAATCCTATCATACCATTGTCATATTCTTTTCTTTGCCTTTGGCGAAGAGGACATTTTATCATCTTATGATTGATAATTGATGGCACAATACTCATCAAACAAAAGCGGTAATTTATGAAGAAATCTAGGCAATAAATAAACTAAATAAGAAATTGAAGGCCTACATCTTGAAAGAGTTGCCAGAAAGAAATTACAAAGAATTCCCAAGGATTGGCTTGGAGTATTTACTCATGAAGTTTGAAAGTTTATATATTGGAAAAAATTGAGGAGTTAACTTCCAGCTTTTCTTTAGAAAGCAAATTATCAAGTAATTATCATAACAATCCCCAAAAGTTATACAAAAGTTTGGGAGATTTAAGAAGTCAAAACCACCGTGATTATAAATGTTATGGAGAAGTTGGATTGGGACAAAATTGCCGGAAATTAGCGAGTTTGATGGTGAGGAGATGATTTTGCACAGCATTATTAACATGGATGCAACACTCAAATTATTTATCAAATGATTATTATGTTCTAATCTAAATTCATATTTGAAGTCCATGAGCTGCCAAACTTTCATCAATCCAAGGTTCTGATATCAAATTTTATAGGTTTGGGGGTCAAAAGGAGCCCACAAGTAAATTTGCAAAACTTCAAGCAATTTAACATTTCAATCTTAAATTCTACCATCTTGAGGGTTAATTGGATCCCACAAGTAAACGTTCGTCCTTTTTAAAACTTTTATTCTCATAATTCTAGGTAACTAGATAAATCAATATCACTCCAAAATTTCATCAGTGTCATCCCACGAACGTATATCCCTTTTGACAGATTATTAGGATTCATTGAAATCAATATTTTTTTTAAAAATTTTATCATATAAGAGAGTTTAGAGATTGTCGTAAAGATAAGTGAGTAATGTTGAATATGAGAGCATGAACAATTTCTTCCACCATCTTTTCTATATCATATGATTCTTCTCTCTCCTTCTCCCCCTGTAGTGATAACTGCTAAGAATGAACTTGTGTTAAAAAAAAAAAAAAAAAAAAAAAAAAAAATCAACTATTTTGGAAGATGTGCTACTACAAGATTAAGAGTTACACCTGAAAGCTCATCAATCATCGTAAGAGAGAAATAAAAAAATATTTTGATCAAATATATATTAAAATGTAACCTGTGAGAGTGACCTTAATGACAACATTCAAAGAAGATGAGATTAAGAGAATAGATATCTATTATATGGTATTATGCATTTTTATAATGTACTTTATTAATCTTTTTTTTTTTTTTTCATAACAAATTATGCATCCATTCTTAGAATGCACCAACTTGGCTAATTCAATTTATATCATTCCCATGTGAATGGCTAATCAGATTGGCTATACCAGATAAAAAGGCTTGTCTTGGCTTATTGACATTTATCTTTTAAATATTGTCATGAAAAATCCTTAATTCAATTGATAAAACTTTTGGACATTGAAATCTTTTTAAAAAAAATAATTTTGTCATTAAGAACATCATCCATTATTGAGCGAGTGACGCCAATTAACATCGTGACAGCATCCATCAAATATTCCTTCCTCTCAGCTACAAATCAATGGTAGCCAGCTGATATTATCTCAGCTGTCCATTCCATGCTCCTCTACTTTGAATCTCCCTTCTCTCATGTGCTTGGATGCTCGTTCTATCAGTGTCAACTAGCACACTTGCTATGCTGTTTATGACTAATTGTAACGAAACAAATTCCATGAAGAGGCAATTAGCATACAAATGAATTAATTAAACCCACCTTCAAAAACGCTCTATGAAACTTGAAGGAGATAATCCAAGGGAAACTCCAAATACTTTCCTCCAAAAGTCCACACGGGTTATTGAACAAGCCATTCCTCTAAACTGGCCCAACCTCCTTGTCTCTTGCGACCAGAAAAATCCAAGCCAGTCCACATCGATTAAACTTATCCAATTTTTTTTTTTAAAAAAAAGCCACTTCCACAAGGCAAGACCCCCACTTTCCCTTTGTCCTCTTCCTCTCCCACCTTGCCGCCCCCAATAATTCCCTCTCTCTCTCTCTCTCTCCCTCTCTCTCTCTCTCTCTCTCCAAGGAAACCCAACTTCCCTCCCCCAACGGGCCAAAACCCAAATCAAATCAGACAATAAAATTTACACAATAATCGAGAAAACGTGGAAGAAGTTCCATTCAGTCCATCAATTTTACACAGAAATGGATAAAAAAAAAAAAAAAAGAGAGAGCAAACCACAACAACAGCAGAGAATAAAAGTAAAAATAAAAATCGGAAATTAGAAATTAGAACTTAGTGAAAGAGGGAAAAGAAGGGAGGGTTAAAAAAAAAAAAAAAAAAAAGAAAAAAAAAAAAAAAGATGGGGGAGGCGACAAGATCCAGTGGCTCGCCCGCCGTCTCCATCAAGGCCCGCCTCCGCCCCTCTTGAAGATGGGGTTCATCTTCTCGAAGTATCCGATGGAGAGGAGGGAGAGGGAGAGCTGAACCTCGTCCTTCCCCCACCGCGCCGGCAGCCCCCCGGCGGCAGCGGCAGGGGCAGGGATGGGGAGCGGGGAAAGAACGGCCGGGCGGCGGAGGGAGGGGTGGAGGAGGGGGAGAAGGTAGAGGGAGTGGAGGCGCCGGAACCCCCCCAGGGCGAGCACCACCGACCGGAGCTGCTGGTTGCCGCACCCGATGTTGGCCCAGTGGCGGACGCAGACCGCCTCCCAGAGCCGCTCATCCTCCGCCATCTTCCGCCACCGTCGGCTCACGCACGCCGCCGCCGCCAGCGTCCTCGCGTCCGCCCGCTTGAGCACCTCGAACACCAGGTCCTCCCCCAGCTCCGCCACCACCTCCTCCGCCCCCTTTTCGACCTTCTGCTTCTTGTTCGCCTCTTCGGCGGCGATCGGGGGATCCTCGCCGTCAGATCCGTCGATCGAACGCCTCTTCATCGGTCCTCCGGCGAGCGCTTCTCCGTGGGAACGGGATTGGGCCGTCTGGATTCCGATCTGGAAAAGGGTATCCCTTGTTCTTCTCGTGTCCTCGCCAAGGGGCTTTTAAGACGGCTTTATTTGATCTCGACTTTTTCCCCGTTAGAGAGATCGAGGGAAATTACGGGAGGGCCCGGCGGTTTGGCTTTTCCCTGACGACAAGCCGAAGCGAAATAAATGCGCCCCGGGGTGCTGCTCTTTTCTCGTTTGTTTTGGGGCGTGGAGATGACCACCGCCCGACCACTTGGCCCGATAAGCTTTTCTGAGAGCACGTGGGCGACACGTGAGAGGACATTTGACGCTTTCTTGCCTGCCTTTGTGTTGTGGGGTCGTGGTGGGATGCTAAGCGGAGAAAGGGAACCCAAGTCAGTACAGATGGAGCCAACCAATTTGGTCCAAATTAAAGTTAGTGTCCGCCAAAACCAACCAAACAAGTTGCTGCCGACACCTAATTTCCCTTTCTTTAGTTTTAAATGGACAGTACAAGATATCTTTGATTAGATGACTATATCATTATAATTTTAGGTACATCTTCGTTTGTAGAAGGAACTCTATGGGATCGCCCTAGCAACGACATGCCACTGAACTCTCGCTCTCGCTAAAACCATAGCACTTGTGCTATATATTAGACAGCCCAATTCCTTTTTGTCCGAAAAATACATCTGCATTCAATGGATTAACACGGAGACATGCTGAGTCTGTTTCTTACATTTATTATTGATAAGTGGTAGCATATCAATATTGAAATGGAAATAGATCTGTACCCTCTACCGTAGAGGGATCTTACTTGAATGCATTGATGCCTGAACGTGATTTTTGCACATCAATCGTTGAGAAAGGTTAAAAGCTTCGATGATGATAGAGCATTTTTCAACTGATTTGCGTACACGTTAAGGAAAGAGTAAGAAAGGTTCAAAATATTTCTTCGGAAGATTTTTTGTTGCTTAAGCAATTCCATGCTAGAAAAACGAGAAGACCTAAAGTTTCTTAAATTGATGCTTTAGGGTTTTAAGTTTAGGCTTAGAATTGATTTACCTAAAAAGTCTGAACTGCTTTTATAGGCATTTAAAAGAGCCCTCTTCAAAGTTGGTCCATTGAGTAGTGGATGGCTCGAATGAATTATCTTTCAGATAGAGCGATGCTTTTGGTGAAATCGTTCCCAAATAAGATAATAGAATTTCTCTCAAATAGAGTGGAGTTCTTTCTAAATAGGATAACATCTTTAGTGAGAATATCCTCGAATTGGATGATGCTATTGGTGAAAATTTTTCTGATCCGAGACTTCTTTCTTTAAGAGGATATGTATAACGATCTGATCGGCCACTATGCCTCACCTTCTAGTCTTCCACCTCTTATCACTATAGGTCGGCCTACTAGCTTAATTTATATCACATCACTTGTTCTCCACTTTTGGAGTTGAGTTTAAATTTATACTCAAGTCATGAAAGTAGTTTGGTTGGATTATGGTTGGCCTTTATTGGGCTTCTGTTGCTTGATTGCAGTGACCTTTAGCATCAAATGCAGATTGGCTTAAATCGAGCTTAATGATACTTGTAGGCATTGGTCAATCCTAAAGTTTAGTCGATCTCAATGTAATAGTGCATTATCGCTGGGCTTGGCTTATGGTCGGGTGCCATATGGCATGTTAAGTTGAACCATCTTTCACAATGATTCTCTTCCTTGGAACACTTATGGTTTGGCCTAGAAAAGAAAACTCCACTCAATGACCAACTGATACTAAGGCCTCTGACATCAAAGACTTGCATTTTTACTTTTCTTTGCTCTGCACTCAACTTCGACCAATTTTGTTTGATTGTGAGCCAATCTTGGCAATAAACTTAATGAATGAAAGAAGCTTTTAGTTCCTCAGACTTTACCATTCTCTTTTTGTGCTCTTTTATCTTCATCATGACCTAAAATCGCTCCAAAAAGTACTAAAGTGCTTTAGGACATCTTCATGTAAAGACTGGTCGGACGATTTCTAGTTTGTTGGTCATCAATTTGCTCAATTGCTTCTCATCGTCTTTGATAGGTTGTTGTTCTTTAGTACAATGGGCTTGAGTGCCTCTCTATATTTTCTTTAAGTCCTTCGGGTCGAGGTCTAGAACTTTTGAAGAAAGTTTTCCACTAATCTAGGTTGACCTAGGGAGCGACTAAAGATCACTCCTCCTAGAAATAAATCTTTTAGGTCAAAGCTTGAAACTTCAAAGAAAGTTTTGCCGATTAGGTCAACCTAAGGGGCAATTGAAGATCAATACTCTTGGAAACAAGCCTTTCAGATCAAAGCTTGAAACTTTGGAGAAAGTTTTCACAGATCTAGGTCAACTTGTGGAGCGATTAAAGATCACTCTTCCTAAAAACAAGTTTTTCAGGTTGAAGCTTGAAACCTTAGAGAAAGTTTTCACCGATCTAGATGAACTTAGAGAGCGACTAAAGATCGTTCCTCTTGAAAACAAGTCTTTCAAGTTAGAGTCAAACTTTGGATGAAGTTTTTTCCAATTTAGGTTGGCTTTAGAAGCAACTGATGATCACTCTTGGAAACAAGTTTCCTAGGTTGAAGCTTGGGGCTTTGAAGGAAGTTTTTGCCAATTTAGATCAACCTTAGGAGCAATTGAAGATCACTCCAAAAAATTTCATGTCTCATAAATCGAACTTGTCCACCTTATGGAGCAATCTTTTAACCAATTCTAGTTAATTCTATGAGTGATCGACTAGATCTCCTTTAATTAGCTCTATGGGTGATTGACTGAATTTGTTCTATTAGCTTTATAGATGATTGATTGGTTATGCTGTTCTATCAAATCTGCTCAGGTCGACTTTGCGAGCTTTCCCATCCTTGGTTAGTTATGTGTGATGGCTAGCTTTTCTCAACCAAGGCAAGTTATGAACTAGGTTAGCTCTCCCATCCTTAGTAAGTCATGAGCTATATTTAGCTTCTCCCATTCGAAGTGAGCTATGATTAAGTTAGCCCTCTTATCTTTGGTAAGCTATGAGCTGTGTCTAGCTCTTCTTATCTGAGTGAGTTATGAGCTATATCCAGTTCTTTTTATCTCAAGTGAATTATGAACTTGGTTAGCTCTCTCATCTTTGGTGAGTTATGAGCTATGATGGGTTTATTTAGTGCCCATTCAAGACTTTGTAGGCTAGAGTTCTGGCCCTCAGATGATTGCTGTCAGTAGAGGATTTAAATTGGCTTAGTCTTTAATAAAGTTTTGGGAGCTAATCTAAACATGGAAGGTACCTACTTAGGTATTGCTCGCTCCTTGATCTTTTCTCTTGGTATAGTTGGATGGTTCTGCTTATTTTTCACAGATGATGCCAATCTATTGATATCGAATTGGTCTACTTAGTGGTAGATAGTTCAGATGAGCTATCTCTCGAATAGAGCAATGCCTTTGATGGAGTCTTTCCCGAATAGGATGCAAAATCTCTTCTAAATAGAGTAATGGAGTCATTTCCAAATAGAGCAATGCCTTTGGTTAAAGTCTTCTTGGATTAGGTGGTGCCTTCAGAGGAAGTCTTTTCTATTTGAGATTTTTCTCCTTGAAAGAACAAATGTGGCGATTTTGCTTACCACTACGCATCACCTTCTAGTCATTCACCTTATTCATCATAGATTAGCCTACCAGCTCAGCTCATACTATATTAGAATGGTTATGGACTTTCTTAGATCAATCTCATCACATGGGTGCCAACTCAAGTATGTATATGCATGTATGTATATGTGTATATATATATATATATAGAGAGAGAGAGAGAGAGGAACAATTTATCACCAAGCTTTTAGCTTTGTGGTTGTGTTAAGAGATCAGTTGTTTGACATGTTTAATAAATAAATAAATAAATAAACAAATAAGTAGATTATGTGCTAACTTGGTGTTAAAAGGTTGTATAAGATATTCTATATCTTAACATGGAAAAACATCTCTTCAATTTCTATTTGATAGTTACAAAAGAATGCTTTAACATAGAGTAATTGGTAAATATTATGGTGCAGTCTAAGGCATGGTTTATTGAGAATATAGTTGAATTGAACAATAAAACATGCTTCAAATGGCATAGGCATGGCATATTTGTCAATTGAGGTTTCTCAATGCTCATTTGCATCTTAAATATCAAGTTTTGAGACTAGAATTTTATTATTAGAGAAGATATGATATACTAATGTTTAGGCTAAAGTTCGTCTGCTTCTGCTCTTTGAAAAATCCTTTAGCCAAAAAAATGTTTCTTTCCATGTTCTCCTAGGGTGATATCCCAAGGAACCACTTAGGTATATTATTGTGGTCCTCACCTACATTTTTGAGTCTATGACTCACTTAGGTCTGGTTTATAAGCCACATACTTGTCCAAAGTCTATTTGGATAATCTTCCAATGTTTCATAGAGGTGACTGCTCGATCATTTAGGATAGTACTTTGACAAAAACTACCTATAGGCCACTTGTTTGGAATGTTAAGACCGATTTACTGAACCATCGATAATGTTAAATTTCAATCCTTTTTTTCATATATATTATAAATTTATTCACTATTTAGTAAGTTGGTGTATATAATGAGTTTTAGAATGCATTTATTAGTAAAATTTAAAAATTATCTTTCTAGACTATTTCCATTGTGTTGTAACATATTATTCAATATATTAATAAATGTTAAATCACTAATAACTAGACTATTCATAGGCCAAGTAGTGCATGGGGCCCACTCAAGCTTGATGCCATTTAGATAGGTTGGGGCCAAGATTTTGAGCTCAGCAACTAGGCCAAGCTTATAAAATAAGCTCCACTATTAGACAATTAAGACTTTGAAATTTGGGATTAAAGTCCAACAGAACCTAATTTATTTAATCTAGGTTTTTTAATCTAAGCTGATTGAATGATGTAAAAATGACCCTAGGCTACCTCTATTTTTAAACATCTTTAAACTCTTTTAAAATATTTTAAGTATTTTTAGAAATTTTTAAAAATGGAAAGAAAACATGGCTAGGAAGAGCCTAGCTTTCAATAGAGCTTGGCTTAAGCTCATCTCGACTCGACTCATGAGTAGGTCTATCAACAATCCACTATTTATGAATATGATATCCATTAAGGCTTCTCAAGAGTTTTATTATTGTCTCTCTCCACAAACAATGAGATATTATGGTTAAGGCTCCTCCTTACCCCTCCTATGTAGTTTGGGAAGCCTAATTTAACTTAAAAATGTCACTTACTTAGAAATAATCATTAATATCAATTTATCTATCTTTTGTTAGTGACGACACTTAGTAAATCTTGATTCTTTATGAAAGCATGGTGAGGCTTTTATGAGTGTTAGAGTCTAAGTCCATAGGCTTCGATCATGTTGTAAAAGACATGCTATTTCGAATCCAGTTGGGGTATTTATGGTGGTGGACATAGTGATATCTCATCAAACCATTCAAGCAGTGCGGATGGTGGCACTAATATTTAAGGTGACAAAGGTTACTAGGTACATTAGACATTGTAAATTTAGGCCTATAGTAGACACGCAAAGCCCTCAAGATAATTGGCTTCACTCTTATGTTGAAATCTTATAGCTACTCCTCATTGTCACTGATTGTTATTTCTCTCGGTTCCTCAATAACTCTATTATTATTATGCAAAGCTCCTAAGATATCCTCATCATCACTAATAAGGGTGAGTTTGTTATTCAAAGCAACATCACATTTGAGACATGCCATGGTAGAATCCTCTCTATATCAGGGTCATGGCTTCTAGATCATTGATCTAGATATGGCATATTTCAATCATGATTTTACATTTTGATAGGTTGGAAGTATTCAGGTCATGTTTTACTCTTGTGAGTAAATGAGAATCGATAGAAGATTGAACTCTAAGATCATCTTCTTAGGGAAGAAAAAGAAGGGAAAAAGAAAGAAATGAAAGAAAAAAAGAAATAAGAAATAAAAAGAAAAATAAAAGAATTAAAATAAGAAAAGAAAAGAATGGAAAATAAGAGTAGAAAAAAAAGAGGAGAGAAATAAAAGAGAAGAAAATAAAAATAAGAAAGAATGATGAAAAAAAATAAAGAAAAAATAAATAAATAACTAAAAGAAGAGAGAAAAGATGGAGGTTTTCTATCGTGACAATCGATCAAGCAGATCTGGCAGGATAGTGGTTCATCCTACTCCACGATTAAGTTATGCCCATTTGATGGAGTTTGGTGGCGAAAAAGGCTTTTTCTTTTTAAAATCGTATCTAAAGTTAGAGGTTGGTACAATGATTTTGACCCTTCTATTATAATCTTTAAGGGGAAAAAAATTATAGTATGGCATTTCCATTTTGCTTCAACAATGTCAGCCATTGTATCGGTTCAAAAAAGGCATGCTATCTTGCATTATATGATACAAATCTGCCATCATATGATTTTGCATCACTAATTTTTTTTTTTAACAATGATATAAAGATTTAAAATGATTTCTGGCACGAGATGATAGATTGCTCAAATCCTACCCTTCACTTTGTTCTATTGTACGATAATTATTTGATACATGATTTTGCCTTCATTCATGGAATATTTTAAATATATTAATTATTTTAGATATATATTAATAATGGATATTTTAAAAAATAATCCTTATATACTTAGTTGAAGTTATTTAAGTTTTGCACTCTCAGCTAAATAAACCAATATGATAACTTAATTTTTTTATCAGTTCAAATAATAATTTTTATTTAATCAATAATTAGAAAAATTATTCCATTAATAATGACTTGGATCATTATGTTTTTTTACTATTATTTTTTATTATAATTATAACAAATAACTATCATTGTAAACTATTATTTTAGTATAGATAATTTGGATTTGGATGGACTTGGCAAATATTGAGCATTATAACTATTACAATGACTAATAACAAATCGGATAATAATTAATTTTAACGAGATAGTAGTAATAATCAAACTTTGATCATGGAATTGACACGCAAAATCAAATTTTGAGAAAAAGAATCTTTTGATCCAATATAAAGTAAATATTTTATAATATAAATAATATAATAGTAATATTTCTATATGAATAAAATAATATTTGTTATAATTGATATTTTTAATCATTAAAATAGAAAATTATGAGAATCATAGCAAAATAATAATATTATCAAGAAATTGAAATTTCATGATTTATAATGTCATTTTTAAATGTATAAATTTGTATATTCGAAAAATGTTAATTTAAAAAATTATATTGTAAATATTGGATAACTCATATAAAGGTTATTGTCAAATATTTATATATTTGATGAAATCAAGAACACCGACTTTATCTTACATGTCGTTATCAAAATAAACTTACGTTAAATTATTATATAAAAACTAAATAAAAAATATATTTTTTTGATTTTGAAATTTTTTTTTTTTTTTTTTTTTTTTAACTACTCACTTAGAAAACAGGTGCAAAGAAACTAGCTTATGTGATGGGGATGCGCATCGAGCCTCTCCGGCTCCGGGTCAAGCGGGACGTCGTATGCCGTAAGCTGGCTTGGCTCAACGTGCAATGTGGGCCCGCCCGGCTCACGCACTATGATTAGCCGACACGTTTCCCGTTTCCGATAAGCTTTCCTCCCCACTAGCGCCTGCATCCGATTCCGTTGGAGCGGCGGAAGGCTCTTTCTTGATCACTCCATTATAATCTCCATGGTCGGGGAGGGCATTTAGCGTGGGACGACTTCTCCCTTCTGTTGGGTTTGGGGGTCAAACCCCGTTGAGAAGAAATCAAAAAGCCGGTCGGATTCCACGAATCGGTTGTCGGCTTTCTCTCTTCAGGACATCTGTTCGTTTCTTCTTATCCTGTTTAGATTTTGGAAACCGAGAGCCATGGCGGCGGCGGCGGCCGATGGATTCAGGCCTCTGAACGAGAAATCCCTCGTAGAGTACATCGAGGCGACGCCCGCCCTCCGCGCCCAACTGGGAAACCGGCTCGACGGCCTCACCATCAAAGAAGTCGGCGACGGGAACCTCAACTTCGTCTACATCGTCGTCGGCCCTACCGGATCCTTTGTCGTCAAGCAGGTACTCTTCTTCGATGCTTTCTTGGCTTGCTTATGGTTTTTATTGCTCTGGTTCTTGGCTATTAGCTCGATGAGATGCTTGCTTCTTGATCTGTTCGCGATCTCTTCATGGTTCTAGCATCACTTGTCATTGGATTTAGGATTTTTTTTTTTTTTTCATTTCTGGTTTGAGTAGTCGTCATGAATGCTTTAAACGACGTTTGTAGGTGTGATAATTTCTCCTAATCAATTAAAAGGAGATGCGCAATTGAGTTTTAAGTTAGCTCAAACGTTGTTTCAAATTAGAATGTTGGGGAGTACATAATTATCAAATTAAAGTTGCAGTTTGCAATATAATTGAATTGCTGAATTGCATTGTAACTAAAGTTATAACTAGAAGGCCTTATTTGACACAGCTGTTTGTATTATCAAAAATTATTATTATAAAAATTTTAAGAATTAGATGATTAAATTTGAAAAGATAAACATTTAAGGATAGAATAATGAAAAAAATGAAGTTCAAATAGAGAAAATAATTCTATATAAACAGATATGGTTCTAAGCATTAGAAAATAGTTATAGAAATGTTAGGAGAGTCAAAAAAAAAAAAAGAAAAAAAAGAAAAAGCCAAATAATAAGAAAACTTGGTAGAGGAATAAGAAAGTTCAATTAATGGTTAAGGCTAAAAGAGAGTACTATAAAAATTACCTAAATATAGGAATGAAGAAGCATACGAAAACCATAAGATGATTACAAAGAAGTTAAAAAGAATGGTACGAGATGTTAGGCATATGATAAATTGTATCACAAGTTAAAAATTAAATATGGAGAGAAAGATATATATAGAGTTGCAAGATTAAGAGAAAAAATTAGAGATATGATTCAGGTTAAATACATAAAAAGTAATGATAAAAAATTTTGGTTAAGAAGGATGAAATCAAAGAAAGATAAAGAAGTTATTTTAATAAATTATTTAATAAAAATAATGTAGATAATTTAGGATATCGTACTAGTTCTATTGAGCATAGAAATATGACATATACTCATAGAATTAGGATATCCGAGATAAAAGGTATCATGAAAAAGATGAAAATTAAAAAGAGAAAAAGATATGACAAAATTTCATTGAGGTTTGAAAAGTTTAGACGTAGGAGTAATTTCGGTGACAAATTTATTTAATAAGATTCTAGAGATTAAAAAGATTCTTAATAAATGAAGGAAAAGCACTATAGTACTGATTTATAAGAACAAAAAAGATATTCAAAATTACTCTAACTATCATGGTATTCAGCTCATGAGTCATAGCATAAAATTTTGGAAGAGAATAATTAAGCATAGGCTGAGATATACCACAAAAATACTAAGAATTAGTTTGGTTTTATGCAGAATGATCGACTATGGAAGCTATTTTTCTTCTTAAAAGGTTAATGAAAAAGTATAGAAAAGAAAGACAAGATCTTCATATAGTTTTTATTGATTTAGAGAAAGTATTTGATAGAATTTCTAGAAAAGTCTTCTGATGGGTGTTAAAAAAGAAAAGAGCATTTGTTAAATATATTAACGTAATAAAAGATATGTATAATAGAGTAACTAGTAGTGTAAGAATTATTGATGGTAATACTAATAATTTTCAATTACAGTAGGTTTACATCAGGGATCTACTCTTACTCCTTACTTTTTTGAGTTATAGATAAACTTACAAGAGATATTTAGGATGATATTCCATTATACATATTATTTCCAGATGATATAATATCAGTGGATGAAACTAGAGTTGGAGTTCATCATAACTTGGAATTATTGACAAATGCATTAGAATCTAAAGATTTTAGATTAAGTAACGATAAAGACAGAATACATGAAATGTAATATGAGTACAATTAGAAATATAAATGAATGTAAAGTAAAAATTGAAGACCATGAAGTTTCTAAAAGTAATTATTTTTTATATTTAGGTTCTATTATTCATAAGAAAGGAGATTAGGGATAATGCTGTCCATAGGATTAAAGCAGATTGAATAAAATAAAGAAATGCAATTATAATATTATGTGATTATAAAATACCTGCCAAGTTAAAGAAAAAATTTTATAAAATAGTTATAAGATTGGATATGATTTATGGTATGGAATGTTGGAAAGTTAAAAATTTACATGTATTAATATGACTGAAATGAGAATGTTGAGATGGATATATGGTAATATAAGAAAATATAGAATAAGAAATGAAGTCATTTACAAAAAAAATTGAGTAGCATTAATTGAGAATAAATTAAGAGAAAGACGACTTAAATGGTTTGGACATTTACAACATAAATCTAGAGATGCATTGATGTGGAAGAGTGATTTGATTCATGTAGAAAAAAAAAAGGTAGAAATAGCCTGAAAATTATATAAGAAGAAGTAATAAAGAAAGATTTAAAATCTTTGCATGTTACAAAAAAATATAACTCCAAATTGAGTATAATAGAGAAAAAGGATTTATATAGCTGACCCTAGTTAGTTTGGGATTAAGGTTTTATTGTTGTTATTGTTATTATAGATACATTAGTTGGATATACTATTCATGTGAAAAATTGATGGTCAATCTCCGTATTACCTTATCTCAACTAATCTTGGGAGAGACAATATATTTTTCCCTTGGAACTAGCGGTATCTACTAATTAGAAGACTTAAAAAAAAAAACTTACTATTTATCTCTTGTTTTCCTTCATCTATATGCATGCTATAGGAGATGCACAGGTGCGGAGGTGTAAGTTTCCAAATCTCTTGCTTTGCATATGAGATTTGTTTGGCATGAGTACCATAACTCTCTTGAAGTCATGCCTTGGCATTGACATGTGAGAGGCTTTTCACTTGCTTGTTATCAAATATTTATATACCATTCTTCAGAAAATGCTAAGAACTATAGATGGAACAGTTGTTGTTGTCATCCAATTTTCTCTGAACCTTCTTCATGATTATCTCACCCTTCCTTCATGACATATCAGGCTCTTCCATACATTCGGTGCATAGGCGAATCATGGCCTATGACAAAGGAACGTGCATATTTTGAGGCATTGGCATTAAAGGAGCATGGCCGATTGTGTCCAGATCATGTGCCGGAAGTTTACCATTTTGATCGGCCTATGTCTTTAATTGCCATGCGCTACTTGAAGCCTCCACATATAATTTTGCGGAAAGGATTGATTGCCGGAATTGAATATCCATTGCTTGCAGAACATATGTCAGACTACATGGCAAAGACACTTTTCTTCACATCCCTTCTTTACCATTCGACATTAGAGCATAGACTGGCAGGTGTAGCTTCTATATAAAGCTTTTTGACAATGCTGGAATAAAATACATGTTTTGTGTCATCATTTACTTTTCTTCTTTTTTTATTTTATTTTTTATTATAGCTTTAAAAACATTATATTTCAACAGCCATGACTGTAAAACTGATGATGATAGCTATAATCTTGTAGATATCCTCCATATCTTTTATATTAGCTATTAATTCCTTTTATTTGATACTTCCTGAAAGTCGGTAATCTCCTAAATTTTTGTCAAACAGTTGAGGCTTAGATTCTCAAATTGCTTTTGCACACTTCTACTGTAAACTAACTGCCTCCTTTGGGTGAACTATAAGGCTTTCAGCAACTGTTTTGCTCATATGCAAGTGTTTTTTTGGTTTACAACAATGATAAAGATGAAAATATGCATAACCTGTGTTTCTTTTGCAGTTGTACAAAATTTCTAAGTTTTTTTGGTTTACAACAATGATAAAGATGAGAATACGCATACTCTGTGTTTCTTTTGCAGTTGTACAAGATTTCTAATGTTTCCCCAAAAATAGAAGTCCTCGATTTCTTGATGTGTTGGGCACTTGGATATATGATGAACCCTCATGACACTTTTGAGATGGTGGAAGTTTTTGAATGGTTTATAGTTTCTAATTCGTACAAAATATTTAGGCATGATGTAGCTGATGAAGCTTATTTCTGCATTGTTCCTGTCCAGGGTTCTTTTCTGGCTTTTAAGGGTATAAATAGGTGCTGTACCCTTGTTTACAAGCAAACAGAGTTTGGAACTAATCTATTTGGAGGGATAAACTTTTCACTTGTGTGCATCTTTTTGTCTTGCATTCTTCTTTGTTCTTGGGTGTTCTTGGTTGTAGACTTGTCTGCCAAAGTCTTGAAACTTGTCTAAGGGCCTAGAAAAAAAAAGGTGTGCAGAAAGTTCAAGAAGGTGGACGGCTGGCTCATGCTAATGGACCTTGCACTAGTGCTGCATAGGCTTGGCATAAGGTAATTTGCTAAGTTTGTGACAAGCTGTGTATCCCACAGCATCAAAGGATCCCCATCCTTTGACATCAATTATGCAGAAAGTTCAAGAAGGTGGAGGGCTGGCTTGTGCTTAATGGACCTTACATTTAATCTTTTTAACAAAAACGGTTTATTCCTAATATTTGTTTAAAAACATTTTAAGATGGATTGAATTAAACTTTCTGTTAGTAGTTAGGCTTTGAGCTTTTATTTATTACTTGAATTTTCAATTCTCGTTCGTGCAGTTGCTGGTATCTTTTCTTAATAACTTACAGAGTATCTCCCAAGGAACATTTTATAATATTGGTTGACCCCTATAAAAAATTCTCTGCTAGGGGGCATTACAACTTGGAAATTGGGAAGTCTTTATCGAGAAGCACTGCTTTGTATTTCTCCCCTTCTATCATGCATGACTTTTTCTGCTTCCATATTTTACGCAGATGACTTTTGCAATTTTGTTTTCATCTGTTTGGTAGTGCCAATTCTGGAATGCCAGAAAGCTCTGTCTTTGAACATGTGCTAGCTTCCTATTTTGTGAGATGATTACATATATGTAAATACTTATGGAAGTCTCAGAAATTCATGTTGAATGCTGTGTCTTGCAAATAAGAGGCTTTTCGTCAAGGAGCATTGCTTGACATTTTCCATCCCTTACATAAAATTTTAGCGAGTTTCTTCTGTATAAAAAGTCTTAACAAGATTAAGTGTAGTATGTATATAATCAGTTTGTTAACATGTCTTCTAATCACATTTGCAGTTGCTGAATATTGTGGAAATGTGGAGCTTTGTAGGCTCACCGAGCAGGTTGTATTTTCAGACCCATATAAGGTGTCTCAGTATAATCGTTGGACTTCTCCTTACCTTGATCGTGATTCTGAGGCAGTTCGAGAGGACAATACTTTAAAGATTGAAGTGGCTGAGTTGAAATCTAAGTAATTCCTGTCTTGCTAGTCATTCTGTTTTCCTGAACACCATTCCATATGTTTCTTTTCTATCATGCTGCATATGAGAAGTCATGCCAGATGTATTTCCCTTTGTGTAGGTTCTGTGAGAGGGCACAAGCCCTGATTCATGGAGATCTCCATACTGGTTCTGTCATGGTGACTAGTGATTCTACTCAGGTCATTGATCCAGAGTTTGCTTTTTATGGACCTATGGGGTTCGACATAGGAGCCTTTTTAGGAAACCTGATATTGGCCTTCTTTGCACAAGATGGACATGCTGATCAAGGGAATGACCGTCAAGTATGTTTATCATTTCCCCATCTCTACCTCTTCCATATATTGCAGATACAATTCTTCCGTATTCATTTTGTGGAGTAGGCATAATTCTTCAATTTGGTATGTTAAGTAATTGAGGCATGAAATATTTAAGTTCTCCACGTGTCTCAGTAATTAATCAATTTCCAGGGGTCAAACTAGTATTCTGAACTCAAGTTGATACAGAACAATCTTTGAAAAAGTTAAATGGTTTGTGTACTCTTTCAACCAAAAAGAAACCAATGAATCTTCTTATTGCAACCTTCCATCACATTCCTATTTTTATATTCCCACTCCTTTTTGGGAATTCATCAAAGCACATTAAGTTTTAATGGAGAAAAAGGATTTACGTAGGCAGCCCCAACTAGTTTGAGATTAAGACTTTATTGTTATTATTATTATTATTATTATTAAAATACATTAATTTATATAATTTTTTATTGCTTTTTCCTTGCTGTCATAGGTGTTGAATCACAGTAGCTACTGTTCATGAATAATTAACCTGTAGTCATATTAAAATTTTGTTTGCAATCTATAATACAGCTTGATATGCTTTGATGTTATGAATGAAACGCCTATGCACAGCTACTGGGGATCTACAATCCTTCATCTTCATACCTTTCAAACTCAAAAAGTTGACTTAAGTAGAGACAGTGACACAGTATGTATGGAAAAGCTGACGAAAATTAAATAGTCAAATATGGAATGGGGGTATGAATGAAAGGCCAGCGTGGATGCCAACAGTTTTTACCACATGGTTGAAACTATCTCTTTGATTGTTGCTTGCATTTTTCCCCCTAATTTGGGTAAATTCAGTTTAAGCAACCCCATCTGTGTGAAAAAAATTGCATGTGCAATTCCATATCCAGATTTCTAATGCAAAGTTCATCAGTTATTTGGGAAACTGGGAACACAATTGATCAAATTGCTTATCCTGCTTGGCTCATTTAACCATATTACTGTATCATAAGTTACTGATTTTACAGTTGGCAGCTTTATTTAGCCCAAGGTAGGTGTTATAAATTTATTGACATAGAGCAATTCTTTATTATGGTGATATGATGATTTGTTTTCCAGATTTATATTAGAGATAAAAAATTAAATAAGTTATCAAAAAATTGGCTTAACAAGGTGGCCATGAGTCAGATACACAAGGATCAGAAAGAAGTAGGTAATAGATGGTTTAGACACATGGACAAGGTCAAGTTTGTCAAACAGACAAAAAATATACTACTAAAAGCTGACAAGATGGGGAGGAAGAAGGTTAAGAAGTGAGAAATCAAAGGAGATGAAGAAGAAAGTATAGGAATAGAGAATGCAGATACTATAGGAAAGCCCCCTTTTTTTTTAATGGTTAGGGAAGGGATTGATGGATATCAATTAATATCATTTTCCTTAGAGCCCTAAGACACTCTTGAGTCCAGAGAAGCATACTTAATGACCATGACTTTTAGCACCAACCTAGTACTTTGTTATGATATATCAAAGATATGATAGAGACCAATACTCTTCCATCTGAAAAATGGATTGCTAACCAATCAAATTCTGAAGATATTACTTGAAGTATGAAAGTAGCTATGACCCTACCAATTTTCCTAATTTTTAATTAAGCTCGTATCTATTAAAATATTATATGCGGTCTAGGGAAAATGACACAGATCATGGATTTCCCACTGAGCAGACATCTCTGAACATGTGATGATGAAAAATTTTATATCTCTACTCCTTTCAGCCAATATGTGCAATTGCTGATCAGCTAATTTTCTAGTTGTTGCATATGTTGTTTCATCAAATTCCACATAAAAGTTGTCCCATGTATTTCTTGTTCCCTTAGTTGATTGCTGTTTCTCAGTGTTGTCTTAAGATTATGATAATGCTTTTTTTTTTTAACATTATAGTTCATGCCCAGGCCAATTTATTAATCTTTCCTTTGACACTGGCCATTTTTTATTTTCTAATGAATTGTGTCAATCTTATTTTGCAGGCATACAAACAGTGGATATTGAAGATGACCGAAGAAACTTGGAATCTTTTTCAGAAGAAGTTCATCTCACTCTGGGATGAACACAAGGATGGGAATGGTGAGGCATATCCTGTGTCTATATACAATAACTCTGAACTTCTCCTCCTTGTCCAGAAGAGGTACATGGCAAATTTATTCCATGATTCTCTTGGATTTGGTGCTGCTAAAATGATAAGGTAATCATGTAGAAATATATTTTGTTATGTTATTTCATTTTATTCAGCTTTCAAATTATTGAATTACTAATTAAAGCTTAATGGAGCAAAGTACTTATAGTTGATAATGTTTCATAAAGAATGATTGTGCAAGACAGTGATTCAAGTCTTAACAGGATGGGGGCTGTCCTATCATGACCATCCTGTTCTGACCATCTTGTCCTGTCTCAGATAGATTCCGGGATTAGTCCGGCTTACGGTGTTAATTTTAAAAATCAAATAAGACACTAAAGCTTCATAAGTATCTTTTTTTTTAAGAAAAAAAAGCATGCTAAGTAAGTATCAGGATGCTTGACCAGACTAGAAATCAGAATGGGACGGGATATGAGATGTCTCATTTTATGGAAAAAATAGGATGCTTCTATCTTACGAGATTTAAAACATTGATGTAAGATATTGGCAGACGTATATTAGGTTACACCTTTAATCAAACCTTGACAATTCTCTTGCTCTACTTGCTATAGACAAAAAAAAAAATTGACAGCTTTAAAATATTTATTTCCAATAGAAGTCATATATAAACAGGAACTATACATATTATTTACAGTGTTGAAAAGATTATGCAAATTAGCATATCCATGATCGAGATTTTGGTTTTTTGGGTACCACTTCTGTATGCGCATGCGCACTTGTTTGATGAGACATTCAGGCATTCCCTTTCAGAGATATAACTTCATATTTGTTGAGACATCACTCATGGATATGCGCATTTACTTTCACAGTTTTACCACCGTATCCTTTTGTTTGAATGATAACCATGCTATTCCACCATATAATGAGAACTTGATGGGGTGCCATTGGTGATGCCATGCAGCTCCACATTTCTCAGATGTGCGCTCAAAGTTTCCCAGGCCCTCACGTGCCACACTTGTTTATTATAATGAGTACTCTTGCAAAAAAATACAAGATAATTAAGGATATTCTGATGAACATAATGTTTATTAATGCTTGAAAAGTGGTAATCATACCCTGGACAGTGCAAACAGTTATTAACTCTACAGCATCTACATCCTTAGCAAAATTTACTATTATACTATGATGATGTCCAACACCCCACCTTTGGCCAATAACAACAACAACAACAACAATAATAATAATAATAATAATTTATCCAATTTCATCTATATGTGCTGCACTCTTCTACTGCAAAAAAAGGAAGCATCCATCCATACTTGGAATTTTAGCAACATTTACTTAAATATCTTGGATTACAGGAGAATAGTGGGAGTAGCTCATGTTGAAGATTTTGAATCAATTGCTGATGCTAGCAAGCGAGCATGTTGTGAGCGTCGTGCCCTTAACTTTGCTAAAATGCTTCTCAAGGAAAGACATCGATTCCAAACCATCAATCAAGTCATTCTGGCAGTCCAGGAGTTTCCAGCATAAGGTTACTGCAATTTGAGAGGACGTTGCTCCCTTTCCTCTCAATATATGCTTAAGGTGAATGCTTAACCACGCCATCAACATGTAGTTCCTATCAAATGTATGTCTAAGTTCTTGCAACCTTAGTTTATCAAACCTACGTGTTTGGTTGTGTACCCTCCCATGTCCATTATGCCTTCTACTTTTGATGCAAATGTCTATTGGGCGCCTGTTGGGAGCAAAACCAAGAAACCACGAGCCTCCTTGTGTGTAATAATGCAAGGCTTCCTTTTATCAGGTGTCTCGCAGCTTCCTGCTTGTTCCCTCTCATGAATGATCACCGTTCTCTGAACTTGATTTATTTGTTACTCATTAGTCACATCTCAACAAATTGCTTTCGTTTGCGATATCTATACTCCTAGATATTCGATATGCCCCCTGTGAAGTGCAGCCATTTCCTGGAGTTTGGGAGGGGGACTGGAGCATCATCCTTGTGACAAACATAGTCCATCTTCTTCCTTTTTGTTTGCTTGAAGGCTCTAAAGTGCCAATGGCTACCATCCTCTTCTGTTAGACAATTGCAATCTCTACCCGATTTTGAATGTATTTACAATGAGCCATGTCTTTCGTAAAGCGAATGGATTAGATGGTAGCAAATTTTGGGGTGCCTTCGGATGAATGTCTTGTTCTGTGAGATTGTCCCCTGCCTTCCGATTTAATTGATCTCTTGTTTGTCCATTTTCTTGGTTGTCTCTACGCTAGATTGTAAGAACCAGTTAATTTGCCCGAAAAATAAAAAAGAACGGTTTCTCATGAATTTAAATGAGGATCCAAGTCTTTCATCCAGGACCTCGTATCAGCCCTCGCATGGTCTTAATTGCCGACAGTTTGGTGCATGAGACTAGTTTAACCACAAGAGCTGAGGCCTATTTGTGATTTTTAAGTTTTATTTTTTAAAATTTTTTAAATTTTTTTTTGACAACAAAGAAGAAAATCTAAGAGCACATTAAAAACAATTTGATCTTATGCGTTGGTGGAGGCAGTCTGACTTTCAAGTTCTTTAGCGGGTTAATTGTGAAATTCTTTAGCCGGCGACGGAGTGGGGAACTGGAAGGAGGGGGGCTCGCAAGCAACCGAGCCTGCCGCCTTTGGTTTGGAAGAATCTTGATGCAGTATCCAACTTCTTAATTATTAAGTAGTTGGCAGGTCCGCTGCTGCTATGGAGATTGCTTGGTCCTGTCTAAAATCACCGTATGCTGCCGACTTTACTTTGCACGCAGAATTGTTGGAACTTGGAAGAAAATTGTTTCCAACTTCCCTGTTGATTTTTCAAATATTTGCGAGTTCTTGATTTACAAACTTCATTTGGAATGGCCCGGCTTTGACATATGTTAAATGAAAAACATCCCAAAGTCCTAACTTGATTCTTAAATTACTTAATGAATTAACAAGTTACTTTGTGTAAAGTGGACAAAACTTGTTGAATTCACTTCCTATGAGATGATGAAAGAGGATCATTTCAGTTCCCTTGGTTGATCTAGCTGCTTGTGTTAACAAGTTTCATATAAGGTTAGTAGTTATTAGTATTTAAATTCCAAATCTCATATGAAATTTGCATAAACTTTCAATAATTTCTTTTTGGCTCCCTAAGTAATCATTAAATTGTTTATAAGTCCATCACTTTTAGGTTTCCTATAAAGTTGACCAAGTATGTTGGCTTTACCTTCAAATTTGTATAAATATAGCTCAAGTCCATACAGATGATATGAGTCACACTTAGCTTTCTGAAAATTTTGAGAGCAAATATAAAGTTATGAAAATATCTAAATCATAAAGACATTCATTCAGATTGTACTTAATTATCCAATCCAGCTTGCAAAATACTAAACCTGAGCTTTATTTGCAATCAAGTCAGAGCTAAAACTTTCAATTTAAAGCTTCATTTAACTTGAGGATCTTTCCAGTTAACCAATAAAGAATCATGCTAAGTTGATCGGTCCTTGTGCCACTATATCCCATATACAGCCCCAAGTCCATGCTTTCTAACAAGCGAAACATAGGTGGATTTGGTCGGGTCAAGGATCAAAACAATCCTAACATAGATAAGCAAACTAGTTGGCACTAACTTACAGGGCATGATCCTCCTTGAAACCTACCATCTGAGCCTTAATCCTCCAAAGATTTCATGGTTGGACCCAAATACAACCATATAGGCAGCATGGGGCCCATTTGTCTGCTTCTTAATTCTTGCCTTAGTGGATCAAAATCATGGTCGACATGGCGATCGTAATCATCTCAGCTGGATTGAGCTATAACACACAATAAGGCTGGCTTAGATTTGAATTAAGTCAAAATTCAAACGTCCACAAAAGAAATCTAATATACGCGGTTGTTCAGTGCCACCTAGCTCCTCTGTCCGACCTAACGGCAACTTGAAGTCGGTTTGTATTCTCCAACCTCCACCGCAAGTCTAGGCCCGGTTCGGGCACATGCTAGCCCAGGCTCCAGCCCGATGTATGGGTTCGGTTCGGGTCCATATCTAGCCGTTACCACCCGTTCCCAAAATCAAAAGATCTGTCGCCCTGACGGCCCGATTTCGAAGCCCTCCACCGCTCGCCGGCAACTGCCGCAACGCGTCTTTTTTTTTTTTTTTTCTTAGAAACAAAAACCCTTCTTCCTCCCCGGAGATTTTTCGCCCTCGTCACTTACCGCACCAGGAGAGAGTGCCAGAGTGGAGCGGAAAAAAAAAAAAAAAAAAAAACAAAAACAAAAACAAAAAGGCGAAAGGGCGGAGCATCGCGTGTGCTCTTCGTCCAAGCCACCCCTCCCCCACGAGATGGGCCATAAAAGGCTTTCCAGCCGTTCTCTAGAGGGCCCAGAGAGAGGAGAGAGAAGAAGAGACGGCGACTACGCTGCGATGGGAATCTATGAGGAGTGGGAGGAACTCGGGCAGCCGGCACTGTTCGCCGGCGTCGGCATCGGCGCCCCCGCCCACCGCCGCCGCAGCTTCTTCTACCACCGCCTCCCCGAGCAGCTCATCAAGCTCACTATCATCAAATTGGACGCCACCTCTTTCGGTATAAGAAACAAAACAAAAATCCCTTCTTTTTTTATCTATTTTCCTGGTGAATTCGGCATTGAGCTGCTGATGTTGTGATTTCTTGGGTTGCGACGTCGGTAGATGTCCAGATTGCTAGGACGGCTGCCGTGTGGGAACTGAAGATGGCCATCGAGAATATATTCAACAATTCTGCCAAGGATGGAGCATGCGATATTTCTTGGTATATGATTCGTTTCCCCTGTTCTTATTTCTTTCTACTACCACTTCAATTAATTTTTCTTTCCTTGCTTGTGAGTAGCGACGGATAAATGTTGTATAGTTTTCTCTCTCTCTCTCTCTCTCTCTCTCTAAAAAAAAATTGAAATTTCTCGATCATGGATAGATTGCGATTTTGAGACTCTTGGATTCAGGGGTTTTATGTGGGTTCTGTTTTATTTATGGCAGGTCTCATGTGTGGGGTCACTTCTGCTTATCCTATGACGGCTTTAAATTAACTGATGATCACACGACTCTTCGAAGTTTTGGACTAAAGGATGGTGAAAAGGTTGGCATGATTAATGACATAAGATCTTGAACGTAGTCTATTTATCTGTTTATATGAAAAATAAGATCATGTTTGAAACCTATGCAATATTCTTAGATCTCCAATGAAGTTCACTTTGTCGGCCATGTCATGATTTATCTTGGAGTTCTTGAGTGTTGTTGACACAAAATTTACTTCTTGTAGTTATTGGTGCTATTAAAGCTCATCCTCTCCACTTAAATGCTTATTTCTTTTGGATCACTGGCCTTATATATATATATTTGTCGATTATGGGAGTCTTACTTAGATAATGTTGCAATCTAAGACCTCATCCAGAAATGTTACCTACAACGTGTTATTGAGGCTCCTCGATCTTGTATAAATATATCAGAAGCATGCATACCAACTTCGCTTTGCTTGCTAGGCTGGAAATTTCATGCTTATTTTATTCTTAATGCAGCTGCATTTTATGAGACATGTTTCACTTAAAGACGGTCAAAGAAGTTGGCGGCCCAACAGGAGGTAAGGCCTCAACAAGATGTAACCTTTCTTCCTTATTATTAGAATTACTGGTGATTGTTGAGCTTCTAAATATGAATCTTTTTTCATTCACAAGTAAGCGGGCATGTATGCCTTTGCTGAAACATGTAACTGATTTTTTTTTTTTTTTTTTGTCTTAAAGGTCGGTGACAGCAGAAGAAAACCTTGAAGTAATTGAGGAGAATGGCAAAGATAAGAATGATGATTATATGGATTCCAGTCCATATGTGGATGAGGACCGTGATAACTATGATGAGTGTGAACACCTTGTAAGACATAAGGAATCCAAATTAGGTCATTTCCTCCGCTTGTGGTTTTCCAACTCCAGGAGTTCACGTATATCAAAAAGGACCTATCTCATCATTCAAAAACTGTCAGCAATTGCCAAAGAGTGGGATCAAAGATGATACACTATCAATCCAACAGAAACTCTGTGGTAGAAACAAAGTGCTTTTGTGTTTCCTTTGTGAGTAAACGAGAATGCCTGCCAAGATTGAGATTGCCACATTTTTTGTGTGAAGGACTCAGCATTTCATTTTGCCAACCCAGATAAGTTTTGTTCTCAGTTGTATATGCCTGAAAACACCCTCATCTTTCATTCTTGGATAACTTTGGTGAACTCTGAGTTGGTTATTGGATAAATGGTTTGGCTGATTGACTTTTTTTAACTTCAGTACTTCATATGATGTGCAGCATATTTAAAACCTCTGGATTCATATGGCTTAAGTACTTCATGTGATGTGCAGCATATTTAAAACCTCTGGATTCATATGGAGAAAGATTTTATGTTCGGATGATATTAAGTGGTAACTTCTAAATGGCTTAGATGTTACCATGTTTAATAAGGCCGCATTCACATTTCTAGACTAATAAGCAGGTATAGTGTACGTTTTGCACATTATTTTAGCCAGTACAAACTGTATGAGAAGTATGTAGTTTTCTGAGCAACGGATTTCAGTCAATTGAGAGAGCCTGCTTAGGACATGTAATAGTATCATGGCTGCACGAGGCTCTTTGCTTCGGAACTTTTCTGGACTGTTGAGTTATGAACATGATTGTTACAGTAAAGGACAATCGAAATAATTTCTGAAAGACAGGACCTGAAAGATACTAAAGAAATTATAATTTCAGACTTAAAAAGGTTCTGCACTCCTTGGATCAGGCTGTTTCCACCTCATTGCTCAGTGCTTTTGATCAAATCTTTCCTAAGTAGGGCCATAAAATCTCTTCCAAATAGAGCAAATTCCTTTCCAAGTAGAATGATTCCTTTGGTGAAAATCTCCTTTGACTCGATGGTGCCTTCGGTGGAAGGCTTTTTTATTTTGAATTTTCCTTCTTAAAAGAACAAATGTAGCTATTTAGTTGGTCACTACATATCATCTTCTAGTCATTTACCTTATGCCGTCATAAATTAGTCTACCAGCTTAGCTCATACCACATCGGAATGGTTATAGACTTTCTTAGATCAATCTCATCACATGAAAGATGCCAACTGAAGTAAGTATATTGATGTATGTATATAGAGAAAGAGAGATAATTTATCACCAAGTTTTTAGCTTTGTGGTTGTGTCAAGGTTAGTCGTTTGACATGTTCAATAAATAAATGAGTAGATTATGAGCTAACTCGGTGTTAAAAGGTTGTATAAGATATTCTATATCTTAACATGGAAAAACTTCTCTTCAATTTCTATTGGACGGTTGCAAAAGAATGCTTTAAAATAGAGTAATTGGTAAATATTGTGGTGCAGTTAAGGCATGATTTATTGAGAATATGGTTGCACTAAACAATTAAACATGCTTCAAATAGCATAGGCATGGTATATGGGTCAATTGAGGTTTTTTAGTGCTCATTTGCATTTTAAATATTAAGCTTTGAGGCTAAAATTTTATTATTAAAGAAGACATGATATACCAATATTTACGCTAAAGTTTGTTTGCTTCTATTCTTTAAAGAATCCTCTAGCCAAAATTTGTTTCGTTCCATGTTCTGTAAGGGCATTATCGCAAGGAACCACTTAGGTATATTATTATAATCCTTACTTTTCTAAGTCTATGATTTCACTTTCGCACTTGATTGGTCTAGTTTAGAAGCCACATGATTGTCCAAAGCAGATTCGAATAACCTTCTAATGTTTCATGAAGGTATCTGCTCGATCATTATTTAGGATAGTACTTCGACAAAGACTATCTATGGGCCGTTTGTTTGGAAAGTTAGGATCTATTTATTGAACCATCGATAATGTTAAATATCAATCTTTTTTTTTTCTATATATTATAAATCATTCACTATTTAGCAAGTTGATGTATATAATGAGTTTTAGAATGCATTTATTAGTGAAATTTAAAAATTATCTCTGTAGACTATTGCCATTGTGCTCGTAACATATTATTCAATATATTAATAAATGCCAAATCATTAATAACTAGACCATTCATAAGCTAAGGAGCCCACGGGGCCCACTTAAGCTTGATGCAATTTAGGGAGGTTGGGGCCAAGATTTTGAGACCAACAAACTAGGCCGAACTTATAAAATAAACCCCACCGTTAGGCAAGTAAGGCTTTGAAATTTGGGATTAAAGTCCAATAGAACCTAATTTATTTAATCTAGATTTTTTAATCTAAACTGATTGAATGATGTAAAAGTGACCCCGACTACCTCTAATTTTAAAGCTTTCAATAAAAATTGGTTCAAACCCGACTCAGCTCATGTTAACAACCTACTATTCATGAATATGATATCCATTAAGGCTCCTCTAGAGTTTTATTATGGTATATCTCCACAAACAACGAGATATTATGGCCAAGACTCCTCCTTCTCACCCTTCCTACATAGGTTGACAAGCATAATTTAACTTAAAAATGTCACTTAGAAATAATCATTAATATCAATTTATCTATCTCTTATTAGTGACGACACTTAGTAAATCTTGATTCTTTATAAAAGCATGGTGAAGCTTTTATGAGTGTTAGAGTCCAAGTCCATGGGTTTCGATTATGTTGTATACTTCAAATCTAGTTGGGGTATATATGATGGTGGATGCAGTGATATCTCATCAAACCATTCAAGCATTGTAAATGATGGTACTAATATTTGGGGTGACAAAGGTTAGTAGGTGCATTGGTCATTGTGACCTTAGGCCTATAGTAGACACGCAAAACCCCCAAGATGATTGGCTTCACTCTTATGATGAAATCTTATGGCTACTCCTTACTGTCATTGATTATTATTTCTCTCGGTTCCTCAATAACTTTCTTATTGTTATGCAAAGCTCCTAGGATATCCTCGTCATCACCAATAAGGATGGGTTTGTTATTCAAAGAATCATCACATTTGTAACATGTGATGACAGAATCCTTATTATATTAAGGTTATGGCTTTCAGATCATCGATCTAGATATGGTATATTTTAATCATGATTTTATATTTGATAGGTTGAGAGCATTCAGGTCATACCTTGCTCTTGTGAGTAAATGAGAATCGAGAGAGGATTGAGCTTTAAGATCATCTAATTAGAGAAGAAAAAAAAGAGAGAGAAAAAAAATGGAGAAAAGAAAAAGAAATAAGAAATAAAAAGAAAAATGAAAGAAATAAAACAGAAAAGAAAGAAAGAAAGGAAAGGAAAGGAAAATAAGAGTAGAAAAAAAAAAGAAAAAGAAAGAAAGAAACGAAAGGAGAAGAAAATAAAAATAGGAAAGAATGATGAAAGAAAATAAATAAATAAATAAATAAAAGAAGAGAGAAAAAAATGAAGGTTTTTTATTATGATGCCCGATTAAGCAGATTTGATAGGATAGCGATCGGTCCTACTCCACAATTACGTTATGCCCATTTCATGGACCGTGACGATGGAAAAAGCTTTTTCTTTTTAAAATTATATCTAAGGTTGGAGTTTGGTACATGATTTGGGACCCCTCTATCATGGTCTTTAAGGGGAAAAAATTATAATATGTCGTTTTCATCTTGCTTCAACAATGTTAGCCATTGTACCGGTTCAAAAAAAAGGATGTTGTCGTACATTACATGACAGAAATCTGCCATTGTATGATTTTGCAACATTAATTTCTTTTTTGACAATCATTATAAGGATTTAAAATGATTTCTGGTACAGGATGATAGATGGCTCAAATCCTTGCATTCACTCAGTTCCATTGCACGATAGATATTTGATATATGGTTTTGCCTTCACTCTATTCCATGGTAATCAAAATTATTTTAGATGTATATTAATAATGGATTTTCTAAAAAATAATCATTACATATGTAGTTGAAGTTATCTAAGTTTTGCACTCTCAGCTAAATAAATCAATACGTTAACTTAAATTTTTTTTATCAGTTCAAATAATAATTTTTATTTAATCAATAATTAGAAAAATTATTCCATTAACAATGGCTTGGATCATTATGTTTTTTTTTGTCACTATTATTTTTGATTATAATTATGATAAATAACTATCATTGTAAACTATTATTTTAGTATAGATAATTTGGATTTGGATGGACTTAGAAAATATTGAATATTATAGCTATTACAATGACTAATAACAAATCTGGTAATAATTAATTGTACTAAGATAGCAGCAATAAGCAAACTTTGATCATGGAATTGATAAGTAAGACCAAATTTTGAGAAAAAAAAAAATCTTTTGATCCAATATCAAGTAAATATTTTATAGTATAAATAATATAATAGCAATATTTCTATATGAATAAAATAATATTTGTCATAATTGATATTTTTAATCATTAAAGTAGAAAATTATAAGAATCACAGCAAAATAATAATATTATCAAGAAATAAAAATTCCATTATAATGTCATTTTTAAATGTATAATTTTGTATATTCGAAAAATATTCATAAAAAAAATTATATTGTAAATATTGGACAACTCATATAAAGACCATTGTTAAATATTTATATATTTGATGAAATCAAGAACACTGATTTTATCTTACATGTCGTTGTCAAAATAACCTTACATTAAATTATTATATAAAAACTAAATAAAATTATTTATTTATTTATTTATTTTTTGAAACTACTCATTTAAAAAGCACGTGCAAATAAACCAGCTTACATGATGATGGGGATGCGCAACGAGCCTTGTCCCCTCCGAGTCAAGCGGACGTCGTATGCGCATGCGTAAGCTGGCTTGGCTCAACGTGCAATGTGGGCCCGCCCGGTTCAGGGGTTAACGCGGGCGGCTCACGCCCCAATTAGCTTTCCTCCCCACCGCAAGCGCCTGCATCCGATTCCCTTCGGAGCGGCGGAAGGCTCTTTCTTGGCCACTCATTTATAGCCTCCATGGACGGGGAGGATATTTAGCGCGGGATGACCTCCCTTTCCGTTGGGTCTGCGGGTCAAACCCCGCTGAGAAGAAATCAAAAACCCGGCCAGATTCCACGAATCGGTTGTCGGCTTTCGCTCTTAAGAACACCTGATCGTTCCTTCTTACCCTGCTTAGATTTTGGAAACCGAGAGCCATGGCGACGGCGGCCGATGGATTCAGATCTCTGGACGAGAAATCCCTCGTGGAGTACATCGAGGCGACGGCGGCCGATGGATTCAGATCTCTGGACGAGAAATCCCTCGTGGAGTACATCGAGGCGACGCCCGCCCTCCGCGCCCTACTGGGAAACCGGCTTGACGGCCTCACCATTAAAGAAGTCGGCGACGGGAACCTCAACTTCGTCTACATCGTCGTTGGCCCTATCGGATCCTTCGTCGTCAAGCAGGTACTCTTCTTCGATGCTTGCTTGGCTTGCTTTTATGGTTTTTATTGCTCTGGTTCTTGGCTATTAGCTCGATAAGATGCTTGCTTCGTGATTTGTTCGCGATCTTCTTCATGCTTCTAGCATCACTTGTCTTTGGATTGGGGCAGTTTTTTTCTTTTTTTTTTTTCTTGGTTTGTCCAATCTATTGGTGGATTTGAGTAGAAATGGTCATGGGTGTTCGTGTAGTCGTCATGATCGTCATGAATACTTTAAACGACGTTTGTAGGTGTGATAATTTCTCCTAATTAATTAAAGCCAGATGCGCAATTGAGTTTTAAGTTAGCTCAAACGCCTTGCTTCGAATTAGAATGTTGGAGGTACATAATTATCAAATTAAAATTGCAGTGAAGCCCAAGTTGCAATATAATTTAATTGCTGAATTGCATTGCAACTAAAGTTGCGACTAGAAGGCATTATTTCACAAAGCTGTTTGTATTATCAAAAATTATTATTATTATTATTATTATAAATTATTTTTTATTTATAAATTATAATAATATTATTATATTATTATACTAAGACTACTATGTAATAATGATAATAATATAATATTAGAAGCTATAATATCATTATTCTAATAATATAATATAACAATATTATGATTTATTATTATAATAATATTATAAAATTATAATGTAACTTAATATAATAATATTATATTAGTATACTATAGTATAACATTATATAATCTTATAATGTAATTTTATTATCTTATTTTATACCACACAATTATATTATATTGTAATAATATTTCATATGAAACTTTATTATATTATATTATATCAAAATGCATTATAATAATATTTAATAATAATATTTAAATATACTATAATATGATATAATATAATAAAATATAATACTAATCATTACATTATATCATATTATATGATGTTATGTTATATTATCTTACATCATATCATATCATATTATTGTAATCATATTATAATATTATTATGTTATAATATTAAATGTGATTGTTTTCATGTTTTGCAACTATGAGTTGACTCTGTGTAGGTCGATCAACAATCAATTTGGCTACTTGTTGACTTGCATATTCTTAGATCCTACTTATAGTTTAAGTATAACTTAACTTACAATATCTAATTAAATTACAATACTCCAAACAGGTGAAATGAGCTGCACTACAACTCAATGTGCAATGCAACTTTAATTACAGAGCTCCAAATAGCCCCTAAGTGGAGTAGATTCTGCTACGAGGCTGAGCACATGGTTATGTTAGATTTTAGGCTAAGAGACAGTTGAATAGGTGTAGCTTGTAGGTAGAATTAATGAAGATATATTCACATAAAAAAGCTTGATTGGATTTTTTTTTTGGAGATAAATGTACATAAAGACTATAAGATTGTAGAAGGAGGTGATGAATGATGAATAATGCACGAGTAACAATGATGTGTGTGCCTTTCCAGGAACATGCGTGTGCATGTATCTTTTTGTGTGAATGTGTGGCTAACTAGTTTCCAAAGTCTTTTTTATTAGGTGCATTCCTATACATGTGTAATTGTTTTATGATCTACTAAAATTTCATAATTAACATGTTGTTAGAAATTTCCTTAAAAGCACATGCTTTCAGCATTAGTAGCAAGCATGGAAGAGCTAGTCTTGATTATACAACCAATTGTTATTTGTAAAACCTTTATTTGAAGCATACCATTTTTTTTACTTAGACACATTAGCCAGATTATAGGGTTATTAACAACAAAATTAATAGAACTAATAAATACAATGACCGAAAAGAGAATTAACATAGCTTGCCTTCAAGATACTAAGTAGATAGGAGAGAAAGAAAAAGAAGTTGATGGTTTTAAACTTTGGTTTATAGGTAAAAATAAGAATAAAAATGAAGTAGGAATCGTTGTAGATAAGAGTCTAAAAGATGATGTTATAAATATTTAAGAGAATAGAAGATAGAATAATTTTGATTAAATTGATTTGAGGAGAAGAGTCAATTAATATTGTTAGTACTTATGTTTTTCAAGTTAGTTTAGATAAGGCTACAAAGCAAAGCTTTTGGAAGGATATAGATGGAGTATTTCAAGAGATTTCTAGTAGGAAAAAAATTTACCCAAGGAGATTTAAATGTGGACATGTAAAAAAATATAATATAGGTTTTGAAAGAGCAAATGAAAGTTATGGTTTCGAAGATAGAAACGAAGAAGGAGGTGCTATTTTGGAGTTTGCAATGGCATATGATTTGGTATTAGCCAACATATGTTTTAAAAAGAATGATTCTCACTAATAGCTTTTAAAAGTGAATATAATACTATTCAAATAGATTTCTTTTTTATTAAAAGGATAGATCGAGTTTTAATAAGTAAAGTTCTACCAGATGAAAGTTTAACCATGCAACATATATTGATGATTATGGATGCATGCATGTGAAAATGAAAGATGACTAAATAGTATAAGAATCCAAGAATTAGGTTGTTGAAGTTGAAAAGATAAACTTATAACTTTTAAGGATTGAATGACGAAGGAAAATGAAGTTCAGATGGAGAAAACAATTCCGTATGAATAAAGATGGTTGATAGTATTAGAAAATAGCTATAGAGGTGTTAGAAGAGTCAAAAAAAAAAAAATCACATGATAAGAAAACCGGGTATTAAAATAAGAAAGTTCAATTAATGGTTAAGGCTAAAGGAGAGTACTATAAAAATTACCTAAATGTAGGAATGAAAAAGTATACGAAAACTATAAGATGATTAAAAAGAAGTTAAAAAGAATGGTATGAGACGCTAGACATATGATGAATCATATTGCAAGCTAGAAATTAAAGATAAAGAGAAAGATATATATAGAATTGCAAGATTAAGAGAAAAAATTAGAGATATAATTCAGGTTAAATGCATCAAAAATAATGATAAAAAATTTTGGTTAAGAAGGATGAGATGAAACAAAGATGGAAAAGCTATTTTAATAAATTATTAAATAAAAATGATATAGATAATTTAGGATGTCATACTAGTTTTATTGAGCACAGAAATATGATATATACTCATAAAATTAGAATATCTGAGATAAAAGATGCCATGAAAAAGATGAAAATACGAAGAGTAGTGGGACTTGACAAAATTTTCATTGAGGTTTGAAAAGTTTAGACGTAGGAATAATTTCGGTGACAAATTTATTTAATTAGATTTTAGAGGCCAAAAAGATTCCTAATGAATGAAAGAAGAGCACTATAGTACCGATTTATAAGAACAAAAGAAATATTCAAAATATTCTAACTATTGTGGTATTAAGCTCATAAGTCATACTATAAAATTTTTGGAGAGTTCAATTAAACATAGGTTAAGATATACCACAAAAATACTAAGAATTAATTTGGTTTTGTGCAAGATGGTTGACTATAAAAGTTAGTTTTCTTCTTAGAAGGTTAATGAAGAAGTATACAGAAGAGAGACAGGATTTTCATATGGTTTTTATTGATTTAGAGAAAGTATTAGATAGAATTCCTTGAAAAATCTTATGATGGATGTTAGAAAAAAAGAATATCTATTAAATACATTAACGTAATAAAAGATATGTATAATGGAGTGATTAGTAGTGTAAGAATTATTGATAGTAATATTAATGAATTTTCAATTACAGTAGGTTTACATCAGGGATTTGCTTTTAGTTCTTATTTTTTTGCATTAGTTATTGATAATCTTACAAAAGATATTTAGGATGATATTTCATTGTACATATTATTTCCAGATGATATAATATCAGTGGATAAAACTAGGGTTGGAGAAATGCATTAGAATCTAAAGGTTTTAGGTTAAGTAAGACAAAGACAAAATACATGAAATATGATTTGAGTACAATAAGAAATATAGATGCATGTAAAGTAAAAATTGAAGCCCATGAAATTTCTAAAAGGGATCATTTTTTATATTTAGGTTCCATTAATTCATAAGGAAGGAGAGATTGGAAATGATGCTGTCCATAGGATTAAAGCAGGTTGGATGAAATGAAGTACAATTAGAATATTATATGATCATAAAATACCTGCCAAGTTGAAAAAAAAATTTTATAACATAGCTATAATATTGGATATGCTTTATAGCACGGAATATTGGACAATTAAAAAATTACATGTATTAATGTGACTGAAATGAGAATGTTGAGATGGATGTGTGGTAATATAAGAAAAGATAGAATAAGAAATAAAGTTATTTACAAAAAAAATTAAATAGCATCAATTAAGAACAAATTGAAAGAAAGATGCCTTAAATGGTTTGGACATTTATAATATGAATCTAGAAATGCATTGATGTGGAGGAGTAATTTGATTCATGTAAAAGAAACAAGAGGTAGAGGTAGCTTAAAAATTATATTAGAAGAAGTAATAAAGAAAGATTTAAAATCTTTGCATCTTACAAAAAAACATAACTCCTTGAGTAGAATAGAGGAAAAGAATTTATGTAGCTTACCACGACTAGTTTGGGATTAAGGTTTTGTTGTTGTTGTTGTTATATAGGCATATTAGTTGGATATACCATCCATATGAAAAATTGGCGGTCATTCTCCATATTACCTTATCTCAACTAGTCTTGGGTGAGACAGAATATATTTTTCCCTTGGGACTGGTGGTATCTACCAATTAGAAGACTTAAAAAAAAAACCTACTCTTGTTTTTCTTCATCTATATGCATGCTATAGTAGATGCACAGGTGAGTGAGGAGGTGTAAGTTTCCAAAACTCTTGCTTTACAGATGGGATTTATTTGGTGAGAGTACTATAACTCTCTTGAAGTCATGCCTTGGCACTGACATGTGAAAGGCTTTTCACTTGCTTGTTATCAAGTATTTATACTATTCTTCAGAAAATGCTAAGAACTACCGCATAGATGGAACAATTGTTGTTATCCAATTTTCTTGGAGGCTTCTTCGAGATTATCTCACCCCTTCTTCATGACATATCAGGCTCTTCCATACATTCGGTGCATAGGCGAATCATGGCCAATAACAAAGGAACGTGCATATTTTGAGGCATTAGCATTAAAGGAGCAGGGCCGATTGTGTCCAGATCATGTGCCGGAAGTTTACCATTTTGATCGGCCTATGTCTTTAATTGCTATGCGCTACTTGAAGCCTCCACATATAATTTTGCGGAAAGGATTGATTGCTGGAATTAAATATCCATTGCTTGCAGAACATATGTCAGACTACATGGCAAAGACACTTTTCTTCACATCCCTCCTTTACCATTCTGCATTAGAGCATAGACTTGCAGGTGTAGCTTCTATATAAAGGTTTTTGACAATGCTGGAATAAAATACATGTTTTGTGTCATCATTTATTTTTCTTCTTATTTTATTTTATTTTTTATTTTATTTTTTTTATTATAGCTTTAAAAACATTGTATTTGAACCGCCATGACTGTAAAACTGATGATGATAGCTATAATCCTGTAGATATCCTCCATATCTTTTATATTAGCTATTAATTCCTTTTATTTGATACTTCTGAAAGTTGGTAATCTCCTAATTTTTGTCAAACAGTTGAGGCTTAGATTCTCAAATTTCTTGTGCATGCTTCTACCGTAGACTAACTGCCTCCTTTGGGTGAGCTATGAGGCTTTCAGCAACTGTTTTGCTCATATGCAAGCATTTTTTTGGTTTAGAACAATGATAAAGATGAGAATATGCATAACCTGTGTTTCTTCTGCAGTTGTACAAGATTTCTAATGTTACCTCAAAAATAGACCCAAAAATAGAAGTCTTTCATTTCTTGATGTGTTGGGCACTTGGATATATGATGACCCCTCATGACACTTCAGGTCAACAAACTATTATCTCATCGACACTACCTGTCAAATTGTCATTTCTGTAGAAAAGTTATCATCTCTAAAATGATGTTTAGCAAAGGCTTTGAAGAATGATTCTAATTTTGGAGCAATTAATCCAACCGATTATTTATTATGCACCAAGGTGAGGGAGCCCTACACTTTGTGGAGGTATCTAATATAGTCTGGAAGGTTACAAAAAAACCAGTGTTTTTGAGATGGTGGAAGTTTTTGAATGGTTTAGAGTTTCTAATTTGTACAAAATATTTAGGCATTATGTAGCTGATGCACCTTATTTCTGCATTGTGCCTGTCCAGGGGGTTTTTCTGGCTTTTAAGGGTATAAATAGGCGCTGTACCCTTGTTTGCAAGCAAACAGAGTTTGGAAGTAATCCATTTGGAGGGATAAACTTTTCACTTGTGTGCCTCTTTTTGTCTTGCATTCTTCTTTGTTCTTGGGTGTTCTTGGTTGTAGACTTGTGTGCCAAAGTCTTGAAACTTGTCTAAGGGCCTAGAAAAAAAAAGGTATGCAGAAAGTTCAAGGTGGATGGCTGGCTCGTGCTAATGGACCTTGCACTAGTGCTGTATAGGCTTGGCATATGGTAATTTGCTAAGTTTGTGACAAACTGTGTATCCCACAACATCAAAGGATCCCCATCCTTTGACATCAATTATGCAGAAAGTTCAAGAAGGTGGAGGGCTGTCTTGTGCTTAACGGACCTTACATTTAATCTTTTTAACAAAAACGGTTTATTCCTAATCTTTGTTTAAAAACATTTTAATATGGATTGAATGAACCTTTCTGTTACTAGTTAGGCTTTGAGCTTTTATTTATTACTTGATTTTTCATTCTCGTTCATGCTGTTGCTAGTATCTTTTCTTATAACTTACAGAGTATCTCCCAAGGAGCATTTTATAATATTGGTTGATCCCTATAAAAAATTCTCTGCTGGGGGCCATTACAACTTGGAAATTGGGAAGTCTTTATCGAGAAGCACTGCTTTGTATTTCTCCCCTTCTATCATGCTTGACTTTTTCTGCTTCCATATTTTACGCAGATGACTTTTGCAATTTTGTTTTCATCTGTTTGGTAGTGCCAATTCTAGAATACCAGAAAGCTCTGTCTTTGAACATGTGCTAGCTTCCTATTTTGTGAGATGATTACATATATGTAAATACTTATGGAAATCTCAGAAATTCATGCTGAATGCTGTGTCTTGCAAATAAGAGGCTTTTCGTCAAGGAGCATTGCTTGACATTTCCCATCCCTTAAATAAAATTTTAGCAAGTTTCTTCTGTATAACAAGTCTTAACAAGATTAAGTGTAGTATGTATATAATCAGTTTGTTAACATGTCTTCTAATCACATTTTGCAGTTGCTGAATATTGTGGAAATATGGAGCTTTGTAGGCACACTGAGAAGGTTGTATTTTCAGACCCATATAAGGTGTCTCAGTATAATCGTTGGACTTCTCCTTACCTTGATCGTGATTCTGAGGCAGTTCGAGAGGACAATACTTTAAAGATTGAAGTGGCTGAGTTGAAATCTAAGTAATCCCTGTCTTGCTAGTCCTTCTGTTTTCCTGAACACCGTTCCATGTTTTTCTTTTGTATCATGCTGCATATGAGAAGTCATGTCAGATGTATTTCCCTTTGTGTAGGTTCAGTGAGAGGGCACAAGCCCTGATTCATGGAGATCTCCATACTGGTTCTGTCATGGTGACTAGTGATTCTACTCAGATCATTGATCCAGAGTTTGCTTTTTATGGACCTATGGGGTTCGACATAGGAGCCTTTTTAGGAAACCTGATATTGGCCTTCTTTGCACAAGATGGACATGCTGATCAAGGGGATGACCGTCAAGTATGTTTATCATTTCTCCATCTCTCCCTCTTCCATAAATTGCAGATACAATTCTTCTAATTCATTTTGTGGAGTAGGCATAATTCTTCAATTTGGTATGAAAGTAATTGAGGCATGAAATATTTAAGTTTTCCATGTGTCTCAATAATTAATCAATTTCCAGGGGTCAAACTAGTATTCTGAGCTCAAGTTGATATGGAACAATTGTTGAAAAAGTTAAATGGTTTGTGTACTCTTACTATCGAAAAGAAACCAATGAACCATCTTATTACAACCTTCTGTCACATTCCTTATTTTATATTCCACTTCTTTTTGGGAATTCATCAAAGCACATTAATTTTTAATGGAGAAAAAGGATTTATGTAGATGGCCCCAACTAGTTTGTGATTAAGGCTTTATTATTGTTGTTATTGTTATTATCAAAACACATTAATTTTTATAATTTTTTATTGCATTTTCCTTACCATCATAGGTGTTGAATCACAGTAGTTACTATTCATGAATACTTAACCTGTAGTCATATTAAATTTTTGTTTGCAGTCTATAATACAGCTTCATATGCTTTGATGTTATCAATGAAATGCCTATGCACAGCTACTGGGGATCCACAATCCTTCATCCTCATACCTTTCAAACTCAAAAAGTTAAGCAGAGACAGTGACACAGTATGTATGAAAAAACTGACCAAAATTAAACAGTAAAATATGGAATGGGGGTATGAATGAAAGGCCAGCATGGATGCCAACAGTTTTTACCACATGGTTGAACCTATCTCTTTGATTGTTGCTTTCATTTTTCCCCCTAATTTGGGTAAATTCAGTTTAAGTAACCCCATCTGTTTTAAAAAAACTGCATGTGCAATTCCATATCCAGATTTCTAATGCAAAGTTCATCAGTTATTTGCGAAACTGGGAACACAATTGTTCAGATTGCTTATCCTGCTTGGCTCATTTAACCGAATTACTGTATCATAAGTTATTTATTTTACAATTGGCAGCTTTATTTGGCTCAAGGTAGGTGTTATAAATTTATTAACATCGAGCAATTCTTTATTATGGCGATATGATGATTTGTTTTCCAGATTTATATTCGAGATAAAAAATTAAATACAAGGTGACCATGAGTCAGATACACAGGATCAGAAAAACTAGGTAATAGATGGTTTAGACACATGGACAAGGTCAAGTTTGTCAAACAGACAAAAAATATACTATTAAAAGCTGACAAGATGGGGAGGAAGAAGGTAAAGAAGTGAGAAATCAAAGGAGATGAAGAAAGTATAGGAATAGAGAATGCAGATTGTATAGGAAAGCCTCCTTTTTTTTAATGGTTGGGGAAGGGATTGATGGATATCAATTAATATCATTTTCCTTAGAGCCCCAGGACGCTCTTGAGTCAGAGAAGCATACTTAATTACTGTGACTTTTAGCACCAACCTAGTACTTTGTTAGGATATATCAAAGATATGATAGAGACCAATACTTCCATCTGAAAAATGGATTGCTAACCAATCCAATTCTAAAGATATTACTTGAAGTATGAAAGTAGCTATGACTCAACCAATTTTCCTAATTTTCAATTAAGCTCGTATCTACTAAAATATTTTATGCGGTCTAGGGAAAATGACACAGATCATGGATTTCCCACTGAGCAGACATCTCTGAACACATGATGATGAAAAATTTTATCTCTCCTCCTTTCAGCCAATATGTGCAATTGCTAATCAACTAATTTTCTAGTTGTTGCATATGTTGTTTCATCAAATTTCACATAAAAGTTGTCCCATGTATTTCTTGTTCCCTTAGTTGATTGCTGTTTCTCAGTGTTGTCTTAAGATTATAATAATGCCTTTTTTTTAACATTATAGTTCATGCCCAGGCCAATTTATTAATCTTTCCTTTGACACTCTGACCATTTTTTATTTTCTAATGAATTGTGTCTATCTTATTTTGCAGGCATACAAACAGTGGATATTGAAGATGACCGAAGAAAGTTGGAATCTTTTTCAGAAGAAGTTCATTTCACTCTGGGATGAACACAAGGATGGGAATGGTGAGGCATATCCTATGTCTATATACAATAACTCTGAACTTCTTCTCCTTGTCCAGAAGAGGTACATGGCAAATTTATTCCATGATTCTCTTGGATTTGCTGCTGCTAAAATGATAAGGTAATCATGCAGAAATATATTTTGTTATGTTATTTCATTTTATTCAACTTTCAAATTATTGAATTACTAATTAAAGCTTAATGGGACAAAGTACTTATAGTTAATAATGTTTCATAAAGAATGATTGTGCAAGACAACGATTCAAGTCTTAGTAGGATGGGAGCTGTTTTGACCAGCCCAGTCCTAAAGAGATCCAGGAACTAGTCTCGATTTACAGTGTCAATTTTAAAAATCAAATAAGACACTAAAGATTCACAAATATCCCTTTTTTAAGGAAAAAAAAGCATGCTAAGCAAGTATCAGGATGTCTGATTGGGTCAGGGATCAGGACGGAACGGAATATAGGATGTCTCATTTTATGAAAAATATGAGATGTCTCTATCCCATGAGATTTAAATATTGGCAGACTTGTATTAGGTTACACCTTTAACAAAACCTTGACAAAAACTTCTCTTGCTCTGCATGCTATAGACAAAAAAAAATTGACAGCTTTGAAATATTTATTTCCAAATGGAAGTCATATATAAACAGGAACTATACATATTATTTACAATGTTGAAAAGATTATGCATATTAGCATATCCATGATCGGGGTTTTGGTTTTTTGGGTGCCACTTCTGTGTGCGCATGCACACTTGTTTGACGAGACATTCCAGCATTCCCTTTCAGAGTAAACTGTGGAGGATTTATAACTTCATATTTGTTGAGACATCACTCATGGATATGCGCATTTACTTTCACAGTTTTACCACCATATCCTTTTGTTTGAATGGTAACCATGCTATTCTACCATACAATTAGAACTTGATGGGGTGCATTTGTGATGCTATGCAGCTCCACATTTCTCAGATGTGCGCTCAAAGTTTCCCAGGCCCTCACGTGCCACACTCTAGTTTATTATAATGAGTACTCTTGCAAAAAAATACAAGATAATTAAGGATATTCTGATGAACATAATGTTTATTAATGCTTGAAAAGTGGTAATCATACCCTGGACAGTGCAAACAGTTTTTAACTCTACAGCATCTACATCCTTAGCAAAATTTATTATTATACTATGACGATGTCCAACACCCCACCTTTGGCCAATAATAATAATAATAATAATAATAATAATAATAATAATAATAATTTATCCGATTTCATCTATATGTGCTGCACTTTTCTACTGCAAAAAAAAGGATGCATCCATCCATACTTGGAATTTCAGCAACATTTACTTAAATATCTTGGATTACAGGAGAATAGTGGGAGTAGCTCATGTTGAAGATTTTGAATCAATTGCTGATGCTAGCAAGCGAGCATGCTGTGAGCGTCGTGCCCTTAACTTTGCTAAAATGCTTCTTAAGGAAAGACATCGATTCCAAACCATCAATCAAGTCATTCTGGCAGTCCAGGAGATTCCAGCATAAGGTTACTGCAATTTGAGAGGACGTTGCTCCCTTTCCTCTCAATATATGCTTAAGGTGAATGCTTAACCACGCCATCAACATGTAGTTCCTATCAAATGTATGTCTAAGTTCATGCAACCTTAGTTTATCAAACCTACGTGTTCGGTTGTGTACCCTCCCTTGTCCATCATGCCTTCTACTTTTGTTGCAAATGTCTATTGGGCGCCCGACAAATGTATGTCTAAGTTCTTGCAACCTTAGTTTATAAAACCTACGTGTTTGGTTGTGTACCCTCTCATGTCCATTATGCCTTCTACTTTTGATGCAAATGTCTATTGGGCGCCTGTTGGGAGCAAAACCAAGAAACCACGAGCCTTCTTCTGTGCAATAATGTAAGGCTTCCTTTTATCAGGTGTCTTGCAGCTTCCTGCTTGTTCCCTCTCATGAATGATCACCGTGCTCTGAACTTGATTTATTTGTTACTCATTTGTCACATCTCAACAAATTGCTTTCGTTTGCGATATCTATACTCTTAGATATTCGATATGCCCCCTGTGAAGTGCAGCCATTTCCTGGAGTTTGGGAGGGACTGGAGCATCATCCTCGTGACAAACATAGTCAAACATAGTCCATCTTCTTCCTTTTTGTTTGCTTTATGGCTCTTAAGTGCCAATGGCTACCATCCTCTTCTGTTAGACAATTGCAATCTCTACCCGAATTTGAATGCATTTGCAATGAGCCATGTCTTTCGCAAAGCGAATGGATTAGATGGTAGCAAATTTTGGGGTGCCTTCGGATGAATGTCTTGTTCTGTGAGATTGTCCCCTGCCTTCCGATTTAATTGATCTCTTGTTTGTCCATTTTCTTGGTTGTCTCTACGCTAGAATGTAAGAACCAGTTGATTCGCCAAAAAAATAAAAAAGAATGGTTTCTCATGAATTTAAATGAGGGTCTAAGCCTTTCATGCATCACCTCGTATCAGCCCTCACTGGTCTTAATTGCCTACATGTTGGTGCATGAGACTAGTTTAACTACAAGATCTGAGGCCTATTTGTGATTTTTAAGTTCTTTTTTTTTTTTTTTTTTTTTTTTTTTTTTTTTTTGGACAACAAAGAAGAAAATCTGAGGCCCATGCGTCGGTGGAGGCAGTCTGACTTTAAAGTTCTTTAGTGGGTTAATTGTGAATTTCTTTAGCCGGCGACGGAGCGGGGAAGTGGAAGGAGTGGGGCTCGCGAGCAACAGAGGTCGCCGCCTTTGGTTTGGAAGAATCTTGATGCAGTATCCAACTTCTTATTTAGAAGTTGGCAGATCCGCTGCCGCTTGATGGAGATTGCCTGGTCCCGTCAAAAATCACCGTATGCCGCCGACTTTACTTTGCACATAGAATTGTTGGAACTTGGAAGAAAATTGTTTGCAACTTCTATGTTGATTTTTCAAATATTTGCTGAGTTCTTGAGTTATAAACTTCATTTGGAATGGCCCAGCTTTGACATATGTTAAATGAAAAGCATCTCGAAGTCCTAATTTGATTCTTAAATTACTTAATGAATTTACATGTTACTTTGTGTAAAGTGGACAAAACTTGTTGAATTCACTTCCTATGAGATGATGGAAGAAGATCATTTCAGTTTGCTTGGTTGATCTAGCTCCTCGTGTTAACAAGTTTCATTTAGGGTTTAATAGTTGCTAGTATTTAAATTCCAAATCTCATATAAAGTCTGCATAAACTTTCAATAATTTCTTTTTGGCTCCCTAAGTAATCATTAAATTGTTTATAAGTTCACTTTTAGGTTTCCTATAAAGTTGGCCAGGTTTATTGGCTTTACCTTCAAATTTGTATAAATATAGCTCAAGTCCATACGGACGATATGAGTCACACTTACTTTTTAAAAATTTTGAGAGCAAATGTAAAGTTATGAAAATATCTAAATCACGAAGACATTCATTCCCATATAAAATATGTAATCAGATTATACTTGATTATCCAGTCCAGCTTGCAAAATACTAAAACTGAACTTTATTTGCAATCAAGTTAGAGCTAAAACTTTCAATTTAAAGCTCCATCTAACTTGAGGATCTTTCCAGTTAACCAATAAAGAACCATGCTAAGTTGATCAGTCCTTGTGCCACCATATCCCATATCCAGCCCTAAGTCCATGCTTTCTAGCAAGCGAAACATAGGTGGATTTGGTCGGGTCAAAGATCAAAACAATCCTAACATAGATAAGCAAACTAGTTGGCACTAACTTACAAGGCATGATCCTCATTGAACCCTACCAACTGAGCCTTAATCCACCAAGATTTCATGGTTGGACCCAAATACAACCATATAGGCAGCATGGGGCCCATTTGTCTGCTTCTTAATTCTTGCCTTAGTGGATCATAATCATGGTCGACATGGCGATCGTAATCATCTCAGCTGGATTGAGCTATAACACACAATAAGGCTGGCTTAGATTTGAATTAAGTCAAAATTCAAACGTCCACAAAAGAAATCTAATATACGCGGTTGTTCAGTGCCACCTAGCTCCTCTGTCCGACCTAACGGCAACTTGAAGTCGGTTTGCATTCTCCAACCTCCACCGCAAGTCTAGGCCCGATTCGGGCGCATGCTAGCCAAGGCTCCAGCCCGATGTATGGGTTCGGTTCAGGTCCATATCTAGCCGTTACCACCCGTTCCCAAATCAAAACCTCTCGCCCCCTAACGGCCCGATTTCCAAGCCCTCCACCGCTAACCGGCAACCGCCGCAACGCCTTCTTCCTCCCCCGAGATTCCTCGCCCTCGTCGCTTACCGCACCAGGAGAGAGTCCCAGAGTTGAGGGGAAAAGAAAAAGGCGAAAGGGCGGAGCATCGCGTGCGCTCTTCGTCCAAGCCACCCCTCACCCACGAGATGGGCCGTAAAAGGCTATCCAGCCGTTCTCTAGAGGGCCCAGAGAGAGGAGAGAGAAGAAGAGACGGCGACTACGCTGCGATGGGAATTTATGAGGAGTGGGAGGAACTCCGGCAGCCGGCACTGTTCGCCGGCGTCGGCATCGGCGCCCCCGCCCACCGCCGCCGCAGCTTCTCCTACCACCGCCTCCCCGACCAGCTCATCAAGCTCACCATCATCAAATTGGACGCCACCTCCTTCGGTATAAGAAACAAAACAAAAATCCCTTCTTTTTTGATCTTTTATTTGCCTGGTGAATTCGGCATTGAGCTGCTGGTGTTGTGATTTCTTGGGGTTGCGACGTCGGCAGATGTCCAGATTGCTAGGACGGCTGCCGTGTGGGAGCTGCAGATGGCCATCGAGAATATATTCAACCATTCTGCCAAGGATGGAGCATGCGATATTTCTTGGTATATGACTCGTTTCCCCTGTTCTTATTTCTTTCTACTACCACTTCAATTAATTTTTCTTTCCTTGCTTGTGAGTAGCGACGGATAAATGTTGTATAGTTTTCTCTCTCTCTCTATAAAAAAAATTGAAATTTCTCGATCATGGATAGATTGCGATTTTGAGACTCTTGGATTCAGGGGTTTTATGTGGGGTCTGTTTTATTTATGGCAGGTCTCATGTGTGGGGTCACTTTTGCTTATCCTATGAAGGCTTCAAATTAACTGATGATCACATGACTCTTCGAAGTTTTGGACTAAAGGATGGTGAAAAGGTTGGCATGATTAATGACATAAGATCTTGAACGTAGTCTATTTATCTGTTTATATGAAAAATAAGATCATGTTTGAAACCTATGCAATATTCTTAGATCTCAAATGAAGTTCACTTTGTCGGCCATGTCATGATTTATCTTGGAGTTCTTGAGTGTTGTTGACACAAAATTTACTTCTTGTAGTTATTGGTGCTATTAAAGCTCATCCTCTCCACTTAAATGCTTATTTCTTTTGGATCACTGGCCTTATATATATATATATTTGTCGATTATGGGAGTCTTACCTAGATAATGTTGCAATCTAAGACCTCATCCAGAAATGTTACCTACAAAGTGTTATCGAGGCTCCTTGATCTTGTATAAATATATCAAAAGCATGCATACCAACTTCACTTTGCTTGCTAGGCTGAAAATTTCATGCTTATTTTATTCTTGATGCAGCTGCATTTTATGAGACATGTTTCACTTAAAGACGGTAAAAGAAGTTGGCGGCCCAACAGGAGGTAAGGCCTCAACAAGATGTAACCTTTTCTTCCTTATTATTAGAATTACTGGTGATTGTTGAGCTTCTAAATATGAATCTGTTTTCATTCACAAGTAAGCGGGCATGTATGCCTTTGCTGAAACATGTAACTGATTTTTTTTTTTTTTTGTCTTAAAGGTCGGTGACAGCAGAAGAAAACCTTGAAGTAATTGAGGAGAATGGCAAAGATAAGAATGATGATTATATGGATTCCAGTCCATATGTGGATGAGGACCGTGATAACTATGATGAGTGTGAACACCTTGTAAGACATAAGGAATCCAAATTAGGTCATTTCCTCCGCTTGTGGTTTTCCAACTCCAGGAGTTCACGTATATCAAAAAGGACCTATCTCATCATTCAAAAACTGTCAGCAATTGCCAAAGAGTGGGATCAAAGATGATACACTATCAATCCAACAGAAACTCTGTGGTAGAAACAAAGTGCTTTTGTGTTTCCTTTGTGAGTAAACGAGAATGCCTGCCAAGATTGAGATTGCCACATTTTTTGTGTAAAGGACTCGCATTTCATTTTGCCAACCCAGATAAGTTTTGTTCTCAGTTGTATATGCCTTGAAAACACCCTCATCTTTCATTCTTGGATAACTTTGGTGAACTCTGAGTTGGTTATAGGATAAATGGTTTGGCTGATTGATTTTTTTAACTTCAGTACTTCTTGTGATGTGCAGCATATTTAAAACCTCTGGATTCATATGGCTTCAGTACTTCATGTGATGTGCAGCATATTTAAAACCTCTGGATTCATATGGCTTCAGTACTTCATGTGATGTGCAGCATATTTAAAACCTCTGGATTCATATGGAGAAAGAATTTATGTTCGGATTATATTAAGTGGTAACTTCTAAATGGCTTAGATCTTACCATGTTTAATAAGGCCGCATTGACATTCCTAGACTATGTTTTGCACATTATTTTAGCCAGTACAAACTGTATGAAAAGTACGTAGTTTTCTAAGCAACGGATTTCAGTGAATTGAGAGAGCCAGTTTAGGACATGTAATAGTATCATGGCTGCAAGAGGGTCTTTGCTTCAGAACTTTTCTAGACTGCTGAGTTATGAACATGATTGTTACAGTAAAGGACAATCGAAATAATTTATGAAAGACAGGACCTGACAGATATTAAAGAAATTATAATTTGACACTTAAAAAGGTTCTATGCTTCTCGGATCGGACTGTTTCCACCTCATTGCTCATTGCTCATTGCTCATTGCTCATTGCTGAAGAGAACATTGTTCGGAATGACATGGATTTATCTGAGCAGAGTCAGGCCAAGCTTTTAGCTGTTTTAGGTTCGGCTTGATCATATCGATGGGTTGTTCAAGCTAGAGCTCAACCTGTTCAAGATTACCTCATACTTTTGCCGCGGGTCGTTCTCCAGTGGAGCCTTGAAATGCCATCTTGGGCTTGGCTCATTTTTCCATTCAAGCAAACATAAATAATAGGAATCCTATGGAATATGGACCTTTTATTTTTTTTGAGGGGTGCAAGTCAAAGGAGTTGTTCCTGGTGTGGCTTTCTTTCATAAATATTATTTATTGACAATGTTAAACATAACATCAGTTGGGCTGTCAAGTTCTTTGAATGAGAACCTATAAATACGCCAAGAGTGGAACATGATCAATGTATTACATTTTCGAAGGGTCTATAGTTCGGCTAATAATGTTAGATTACAAATTAATAACCTGTGCAGTGTCATATAAGAGAATTGTTAGAAATATTTGTCAGTAGGCTTTGGTCTCCCCGAAGGAGCAAACCTCTTGGCTGATCACGTTCATGACTGGGATTTTCTTGCCCAGGTGAAAATCTGAAAGCTGGCAATCTGTGACAATGAAGCTTGACATGGAATTATAAATTATAATGGGATAGAGTTGGAATTCCACTCATGAATAGAATTAATATTTATTAATTATAAAGTTAGATGCCACCTAGCATTGCTTCGGTGCCTTGGGATCAGGTGGCTCCAGGATGTCTAACTTTATGCCCGGTCTATCCACGTCATAGACCTCAGCGCTTAGCCTTCTGTTTGATCCTTGCATCCTCATGCTTTGAGCACCGGCCTCATGCTCTCTCTTGCCTCTCTTTCTGTACAAATTTCTCGGTTGGATGGTCATTTCTTCATGCCCCACTCTCATTCATGCTCTAGCATCGCATACAGAGCTTTTTGGCACGCTATATGCTGCCATCTTGCTCGTTTAGGATAGAATTAATATTTATTAATTTATAAATTCAAATGCCATTTAGCATTATTTTTTATTTTTATAAAATATAAAATTTTTATTTTTATTTTTTAAAATAAAAATAAAAATATATTTGGTATGATTAATTATTTAAAAAATATAAAATGATGATGGTGTCCTAGACAATGGTAGTGGTAGTGAAATCACTGAAGATCAAGTAGTCGTGATGGTGACAATTGCGATAATAGCGATAATGACAATGATGGTATGATAGTGGCGGTCATGATTATGATGGCTGTGTAGTAAAGGCTATAGTAGCTGTAATATCAATTTTAGCAATTATGATAGTAAAAACAATGGCATTTATTCTCATAATAGTAGTAGAAGAAACTATGATGCATGATGGTAGTAGAATAGTGGAAATAATGGCAATTGTATTGGTGATAGTAATGGTTAAGACTATAATAGTGATAGTAATAGCTATAGCGGTGACAATAATAAAAATGATGATAGCGATAGTAGCAAAATATTTAAATTTTTATTTTTAAAAAATAATAAAAATAATATTTTTATGTTTAACTTTTAGAAATAATGAAAGTTAATTTTAAAAATAAAAAATAAAATAATGGTAGCTATATATTTTTGCCTCAATTTTATTATTTTATTTTTAAAAATAAAAATGTAAAAGAAAAACTATGTGCTAAGAAGATCTTCAGAATATGTGCAATATTTTTTCATTCAAATCAATCCTATTTTTATTTATTGAATTAGGTATTCAATCATGTCGACGACCTATTGAGGTTCTAATGATGCCCTCGTAGCTATGTAGCCTCTTTGGCATAATAATAAAAAAATTATTATTTTAAAAGGAGATATTTCGAATAGCTACGTACTAACTTAGGGTATATTTAAAGTAGCTATTGATCAACAACTATTTTATATAATTATTAAAAATAAATTATTTAAAGATATTTCATCAATCAACCTAAATAGAACTTTAGACTGTATTTAGTATACTGGCCCCCATGATAACTGTTGGAACCAACGGCTATCAATCGGCCTTCAGGAGCGGTGCCAAACAAGGCTTTACTTGAAATCCACTCTACTTCAACAAGACAGGCTATCTTTTCTGCAGTACAATGGCATAGCACGACTGATATTATCTCAACGCTCGGAGGATCTTTTAGTACAATCTTGTCTCCACTAAAATTTTTCGTGATTTCTGTAAGAAAAATTTGTGCAAATCTTTATCCAAACGAAAGAAACAAATTTGTGCGCATGTTAGCAAATGCCATTGGTTTCTCACTACAATATTGAGCCACATAGAGATGTGATAGAAGAGATCAAAGACATCCATTTCATGGAGCCAGTGCTATGATCTCTCATGCCCCATATTGAGCATCTATTCTTTCCTACAGAGAATCAAAAAGTCTTGGAGGATCTCAAACTTGAGAATCAGAGAGGATCATTTCAGGACCAGAATCATTAAACATGCACGTACTAGATTTAGGTGAGCTGAAGGGTGGTTAGAAGGTCATGGAAATTTAGGTTTACGATGTCATAACAATGGTGAGGCTGGCTGCGAAATGAGAAATCCCACATGGGTGCATGCTATGCTCATAGTAATCCTCACTTCTCCAATCATGGTCTAGAAACCAGTTCAGGAACATGGAGTCACTTGAGCCTGCAGAAGACAATGAGAGGAAACATGAACTTGGGAAACTTGTTGGAATCTCCTATAGGAGTCAAGAAAGAAAAAAAGTTAGAATTTATCGAAACGATGCAAGGTCTGAAAAGAGAAAAAGTGAAGAAAAAGAACAAAAGAGTGTAAAGTTGTGCATGGCATGATAATTGTGAAAACTAATCGTTAGAATTGGGCATATTCTTTGAAAAGATACATGATGGCATGGACAATCCATCTCTTCTAACGAGAGATGCACAGAGACACTTCCAGCAAGCGTTTAAGCTGGAAGAGATAGCAGAAATGCATGCTTTTCTTTCACTGTAAAACAGATTAATTTGGAAAAAAGCTTTATAAGCTTATGAAGAATGGTCGTGTAAATAGCATCTTCTATTTGGGCATCTAATTGTAGTATCCTTCATCCATTATCCAGGGATTCCCAGCCAAAAAAAACTTTTTAGCAAAGGCTTTTTTACACATTTCATCCTGCTTAGTGGTCACCTAATGGAAAAAGGAAAAGAAAATTCTCAGAACATAACAACTCAGTGGCATGATTGACAAAAAGTCTAATATGGTAGATCTTAGGCATTCTGTGACAAAGGCTCTTATGTTCATGTATTGGAGGCAATGTGAATGCAATTAGAAAGCTATGGATTAAAATGCATTTTAAGTGAACGTATTGAGGAGCATAGGTATCTATGACTAGAGTGAATGTTGCATTGATACAGTGGTGGGAAAGAATTCAACTTAAAGGCGAAGAGCGTATTGCTTGTAAAATCATGACACAATATTCATGCTGTTTTCATGATAGAAACATTTAAACTTTTAGAGAGGAGATGTTGGTTGTTTGATAATATAGTGAATGTTGAAGTTTGAACCACTATTACACTTTCAATTATGAAAGATAATACAGTGTACTATATTTGAAACGAATAGGATGATTTTTCTTTGGGAAGAGAGAGAGGGGGGTATCTAAAGAACTTCAACCTACTTCATGTGAGACGAACCCAAGATAACCAGAATGAAGTTTTCTTGAAGGAAAAAATTTGAAGCGAGCAAATTTGCACGCCAAATCTCTCGACTCCCCACCCCACTCTAAAATAGAAAAAGAAAAAGTCCAGGAAAAGTTTTCCTTTCATCTGCTTCAGGACTCTAAAATTGCTCAAAAGCCATTGGAGTTTCAAATTCACGAACTGCAGTTTCAACAATTACACAAGAAATTTAGCCTTGACATGAGCCATAAACACAGGTATCTCATGTCTATAGGAGAACTGTTTTCTAATCTTTGAAAAGAAAAAGAAAAAAAAAAAAAATATATATGTCCTCTTGCTGTGTGGAGGCAACATTTAAACTTATCGTTTCTTTTTCTTCTGATGGAAGCAACCCACATCTTTCCTCGGTATATCGAATCTATGTGCCCTCATCAATCGTTGTTCCTTAATCTAAAGAAGAATTCTTTTTGGGGGAGATAAAAGATCTAGAGAGGTATTTGGCATTTATAGTCACCAGAATCCTCCACGTACTTCATTCCCACATGAAATGCCATCTACTTTTTCCTTCTGACATCTAAAAATTACTTTTATCCTTAAACATATTTTCTAGTTTTATATTCATTGAATAGTGTTACATATGGTGCATTTCTGCAACTCAATGTCACTACTGACCGGCCCTTTTGTGTTCCTCCATCTCAATTTCTCGCTCATGCGGTGAAAGTTTGCTTCCTTGTCTAACTACTGATGTTCATTAATTTTTGAATGCAATTATTCATGCAGATATTTCGAATGGAATACTATGACCCTTGTGAGTTCACTAACAGCTGCCAAACCTCTAAAAATTTGTTCGACTGCTTGTCATACTTTGTTATCAAGTACATGTCAACTGATACTACACCGTACAGAAAAATCATTTTTCCGATACTTAGCTCGAAGCTGTTCCTTGAAATGCATGGTGCTCTCTAACATTTACTAGCCTTGGGCATTGGGAGTAAAGCGAAACACTTGAGATAACATGGTGAGAGAAGTGTCTTAATACACAACCTACAGAAGCATTAGCTAGGAAGTTTATGGTAGACAAAAATAAAAGATAACACACACCTATAATCGTTTCTCAGAAAGAAAGGAAAGAAAGAGAACCACAGACCTATGATCAGAAGTTGTGAAATATAACCGAAGAAGAAGATGATGGATTAGGACGATCCAAGAAGGCTATCTCATCAAGCTGTTAGCTTATCCAACTACCTAAACTGTAGGAACAATTAAAAGTTAATTAGTAGATTCATTTTGTTCTCATAAAGTTATGCTCAAAACAATCTGTTTTCATATACCAGTGCAAGCATATTTTGAAAAACTAATCAGAGAAACGATGCATGGTTATTTTCGATGGAAACAAACAACACATAGTAGCAAATGCTAATCGTTGACAATAGAAGGAATGAAAAATTCCACTATTACCAACCACATAAATTGGACTTTTTATAGATCTGTATACATCCATTTATAACTTGCACATGCATAACCGTTGCCCCCACCAACGAAGCAATTAGCACACCTTGGAAGCCCTGGGACCTGAAGACCAGGAATTTTTAAAATATCAATTGTCGATGAAAAGAAACAATTTTAATCTTCAAGTAACATGCGTAAGTTGTACCAAATTAAAGTAACTAGCATGCAAAAGTTGGCCAATATTAGATGGATGGATTAATAGAAGCATAACATGGGAACATAAACTTGTAAAACGTTCACTTGAAGAATGAAAAGAAGGGAGGAAGAAGCATAAGAAGAATAATAAGAAGAAGATAACTGAGTACAAAAGTAGAACCTTAGTTGTTGAGAGAGAGCGCAATGGAGAAAGTGATATTGGCGCGGCTCAATCTGAGATTGGTTTACGATAATACGTAAAGACATCATCGGATTGAACCTCACCAATATCGCTTCTTTCATCCACCGAACCACCATGTAGAACTCTTTCCACCCAATAACAACGATGCCTTCTTACCTAATCCACCAGCTCAGGCAACTAAAAATAATCGTATATGATGAAGTCTAAAAACACCAATCGGATATGATGTTGGTTTAGGTCATGGCTTCTCACTGCCAGCTTTGCCCAAAAACACAACCACCATCTCCTCCGCCCTACTATGCTGAAAGAAAGACAACTGAGCTATTATTATAACAATGCCCAGTGGAAAGCACTTGTTGGTGGTGCATGTGGCAGGGCTAAGGTACTGTTAGACGGGATTGCATTATCCTTATCTTATAGGATCACACTAAGGTTCATGGCAAAGGTGGAAGAAGGACAGGTTGGCTTCACTAGGATCCCGACAAGTTAGCATTCACCTCAAGCATTTCTAGAACTTAGAAGACGAATAACATCAAAGCTTTTCTTTACATGGCTCGTATTGGATGATGATGCTTAGATCTGTGGCTGATATTGCTTTCTTGCATGGCTTCCACAAGTGGGTGACAAACCAACGAGGAAGCCATAGAAGTCATACTCAAGGGAGAAAGAATTATGAAGCTATTGGTGCTGGAAAAAAAAGGAGGAGAAGGAAGCGATGCAGAGCGGGGATGAGGAGGGTCGAGAGGGTATAAAAGAGGTGGGAGAAGTGCCTCGGGATTTTAAGGCATGGCGAGGAGAAGGTGAGGGGAATGATGGAAGGGAGGGGTGAGCCAAATCCCAAACTGAACTTTAGAAGGTGGCTCATGCTTGGTTTGTTGTACTACTCCACGCTATGAACACTAGCATATAATATAATATCAACAAAATAAAATAGAATAGAGAGAGAGAGAGAGAGAGAGAGAGAGAGAGAGAGAGAGAGAGAACGAGCTCTACTCAACCACCTCGGTTGCGCATGCCCACCTGCAATATTCCCCAGCTCGGATAACACCAAACCGCTCCTTTTCCGCGTCCCTCCTTTGTTTAACACTTCGCGTCTGTAATTTTACTCCTGGAAGAACGTAGAAGTAGCGTAGTAGGGAGAAGCTGAGGTAGTTTGGTTAGGGGAGGGGAGAGAAGAATCTTTATATTATTATTTTTATGAGCCTTGGGAGCAGGAGCGCAGAATGTGTGTGCCTTGAAAGAAGTTTCGGAAGCACGTACAAAGAGGAGCTCTCTCTCTCCCTCCACATTCCACTCTTCCATTCCTTCCAACCACAAGCGGGGACAACGGCGTTAAAGTGGTTCTGCCATGACACCACAAGCGGCGACAGCAACCCTTGGGCTGCTCCCCTCTTTTCATTATTTCCTCTCTTTTGGCAGCACTCGTTAGAAATCAGAATCCTCACCTTCTCCTCTGCGATTCTTTGAAAAGATCTTAGTGCGGGGGAATGTTTGTTAGACATCTGTATTTTTGTTGGGACCCACTAAAAGATCAGGTATGTGGCAGATAGGCAGATGCGGATTGCTTTTATTTGGCAGGATGAACCAAGTAATTGATCAGGTCCAAGGGAGGTGGTCTCCTTCGGGAAACAAAGGGAAAAGGTATGAGAGCCTCCTTGACCTCATGATAGGAGTGGCTCAGGTGGCGTGCCATTACCTTCTAACCAGATTCCCACGCCTTAACCACAATCCATCATCCTCCCTTCTCCATCCATATCTTTCATTTTCTTTCGCTCTCTATCTTTCTTATCAGATCTTAGGCCATGGTCTCTCTCTCTCTCTCTCTCTCTCACCTCTATAGGAGCGAGGACTCGGTGGCTTTGGAGGTCAACATGGTCGCAGTTAAGGTGGTGGACAAAGAGACATCCATGTTTTGCTCTCACCAGCATCCTTTCCCTCAGCGCACGTTGATCCTTTTCCCGATTTCCATCCCTCATGCATCTGTGAATTTTATATACTAAAAGACTAAAAGCAAACTTACTTTCCCAATCTACTGAGGCATATGAATAATGACAGCTTTCTTTGGCATAGAATGTCATCTGCGGCATCATTGATGTATGGAATATAATATTAACATTTACTTGCCTTAGATATAGTTATTTATGTTAGCTTGGTTTTTTTAAAAATAAAATAATATATATAATGGTACGAGCTTTTTTCCTCCTCGCTATCAGCATGACGTTTAAGGCAAGCTACCATGCTAGTGGCTTTTATCCCCTGTACCAGTCTCCCGCTAGTTGTGAAACCGACTTGGGTGGTGCCTTTATGCATCCATATATGCTGCCAAATTCATTTAAATGGTTTAGTTTGGAGGTACCTGGGGCACGAGTGGCCATACAGTAGACACGAGGGGAAGGGCGTCCTTGGATCAGATTGGTCGGTCGACCTTTGAAATCATGCCTGCATCAACTTCCTTGTGATACAATTCACAGGAGTTCTAGGACCTCATGCATGCTCCATTTGATTAGAGACTGATTCATGCTCAATGGAAATCAACCCCTAAAGTACTCGTCAGTTCAAGTTCATCCCAAGCTTTTCTTGACTCAGTTGCATCTCAAGCATTGCCATGTTACTTGCAGCCTAATTTCTAGAGCACAAGAACCATGATGGGTGTAGGCACCACATTGCATCACGACTAACAAAGTGTTAAGTTCCGGTTCTTAATGTTTAAAGAGACATTTTCATATTATATCACAGAATACATCCCAATCATATGAGAGATGTGGGGAAGGGGTGAGAGAGCATGATAGCGGCACCGGCAGAAACAAGAACAGTAAGAACAGTACTAGCAGCACTGGCGGCAGGAGCGGTAATAGAGACAGCTCCAGCAATAATAATAATAGTAGAAGTACAAATATTATTTGTACTGCTCCACAACAGTTTTGATTTTTTGTTTGTATGATGTTCAACATCATGGTTAAGAAATTTTTTGCATGCATATGGCTTGTGAAATAACATCCATGCATAGTTTACAAATCATCATAAAGTGAATTATAACTTGAGCTGTCTATATACGATAAGAAGCAACTATAAGTGCACAGCAGAAAGTAGTTTCCAATTCATATTTCTTATTTTCTTCCTCCAAAAATTTCATATCCTGAAGTCGCTAAGTGGAGTGCAGTTGCAACATTAGTGCTAACAGTTGTCCAGTTAGGTTCCTAGATCAAGTAGGAGAGCATGGATATTCCTATATAATAGGGGTCTGTGGTAAAATTTTATCATCTGTGAAACTTTGGTTTTAATCCAATTCATTAGAAAGTTGGTTTCAATCAAAAAGAGAATATCTCCTTGGTTATGCGGTCTATCAGTTCTTTTGAATCATACTGACTAGCTAGCCTTCAGTTGATTAATCACAACCTATAGATGTTATGATGGTTGATATTTATTGTCCACAAAGTTAACACCAATTGAGATGACTCCTAATATGCACACTTGCACAAACACACACGCATGTATGCTCGCAAGCAATCATATGTTCAGATGCACAGACGCCTACTTCTATCACATTAGAAGATATAATCATGACATTATACTTAAGAAAGAAATATTCATAAGAACATGTTTGGATGTCTGAAGGTTGATCCATATGACAACACAAATACGTAACTTTGTTTTACAAAACCTTCTAATGGTATCACTATATTTTTTGAACTCATTTATTCTCCTACAATATTCACTCTTTCAGACAATTTTTGGATTTGTCCTAGTCATACCATTACCAGTATTCAGCATATATCTCCATCTCCTGCTTAATAGACTAATTACACTGGCAAGATGGTCAGCAACGGCAACAAGAACAACCGATGTAATAGCAGTAATCATAGTAGTAAACTTATTCAAAATGTTAAATAGATTTTCCCCTTTTTAAATCTGTAGTAGTTTTAGTCCTGTAAGAAGTCCTTTACAATAATATTTCAGTGAGAGTACTGGCCACCTCCTAGAAGGATGATATTCACTTGGTATTACCACCCGCCAGGAATATAATAGTAAGTCTTGACTTCACGAGTCCCTTTTATTTTTTATTTTTTTTTATGACAGTGTGCACGTCCTTCCTGGTCTTGACTTCACGACTCGCTTAGAGGTGTGTAGCAGTTTGCCACCAATCTCGGTGCAACTAGTAAGGGGAGTGTTCCTATGTTCCTGTATATATTGTTAGTATGGTACGCTATTAGTTTAGTCATTTTGTTCTAGACTTCGATGTTTCGCCGTTACTATTTGGAGCACCATTTCTCTGCTACTACACTTAATCTCCTCACGCAATAACCTCGTCCAGTTGTGAGAAGAAGACCCAAGGTCACTTTTACAATCCAGCATGCTTTAAATATTTTGAAATTCATCCATAGGTACATTCATTTGAACTTCTAATTATGATGCCATGGAACCCACCTCTCACCTACCTTAAGAGAAAACTAGGCTTAAAAAATTGTTGACAACTTTTTGTAAAGATGAGCACTTACTTGAGATGCTGTCTTGAGTAGTAGTTGAAGATCCGCCTCTTTTAAGGTGGTGCATTCCTCTTTGCCCAGTGTTGGTGGAGAGGATGAGTGTGTTAGGGAAAAGGGAAGTTTTTCTTTTCCTCCTCTCTCTCTCTCTCTCTCTCTCTCTCTCTCTCTCTCTTTCCTCACTAGTTATCTCTCTCATTCCAAAGGCATATGGACCACCTTGGCGTGTAAGCGATGAAGGCTTGGAAAGCCCATGTTTCAATCATGCATGGCAATTAGGCCAAGGCTTTTGTCTGCTTGTGAAGACAAAGAGAGACAGCTCCATCTACCAAGGGAGGTTTCTGGGTAGTGGATCTCTACGTTACCAGACCATGTTAATTAGAAGCATGGTCAAAAATGCAAATCTAAACAACAGGCCCGCTTCAGCCCAATTTGAGTTGTGTTTAGGCTGCCAGTGATGAAGGCAGGTTCAGACTTCAGATCAGAGTAACAAGCTTTGTCGAGAAACCATGCTTTCTCTTCATTCTTGACTGGAAGTTGCCCTTCACAACGAACCTCATTTTGACAGAAGGAAGCATGTGTAATGATGAGCATTACAAATTTCTAACACCATTCTACGAATAATTACCAAATAAGATGAAAAATAGAAGGGTGGTGACAGTGGATATAAAGCATAAACAGTTATCCAAAATTAGATATGAAAATCTATACAAGATAAATTTGATACTGACAACTTGATCTTAGAACAAATCTGAAAACTAATTGGTCTGACACTCTTAGTAGTATTCAATCAATCGATAGAAGATGATGAAATTGATTCAAGAAATAAGCACTGCTTGATGCTAGGTTGCAGTTGGAATACAGGTTGATCTACTCTTTGAAGCGAAAGGTCTGTTGAACTTTGCATTTGCGACATTAAGAGTAGAAAAGTTGCAGTGATTAGTTAGAATCGCAGCTGGTCATGTAAAATATGAGCAAAGCCATTATTATATTAATATAGAATGAAGGTATCCATTAGTCCAACGCATTCAGTTCACTCGAAAGCAGGGGATCACATTAATGGATGGATGTGATCTTATAGATCAAGATGGTTGTGCAAGATTTGGCACATGCTGCAAAGACGCACACACCTTTCAAGCTTGTTTGTGCCCTGTATTTTTCAGCCATATCATAGAGTAAATAAGCAGGGTACGTGGCCTACCATTTTTGGATGGTTGTGTGGATGAAATATTACAGTGTTTTTCTTTTTTAAAAAAATATCAATTATTTGATTTTATTTTAACACATATATTTATCACTAGAAATTATTCTCAACTGGTTATGTGCGTGACTAATGTGGTAAATAAGTAATATTTTATGATTAATTTTAAAGAGAACCTAAACAATTTTTTCATCCGCTTCTATTCTTTTCTTTTTTCATTGTTTTTTTATGGACTATCCATCTTTAGTTGCTATCCGATTTTGATTTGACTAAGATTTATTGTTCAATTCTGATCTAACCTTAATTTACTGAAAAAATATTAAAAATCATCATACCTATTTCTTTATCCTTCTCACATCAAGGCAACTCAAAATTAATGAGAAAAAATTATTCTTATGGATTTAAAGATCATCTGTACAATAAGAAAGAAATTTCTTTTGTTGCTTCTCTATTTTTCGTAGGATTGAAAGGCCTCATCAGAAAGTAATAGTTAGATTTTTTTTAGTTTTTATTGATATTTTATCATTAATTTGATTATACTTTAATTGATTATGATAGTTAAATTATCAATAAAGTCTTTTAGATTATAATTTAATTTTTATTTTTTTTTAAAAAAATAATAAGTACGGTACTTAAAGTCAAAAGCCAAACAGTGAGAAGCACTTTTTTTAGGAGATATATTTTTTCTGATCCACCAACAATTGGATTTTTTTTTTTTTTTTTCCTCCCCTAAGGTGCTCAAATGGTTTGCATTAGAATGATAGAGATGATTAGCAAATATTTTAGTGCTAGTTGATCAATCCATGAGAAATAAATTATTGACGCTTGCACCAAAACAAATCTCTGTTCTTTTTGGTGACTTGACATGACTCCTTGTCTTGGAAGAATAGGCGAAGCGATGGTGGCATGGCCTTTAGTTCATGGAATCGAATATTTCTACCAGACATGTTTGACAGATGCACTCATTTTACGGGTTGGTTTGCTCTTTAGTGTGTCATTCAAAGACAGATCCATTAGAAAAAGAAGTTATTGGCAAGGGAAGCTAGATTAGCAACCCTATAATAACTCAAAGTTGGTCGGTGGCATTCCAAGGTGAGATATTGCGAAGATCTCGACATGCATGCTTTCTTAAAATTCCTCCATCGTTTTTTCACTCCTATTTTATCGTCTCCTCCTCCAAAGTTACACTTCCTTTGTCATGGTAGCTGGGCGAAGTGGGTCGATCCTAATTTTTATCTTCATTTTTATCAAAAATATAAATAATAATCTTTAACCTCATTCTACTCTACGCTGTCTAAAGATTTTTTTTTTTATTCTAATCTTCGGATAGAGAATGATAAATTTTCATTCCTGTTTTGCCTTACCTTGTTATACCAAATAACATATATAAACACTATACTACTTAAGTATCGGATCAATGGAATGGAATGAATTGGGATGAAAATATACTGATCTCACCTCATCTCTAATAATAGAAAATAAAGATAATCTTTGTCCCATCTCTGTTTTTATTCTCATAAAATATAAAGAATCTTTATTCCAGATGAGGTGCTTGAGTTGAAACTGCTGTCCCAAACTTCCTTTTTCCGGCTGTAATTAAACAGTCACTTTGTCGTTCATGCTGAGGTACTTGATCAAGGCCAACTAATTTAGTGACATCTATTTCAAGAGGACGATGTTTGGTGATATTATCTTCCATGAGCCCATGAAAAGGAATCAGGAGCCATATATCTTACAATCAAAATATTACTGAGATAGGATGAATCACCTTTCTCTATGTATACTGGAATCCCAAAGCCTTTGAAATAGGTAACAAACGGCCTCGGCAATTCCAGTAACCTCTCTCTTATTTTTCTCTAATGATACAAGTAGGGGTGGCAATAGGTCAAAGTTCGAGCCAGGTCAAGCTAAGCGTCCAAAATGTTCGATTCAAACCCACCATTGGTCAACTCCCTTGACCCCACCTCACCTGAAATATAATCCAGTAATACTACGCAAATTTGGCCTATATAACCTTAATGTAATCTCACCGATGATTTGACTTGTCCAAATCTAACCTATTTTGACCTAACGTGATGGTCACTGGTGAGTTACTTAAAGAGTCCAGAAAGGCAAAATGTTTCAATTCGAGTATTTGCCTTACTGCAAATTTTCAATAGTCAGTGTTATGAGTCAAAATGGTAAATTCTAATTACAAGTTCATTAAAAAAATAGTATGTCAATTTTTGCTAATCTTTAATTGCTTCGGTTGCCCTTATTTGACCCAATTACTGATAATCAGATTCGTTAGCCGAACTTAAGTTTTAGATTTGGCTAAATTTATGAAAATTTAGACCTAATTAGTGATTTAGTGCTCGAAATGAGGCTGAGTAATTGATACAAAACGTTACATTTCTACACTTGGACTCAATCGATGAATTTAACCTGATTTATAATAATTGGTAATTAGGTTATCAAGAATTAGGTCAAACAGCTAAACTAGCATGCTAAACTTAATTCGATATACAGCTAGGTCACTAAGTTGAATGGCCAAATTAGGATGTTAGATTTATTTTGAATCATCGAAATTGAACCTAGATTTGTTTTGAATCATAGAAATTGAACTTAATATTTGGACCATGATCTTAGTTGTCCTTTCTATCAAAGTCCAAGTGTGAAAATTAGGCCTCACTTAATCTTAACTATGATTTGACTTGCGTATAAGGATTTGGCCCATCTAATCGGACCTATGGCCTTTTGGGTTAGCAATTGAGTTAATCTATTCTGAAGTTGCCTCAAATGACTCTTTATTGAGGGTGATGTACCTTTTATCACCATTTCTTGCTCATATTTTGTGATTAGGGCTGGAATTGAGTCGGGCCAAACCCTTGCCCAAGCCTAACCCAAATTTTTTTTTTGGGTTTTGGGTTGGGACGAAGCCCAAAAATTTTTGCAAACTAAGGCTCGAACCAGGCCCAAGCTCGGCTCGAAACCCATTGGGTTGATTCGAATTAGCCCATTTGGGCCAAAATATTGGGTCGATCCAATTTTAACTCGATTTTGGCTATTTGTTTCACAAAATTATTTGCTCATTTGCTTAGACATACAGATTATTTACTTAAATTAAATTAAAACATATATAAAATTATTATTTTCTTAGACAGTAAATATAAGGATTCAAATTTGTCTAAACTAAAACTAAATAAAGATTTAGTTAATCCAACTAAAAGCCTCATAATTGAACCGGATTAGAGCTTCATAATCAGATCTGAATTGGGCTCGGATTCAAACCAAGCTAATCATCTACCCGAGCCTAGCTCGAAATTAATATGAGCCTTAATTTTGATCCCAAGCCCGATCCAAAGCTTAGGAAACCTCAGCCCAATGGGCCTATTTGGGCCCACTTCTAACCCTATTTGTGACGGATATTAATAACTAAAATCATCTCAAAAATAGAATGCAAGACCTATAAAAATATTTATGGCATCACACAAAACCTCAAGGAATTGATATAACATTTCAATATTGATCCATTCAACGTTAGATGGGCCGTCAATGTAACCCAAACCTTGCATCACCAAATAATGGAAAGCGTGGTGATAAAAAGAGCATTCCCAACCATAAAAATGTAGAGTTCCATCTTGTTGGAACATAGTATTGTGTCCTATTGGAACATCTTGTATCAACTCCTTTTCAATATCAATATTCAATTGTCCTTTGCTACACACACACACACACACACACACACACACACACACACATATATTTGGAGCTTGTGAAAGTTTTACATTCTGATATCTGCTTGAAGCTACCTGCTTTAAGCCATCTTGCACAATAAGGGCTCTTTTCAAATCGAGTCCTATGCGCGTCCATCACAACGTCATGTAATGATGCATTATCCTCTGTTATTGCTGTCAACTTATCCTCAATGCCCTATTCATTTAACATTTTGGAGATTATATCTTCGAGTGCGATTCCAATGTCTAGAGGTAGCATGCATTTTGCAATTTTTAGTCATTATCAACGAAACAAGCAGTAATGCAAAAAGTATGTCTACCGTCATTGATGTCCACAAATCAGTAGTGATGCTAACACCACCACGGATTGACCATAATAGTTTTGTATCTTTTTCACCTTCATATATAGCTTCAGCACATTAGCTTTAGCTACATTGCTAGTGATTAGCTTTATATTTAGAATTATTTTTGATAGCTTCGATCCAGAGTTTTTGATAAGCTATTTTTTTGCATTTTGCTCTTATTTGTTAGCTTCTGGACTTTCAGCGCTTCCCATGATCTCCAGTAATTACATCAAGATCTTCAATCACAATTAACTCAGACATTTTGATCAAACTATGCCGCACGAAAAAAATTAAAATTATTTTTGATTTTGTATTTCAAGCAAAAAAAATGCAATAAATGTCCCAAAAAATTAATCATCCAATCTCATGATCATCACCGACAAAAGATTCAATTAATTAGGAAAAATAGTACATAAATAATTTCAATGAATGGAGGAAAAAATATAAGGAAAAGCATATGTGTAGACATCATGCAAATAGGATGGTAGATTCTTTTTATGTATTACTGATGTCAACTTATCAAGGCAATATATTAAGACCAAGTATGAACAAGTGTCCCTCAAACTACAATCACTGAGAAACTGATGGCAAGTCAAAATCAGAGTCGCACATTGCAGTTGAAAAAACTATAACATAGCAACTTTTAAAATAAAATTAAAAAACAAAAACCAACACTCTTAATTAAACCCATCATCATGACCCAAGTCAAGTCAAGATTCAAACCCAAACCTGACCAATATTTATCCGGGTCAGAATTTCTGGCCCATACCTGAACCAAACCCAGACCCATAGGGGATGGGTTGGGTTAATTTCTGCCACCCTAGTGCACGGTGCTTAAAGTTGGCCATAAAAACAACTGAAACCAGCCTTAAAAATCTAAAGCCAAGAATATGATTCAAATGAGATTTCTCTTTCTAAGTCCCGAATCCATCCAGCAATCAAGCGGCCACCCAACTAGGCCTATATATAATAAACCACGAATGGAACGGAAAAGCAACATCCAAACCAAAATCAAATACAGGAAATATAAAACACCATGGAATAAGAGTTTCGTGACCCCAAGAGAGAGAGAGGAAAAAAAAAAAACGTTAAATGGCTAGCTGAATTTGAATCATATCCATATCACCATATTCGTACATGCAACCACCATGCTTCATAGTTCCCACGCAACTGCAAGTAGCTTAGTTGGTACTTACATTTAGGAAATACTTAAAATTAAAACGCAACAGCTTCAAATGGCCCTCGAAAACAACTTGAGATATGGTCTACCAGGCCTTAACGGATGAAGCGTTGCATACGTCCTCAGTGACCCAAGACGATAAATACTTGATCATCCACTGCGTCGTCGGGGTCTGCAGCCTCGGAATCCGTATCACCGCTGGATGGTTTGGCGTTCAGTGTCGACTCCTCCGCTTGGTTCTCGGGTGCGTCCAGGTCACCGGGGCGGCAGTTCGCCTTGGCCGGATTGCAGTGGTGGCCGGTGGTCCTGGCGCTTGCCCCAACAGCGCTTGCTTTGGGCGTCTCTGCCACCTCTGCGGCGACTTGAGCCGATCTCACCAGCAGCAAGCATGCGAGCATGGCAAGGACAACCCATGCGCGAGCGGTGGCCATCGTGTCGATGATGATTGGACGCTGATGGAGATGAGGAAAGGCCAGGGGAAGGGATGTTTAAAGGGTTCGGTTGGTTTGTTAATCTAAGGGAGAGGTTCGTCTGGTTGGGTGGAGCGGTTGGAAAACAAGCGGCCGGGGTTTGGAGACCACTCTTTCCTACGACCGGGTCATGCAAGAATCCTGGTTCGTTCGCCCGTTCGTTCGTTTGTTTTTTTTTTGTTTTTTTTGGGGTGCACACGAGGTTACTCTAACTAGCTGTTAAGTTAAAAGTTAGTTTGCTTCCGCGGATTTTCCCCTGGTTTCTTCTATCGTTAGCTTTGTGTGGTATTTGCAGCGGGTTTCGGAAAACTGATTTATTTGTTGAGAATGAACAAAGCCATACACCATACAAGTAGATATGATGACGATGGGTGGACGTCAATGCGGGTCATGCATGCGATTATTTGGTGGTACAGTTTGTTTGAGGACAAGGGCAGTGGAAGGTAGAATTATTTACTCAAAGAAACCTGAAAGGACGAATTGCCACTGGTTACTTAAATCTAACTCCAACAAACAAGCCTTATCCCACCTATCCACATGGGGCTTTATCAATTAATGCATGATTTCACAAAGTTGGAGAATGATATATGATCTGATCATTAAACTAAGGTTGAGCTGGATGCTAGCAAAGACATTTTTTGAAAAGAGATACTTTCGTTATAACTATAAAGCTAGCAAAGTGGGTCAATAAGCCAACCTTCTTGATTGCAGTTTATGCTCATGTAAACAAACAGAAATCTAAAAAGTTTATCCTAAGCTTGGTAAGAACCCAGTTGAAGAGGATAAAACAGAAGGAAAGAAGAAGGAAAAAAAGAGAGTCAACTTGGAGGGCATCTGAAATCCAAATTGCATGTATATTCTTTGAATCATGATTTATGCCAGCCTGAAACAATTTGGTGGGTTCATAAAAGAGAATGGTGCTAGGAAGATCAATACTAGGATAAGATGAATTTCAGCTATAATTCTGAAGACCAGTGGGCTGCAATTGCTAATTCAAGGAAAAAAAAAAAAAAAACGCTAGAAAACATGATTGACAAAGAACAGAAATGCTCAGACTTCAATTTATATCAACATTTAGTCAAATACATCAGAAAATTCTTATAAAAACTCAGACAGGGCCTTTGACAACTTGTGCCACCATCCATTCTATTGAAGGTGCGGACATCAAAGGAAGAGCAATCAGTACCAGTTCACAAGGACTACCAATTGCTCACAGAAAAGTGGCATTCATAAGAACTGTGCAAAAATGCGTACCACTTTCAGTAAGGAAGATCACCCTCTGGCAGATCCCAGTTGTCATCTAAGTTGTCTACCATCTTTTCAGAAGCAGCACGCCCATCTGCTGCTGCTGCTGATGATGATAACAATCTTGGCCCTGATCGTCTGAAAGAATAGTTGCTGTCAGCGAGTTACTCTTGTTGTGGTAATTAATATTCTTAAAATATGGGTCCATATGTTTTGTATGTATTATTTCATCGGCAAAAACCATATGGATCAGAAGCTGCTTATTTATTAGTATTGAGAATGAAATGTCACAGGCATGTACGGGACCACCTCTAAGCAGCTAAATAATCAGCCATGTAAAAGAGTAAATGGAAAAATATGTAGATATGCAAGATAATCAAAAGCAACTGAGATTGTATTAAGTTAAAAACACACTTCATCAAATTCAACATGTCTTTGCTTAACACAGGACATGTGACCAGCCGTTATGCACAAAGCAGCAAACATTTTAGAATGCTAGAGCACAAGGATCCATAACAATGCTGTATTCCAAGCTTTGAGTTTTTCCACAGTGAACTCTGGTTTATCTAAATCATTTGTTGATTAGTTGGTGGGACTGATGAATTGATTAAATTTACATGGAATGATGAATGGTACAATCTAGATCTATGTCCATCTATCCATATACATAAAGTATTTATTTAATGTTTGCTGTGCACTTCACCATGCCAACATGGCAAGAAGGTTTCATGCGATCCAGCATAGAAAGCAGGGATTTGAAATGCACAGATACACTATCCTGGATTTATTAATTTGTAATTAAAACCATTCATGATTTATTTCTAAGTGGCTATGGATTATCATTACAAAGACAAAACCTAGATCAAAAGTAATATACAGGAGCTAGCACTGCTAAGCATCACCATGCATGGTTGCTGATTGTGGTCTAACATGATGCAGTGCATAATTTAATCTACCATAAAACACAATCATGCTTTTGCATTAACAACAGAAGTTGTTTAAACCACCAAGGAAGAAGTTTGAATTGCCACATTAAGAGAAATAATAGTGAGTCTTAAGAACTTGGACTATAAGAAGAATGATGTAATAGCCAATACAGTACTATTAAGATAAACAATGTAATAGCCAATCGAGTAATATTATGATACTAGATACAAAATGAGGAATTATTCACATGAAGTTTCAAGCATAACACACTACCATGGAATGGATGATAAATATGCCAGACATATCATTATCTTTTTTTTTTTTTCCTTCTTGACATTACTATAAATTTATTCAATTTATTGTTTCCATTTCAAATTCATTTTTCTATTTTATGGGCATATCAATGATGCATAACAAAGATACGTGAACTATTAGCATACATTTACAATTCAGAAAATTTGGTATAGTTGATAACAACACAAACAGCCTGCATCAAATAAAGATACATTAACTGATGGAATGCAAGGAGATATAATGGTTTGATTTCTCCTGATTAAGAACAGAAAATAGGTCTTTGCACTTTATTTTTAAATAGATGATTTTGCATTGTGAATGTTTCTGATCCTAGGATTGACTTTTGAAACCAGATTTTACACTTCAAGGTGGCCATGATAAACTCAATTGATAAAGAAAGATAAAATATAAAAGGAGCTTTATGGTCCGTTTTGGTATGTATCAATCTGTATGGAACAAATAGAATAGAATAGAAGTGTGACAATTATCAGGTAGTTTAACTTTCGTTTCGATATGTCCAAAGCATTATAATGTGTCAAACTTTATTTTGGCATATCTATTTCCACCAAGCTGACATTCAATTTCAATTTAATGAATTATCAGCCACAAGATATGACCTTAGATAGTCTTTACTGTTTAATAAAGCCAGCTTATTTTGTTCATCCAATATTCAGTAAATACTCACCATACCTATTGCATCCTAGTTATCTAACAAAATCTTCCTGCATTAATTTTACATGCATTTCTGTATTGCTTTGCTAAAAACTGGATATTTGTGGTTGGATTTAGTTTAAAGGTCATACATTGCCATTCATTCCATTTCCATTTCAATGCTTCTTACTTTCTTTGGTCCATTTCCTAGAAGAATCTTCAGTTTATATCTTCATCTTTTAATAGATTATAGGTTGTGTTTACCTTCTTGCAATTGAACCTATCATCATGAACCTCCAAATGTTTATCTTGCCCAAACAAAAACAAAGACTTAAATGTTGGCTTCCAGATCCAACTAGAACAAGATAAAGAACTGGATTTGCCATAGACTCATGGGCGCACATACTCAACAGTGACCATAAACCCATTGACAGTTTATTGTCCAGTACTCCAAGTTATCATCAAACAACCTTCCTTTAGCTTGTCACCAAAGTCCAACAAGCAAGTACTATTGATTCTCAATGATTACTATTCAACGTTTTTGTGCCATAAATGGATGTCTATTTTCTCTAGATTGAGTTATGGGAAGAAATGGTAATGCAGTCCTTCATTTAATTATGCAACACAAAAAATGGTCCATTTCTTTTCAATGATTCAAACTTTGCAGAAGTGACTGATATTAAGGGTTAATGTCATTTTGGATTCTATTTTTGACGAAAATGCCATCTTAACAAAATTAGTATTTTTGAGGCTAAAGCCTAAGTCCTAAATTGGCAACCAAGAGATGCTTCTACAAATTGAATTCGTCTTCTGGATCTATAATAGAGAGAAAATTGAAGACATACGTACTACAATTAGAGCTTGGTGAATGAATTTGAGAAGTGCTTTAGAGCATCATGTGACCAACACATTCCTCCATGATTCAAAGGAAAGTTTTATAAATCAACATCAATATTGGATCTTTTTAAAAAGAAAAAAGAAAAAATTCCGAAACATTTAATCAACATATATAAATCTAGAATCCACTGAATACACTGTCCTACTCGGTTTCCATTTGTACTAAAAATTCATTCTTTTTACCCAAAAATTCATCCACACAAAAAGAGAGCTTCAGGGCAATGGGCGCATCACCTCCTCCGATTCCTTCGCCCGGCTTCGCGAGCCTTCCGCTTCTTTTCCTCCTGCTGGTTCTCGAAGAACCTCCGCCGCTTGCACTCCTGGATCACCCCAGCTTTGGCCACCTCCCGGCGGAACCGCCGCACGAGGGCCTCCTCCGGCTCGTTCTCGTCCACCACGATCTGGACGTTGTAGCCCGACCTGAAGAAGAGCACGTTAGCGTGCCTGAGGGCTGGCTCCACGGCGGCGAGGCCCGAGTCGATCGGCCACGCTGCTGCCACGGCCGGCGGCCGGAGTGGGAGCGAGGCGAAGCAGAGGGGGGATGAGCGGCGGAAGGAGGTGGGGAGGTTGGAGGGGCGAAGGCAGGGGAAGGTAGGGCTCTGGGCGAAGGGGAGCTGGAAAAGATTACAGCAAGCCGCCATTGGTTTTCTTCTTCGACGGAGAAGAAGAAGAGATGGACGGAGCGACGAGGCTTCGGTGGAGAGCTTATCCGTTGTGGCCCGGGGAAAAAAAAAAAAAAGCTAAAATATATGATCCTCCAACTATCATTTGTTGCCTTTTTAACTCCTCACTCATGAGTCAGCTGAAGTTGTCAAAATAATTGATATATCAACCTATCAATTATTTTATAATTAAAATTATCAAGTAATTAATATATTATTTTATCAGCTAACACACCAGTTATTTTATTTATTTTATTTTTAATTAATTTTTATAATAAAATATTAGATATATATATATATATATATATATTTATTTAAAATATAAAAAAAATTAAATTTTAATAATTAAAAATTTAAAGTTTAAAATATATTTTCAGTGAAAGTTTAAGGATCAAAAGTATATTTTAGCTTGTATTTTAAAACGACAAACCAAAGTTTTTGAGCTCCATGGACCGAGAAACCAGCATGAGCGACTCCAAATATACGAACTTCCGCTAGTTTTTGCCCTCAGCCACGAGAAGAAAGGTGTGCTTCACGGACAGTCTCTCTCTGAGGAAAGATTATTAGGTTTTGACCCGAGCATCGGTCGGAATCCAATAAGGATACCATGCCTCCCTTAGCCATAATTATTAGGAAAGATAATAGGCCTTGGTGTGCTCTTTTGGATCTTTTAAAATGTGATTCCTATGTTGGCTGGAAAGCTTGCATGCATCTTGTCTATGAATTCCTTAGTAAGATGTTGCCACACAAAATGGAAGCATCATCACAACATGGTATTCTAACAATAACCCCATGCCACTTATACATCAGAAGTTGGAACTCGATTTCATTCTATAACAAGTTCCATGATTGTATCTCATCATATAAAAGAGAAAAGGTGGCACAGTTCATAATAATTTCTTGTAGCAATTTGTCCATCCATTGACTCCTCCGGCACTATCAAGTGGCATCTTCTTTTCCATGGTGATCCCCTCAAATTGTATGGTAGCTCTGATCACAGAATATTCACAGCTGAACTCACGATTAGAAAGAAAAATGCATGTCTTATCCTGGAAAAAAAAATTGGGAACGGCATTAGCCAAACATCATGCAAGTCCAACGATTGTAGTTATGATTTTAACTGAAGCTGACTTCAAAAAGGCCCTACTGTTGGATGTGATTTTATATGAGAAGCAGAATGAGCCAAAAATAAACATATGGAAGGTCTTTGTATCGATATAGATTGGTTACCAACCAGTATTTAAGTTCAATCAGAAAGAATAACCCAAAGAAAAGACATTATGCTTTAAATAAAATCATCTGACCCAAGGAAGTGGTCCACAAATAACCATGAACCTGGTTAGGAGCTTATACACAAATGTAGTACCTATAATGTACCAAACCAAGGGTTCTTGAATCTCTTTACCACAAAAAGGCTCAAACTTCAAACTTCAGATGGTGGAACCTTCACAGCAAAACAAGGAGTTTTGAATGGCTCACACAAGACACCCTGTAGTCATCGCAAAAGCTTATGGCTTACGCGTCAAATTTCTACAGGCTAACAAGGAAAAATTAAGAAGGTAGCATATCAACAAACAAGAGAGTCAGTCGAGATATTATGTTTCCTGTGATCCAAATACTTCTCTGAGTTCTCTCCAATACCAATGAGTAAGTATCTTGGTGCATTCTTGCTAAGGAAATAACATGATGTAACATCAGATGCCCAAAGTTTCATTTGAAAATGAATAACTGGAAAGGGAATTTGTTTACCTACTTTGCAAGAGCACTTGATGTGAGATAATCTTGCATCATTTGTACTGTATAATGTACTATGCGTAGCACTCAGACTAGAGGATACAAATAATGGCTTTGAGATCCAAATCAGTCTTTTCTCCATGTTTTTTCAAATAAATGAAAACAATGGACTGGAACAACAGGACTCCAATCCCACCACCTCAGCCTCCCAAGTGTCAAGCAGCTGGCAGGGGAGAACCCCAAACTTGTTGATAGACTACCCCAGTTACATGCTTTCCCAGGCTGCTAAGGCCAATCTCAAACCATGCAAAAAGCTTGAGATGTAAATCTATGTTCATCCGACTACAAAGTAAAGCTTCAAATTGTTCATGAACAGCTTGGGCTTAGTTCATTTAAACTAGTTCAATTAGGAAATGGCTAAGCTGAAGCCACAGATTTGGCTTGTAAAAAGGCAAAACATTGAGAGGCCTCAGCCTGCAAACTTAAGAACGTCTGAGAATCAGCACTTTAAGTGGCTAAAATAACCAAGAGTTTATATTCATATCTGAGATCAACTCAAGCTTGAGCAAAGCTTGAACGACTGAGCTCGCCTGACCATCCAAAAATTTGGCTCAGCTAGTAGGCAAGTTTGCAATCCTACTGTCATAGTTGCCTGTATGGGATATAGATTTGGGAAACAACACACAAACTGAAAGCTAAATAACTCAGAGAAATAAAAAATATAGAAGCCCAAAATGGTAACCGAGGGAAAAAAGGTCAGTAACTTATGAAACAAATGCAAATATTATAAAAAAAAAGGAAAATCACTAATAGACTGGTCTACAGAAATTGCTAATGGTTACTTCAAGCAGGGCAGTTCGGTAGGAATTAAAACTTGAGTCTGATCATGCTACTCCTTTGCTGATAGACTAACTCCTCTATGATCAATGTTTCCTTTATGAAATTAAGAGGGTGGATCTAACATAGATGGGCACATTTTTTACAGAAGCTAATTTTATATAATTTATCACGTTACCAGACTCTGCTTCTCCCTTTGAGTTCTACGGTTTGGACTAGGAGCACAAAGGGCAATTGGCAAGCAGGAAAGCCAAGGAAGGTGGCAAGTGCACTGATGTCAGGAAGCGGCAAATTGCAGCAGAGACCAGCAGTGATGAATGGCAGCTAAGACAAGCAGGGTCACATCTCTGTGTGTGTGTGTGTGATGTCTGTTGCATGTCTGGATCTAGCCCGGACAGGTTGCATCATGTTGCATTAAGTGCACTGATTTGCCTTGTGACTCAGCCAAATAATTTTGGCATGTTTCCCATTTTTGGGGTTAATTAAGTTGAATTGGTTTCCAATTGTGTTTGTAAGAAACTCCAGAGTTGTGTCCAAAAAGCATTTTTGGGAAACTATGCTATGGGTAAAATCTGCAATTAGGTTCTAAGAGAACTCTAGACAGTCCACAAATTTCAGAGAGTTCCATGCAACATGGACCGTATAAAAAGGAAGAAAACAAAAAAAAATTCTTTGAGAGAAGAACAGAATGACCCCATTCATGTTGGACTTTCATTAGGGTGATACTGGAAGTCAAGAATGTCTCAAGCATGTAATGAGATATTAAGATGCCTTAGTAATATTAAAATTGCAGTCTTTGAGATGGTTCATCTTATGGAATTGCCAACCAGGATTTAAATGACCGACATAGGTAGAGCTATTGTATGTAGGTGTTAAGTGATGATATGGATCTGGAATTAGTTAGCATGCAGGATGTATGTGGAGTCTACTAATGCATATGCTTGTAACTAAACATTGTCAAGCTAAGAGCAACAGTGTTCAGCATGTACTTGTCATATCATCCTATCATGCAAGACCTAAGAAAGAGATTTAGTTTTTCTCTTCAGTTCTCCATGCAAAATCTTGGAAAATCATTCTGTCTATAGGGAAATATGTCGGCTTTTATTAGACACTATAGAATAAACATGTACAGCAAAACTCTGCTAGGCTATAATGCATGAATCAAGAGTAGACACTATATCAATAAACGATTAAATAGTGCAGCATATTTCTTCCTTATAAATATTATTACCATTCTTCTATGTATCAATTACATTCACAATATATCCCAGTCAAGTTTATTGATATTATTTCTTCCTTATAAATATTATTACCATTCTTCTATGTATCAATTACATTCACAATATATCCCAGTCAAGTTTTTAAATTAATAAAAATTGGGGGAACAATCTAAAAGCATGTCTCTTGTAATAGGAATGCTCTAATAAAAAAGATACTTTTTATATAATAAGCGGTTCTGTCATGATAATTTGAAATGAGGAAAACTATTCTACTAATATACTTACTAGTTGAAGTTTAGCCTCTTCTCATATTCCATCTTTACACTGATCAATGCTTTGCTGCATACCATCCAACTGCTCAATAATGTATTCCAATTTCTTGCAACAAATCTCATTAGTAATTCTGGCACTGTAATCACACTTCTCAAATGGACGATACTCACAAGCACTTTTGATTTCCTCGCGCAATGTTGTTTGAATGTCCTGATCCAGAATTGAACTTTCCATTACTTTTCTTAAATCACATGATATATGTTTATTTTGTTTCAGTATCAAAAAGAATAAAAGAAACTATCTTACAAAACAAGCATTATGTAAATACCAAGAAGATCAGATGTAATAGAAAACCATTAAAAGAGAATACATTGAAGTGCATGTGTTAAAGGAAAGTTTGCCACTATATTAGCATGCATAAAAGATACAGTAAACTATTTGATGTCTAAAATATACAGTAAATTATTTGATGTCTAAAACTAGGAGATTTTACCAGATCCTATGCAGAAAAACAACCAGACTGAACCTGTCACGCCCCGAACCCAGCTGGTGGTGGCCCAGGGGTGACAGTCCGCCGCATGCCAGGCATGCAAGGCATCCAGTACATTATCATTTATAAACAAGGAGGGTTAACAACTATATAACATATAAAATTTAATCCTCCATAATACAAATTATGTAATGTTGGGCAACAAACCAAAGTTCCAAAATAAATCCAAATGGGGTTACATATAACAAAATATAATCAATTTACATCAAGAAGCTCCCAATTACCCCTGTTGTTGCCCCTGATAATTTTGTGGCTCTGGAAAAAACATCGTAAGATTTAATGAGTTTACACTCAGTAAGTAATCCTACTATTATATGATATAGCCAAATAAGAATTTTACCAAGTCAAATACATGTCATGCTTACAAATTTAAAAATATTTCATCATATTATAGAATTATACAAATCTCATATTCGAATAAATTGGAAGCAATTAATATGAAATAATATTTTAAAATACCATTTCAATTTCAAATCACTGTAAATCTCATTTTATACTAATGTCCCACGTCCACGTAATAAACATCTCAAGGATGTAACCTCCCTGTACGGCCCCAGTGAAGGAAGGGTGCCGGAGTCAATTAGCATATAATACTATATCCTGTCACAGCACATCCCTAGGATATGTGTTCTCCATATATTCCTCCTGTGGAGGTGGGTCCCGAAGTCATGT